>OX336388.2:771606744-772856744 GCA_946902985.2 Meconema thalassinum | reverse complement strand
CACCCTACTTCGTTAATTCTTACTTTAATAGAGTTGTGTGTATTAAATCTGACCGACTTTAGTCGTACCTTTAGCTCAAATCACAGTATAGGACATCAAATCCCATGTACCCATGTGAGTAATCTCGGTGGATAATATGCATCCGCCTCCAACTAGCATCAGCTCTCAGGCGTGTACGGTAACCCCAATTTTGCAGTGCATATTTTTGGATTTGAGGCTAAAAGGTATCAACTCTACAATGATAAAGCACAACTCTATTCTAAAACTTTAATTCATTAAAATAAATCATGGCTTCAAACACAAAACAATACCCAAAAAAGCATAAAATAAAGCAACCAAAATTTTTACTTCCACAATCCACAAGTAAACAAATATGAAATCACAACGAAGTCATACCTAGCCATAATGCTTTACCCTTCTGTGAACTTCACAAGGATATACTAGTGCGCTGATGCACCTACGACTTCAAAACAACTTTACATTAACATAACAGTCATACAATGTGACTTCTTTAATATTACAACAAGGATTATTCCTTAAACCTCTTTATGTTAAACAATTATGTGTGCCGTGCGTGTTTTAATATTTTTCTTCTCACCAATGAAATGCTTTGCATGCATTTACCTATTTGGACGTTGCAGCAAAATCAACGTGCAACTCCATAATTATGTAAGCTACCCCCTACATCCTTCAATTATATGGTTTCACCGCATGCTGTCTGTGATTCCTAGATAAAACGTAACGTTATAGCTTATGTCGGATTGTACGATAGACTGCCTCGCGCTCATGGCGATTGGCATCTAGTAACCAACTACATGACTTGGTTCCAGTGACAGTACAAATATATCATGTAACTATTCGTCAGATAGCTAAATTAATGAACCATCAGGATGAACTATAATTATCCATGTGTTCACAAACCACATGGCTATAATACTCAACATAACAATCTCGCATTATATGTCATTTTAACAAGGTCTAGAATCTCTTCCCTTTATAACTTGCCTGAGCGGTTCGAGTGGTTGGCACCGACCCTCGGCTAAGGAAATCGCTACACAATAGAAAGTGGGATGGGTCGTTCCACCAATTATCTCGACCTTTCTAAAAGTTTGAAAGCTTCCCTCTCTAAGCAGTGGAGATTTACAAGACAAATACTGTGTCCTAACCGGCACACATGTTCCCAAAGGATCTTAATTGACTATTATGCCAACAGGTATTGAATGAGCTTTTGTAATTATTCCTACGTCGAGGATAACGATTAATTAATGGCCTCACATGGGTCCATTCAACATGAAGGTTCGGGGTTCGTAATGCATGAGCCTGGCGGTTGACCGATGTCTCAAGTATAATATAGGCGCACAAAACCACTGTCGCCATGAGTTTTCGCTGCCCACGAGCGTAAATAACTCATCGATAAGTTCTCGGGAAATCATAGAGCTGCGAGGTGTCCTTGTTATCCTCGACTCTATCATAGGATTCCACCCCGGAACACATTTCAATCCTTTTCTTCAGAGTTAGGGTCCATTCACTAAAACTCTGGCAAATAATGTCTCCAACAATGTCCACGACATAGGAGAATTCATACGTAGAGTAGACTATCTGGCCCCTAATGCTCCATGCTACGACACACCGACCTCTAATATTAAGAGAAATCTAACATTTACTCTATAAGCTTCTCAATTAAGCTGCAAATTCAATTCAATAAAAGCTCTTTCATTACTGGTATCATTACCGAATATATGCAATATTCTGATATAAAGCTTCTTTCCATAATTACTGAAATGTAATCTCATTGTAACATCTTCCTGCTTAGATTGATAAGTCTTGCAATTAGCGTTAATAATTCTCGCTTACAACAATTTATTTGTTTCCTGATGTGTTCATTCATACTCTTAATAACCATTATTATTATTATCATCATTTCTCACTGACATAAACGATCAAAATCGTAATTTACCATTATTATTATAAATCTCATTGACATAAATGACCAAAATCATAATTTACCATTATTATTATAAATCTCATTGACATAAATGACCAAAATCATCATTTATTATTATTCTCACATAAATTACCAAATTTTCCGACATAGCTAAACGTTTTAAACTCGAACAATCGCGTTCGTTACATTTACATAACTGATTGCCATTCTTAATTCATAGTGGGAAAAATTACTCCACTTAATGATGCAAATCATCATTTCAACTCTATCAAAATCAACTCATTACTGATTAAACATGGAGGATCAGCCTCCTAACTGACTTTTACTGGCATCTATAAGGAATTCACAATATCTTTACGGAATCACAGACATGCATCGGTCCATACTTCTACATAATTATAACCATAATTTGTGGGGTACTTACATCTCTATAGGCATCTAAGGTGGCTCCAACCAATCATATTCTTCCATGTCGCCCGCCATAATGGGTTTAACGCGACATATTTCTCTTGTTTACACACATTTGATTATACATTTCTATCACCAACACGACACGTTGCATACCTTTCAGGAAGTTATCACTCCCCAAACATGTGAAACACTTCATCAAACACTACTTTAAATGATATTTTTACATATACATTACACTGAACACTCGTCACTTTATACACACTTCAATGCTGAAATTCCCTAGCAGAGATCGAAATTGCAGGTGTCGACGGCATCTTACGTTATCAACTCCTGATTGAAAGTCTGGTTATCTGCTCTCGGAACTCTCCAACAGTTTTTGTGACGATCATTACTCCTACAGTAAGCGTTACCATCTGGTACTCTCATGGCAATACCAAACACTTAGTAAAGTTTCTTTAGCGCATTCTATCGTAGTTACACACATACGATTAGTTAATACAATACACACTGCGCTTAATAAAGTTCAACACTTTCACAAATAATTATATACAATATTTCTACAGTTAGTCTATACGGTGCTTCGTAACTGAACACGTCATAGTTCGTGCTGCTGATTATGCCTGTATCACGACTATTATTCATACAAACATATTTTCTGTTTCTTTTACACATACCAGTCTTTGTTCGGCGTCTCGATGAATAGATCCGTCATGCGTTATGCCTTGACGAACTTGCTTCAACCTGGCTGTAGCTGACTGAAGTTTCACTCGAAGACTGCACGTAACTTATTTGAAGACTTCTTTCTGCGGCTTACACGCTGTCTCGTACTGCTGCATATTTGCTGCATACTGATTGCAACTTATTGCCATTGTGCTACAATTGACAATTGAGTAAGACAATAACTGGTTGTAACTGCGCTTGGCGGCATGTAGACTGCACTTGGCTGCGTCTCGACTGACTTACAACTGGGCTTCAACTGACTTCAAGTGAGGTTCAACTGAGATTCAACAACTGAGAACAGAGGTTCAACTGAGAACAGAGATTCAACTGAGAGCTCCTCCTGGGGTCTACTCCCTTATATCGGATTTCCACAGAAAGTAGAGCAACATCTTCCCGCGTAATCTTCGCTCCTCTCACAGCATGATTCCGGTCTTCAAACCATGATCATTGTGTTCCTCTCTCTTCACAGGTCCCAAAACTATCTGTGTGCAAAGGAATCGCTCGTTCAATTAATTTATATTAATTCCTTTCTCCATGGCGTGGGACGCTACCTAACCGGGAACTCCCCGTCAACATCTTCACATCCCTCCGCGAACAATGGTCGCTTCACAGTCCTTACGCACATCACTAAATATGCACCAATTTCGCATGTAAAAGACCCTAAAATTATCTTCTTGCCAAGATATTCACCTGTGTGCAACTCTCATCTCGATTCGTTACTCCAATCACGAGTAATCAATGATTTTTCTGGGCATTTCACCGCCCCTCCTCTACATCTATTCTCCGTCGGGGAATAACTGTGTCATTTTTCAGGCCTCTCCCCTGCTCCAGACGACATAATGGGGTGACAGAGATGGACGTGGCTCCACTGAGACCAACCCACAATTCTGGGCCGATTAGTAAATGTCAGCTCTGCCCTCCTCTGTGCTTCAAACTCCCAATAGCTTACACCAAATCGTCTTATAATGATATAATCTGCTCATTATTTCCTACATTATTTTAATAAATAATGCCATTTCATCAAAAATCACACCAGTGATTAAATATACATTTCTTTCGAGGGGTTTTTACCAAGAAACTCCCTGTACAGATCTCTGGTTCGCTTCCTGGCGGAACCTTTTTACTGAGATCACAGTCTCTGAGAACCATGTTCGATTCCAGTCAGCATAACCCCATCGGGTTCACTATCTATATCCGGGGTTTGGTCATTATTCTCCTCACCCGGGATGAATACAAAGTTTTAGCCAAACATTCAAAAAGTTGACATAGAAAACTTACTTTATTCATAGAGATTACCCAGGCCCAGTTTAAATGATCCAAGTATTGCATTAGTTAGTTATTGTTATTTCAAGGGGCGGAGCAGTGAGGCCGTCTGCCCTTAAGCATTTTATTGAAACTGTTTTACTTATATCAAAGACACCTGAGACGAATAAGATTTCAAACGATTGGTATTGTTTTGGAAGCCACGCAGACATTGATGCTCAGGGCTGGGTTCGAACAAGCAACAATAGTACCAGAGTTGGAGTTCACAAAATTGGGTTACCAACAATAATTCAGCCAAGGATTCTATTTGCTTGCACCAGAAATGAAATCTGAATAATTTGGTGGAGGTACAGGGCGCCAGTAAATGTTCCCCGCAGTGCCTACTTACTGCTGCGAGAGCTAGCGTCTGCTTGTATCAAAACAAACAAACAAGCAGTAAACGTTGTAGGTTGTTCTCACCACAGCCATTCATAACAGATGCTGGAGGTGTTCGAAGATAGACTTCACCACGTCTAGCCTGCACATATTTTCGAAGACTTTGGTTGGTTGGTTCTTAAGTTTAGGAGCTGCGACAACGCGGTCATGTAGCCCCGTGTACTTTGGGTGTGTGTAGAATCTGTCTGATAACCGGTGTTAATTGTGATGATTGTATAAGTGTGTGTATCAGTTTTTTAATTTAAGTACTGCAACTTAGAATTTTTCAAATAGTTCCTACTTTTGCCGCCAAGCGCCACCGTCAACGACTACTATGCCAAGTTCAGAACTTAGTTACTAGACGCCACCGCAGTCGGCTCTTGGCAACGAACGTAAAGGAAAAGGAAGCAAGCTTGTAGTTCAACGTGACCGTTAATCTCGCGATCATAAGCCACGGGACCCCCGTTTTACGTGGAATCCGAACCACAGGACACGGCATTTCACATCGAAAATCTCACATGCAGTGACCGGGAATCAAACTCGGTCCGTCTTGGTGAGAGGCATACAGCTTGACCGCTGCGCCACCACGCCCCCAACGAACGTAGAAACATAAGAGCGTTGTTTACATTCTTAACCTATCCAATTTAGCTTCACACAGGTGCAATTAGTGGAAGGTTCTTTAACATGTCATAAATCTATGACATGGGACCTCGGGCTTTACTTCCCCTCCGAAGGAAGGCATACTGAAGGATTTTTAACGTTCTTAAAAAATCCGACGTCATCGGCCGGGTTTGAACCCGCTATCTTGGGCATATAAGCTCAGCATGCTACCGACTACGCCACCGAAGCCGCTAAGACTTTGTTGAGCTAATTTGAGTGTTGGTTTTCTTGCACTACGCAGCATTATATCGGAGACTTCATCAAGTTTTTCGTCTGTTAAAAGCGTAGGCCGGGCTGTTCCCGATACATCGTGAACTGAGCCGGTCACACGAAGTTTACTTATCAAATCCCGAACGGTATCCCGGTTTGGACACTTTGAATTAGGAAACCGCGCCAGAAATTTTAGTTTTGCATTTTTTGTAAACCGATCGCCTTCGCGAAAATCGTATTCCACCAAAAAATATTTCTCTTCAGTAGTAAACATTACCGCCTGTATACTGTTGCACTCTTCCAATAATCTATCTGAACGCTCGCTTATTGCAATACACACTGAAGATTTCGAACCCCACAACCCACACGTGTGGCCTTCACTGTACCGCTGTCCTGTCAAGGACACCATGCTGCAAACTGAACTGCTGATGCTACCGCTGGCAGCTGCTCGTAGTCACTGCGGAGAACATTTCCTGGCACCCTGTATAAACTAATGTTGGAGTTGTCTAGACAGTGTTGCCATAATGTGCTCGGAGCAGAGCATGATGCTCAACGAGTGAGTGAGTCAAGTACTCAAGTAATGAAACGTGGATATTAGTCTTTCAAGATACGAGTGCCGGCGGACGAAATGTGAACTATTCTTTGTCTGCACGTGTCACACTGTCAGTCTGCGTGATTGACAGGTACAGTCGCGTGGGTAGGATATGACTTATCTCCAACAGCCACAGTCGTGTTTCACCTCTCCCTGGTGATATTTATTATTTGACGTATAGCTTTACAGATACAATATGTAGGCTACGCAGATGATAATTAGTTTAGGAAAGGCAGACAAACTATATATTTATATCTAAATTGTTTACGTGATTGTTTCTGGTGATCCATGAGCGAAATCAGTGACGTTGCCACTGCACTTTCTTTTAGGACACTTGGTGATGATATACTGGCTGGTCTGCTTAGGGGCACCACAATCACAGTTAGGTCAAGAAATAATTTTCCATTTATAATGGAAGTCTGCACAGTTGACAAGACCCGTACGAATCCTGTTGAAAGTTGACCATGTTTTCCGAGGAAACTCAAATCCAGGTGGCAGCGATGATCCAATGCGTGGGTAAGGTTGATCCAGGCCTAGTATCCTGTCTTCCCTGTCATTCTTTAGTTATGTTGAAGTTGCTGTTCTCCAAGTCTATTGCAGCCCTTGTTGATGGACTTAGAGATCGTAGACGATTCAGTCGAACATCAGCAAAGTCACAGTATATTGGTAGTTGTAAGTTATCCATTATTTTCTTGAACTCCCTGAGGAGAGCGTTTTTACGTCGAAGATCTGGTGGAGGGATGTGGCTGAGGGTAGGTAGACAATGTGTGGGTGTAGACCTTATTGTGCCAGTGATTAGGCGCATGATAGTGTTGAGCTGGGTATCTATGAGGTTAGTGTGAGGGCTATTCAACCAAACTGGGGCACAGTACTCTGCAACTGAAAACACAAGTCCCAAAGCCCACATCGAAGTGAAGTTGCCCATGAACCCCAAGTTGTGCTACATGGTTTTTGTACTATATTGTTGCGGGTTCTTACTTTGGATTGAGTATTGCGGAGGTATTGTCTAAAAGAGAGTGTTCTATCTAATGTAACCCCTAGGTTTTTAGGGAAACTGTTATGGCTCAATAATTGATTTCCAATGAACACCAGTAATTTTTTATTAGCCATCTTGTTGTGATATGCGCTCCTATTACGCTTACCTGTTCTATTGTGAAACAATTAGAAACCCACCTTTCTTAATTCACCCATTATTATTACATTTTTCGTTCACAATACATAACATAACGCAAGTAGAGCGCGCACTGCTACTGAACTTATGAGCATTCTGTATTCTGGCTTAACGGTGTCCCCCTGCTCCTCCCGCAAGGCTCCAAGTGTTATGATCAACAAACGTTGGCGAAGCCAAGTTCAGTGGCACTCGTATCTTGAAAGCCTAATATTTCTCGTATATTTGTGACCACATATCAGATTCTGACTATAAAATGCCATATAAACACACATACGAGTTTATCATCGTTGTCACAACATCATCATAACAGTAAATTATAGGCTACTCACACTGGGGATCACCGGCAGCGGTGGCTACGCTCACTAGAGCGCGGCGTTAGGTCATGGGGCCAAACTCTGTGCTGACTCGGTAGACGCATGGGTTCGAGTCCCACCATCAGCCATCCCTGAAATGGTTTCCGTGGTTTACCCATCTTCAAAATCAGGATAATGCTAGAACGGTACCTTCTGACAGGCCACGGTCGCTTCCTTTCACATCCTAGCCCAGTTTCATTCATGTTCATAATTCCATCTCTCAACCCGGCGCGCAGGTCGCCCACGGGTGTCTACTAGATAGACCTGCACTCGGTCTCTCAGTAGGCCACACGATAAAAAAAACCTGGGGATTTTAAAATATACTATAAGATTGAGGCGTCACTAAGAAGCCTCCGTGGCTTAGGCGGCAGCACGCCGGCCTCTCACCGCTGGGTCCGTGGTTCAAATCCCTGTCACTCCATGTGAGATCTGTGCTGGACAAAACGGAGGCAGACAGGTTTTTCACCGGGTACTCCGGTTTTCCCTGTCAAAATTTCATTCCAGCAACACTCTCCACTATCATTTCATTTCATCGGTCATTCATTTAATCATTGCCCCAGAGGAGTGCGTCAGGCCTCGGCAGCTGGCACAGTTCATATCCTCGCCGCTAGATGGGGGCATCATTCATTCCATTCCTGGCCCGGTCGGAGACTGGAAGCAGGCTGTGGA
Source organism: Meconema thalassinum (assembly GCA_946902985.2). Lineage (NCBI taxonomy): Eukaryota > Metazoa > Arthropoda > Insecta > Orthoptera > Tettigoniidae > Meconema > Meconema thalassinum. The sequence continues at coordinate 772,848,336 of OX336388.2, read as the reverse complement.
TTTTCATTTTTTCATTTCATTGAGGCGTCACTAACGTGGGTGGGGATGCCCTGAACTGGTTGTTGTTGATTTATTTACAAGCTTGCGACAGCATGGTTATTAAGCCCTGTGTACTTGGGTATGTGTAAGATAACTTGTGTTATTATGGTGTCGGTAGAAATGTCTCTGCTGCTTTGCAATCAGGTCTAAGGGCTGGAACGGGGTTTACTTTTCGTGAGGAAAAGGAAGATTGAGTTCCCACTTCAGACATTCTACAGAGGTGTGCAAATTATTAGAATGAACACCAAATTTCCAACATTGCATTTATTCTTTTCATGAACTAATCTAGTAACAAAATTGTCCAAGGCGCTGAATTTATTTGCAATGTTAAACCAACAGTCTGAATTATACTTCTTTTTAAGAAACTGGCATTAAAAGTATTGTTTTAGAATTTCCACTAAAGAGGATCCTCGCTAATAGAGAATGTCACGAGTTTTAACTTGATGACTTAATTCTAGTTCTCGTGTACATTTAGAGCAGAGGTATTCAAAATATGTTTACTGATGAGCCACTTGTGAACTAATTTAAGATTCCTGGACCATTGATTTAAGCCACCTGATTTAGAGGGTATATCCCAAAATCAATGAAAAAAGAGGAAACGGACCCAGCTCAGGTGTCCCTCGGAACCTCCAATTCTGAAAGTGTATAGACACATTTCCTTATTGGAAAGTTTGTAAGTACATATGAGAGAAATCATTACTAAGTAGACCAATAAAATGTGTAACCAGTTGGTCAATAAAATTATTTTTAATACAACATTGTTACTGATTACTCTAATAATTTGCACACCTCTGTAGAACTGATTTTTCGTAGTTTTGCACTTCTACTTTATGCAAATGTCGTTCGAAACAGATCATGTCATCCAATCAAGTAGGTATTTGTGCATAATAACGTGTTAGTTTGTAGGGTATGTAAATACTTGTTTCCCACCTAATGTGATAGGGCACAATTAGTGTTGACCGACTGAAAAACTTTCTTTGATATAATTAGACAACACTGAAGAACACTATTAAAAGTATAACCAATAAGAGTTATTGAAGAAACTTCACACAATCACATCAATACGCCCTTGTGGTGTAACGTTTAACGTGTTTGATGACCACCCCCGAGTTCGAATACCAGCTCTGGCAAACAATTTCAATTTTGCTTGGGTTAAGGGGGGACGTACATGAAAATGTCAGAAAATGTCATTTTTCGATTTATTTTTTATCAATTAGTACAACTCATTGACAATACTTTCCACAAGTTTCATAATCCAATTCGCATCCTAAGTGCCATAAAATAATTAAATGTACATCATTTCATTTTTCATTATTGCCTTTGGTGTACAAAATTTCAAGCTTCAATATTCAATTGGCGTTTAGTGTCTTAGATTTACCAATAATTTTTAGTTGGCGCTAAAACCTTAAAACTCGTATGTGATGTGCAATGCCATAATGGAATATATACGATCTTTAGCGATTCCTACGCTAAGCTTCTAACTCTCGAAGACCAAACATTACTGCAAACTCCTAATGGCCATGGGTATGTATTGCAATGCGCAAGTATACTTGCACGACCGTAGGTCGGTAATGTCTTTGAGGTTTGAGCCAAATGTACTCCAGAAGCCTGTGGTAACTGGATGGGGACCGCCCACGTAAAATAAACGGTGGTTGGTACGCGTGGATGTTGACGGGGTGGAAAGAGTACCTTTGGTTGTCAGGCTGTTTTGTCGTATGTTATATATATAAATAAAAAACAAGGCATAACTGTGTAATTAAAAAAAACACAAAATGCATGCATTATTCTAATAATTTGCACACGTCTGTAGTAAAACAATCTCAAATCTTTGATTCAAGTTTTCCGTGACTTACATTGTTGTCAGTTTAATGTACCTTTCCTCCTATATTTTTCAAGATACAGTGATGAAACATAGTATGCTGCTATAAACCGGTATTATAAATAACTTCCTGGAACACTTTTTTTGTAAAGAAAATATTTCGGATTTTATGGGGTAACAAGTCGCTAAATTTTTTCAAAATTTTGTCTGTCAAATTTGAAGTGCTCTAAAAAATAAAGTAAATAAGATATCAACATTTTGTTTCACAGATATCTTTAAACTATTCTGAAGATGTTATGTGCTAAATTTAGTAACATAGAATTAGATGGTTTTCTAGAAAAGGTACATTTTAAGGGTAGATGTTTCAGAAAATTCATATATTTCTAGAATAAAAACGATTTAAGTAATCATCACAAAAATTAATACACATATGCCCAAAACCCAGCTAACCAAGTATATTAAATTCTACAACATTATCTTTAAAACTCTGGGAGTTACATCAATTATTTTACTGAAGTGCAATTTTGCCTACGTCCCCGCTTAAAGCAAAAGTATGGCTGTCACGCAGGTCACTCAAATGGTGTCAATTCGGAATATTTGCACATTGTACAGTACTTTGTATTCATTTATGTCAAGGGAAACGGATGCAGGTTGTGGTTTGGATGGAAGTACATGTTGTGCAGTCGCCAAGTCAGGTATATTCCTAGAACAATGATGTAACTACAGAGATAGCGGAGACTATCCATTAGGTATTACAACGGTCTTCATTACCTTGGATTCAACTTGCAGATAGCTCATTCCCCGTCTCCTTGAACTGGTAGAATATTTTACAGCATTTAATATATTGAACAACCAGTCTTCACTCTTACGGTTTACATTGAGCCGTTATCTTCACCTACATCCATAGCCATGCGAATATAAAATAAGCTGGCAATATAATCGAGGTCACGTGGTTTGTCTAGGACCACAACCATTATCAATAATGATGGTTGGTTGTTTCCTCAGTTTAGGGGCTGCGACAACGCGGTCATGTAGCCCCGTGTACTTTGGGTGTGTGTAGAATCTGTCTGAAAACCGGTGTTAATTTTGATGGCTATATTAGTGTGTGTATCTGTCTTTTAATTTAAGTACATACTGCAACTTAGAATTTTTCAAATAGTTCCTACTTTTGCCGCCAAGCGCCACTGTCAACGACTACTAGGCCAAGTTCAGAACTTAGCTACTAGACGCCACCGCAGTCGGCTCTTGGCAACAAACGTAGAGACCTAAGAGCGTTGTTTACATTCTTAACCTATCCAATTTAGCTTCACACAGGTGTAATTAGTTATCAATAATGATATGAAGAAATTCCAATTAATTGGGCCAATCCATGATGGGAGATATCATTCATTTGTGTCAAACTTTGAAGCTGTTGGCCTCTCGCCACGGCGGACTGAGTTCGATTCCCGGTCAATGCATGTGAGATTTTCAGAGTGAAATGCTATGTCCTGTGGTTCTGGTTCCACGTAAAAAGTAGGTCCCGTGGCTTATGATCTCGAGATTAACGATCACGTAAAACTATAATCTTCCTTCCTTTCCCTTTGAATCAATGTTTCTCATGTGTAGATGATCTGTGAAAAGAAAAGAAACCCATGGCGCTACAGTCCATCAATAGCCTAAGCCTACCAAGTGAACGCTGCCCAGCCATGTGGCCTACAGATTATGGGATGATGCATGTTCAGCGCGTCGGGTGCCCTCGGCCGTTAATCTTGGTCTCCATGACCGGGGCGCTGCCTCACACAGCTACTCAATTGTACTCACGAGGATGAGTGCACCCCATTCTTGAAATTCCTGACGGAGCCGGGAATCGAACCCGGGACCTCCGAGTGCGAGGCAGGCTCACTACACCAAAAACACTTGAATGAATGAACAACAACGAAACCTGTCAATCATGGAATATTTAGCGTTCTACCTCTTATTATTCTCATTTTAACGGGGTTAGGGGCGTTGTGAGGTGAAACTCTAAGTGGCGAATGCTTTTTACGGCCGAATACCTTTCTTGACGCCAACCTTATTAGATGAGGTAATAAGATATTAAATTATTGACGATTAATAGAAGAGGTTGGAAGAAAGAGTCAATAATCTCTTAGAAGGCATCGTGTGCAGTCATGCTCAGCTTCCGTGGCGTAGTTGGTAGCATGCTGAACTGCTGTGCCCACGGTCGCGGATTCAAACCCGGCCGAAGTCGTCGGATTTTTAAGAGCATTAAAATCTTTCAGTATGCCTTCCTTTGGAGAGGAAGTAAAGCAGGCGGTCCCATGTCATAGATTTATGGCATGTAAAAGATCCTTCCACAGACTAAACTTGTGTCAAGCAAAATTGTTAGGTTTGATTTCGTCGGCACGCTCTATCAAAGTTCCAACGTTCATCACTGGGTATCACTGATATCTAGTGGCGAAAGTTGGAACTACTTGAAATTGAACGGAACTTGTAGCTCACCCTATGGGTGTCCGTTTGAAGCAGCTACAGCCTCTGGCGAGCCAAACATGTCCTCTGACACTCCCGGCATTAAAAGCCATACGTTAAATAAGTAAATAAATAAAATGCTCTTGACAAGATGTAGCTTTAATTCCCACCTCAAGCATGCAAGAAGTGGCTTTCCGTGGTTTCTCCAATTCTACTTCAGGCAAATGCGGGGATTGTTCCTCACTTAAGGTCACCACCGATATACAGTAGCTCATACCTATGATGACAACTTGTCTTGAGATACGCTCTGTAGCATGCCCACCTCATTGCGTAGCGGCTATCATTCTTGGCTGTCATCGCAGAGGCCCGGGTTTGATTCCCGACTCTGCCCAGAAACTTAATCCTGATCTGAGGGCTGGAAAGGAGTACTCTCAACCTCGTGTGGCAACACTGAGAAGAGGCGGGTTCGATTCCTAACTCAGCCATCCTAGGAGTGGTTTTCTGTGGTTTCCCCACATATACTCCAGGAAAATGCCTGGATGGCTCCTAACTAAAGGTCACGGCCGTTTTCTACCTGAATTATAAATACACACACACCAGTACAGACAGAGCCTCCGTGGCTTAGGCGGCAGCACGCCGGCCTCTCACCGCTGGTCCGTGGGTCAAATCCCGGTCACTCCATGTGAGATCAGTGCTGACAAACCGGAGGCAGACAGGTTTTTCTCCGGGTACTCCGGGTTTCCTTGTCAAACACTATCCACTATCATTTCATTTCACCTGTCATTCATTTAATCATCGCCTCAGAGGAGTGCGACAGGCTTCGGCAGCCGGCACAGTTCTTATCCTCGCCGCTAGATGGAGACTTCATTCATTCCATCCCTGACCCAGTCCGTCGACTGGAAGCAGGCTGTGGATTTTCACTAGTACAGACATCACAGTCACACAGGATATCAGACAAATTCTACACACACCCAAGTACACGGGGCTACATGACCATCCTGTCGCAGGATCCAGTATGCTAGGTTATGGACTGCAGCGGCTCTTAAGAATGTATAGCTTATCATTATTCATGCCACCCGTCACCGAGATCCTCTTGACATATTTTACGAGAAAGCAAGTAAAAGTGTCACTCTCGCCTGATGTTTATGCAACACATTCACATCTTCTGTCAAGGGCTTTGTCTAGCCTTTTGGGGTCAAGCATGTTACGTCATGGGTGTCAGGGAATGACCATTCTCGGAAGTAGTTGATTCTTCATGCAGGATCGTTTGACAAACTTTATAGTATGGAAAGTAATAATTGTAATAATAATGCAGAGAAATAATAATAGGTAAAACTGGAAAAAGGCAATGACATGTAGAACGGGTAAAAACCATACCTATAATTGTTTCGAGTACGGGTGTGATCTCAAGTAGCTTGCATCAAGGCCTTAAGGGGGCCAAAACCATAAAATAATAAAACTGTTGGGAGCCTCCAGTGCCAGTGTACCGTTAGTAGGAACAGCATCTCAAAATAGTGTTAATCGTCCTGTTTAACTCTTTATAGGGCAGAATATTATTGATCTTTTATTTGTATTTATATTAATTTAAAATGAATTATTTTACCATAATATTAATTATTATTAATGTTATTTTTTGTTTTATTTAACATTTTAATGTTCTTAAAATTATGATTATAAAAGTATTATAAGTTTAATTATTATAAGTTTGTTTATTTTTAATTACAATTGTATTAGCCATAGCCCACCATTTTTTTAACATTTTAATATTAATTGTTTTCATTGAAGAAAAAAAAGTTTCAAGTACTTTAGGTCAAGGAGATATTAACACTTACAAAATAAAATTTGTTGGTATATGGCAAAAAGAATCAACTATCAGCATCATTAACAATATAAATTATCCTTATAGTAGGTGGTTAACATTTAGACCACTAAGCTGTAATGCATATTTGCAAATCCCGGAGGAATCCCTGTACACTCTGTGATCGTGGCTATCCAGAGATGTAAGGAGGTGGAGGGGAAAATAAAATACTCTGAGTAGGAAATACGTTATTATCATTTTCCCAGCTCACCAGTGTAACATTCTGGATATTTGGTGTAGCGGCAGGTGTCATAAAATATTTCTCACTTCGAATGTAGGACTGATTCTAAGATACTACGAACGGACAAAACATTGGAGAGACTGAAAGACACGTTCTTTATGATCTGGCTTGCCAATGACTACCACATTGTGATTGGTTTAAGGACATTAAACGTCCATGCTACTTCTTTCTGAATTTGTGAACGATCATTAAAATCGTTAAAGTAACTATCGCATCGTTCCTGAGCAGTTCAGTAGTCGTCCGTTAGAACGTCTTTATAGGTAGCCTTTCAAATATTCGACTATCTAGACCTGGAGCCGAACCCGCGATCAATAAGTTGACACTATACTTCTGATCCACCGAGGCACCTATCCTACTCCTGTCTGCTGTTCTTGACTTGGCTCTTTCTGAAGTCTTGAGATTCTAGAATATCAACTGTCGACGGTAAGAATAGCTTAAAAATTTCTTCTATACTTTCTTACCTAGTTTGATTATTATCCATATCTGCTGGAACTGGTAACAAATTAGTTAATTTTCTCAATACAACAATATCGCAAAATTACCAAGTAACATGCTCATATTCCTCAAAACTACCATAAAAATAAACTTCCTGCATTTACATAGCTTTGAAATGGCCTAGAAATGGCATCGGGACCATTTAAAAATAGATATACACTTCTCACGAAATGTAAAGGAAGGATTATTGTAGTTTTACGTGACCATGAATCTTGTGATTATGAGCCAGTGGACCTCCTTTTTACGAGGAATCCGAACCACAGGACATGGCATTTCACCTCGAAAATCTCACATGCATTGACCGGGAATCGAACCCAGTCCACCTTGGTGAGAGGCCAACAGCTTGACCGCTGTGCCACCACGTCCCCTCTGACGAATTGTGGAGTTCATGAGAGGTAGGTTATCAGATTTATAATATAATTCTCTTTATAATGAAGAATGAAATCTGTGACATATTTCCAAGGTGTGTGTGAACATGTTCACTGCGTTGAATAACCGTAGGTACGTACTTACATACATCACATATGCACTGTGAACTGCGTTACGTACACACAGTTGATGTAAATCAGAACTGGGATAAGAGAACCATTAACCAAGCTCAGTATTTTCTCAGAGGTAGAAGGCACGCTTCATGATTTCAAAATGATGGGATCAAATCTGGACCAAAAATGTCGAATTCTTGAAAGGCGCAAAAATCTACGGTATCCGTAATCACACGATGTCTGTTCGGCACAGACTTCGTTTATCACATTTGGTGTCACAAGATAAAATGATACCTCAGCTACCAGTGCTCAATCTAATTCGCTTTTTTTTGCGCTATCGTTCTACCCTCCAGGGTTGGCTTTTACCACGGACTAAGCGAGGGATCCCACCTCTACCGCCACTGAGGGCAGTGTCCTGGAGCTTGAGACCCTGAATCAGGATACAACTGGGGTATGTGACCAGCACTACGCCCAGGCGGCCTCACCTGCAAAGCAAACAGGGGGCCTGATGAAGGGATGGGAAGAGTGGGACGGTTAGGCAAGGAAGTGGGAAGGAGGCGGCGGTGGTCTTACAGTAGGAACCATCCCGGCATTTGCCCGAAGACGAAGTGGGAATCCACGGAAAACGACTTCGAGGATATCTGAGGTGGGAATCGAACCCCCTCTACTCATTTGGGCCACCCGAGGCTGAGTAGACCCCTTTCCAGTCCTCATACCACTTTTCAAATTTCGTAGCAGAGGCGGGAATTGAACCCAGGACCTCCCGGGCGGCAGCTAACCATGCTGACCACTACGCTACGGAGGCGACGCTCTATCTAATCATTCGGTTTATTTGTGGGATGGCTGTAGAGAAATGAATATCAAACTTGGCAAGTAGATCGCCAAGACGGCACTAAGTATCTCAGCTGAGCTCAAGTTATTATTATTGTTATTATTGAAATGAAAATCCACAGTCTGCTTCCAGTCTCCGACCGGGTCAGGAATGGAATGAATGAAGCCCCCATCTAGCGGCGAGGATATGGACTGTGCCAGCTGCCGAGGCCTGACGCACTCCTCTGGGGCAATGATTAAATGAATGACAGATGAAATGAAATGATAGTGGAGAGTTTTGCTGGAATGAAATCTTGACAGGGAAAACCGGAGAACCCGGAGAAAAACCTGTCTGCCTCCGTTTTGTCCAGCACAGATCTCACATGGAGTGACCGGGATTTGAACCACGGACCCAGTGGTGAGAGGCCGGCGTGCTGCCGCCTAAGCCACGGAGGCTTGTTATTATTAATATTTTAATATTGTTATTACAAAACTCAACACATTTCCCTTTCATAAACGGAGACTGTAAGCCTAGGGTTATCCGCGAATGACTAGCATTCATTTAGTTGTGTCACGACAGTACCGATGTGGTTTGCCTTCAGTGTTATTTATTTATCAATAGCCTACAATGAGTACAGTGATCATGTAACCATGCAGAGTGAAGGTGTGAAAGGCACCCACGTGTCTGGTGACATGGGAGGGGTGTGACAAGTATTCTCCAGGAAGCCAATCAGATGACACCGGTTAACCCTCATACGAGGAATGTGACCTATGTTTCGTAACATCAGAGAGAAAGTCGCCATCTTCCGATAGTGAGTGGGTCCATAAATTGCGAATTTTTCACAGCACCCAGACTTGTAATTGAAAACAATATTTTGCCGATATGCATTATTCAAATCTTTATTGATTCATACAAGCCGTAGATATTCTTTGTGTCTGCGTGGGAGGATTCTATGAATACCTAAATATAAGCCAAAACATTGTAATCAGCCATCGTATATTGAATTTTAAAAGGTGCCGTACTGGTATCCACTTAACTGTGAAATGCGTTATGGAGATCAGAATATACACTATAACGTGTTTCTATTTGCATTGGATAGAGAGGTTTAACCCCGATGACCTCTGTAAAGGCCAAATTTGAGCAGAGGAATGTGGCAGTGACATACGTGAACGGGTCCTGACATTTTGTTGTCATGTGTTACGTAACGGTTCTAGAGCGCTTCTCACTGCTGCAATGGTCCAGTCATAGTTCACTTTCCCGTGTCGTCCCATTACACAACAAGGACCGGTCTCAAGGAGGTCACCCACCAGCCGCCCACCAATTAGGGGACCGCGTTACGCATCATTCTACAAGCACTTGTGGGGCTTCAGTTACGGCGCACGAAATCACTTCAACCTTCCAAATATTCTTCCAATACATTCCCGACAGTCTGCACTCGATTAGGAATCAATTATTGAAATTTTCTTTTGGGTATTCTTGCAGTTTATACAGTATTGTAATGCATAAACCCCCTACTGTGAGGGTATTTGCGATTGATTGGTATCTTTCAGTTGGTATAGTCTTTCCGTTTGGCCATGATACCCAGAGGTTTAAGGGACTTCTCGGAACTCAACTGACGTCACTCATTCACCCGCCCGACCCACTCGCCGGACCGGCCGGTGGCGTATATGACTCACCTACTGACGCTGTCCCACGGCACTAAAACTTCTTTATTTCAAGTTTAAATTTACAATTTTCAAGTTTATTGAATTCTACATAAACATCTAAAGAAAAAGCGGCTTCGGTGGCGTAGTTGGTAGCATGCTGAACTGCTGTGCCCAAGATAGCGGGTTCAAACCCAGCCGAAGTCGTCGGAATTTTAAGAGCGTTAAAATCCTTCAGTATGCCTTTCTTCTGAAGGGAAGTAAAGCTGGCGGTCCCAAGTCATAGATTTATGGCATGTAAAATATCCTTCCACAGACTAAACTTGTGTGAAGCTAAATTTCTATTTTATATTTCGCTGGAACGCTCTATCAAAGTTCCACCATTCACCACTAGGTATATTTGGTAGAGAAAGTTGGAACCACTTGAAATTGAACGGAACTTGTAGCTCATCCTATGGGTCTCCGCTAGAAGCAGCTACAACCTCTGGCGAGACGAACATGTCGTTGGACACTCCCGGCACTAAAATCCCTACGACAAATAAATAAATCTAAAGATAAAGAGTGCAAACGCGACTGAAATGCTCCATATCCACGGTCTGATATAATCGGTCAAAACTTATGACGTATTTCGTGCCATAATTGTTTGTAGTAATAGTCTTAGAGTCACGACTTTTTCAAATTGAAATTTGGTTATTTTCTATTCCTAATTTTTTCAAGTTTTCTTTATTTGTTTGAAATTTTAAAACTACCGTAGTAGTGTCAATGCAATCATAAATGACATGTAATAAACGACAGTTTATGAAGTAAGAAGTCCGAGTTTAGACTCTCTTTAGAATTTATGTAGAATTCAAGAAACTTGAAAATTGTAAATTTAAACTTGAAATGCGAAGAGTATATATTTATATTTCAACTCACTAGACAATAAACAACACTTAAGTAAACGATTTCACCATCTCAGTGAACCCGGGCCCTTCAGGATATCCGAACCCCAGGGATGCAACCATGTCTGTCCCTCCTTCTGGTCGGGCCTGCCTCTTACAACAACGATGACTAACACATGAACAGTACTAACTGTAATATACTAACGGAATAAAAAATAAAATTTGTTAATATAAGTAAATCCGACTCGTTACAAAATGTTAATTAGAAACTTCAGTAGCTTATTAATTGTAAATCGGGGATCGAACCCGAACCTCCGCGGCGACAGGCAAGAATACTAGCCACTACGCAACTGTGCTTTGCTGAGAACTTCCCTGACCCCTACTACAGTGGAACTTGGATAATTCGAACCTCAAAGGACCAGTAAAAAAAATTCGAAATATCCAAAAATTCGAATTAAGAAAGTTCTTTGAAAAGGGCAGAGAAAATATATTGTATTATGTTTACATAATGATTTACGTTCAACAAAGCAGATTAACAGACAACGGCACTTTATAATGACTGTATCATGAATAACCTCAAAAATTTCAAATGCAAACTAAAACCCAAAATTAAAACGACAGTAGTAATCCAGAAATCTAGTTAAGTCTTAGAGAAATCTACTGTTTTTCAAAAATGTTTGAGATTTTTTACTTGTTTTCTACAATGAAGTCTCTCAGCCATCACAAAAGAATCTAACAAATTTAAGGAACGGAAAACAGAATCACTTACGTCATTTCTACTTTAAACAAGAAGTTCCGTGAAGAACTATACAGCCTGCTTTTCATGCCAATGATTATTCTACAGTATATGAACCTATCTAGAATAATGACGAAATTAAGTTGGTAATATCGAAATATCTAATTAGTTCAAAATATACCTGGTATAATATAGCCTAATAGAGCACTACAGTTGGCAGCCCTGGAGACTGAATATATTCTTAGTTCCACCTCTTAAGGTACAGAATACAAAATTTGGTTGAAGTCCAATGGACGTTACATGCAGTTAGACACTGGATCTATCAGCACGCGTAAAAGCATGTTGCCAACAATACCATGCGTGTGCTGGTCAGAAATAATCTGAATTATTATGATATCTTGTTGTGCCAATTTTGGATGAAATCCATTTGTTAGTATAGAAGTTACATGTATTTTAAAATTGGACATATCAGCAGGCATATAATCATGTTGGCAGCACTGCCTTGTATTAATTACTCCAAATTAATCTAGAATGTCAGGTGCTATACGTGTGCAAAGTATAGAGCTGTTGGCTTGCATACTTTCTGATATATTGATATTAGGGTAAAAAGAATATAGACAGTATTTATTAACAGTTGGCAGCCCTGATTGCTCTTAACAATACTTATAGTCATATCTGTTATGGTACATATATCACATACGAAATTTGGTTGAAATCCAACTGATAGTATAGAAGTTACATGTATTTAAAAATTGGTACTATCAGCAGGCTTATAATCATGTTGGTAGAACTGACGTATATAAGTTACTCCAAATTAATCTAAAATGTCAGAATATACGTGTGCATAGTTTAAAGCTGTTGGCTTGCATACTTTCTGATATATTGGTATTTGGATAAAAAAAATAGAGAGAGCAATTATTAACAGTTGGCAGCCCTGGTGGCTCTTAAGAATACGCTCAGTCATATCTGTTTATGTACAGATATTAAATACAAAATTTGGTTGAAATCCAATTGATAGTGTAGAAGTTATATGCATTTAAACATTGGACTTATCGGAAGGCTTAAAATTATTTTGGCAACACTGTTATGGCTGGCCTCCTGGAAATTAAACTGAAGTAGTATTATCTACATGTGTGCCAATTTTGGAATAGCTCCCATGCATACCTTGCAAGATATCCAACATGGAGCTCAAATTTCTAGTGCGATTTTTCAGCAGTTGGTAGCACTGACATCATTTTCAAATATGGACGTGAGTTATTCCGGTGCACATCTTTACTCATACTAAATTTGGTTTTGATTGCTGCAGCCGTTTAGGAGTTGATAGGGGGGACACACACACAGACAGACAGACAGACAGAAGGACAGACAGACAGACACACATTTTCCCGGATCGATCTCATAAGTCTACTTTTTCCTCATTTTTGCAAAATGTGAAAAGTAGGCTAAAAACCGCCTAACTTCTGTGATGTGGTTTGTTGCTTGGGCTGCACTCGGAACAGTTTTTTCGGGAACAGATCCAACTGTTTGGCTTCCGATCGGCTTTTTACACTAAAAACTTTGAATTATCCAAAGTATAATTCGAATTAACCACGATTTTTAACTATTGATTTTATATAAAATGCTATGGTCCGAGAGAAAAATTCGAATTAAAGAAGATTTCGAATTATAGAAGTTCGAATTAGCCACGTTCCACTGTAGTTGAGAAATCACAGTCCATGCTGATTATTTCTCAGGCTCCGATGGAGACGTCAACCGGTGGCATGATGTCGCCTAGACAGAAGTTGTTCCGCTCCTGGATATGGTAGTTGCTTGGAGATTGGATCTTTGAAGTGAGGGTGGGGAGGAAGGGAGTTGGGGTGCACGTGGAGGGTTTCATAATGTGGAGAAAGCGCCCACATGTGTGTGTGTATGAGTGGAGAAAGCTGACCTTTAGCGGCATCTGCCGGGCGTAGCTTACGTAAGTAGCCGACCTCGGAATCTCGACAAATGGAAGTGATCTGAAAGTAAGAAATGCTTGCTCCCTTACATAACTCTGGTGCGTGAGAAGACGCGGAACAGATGATGCTGGTCAACTGAACTGGGCGGCTAGTTTAGATCCAAATAAGGAGAGTAAATGGCTCGGAGGTGGTAATGATGCCACTTCGGACAGAGAGAAATTCACGGCTAATACCCATGAAGAGAGAATCAAGAACCTTGACCTTTGGAATACCAGTAAAAGTTAAGACGACGAGAGCAGTTAGGAAGAAATGTTCAAATTCCTCGCTGCACCGAGAAACATTGAATCAAGAATATGTTACAGTATTCTTCTTATTCTTTCTTCGAATGAGCCAACTATGGACTACGTAGGTTAACCAAAATGGTTTTCAGCTTGATGAGTTGTGATTGGCTTCACGTTCTTAAGAGTCTTCTTCCGAGCCCATATCTCCTTAATTTTCTGACTTAGTAGCTGTTTAGCTGCTTCTGACCTCTTTGGTCTCTGCCCTTCTTAAGTTTAATCCGTGGGTTTTCTTTTAACATTTTCTGGAAATCTTGTCTGTCCTTTATAACGGATTCAGAGATTTTAAAGGTTTGCGGATCTTGTTTAACTTCCTGGTACCACAGTGATGTTACTTTCGAGCAGGAGCTGGCTCTGTGGATTACACTGGTCAATCTTGACTCGTTCATTCTCTCAAGGTGTCCGTAGAATTGAAGGTGTCTCTTGATGAATGTGTCCTTGCTTTAGGTTTAGATCATCGTTAGGCCGGTGATACCTTTCTCCATTCATGATCCTTGGCCCTAAGATCTTACTCAAGATAATTCTTTCATTGACAGTATTATTATTATTATTATTATTATTATAACGTGGCACTCAAAGGAAGTGAAACTTGGACTGTTAGTGCAGCAGATAAGAGGAGAAAAGAAATGTGGTGTAACAGGAGAATGAAGATCAGATGTGTAGATAGGGTAACAAACGAAGGGTTATTAAGACGAGTGGGAGAGGAGAGATGTTTCTGGTGACTGCTAATGAAGACAAGAGATAGGTTGGTAGGACACTTACTGAGTCACCCAGGAATTGCAAAGTTAGTTATGGAAGGAAGGGTTGAGGACAAGAACTGTAGGGGTAGACCAAGGTTAGAATATGTTAAACAGATTGCCTAGGATGTAGGGTGTGGTAGCTATGTAGAGATGAAACGATTAGATCAGGACAGGGAAGCATGGAGGGCTGCATATCAAAGCAATTTGAGAAGTTCCCTCATTGTACTTCAAATACTCATTGTGTCACCCTGACTGCGTGGTACAGCGGTAATGTTCTCGCTTGCTGGTCCCAAGGTTGCAGGATAGAATTCTGGCACAGTCAGCTGGCATTTGAGGGAGGGAGCCGTGTCGGTAGATTTACTGGCACGTTAAAGATCCCCTTCAGGGCAAACGTCTGGTACCCCAGCGTCACTAAAAGCAGCAGTAGTTAAAAGGGACGTAACACCAATAACATTATTACGGTATTATTATATCATTGTGTCCCCCGACGCGACGGTTGCGAGGGAATTGTGGGAAGAATGTGACGCTACTAATTTTATAGCTGACTACAACTTGTACTGCTACATCACTGCAACCGAGTTTCATAACTTAAGACTTGAGCGGCTGGTAAATAACTCTCGAGACGGATGGACGACACCGCTGTTAGCAATTACCTCACCTTACGCGCCATTGTTCCTGTAATGACGTCGCCACGCGCCTATGGTAATGGAGAGTTCTTTAGTGTCTGCCAGTGAGAAGTATATTTATCACGGGAGCTGCCATAAAGCACTGACTAGCAACACCACTACAATGTCTCCAGCCCACCAACGTAGACCGACAACGGCCATCCTAAGTCTAGGTTTTCCTCCGGTATCTTTGTGCTCGCTCCAGGTAAATCCCGGTTGGTTCCTCAGTTTAGGGGCTGCGACAACGCGGTCATGAAACCCCGTGTACTTTGGGTGTGTCGAGTGAAGATTCAAGGATAAATAATTTCAACTCTGAGATTTGCTGATGACATCGTCATCTTGGACGAAACGCCTGAGTATTTGAATGAGTTTTTGAGTGGTATGGACTCCGTCTTACGGAATGAATAAATGATGAAAATTAATAAATGTAAAACAAAAATACTGGAATGCAGCCGAAATAAATCAGAAACCTCTATGAACATCAAATTGGCAGGTGAAAAGCTGAAAGAAGTAGGAGACTTCTGTTACTTAGGAAGCAAAATAACCAGTGATGGACGAAGCAACGAGGATATAAAAAGTAGGTTGGCTCAGGCAAGGAAAGCCTTTCTACAAAAAAGGAATTTGTTGACATCGAATATAGATTTAGGTATTAGGAAGTCATTTTTGAAAGCCTTTGTCTGGAGCGTGGCGCTCTATGGAAGTGAAACTTGGACTATTGGTGCAGCAGAAAAGAGGAGAATTGAAGCATTTGAAATGTGGTGTTACAGGAGAATGATGAAGATCAGATGGGTAGATCGAGTTACAAACGAAGAGGTATTAAGACGACTGGGAGAGGAGAGATGTTTCTGGCGACTGCTATTGAAGAGAAGAGATAGGCTGGTAGGGCACATACTAAGACACCCAGGAATAGCAAGCTTAGTTATGGAAGGAAGGGTTGAGGACAAGAACTGTAGGGGTAGACCAAGGTTAGAACATGTTAAACAGATTGCCTCGGATGTAGGGTGTGGTAGCTATGTAGAGATGAAACGATTAGCACAAGACAGGGAGGCATGGAGAGCTGCATCAAACCAGTCAAAAGACAGAAGACTCAAACAACAACAGAATTTGTCTGATAACCGGTGATAATTGTGATGACTGTATTACTGTGTGTTATCTGTGATTCAGGTAGAAGAACTGCAGTCGACTAATTTTTTGAAGTAGTTTCTACTTTTGCTACCAAATGCTACCGTCCACGACACCTATTTGCGGATGTGGCTACTAAATGCTATCGCAGTCACCACCTGGGGGCGAACGTTGGAACTAATAAAGCGTTCAAAGTAACCTACAAATTTTAGCTTCCACAAGTGAGTGTAGTTAGTGGAAGGTTCTTTATCATGCCATAAATCTATGACATGGACCACCGGCTTAACTTCCCCTCCGAAGGAAGGCATATTGAGGGATTTTTAACGCTCTTAAAATGTCCGATGACTTCGGCCGGATTTTGAACCCGTGATCTTGGGAATAGAAGCTCAGCATGCTACTAACTGCTCCACCGAAGCCACTGGTAAGGAGATGGTCGTGGCCTTAAGTGACATTCCAATTCATTTCTCGAGTATAAATGGTAAACAAAAAGAAAGACTAAGAAGCGAACTCAGGTCATATTCTTCAGTTATCGTTACATGACTGAGAGGTCACCATTCCAGACCACAGTTTAGAATTAACTTTCTTGACAGAGTTGGAGATCGAAGCAACCGATTTGATTCCACAATCACGCGAACAGTGAGCGAGAGCTATACACATTGACATCGCCTTAAGTCTTTAATTGTATTTTATCCTTTGTGCTATTCAGCTGTGTTAACGATTTCAAGGCTGGTAGGATAAACATAAATAAATAAAAAAAGTCAACCCCTGGCACTATACAGCCCATGACGGGCAAACGCCGACCAAGCGACCGCTGCCCAGCCATTTTGCCTGCAGATATTGGGGTGACGCGTGATCAGCGCGTCGGGTCCCCTCGGCCGTTAATCTTGGTATTCGTGATTTGGGCGCTGTCTCACTGTCAGACAGCTACTCAATTGTCCTCACGAGGCTGAGTGCACCCTGTTCCAACCCTCACATCAGTTTTAAAATCCCTGACGGAGCCAGGGATCCAACCCGGGGCCTCCGGGTGAGAGGCAGGCGCGCTACCCCAACACCACGGGGCCGGCTAAATAAATAAATAAATAAATAAATAAATAAATAAATAAATAAATAAATAAATAAATAAATAAATAAATAAATAAATAAATAATCGTATTTGCTCAGCTACCTTGCCAAGAACTTTGAAGTGAAGTAATTCTGGTGATCTACTCTTCAATATCGGATTTCCGTTAGCACTGCTATCTAGCGGAAGAACTGGAAGACTGCAGGTCAAACTGTGGATGAGACTGAATTAATTTTCTCTTGTAGTCACCAAATGTGACGCAAGGGATCTTTTACGAGCCCACATCGCATGACTTGGAATCCCGTGGATTTTTTCTGCCTATGATGTTTTGGCCATCCTGATTCACTGAGGAAGCGATTGCAAAGTGTTAGCACCTGTCCTTAACGTACGCCGGAATGTACAAGGACTCCTTGATTTCAGAAGGTCTTTCACCACTCCACGCCGAAGAGTACCATCTTTGTTCCACCTGCGGCAAGTGAAGTGAGACCATGACCTCCGGGGTCGAGCGCCAAGGTCCAGAGACCAGTGCTAATTGGTCTCTTGCTTGAAGGACAGGGGATTAAGAGAAAGTAACACTAACGACGCTAAGGATACATAAACCATAAATAATTGTGTTTGATTAGGTTAAGAAGCTGAAAATATCCGTATCCGAGCTCATCACGCTTTCATCAGCTGCGGTCTTCAACATTCACGAGAGAAAATCACGAACGTAAATCCTCCGATTTCAATGAAACTTAGCTCTAGTATCGCTTTCTGAGACCACAGCCATACCAAAAAGGTTACTACCCATTCCATCTTAAACTGGGAACTGAGTACTCTCTCTCTTTTTAACAGCCCTGGGGCTGGTTTGAAGCAACTTGCCAATCTTCTCTATTCTCCGCCATCCTCTTTAATTCATGATATGATTTTGTGCTCGTGTCTGTCATTATCTGTGTGATGTATGCACGTGTTGGTCTTCCTCTTAAGTTTTTCCCTTCTAACGTCCATTCGATGGCTCTTGCTAGCAGGCCATTATGTCTGAAAATATATCCCAACATATTGGCTCGTCTTGTTTTCAGACTCTTCATAAAGCTTATATTTTCTTCTATTCTTCTGAATACCTCTTCATTTGTCATAATTATGTTGTATCCAACTGTACTTAAGCATTCATCTCAGCACCAAGCCTCTTTTTTCTCTTCTGACTTCCCTATTGTCCAGGTCTCACTACCATTCAAAGCCACACTCCACACGTACGTCTTCAACAATTCTTTCCTTATTTTTAGGTCTATACTTCTGGCTGTGAAGAGATTCTTCTTTCTATAAAAGCCCGTGATAAAATCCGTTGTGGTGTTAAACGCATCTACAAAGAACGCAGGATATTCGGGTTTGAATCCCAATTATGGTTTCTTTTTCAGTTCTTACTCAACAGAGAGTATAATAATTAAACAGAAAATCAATAGGGCTTGCATATAACTATTTAGGTTCATAACTGTTGCCAAATTGGAGCATAAATAACGAAAAAACGCTCTATATTTGCTCCTCTCATATCCACTATCTTGTATCCCAGGGGCGTCCAGTCTTTGCACGCTCGGCGTGCTAGCAATGTCGCGCCGCACGTCGGAAAGCTGGTTCTTGCCCCTCTTGACTGGGCTGGGAGGCCTGGCCTGACTGCCGGTGCTGCGACAGTTCTTCGACACGTCTGACCGAGCCAAGTTGGGATCGCTAGCACACCGAATGTAATGTAAACAAACGTCCAATGCGTTGGTTGTCCGACAGATCTACATTGTGTTACTCCGAGTACCGTCACTTGATGATAACGTGCTTAGCATTAAAACAGTCAGAAATACTGATATGGTAGGTGGCTTTGGTGGTGTAGTTGGTAGCATGCTGAGCTCTATGCCCAAGATCGCGGGTTCAAACCTGTCCGAAGTTGTCCGATTTTTAAGAGCGTTAAATATCCCTCAGTATGCCTTCCTTCGGAGGGTAAGTAAAGTCGGCGGTCCCATGTCATAGATTTATGGCATGCAAAACAACCTTCCACTAATTAGACTCGTGCGAAGCTAAATTATAGGTTAGATTTTACCAACGCTCTTAAGTTCCAACGTTCGTCGCCTGGAGCCGACTGCGGTGGCATCTAGTAGCCCATATCATAGATTTATGGCATGCAAAAAAAACTTCCACTAATTACACTTGTGTGAAGCTAAATTATAGGTTAGATTTGACCAACGCTCTTAGGTTCCAACGTTCGTCGCCAGGAGCCGACTGCGGTGGCATCTAGTAGACAAGTTCAGTTCTAATTGTCATTGACGGTGGCGTTTGGTAGAAAAAGTAGGAACTACTTGAAAATTGAATATCTGTAGCCCTAACTTGAATTAAAAAAGTCCTCACGGCACGCCGGAAGGTGGAGGTAGACTTCACCGGACAAACTTGGGGATAGGCGAAAATAGGCAGAATATGCAGGTTTTCGTAGAAGTATCAGACCTCATTGATTGCGAGAAGGTGTTTTATATTGGAGCTTAATTAACTTTGTTTTTCGTAATTTTATGCTTATTTTAGACATTTTATTGTCTTATGGGAACGGTAACCTTCTTGTCTTTTGGGTCCATTTTTATACTTGTGGACACACTGTCCTTATGTAAGGTTTCGACACTGATGTGTAACTATGTAACGGTCTGTTACTTCTTCACGCAAAATTATATCTCCGGCAGAGATTTTGGTTGGTTCCTCAGTTTAGGGGCTGCGACAACGCGGTCATGTAACCCCGTGTACTTAGGGATGGCTGTATTAGTCTGTAATTCAGGTAAGGACTGCAGACGGTCAATTTCAAGCAGTAGTTCCTAATGTTGCTACCAGGAACTACAGTCAACGACACCTAGCAGTGAACTTGGCTACTAGATGCCACCGCAACCAGCAACTCGCAACGAACGTTGGAACTTCCCCTCCAAAGAAAAGCATACTGAGGGATTTTAGCGCTCTTAGAAAATCCGACGACTTTGGCCGGCTTTGAAACCGCGACCTTGGGCATAGACATTCAGCATGCTACCAGTTACGTCACTGAAGCCGCTTCCCACTTAGTCAGATGGAAATACTGAATCTGATCTCGTGAAAGTGCGTTGTCATGGCAACGTCTGATGGCTCATCCCTCATCAATTTAGTAGTGTTGCCATGGCAACCTCTGAAAGCTCTTGGCATTTTCTTATAATTCCGAAATCATTTTTCTCATCCCTTAGCGTAATGGTGGGTCATATCAAAAATTCTTTCAGACAAAAGTTTTAGGTAATTATTAGGGGAATATTGTCCATTTTGTACGATTTTGATATTGTGTATATTAAGAGAGATATGGTTAATGTTTCTCCAAAAACCCACTTTTTCCCACCCCTTTGGTCAATGGTTGGTGCTATAAAAAAACTCTTCAAACATAAATTTTTGGGCTTTATCCGGCACATAGTATGAACGTTGAACGGATTCGATATTTCACATATTAAGAGAGTTATACCAATATTTCACTTTTTCGAAAAAAGCCCCCCATTTTCACCCCCTTCGACCGATTTAGCCCAGTAACGAACTCGACCGAGATTTTATAGGTATACATATTCGGTAAAAATTTCAAAGTGATTGGTGCGAAATTACGGCAGTTATCGTGTCCACAAGAAACTGATATATAAACTTTTGAACTGACGGTGGTTTTGGGGTCTGGGGGATGTGTAACGCGAAGATATGTCGAAATTTTCCGGAAGTCGAAACATGGGACCCATTGCAATAGTTAGCTTTCTAATGAAATCTACCTAAAACAGATAACACACACTAATACAGCCATCTCAATTAACACCGGTTATCAGACAGATTCTACACACACCTAATATACACGGGGCTATATGACCGCATTGTCGCAGCCCCTAAACTGAGGAACCAACCAACCAACCAACTGATAAGGTATCAAGGAACTCAAGGTACTGTAATTTCGGTCACATTTTTTTTTTTTTAGTTTTACCGTTTGACGTTTGACCGATCAACATAACGCAGTACGGGAGGGAGTGAGATGGGAAAGTGAGTGAGAGAGACAGACAGTCTTCCCCCACCATCGCTACAAGGCCGCACGCGCCATAAGCACACTGGCGTGCCAGCACGCCTGGCGTGTTATATGGACACCTCTGTTCTATCTTATTCTTGTATTAATGTTGTGATTTCATAATAGAGCAATGTTAATACTCACATAGCATGAAATCTAAATCACACGAGACAGGCACTGACTTGTGCAATGGCTGTAACATTCCACGGAAGAGAATACAACATCAGTAGCCTACACCTTACTCCGAATAACTGACGGCTGTTGAATTGCATTTGAAAGACAGGAAAATATATAGTGAAAGTGGCAACGAAACTAACTAACTAACTAACTAAATAAATAAATAAAAGAATAAATAATAAATAAAATAATAAATAAATACATAAATAAATAAAATAATAAATATATAAAATAATGAATGAATAAATAAATAAAATAATAAATAAATAAATAAATAAAAGAATAAATAAATACATAAACAAACAAATAAATAAAATAATAAATAAAAAAATAAATTAAATAATAAATAAATAAATAAAAGAATAAATAAATAAAATAATAAATAAATAAATAAAAGAATTAATAAATACATAAAATAATAAATAAATAAAAGAATACATAAAAGAATAAATAAATAAATAAATAAATAAAAGAATAAATAAATAAATACCTAAACAAATAAATATATAATTAAATACATAAATAATCAAATATATAAATTAATAAATTAATTAATTAATACATAGAATTAATTAATGTCATAAAACATGATGCACCTAAGAGTACCATTGGGATGGGAACTGAGCCACAGTAAAATTGATTGTATAATTTAACTCTACACTAACATATTGGCTCCACTGAACATTACGAGCATTGTGCCCTGCTAGATTAAATAATATCGATACCTTTCAGAAAACAGAGATAAATGCACATTATAATACAGTATTCACTAAGTTATCATTCCTCATTATGTTCAGAAATATTGCGAGGAAACAGTTCCTCTTGAACATGTACTTTTGAAACAGAGCTGGTGTTTTCATCGAATAGATCAAAAGATATAATACTTTCAAAACAACAATAAACCTTTCGATAAGTGAATTAAGATGTATATCCATATGCTCAGGGTGTATAAAGCTGGGGGTTACGGATTGGAGTGCCGAATTAAGTATAACTGTCAGATTTTCTCAAAGAAATAATTATTTCATGGCAGTGTATCTGGACAGAGTTAAATTAAAATATGGTTTTCAAGAACGCAGATGCACATACTTTTATTTCCTCCATTACAATTATTCTACATATCATCTTAAATGTAAAATTGCATGCTTCTTTTCCTTTGGTTTCTTCCATAATATTTCAAGTGTTAAATAAAATTGAGAGAAAGGGAGATGTTGGTGCCACATTTAGAGTACAAGATTCTATATTGGCCACAAAATGAATGTACCTGTGTTTATGTGAGTACATAAAATCCTGTGATAATGTACGCGTGGGTAGGCATAATATAGCTTAAATTCCTTGAGTCGTGGTTTGGGATATCTGCACCCAGACTTGAAACAGGATACACTCCTAGAATTGTGCCTTGAATGAGCGTTATAATAATGGGTAAAGTCACCGAAAGTGACAGTGTTTCTGGATTGAAATCTTCAATGTTGGCTCATTGATCTCCTAATGCTAGCGGTTTAGCTCGCCTGGCTATACATGTAGGTGAGAGGAAGTATTAACCCTGAAGATGAGCACATGATGGACACAAGGACGACCTCCAAATGAACCACAAAGTATTTGTGAAAACCAGTAGCAAGTGGTCAGTGTGAAATGCCAAGGACTTTATTTCCTGAACCGTTACTAAGCGTGTGCGCTTTCTAGTTTTTCAATGGAAACAACAAGACATGTAATTTGTATTCAGTAAATATACTGTATTAACAGTGAGAAGCGGGGTCGTGACTCGCCAAAGGTTAACTGCTCTCCGCGATCCCGACCTTAAGGCTCATCACTCAGTCCTTTGTCTACCTCGTGGACTGTGGAAGCCCCGGTTAGATTCCCGGATCTCTCAATAAATTTAATTATGGTCTGGGGTTCACTCAGCCACGTGAACAGAACTGAGAAAAGGTGGCTCTCCGTGGTTTTCCACTTCTACTCCAGACGAATGCCAACACGGCCACTTCCACCTCCTACCCATATCCAAGCTCCAATTACAAACATGCACACCAGTACAAAGACACAGGTTATCAGACAGATTCCACACACACACCAAAGTGCACGGGACTACATGACAATAACTGCGCAAAACCCTTGAATGAGCCATGTTCTTTATTTTTGTTGTTGCTCATTTTAGAGGCTGCGATATCGCGTTCTTTAGTGTCGACCCAGCGGTCCGAGTTCCATTCCCGGCTCAGCCACGAAATGTTAATTCTGGTGCGAGAAGAGGAGGGCTCGATTCCCACATGACCCATTCTAAAAGTGGTTTTCTATGGTTCCCCCCAACTTCTACTCCAAATAAATGCTGGGATGGCTCCTAACTTAAGGCCACAGCCGCCTCCTTCACAATCCTATCCCCAATTTACAAATACATACAAGTACACCCATCGCAATAACATCGGTTATCACATAAATTCTACAAACGACATTGGTAGCTATGCTCGCCAGAGCGCAGCGCTAGGCCATGAGGCCAAGCTCTCTGCGGACTCGGTAGACGTACAGTAGGTTTGAGCCCCACTGTCGGCCGTCTTTGAAATGGTTTTCCGTGGTTTCCCCATTTTGAACTCCAGGCAAATGCTGGGACGGTACCTTCTGACAGGCCACGGCCGCTTCCTCCACATCCTTGCCCAGTTTCATTCATCTTCATTCATTGCATCTCTCATTAACTCCTCTTATGAGGTTGGCGTTAGGAAGGGCATCTGACCGTAAAAACCATCCGCCACATAGAATTTCATCGCATCTCATCCCCGAACCCGTTGGAAACTGGAATAATATGGGGTAGACATACATACATCACATAAATTCCACACACACACTGACAAATATACGAAGCTATATGACCACGATGTCGCAACCCCTAAAATAAGCAACAACTACAACACACTGAAAACAAATTATACGAGGGCGTACTATCTTGTTTTACACTGTATTTTTTCCACCCAAATGAAGTACATCACACATCAGTTGTTACGTCCACCTTATCAACATAACCTCCTTGTAACTTTATGCACTTTTGCTATCGATGTGTCAGTTACTCCAGACCTTCCTGAAACCATTCTTTCGGAGTGCCATCAGTTGACAAATGGCGGCAGTGTTCTGGGACACAAAGGGCATCATCCTCATTGACTGGCTGGAATTGAGGGCCACAATTAAAAGTGCAGCAAATGTGGCATTACTTAAGTGCTTACGTCGTGCCATTCAAACTAAGTGGCCAGGAAAATGGGCTAAAGGTGTGCTTCGGCAATATGACAATGCCCGCCTCCACACTAGCTGAGAGGCCACCGCTGCCATTGATCAAATGGGATTCACGGTGCTGACACACCCACCATACTCTCCCGACTGGGCACCAAGTGATTATCACCTGTTCGGGAACATGAAGAACCTCTGGACACAGCTCCGAAATAATGGTTTCAGGAAGGTCTGGAGAGGCTGACACATTGATGGCAAAAGTGCATAAAGTTACAAGGAGATTATGTTGAGAAGGTGGACGTAACAACTAATGTGCAATGTACTTCATTTGGGTATAAACAAGAAGTTCCGTGACAAACTAATGAGCCCACTTTTCTTAAAAATTAAGATTCATGCAAAATTACTAATCTATATGGACCTATCTAGAATAATGATGAAATTTCTAATCAGTTCGAAATATACCTGGCATAATGTAGCCTAATGTGGCATAATTGAGCACTACAGTTGGCAGCCCTGGTGACTGAATATATTCTTAATTCCATCTCTTAAACTACAGAATACAAAATTCGGTTGAAGTCCAATGGATAGCATGGACGTTACATGCAGTTAGACATTGGATCTAACAGTGCGCGTAAAATCATGTTCGCAACAATGTCATGCATGTGTTGGTCAGAAAAAATCTGAAATATTATGATTTCTTGTCGTGCCAATTTTGGAAGAAATCCATTTGCTTGTATAGAAGTTACTGGTATTTTAAAATTGGACCTATCAGCAGGCTTAGAATCATGTTGGCAGCACTGACATATATTAGTTACTCCAAATTAATGTAGAATGTCAGATACTACACGTGCGCAAAGTTTAGAGCTGTTGGCTTGCATTCTTTCTGATATATTGATATTAGGGTAAAAAATATAAACAGCATTAATTAACAGTTGGCAGCCCTGATTGCTCTTAAGATTTATAGTCTTATCCGTTATGTTACACATAGCACATACGAAATTTGGTTGAAATCCAAATAATAGTATAGAAGTTACATGTATTTAAAAGTTGGTCCTATCAGCAGGCTTAGAATCATGTTGGTAGAACTGACGTATATAAGTTACTCCAAATTATTCAAAATGTCAGGCACTATACGTGTGCATAGTTTAAAGCTGTCGGCTTGCATACTTTCTGATATATTGGTATTTGGAGGAAACATAGAGAGAGCATTTATTGACAGTTGGCAGCCCTGGTGGCTCTTAAGAATACGCTCAGTCATATCTCTTTATGTACACATAGTACATACGAAATTTGGTTGAAATCCAATTGATAGAGTTGGAGTTATATGCATTTAAAAATTGGACCTATCAGTAGGCTTAGAATCATTTTGGCAACACTGTTATGTATGGCCTCCTGAAAATTAAACTGAAGTATTATTATCTATACGTGTGCAAATTTTGGAATTGTTTCCATGTATACATTCCAAGATATCCAACATGGAGCTCAAATTTCAATTGCAATTTTTCAGCAGTTGGTAGCACTGACATCATTTTCAAGTATGACATTGAGATGTCCCGGTATAGATCTTTACTCATACCAAATTTGGTTTCGAATGCTGCAGCCGTATAGGAGTTGATAGGGGGGACACAAACACAGACAGACAGACAGACAGTCATTTTCCCGGATCGATCTCATAAGTCTACTTTTTCCTCAATTTTGCAAGATGTGAAAAGTAGGCTAAAATTAAAGTGTAAACCAATATAGTACGCCCCTCTTAAATTACAATATCATTCTGTAAATCTCATATCGTTGTCCATCCACTGCAGTTGGGTGTGAACTGTCCCCCCCCCCCCCCCCCCCCCCCCCTCCCCGCCTATCCGATACTGATTAGATAATCGAACTTTGGGATTTGCAATGGTAGACTGCTCCACCACTGAGAAGAGCTCGCGTGCAGGTTTGGATGGAGAGAGATGACACACTCTGCTAGGGAAGAAGGGCTGCATGCTCTGTATCAGGTCTGAAGTTATGTTCCGGCATCTAACGAGGATTAACCTGAGCGGAAAAGGGAAAGCCTCAAGGACGTAATTTGGCGATAATTATACAAATCATCAACCAGAACAATTCCAGAAAGATGAGCTCATTGCGTGTCAGCTGGCATTTTGGAATAAACTGCAGCGTTTCTAATTGAATCTGAACCTTTTGAGAGATTTATAATAATAAGTGAATTACAAGTATTAATTACAACGAGATGATGATGATGATAATTTTCGTCTTAAGGGGCCTAGCATCTAGGTTATCGGCCCCTAATGGTTTGTGTGATAGTGAAAGATGAGATGAGAATGAAAACTATAACCAATACTAACTACAGACTTACATACTAGAAGAAGAAATGGTAAACAATTAAAGGATAAGGCAAATAAAGGACAGGAACAAAAGAAATGCCCTCAACCCTCGAAGAATGGGGATTGAGGGACTTGGAAGGAAGGAGAGCCATGAAAGGCAGATAGGAAAGGGAAAGAGGAGAGGGCCTGCCCCAAGTTCAGAGGAAAAAGGGGGCAAAACTGACCCAGTTCAGGAATCCCTCGGGATCGCCAACTCCCAATCTAACCTGCCGTGAGCCCCTGAGGGTGTAGCACTATCCAGGGTGCACCAGAAGAGGTGGGGCTACATACACCCGCCTCCTTGAGGGCCTTGTGCAGAAGGCAGGAGATAACATGAAAAGAAAAAGAAGGCTGACCCCTCGCAGAAGGAGGGTATCAGGAAAGATGAGACAAGGGACAATTAAGGCGGGAAATGAAGAGGCTCTCTAGGCCTCGGATACCCTAATACCGTCGGGGTCGGAAGAGAATAAGAGTTGACCAAGAGCGATCGACAGGAAAGAAGACCGAGAGTAGCCCGGCACTAGTAAGTGGAAGCAATGCCGGACTCAGCTGGGGTCCCGTGGTCGCCAACCCACGTCCCACTAAATGTGAGCCCCTGGGGGAATTACAACGAGAAGTCACTGCTGTAACCCAGTAATGATTTTGTTCTCTTCCGACACACACTGAAGTGATATCGAAGGCACTGTTTTTCATAAAATTTGCACACACAATCTTCGGAAGGCTCGTGATATTCATTTCTTTTGCATAATTTATTTCTCGTATAATTTCCCACATCTCAGAAGATTGCTAAGAATGGGATTGTCAGCGTATTTACTGCTCATCACTAACGCTTCTTTATGCTAGTACGAGTACATTATGGTATAACAAAAACAGCAGAAATCGGAACTGAAATATGGTTACTGTCCCTGCAAAACCTACTACAGTATTTGGTAATTTTGTAGCTTACCACCTCGGGGTGTTGTCTCTTGACTGTCATCTCTGAGCACCTGATTCGAATCCCGGCTCTGCTAATACATTTAATTTGTTATGAGGGTTGGAACGGGGAACACTCAGCCTCGTGAGGCAAATATTGAGGAGAGGTGGGTTCGATTCCCATCTCAGCCATTCTAGAAATAGTTTCCCGTGTTTTTTCGCTTCTATTCCGTGGATGATCCTTAACGCCACGGCCACCTCCTCCCATATTACCGTCTCAATAAAATAGATCATCTCTTAGCATGGCTGCCACCTCAGAGATTTGGATTCAATTACCGGCTCTATCAAGAAATATAATTTTGGTCTGAGGGCTGGAATGGGGTACACTCAGCCTCTTGAGGTGGGTTCGATTCGCACCTGAGCCAACCTGGAAGTAGTTTCCTGTGGTTTCCCACTTCTACATCAGGAAAATAGCGGGATGGTTCCTAACTTAAGACCACAGCCACCCCCTTTCCAATGCTAATCTCAATTACAAATACTCATACTAATACAGACAACACAACAATACAGGTTATAGGACAAGTTATACACACGCAAGTACACGTGGCCATGATGCTCAAGCCCCTAAATGCAACAACAAAAACATATACATTTTTAAAGTAAATTTTACCCTGCAGGTTGGTTTTCCCCACGGACTCAGCGAGGGATCCCACCATTACCGCATCTACGGGCAGTGTCCTGGAGCTTGAAACATCTGCATCTCGCCTAGGCAGCCTCACCTGCGAAGCGAACAGGGGCCTCATGAGGGAAGGGAGGTGAAGATTAGGATGGATAGGCAAGGAAGAGTGAAGGAGGCGGCCGTGGCCTTATGGTAGGCACTTTCCCGGCATTTGCCCGAAGAGGGAAATGGCAAACCACGGAAAATCACTTCGAGGATGGCTGAGGTGAGAATCGAACCCCCTCTACTCATTTGGACCACCCGAGGCTGAGTAGACCCCGTTCTAGTCCTCAAACCACTTTTCAAAGTTCGTGGCAGAGCCGGGAATCGAACCTAGGACCTCCGGGGTGGCAGCTAACCATGCTGATCGCTACGCTACGGAGGCGACACAAAAATGTACTGCTTTTAATGTCTTTCTTGTTCTGAACGAAGGTCTCCTCTTGTTTCAGATTTCAACATGATACGTCACGTTGTCCTTGGCTTCCTGTTGGCAGGTGAGTTCTTATCAACCTACTAATGCTTACAGAGATGTGATTACACGCTTCCTATACAGAGAAACACGGATACGAATGAACTGGCATCCATATGATTCTCTGTGCATTTTGGTCAAAACAATAGCTGACGTACAATAACATGGTTATTTATTTAGCGTATGGCTTTTAGTGCCGGGAGTGTCTGAGGACATGTTTGGCTCACCAGAGTTTGTAGCTGCTTCTATGCGGACACCCATGGGGAGAGCTACAAGTTCCGTCGCTTGCGGATGAGATGAAATGAATGAAGATGAATGAGCAAGTTCACTTTTAAGTAGTTCCAACTGTGGCTACCACATGCCACTGAGGCACCTAGCGGCGAAGGTTGTCACTTAATACGGCGTTTCTAACGAAATATAACCTACAAATTTCCCTATACACTACCAATTGTAGTGGTAGGTTCTTTTTATGCCATAAATCTAGGACATCGGCCCACCGGCTTTATTTTCCCTCCGAAGGCACACTGAAGAATTTTAACGCTCTTAAAAATCCGACGACTTCATCCGGGTTTGGACTACAATTTTGGGCATAGCAGTTCAGCATGTTACCGAAGCCGCTTGAGCAAACGGTAGCTCATACGGAATTCATAAATTGGGGCACATGACCTCGATGTTCTACCCCTTAAAACAACTAACTAACTAACACGGTGCCCTCTTCCACCTCCAACACACTGAATTACCTTGGTCACTCATTAGGGAGCTTCAGTCATTCAGTTCCTTTCAATATGCCTAAAACGAAAGTCTCAATTCGTGGGAAGTTGCGAAGTTTTGTTCGCGAGTTCGGTGAAAACATATTCAGTACGGATGGAGTGATATTATTCAGTAAATTGTGTGAGGTAAAAGTTACTGCCAAAAAACGCTTCTCTGTGCTGCAACACTGTAATACTGCAAAACATAAGCATTGAAGAAGAAGTGTTTCTATGTAACGTAGATGCTATTCATTAAGTCATATTTTGTATTTTATAGGCCATATTTTTTAGCCTATTTTCAATTTTGAAAAAATAGGCTTATGAGATCACCTTTTGTCCGTGTGTGTGTGCGTGTGTGTGTGTGTGTGTGTGTGTGTGATTCGTGTGTGTGTCCCCCCCTAATAAAATCTAAACGGCAGGAGCGATTTCAATGAAACTTGGAAAGTTCATAGCACTATTCCCGGCGACCTCGACCGTGCCCTTCAAATTTTGTTACGACTCACCAATCCAACATGGCGGCTGTGCGAAATATTTCACCAGCATTCAATATCTCCGAAACTATTACCGATATTACCCTGACATTTTCTAATGTGATAGAGGGAACTACTATAAGTTGACTTATGTGACTTTTGAAAACCTGGTAACTACAAAACCAACATGGATGCCAAGCGAATTTGCGACGTTTAAATAGACGTTTCTCGCGATTTGACCAACCAAACGCAATGAAACTTGGTACAGTATATGTTTATATACATTGTAATGCACTGACGTCTAACTTCGTTCAAATGTTCACATAATCACAAGATGGCGGATGTGTGAAATATTTCACCGGCATTCTATATCTCTGAAACTATTAGCGGTATCTCCCAAAAATTTTGTACGGAGATAAAGGGCACTACTGGAAGTCCATCTATAAGACTTTCAAAAACCGGTTAACTACAAAACGAACATGGCGGCCAAGCATATTTGAAAATTTTAAATAGGCCTTTCTCGCGATTTAATGTTCCAAGCGCACTGAAACCTGGTACAGGAAATATTTATACACATTGTAATCCACTGGTATCTAATTTAGTTCAATTGTTTACATAACCTCAAGATGGCGGCAGTGCGAATTTTAAAATTAAGTTTTTATTTCTTGTGATGTAGTCATGCGATCGAAGTGAAAGTTTGAATAATGAACCTACGCAATAATTTTCCTTTAATGGTACATGACTCTATGGCCTATACATTTAACAATCCAACATGGCGACCATCCGAAATATTTAGACGATACTGAATATCTACGAATCTATTTTAGCAATCAAACTGAATTTTTTAATGTTCATAGGGGCTATGAACTTAAGTTCGCCTATAGGACTTTAAATAACCTGGTGATCACAAATCCAACATGGCGGTGACGCGAATTATAAATATTCACATGGACGTTTCTCGCAATTTAACCATCCGCGTGCAGTGAAACTTGGTACAGTAAATCCTTATACGAATTTTAATCCACTGGCATCTAATTTATTTCAATTGTTTCCATAACCTCAAGATGGCAGCTGTGCAAAATTTTAAAATCTCCTTGTTTTTCTTGTGTCCTAATTATGCGATTGAAGTTTGAATACTACACGTTCACAATAATCTGCATGTAACAGTACATAACTCTAGGACCTACATATATAAAATCCAACATGGCGACCATCCGAAATATTTAGTCGGTTCTCAATATCTACGATTCAATTACAGCAATCAAACAGAAATTGTGTATGTTGATAGTGGCAATTAACATAAGTAGGATATATGAAAATAGGCTGTATAGTTCTTCACGGAACTACTTGTTATGTTTTTAGGTCATAAATGCATACATATTTCATACATTTTTAGGTCATAGAAATCCGCCCCCTAGTCATCACAATTAACACCGGTTATCAGACAGATTCTACACACACCCAAAGTACACATATTTCCAACGTTTTCATTCCATTATTTCTCTACCTCGCAAATACATGCCAAACAACAGTACCAGTTATACCCTAATTATTTCTACTTACCTAGTTTCACATCCACATCTCACTATTCCACGCTGGTTATATCAAGACTTTTTCATGATTTTTTAACACATTTTGTAACAGATCTGTTTTTTTTTTTAATTTTAATTTGTGAGTTTTAGGTACAAGCATATTTTTTGAATCCTCTGTTACGGCAAAATTTTTATTAATGATATTTATTGCAACCAATGGTCAAATACAATAATAATTAAAATTGCGCACAATGAAGTCATGTACAGAATTCTGTTAATGTCTCTGTTCTCTTACTACAAACTTTTGCATGATATCTTTCACACGACTTTCCACACAATTCAAACAAACAGTTCTCGTCTGGGTCATGGTAGACCTTCTTGCTGCACAGCTTGAAATGAAAACCATGAACTGCGAAACATGTCCACTCTGAGGTCATCATGGCATCTGTCTGGTAGAAATCCTTCCAGATGTTGGCTTTCTTCTCTTGAAGTTCTTGCAGTAATAACTGATATTGCTTTGTAGATGACAGTACCATTCTTATACTTAACTCTTCTATGTAAAGTGGTTGTCTCATTAGTTCATAGGTCGTCCTTGACGGTGCATTTTTTTCCTAGACAGATAATCTTTTTCATGTATACGGCCTTTACCCTTTCTATCTGAGCAAGGTCGTTTTTGAGAGATGCTCCCAAATTAATTCTATTGCATATGTCATGATTGGAGAAATTTTGATGTGAAAGAGTTCTAATGCAGTCTGTATGGAGAGTTGTCTTATTAGTTTTATCTCATTCTTGGCTATAACCGTGGTAGCAGCTCTATCTTTTTCATGTTTGGAGAAATTCCGTCCAGTCGTTTGGAGTATCAGGCCAATTATTAAGCACATGTTCTTGCACATTTACATGTCCTAAATTACGCTGAGGAAGGTCACAATGTTACTGAAACCGGCACAGTACAACATAATTGACTGATGGTTATATACATTTTATTATAAATACAGTACTATGTTATTGTCGAAACGTTCCACATAATGTGTACTTACAGATTATTTTGCGCTGAGCTAATGATGAGCTATCACAGCTTTGTTCTGTTTGTGATTGCAGCGCTCGCCTACGTGTGCTGTGGACCTCTTCCCGTCCTCCACAGGGTGAGTAACTAAACCTGATTTCAGGAATATCATACAGGATATTTTATGTTTAGGCACAACAGTGGTCATCTGGGATAAAGTTAGGCGGAGAGCAGTTGAAGAGAGTGAAGAGCTTCAAGTATCTGGGAAGTGTCGTTGAGGAAAATGGGGGAAATGCCTTGGAATTAGATGAAAGAGGAAGGTGTGCTAGAGTGTTAGAGTGTTAGAGGCCTGATATGGAGCAAGGATGTGCCACAGAAATGTAAAGGGATCATATACAAGACTTACTTTGTGCCGATCCTAACGTATGGATCAGAAACTTGGCTGATGAGGGAGAGAGAGAAAAGCAGAATGCACGCAGTGGAAATGAAGTTTCAGAGGAGTCGTATAGGTGTAACGAGAATGGACAGAGTCAGAAATGACAGAGTCAGAGAAATATTAAAGGAAGAACCACTACAGGATATGATTGAAAAATCAAGGCAACAGTGGTATAGACACGTGAAAAGAATGGGAGAAGAGAGAATACCACGGAAAATATTGGAAATGTAGTGGAAGAAAAAGAGACATAGAGGAAGACCAAGGGATAGGTGGATAAAGGGGGTGAAGAAAAGTGTCGAGAGAAAAGCAGTTAATTGGACAACAGTGACAGAAGAGAAGTGGTGGATGGACAGAAAACTATGGAGAGGCTTGTGCTCCAAGCAGACCCAACCTGCGGTTGAAAACTGCTCTAGTTGATGATTCATTCTGATTAATTTGGTATGTGTTTTATGATAATAGTACAATATATATTATTTTAATTTCTTTTTATTATATTACTGTAATCCTAATTTTTCTAAAAAAAAGTATTGCAAGGTTTTATAAACAGCATATCTCACGAACTATTTGGTCTAGAAGGCATATATTTTATAGTCTAAGTGTAAAGGATCTGATGATGATCGCTTAACGAAACTGGCCATTCAAGTGTATTAATTAATTAATTAATTAATCAATCAAATATATTTCTTTTTCAAGATTAGGGAATAACGCATCACAATTGTAACATATATTAACGTATTAATTAGTTATATTGCATTTTGTTTTGAGTGAAACTGTTAGTTGTAATATTTATAGGGGGAAAGTGAAACTGTGTGAAAATGCTTCAAAACGAAATGGCCTTACTTTAACATCAATTTTCTCAAAATTACTTTTTTTTTTTCAAAATAAAAGCTCTGTTTTCTCAGGAACTACTCGTGGTATCTCCATAATTATTTTGCCATATAATGTATATTGTACACCAATACTGTGGATTCTCGAAGAGTCAATTTGTTCAAGTAGATAGTAAAAAAAAAAAATATCCCCAAATATTTAATGACAAAAATAGAGGTTCAATGAAAAAGAATATTTAAAACATTAATTTTAAGTTTTCCATATAAATGAGGATCAGTACACTGAGGAAAAACCAATAAACAGTCTGTAAAAATAATTCATATATCTAATAGATGCTGAGAAAATGGGGCATTTATATTATCATTTTAACATTACCAATATAGGGCTTTACGAATCCCCTCAAGAGATCTCATCATCTATGCATCCTTCCCCCTATTAGTACAGTCTCAAAAGTACACCAGTAAAATAGTTTCTCTCCTTTCGTGAAGATATGTATGTGTGTGTGTGTGTGTGTGTGAAAATCTGATCAGTTTTTGTTAATCCGCAATAACTTCCAATTATTTTATGACAAAATTCATATTAATATAATATACATGTTTTGGCCATTTTCTGTTCGTCTTTCTTTTCTCAAGATATTAAATTGCAACACCTGTAGATATAGAAAGTGATCTGATATCACATCAAAGTATGTTTCATCAAAAAATATCTTCTATTGTTGAAAGATTTCATGGTTAAAATATGTTTTCACACACAATTAAAATGCATTCCTGATGCTAAAATCAACTGTTATTTAATTATTTGCTTTCTAGCACCTGGAAAATTATTTTAATTGTTTGTGGAACCAACTACATATCAAAATTCCAACAATAATAGAATATAGTTTTTTGATGAGATATATTCTTAATGTGATATCAGAAATTTTCTATGTTCATAGTTGTTGTAATTAAAAATCTTAAAAAAAGAATCAATAGTGAAGAAGGCCAAATAAATGGCCAAAATATGTAGGTTACATTGTATGTGAATTAATATAAAAACATAGTTTGTTTTGATGGGGTGGAACATTTTACAAAAGATAAACACAATTTGTCAAAACATACTTCCTTTGTGGTGGTGATAACGACTGTGCAACAGTTGATAATTTTGCTGTTGCTTCATTTATATCCTTACTAATTATAATTATAATAATAGTAATAATAATAATAATAATAATAATAATAATAATATTGAAACCGATTTCCGTGAACGACGCTTGAAATTTTGTGGACACATTATGAGGCTAGATGATAGCCGATTAACAAAGAAAATATTGATGTACTCACAAAAATTAAAGACGACAACGGTTTGGATTAAACAAGTCGAAACTGATCTCAATAACGCCAACATCACACCCACAGATATCGAAGACCGCAAAACTTTCAGACATAAGATCTACACTTGGGAAGCTGCAATAGAAGATAAGCCCAGCAGACCTAGGGGAAAATGGACTGACGATCGTCGAGCTAAACATAGCGACATGATGAAAGAATTCTGGAAGAACAAGAAAAATAACAGCAACAGATCATAACTTGCTTTATGTGATCCTGTATGCGTCGAAACATACTAAATAAATAAATAAATAAATAAATAAATAAATAAATAAATAAATAAATAATAGATCTGGTGCAGTTAATTCGATTTGATGCACGTAGGTTACATTCACAACCAATGTCAGCTCAATCGGAGTAAAAAATTTCTACATTTCTTCGAAAACGTGGACCATCATCCACTTGTGTAGTGTTGGCAAAATTCACAAATATAGATTGAATGCATTGAAGAGTCGTGAGGCTATTTGAAAGAGGTATTCGTTTGACCTTTCGTTGTATGATGGACGGTATCGGGTAGAGTCGATTTAGTCAATCTATTTGCTCTGTTGTGGATGGATCTCATTAGTTATAATACGCTAATGAAGTAATCAGGGTTATTAGTTTACTGTATTTTCAGAGGAGATTGAAAATATTGAGAGATACCTACGTTCGTGAAAACTTCAACCACTATATTTTCTCTTATAATAACACTAATGATACACATTCGATGACAAGAAATAGAGTTCACGAACGCTCATTTTTGAATACGTGTAAAATATATTCCACTTCACGGTATGGTTTAAGAATTATCCTCTTGCCCAAGGCAAGGGTCTATAAAATATCCCTAAGCCTTTAATAAGAGCTTTGTTTGGGGGCTGTATTCCCCTAAGCCTTCCCCCAACCCAACCATTTATGGGATTGTGGTCTCTATATTAATCACCTGTCATAAGGACAGTTTATGCTCACAAGGATGCTGATGATTGAATATACAAGCAAATTTCCGAGAATTTTCATGCTGAAATGCTAGTATGTCTAAAAATCAAATATTTTATAGGTACGTATCTACTTGACGTAATCTCTCTCTATATAAAAATGAAAGTTTGTCTGTTTTTTCTGAATCTCCACGGAAATTTGCGATGTTTGCGCGTTTCAGAATGTTTTATGATGGATGCGCGCAAAAATATTTTTTTTGTCTGTCTGTCTGTCTGTCTGTTTGTCTATGGACATTTTTTGTGTCCTTATAACTCTAGAACGGCTGAGTGGATCAACGTAAAATTTGATACAGATATCTTTCAGAGGCACGACACTAATCATTGATGTAACTCTTCTCCGTACCTCTCATAAAAGGGGCCCTACCCCCTTAAAATACATGCTGAAATAGGCGTAGAAGGGTGAAACAAAGCTCATTTTCAGCCCCTCAATGTGAGAAACGAAACTTGAACCACATCTTAAGGCCCTAAAACCAACAGTTTTTGAGATATTCCCAGAAAACTAATGACACTTAATAAATTAATGAAAGAATGCATGCCGGTAAACATGGCAACTGAATCTCAGAGGTCCATCTATTTCCGTAAGACGCAATGCAATTCCATTTATTACATTACTGTGAAGGTTTGCAAACAGCTATAAGGTTATAACGGATCCAAATTAAGCTGAAATATTCATCTATACATACAATGCGTTTAAGGGGTCTAGGGGAACTCTAGAATTTTTTCACGCGATTTACACGTGCGGGTGTAGTACGGAAGGTCTATTATATCCCTTCTCTATTATATAAAAATGAATGTATGTCTGTTTTTTCTGAATTTCCACGGAAATTTGACATATTTGCCCGTTTCAGACTGTTTTGTGACGGATGCACGTAAATATATATATATTTTTTGTCTGTCTGTCTGTTTGTCTGTGGACAATTTTTTGTGTCCTTATAACTCGAGAACGGCTGGGTGGATTAACGTAAAATTTGATACTGATATCCATCAGAGGCACGACACTAATCATTTATGTAACTCTTCTCCGTACCTCTCATAACAGGGAGCCTACCCCTTTGAAATACATGCTGAAATAAGCGTAGAAGGGTGAGACAAAGCTCATTTTCAGCCCCTCAATATGAGAAATGAAACTCGGGGGCCCTATAAGGACCCCAAAAACCACATTTTAAGGCCCTTAAACCAACAGTTTTTGAGATATTCCCAAAAAACTAATTTCACTTAATAAATTAATGAAGGAATGCATGCCGGTAACAATGGCAACAGAATCTCAGAGGTCCATCTATTTCTGTGAGACGCAATGCAATTCCATTTATTACATTACTGTGAAGGTTTGCAAACGGCAATAAGGTTATAACGGATCCAAATTAAGCTGAAATATTCATCAATACATATAATGCGTTTAAGGGGTCAAGGGGTACTCTAGATTTTTTTACGCGATTTACACGTGCCCGTGTGATACGGAAGGTCTATTATATCCCTATCCCTATATTGTTATATTATTATTATTTTTATTATTATTATTATTATTTTAATTATTAACATTATTATGGCGTACAACGACGAGACAAATCTCATTTTCAAACCCCTGATGACAGAAACAAAATTCGGGGCCCCTCAAAAGCCGTAAAGGGTCCCCGAAAACTATATTTTAAGGCTCAAAACCCAACAGTTTGTTAGATATTCCCAGAAAACTAAATTCATTTAATAAACCAAAGAAGGAATGCAAGCCACTAACCATGACAACAGTATCTCAAGAGGTGGCATCCAACTTTCCATCTATTTCTGGAATAAGTAATGCCACTCCATTTATTACATATCTGTGAAAGGTTGCAAATGGCTATAAGGTAATCACGGAACCAACTAAAACTGTAAAATTCATCAATGCGCTTAAGGGGTTCAAGGAGTACCCTAGATTTTTTCACACGACTTACACGTGCGATATGTCGTACAGAAGGTCTATTATATCTCCAAACAGCAACATTATTTTCAAAAATTCCTGATTTGAAATAGTAGACTGTATTTTTGCTGATTTTAGAAATTTGGGCCATTGGAGGCTATAAAAACCTCATTTTTCATGCACCACAAGCCTTTATAATTTATAAAAGGGGTCTTCCTGTAGTTGGGCACTTGACATAACGGTTAGGGTCAGTTCGTATGTGACGTGTATTGCGATTCGTCTACGAGGTTTTCAATTTTATTTTCACGCCAGGAAGAACACGTTAGGTAAATTTAGTTTGAGAGCACATTTTAACTAATAATTTTTCTTTGCCAACAAACAGGTTCCTAGCCCTTAGACATTGCAACAGTAGCTCAATTGATAACATCTGGTTATTACAGTATTACCGAAGACCGTTCGAAGAATGGGTACTTCTGCTGGTGTGTTGGATAAAATTAAAAAAACAAAACTGAAAACATTAACAATTAAAGTGAAAAAATAAAATATAAATATAGAACTGAAAATCATAAAAATAAAATTTTAATAATAAAAGAAATATAAAAATTAAAATAATAAACATAACTATAAAATATATGAAAATAATTGTAAAATCAATTCGAAATTAGTTAATTAATTGAATAAAAATATCAAATTAAATCTATAAGAACATAAATTGAATATTAAAAATAAATATATGAACATTAAAATTAGAGGTAAAACATTATTAATAATTGTAATAATTGAAATAAATTGACTTGTAAAAAACATTAAAAAAATTGTTTGGTTCTATAAAGAGTAATTCAAATATTCAGCTGTGTTTTGAGGTCAGGTTTCATAGAAATGGGATCTGAACAGATCCTTGCTTCTCCGATGTACTCCATTTAAGTTTCCTGGTCCTAACGGTAGGTATACCGAGAGAGAGAGAGAGATTTAATACTAATTGTGTATTGTTCTGCGCAGGCCAAGAGATGGGAGGAGTTTCCCAACGTCACCTTCACGTTCGATTGCTCGGACAGGGCTGTTGGTTTCTACGCCGATGTCGAGCACCACTGTCAGATCTTCCACATGTGCGATGAGGATGGTCGCCGTATTCCTTACATCTGTGCGAACGACACGTCCTTCAACCAGCAGTACCGTATTTGTGACTGGGACTACAACTTTGACTGCCCGGAGACCCCTCAGTGGTGAGTACTGAGCTTGGAGTAGCGGAGAATGCATGATTCAAAACGCCGAGGGGCTCAATATCCATAAGTAGGGGTCGCGTACGAGAAGCCTCGCATTTCAACATCATTGTCGTTGAGCATTAGCCTCGCACGACAGTAAGGCTCGACGAGTCACAGTTCTGGCAGGGGCTATTCTAGGCGCCAGGCAACACAGTTCTGGCAGGGGCTATTCTAGGCCCGACGCAACACAGTTCTGGCAGGGGCTATCTTAGACCCGACGCAACACAGTTCTGGCAGGGGCTATCTTAGGTCCGACGCAACACAGTTCTGGCAGGGGCTATCTTAGACCCGACGCAACACAGTTCTGGCTCAACGAAACACAGCTCTGGTAGAGGCTTTTCTAGGCTCAACGCAACACAGTTCTGGCAGGGGCTATCCTAGGCTCAACGCAACACAGTTCTGGCAGGGGCTATCCTAGGCTCAACGCAATACAGTTCTGGCAGGGGCTATCCTAGGCTCAACGCAACACAGTTCTGGCAGGGGCTATCCTAGGCTCAACGCAATACAGTTCTGGCAGGGGCTATCCTAGGCTCAACGCAACACAGTTCTGGCAGAGGCTATCTTAGACCCGACGCAACACAGTTCTGGCTCAACGAAACACAGCTCTGGCAGAGGCTATCCTAGGCTCAACGCAACACAGTTCTGGCAGGGACTATCCTAAGCTCAACGCAACGCAACGCAGTTCTGGCAGGGGCTATCCTAGGCCCGACGCAACCCAGTTCTGGCAGGGGCTATCCAAGACTATAGTGCGTCTCTACCTTAAAAGACAGTATGGAATTAAATGTAGTATTTGACTCTCACTCGCACTCCTATGTCCTGCAATTAGCTTCGTCCTCTTCTACGCCGGCGATGTTGCCATTTCCCAATAATTGAATGTGACAAATCTAAGAAAATGTTTGCGCGGTCTTATAGAGAATTTTCCGCTCTTTATGATGATGTAAAAATAAAAGCCATAAATAATTAACACATGGACCAATTTTCACAATTACGATATTTTAGCGTGAATCTATATTTTTTTTTCAGGATATAAAACTTATCACGCCATAGATAATGAACTAATGATCGCAACAGACCAAGAATTTATTTTTAGATTGCCTGATGTTGGTAGAAGATACCCTATTTGTCAGGGCAGTAATTATTTTCATAATAAGAAAGTTATGATTTTTTTCTTAAATGTTACTTGAAAAATCTGGGATGGTGTCACACAAAAGTTACGTAGGGAGAAATATTTTTGCTGTTGACTTTACGTTGGTGACTAAGCAAGAAGAAATGTTCATTAATGTCTGAAATAGTTTTTAAAACAAACCAGAGCTCGATATCAGATAGCATTCATAAGTTATAGCACTTTGCGTGCTCCTCGCGCCCATCGCTGACGCGCCGAAAGTTTGTTTACTAATGTGGACTGTAGTCTATCTCCCCGACTGCATTTGATGGGGGGTAGGTGATGGTGTGAAGTTAAACTGTGAAATGAAGTGGAGCTTGTGTTCTTTATAAATTGTCCTCCTCGTTGCCTAGTGGCTAGCCTTCTTGGCTGTCACAGTGCTGTCACCGTGGAGGTCCGGGTTTGAATCCTGGCTCTGCCAAGAAATTTAATTCTGGTCTGAGGGATGGAACGGGGTGTACTCAACTTGATGAGGCAAAACTGAGAAGAGGCGGGTTCGATTCCTACCTCCGCCATCATCGAAGTGGTTTCCGTAGGTTGCCTTTGTTCGTCCCGGGAATGAACAAGGGTTCGTTAATGGTGCAGAGTTAACGTTTCTGTGCCAAAAGAACACGGCAGACACCCACGACGAAATGACAGGTGAAGTGTATGAAAAGTGGTTCGCCGAGCAATTGTTGCCCAATGTTTCCGAAGGATCTAGCCTAGTAATAGACAATGTAGGCTATCACAGCAGAGAAATATGTTCGTTGCTTGTCACCATACCACAGTGAACTTAATCCCATCGAAATGGTTTGGGCGCAATAAAGAACTAGCCTATATAAAATTGAACAACGTCTCATTCAAGAAACAAGAAGTGAATAATTTAATTTCGGCTGTATTCCACCACTTGACCACACAAAATTGGGTGAATTACGTGGGCCAAAATGTATATTATTATTATTATTATTATTATTATTATTATTTTATTATTATTATTATTATTATTATTAAATGTCATATTATATTTTATTATATCCTACCATATTCATGAATAATTGAACATTATAAATTATTATAATGTGTGCATTAATATCGCGCTCTGAACTTCGGTGTAGTCTATCATATCTAAATATTGTACCGTCGTTCGCTTCAAGGCATGAGGTACAGTTATATACAACAAACACATATTTTAGAAATTTCCCGAGTTTTGCGTACAAACACGCCTGTATACGAGTTACAGCAGCAGATCTGGCATCAGCGCGCTCCATTTAATGCTTACTGTCTTTTAAGGTAGAGACGCTCTATAGACGTGACACAGGTCTTACAGGGGCTATCCTAGGCTCAACGAAACACAGTTCTGGCAGAGGCTATCCTAGGCCCGACGCAACACAGTTCTGGCAGGGGCTATCCTAGGCTCAACGTAAATAGTTCTGGCAGACGCTATCCTAGGCTCAACGTGAACCACGATAAACCACTTCGAGGATGGCTGAGGTGGGAATCGCACCCCCTCTACTCATTTGGACCACCCGAGGCTAAGTAAACCCCGTTCCAGTCCTCATACCACTTTTCAAATTTTGTGGCAAAGCCGGGAATCGAACATTGGACCTCCTGGGTGGCAGCTAAGCACGCTGACCACTACACCACGGAGACGACTTGTCAATTAAATACAATTACTTAATATCAATCACACCCTGTGTATCGTAACTTGTACTTAGAATTTGTTCTGAACTGGACAATTTGTGTCTGTCTTTGCAGGTATTACCTGAACGAACTGACGTACGTGACGGATCCACCTCGGCCCAAACAGCGCAACAGCGGATTCCGTGATGAGGCCTTCAACTGATGACGTGTGTGTTCCCATGATCCTCCAGGTGTGCTCCAGGAGCTGGTGGAGAAGACGAGTCATCTGTGTCAACATGGAAATGAAGACCTTCGCTTGTAGTCCTCCGGAGTAGGAGGATGTTGCGAACTTCAAATCCGTTCTTCAGTTCAATAGCATCATGTGCCATTTTTATGAACGCAAACTTTACGGCGAATTTATTTTACATGAACAATTTTTAAGTCACATTCAAAGAATTTATATGTTCATAAAATTGCCTTCTTCACAATGTATATACATGTATATAGGAGATTCAAGTTATGGAAATATATTGCAAAGCACTATTTTCCAACGACTTATAGTTATGGTAGAAAAACAGACTTTTCGGTGTATCTTTTGAGTAAACCACAGATTGAAACTGTAAATATTGTGGTTGTAATTATTCAGTAAAATTACCGACAAAATATTGTCATACGATCTCCAATGATAGAGAGGTCAAAAGGCTATGCTGGTATAAAGGAGTTTTGTTTTAGAGACTAAATACCGAGGTGTTACTTTTGTTCCTATTTCTCTATTAGTGGATGAAAAGCAGTTCAATTAATTTTCAATATTAAGATGTGGACACGTCATCAATTGAGTTGCACAGTAATGTAAATATTCAATTTGATGCGTCATTGTTACAAATGTATTTCAGTGTGCCAAGATAATGAAATAAAACATTATTAAATAGGTCAAGTGTATGTTGTTGTTTGTTACCCTCGTTGATTACAGAATCTATGTTGCAGTAAACTAAATAATAATTATTATAATTGTAATCGTATGGCGAGAGCTGCTGTCTCACAAATCATTTGTGTTAGAGCCATGGAGGTTATCTACGTTCAGTGGCAAATCTAGGGGAGAGCGAGGAGGACCGTGCGCCCAGGGCCCCGTGCCATAGATTTTAAAAAAATTAAAAAAATAATTAATTATACTTTTCAAACTAATTTATGATTCATATTCCTTTTTTTAGTGCAGCTATGACCTCCCGTGACCGTTTAGCAAGTTTAGATTTCAGTGAAATAATAGAAGACTTCAGCCGGGAAAAAAGTCGTAAGGTAATATTTTAATATTTCATAGTTTACATAATCTTCTTCAAGGGGACTTAAAGGTTTCTTTGGCTGGCTGCGTGGCTCAGGGGTAACGTTCTCGCTTGCTGGGCCCAAAGTTGCAGGTTCGTATCCTGGCGCAGCCAGCTGGCATTTGAGGGTGCGCAAATGCGAGGGAGCCGTGTCCGTAGATTTACTGGCACGTTAAAGATCCCCTTCGGGGCAAAATTCCGGCACCCCGTCGTCTCTAAAAGCCAGTGTAGTTAAAAGGGACGTAAAACCAATAACATTATTATTATTAAAGGTTTCTTTCATATTATAAAAAATGTACTGTAGTTTATTCAAAATATTGTAACTATTCTTTATTCTATTATTATTAGCAAACTACTTTCC
Organism: Meconema thalassinum; assembly: GCA_946902985.2. Lineage (NCBI taxonomy): Eukaryota > Metazoa > Arthropoda > Insecta > Orthoptera > Tettigoniidae > Meconema > Meconema thalassinum. Next base: position 772,804,192 of record OX336388.2, on the reverse strand, counting down.
ATTTGATTTGATTTTTTAAATTTTCTATTATTGTGGGCCCCACCTTATCATATCGCCCAGGGCCCCGCAAGGCCTGGATCCGCCACTGTCTACGTTCTTGGTTTTACGTTCTGTTTAACACTGACATGTGACAGTGAAAATCAGAATTGTATTGGGTGAGCTGTTTCTGACATTTCATTAACTTTGCCTTGTGTTTACCAAAAGTAATGCAGGATATCTTTAGTGAACCCACAATTCAGAGTGCCGTGGGTTTTTGACAACCTTTGAAAACTCGATTTCCTCGTCTGGGAACACCACCATTATGAGGCGGACAGTGACCCTCCAAGGAAACAACTCAATAGTAGGGGAGGGGTGGATGGGGAGATGGGGACGCCAAAAAAAAAAACTAGTTCAGGTGCATTATACATGTTGATAATATAATCATAAATAGTTCCTACATAGTACATTAGGAATTAAAAAAAAGTCAAACACAAAGAATACAAAATATATACAGTATTTTGTGCATACTACCAATGCCCCACACTAGGGCAAGATGGGCTGCTACTATTTACATGTCACACACATAAACAACATCTTCATCTTGGGCCTCTACTCCAGCAAATGTACAGTGAGCCCAATCTTGATATTGTAAACATAGAACCCACCCTTCTGTTGACTCAGAAACGAATGACCACAGAAAATGCATTCAGCTGAAGGTCAAATCAATCAACTCGTATCTGTATGGTGATTCTCACAACGATGACAATTTCAACTCTGTTAAGCTATCGTTACATGTGGGAGTGTTCTTAGGTGGCATTTATAAATGCAGTGGTTTCTTGACTTGAATTCCAGAAAGAGCAACTAGGCACCTCATCACACTTGCTTGCAAGTGGTCCAGCAGGTGTTGAACTGCTAGCTTCTTCACTGTCTTCAGGAGATAGCCTGTCAGTTGTCCGTGAAGGCAAGAAATCGCCTCCCTGAAAAAATCTCAGGGTCTATTGGCCATATGCGGCAGTTGTCAATGTAAAATTGCATTCCCAAACAAATTGGCAATCAGATACATCGTCCCCGTCTTACCTTAAATGTTATATCGAGACTAACGGAATGAAAATAGCTTTCTATTAAGAACTACCAACACAAGCTCAATATAAATACATTAAGGTGTATTAAGGGATAGTGTTCAAAAACCAATGCACTGCAATTCTAGCTTACCTGATGAAAGTCCAAAGGGTAAAGATGAATAAGATCACAGCGGTGAGAAACAATAAAATGGCCACTCCACGCATAAAGACACCACGAGATGTGACAGCACCTTGGAGACAAACAAATCGTCGCCCTTTCTTAACCCGTGGCCCCATCTTCCCCCCCTTTCTCCTACGCGAGGAGCGTAGTGGTCAAATAACTGTTTTCTTCTCACCAAGTTCAATGCATTTGAGATTTTTGAAGTGAAATGCCATGTCCTGTGGTTCGGATTCTAAGATTCACGGTCACGCTTAAATACAAATTACAAGCTCCCTGCCATTAGTAAGTGAGTTTGGCTCCATGCTTGAACTCGCTCGCTGGGCATACAGAAAATGACAATCCACAGCCTGCTTCCAGTCGACCGACTGGGTCAGGGAATGGAATGAATGACGCCCCCATCTAGCGGCGAGGATATGAACTGTGCCGGCTGCCCAAGCCTGTCGCACTCCTCTGGGGCAATGAGTAAATGAATGACATATGAAATGAAATGATAGTGGAGAGTGTTGCTGGAATGAAATTGTGACAGGGAAAACCGGAGTACCCGGAGAAAAACCTGCCTGCCTCCGCTTTGTCCAGCACAAATCTCACATGGAGTGACCGGGATTTGAACCACGGACTGAGCATACAGAGAACGTGATGTTATATGCAGGGGTGATAATTAATTATCATAGGTGTCGTCTTAAGAATATCAACTCAAGAGAAAGTTGCTCAGAAATGGACGTTGCAAGTAAAGGATGTCGACAATACGACTAATCTGTTTCTGATACCAGAATTGTGGCCACTTTCTCATCTAAGGACGAGCCTCTATACTGTCCTAGAACACTTCACATTGTTCATCATTCGAGCCGATTTACGGAGCACATGACTTGTAGGGCGATGGCTCCATTCTTGAACAGGTTCGATAAAAGAATGATTTCAGTGATTTTGTCCTGAAATTTGAGCTCACATCGATGGACACCCCATTTCTGATTGACAACTTCCCAATGTAGTACAGCCTGTATCCTTAACCAATTTGTTTGTATTTTGCAATAGCCCATTTACTCTCCTGAACAAGCGGCTTCGGTGGAGTAGTTGGTAGCATGCTGAGCTTCTATGCCCAAAGTCGCAGGTTCAAACCCGGTCAGAGTCGTCGGATTCTTAAGAGCGTTAATATCCCTCAGTATCTCTTCCTTCGTAGGGGAAGTAAAGCCGGCGGTCCCATGTCATACATTTATGGCATGAAAAAGAACCGTCCACTACACACTACACATGTGTGAAGCCAAAATTTATAGGTTAGAACTGATAACGCTCTATTAGTTCCAACGTTCGCCGCCAGATGCTGATTGCGATGCCATCTAGTAGCCATGTCTGCAAGCTAGGTGTCGTGGACGGCAGCATTTGGTAGCAAAAGTAGGAACTACTTGAAATTATTGTCTGCAGTCATTACTTGAATTAAAACAGATGTTGTTGTTTGAGTCTTCAGTCTTTTGACTGGTTTGATGCAGCTCTCCATGCCTCCCTGTCCTGAGCTAATCGTTTCATCTCTACATAGCTACCACACCCTACATCCGACGCAATCTGTTTAACATATTCTAACCTTGGTCTACCCCTACAGTTCTTCTCCTCGACCCTTCCTTCCATAACTAATCATGCTATTACTGGGTGTCTTAATATGTGTTTTACCAACCTATCTCTTCTCTTCATTAGCAGTCGCCAGAAACATCTCTCCTCTCCAACTCGTCTTAATACCTCTTAGTTTGTAACCCTAGGGCCATCTGTTCTTCATCATTCATCTGTAACACCATATTTCAAACGCTTCAATTCTCCTGTTTTCTGCTGCCCCAATAGTCCAAGTTTCACTTCCATAGCGCCACGCTCCAGACAAAGGCTTTCAAAAATAACATCCTAATACCTAAATCTATATTCGATGTCTACATATTCCTTTTTTGTAGAAATGCTTTCCTTGCCTGAGCCAACCTTCTTTTTATATCCTCTTTGCTTCGTCCATCACTAATACAGCCATGACAATTAACACCGATTATCAGACAGATTCTGCACACACCCAAAGTACACGGCGTTACATGACTGCGTCGTCGCAGCCCCTAAACTAAGGAACCTAGCAACTAACACTCGTGAATGCTGGCAAAGTGAATACGTCAATTCTTCCTTTTACAGCTGCGACTTGTGAGAGTACCAGAATTGCTGGTATGCTAACTTGTGGAAGAAGCGTCTGGTCGCTGCATCTGTGAGCTCTCGTCTACTACTCACATATAGCAGGGTACGGCCTAACATTTATCATAACAATATTTCTTCAAGCTAATGCATAAGATGTGACAAAGATAGTTTACCAACCGGCCTGTCACTAAGCCAGACGTTGACTTGTCCCCCCTTTATCCAGACTTGAGACTGGCACTGCTATGCCTAGTAGCAGAGTTTCAGCATGTACTGTATCTGAAAAATAGGACGACTTTTTGAAAGTTATTCAAGGTGATTACCAAGGCCTGGAAATTAAGTGAATAAATATGCATGCATAAATTCACTTATTATTGGTCAAATACGCATCACGTTTCAAAAAAAATATGCAAATGGAAAAATTGGAAATCAAAGAGAGAAATTTTTTCAGGAAGATCATAGATCCTAAATTCAAAAATAACAAACAATTCTTGTATAGGAACGACACCATATATGTGAAGTCGGAGGGACCATAAGGAAAAGAAGGATTGCTTTCTATGGACACATCTACCGGATGAATCCTGCCAGAATAACCAAGAAAATCTTTGACTTCTTTTCCAAAAAGAAGATCAAACCTAATTGGTTTACGGAAGTGGAAAAGGATCTGCGAGAGCTCCAGATTACTAAAATCATGTTGATGATTGGTAAAGCCAAAACCGTCACCAAAGACAACACCAAGAAGTTCCAAGCCAGAGTCGTCTCCAGAAAACCGATGTAGATATCACAAGAGGAAAGAAAGAGGAGACCAGATAGAATGAAGAAATATGGGGAGAAAAGGAGAGCACAAGCATCTAAGAAGTGATTGATCTGAAGTACCCCAAAGTGGGTGATTCGAGAAGAAGAAGAAGAAGAAGAAGCAATAACTACGGCAATTACGATCACTCCGTATACTTTAGCGTTTCCATTATGAATTATAAAGAAAATATGAACAGACGGACATATTATAACTACACCATTTCAAAAATATCTCAACTAAGAAACGGTTCTAAATAGTAAGAAAAGTAATTTTATGGAACTTCAAGCGGTGTCGACCATCAATAATTAGTTTATTATGTTTATTTTTAAGTATAACTGATATGCAATTTTATTCGCCATTGAATATTTAAAAATGAAAATACTTTTACAATATTTAGCCTACTTAGTGAATGCTGAATAAAAAGAATTGATAATAACTTGCAAGAAGGACTGAAACGTACTAGGTATTACAATAATAATAATAATAATAATAATAATAATAATAATAATAATATCGTATGGACTTGGGTACCGGGTGCAAGCTTTGTTAATTAACGCCTAGAGGGCAACTTGCATGTCGAATGATATCGCTCCTTGAAGCGCTATGAAAGTCAAGGAGGTTAGATATCTACGCTCCTTGACACTATAGCGCTTTCTAGTAGAGAAAGGAGGAACTTTTGTGTTGGCGGAAAATCCCGAGAATAATTTTGCCATTATGAACACGGCCTACTGAATACAAATGGGTTCTTTGACATGCCAACATCGTATGACATGCGTATCGTATTTTTGTCCTCTTTCAAAAATCACTTACCACGGCCAGGAGTGAATCTGCAATCTTGGGGTTGGTAGTCCGACACGATAACCACTCATCCACCGTGCCAAGCTAGGTATTAAAATAATTCCAGTATTATTCTGTGATAGACTGTCGGAGTCCGAATTTTAATATGCGACTTTAAGAACATGATGTAACAAAAAGCGCTTCAAAACAATAGAGAATTAGAATATACGTCCTTCTCAAGCAGTATTTTTTTATTATTTAACGTATGGCTTTTAGTGCCGGGAGTGTCTGAGGACATGTTCGGCTCGCCCGCGGCTGTTGTTGCTTCCAGCGGACACCCCTAGGGTGAGCTACAAATTCCGTTCAATTTCAAGTAGTTCCAACTTTCGCTACCAGATATCAATGATACCTAGTGGTGAACGTTGGAACTTTGATAGAGCGTTCCGACGAAATCTAACCAAACAATTTAGCTTTACACAAGTTTAGTCTGTGAAAGGATCTTTTACATGCCATAAATCGATGACATGGGACCGCCGGCTTTACTTCCACTCCGAAGGAAGGCATACTGAAGGATTTTTAACGCTCTTAAAAAATCTGATGACTTCCGACTTCGGCCGGGTTTGAACCCGCTATCTTGGGCACAGCAGTTCAGCATGCTACCGACTACGCCACCGAAGCCGCAGTGATATGCACGTAAACAGACAAAGGAGAAAAATATGAAGCATTGTGCCAAAATAACCAAAATATCCATAAATATTCAAAAAAATGATATTGCATACAGTTCCAGGCCTTAATGATCACCAATGTCTTAAACCAGAACATTGTACGTATACGTTACAGAAAGGGGCTCATTATTCTAAGTGGCCGTTCTTCACTAATATATTCAAATTGAAGTGATACTAGTAGATAGCCATATCATTAACTCGACAGTTGTACGAGAAAAGGTCTACCCACAATGCACAGTCGGCAGTCGTTAGTTGGTAGTTGACAGTCCGTAGCTCCAGTCGGAAGAAAGTAGTTCACAACCTAGCCACCCACAATGCGCAGTCGTTAAAATGCTGGGAGTAAATAATAACTTGACTTTCATTTATTCCTTGAGAAAGTTGTCAATTGTCGATAACCTAACCTAAAATTGGCAAGGATGGACGACTTGGAGCTGTACGGTTTATTTTTATTGCTGCTAACTGGTACTGCATTGTTAAAATTGAGGATAAATACTCGTACATCCAGTATCCCCTCTTGTAAATAATTAATAACAAATCGAACTCTGAATTAGGCCTACTGATTTTTGAACAGAATTGTTTTTGTGTAGCTGGTTATTTTTGATTAAACGCCCGAGGGCTCCCAACACGTTCAATCTATTACTACTTGATTTCCTAATTTACTTTTCGTCAGTAGAAAATGTATTTTGGCTAATTTCAGTACCGGTAGGCCCTACTTTAGATATTTTTTTTTCGTCAATGCATTACATTGCCACATAGGAAAACATTATAATCAATGAACTGTTTCCTTTTAAATACATGGGCTCACTCATGACATTCAACGGCGTTCCCTCACAAGATCAATGAATATATCTTCTACCCCAAGGTCAGTACATTCAGTCATCATCTTTTTATATACAGTAATTATGCGAAGAATATACCGCGAATACAACTAGTCAACTACACAGCTGATGACTAGCGGGAAAACGACAAAGTGACGTCAGTTTGTGTTCTTTTCTGATTGGCTCTTAAATATGCAGTTGGCTGTCAAAGATAAAATTGGCGACAGCCGACTACACGCTGCCGATTGTCAACTATCTACTACCGACATACAACTTCACATTGTGAATGACTTCAACTGCCGTCTGCCGTCTGCACACTACCGTCAGCCGACTGCGCATTGTGGGTAGAGCTTTATCCTTGCTGAAAGTTGGTAGTCAAGGTATAAGGGTATCTGATGAACAAAATGAGAAGGAGCCTGGAATGTTGGAAAATAAAGGTCATCGTAGCTGTTGAAAGCTTGAAGTTCATTGAGAAGATTTGACTACGGCAGGTCAAACAGGAAATAAATGAGGAGCACGCTCATCTGCATAAGTGATTTCAAACTTCAGTGCTAAAATTTACGAGATGGAACAAGACAATAGGCAAAATTATATAGAACTGTGCGGGGTAGTGCCAACGAAAGAAGAAAAAGTTGTGGATGTGGGGCATAAAATTGCTGAAGAAATGGACGTCAACCTCAATATATTTGACCTAGAAGAAACTTATCGTGTTCCCATTAAAAACGAAAGTAAAGTAGCTCTAATTGTGGTGAGATTTAGTTTTAAATCTGCCTGAACTGAGTTTCTGAGCAAACGAAATTGTACTCTTCACGGTGAGAAAATCTATATCAATGAAAGCCTGACTCCTTACTTCAGGAACCTCTTGTGGCAAGCAGAAGTAAAAGCCAAGGAGTACGGCTAGAAATATGTGTGGGGTCAAGTTTGGAAATATACTTGCCAGGAAAACCGAAGATCCTGCAGTTTTACGGGTAACAAGAGAAGATGATCTGAAGAAAATGGCGTCTTAGGTAGTGAACATGGTGAGGAGTTTGTGACGTAATAAAGTTTTATTGCATTCATGAAAAGTGAAAACTATTCAGTGATACTAATGTGAAGTGTTATAAGTTTGACAGTGCTCAAAATTACATCGATAATGGGAAATAGATACGCTCAGAAGCGTCTTTAAAAATAGTGTGCTTAAATATCCAACCATTATCTACCAACTGGGATTATTTCAAGATATTATTTGGTGATATCTTTGGTGAGATACGTATTATATGTTTAATAGAAGCAGGTATTGCAGAATTAAGAAAAAATACTCTTGATGGATTCAATGCTAATTTGTACAATAGACCCGATGAAAGCGGTGGAGGAATCGTTCTATTTACAAAGAAAAATAACCATAATTAGACTAAATTTGCAAAGTAAATACTTTGAAGTCCTCCGCATAGACTTAAAAATAAATATTCAAGGCAGTAAGATAGGGATTATCTGCATATATAAGCCTCCCTGAATCAATGTCAGTAATTTTACTGAAGAACTGGATGAATATCTACAGAATTTTAGTGATTATAATGAACTGTCATATTAGGATACATAAACATTGATATGCTTCTTCTTCTCATTCCTCCTCGCCTTTTCCCGTTACGCGGGGTCGGCTTTCTTAATCCTGAGGTGCCAGTCATTTCGTTGTAAAGCATCATCAGCAGATAGACCCAATACTCTCATTTCCCTTTGGACATTCGTCATCCATGTTGTTTGAGGTCTGCTGCTCCCTTTCTTTCGTGTAGCCATGGAAAGGCACTTCTTCACTACATGATTTTCCAGTCTTCGCATAACATGTCCATACCACCTTAGCCTGGACTCTAAAAGTTTCTTAGTTAAAGGCGCTACTTTGAAACTGCCTCGCACATGTTCATTACGGATTTTATCTTTGAGAGTAACTCCACCTGCCCAACGTAACGTACGCATTTCTGTGATATGTAGCTTTTGCTCATGTGCCTTTGTAGTAGCCCATGTTTCACTACCATAGAGTAGGATTGGTCTTATGGCAGTTTTATAAACTTAACCCTTCGTTCTTATGGGTATTTTCAGATCACATAAAACTCCTGTTAGTTCGCGCCATTTGTTCCACCCAGACGTGGCCCTATGGATTATATCGGCTTGATGTCAATAATCCCAGGGTAAATAATTACAAAACTATTTTGGCAGGAGATGGTTTATATTCATTGTTCAAGTACCCTACCAGCGTTGACTTGAATATACGTTCCAAAAACTTAATGGACCATATTCTCTGCCGGAATACACAGAATATAGTACATTCAACCGTAATCTCTTCGGATGTAGCTGACCACTACATAACAGCTGTTGGCCTATCACCGAAGTTGAAGGCTAATTTAAATAATGAGCATCATTCACAGAAGGTACTGAACGACATTAAAGTAAATACACTACTAGACAAAATAAATTGGTCCGGTCCCATGTCATAGATTTATGGCATGGTAAAGAACCTTCCACTAATTACACCTGTGTGAAGCTAAATTGGATAGGTTAAGAATGTTAACAACGCTGTTAGGTTTCTACGTTCGTTGCCAAGAGCCAACTGCGGTAGCGTCTAGTAGCTAAGTTCTGAACTAGGCCTAGTAGTCGTTGACGCTGGTGTTTGGCGGTAAAAGTAGGAACTATTTGAAAAATTCTAAGTTGCAGTCTTAAAAAAACAGAAACACACACTAATACAGCCATCACAATTAACACCGGTTATCAGACAGATTCTACACACACCCAAAGTACACGGGGCTACATGACCGCGTTGTCGCAGCCTCTAAACTGAGGAACCAACCAACCAAACTAAATTGGTCAAAGTTTTCCAGAGCAGAGGACCCAAATGAACTGTATAATAATGTGGTAGAAGAATTTAATGGTATTTATGGAAAGTGCACTATTGTAACTAATAAGAGAGTCAGAGTTAAAAATCATTGGTTTTATAGGATACTTGAAATAGATTGCAAAAAAGAAAGGGACTTATTATATAAATGTCGTATTGGACAACATAACCAGAGAATGGGAAAGGCATGTCAAAGGTATCCAAATTGGAAAACAGAAACGAAAAAGAGTCACTGTGAAAAGCTTGGCCTTTGCGGATGACTTAGCTATATTAACGAACAACAAAGATGAAGCAAAAATAGTACTAGATAAACTACATGAAATCCCCCGTATGACTGGACTCGAGATTTCCTATCAGAAAACTTAGTAAATGGACGCAAAATCGACAGGAAAACTCACATTGCAGACACAGTACGGAAAAATCTCACAGGTACTTCAAGTACTTAGGAGATACCATTCAACCCGCAGGACTGAACACAATCTCCAACACACAAAGAATATTCAAACTGCAAATGGCATACAAACTGACATGGAATCATTCAACAAAAGAGTAGTGTCTAGTAATACAAAACTACGACACTACAACACGGTTGTTTTGCCAGAAGCCTTCTGTGCGGCAGAAACAACATTCATTGGAAGGATGACAAGAATTCATGACATCGAGAAACGAGAACGGAGAATTCTTAGAAAAATACACGACGCTGTTCTCCGAGACGGATCAGACGACCTACAAAGGAACTCTACGGAAACACAGAAACCATCTCAGAGAAATTTAGGAAAAGACGCCTACAGTTCTATGGACACCTGTGGAGGAGGGATGAAAATAGACTCACTAAGACAATTTTAACATCATCAATACAAGTAAATTAAAGACCAGTTGGGTGAGAGACACACAGGAGCACCTGGAACGATTAAAAATCTCTGAAGACAATATTAAGGACAGAAATAATTAATTCAGAAATAAAATCAGAAACAAGAAATTTGAACAAGTTTCAAGAAAAGAAACAATAGGGAAACCAAGTAACTCCGTGAAGAACTATACAGCCTATTTTCATATATCCTACTTATGTTAATTGCCTTTATCAACAAACAAAATTTCAGTTTGATTGCTGTAATAGATTCGTAGATATTGAGATCCATCTAAATATTTCAGATGGTCGCCATGTTGAATTGTTATATGTATAGCCCATAGAGTCATGTACCATTAAACGAAAATTATTGCGTAGGTTAATTATTCAAGCTTCCACTTCGATCGCATAATTACGACACAAGAAATAAAAACTTAATTTTAAAATTCGCACAGCCGCCATCTTGAGGTTATGTAACCAATTGAACTAAATTAGATACCAGTTCATTACAATGTATATAAACATTTGTTGTACCAAGTTTCATTGCGTTTGGATCATTAAATCGCGACAATGGTCAATTTCAAATTTTCAAATTTGCTTGGCCGCCATATTCGTTTTGTAGTTAACCGATTTTTGAAAGTGTTATAAATGAACTTCCAGTAGTGCCCTTTATCTCCGTACAAAATTTCAGGATGATACCGCTAATAGTTTCAGAGATATAGAATGCCGGTGAAATATTTCGCACAGTCGCCATCTTGAGGTTATGTAAACAATGAACGAAGTTAGATGTCGGTGCATTACAATGTGTATAAACATATACTATACCAAGTTGTATTGCGTTTGGTTGGTTAAATCGCGAGAAATGTCTATTTAAAAGTCGCAACTTCGCTTGGCCGCCATGTTGGTTTTGTAGTTACCAGGTTTTCAAGCGTCACATAGGTGAATTTCTAGTAGTTTCCTTTATCACCGTATAAAATTCCAGGGTGATATCGGGAATAGTTTCGGAGATATTGAATGCTGGTGAAATATTTCGCACAGCCGCCATGTTGGATTGGTGAGACGTAACAAAATTTGAAGGGCACGGTCGGGGTCGTTCGAAATATTGCTACGAACTTACCGAGTTTCATTGAAATCGCTCCAACCGTTTAAAAGTTAATAGGGGGACACACACCATCACACACGCACAGACAGACAGACACACGGACAAAAGGTGATCTCATAAGCCTATTTTTTTCATAAATGAAAATAGGCTAAAAATGGACAGAGGAAAGGAAGACAAATCACAGTGAATTAATGAAGAGATTTTGAGAAGTAAAGAGAAGAGGAAAAAGAAGTGAATCTGTGATTGGCTCAAGTTCGCACGCTCTCCCAAAGGGGAAAAATCGATAATAATAATAATAATAATAATAATAATAATAATAAAAGATGGAAAAACAATAAAAGTAATGAATCATATAGAAATTAATTTTCGGGGTTGCTTTCTTCTTACGAATTTTCATGCGATTTGCTCCAGTAGTATTGACACCAATCCATCACAAACAGATGAATAGACAAACAGATAAACGACAAACAAACAGACAAAGTACAAACTGCGGGTATATTTGGTCACTGTTCACCTCATCCGGAATAAATACACAGTATTAACCAAAAATTCCAAGTTCAGACAGAAACCTTATTTTATTTATAGATAGTGATTTCATAGACGTATTAAACTTTCTCTAAAATAATCACCATTCATAAAGAAATACGCTTCATGATGGTGTGATTTACTAGCACCGCCCCAAGCTTGAAGCAGGCCAATAATATTAGTTTTATGGCAACCTTTGCGGATACTATTGTTGTGAAGTTATTTTATTCTCACCCTGAACACCGCGACAGCTGTGAATTACTCAACGAAACGGTCTGGTCACGACCGTACCGTCCATTCAATTACTCTTTCTTCCTGGTGTTTGACTGCTTTCGTAACGGCGAGAACTTACTAGCGACCTCTGCCCTCGCGGTTGTCAGCAAATGACAATGCCAGCCCACATCGCGTACTTTATGTGGAAGAAAGCGCCACCCTGTCCATCTCAACAAGGACGTCTTGTCTCACTGAGCTTCTATATTTGCTTTGCACAACAACAAAGCAGTGTTCACACGAACACAGACTTACGAGCTCATAAATCCTGATCTGCACTCTCCAAGGCGCATGCGCGAATCCTTTTTAATGATATTGAGCTGATAAATTCATCCTTTTCGTCAATATTTTGAATTTTTAAAACATTTTGTTGCATTATGATTTCATAAATACAGGTAAATCCGCCAAACCCTGGTTTATCCGGCCCTCTTAAACCGGATTTCTGTTTTTTCCGGTATTATATTTTACTAGCAACCCGACCCGGCTTCGCCAGGGAACAATTATGAATGCATTGCGTGATAAGCTTTTTCTTTCCAATGTCAATATCCATTTTACGTCTCGGCATGATGGGTAAAAACCACTGACTGGACTATTAACCCTGCAGTGCTCGCGCAGTATTTTACATCATAGAAGGTCGCGTGGCGTCTGAAAGACGATTTAAAATAATTTTAGAACATTTTGGAAAAATAATTAATCTTTTATATTGATATAAAAGCAACTAACGAAGCACATTTATAATTTATTGGATAAGCTCTCTTTTTATTTTATTTTATCTCCTGCCTTCTGCTGAAGGCCCTCAAGGAGGCAGGGTGTATGTTGTCCCACCACTTCGGGTGCACCCTGGATATTGCTACACCCTCAGGGGCTCATGGCTGGTGAGTATGGGAGTTGGCGATCCCGAGGGATTCCTGAGCTGGGTCCGTTTATCCTCTTTTTCCACTGACTTTGGGCTGGGACCTTTCTCCTTTCCTATCTGCCTTTCATGGCTCTCCTTGCTTTCAAGGCCCTCAATCCTAATTCTTAGAGGTTTGAGGGTATTTCTTTCTTCCTATGCATGTGAGATTTTCGATGTGAAATGCCATGTCCTGTGGTTCGGATTCCACGTAAAACGGAGGTCCCGTGGCTTATGATCGCGAGATTAACGGTCACGTTAAACTACAAGCTTCCTTTCCTTTCTTCCTGTTCTTGTTTGCCTTATCCTTCATTTGTTTACCATTCCTTCTGGTAACTTAGTATGTAAATTTGTAGTTAGTATTAGGTATAGTCTTCATTCTCATCTCATCTTTCACTATCACCCAGACCATTAGGGGCCGATGACATAGATGTTAGGCCCCTTAAAACAACAATTATCATCATCATCATCTTCAAAATCATCTCCCTCAAGCAGACTCTGCACAATCCTTCTATCATCAAGGCGATCATGGTCATATTCCACTCATATTCAGCCCGAAAAACGTGAAAATATAACGTTTCAGCAAGAAGTCGTGCAATATAAGACACCATGAAGAATAATTACGGCAATAATTCCGGAGAGAATACTTCAGAACGAATACTTACTTTATCACAGCGAAGGTTGCGTGGCGTCTGTCAGACTCCGTTCACACTCGTGTAACAATGACTCACCACCAAACGCGCTAGACTAACACTGGCACGCTGACGCATTATTACGTTGGTTATGAATAGTTACTTGAAAGGTAGATGGAATTTCCGGTCAGTGGCTTTGGAATTTTCCTTTCAATTACAAAAATAAACCAGAGTGGCGTCTGTTAGACGCCACGCGAGCACTGCAGGGTTAATTATATTATCATGGAGATGCATGTGCAACAAATTCTTGTCAGACGTAATTTAAGAATGGCGAGTTGCATGAAACACAAATCCCCCTTCCGTCCAATCTCAACTTGACTGTGTTTCACAGGCGAAATGAAGAAAACTCGAGTTGCACTTCCAGGGAGACTCCAAACACAACCACCCTTCTCAGATGTCTTATCTCAACACGACACAACGGTTTGCTGCTGGCTGTATTTGGGGTAATAGATTCGCCAGTTAGCTAGGCTGTAACAGGGATGATAGACTCGCCCTTACCTAGCTCGTAAACTGTCGCCGCAGTAGTTGAATGGACATGGTTGGAAGAAATTAAAACGTAAAAACACATATAGTGGGCGATGTACTGAAGATAGACATCTGCTCTCGCGGACTTTCTTGTAGAACATTTCATGCTGAACAGTTCTTACACTCATAGTATTTAGATATTTTTAACGGTTTGCCCAGCGTAAGGTTACAACGCGCTCGGACGCCAGTTTTTTTTTCGACCTTTCCACTGAAATCTTTACTGCTCGGCTTCCTTTAATCAAAAATAAATAATTTTCAACAAAAATCATCCTCGAGATACCCTTTACAGAATGGTGAAAACCGCATCAAAATCCATCCAGTGGTTCTCGAGATTACCCGTAACATCCAAGAATCAGGGGCTTTGTTTTATACTAAGTAGATATTTACTGTGTTATAAGTTCCGAATTTTTTCATCATGAAAATGTGCGTGCCCTTCGAATAATACAGTACACTTAACCATCAACATTCCCAAAAGTAAGGTACCTACTCCGTTTACAGATTTCAAAATGTGTACCAAATTTGAAACAAAAGAAACTTGCACACTATTTCAGTAAATAGAAGTGAATAGCCTACTGCGCATACTGGATTAGGTTTGTGTGCCGAAAAGTGTTTTTTAAATTCTTGCTAGTGTCAAAATAAAGGCTTGCATAGATTAGTAGCTTACATTTAGTTTGTTTCCGGTTCATCCGGATTATCTCCCATCCCCCATAGTCCGATTAAACGAGGTTCTTGTGTACTTATTTTAATAGTGACTATGAAAATGGTTGAGTTTCGGCTGGTTTTGAGCACTGTTTGACAAAATCATCTGACGAATAATATTTTATGAGTACAATAGAAGTTTAGAGCCTAGTCTTATAAAGGTTGGTTGGTTCCTCAGTTTAGGGGCTGCGACAACGCGGTCATGTAGCCCCGTGTACTTTGGGTGTGTGTATAATCTGTCTGATAATCGGTGTTAATTATGTGATGGCTGTATTAGAGTGTGTTATCTGTTTTTTTAAAATTCAAGTACGGACTGTAGACTTTCGATTTTCAATTAGTTCTAACTTTTGCCACCAAATGCCACCGTCAAAGACCAACTAGTTCGGAACTTGGTTACTAGATGCCACCGCAGTCGGCTCCTGGCGACGATCGTTGGAACCTAAAAGCGTTAGTCAAATCTAACCTATAATTTAGCTTTACACAAGTGTAATTAGTAGAAGGTTCTTTATCATGCCATAAATCTATGACATGGGACCGCCAGCTTTACTCCCCCTCCGAAGGGAGGCATACTGAAGGATTTTAATCCAACGACTTCGGCCGGGTTTGAACCCGCTATCTTGGGCACAGCAGTACAGGTGCCCAATACAGCTAAATCCATATTGTAATTCCCATGCAACACCTAAAGAACGTAATTCAACTGTATTTTCACCCCCAATTCGAGTTAATTACACACATTTCATGTCTAGGGAACAAACAAGAATTCTAGTTATCCAAATATTACAGTGATAGAATTACAAATTAAAGAAGAAAAAAATGTGATATATAAATTGTGTAGAACGTCTCCGGGAAATTAAAATTACTTTTAGATATACGAAGTTCGACTGCAATTTGTTAAGTGATTTCTAGAAGGGAAGTTGCCTTTTGCCAGCCACCTGTGAGCCATTCATCATTCGGGTGGCGTTGTGCAAGAAACTCATAATGAGCTTACCGGGAGAACAGCAGGAGAGCGTGTCACGCCCTGTGATGCTCTTCTGTTTACATCTGGTCGCCGTATATTACTAGAGGCGTAATAACGAGTGAATACATAAATTATTATGCGATTAGTTTCTATTCTCAAACTGCCGAGAGTCACTCTTTCCTTCTACGTTTGTAATAATGTAATGAAATAAAAATGTTGATGGATCTATGCGAGAAGATTGAACTTTGCAGTTACAAATCTGCGGCTTTCACTATTATCTGCGGTGTGCTTGGCAAAGCAGCAAGTTATCTGTTGTGACAACTGAAGGCTGCGTTTCTTTAAGCGGAATTTGAAACGCTATATCAGCAGCGGGGTAAAGCGCTACATCAAAATTAGCTCAAAATAAAAACGCCAAAATTTTCATGATGGCGGTAGTTAAAACGTGCTTCAGTCATTATTTCTAAATAAATTTAGTATATTATAACAGACAATGCGTCCACTAGGGGGCTAAATACATGATCAATGCATCGCTATGTCGCTCAATGAACAATGTTAATTTCACCTTGCTTGTAATCTTTATGTTAGGCCTTGGCCATGTCATTCAATTACCTTCTACGAATTAATGCTCCTGCTTTAGCCATTAAAGTTGCATTAATATGATCCCTTCACGAATGAAACAGCGTATAGATAGTACTTCGTGAACTTAAGGTTACCATTTCTATAATATTCACCATAACTTTTATGTGGCAAGGTAATTTGGATTTAAAAATTGAAAATGGCACGACCAAGTTCTCGCCTCATTGACCTTCTTACAAATATTTACTAATTATTCTACTGATATGCTGCGAGCGAGCATCGCCGTGGCTCAGTTGGTTTATCCACTTCATCCTAAGTTTGATTTTTGTTCTTCGCATGTACAATTTGTTCTGGATTATGCAGAAGTGAAAAAGGCTTCCTTTGGGATCTCCGATTTTTCCTGTCACTTTCTACATTCCTTCCTATACAAAAGACTCATTGTTCCACGTCTTTGCAATCGATCGATTTAAATAGAGGCTCAATATAATTTCAGTCGATTTTTATCACCATTGTATAGAGTGATCAGTCAATTGCAATCCAATTTGGGAGGAGAGGGTGGGAGTAGACTCTACCAGAGTTCCCTTGTTAGCTACACAGACATGTGCCAGTAACACGCTTTTCACAGTGACGTTGCCACCTTTCCTTCAATAATTTCACCTTTGCATTTTTCCGTATTTTGTTTCATGGCGCAATGCCCCGGATTTCAACTAAAGGACTGAAGTGGCAATTATTTATTTAAACAAAACAATTCAAGAATTTTGACGATGTCATTGGTAAACAAACACTGAAAACTGAATTTCTTCAATACAAATAATTTTGAACAATAAATGCAAATACCGACATAATGACCGACTAATAATTTGAAATGTTTCTCAATAAACGCATTTAGTGAACACTCGTCGAAATCGAATCAAATTTCAGATGTTTTCAAAATTCAATAAAACTAGAACTATCAAAAATGTCCACTCAAAAATGTAAATACATGTATATGCAGAAATGTGCAAAATAAATGCAGAAATGTAAACTATTTAATTATTATAATATGAAGGCCCCTTCTGTTTGTGGAATATAGAATAATCTAATAATATTTTGTGCTATCTTCCACGGTATATATTTTATTTCTCTCCACATCACCCCAACTCTCTACAATACTGACATGTTTTGTGACAACTGGACATTGTTGTATACTTTAAGACATAACTAGCAAACCCCAGGCTTGCAGAGTTTTCCTTAAGGGGGTGGTATGACCCGTTATCATTACAACTAATAGTGTTCTTTCTATAAATAAATAATTAAATAAATAAATAAATAAACAAATAAATAAATAAATGAAAATCCACAGCCTGCTTCCTGTCTCCGACCGGGTCAGGAATGGAATGAATGAAGCCCCCACCTAGCGGCGAGGATATGAACTGTGTCGGCTGCCGAGGCCTGACGCACTCCTCTGGGGCAATGATTAAATGAATGACAGATGAAATGAAATTATAGTGTTACTGGAATGAAATTTTGTCAGGGAAAACCGGAGTACCCGGAGAAAATCCTGTCCGCCTCTGTTTTGTCCAGCACTGATCTCACATGGAGTGACCGGGATTTGAACCACGGACCCAGCGGTGAGAGGCCGGCGTGCTGCCGCCTTAGTCACGCAGGGGCTAAATAAATAAATAAATAAATAAATAAATAAATAAGTAAATAAATGCAATTAAAGTTACCATAATTAAATTAACTTAATTAATGAAATGAATAAATAGTCGTTAATTTATTGTACCCAATGATTTTAGAGCAAAAACTTTCTATGCTTCCGCAAATTTAATTCAGTATTTTGTCACCAGAGAGAATGCGAGATCAGGCGGTGTACAATTTTCGTCACCTTTTAATGTGACCACACTAGTGGTGATTGAGAGTGTTGCTGAATAAATCTTACAGTGCTATAATCCAAGCATGTGAATTATGGTGTCGGTCATTAATGTAATGTCTGACGAAATTCAGTTGACACGTCTCACTTGAATAGTGTTCCAGAAGCCCAATACGCACAGCAGAACAGCCACCAAGAGGACAAAATGTTTCAGAAACAGTTTAAGTCTATTATATATTTTGTGCTGCGGAATATAAAGATTTTATTCAGGAGACCGTCGTTGAACGAATATTTATTACGTGCATTGTATTTATTAAATTAGCCTATGCGCTACACTATACTATATGTATCACCCACTATGTATTTTATCTTCCCACCTGCGTTGAAAAGCGACCTAAGGGACGATCCACAATTCCACGGAATAGCTGATGTTGGAGATCTGAGGTTAGAATTCTGGTTCTGACAATGGTTGATGCTACCGAGGTTATTACACACTCATACCAGGCTAATGCCGGAAGGATATCTATTTTCAAGACGTAGGGGCAGCCAAGTATAACGGGCTGATGACTACGTCGTCCCTAACTTCTAAATAAATCACTGTTACAAAATGAATGTTTAAAATAAAACAATGAAGAATGATTCTCCGCATGTAGAGGATATGACGAGTATCCAATGTACTTTATGTGAGCTAATCGATGAAGATCTGGTTTGAGAAACGGTAACTTTCTATTATACACACGATGTCCATACCCCGCAGTGTAGGCAACCCAACAAACAGTACAGCATGCTAAGTTGCCTATGGGTCAGCAGTAGTTCAGTGAACCGTAGATGGCAGCACGATGTTACAGCAAGTATTAATTATGTTAACTGAACGATAGAGTGTAGCACATACCTCCTGTCTGGCAAGCTAGGACCACAGAGACTGATTTAACAAAATTGAGGTGCCTAGAATCAATACCCTCCAAATCCATTCCTTCAATTTTTTGGCAAAGTGGCAAAAACTGCCACAATCGAACCAATACCCAAAAGGAAATACTTCTTTCACTAAAAAATTAATTAATTCTTTAAAAAAACAGTGACGAAGTATGAAACTGATCCCCGAGGTAGTTATAAATTTATTTAGAAAAATATAAAGCAATAATTCGGATTTGGTGGGGTTTGTTACTAAGATTTGGATTTGGCAGGTTTTGATACCAAAGAGCCCTAATAAATTTGAAGTTGCGAAGTGATTGTAGAAACTGCGTAAGCTTTACTAAGAAATTAATATTTTGAATGAAAGTTAACTAAATTTAGGTTATAAAATACAAAATTGTGAGTATCATTTTTGTGTTTATTTGCACAAAGCTTATTGGCTAGTAAGAATAAACAGAAAAACAATAAAACTAATATGACCCATTCAAGATTTGATTGCCGCTGAGCGTGGCTGTGCCAGCGTTTAGGTTTATTGTAGCATGAGCCCCGCGGGGCGAAGTGGAGGACACACCGATGACAGAGTGCAGTCTGCACATAGGTCAAACTGCATTGCGTCAGATAAGCGTCATAGGAGCTCATGGCACCATGGACAATTAGTTAGTTATTGTTGTTTTAAGGGGCGGAACTACGATGAACAGTTAAACGATGACTGTAGGTACTGGAGCTGAGTCATATCCTACTCGCGTAACAGTAGGCTACGCAAAGAATAGTTCCCATCTCCACCGCCGGAAATCAATTCGTGAAAGGGTACTGAATAATAATTATAAGGGAAGAAGTCAAATTAAATTCATGTTCAATTCATATGGTTCAGGTTCTTAGAGACAAAACAATCGTCATTCAACTATTAAATCACATTCTTTATTGGATGTTCTAGCTAAAAAAATGTCTCTTTCTACCTCAACCTCAATAGTAGTTTCACAATCGTCATCATTCCCTTCATGTTTGCCACGACTTTCCAGATTGTAATAAAACTGCAGCACTTCTTTTTCCCTCCATCTTTCTCCAAAATGCTTCGAAAGCAGTCTCGAAACATCTTTCACTTTTTGTTCCTCAAGGACAACCCCTCTGTTAATGTATTCTGGCTGTACGTGAGTCATATCAAAATCAGGTCTCGTGACACGTTTATATTCGCAAATGTCATTTCTGTGGAAAACTTCACCCCGGACCAAATTGTTATTGTTCTTCTTGTTCTTTGTCAAAACAAATTATTATTATCGGAAAGTATAACAACATAAACCATTCTGATCACGTCAGACAGGCGTACGTTCTCTGCCTAATGCTGGTAGGTAAAGAGTAAACACTTCGCAAAGCATCATGGAAGGTAAGATGGCCGAACTGAGTGCTCCTATTGGCTGATGTGATTGTTGCGGGTTTTGTAACCAAAAATGTCGAAACTGTCTTTGGACTTGGCGGATATTGCAACTAAGCCTCAACTTTGACTTAGGTTTACAGTAGGATGTAGTGGGTTTTGTGACAAAATAATACTTTTAATGAATTCAGCGCATCCAAAGCTATAAGAAACAATGCTTATCTCAATTTTCATAAAATATGGATTTGGCGGGTTTTGATTCTAGGCACCTCAATTGGTAAAGTGCGTTGTTGTGTCTGTCCTTAATTTATTTTACGGGCATAGGAAAGCTTTCTAAACAGTTCTGTGTACTTGGATATGCACTGAATTTGTCTGATGACTTCTGATTTTGACATTGGCTCTAACCTGGGTGGCTCAGCGGCAACGTTCTCGCCTGTTGAACCCAAGAGAGCGAGATCGAGTCCTGGTTGACTCAGTTGGCATTCGAGGGTGCTCAAATGCGACGGAGCCGTGTCAGTAGATTTAAAGGCACGTTAAAGATCCCCTTTGGGGAAAAATCTCGGCACCCCGGTGTCTCTAAGAGCCGCAGTAGATAAAAGGGACGTACAACCAATAACATTATTAATATTATTATTATTATTATTATTATTATCATCGTAACCTTGGACGCAAGAGAGTTATATGGGCCAACCCTCTTTGTATCCTTCCTCTTCGGCCTCGTAACAACGAAAAGTCAAATGGGTCTCATTGTTTAAAGCACAGTACTCACACTTCTCAATGATGACGAGTAGAAAAATCAAGCTATTCAATAATGGTGGTTGTGGTGATGGTGGCGATTGTTATTCTAAGGGGCGTAACATCTAGTTCATCAACCCCTAAGAACAATGGAGCTCCGATATAAAATGAAATATTAACAAAATTACAAACATTCTCCACAACAGGTTGTCCAGTTATCAGGTATACAAGAAACCGTACATTTTTGCAGTACAGTTTGTTATTGGAAAATATAATATTGTCTTCCATACCACAATGATACAATAGTAACTTACCTAAGACCACTTCGTGGTGTAGCGGCAAGCATTCTTGGCAGTCGCCCTGGAGGTCCAAGTTGGATTCCCGGCTCTGGCAAGAAATTTAATTCTTGTCTGAGGACTTGAAAGGGGTACAATCAGCCTCGTGAGGAAAAACTCAGAAAGGGTGGGTTTGATTCCCACCTCAGACAAATGGTGATCTCAAAAGTCTACTTTCTAGAAGATATATAGACTAAGAATGACACCAAGTGAAAGGAAAGGAAGGAAGCTTGTAGTTTAACGTGACCGTTAATCTCGCGATCATAAGCCACGGGACCTCCGTTTTACGTGGAATCCGAACCACAGGACATGGCATTTCACATCGAAAATCTCACATGCATTGACCGGGAATCGAACCCGGTCCGACACCAAGTGCAGGCTGACAATTATCATTATTATTTGTTATATTAAGCCTCCGTGGCTTAGGCGTCAGCACGCCGGCCTCTCACCGCTGGGTCCGTGGTTCAAATCCCGGTCACTCCATGTGAGATTTGTGCTGGACAAAGCGGAGACAGACAGGTTTATCTCCGGGTACTCCGGTTTTCCCTGTCACAATTTCATTCCAGTAACACTCTCCACTATCATTTCATCTGTCATTCATTTAATCATTGCCCCAGGGGAGTGCGACAGGCTTCGGCAGCCGGCACAGTTCATATCCTCGCCGCTAGATGGGGGCTTCATTCATTCCGTTCCCTGATACGGTCAGTCGACTGGAAGCAGGCTGTGGATTTTCATTTCATTTGTTGTAATAGCTTTATTAACGTTATAAATTTACCAAATTTCCAAATAATTCAATAGATGGCTGGTATTATTTCTTTATTAAAAGAAAATCTTACATTGTGCAAAGACATATTTGTACAAATGATCAATTATGCTAATGCCAGTCTTATTATTGAGGTTGTCCTCATTTTTCAGTTTTGTGCGTGGTACTTTCACAATGATCGTTGCACAGATCACATACACAGTCTTCATTCCGTTGGTGGAAATTCTTGGTTTTGCAGAATCTATAATGAAATCCATGGGTGGCGTAACGTGTGATTACGTGTCGTAGCTCGTAATGAGCTTGTTTCCACTCTTCCGTCATTATGGCATCTGTGGAGTAAAAGTCGGACCAAATGGCATTTCGTTTCTCATTTAAGGTTCGGCGTGCATTCTCATAGGCTTTGGTGTTTGGTAGGTAAAACTGTATTTTGATGTCGTCGACGAAGTAGTCCTCTTTGGTTAATACATATGTCAACCATGAAGGGGCAGACTTTCCTATGCCTAAAATCCTCTTAAGATATCGGGCCTTGACTTTTTCTATTATCATCAGGTCGCTGAGTGTTATTTTTTTTCAGGTAATGCTAATTCCATAGGTTTCTATTGGTGATATGGCTGTTCTGAACAGTAGCATTGCTGTACCCAATGATATTTGTTGAGGTTGTTCGATGTGGTAGATGGCTTTTATTGCTGCGGCCGCTCTTTCTTTAACGTGGATATTGTAAGATGTTAGAGTAGTCTGGAGGGTGACTCCGAGGTACCTTAATTTCGGCACTACTTCTAGTGGTTTGTAGTGCAGGGTCGTTGTGTTTTTAAGTGCATGCTTTCCTCCTTTCCTGAACGTCATCTGTTTGGTTTCGCTGTGGTTAATTTGTAGACCTTTTCATTCTGTCCATGATGTGAGCCTGTTGAGGACCTCTTGGAACCTATTGCCATATCGTACTCATAACGTAAAAGCAATGCTGAAGTATCTATTATTATTTCTGTGATGTCTGCTGTGATGATGTTAGGGGCAGATGACCTCCTAGTTCCACATATTAAAACAACAATAACTAACTAACAAACTAACTAGTTAACTTGTCGTGATGTTGAATAATATTGGGCTGATTGGATCTCCTTGTAGGATTGCGTTTGTTTGGGTTATGTTTTTGGATAGGGCTAGCTTTCTGATAGTTGGACATAGTTATATCTGATGATAGACCTATTCGAGATTATGATTACTAACGGATGTGTAGCCCCCTAGTATGTGATTGAGTTTCCGGACGAGTCTCGCCCTGCCAATGAGGTCAAAAGTCTTATGGTAGTCTACGAAGACCACAATGTATTCCTTTCCTGGGTGCCTCATTGTATCCTGGGCTAGTTCTATTAGATATTTCACGGCATGTAATGTGCTTCTTCCCTTTCGGAAGCCGAATTGACTCCCCGGTATCTGGGAATCTATTTCTTCTATAAGACTGTTTGTTACGATTTTCATGAAGACTTGGTTGGTTGGTTCCTCAGTTTAGGGGCTGCGACAACGCGGTCATGTAGCCCCGTGTACTTTGGGTGTGTGTAGAATCTGTATAATAACCGGTGTTAATTGTGATGGCTGTATTAGTTTGTGTATCTGTTTTTAATTCAAGTAAGGACTGCAGACATTTATTTTTTTCAATTAGTTCCTACTTTTGCCGCCAAACGCCACCACCAACGACTACTAGTTCAGAACCTGGTTACCAGTCGCCACTGCAGTCGGCTCCCGGCGAAGAACGTCGGAACCTAAGAGCGTTTGTCAAATGTTTAACCTAATCTAATTTAGCTTCACACAGGTGTAATTAGTGGAAGGTTCTTTATCATGCCATAAATCTATGACATGGGACCGCCGGCTTTACTTCCCCTCCGAAGGAAGGCATACTGAGGGATTTTTAACGCTCTTAAAAATCCGATGACTTCGGCCGGGTTTGAACCCGCGATCTTGGGCATAGAAGCTCAGCATGCTACCAACTACGCAACCGAAGACTAGGAACGATGTATTTTCGAGAGCTATACCTCGGTGTAAATCAGGGTCATCGTTTCTCCTTTCTTGAACATCACTTTGATAGTTGACGACCTCCATTGCTCTGGGATTTCCCCAGTGAGTAGTCTATGCATGTCTTGAATAGTTCTACCCAGTAGTCTAGCATGACAGGCAGACAGTCTTTTAGGTGTTCATTGCAGACGCTGTCATGACCGGGGGCTTTTCCATCTTTTGCTGTTGTTATTGTATCATAAATTTCCTGCCTTGTTATGGGGGTGTAATTTACCGTCATTTTTACTGGTGTTAATTATAAGAATACCTTTATGTAGCACATACCCAGAATATTCAAGGAAAATAGCAGAGCAAATGTTCATGGCATAGCAATCCCCAGAAAGAGTAGGTTATCTAGAATTATCGTTTAAAGGTACTGTACCTAAGAACAAGGATATTGGACCCTGTCAAGATTACAGACCTGACTGATAATATAACACTAGGTGAAATCATAGACCAGTAGGTAAAGAATTTAATATAATATATTTTATTTAATAACATAATACCTTTATCTCAGGTAACAATAACAAATACATTTTCAAAATGGGAAATGATACAAACATTTTATAGTTTCTCTGACTATCAATGGTGCATCCACAAAACAACAATTTCTTGTGAGTTCTTAACATTCCTTGAATCAATACATGAAATCACTTGTGTATTTCGGGCCTTCCAAGATCGTTCCGTACAGTCAAATGAATATTATATTTTCAAACATGGAATATTAGGTATGGAAATATGAAACTAACGCTCTTATCGTTTTACAAATATTAAATAAATAAATAAACAAAGAAAGAAATGAATAAATACATACATAAATAAGTAAATAAATAAATAAAATGCAAACACATTTGCCATTGAAAACAAATGTTTTTAAATATCCGTATTGATGTTAGGCTGAAGATGACCTCATTGAAGATCGAAACATGTCCCAATATATAAAATATATATTTGTTTATGTATTGATTTGGCGTATAATTTTAAACGTTTAATAAATAAATAAATAAATAAATAAATAATGAGCTATGGAGTCAAGAGAGAAATATATCAAACACAGGAATAGGAACTTTGTACAGATGCAAAGGTGTACTTATTTCACATCGATTTTAATAATAATATTCTAATAATAATAATAATAATAATAATAATAATAATAATAATAATAATGACCAACTACAGTCTCTCGGAGTGTGTCACAAGCTGGGACTGATCCAAAAGTCAGTGATTTTGGATACGCCGGAATATTGCCCCGAAGGGGATCTTTAACGTGCTAAAAATATACTGACACGGTTCCCTCGCATTTGCGCACCCACAAATGCCAACTGACTCCGTCAGGGTTCGATCTTGCGACATTAGGCAAAGCAGGCGAGCATTCAAACAAATCAAAAGGCAGTATCGGACCTACAGCACGGTGACACGACGGCCGGGACAATTCCCCTGACCCGTGATGTCGACATCATCACTTTCTCCTCAATTAGGACCCGTACTCGGCCTCTCAGGTGGTCACACATATTGTAAGTAAAGTGGGCAGTACTGTATTTTATTGTCGATCCAAAAACCCTATCAAGGCGATATCGATTTCGTTCGCTATTTCAGCTACAAGGTCAGTGACAGTGATCATTGCTTATTATGTTTAAAGAGTCGTAACTGTCAAGGTGCTTACATGACGCGTCACGTCTCCTGTTTGGGTCACCATCGTCGGCGAGGGAACATTCAAAGTAGTTAGTTATTGTTGTTTTAAGGGGCGTAACTACGAGGTCATCTGCTCCTCTTGTAACATGTTTTTCTAGGGGGTTTTATGCCACTAACACAAGTTAGTTGGACTATATCATATTTGTTAAACGCGGCAATAATCCGGCCAAGTTAAATTATTTCAGTTTATTCAATTTTATATTTCACATTATTTTTATTAATATTTATTACGTCATTTTTTGGAGCTTTTAAATTTGGAAGATTACAGATAGGATTTCTACTAGTAGAAATCCGTATCTATATTGGATGATTCCAATATATAAATTGCACGGCAAATCATTTCATACGTAAAGACGGGATTTTATTCATTAGGGCTAAGAGAGAGTGGTGTGTGACTCACTGGGTATTTCAAAACAAGAATAGATTGGAGTACAATAGAATTACGAAATCCGAGGGAACACTTCAAACCAAGAAAACGAGGTATGATTTACGTCTTGCCCGGTAAAACGGAAATGTACAGGGACGCTTCTTGTCCTGGGGAAGGAACCTCATGGCGCGTAGAGCCACGTGAGGTGACCAGCCAATCAAGGAAGACGAAGCAACGTAGGTCAGGCATGGCGAGAAATGTGACGCACGCGGATTGGTCGAAGCAGCGAGGCCGCGGTGTGAAGCTGGACTCTGGTGGGAGAAGCTGGGAGGCCATATAGTGAACGCGCTGGGTGAAGAGAGGACTTTTTTCATTGAGACTTTACGCTTGGTGCAGTAAGGACATACTTTGTTCGCAAGTGCCAAATGGGACAATGTATTCACGATAACTCCGCTGATCACATCAGATCATGGGTTCCACGCGTCTTGCAGTGCTAAGGCAGACGACGTGTTGTGGTTCGTGGATTATACTCTACCACAAGCAGTAACAATAACTTTTAATCTACGAGGAAGAACCTGATGCCGTCAACTCCAATGAAGAACATCAGACGCAACGAGACTTCAAGCACGTGGGAGACAATGTTTCCGTTGGTAAGCTCATGTAATCTACGACACACACTCTCTGTTTTTCGATAGGGCCAATATAAATACTTTAAGCATAAATTTGGAAATAAGTTAAATTCACGTTATTCTCCCGACCGGCGTATTAAGTAATTTTGTTCGTGGCAATGGTTAAAGTAGTTAATAGTGTTAATTTTATTCAAGATGCTATAATGTTTTCTTCTTCTTCTTCTTCATTTCCCGGTTCCAGTGATCTGGGTCGGGGCGTGAATCAAGGACCTCCATCCGAGGTCTTGACTCACACACTATCATATTTAAGCTATTTGTACGATGGGTTCGCCACACCCAAAAGGTTATAATGTTTTCTAAGTATATTAAATTAAATTTTTACAAAGTAGATTCTTTGATTCCCGTAGGTAGCAATAGTTGTAATACCACATCCTTCTCCACAATCAAATGTTGTCTGGGTTGATGATCCAATCAACCCACGGCCTAGTCATTAAGAGTTTCTCATATGCTCTACTCACGCTAGGGGTCGATATTAAGTATATAAATTTAGCTTGGAACACAGTGTATCCGGCTTGGAGCCCAACATAGATCAAACTTAGCAGTAGTATTTTCTGGTGAATAGTACGCACAAGAATAAACATTACATTTGTCGCTACCAACTTGGGGCAAAAAAACATTACACTCTTAACACAGATTAAAGCATACACATTTTGAATTGAATTTAAAATTTAGGGGGTGGACACCTAAATTTGAAAATACCGAAAATTAATAAAACAAAACATTAAATAAACTAATATCTGTAATTATGTTGTTGTTTGAGTCTTCAGTCTTTTGACTGGTTTGATGCAGCTCTCCATGCCTCCCTGTCCTGAGCTAATCGTTTCATCTCTACATAGCTACCACACCCTACTTCCGAGGCAATCTGTTTAACATATTCTAACCTTGGTCTACCCCTACAGTTCTTGTCCTCGACCCTTCCTTCCATAACTAAGCTTGCTATTCCTGGGTGTCTTAGTATGTGTCCTACCAACCTATCTCTTCTCTTCATTAGCAGTCGCCAGAAACATCTCTCCTCTCCCACTCGCCTTAATACCTCTTTGTTTGTAACCCTATCTACCCATCTGATCTTCATCATTCTCCTGTAACACCACATTTCAAATGCTTCAATTCTCCTCTTTTCTGCTGCACCAATAGTCCAAGTTTCACTTCCATAGAGCGCCACGCTCCAGACAAAGGCTTTCAAAAATGACTTCCTAATACCTAAATCTATATTCGATGTCAGCAGATTCCTTTTTTGTAGAAATGCTTTTCTTGCCTGAGGCAACCTACTTTTTATATCCTCTTTGCTTCGTCCATCACTGGTTATTCTGCTTCCTAAGTAACAGAAATCTCCTACTTCCTTCAGCTTTTCACCTGCCAATTTGATCTCCATAGAGGTTTCTGATATATTTCGGCTGCATTCCAGTATTTTTGTTTTACATTTATTAATTTTCATCATGAATTCTTTCCGTAAGACGGAGTCCATACCATTCAAAAACTCATTCAAATCCTCAGGCTTGTTGGCCAAGATGACGATGTCATCAGCAAATCTCAGAGTTGAAATTATTTCTCCTTGAATCTTCACTCCCACTTTAAATTTTTCTCTAATTTCCTTCATTGCTTGTTCAATGTAAAGATTGAAAAGTATGGGTGATAAGTTGCAGCCTTGCCTTACACCTTTCTGAATACCAGCTTCTCTCTCATGTCCTTAAACTCGAATGACTGCTGTCTGGTTTCTGTATAGATTGTATATCACCCTCCTATCCCTGTACTTTATTCCAATCGATTTCAAAATGTCAAACAATTTAGTCCAATCAATGTTATCAAAAGCCTTTTCTAAGTCTACAATTATAATATAAACAAAAATTACGGAAAAACAAAAATTCAGCATTCAAAAACGAACAAGTTGATGAGTCAATGTACACAGGAAAATTTAGATTGTTGGCTCTCACCCACTCTCACTTATAAAGCGGATAACGCGATCAGCAGCCACCGCGTAATCGGCTAATATAAGTTTGAGAGTCATCTGCAAACCAAGGTTTCTTCGTAAGTCAGCAATATCCGCACACTTGGTTATACCACCAGCATTGCAGAGAAGAGCAAGCCATGCACACCCAAATGGACGGGAAGTCATTATATATGCACGTACAGAGTCCTGAGAGAAGCTCGCAGACCCAGGAAGAAAGAAAGCGAGGCGACCTGCTCGCAGACTCAGGGGAAACGAGGGGTGAATGCAGCTGTCAGTTGAAGGAATTTTACGACCAGTTGTGTGAGGCCGCTGCAGAACTCCAAGAAATGAATGAACGACTAAGGGAGCAAAACAAGAGAACACGAGACGGCAGACAGAGTGGAATGGGGGAACGAGACATCCCATTGCCGGGAGCACTGACCGCTTAAAGTAAATATAGCATGGAGTCGATGCCATCTGAAGGCCCGAAAAATTCACTTGTGAAATGAATTTTCCGAGCTTAGCGAGGGAAAAATGTGCCCAATCGGACACGGCAGACTGGCATCGAACTCGGGTCTTACCACAGAAGACCAGGCCCATGATTATGCCTAGAGTCGAACCATTGATCTCTGAGGGGGAACAGTTACAGGGAACCCGAAGAGCAATGAGTTTTATAATGACATATAATATAGCAAGATTTCACGGCTAGAATGTGAATATCATAGCTGTTTAATGTGAATATTGTAAGAAAATGCAGATATATGTAGGTTTTGGAAGCATAGAAGCATGAAAGCAAGCCAGCTTGACAGTTTACTAATCGCAGCCAGCGGATGGGCGGAGATTCGTAACGCCGAAGGAACTTATTTCGTCTGGTCCGCCAAGACAGCTCGAAATTAATGACTCTGGGGTTCACCCGTAGACAACGTTTGAGACTGGAGAGGGGGTAATTGTCCACGGAAATTAATTGATTGCAGCCAATTGGAGCATCGAAATGGAGTAAAATGTACACCCAGGTGAATATATTCTAGGAGAGATAATTTAGGAGTGGTTTCACGCCTAAATTAAAGCCTATATCTATAAATAAGCCTGTGAACACAGAGCCTACGCGTGAGAGGAATGATTTGGAGACCCACACGAGGGGATTTACCATGGTGGCGTCATGACGCTATGGAAGAAGGCAATTAATTGTAATTAATTGGCCGAAGCGATCGCTTGCACGCGAGTGATTATGGGACTTTCACACCTACATAAACGAGGTGTATACGTCATTTTGAATGGAAATGCATTATTTCAAGAAAGGAGTCGCACCCGTATGTCCTGTGGACTAGGTTTTACGAGAAACCTTTATATAGGGGAAGCAGCGCAGACCAAGCCAGTTGCTCTCCAGTTCTTCTCCAGTTCGTCTTGACTCAACACGTAACTAATACGCTGCCAGAAAGTGCGCGAAATGTTAGAGTATCGACGCTCATGTAAATTTGAAAAACAATGGAATCGCATCATACAGCTTCTTAATAGTAATCATGAATAGCGTAATATTTAATCTACAGCAGATATTTATCCATTATCATACGCAAATATAAGTTCGCTACAGCGTAGGAATAAATTAGGATGTTTTTGGACATTGAATATACCAGGAGGTATTGCCATAGTTATAAATGACGCAGTATCGTCAGGATCACTACAATTATGGGAGCCTGGAAGGCATCACCAATAAACTTGACAGTGAACTGAACAGTATTGAAGGTGACGAGAATCGAACGCACGCACACGCAGATAGACTTTCACGGAGACCAGCGGTTGTCGTAGCTGCATCGCATCTCTGAGGTCAGGCGTTAGGATGAGTCCAATTAAGGATCCACATGTGAAATAGTGCGAAAAGTGTATATAAGTTTTATTACAGTGATTTAAAAAGTGTTAATATGTATTGTGAAAAATATGTATTTTGTTAAAGTGAGAAAAGCCACTGATAAAAATATGATTATCATGTGTGAAGTATGTGGTAGCATGTGTCGTGTGAGATATAGCATGATGGCTTAGACCAAGCATCATGGTAGGCGCGTGGCTGGCATGATGGAATAATCCAGCGAAAATGAAAAGTGAGTACAAATTCAAAATGTTAATGTAATTAGATAGTTCACCATACAACGAAGCATCATTTAAGACTAAGATATAACAGTCACTGATGTACGAGCTTTCACCACTCGTATTTTGATAGAGTATGGCTTGGAAGGTGATTTATTTAGGGCCATTCAGGCCTGAGATAGTGATGAATGTAACGGTAACGTTAAATTAATAATAATAATAATAATAATAATCTGGGGTTGGTAACAGTAATAAGTAAAGTATTAGGCGTGTCAGGCCTAGAGAACGTACAAAGTGTGTCATGTCTAATGTAAAGATACTGTATTTTTGTAAACAGTAAGAAAGTAACGTAAAATCTATCGAGATATGAGAATTTTTCCGTGTCTGTGAATAATTGAATGAATATTTGATATGGTCAATTCTATGAGAAGTATTGTTTGAGCCGCATACAGCGGGCAAGTAACGCAGAATCAAGTGATTTACGTCAATAAAGTTGCGGGGACCATTCTAACATAGCTTGCACGTTAGGTGAAAAGTTGGCTAATCTACGAGTTAGTATTGGCTGGGAGCATACTGGTATTTTCGCGGCCAAGTGGAACGGAGGCTGTCTGTATCCACGGCTTGCAGGAATTGTGCCATGAGGGACACTCTTCGAGACCCCGTGAGCCCATGTATTAATTGATCTGCCCTGAGAGGAGAATCATGTTCGTCGTATAGGAAACGCAGATTTCCTTATTATTGTAGGCAGCTGCTGATGAGAAATCTTGTATTCTCAATCGTGATGCGTGCCCGAAGCCACTAGCATTCGCCACAGAACGGCAAGGCTATTACAGGATCCATCCCCAGCCATGAATGTTAAGTAGGAGCCGAGTTGAGCCCATTACACTATGAATATAGGTGTTAAATAATTAGAATGATTCAATTACTAGAGACAACACTCAGGGTAACTCCATTGTACTGCATATTGTAAATAAAGATGACCTTGCTAGCAGCCAGAGGGGCGTGATGAATAGACCACGAGGACGGCAGCCATCTTGCGCGGCCAGCTGGAACTAATTTTATTGCCTGCTTGAAAGGGAGGTCTGTTGACCTGCTCCTTTTATTTTAGAAGCATAGTGGGACACTGAAGAATCTTGATATTTCGAAATGTAATTAAGATATGATTGTTGTGATGATGCCAATTGATTTAAATGATGTGTTTCAACACACATAGCTTGTTGGATCATTGTGATCGGATAATATTTGGCCCAGTTATTCTCTGAGGAGGAACGCTGCACCAAATAATTATAGGCATCTTTTTAAAGTGCATTTTTGCCCAGATCACACTAATTTATGCAAACGGGTAGATGATTTCAATGACATGATACGGTTGTAACGATAATAATTTCGACCAGACCCAGAAAATCGTTGTATGGTGAAACTATAAACACTTCTATCCATGTGTATTTTGGAAGGAAAAACGTACCACTTTAGCGCTTCATATTGATGGGAGAAAGAGGACGATTCACGCGACACAACACTTGTTAAGTAAGGCATAAGATAATGAATTTATGTTAATGAAAGTAAATGCCCGTGAGAAGGGATTAATATTTAATTATTACAGAATTAATGCCATAAAAAGTGATATTATGACTATTGTGTTGTGATACTCCAGTTTATGTTAAATTGTGCCACATGAAGAACACTATGGACGCTCATAGATGTCTGAAAGTATCAATGATAGGATGCTAGAAATATATTTGAGTGCAGTGAAGCACTAATTGATAAGAGACTCGCAAATAACCTTGATTTTCATTATGGGAAGTAAATGTAAATTATTCTTTGTTTGTAATTTGTTGTATAGCCATGACTTTATATCAGTAAATGTTGTATTTAGGAATATGTTGTTTCTTTCATGTAGAGTAATTACCTGACTGACTCAAATCCTGAGCATGTGGTCGTATGGTGGGCAGGAACGTCCCATACCTCGAAAGACCGTGAGTTAGCTGGGATTCGAACACGTGTTCCATATGATGACAATTGGGTACATGGAGGAGATGTCACTGTACTAGGATTGAGTCAAAGGTACTACTAAAAGTCGGCCAAGATATTAATGATAGAAGTCAGTACAGCAGAAAAATTAGGATATGTTAGGAAAAGGCCGCGTCCCATTTGTTAATAAGCCTTCACGTCAAAATAAATGTTGATAATCCTCCATAAGACATGCTTAAATGTAACTTGTTAGCGTTGAGCACCCACCTACTCATAGATATACTACTTCATTTTATTATCATGACGCTGATACGTGGGGCCAGTTTAAAATACAGGTCACCATAGGTGTGCGTGTCTACTCACTTCTTTATCATGGCCCAAGCAACGTGGGCGGTATTAATTCATTATGGAACCGCCTGCATCAGTGCAATATGAGCGATCTTGGCATTGCGCAACTTGGCCACGGATACATCTACACTCACTTCTTTATCATGGCGCCCAGAGACGTGGAAGACTTATGGAATTCAGAAAACCCCATAATAATAGCATGGTTTTCATGGGGAAAACCAGAATATGTTTTTCCCTCAAACTGTGTTTGAGCGATTGTGAGCCTTTGTAGGTGATAATCAGACATTAGACACTGTTGTCAGACGGGTACGAGGGTCTATACCCATTCCATAGGTGGTTTCGGCACTATGTAATATGATGTGTTGTTGTCGCGATATCGGAATTCTTTTTCCCAATAGGACGCGCCAGCATGCTCAGCTGCGGCCTACCTGAATCTCAAAATAAGAAATACAGGATGGCTGGAACTGAGGAGGTACTCAAGTGTATCGCGGAGTTAAGAGAACATTTTGATACTACGCATGCTAAGAGTAAGGAAGAGGCTAAAGCATTTAAAGATGAAATAGTAGGTAGATTGGCTACAGTCAATACTCAATTTGATGCCAATCAAGCTGAAATGAACACTAGATTAGAGGCTAATCAGTTAGAGGTCAATAAAAAATGGATGACGTTAAAGAGTCTATTAAGCAAGAAGTAACTAAGAATATTGTTAGCGTGGTCTCAGAGATGCAAGCTAATAACGACAAACGCTTTGAGTCAATAGAGCTAAAACTAGAAAATAATCTGCAAGCGTGCAGAGAATCACAGCGTGAGATTAATGATAGCTTAAGCAGTATGTCCATAGAGCTTAAAGACATTCAAAGTCAGAATGAAGCGAATACTAAGCGTCAGCAAGAGCAATTTAATACGTTCACTCAGACCGTGGATCAAAGGCTCGAAGACAGTGACGGAAAATGGAATAAGCGGATGGCAGGCTACGCAAAGGCGGTAGACGAAGCCTTAAGGAAGCAGGATCAGAATATCCTTGACCAATGCAAGGAGATCAAGTAAATAAAAACTTCTGATCAAGAGAATAAGGAAATAATATCAAACATGAAAAGGCAGGTCGGAAAGGTTCAAAAAGAGTTAGAACAAACTCAGAACGATTTAGCAGTCATTCATAAATGGCAGGATGAGGACCAGGGAGAAATTACGAAGATAAGGACTGAAATCTCCCATATGCATGGTCACATACAGAAAGAAGTTACAGGCTTACGAGAAGAATTAGAACTTCGAGAAGGCTTGAAGACTGAAGCCAGCGATAAAACTCTTGCCGAGGTAAGAGAAAGTCTAGCGGGGGAAATTACCCACATGAAAGAAAGCCTTAAGGATGACAAGGAGAAAGTTATTTCTATGGCAGAGAAAAACCGGGATCGCTTGGAAAAAATAGAACGAGAGGTATTAGCTCGTTTAGAAAGGGCAGAAAATAGGCACAGCCAAATAGAAACTAGAATGATCGCACAGGAGGAATCCATATTGCGAAATCCTAGATCTAGCGAAGGAAGCATAGATAAAAATAGGTGAAATAAATGGGCAGATATAGAGATACAGCCCACTCCAAAGAATGCAGCCATGCCAAGTGACAGCCCGTATATCACGCCTGGTATACCTATTGCTATGTCTACACCGCATGAAAATGCTATACAAAATCAAATAGTCACTGTTGTGAGGGCTAGTGACGAGAAACCGAAGAAATATTCTGGGAGTAATTCTAGCATGACACCCAAGTACTGGCTCAAAGAGGTTTCCGAGTACTTGAATGACGCGAAGGTACCGCCAGAGCGAAGGTTGAGAGTTATCGAAAAACTGACTGAAGGCGAGTGTGCCTTATGGTTTAGAAGTTTTCGGTACACATTCGACACCGTTGACGAATTTCGCCAGGCATTTTTAAGCAGGTACTGGAACGCAAATATACAACAGAACCTCAGATTGGACTTGTACTCCAGGCGCTATAGTACTAATAATCCTACGAAGTACGCCGAGTTTTTTATAGCGCAATTGTGCCGTTTCCGTGAACTTGATGAAGGGATTAGAGAGTCAGATCTGTGTATAGCGATAGCCAAGGAGTTACCGTATGAAGTACAACGTCTATTAATCTCAGCAAACGCCAAGACAGCGACTGACATGGAGGAAGTGCTGAGGCAACTCGATCTCACCACAGCGCAGCACACAAGGCAAAGTCGGGACATGGAAAAAGTCAACATGACTACTACACCTACTGAATCGACTAAGGTGCAGACTAAAAGTAAGTCTACTAGCACCGAAACGGAGAAATCAGACTGGCAACGCGAAGGACGGGAAAACCAGAATTGGAGGCCTGCATACAGAAGGGGATCGAACCACGGATACCGAGGAAGGAAAGCCTGGAATCAGCGCAGCACAAGAGACCAGCAGCCTGATAACAGAAGAAATTACGGCCGAAATGGGAATAACCAAGGATGGAGATCCCAAGAACGGAGTCGCGGGTTCGATGAAGAAGCCGAAGAACGCTATCAAGCATCGTTAAGATACATGGAAGAGCGTGGAGACGACAATAGAAAATCGTAAGTGCATTGGGACGAAGCGATTACGAATCGGAGGTCACCCGACATCTATAAAAATGATGACGGTGCCAAGAGTCTGGAACTTCAGCAGTACGAAGACAGACAAAAGAACTCCACAAAGAATGGAGCAATGGAAAAAAACCATCAAAATTAAATGACCAAATAAGAGAGATAAATGCAGGATGGAATACAGTGAATGTGGTTAACTGGATTGCCAAACCTGAGGAACTTATTGAAGACCTAGATGAAGGGACGGTCAATGTGAGAAGGGAACTACCCATTATTATTGTAAACATCGCAGGCATGAAGATAAGAAGTCTTCTAGATACAGGCTCAACGGTATGTCTAATAACCCAGGCGTTATATAATGAAATCCAAAGTAAAATCCACGTATTGAAAATACCTATTTCAAGCGTGAAGATAAAAGGTGTGATACCAGATAAAGTAATGATATGCAGATGCCAAGTACTTTTAGATTTGCATGTAGGGAACTCTACATTCTCACAGAGCTTCCTACTTGTGAATAAGCTGCCTTTTAACGCTATTGTCGGCATGGATTTCATAAGAGAATATAAGGTCATAATAGATCTCTCACAAGATGTTGTTATGTTTCGCGCAAGTGAGGGAAAGGAAGATTAAGAGCTCTCATTAAAACACAATGAGACGAGACCAGAAGAGTACGTATGGCATACATACGGAGATATGACTGGGGATGCAGTATTGACAACAGAAGACATCGAGGGAGAGTTGGCAACACTGGCCGCAGACATTGAAAAGGACCTCGAACCAAAATTTGAAGAATGCCTGGGAGAAAAGATAGAAGAAGCTAAAATTGGTCCAGAGAATAAGCAAATGCTAAGGGAACTGCTATTTGAATACAAAGGAGCCTTCGATTCGAGACCTGGCCGGATCAAGAATTTCCAATATGCGTTCCAAGTTAGTGACTGGACACCATTCAGACAGAAGCCGTATCCTGTAGCCGAGAAACATTATTTAAAGGTCAAGGAAGCAATACAGGAGATGCTAGAGGCAGGCGTCATTGTGAAGACGGCCACACCTTATGTCAGCCCACTGGTAGTTGTACCTAAACAGGACGGAAGTGTAATGATATGCCTGGACCTGCTGAATTTGAATTCCAAGGTCATACCAGAATTTGACCAAGTGCCGCCCATCAAGGAGGTCCTCAGGAGGTTCAAAGGAAAGACTGTTTTCTCAAATCTTGACCTGACAGCAAGTTTTCACCATCTTGCTCTGGAGGAGAAAACAAGCTTATTAACTGGGTTTTTATTCGATCTGCATACATATTCATTCGTACGTCTCCCATTTGGTCTGAAAACAGCGGGTTCAGCGCTGATACGAGCGCTTGATCGGAACCTGTCTGAAGAAGTAAAAGCAACAACCATATGCTATGTGATGATATACTACTGACATCTGAAACAGTCGAAGAATACATCAGAGACCTACGCAAGCTGTTGAATGACCTAAGTCAGGCTAATTTTAAGGTCAATATAAAGAAATCTAACTTTGGTCAGAGAGAAGTTAAATTCCTAGGCCATGTAATAGATGCACAAGGAGTTAGGCCTAATCCGGGAAAATTGGAGGTTATTAAACATTTCCCGAGACCAACGAAGGTAAAGAACGTCAGGCAATATCTAGGCGTTATTGGATTCTTTTCAAGCCATTGCCCGAAGTATACCGAGACCGTAGCATCACTCCAAAATTTACTGAAGAAAGGAGGTAGGTGGCGTTGGACGGAAAAATGCGAGGAAGCCTTCGTGAATTCTAAACCGATGCTTTTAGATTACGTTAAATTGGGATATCCAGACTACACCCAGAAATTTATTACCCAGACTGACGCTTCATTTATAGGCAGTGGAGCGATGCTCTATCAGAAGAATGTGGACAGGCCAGAGGAGAAAACTTACATTGCATTCATAAGCAGAAGGTTGAAACCTAATGAAAAGAATTATACGGTCACGGAGATCGAATTACTCGCAATACTGTATGCCTTACAGTACTGGAGAAAGCTAATTTATGGCTTCAGAATTATATTAAGAACGGACCATAAAGCCCTAACATTCCTGTTGAAAACCGACTTGTCGAGTCAAAGACTGACGAGGTGGTCCCTGTATATACAGCAATTTCAAGTGGAAATCGAGTATTGCCCGGGGAAGGACAATATTATACCCGACTTGCTAAGCAGATACCCGACAGCTGATGAAGAGGAAGCTCTAGCTATCGACATAGAAGATAGAGACCAGAAGACCTTAGATGATCTAAGGAATATCACCGTTTTTCAACGTGAAGATCCCTGGATACGGATGATGATTTTACTTCAAGGGAAGGCTTGTCAGAGGAACCCCGATGTATGTTGAAGCTGAAGCACTATCAACGGAGTATTTATGGTTTAACCAGATGCTACACAAATGGAGCGATACAGACCACACTCGACCCAGGATTGTTATACCACCAGCATTGCAGAGAAGAGCAAGCCATGCACACCCAAAAGGACGGGGAGTCATTATATATGCACGTAGAGAGTCCTGAGGGATGCTCGCAGACCCAGGAAGAAAGAAAGCGAGGCGATCAGCTCGCAGACCCAGGGGAAACGAGGGGTGAATGCAGCTGTCAGTTGAAGGAATTTTACGACCAGTTGTGTGAGGCCGCTGCAGAACTCCAAGAAATGAATGAACGACTAAGGGAGCAAAACAAGAGAACACGAGACGGCAGACAGAGTGGAATGGGGGAACGAGACATCCCATTGCCGGGAGCACTGACCGCTTAAAGTAAATATAGCATGGAGTTGATGCCATCTGAAGGCCCGAAAAATTCACTTGTGAAATGAATTTTCCGAGCTTAGCGAGGGAAAAATGAGCCCAATCGGACACGGCAGACTGGCATCGAACTCGGGTCTTACCACAGAAGACGAGGCCCATGATTATGCCTAGAGTCGAACCATTGATCTCTGAGGGGGAACAGCTACAGGGAACCCGAAGAGCAATGAGTTATATAATGACATATAATATAGCATGATTTCACGGCTAGAATGTGAATATCATAGCTGTTTAATGTGAATATTGTAAGAAAATGCAGTTATATGTACGTTTTGGAAGCATAGAAGCATGAAAGCAAGCCAGCTTGACAGTTTACTAATCGCAGCCAGCGGATGGGCGGAGATTCGTGACGCCGAAGGAACTTATTTCGTCTGGTCCGCCAAGACAGCTCGAAATTAATGACTCTGGGGTTCACCCGTATACAACGTTTGAGACTGGAGAGGGGGTAATTGCCCACGGAAATTAATTGATTGCAGCCAATTGGAGCATCGAAATGGAGTAAAATGTACACCCAGGTGAATATATTCTAGGAGAGATAATTTAGGAGTGGTTTCACGCCTAAATTAAAGCCTATATCTATAAATAAGCCTGTGAACACAGAGCCTACGCGTAAGAGGAATGATTTGGAGACCCACACGAGGGGATTTACCATGGTGGCGTCATGACGCTATGGAAGAAGGCAATTAATTGTAATTAATTGGCCGAAGCGATCGCTTGTACGCGAGTGTTTATGGGACTTTCACACTAAAACAAGGTGTATACGTCATTTTGAATGGAAATGCATTATTTCAAGAAAGGAGTCGCACCCGTATGTCCTGTGGACTAGGTTTTACGAGAAACCTTTATATAGGGGAAGCAGCGCAGACCAAGCCAGTTGCTCTCCAGTTCTTCTCCAGTTCGTCTTGACTCAACACGTAACTAATACGCTGCCAGAAAGTGTGATAAATGTTAGAGTATCGACGCTCATGTAAATTTGAAGAACAATGGAATCGCATCATACAGCTTCTTAATAGTAATCATGAATAGCGTAATATTTAATCTACAGCAGATATTTATCCATTATTATACGCAAATATAAGTTCGCTACAGCGTAGGAATAAATTAGGATGTTTTTGGACATTGAATATACCAGGAGGTATTGTCATAGTTATAAATGACGCAGTATCGTCAGGATCACTACAATTATGAGAGCCTGGAAGGCATCACCAATAAACTTGACAGTGAACTGAACAGTATTGAAGGTGACGAGAATCGAACGCACGCACACGCAGATAGACTTTCACGGAGACCAGCGGTTGTCGTAGCTGCATCGCATCTCCGAGGTCAGGCGTTAGGAGGAGTCCAATTAAGGATCCACATGTGAAATAGTGCGAAAAGTGTATATAAGTTTTATTACAGTGATTTCAAAAGTGTTTATGTGTATTGTGAAAAATATGTATTGTGTTAAAGTGAGAAAAGCCACTGATAAAAATATGATTATCATGTGTGAAGTATGTGATAGCATGTGTCGTGTGAGATATAGCATGATGGCTTAGACCAAGCATCATGGTAGGTGCGTGGCTGGCATGCTGGAATAATCCAGCGAAAATGAAAAGTGAGTACAAATTCAAAATGTGTAATTAGATAGTTCACCATACAACGAAGCATCATTTATGACTAAGATGTAACAATCACTTATGTACGAGATTTCACCACTCGTATTTTGAGTTTGGCTTGGAAGGTGATTTGTTTAGGGCCATTCAGGCGTAAGATAGTGATGAATGTAACAGTAACGTTAAATTATTATTAATAATAATCTGGGGTCGCTAACAGTAATAAGTAAAGTATTAGGCGTGTCAGGCCTAGAGAACGTACAAAGTGTGTCATGTCTAATGTAAAGATACTGTATTTTTGTAAACAGTAAGAAAGAAACGTAAAATCTATCGAGATATGAGAATTTTTCCGTGTCTGTGAATAATTGAATGAATATTTGATATGGTCAATTCTTAGGAGTGTATTTGAGAACCATTAAAGTAATGTAAGCCAGTAATTTTATACTTGTTTTTGGAGCTATTTAAAGCTTTGGCTTAAGAGTAATTGCAGAGAGGACGTGAGTGCTTTAATGATTGAATCATCTATGAGAAGTATTGTTTGAGCCGCATACAGCGGGCAAGTAACGCAGAATCAAGTGATTTACGTCAATAAAGTTGCGGGGACCATTCTAACATAGCTTGCACGTTAGGTGAAAAGTTGGCTAATCTACGAGATAGTATTGCCTGGGAGCATACTGGTATTTTCGCGGCCAAGTGGAACGGAGGCTGTCTGTATCCACGGCTTGCAGGAATTGTGCCATGAGGGACACACTTCGAGACCCCGTGAGCCCATGTATTAATTGATCTGCCCCGAGAGGAGAATCATGTTCGTCGTATAGGAAACGCAGATTTCCTTATTATTGTAGGCAGCTGCTGATGAGAAATCTTGTATTCTCAATCGTGATGTGCGCCCGCAGCCACTAGTATTCGCCACAGAACGGCAAGGCTATTACAGGATCCATCCCCAGCCATGAATGTTAAGTAGGAGCCGAGTTGAGCCCATTACACTATGAATATAGGTGTTAAATAATTAGAATGATTCAATTACTAGAGACAACACTCAGGGTAACTCCATTGTACTGCATATTGTAAATAAAGATGACCTTGCTAGCAGCCAGAGGGGCGTGATGAATAGACCACGAGGACGGCAGCCATCTTGCGCGGCCAGCTGGAAATAATTTTATTGCCTGCTTGAAAGGGAGGTCTGTTGACCTGCTCCCTTTATTTTAGAAGCATAGTGGGACACTGAAGAATCTCGATATTTCGAAATGTAATTAAGATATGATTGTTGTGATGATGCCAGTTGATTTAAATGATTTGTTTCAACACACATAGCTTGTTGGATCATTGTGATCGGATAATATTTGGCCCAGTTATTCTCTGAGGAGGAACGCTGCACCAAATAATTATAGGCATCTTTTTAAAGTGCATTTTTGCCCAGATCACACTAATTTATGCAAACGGGTAGATGATTTCAATGACATGATACGGTTGTAACGATAATAATTTCGACTAGACCCAGAAAATCGTTGTATGGTGAAAC
Organism: Meconema thalassinum; assembly: GCA_946902985.2. Lineage (NCBI taxonomy): Eukaryota > Metazoa > Arthropoda > Insecta > Orthoptera > Tettigoniidae > Meconema > Meconema thalassinum. The sequence continues at coordinate 772,762,146 of OX336388.2, read as the reverse complement.
TATAAACACTTCTATCCATGTGTATTTTGGAAGGGAAAACGTACCACTTTAGCGCTTCATATTGATGGGAGAAAGAGGACGATTCACGCGACACAACACTTGTTAAGTAAGGCATAAGATAATGAATTTATGTTAATGAAAGTAAATGCCCGTGAGAAGGGATTAATATTTAATTATTACAGAATTAATGCCATAAAAAGTGATATTATGACTATTGTGTTGTGATACTCCAGTTTATGTTAAATTGTGCCACATGAAGAACACTATGGACGCTCATAGATGTCTGAAAGTATCAATGATAGGATGCTAGAAATATATTTGAGTGCAGTGAAGCAGTAATTGATAAGAGACTCGCAAATAACCTTGATTTTCATTGTGGGAAGTAAATGTAAATTATCCTTTGTTTGTATTTTGTTGTATAGCCATGACTTTATATCAGTAAATGTTGTATTTAGGAATATGTTGTTTCTTTCATGTAGAGTAGTTACCTGACAGACTCAAATCCTGAGCATGTGGTCGTATGGTGGGCAGGAACGTCCCATACCTCGAAAGACTGTGAGTTAGCTGGGATACGAACACATGTTCCATATGATGACAGTTGGGTACAGTAATTACACCATCGAATAACTGTACGTGATCAATTAAATACACCAGAGAAAGTATAAATATATGAATAACTGAGCAAATCCTGGCACAGTCGGTTGGCATTTGTTGTTGTTGTTTGAGTCTTCAGTCTTTTGACTGGTTTGATGCAGCCCTCCATGCCTCCCTGTCCTGAGCTAATCGTTTCATCTCTACATAGTCTAGCTACCACACCCTACATCCGAGGCAATCTGTTTAACATATTCTAACCTTGGTCTACCCCTACAGTTCTTGTCCTCGACTCTTCCTTTGAGAATGCGCAAATATGAGGGGACGGTGTCAGTAAATTTACTGACACGATAAAGATACCCTTCGGGGCAAAATTCTGGCACCCCGGCATCTTTAAGAGCCTCAGATGTATAACCAATATTATTATTTTATTATAAAATACGCTAAGGTGTATGTTTCACACAACTAAAGCTCCTAAATCAGAGGGAGTTAGAAGGTGTAGTTTGTACCAAAATCTTCCAAATCGTCCCAATAGTTCAGGAAAAATCTTGCATTTCTTGAAAAGTCATCGGAAATATATTTATTTGTTTATAAAGTACTTTTAAACAAATAAACAAGACGATAGCCCCTGGCAGAACTGCAACGCGTACAGCCCGCATAGCACTAGTGCCGGGCGGGTAGTCTGTACACATGGGGCGCACACAACCCATTATGCGAGAGTTCTCGCTCAGGTCCACTAGTTATTATTATTATCATTATTTATATAATTGAGCAATGTTCTGATCAACACTAGGCATATGCATCGTGTTCACCTAAGTTGAGTGGTCTAAACTTCTTAAGGAATATTCCGCTATTTTAAACTATGCGTGAGTAAAGCTTCTCCACAAAATCTTGTTTCGACATGACGAATGAACTAAACGTAGTTCAATCTCAACTACAGACCGGACGCAACTGATACAAACATTTGTGACCAGTCGGTTTCCTCGAAGTTGCTTTATAATCGCGTGGTCGTGGTATTAGCGGGAGGAATGGAATGAGAAACAATAGGGGAGACAGCGTAGCGATATGTGTGGTGATCTTGCAATTCTGATGGGAGCAATGACTCATCTTCGAAGTATTCGGCGACGAACGTAAGGTTTTGCTGGATGTATGTAGCCATGTCCTGAGGTCTGTCGGTAGCCATCGTTACGGTAGATTACGGTGGGTCCCGGTCGGGGACCGAACACGGCACTCCTGACTGCAGTGAAGACAGCAGAACCCAGCGCCATGTTGTTGAGGGACATGGCAGTCATCACCATCATCTTGAGGTTAGCCAGCACGAAGGGCAAGAAGCCCAGAGAGATGAGGGGTCCAACCATCATCCAGGGAGTCATCCCCATACCGTCAGACTTCTTCCGAGCTTCCAGCGCACCTGAAACATATAACCCCACTCATGTTATAATTCAGATTGGTTCCTCAGTTCAGGGGCTGCGACAATGTGGCCATGTAGCCCCGTGTACTTTGGGTGTGTGTAGAATCTGTCTCACAACTGGTGTTATGTATTGTGATGACTGTATTAGTGTGTGTTATCTATAATTCAGGTAAGGACTGCAGACGATCAATTTCAAATACAGTAGAACTCCAATTATCCGAATCTATTGGGACCGGACTCCATTCGGATAATCAAACACTTGGATTTACATACAAGGTATATATATATACATACATATATATTTTCATGAAAAATAGTCCAGCATTGAATGCATATTTAATTATGTAATTCAATGAAAAGGCAACACTTTTACATGTTATATAGCGTACGTACTTACAAGTGCTGTTCAATAGTAGTAAATGAAAGTAATTGTCAGATGAACATCTCGGTCAAAGTAAGCTCATCATCCCAATAATGTTCGCACTACCTTCATACAGGGAAGGAGAATTGCACGCGTAGACAGAATCATTATCATTCGGTTAATCAGCGATTAGGATAGTCGGGTTCGGATAATTGGAGCTCTACTGTAATTCCTACTGTTGCTACAAAATGATACCATTAACGACACCTAGCTGTGAAATTGGCTACTAGATGCCACCTCAACCAGCACCTGGTGGTGAACGTTGGAACTAATAGAGCATTAATCAAATATAACCTACACATTAAGCTTCACACAATTGTAATTAGTGGAAGGATCTTTTACATGAGCCCACCAGCTTTACTTCCCCCCCAAAGCCACCAGCTTTACTCCCCCCCCCCCCGAAGGAAGGCATACTGAGTTTTTTTAACCCTCTTATAAAATCCGACGTCTTCAGTTGGGTTTGAACCCGCGATCTTGGGCATAGAAGCTCAGCATGATACCAAATATGCCACCGAAGCCGCCAAATTCAGAGAGATGAGTGATGAATCATATGAGACCACACATGTTACAGTATCATTACTCCGAGTGGTACAATTTCCATCCAAGGTGTTAATACAGTGAGACTTTTTGAGAGCCTCCAGCGCTTCTGAAACTTATAACCCCACGCATGTCATAATTCAGACAGATGGGTGCTGAAATACATCAGGCAACACATATCATTACCCTAAGAGGTCCTGCCATCCTCCAGGGCGTCATTCCCATACCATCAGAATTCTTGCGAGCTGTAACACATCTGACCACGCACTTGATTGGCAAAGACACATTCTTATCACACAAACTACCCAAACAGCAGATCAACGTTTGACGCCTAAAGCCTCGATGAAAACAAACTTTCGGAACATTTTTATACAAAGTTATTGGTGGAAAGTAGGAATAGGCCTATTATTAGTAATTATAAATCACAGAATATTCGAAATTCGTCATTATGCCTTCCTTCGGAGAGAAGTAAAGCCGGTGGTCCCATGTCGTAGATTTATGGCATGATGAAGAACCTTCCACTAATTACACTATTGTGAAGCTAAATTACAGGTTATATTTGACTTTCACTCTTAGGTTCCAACGTCCGTCGCTAGGAGCCAACTGCGGTTGCATCTAGTAACAAAGTTCAGAACTATTGGGTCGTTGACGATGGCGTTTGGTAACAAAAGTTAAAACTAGTCAAAAATCGAATGTTTGCAGTCCTTACTTGAATTAAAAACAGACAAGACACATTAATACAGCCATCACAATTAACGCCGGTTATCAGACAGATTCTACACACAGCCAAAGTACTCGGGGCTACATGACCGCGTTGTCGCAGCCCCTAAACTGAGGAACCAACCAGAATATTAGAAGGATTTCAGTGGAATTATTATGTTAGAATGCACATTACAATCCGATCGGGGAGGGGGGCAGTCGCCACCACAGTTGCCTTGGAAGTGGTATTGCTTATCCTATGGCATATACAGCATATCAAATAACTACTCAAGATGTAATATATTGACAGGAAGAATCGTTTGGATTTATTTATGCCATCTATTTCCAGATGACGAACTCTGAGATTAGGCCTAATACTTTGGTTTATTGATTCTGATTTCTTCGTAAATTAACAAGGACTATCATTACCCGTCGCGGCTTCACCCGCGTATTTTCTAGTTGTAAAGAGTACACTTAGCAAAATCTCAACCATGAATGCTATGACTGATTTATCCTTGGTATGATAATCAGACTTTATCAATTCAGCCACTGGTGTAGTGGTTAGGGGTTTGTCATTCCTTCATAGGTATATCAGAGCGAAGTTAGTTTTCTGGGAATATCACAGACACTGTTAATTTAAGGGCCTTTAAATGTGGTTTTCAGATACCCATTATAGTCGGGTGAAAAATACCTTTCGTACCACACTCACACGTGAAAAATTGCGTGAAAAAATTCTCGAGTGCCCCTTGACCCCCTTAAGCGCATTATACTGTAAGTATTGATGCATTTTTACAGCTCAATTTGGTTCAGTGATAACCTTATAACCGCCTGGAAACTTTCATAGTAGTGTAATAATTGGAATTGCATTGCGTCTTACAGAAATAGATGGACCTGTAAGATTCTGTTACCATGGTTACCGTGTTGCATTCTTTCATTATTTCATTGTAAATATACATGTTTTAAGGTATTTATTTAATTGTGAGGCATTTAAAGAGTAAGTGAGTACGTTTCGCTTACGCATTGGGTTATGCTGAACCTGTAGGTACCCCATATGTGTAGCTGGTGTTAATGGGACCTTATTTTCGGTTCAAAACTGGAATGGGACATTAGCAGAATAATATAGGGAGGGATAATCCAACTATAATTATTCATACTTTTGGGATATTGCCGTGATAAAATAGAAAATTGACGCTTTCAGAGGAACATTGCCTCCTTTTTTAATGGAATTAAAACAATGTGGCCAAAGAATGTGTGTCAATGAGCTTACAATAAACTAGAGAAATTCCTCTGTTCGTCACCAGAGATCAGCCAGAAACTACTGTATGGACCTTGGTAGGAAAACTCACCATATTAATTAGAACGGCGGAAAGAGTAGTAAGGACGATGATGTTGATGATAATTTTTGTTTTAAGGTGCCAAACATCTAGGTTATCGGCCCCTAATGGGTTGGGTGGTAGTGAAAGATGAGATGAGAATGAAAACTATAACTAATACTAACTACAGTCTTACATGCTAGAAAAAGAAATTGGAAAGAAATAAAGGATAAGGCAAATAAAGGACAGGAAGAAAAGAAATGCCCTCAACCCTCGAAGAATGAGGATTGAGGGCTTGGAAGGAAGGAGAGCCATGAAAGACAGATAAGAAAGGGGAAAGAAGAGAGTGCCTGCCCCAAAGTCAGAGGAAAAAGGGGACAAAACGAACCCAGCTCAGGAATCCCTCGGGGTCCCCAACTTCCAAACTTACCATCCGTGATCCCTTGAGGGCGTAGCACTATCCAGGGTGCACCAGAAGTGGTGGGGCTACATACACCCTGCAGGAGATATCATGAAAAGAAAAAGAAGGCTGACCCCTCGAAGAATGAGGGTATCAGGAAAGATGAGAGAAGGGCCAATTAAAGGGGGAAAGGAGAGACTCCCTAGGCCTCGTATACTCTAATACTTTCGGGATTGGAAGAGAACAAGAGTTGACCAAGAGAGGTCGATAGGAAAGAAGATGGAGAGGAGCCCGACACAAGTAAGTGGAATCAATGCCGGACTCAGCTGGGGTCCCGTGGTCGCCAACTCCCGTCCTACAAGTTGTTAGCCCCTGGGAGATTGTAGTAAGAAAGGAGAAGGAAAAGGGGCGGGGGAAAAATTGACCCCCTCGAAGAATGATGATATCCAAATAAGGGTAAAGGATCGTATCCGCCTCATTGCGTAGTGGCTGTCACCGCGGAGGCCAAGACATTTAATTATGTTCTGAGGGCTGGAGTGGGGTACACTTTCCCTCGTGAGCCAATACTGAAAAGAGGTGGGTTCAATTCCTACCTCAGCCATCCTGAAAGTGGTTTTCCGTGGTTTCTCACTTTTACTTCAGGCAAATGTCAGGATGATACCTAACTTAAGGCCACGACCGCTTACTACCCAAATCCTATCCCCAATTACAAATACACACATTACAACAAACATCACAGGATATCAGACAAATTCTACACACCCCGAAGCAACTTACACGAGGCTACATGACCACCATTCACAAACTTGTCAGTCTCTCTCATAGCACTGCCTGTTGAGGGGGGGGGGGGGGGGGGTTACTTCAATATCTAGCTTGCTATGGTGGGTGAATGGTTATCGTGTCGGACCACAAGCTTGCAGGTTCGCCCCTGGCCATGGTAATTGAATTTTGAAAGGCGACAAAAATCACGACACGCATGTCATACGTTGTTGGCATGTTAAAGAACCCATTTGAATTCAGTAGGCCGTGTTCATAATGGAAAAATTAGGCAGCTTCGGTGGCGTAGTCGGTAGCATGCTGAGCTTCTATGCCCAAGATAACGGTTTCAAACCCGGCCGAAGTCGTCGGATTTTTTTAAGAGCGTTAAAAATCCTTCATTATGCCTTCCTTCGGAGGGGAAGTAAAGCCGGCGGTCCCATGTCATAGATTTATGGCATTTTAAAGAACCTTCCACTAATTACACCTGTGTGAAGCTAAAGAGTATAGGAAAGTAAACAACGCTCTTAGGTTTCTACGTTCGTTGCCAAGAGCCGACTGCGGTGGCATCTAGTTGTCTAGTTCTGAACTAGGCGTAGTAGTCATTGACGGCGGCGTTTGGCGGCAAAAGTAGGAATTATTTGAAAAATTCAAAGTTGCAGTCCTTACTTGAATTAAAAAACAGATAACACACACTAATACAGCCATCACATTTAACACCGGTTATCAGACAGATTCTACACACACACAAAGTACACGGGGCTACATGACCGCGTTGTCGCAGCCCCTAAACTGAGGAACCAACCAACCATAATGGAAAAATTAATCTCGGGATTTTCCGCCAACACAATACGTTCCTCCATTCTCGACTAGAAAGCGCTATAGTGCCGAGGAGCTTAGATATCTAACCTCCTTGACTTCCATAGAGCTCCAAGGAACAACAAAATTCGGCATGCAAGCTGCCCTGTGGGCGCAAACAACAGAGCTTGCACCCGGCACCCGAGGCCATACGATATTAATATGATTATACCTCAATATTTGTAACCTGGGAGGTTTCTGCGAGATGTAGTACAAGTCCAAGTACGATCTACACGCACCACTTGTGTGATGGTCAGTAAAATTGGTCCCCCAACACACCAGTACGCGTGCGCGTGACGAATTTCTTCTTGCTGCAGTGAAGTGGTACAACCACAATGACACGTTTTGGGAACAAAAGGTGAGCCATCTATTTTGGTGTTGTAAAAAGGACTGAGAGTGATGCAGCAAATTTGAGATAACTTTCTCCCTAATGACTCCTAAACATGTTGGGTCTACTGGAAGGCGCTTTTCGTTCTACACATCTGTTCAAATCATTTGACTCAAGAGATTTCATCATCCAGGAGCAGTACAACGTTTCAACAATGCATGTATTATAAGCCATTTATTATTATTATCATTATTATTGGTGCCTTTATTGTGGAGGTCTAGGCCCTCTCGTACACCTAACCACACACAGTGAAACTTACATGAATACTCACATATGATATTCTTAACCTACCAAACTTAAATACTAGGAAAACTCAAATACTAGAATTAAATTGGCGACTGCGTGATATTAACGGAGCTATACAAATGGCATACATTTTTAATAAAATTTGGTATGGTCATTCACTCACACATTCATACACAAATTGTTCTAGGAAATCTTTACAAGCACGTTTGAAAGTTGTTAGGGATGTACAATTTCTAACGTCACGAGGAAAATTATTCCAAATTCTTGTTCCCGACACGAGGAAAGAGTTACTGAAGGCAGATGAATGATGTCGAGGAATTGCAATTATTGATACATATTGCGTGTGACGATAATGAAAGGAAGGAAGAAAACGAAAATTAAAAGAGAGATAGTGAGGTGTACTTTCATTAAGAAGTCGACAGATGAGTTACATATGTGCAGGGTTCTTTGTTTCTTTATAGATCATAAAAAGGAGACACGTGTGAGGAAAATTTTAAGGAGAAAATAAACCTAACGCAAATTTCAGTGTTACTAACGTAGGTTGGCACAGGCAAGGAAAGCATTTCTACAATAAAGGAATCTGTTGACATCGAATATAGATTTAGGTACTAGGAAGTTATTTTTGAAAGCCTTTGTCTGGAGCGAGGCAATCTACGGAAGTGGGACTTGGACTATTGGTGCAGCAGAAAAGAGAAATGTGGTGTTACAGGAGAATGATGAAGATCAGATGGGTAGATAGGGCTACAAACGAAGAGGTATTAAGACGAGTGGGAGAGGAGAGATGTTTCTGGCGACTGCTAATGAAGGGAAGAGATAGGTTGGTAGGATATATACTAAGACAGCCAGGAATACCAAGCTTAGCAATGGAAAGAAGGGTCGATGACAAGAACTGTAGGGGCAGACGAAGATTAGAATATGTTAAACAGATTGCCTCGGATGTAAGGTGTGGTAGCTATGTAGAGATGAAACGATTAGCTGAGGACAGGGAGGCACGGAGAGGTGCATCAAACCAGCCAAAAGACTGAAGACTCAACAACATCGTAGAATGCTTTTCAGTCGGTCAACATGATCGTGCCCAATTGCATTAGGCGGAAACAAATATGTAAACACCCTAACCTGAAACTGGCCTTTAATCGTTGAAGAAGTCCAGAATACAGTAACATATCCCTTATTAGGATATTCAAGACCTAGCAACAAACATATGTTACATTGCTCTCGACAAACACAGGAAGTAAGGAACGCGAGGAAAGTCCAAGAAAGATAAGATAACGTAACAAGACAGGGAATTAATTTTCTTCGAGTAGTTCCTACTTTTGCTATCAAATGCTACTATCCACGACATCTAGCTGCGGACGTGGCTACTAAATGCCATAGCAGTCACCACCTGGCGGCGAACGTTGGAACTAATATACCGTTATCAAACTAACCTACAAATTTTAGCTTCCGCAAGTGTAGTTAGTGAAAGGTTCTTTTTCATGCCATAAATCTATGACATGGGACCGCCTGCTTTACTTCCCCTCCGATGGAAGGCATACTGAGGGATTTTTAACGCTCTTAAAAATTCCGACTAATTCGGCCGGGTTTGAATCCGCCACCGAAGCCGCCAAAGATATATTGACCTTCCTGATAAGAACGCTAGTTGGGCTGCATAAAACTATATTAAAAGGGGCAGCTGGTTCGCCTGGTGTATCTACTGTATCATTCAAATTCATAATTTAATGTGGTCTAATAACTCGAACAGATCTTAATAATACTATGCCCTAGGAAATGTTTCTTGTTTCATTGAGGGACTTGTGATATCATACTCTTCAGTCCCTTGTACTTTTGTGTGTGTGTATGTAGAATCTGTCTGCTAACCTATGTCTGTACTGTTCCCGTCTCTAAGACTGCACAAGGTGTGAACCAAGGACTCTATAGATGAAGATTTCCCATATTCTAAAATTTTATATTATAAGCTTGAGAAGTTAAATTGGATCTTAGTAGGAACTAGCCAGGGAGCTATGAGTAATCTTGCAGCTGCACGGATGTCATCAGTTATTGAAATAACAGCCAGCTAGAAAGGCACGTCTAAATTTAATTAATGACATTTATGAAGACAGTAAGTACCATGAGTCACTGATAGCGAGACAACGAAACTCTGCTGAGGCGAGAAGTTGCACCACAAGGTATCAAGCCGTATGGATAGGGAGATCCCCGAGAGATTGCTTGATCAACAGAATATTCGCGTGGGTAGTTTAATAGCCCCGGTTTACAATAGGAGTATTGCGAATAACTCGCTAAACAACCATTGGAGATTGAAGAGAAAAGCAACCCAATGAATGTAAATTAGAATGTGATTTTTTTAAGTTATAAAAATGATTAACAGTACAAGGATAGAGAAATGCTGAATAGACATGACGTAATGGAGTCATTGGCGCATTGATCCGCGGTGAATATCTAGTTAAGAGGTCTACTCACACAAATTTACGGAGCTAAAAGAATTAATTTGGAGATAATGTACGATCAAATTCGGAATTGGAGTGTTTTCAGACGTTGAGAACCTGTTTTATGAAATGGTAATTTTTACAGTTCGAGAAAACTAGGGAAACAGAAGTTAGTTTTCAAAATTGATTGAAGGACTATTTTCAGAGTGGTTTTACATGTAAGCATGGAGGAGCGATGTAGAAGTCAGTCTAATCGTAACGTCTGAGGGAACGTTACGCTGATTCAACCGTTAGTCCAGAGGGACGTGACGTCACGCTCATTCACTACAGTAGGTTAGTTCGAGACCAAGTCTAATCGTAACTCCTGAGGGGACGTTACGCTGATTCAACCGCAGTGAGTACGTTGGCGAAACTTAGAAGCAGAGGGACCTGACGCCACGCTGATGCACTACAGTAGGTTAGTTCGAGACCAAGTCTAATCGTAACCCCTGAGGGGACGTTAGGCTGATTCAACCGATAGTCCAGAGGGACGTTACGCTACGCAAGTTAGATATTAGATCTGGTGAGGCCACAATGCGTTGGTGCGAAACCAAGTCATAAGTTAGTTAAAGTCAAGACAAATTATAATCTCATGGTCGCTGATGGGGAGCCATGGAGATTCCGAATCAGGCATCGAAAGGAAGTAAAAATACGCGATATAGTATAATTATACGCAAAGTACAAATTAGGAAGTTACGCTGATAAAAGTTCCGCGTAGAGGACCTAAGTGAAGTCCTAGATAAAGAACGTGCGGTTACAGTGCGATAGGCATATCAAAGCGCTTGAGGACATACCATTGAAAAAACGAACGATTCAAACCTCTGTGAGGTCAAAAGTAGTTCGGAAGTAGAGAAGTTCGCAACCAGACGTTGGCGAAACTTAGAAGCAGTTACGTTCAGAAACCAGTGTGTTTAAACTGTAGATCGAAAGACAGAACATTGAGTCGAGACCAGAGCGGTCCAAATAAGTACCAGTTGCAGTCCTCAGGGACTAGGCGAATTAAGCCAGCACGTGTAAGAAGAGTAGATCGTCATCTAGGAACATGTCGGGAGGCCACCGTTCGCGTCCTGAGATACGACAATGACATTTACACGTGCAGTGTAATCAACTTTATGTAATATAAAAATGGTATAGGACTAGATCCTGAGTGTTAGGATACACGTGTGAAGTGTTATTTGGTAAATTGTGAAGAATAAATGTATCATTGTGTTTTAGTGTCCCAGTGTCATGGGAAATATTAAGGGTATAATTGTTAAGATGTTTAGAAAATAATATGAATTCGTATGGAGTGAAGAAAATTAATATGTCACACCACAGTGCTTGTACAGGGCGCCCGAGAATGTTCTCCGCAGTGGGTACGTGCAGCTGTGAGTGGTTGAGTCATGAGTTTTAGTTGGCTGCACTGCACTGTGTCCTTCAAAGCGGGACTTCCCCGTGTGAGCTGTCGATGTGTATTGCGATAAGCGAGTGAGCCTGCTTGTCTTCAGCGTGTATTACAGTCAGCGAGCGTTCGGATAGATTAGTATTGGAAGAGTGCAACAGTGTACAGGCGGTAATGTTTACTACTGAAGAGAAATATTTTTTTGGTGGAATACGTTTTTCGCGAAGGCGATCGGTTTACAGAAAATGTAAAGTTAAGATTTCAGGCGCGGTTTCCTAATTCAAAGTGTCCAAACCATGATACCATTCGGGATTTTTTAAGTAAATTTCGTGTGACTGGCTCAGTTCACGATGTACCGGGAACAGGCCGGCCTACGCTTTTAACAGACGAAAAACTTGATGAACTCTCCGATATAATGCTGCGAAGCCCAAGTAAATCAACACGAAAATTAGCTCAGCAAACAGGAATCTCCAAGTCGACAGCACATAAAGCTGTAAGAGACAAGCTTCAGTAGTTCCCTTACAGTGGGCGATGTATGGAAGATAGACATATGCTCTCGCGGACTTTTTTGTAGAACTTTTCATGCTGAAAAATTCTTACACTCATAGTATTTAGATATTTTAACGGTTTGCCCAGCGTAAGCTTACAAAGCGCTCGGATGCCAGGTTTTTTTTTATCGACTATTCCACTAAAATCGTCACTGCTCGGCTTCCTTTGATCAAAAATAAATTATTTTCTACAGAAATCATACTCGATATATCCTTTACAGAATGGTGAAAACCGCATTATAATCTATCCAGTGGTTCTTGAGTCTACCTGTAACATCCAAGAAATGGGGACTTTGTTTTATACTAAGTAGAGATTATGCAAGCGGCAACCGTGCTACCAACGTAACTGCTGTAGCTAGCTCTTGCAGACGCATGTAGGCGCTGCGGAGAATATTCCCGGACTCACTGTATAATGTGCTAAATACGGCAGTGATGGGTGAAATTCTTCATGAGAGGGGTTCTGAACCACTAGATGTCGGTGAGTACCAATGATTTGTTATAAATTGTACCTTTACGCATCATGATTGGTAACACCATTGTTGAAAAATATTATTTGTGAATGTATTGTGTTATAAATGTCAGTGTTAGAAAATGTGTCTTATAAAGAATGACCAGATTTGTGAGGGTCATGTTAATGAATGAGGTGTTTAGAAAGAAATAATGAAATCCGGAATGGATGTAACGTAGTCAAGATTTAAATAAGGAAGGAACCCGATTGATGAAATAATTGAAAATGAATTTATAAAGAAGTTAAAGTTCAGTGATTTTCAGAATAAAATAAACGTCGAAGATTGAATATACATAATTATAATTCAAGTAAGCTGATATGCTAGAATAAATTGTGAGTTAGAGAAACCACAGTAAAAGTGTTTGTAGGAAAACCAAGGTTGGTTAGGACCTTATAAAATAAATGTAAAGGCAATAGGAATTTATAAAAAAAAAATGTAAAGGCAATATGACCTTATAAAGTAAAATGTAATGTGGAAGGACCACGGTAAGTGAATGTAAAGAAAGGCAAAGAATAATAATATGAGTAAATACGCTATTCTGACATGGATAGCGTATTGAAGCAAATATATAATTGAAGATCCAAGTTAAAATAGATTGTCGCCGGAAATAGGCAGACCTTAAATGTAAACTCAAGCATAGGGTTGTATGAATTAAATGTCGTTTACGTGCAGGTCGGAAGAAATAGTTAGACTGTCGAGGAATCGTCGAATGGAAACCGGGGCGGATTTTATACGCCAAATGAAAGTAATTGTATCAGAGTGAACGCAAGGATTCTCACTACTGAATGTGTGTTATTATTCTCACGTAGCGAGTGCACGTGAATGAAAGTTGTATTTTAAGACTGAGAGGATGTTATTTGGTATGCAGATGGCCGGGTTACGGTGAAATGATTCCTAACCCGAGTTATTCATGCATTACAACCATACGGGACCTAGCGTTCCTGGATCGAGTTGTCATTGGTTAATTCCCACGTCAGCAATTGTTGGAACCAGAGCGGATGTATACGCTAACGTATTACATAATACCGACAGCATAGACCTTTTCTCCGAGCCAAAGCCACGTGTAAACGAATATGTATTTGTTGGACTGAAAGAAGTCAACTAATTGTTATAAATATGAATAGGAAACGAGAATGAACTTGGATAATCAATGATAAATATACTGCCGGGTAAAATGTCAAAGTAAGAAACATATGGTCCGTGTGTGTGTTGGTTGTAAGCAAGGTCGGGCAGACAAGACGGGGAGGCTAATAGCTTTACCGTAGGTCATGTCACAGCCCACTTAAGTTGAATGAATGAGTCCTATTGAGTGAGAGTCGCAGGGAGCGCTTGCCCTGGTGACAATTAATCACTGAACTAAAAAGTTGATTAACAATTAAATTTAGATAATTGAATCTTAAAGAAATGTAATGTTGAGAAGCAGAAGAAATTTGCCTGCTAAATTTTATTATTGTACGTGGAGTGTCACTCCCGCCAATAATAATAATAAATATTTTTTGCGCCATTATTAGAGTGTATAGAATAGGTTCCTTACCTTAAAGACTAAACGGGTTAAGAAATTAATGAGAATAGGACTTCGTGGAATGCGGGTTCCATATCATTCTATTCATGTACGATGCATAATGGTCACAATATCAAAAATGGTATTAATATTTGAAGTGTAAATATTGATTACTGATGGAGAATTTATGTTTTGCAATATATGGAGAAACAAAGAGATGTAACTGAAATAAAGTAAACGGTTTATTGATATGAGTTCAGAGCCAAATGGAGGCCATCGTTTGTGTAGAGTAAATATCCTTAGATCGAAGCCCGACCAGGTGGTGACTAAGTGAAATATGATATAATGATACCCAGTGTTGGAAGGGTTAATGTTTTTAGAACTCAATAAAGTAAAATGAAATATTGTAGGATGGATCGAATAATGATCCAAATCATGACGCAAGATGTTTGTAGCAAGTAAAGGGTTAATTGTTTACTGTTGTTTATTGTAATTGTTCACCATTGTTTATGGCATAGATATTTATTTGGGTGCTTTTAAATTATTAAAGCATTTAATACAGTAAACATTGTTATTTTTGCATAGCTTGTACAACCTCATTACTCACGTTCCAAATATATGGGTCATACGGTGGGAATGAATGGCACATCCCCGAAAACTGAGCTAACTGGAAGATGACCATATATTTTCCGTAGATAAGGACGGGTACAGTACTAGAATGTGTTATTGTAAGTAGGGCTAACATGGGAAGAGGAGTTCAATTGCTTAATGTTTTCTAAATGTGGAAATTTAAAACCATTCTTTTTGGTAGCTGGATATTTTTTGTGGGCATGATTTTGCAAAAGTGATAGAAATGGGACGGGAATTGGACGGAAACAATGAGCGCGCGTGGTAGCGGAGATTAGTACCACGACGTACTGTGCCCAACTCTAGGAATGGGTATTCCAAGATTCAGACACCTAGATATCAAGGGAAAGGCTGTAGCCGCTTTTGAAAGTTCAGATATTTGAATATCGCGCTACATTGCTTCTCGAAGCATTTGGAAATAATTTACCGATAGTTGGATGTCAAGTGACGTAGCGAGTAATAGCAGAGGGAGGTTGAGGCTATTTATTGATTAAATAGTTAACTATGGAGTAGAGTCTTGAGACTGGGATCAGATTACTGGCACGGCCAAATGAAAGAGAATGCAATTAGTATCAAGTAAATCGGACCAGGGATTCAAGAGATATGAGGATTTCTAGATATCAGGTGATGACGCGCGACCCTGACAGTTTTGAATAAAAGCCAGCTGGCCGAAGCAACTTCAGCTCATTCTAACACAAGCACTTGGCGAGCAAGTTGCATCTACGCTGAGCCAAGGCACATGGTTGCCGGATCTACGCAGCAGTTCTTTTCAAGTCGTGATAGTCACGAAAAGTGCTGCGCTACGAGTTGGAACTCAGTAAGTTTACGGCGAGGAGAATCACTGTGGTGATTGATTTTCTACAGACATCGGTGGAAATATTTATATTTCCAAAAGGACATATGCTAGACTTTGTCTAGAAAATAATATTTTGTCACAGTCCAGTAATAACTTAATACTTGGATGTTTAAATCCATTCAGTCAGTTTTTCATATTTGTAACTAGTTAACCACTTCGATCTGTCAGTACACTGAAGACTAGTCTATAACGGTGGCGTTCATTAGTCTACGCAAGGGAAACTGCAAGTTGCTTAGCGCATGGCAGATGGTGATATAACAAACCATGCCCAGGGAACGATCTTCAGAACAGCCGTTAATTGCTTAGACTGTCAGTGTTTTTCTTGTACTGATAAGATTACAGTGAGTTATGTTACAACTGACATATCTAAGAAGAGATCACTTAGATCTGACCCTATTTAAACAAACTGTTATGGCTTTGATAGAAGCCCATATTAAAATGGAACAACAGTTAATTCAAACGTCGAAAGATACTACCACTATGTCTGACTAGACGAATTGTGGGTATATGATGGCGGCGGATACAAGGATTATACATGCTTGTCCGATAGGGCATGTCTATGGATAAATCTGGTACAGACCAGGTTTACTACGCTTCAAGACCATCAAGAAATGTAAGCCACATTTGAATTATATTATGCCTAGCTAATTGGAACAAACTATTTTTTCTGCAGATGACCAACACATTTTTTTGTCGTATTTAAAGCTTGCAATGATTTACGCAAGACTTATTAGAGTTATTCTGAGCATTTGCAACACTTAGAACAGTTTAGGATCGATGACCGAGCATTTCGAAGATTTATTTGAATATTTCATATTTTTGGGAAATCACGGTAATCAGCCGATGTAACTGTAAAAGTTAAATTTATTTTTGTTGAGGAATGGATATTTTTTCCATATTCGAAGGTTCGAACATGTGTATTCTCACATAATGAGATGATAATTAAACATATTTAAAATGATATAAATAATAATAATAATAATAATAATAATCCACTAATAATAATAATAATAATTTTTATAATTTTTCTAAATAATTCTTGGATATTATATTTTCTAATAATCATATGTATTGAGAGAGAGCCTATGAAGTAGTTTAATCATTTCTAGTTTGGAACAGGAGATTTTCCGAAGGAGAGTGGTTAGCGCAAGCCCGCATTCAACCAACATGTCAGTTCTGGTTGAACAGTTGATATTTGCATTGAGCAAAGTATATTTTTCAGATAACACGGAGAGGCATGAAACGGGAAGCAAATGATAATTGTATCAAATAGGATATTTTTGTATTTATATAAAATCATGACGTAAATACACTCGAAAGTGAAATAAAGATTTTCATAAGTATGGTAAATTCACGGGTTGAACTGAATGGTAAAATAAAATAAACTTGTAAGTTTATTAATCTTCCAGTGTTGATAACAAGCAGAGGCTTGATTTATTGTATAAATTTTGGGAAGAAAATTTATATGTGTGGAGTAGTTGAAATGCCATTCCCAGGTGCGCATGTTAAGTCGCAGGAATGAAGAGGTTTTTTCGAGCATCAATCAAATAGCAGGTTCGATGGCTCAGGTTTATAGTAGGAGTATTGGAACTACACATTTCGTCGGATGAATGACCCGAAGGTTATTTCTTGAAAACCATCAGTTCTTATTTCAACCTTGTTTACGAATTCCATTTAGACTTTGATTTTGCTAGAACCCGGATTTGTCATGATAGTAGTTTATTCTTCTTCAGAGGAAGACCTTTGCCGTTGTTGTTGTAATATTGTGTTCTTACACAAATAGTAGAATGGGCCACTGCCAATTAAAAATAATTCTTTAACCACGAATAATTTGAAGGATATTTTCAGTCCTAGTGCCATGAACTAAATGAATTTATTATGAAACTACAATTCTTATTTCCGCATTCTGTCGAAGAATTGCAAGTTGTGAAAGTTGCTAAAAATGGCCATGAATATAAATATTTTTATAATAATGATTCCAAGTGGAAAATTGAATAATTGAATGGTTCAACCATTTATTGATCAAGTTGATGATTCAGAAGTCATATATTTTGTTAGGAACTTGATGTTCATAATCGAGTCACTTCTCGAATGTTTAATGTCAGAAGAACAATTAATTGTTGTTGTGCTTCGCACAGTTCTTCGATGCTATGCTCAATGGTCAAATACTTTTCAGATGTTATTAATATGTGTAAATAATTTGTATTGCTTCTATGATGATAATATTTTCAACGATATATTTTTGAAACTGGAAAAAAAGTGAAAGTTTAGAATTCTATAAACATTTATTCTATGAGTGTTAATATCATGTAAATATTCAAACAGTGATCTACGATATTTCCAGTATAGACAATTAACTTTGAACTGGAATTAAATATTAATAATTTTGGAACACAGTCTACAGGACTATTAATCGGACTTGTGTTTCCAAAAAGATTGTCAAATGTGTTTGGAAAATTTCTGTATATTGTGTGTAAATAAGAGTGTGGATCGCCACACGTGGATGATGCTGCTTTGAGCATCTTTGCAGTCAGATTTTAACTTCAAAATAAACTGAGATAATTTTACAGGATGTGTTACTCCCAATTAAATCTCCTTCTATCCTTATTGTTGCATTGAACCAAAAATCAGTAAAGCATTTTTTAATTTGATGTCGTTTTTGCGATTTGCTTTAACCCATCTGGCGCTCCGGGATATTTTGACTCTCGTGCTGACTGATTATTGGTAAAATGCATATGTGGTCGTGCGGACTCCGGTCTAAACGGGCACATAAAATAAGATAGAGAGAGAAATGGCTTCGAACGTGGGGCTCGATTTAGACATGGTCAATCGCATGCCGATTTAAATTGTGATAATTTTTATAGAAATATTTTGGGAGTTGAGAGATGTCTGGTTTGGATGAATAAATTAGTAGGAAACCCAATTAGTGGGGAAAATAATTTAACTTGGTTAATAATTAGAATGGGTTTGATTATTTTTGATAATGGCTTAACCATTAGGGCGTCAAGTAAATTCAGTAGTAAACGTTCGATGACTGGACATACACATTATTAGAATCCAGGTGGAGGATATTTGAGAACTTGCATATTTTTCTTGTGATATTATGGTAAATGTAATTCGTAAAGGTAGATAATTTTGTTTTTCCATCACGTCGACATTAGGACAAATCTCATTTTATTAGAGTGTTCCAATTAGCTATTCATATTTCTTGTTCTAGTTATAAGCTTGTGTTTGCCACTGTTGTATACCCCTAAGTTTTGAATAATAATTGAAATTATGGAAGAAATGATGAGGATGATGAGGAGTTTGGAGGAGAGTTCAAAAGAGGCTGGACGGCGTGTAGCCGCTATTATGAAAGAAAATACAGAGGCTTTAGAAAAGAAACTTAAAGAAAATTCTGATTCTTTAGAAAGTAAACTTAAAGAAAATTCTGATTCTTTAGAAAATAAACTTAAAGAAAGTTTAAACGATAAACTTAAAGAAAATTCTGATAATTTGAAAGAAAGTTTAGATGAAAAACTCAAAGAAAATTCTGATTCTTTGGAAAATAAACTTAAAGAAAATTTGAATGATAAACTTAAAGAAAATGCTGATTCTTTAGAAAGCAGGTTAAAAGATAACTTGAAAGAAAGTTTAGATGAAAAACTTGAAGAAAGTTCTGATTCTTTAAAAAGTAATTTGAAAGAAAATTTAAACAGTAAATTTAATTCAATGGAAAGTAAATTTAAAGAGAATTCTGAAATTTTGAAAATGTCACTTGAAAGTAAAATGAATAAATTAAGCGATAAAACACATGAGCTCGAAACTTCATTAGCTACTAACGCAAGTTTAATGGACGAAAAATTTCGCGATGCCGATCTTCGATCCCAAAGCTTAGCTGATAGGATAGAACATGGTCTTAGGAAAGTTGGTGAAGACATGATCGACTTAGAAGTCAGAGTGAAGAAGGAGAGTAATGAGATGGGAATTCTAGTTGTTCAACGTTTAACGGAACAATTCAAAGAACTTGTCATGGGAGAAATAAGAGAAGGTGTGATTAGTGAGTTGCAAACTGAAATTAAAACCACAGTTGTCAATGAAATTAAAGACACACTCAAGCTGGAGAACCAAGAAGGAATCAAGGAGATTAGGGAATCTTTGTCATCCCATATTGAAGTAATTGCCAAAGATATCCAAGCAACTCAGAAGGACATATCAGATATGACAGGGTCATTGAAAAGTCATGAGGCTGTTATGAACCAGATATCCACTGATGTCAAGGACAATTGTAAAGAAACTGAAGCAATTAAGAAGATGGCAGAAGAAAACCAGAAGGAACTTGAGGCTATGAAAAATCAAATCAAGGATGAGAAACAGTCTGATCATCTGTTAAAAATGCCAAATGTAAGGGGAAAGGAACAGATACAGATAAATCTAGGAGGAGCTAGAGAGACTGAAAGACAGGATGAGGTCAGGACAGTATTTCAATCCAACCCCATAACTGTATTTAAGAATGTAGAAGACAAGCCTTCTAAATTTTCAGGGCGAGATTCTGTGACACCCGTGGAATTTTTGAGAGAAGCAGGGGATTACCTGAAAGATTCCAAGATCCCTAAAGAAAGACAGATCCGAGTGATAGGGAAGTTTTTGGAAGGTCCTGCACTTCTTTGGTTTAGAGCTTTCAGATCCACTCTAACCACTTTTGAGGAGTTTTCTCGTGGGCTATTGAAAAAGTTTTGGTCCCCGGAAACCCAACAGCAAGTTAGAGCAGAGTTATATTCGAAGAGATTCTCGACGTCACAACCTACTCGATACTCTACGTACTTTTCCGGACAGCTGTCTAAACTTCAACATTTAGATCCGCCGATGCCAGATAACGAGTTGATTACTGCATTGATACGTCAGTTTCCAGCAGACGTCCAGAGGACTTTGATCGCTGCTGATATCTATAATATGGAACAATTTGATGAAGTATTACAGAAGCTGGATCATACAAACGCTCAATTCTTCCATCAGAAGGGAGTAAAGAATAACAACGCTGTGTATGCTGTTATGGCTGATAGTTATTCTCAAACACCTCGAGAGATTCGAGAAGGGCGAGAAGAAAAAACGCCGAGGGAAGATCCAAATAAAGGAGGATGGAACCAGTACAGTAACAGATACAGTTACAAGCCTTATGCGAGACCGGATGGTGGTAATCGATACAATACTCGATGGAGAAGACCACAAGATAACCAAGGAAGGTACCAGGAAAGAAGATATTATGGTAGAAATAACTACAATAACAGAGGGAATGTGGATACTCGTCAGTCCAATGAAGAGTTCAACAAGGAGACGAGGGAAAACTTGGAAGCAAGACACCAAGATAACTTGCAATTTTTGGAGCAGAGGCCAAATGATCCAGGTCCATCGGGAACACAACAATCCCGGGGGAATGGTAACGAAAAAAAAACTTCGAATTCACAGTAGAAGATAGAATTTTGAACACTTTCACTTCCAGAATTATTAAATGGCAAGCAGAGGATGATGACTTAATTCAACAGAATGACGAACGAAAAGAAATGGGTACCAGAATTAGAATGCCAATTATATCATGCGAAGTATTCGGTATGCCTGTCGATACTTTGATCGATACTGGGGCTATGCTTTGTCTGGTGAGTGAGAAGCTTTATATTCTGTGGAAGCTCAAAGAGAATTTAGAGGAGATTCCAGTATCAGGAATTAAGATCCAAGGAATAATACCCAATAAAATATCTCTGTGTAAAACACAATTATACTTATGTATTACGATTGGAGGACATGATTTCCGACATGTATTTGTTGTAATGAAGGACATGGCTTTTGACATGATATTGGGAACAGATTTCATTCAGAAATATCAAGCAGTGATAGACATGAAGACAGAGACGATCAGATTCAAGAAAACCGAGAGATTAACTTCGAGGGAAAAGAAGAGGAAGACATCGAGGGAGATGCTCAATGGTCTCTGATTTTTCATGAAGCCGAAGGAAGAGAAGTCTACACTGAGAAGGAGTCCCCAGAGCTAGGGAAAATTTTGGAAGAGTATCACGATATTTTTGATATTGAACCTGGTGAAATTGAAGATTTTGAGTATTGTGGAAGTAAACAATAATGGAAGCTATGAAGTAGCCAATACACGAACTGGTAACATCGTGGGAACTTATAATGCATCGAATTTGAAGATCTATTATTCAAGAACCAGATGATTTAATGTGTAGATAGGAAAAATAAAAATTTTTCAATTTTTATTTTTTGCTAGGTGTGGGGTGGATGTGCCCAACTCTAGGAATGGGTATTCCAAGATTCAGACACCTAGATATCAAGGGAAAGGCTGTAGCCGCTTTTGAAAGTTCAGATATTTGAATAACTCGCTACATTGCTTCTTGAAGCATTTGGAAATAATTTACCGATAGTTGGATGTCAAGTGACGTAGCGAGTAATAGCAGAGGTGGAGGCTATTTATTGATTAAATAGTTAACTATGGAGTAGAGACTTGAGACTGGGATCAGATTACTGGCACGGCCAAATGAAAGAGAATGCAATTAGTATCAAGTAAATCGGACCAGGGATTCAAGAGATATGAGGATTTCTAGATATCAGGTGATGACGCGTGACCCTGACAGTTTTGAATAAAAGCCAGCTGGCCGAAGCAACTTCAGCTCATTCTAACACAAGCACTTGGCGAGCAAGTTGCATCTACGCTGAGCCAAGGCACATGGTTGCCGGATCTACGCAGCAGTTCTTTTCAAGTCGTGATAGTCACGAAAAGTGCTGCGCTACAAGTTGGAACTCAGTAAGTTTACGGCGAGGAGAATCACTGAGGTGATTGATTTTCTACAGACATTGGTGGATATATTTATATTTCTACAAGGACATATGCTAGACTTTGTCTAGAAAATAATATTTTGTCACAGGCCAGTAATAACTTAATACTTGGATGTTTAAATCCATTCAGTCAGTTTTTCATATTTGTAACTAGTTAACCACTTCGATCTGTCAGTACACTGAAGACTAGTCTATAACGGTGGCGTTCATTAGTCTACGCAAGGGAAACTGCAAGTTGCTTAGCGCATGGCAGATGGTGATATAACAAACCATGCCCAGGGAACGATCTTCAGAACAGCCGTTAATTGCTTAGACTGTCAGTGTTTTTCTTGTACTGATAAGATTACCGTGAGTTAGGTTACAACTGACATATCTAAGAAGAGATCACTTAGATCTGACCCTATTTAAACAAACTGTTATGGCTTTGATAGAAGCCCATATTAAAATGGAACAACAGTTAATTCAAACGTCGAAAGATATTACCACTATGTCTGACTAGACGAATTGTGGGTATATGATGGCGGCGGATACAAGGATTATACATGCTTGTCCGATAGGGCATGTCTATGGATAAATCTGGTACAGACCAGGTTTACTACGCTTCAAGACCATCAAGAAATGTAAGCCACATTTGAATTATATTATGCCTAGCTAATTGGAACAAACTATTTTTTCTGCAGATGACCAACACATTTTTTTGTCGTATTTAAAGCTTGCAATGATTTACGCAAGACTTATTAGAGTTATTCTGAGCATTTGCAACACTCAGAACAGTTTAGGATCGATGACCGAGCATTTCGAAGATTTATTTGAATATTTCATATTTTTGGGAAATCACGGTAATCAGCCGATGTAACTGTAAAAGTTAAATTTATTTTTGTTGAGGAATGGATATTTTTTCCATATTCGAAGGTTCGAACATGTGGATTCTCACATAATGAGATGATAATTAAACATATTTAAAATGATATAAATAATAATAATAATAATAATAATAATCCACTAATAATAATAATAATAATTTTTATTATTTTTCTAAATAATTCTTGGATATTATATTTTCTAATAATCATATGTATTGAGAGAGAGCCTATGAAGTAGTTTAATCATTTCTAGTTTGGAACAGGAGATTTTCCGAAGGAGAGTGGTTAGCGCAAGCCCGCATTCAACCAACATGTCAGTTCTGGTTGAACAGTTGATATTTGCATTGAGCAAAGTATATTTTTCAGATAACACGGAGAGGCATGAAACGGGAAGCAAATGATAATTGTATCAAATAGGATATTTTTGTATTTATATAAAATCATGACGTAAATACACTCGAAAGTGAAATAAAGATTTTCATAAGTATGGTAAATTCACGGGTTGAACTGAATGGTAAAATAAAATAAACTTGTAAGTTTATTAATCTTCCAGTGTTGATAACAAGCAGAGGCTTGATTTATTGTATAAATTTTGGGAAGAAAATTTATATGTGTGGAGTAGTTAAAATGCCATTCCCAGGTGCGCATGTTAAGTCGCAGGAATGAAGAGGTTTTTTCGAGCATCAATCAAATAGCAGGTTCGATGGCTCAGGTTTATAGTAGGAGTATTGGAACTACACATTTCGTCGGATGAATGACCCGAAGGTTATTTCTTGAAAACCATCAGTTCTTATTTCAACCTTGTTTACGAATTCCATTTAGACTTTGATTTTGCTAGAACCCGGATTTGTCATGATAGTAGTTTATTCTTCTTCAGAGGAAGACCTTTGCCGTTGTTGTTGTAATATTGTGTTCTTACACAAATAGTAGAATGGGCCACTGCCAATTAAAAATAATTCTTTAACCACGAATAATTTGAAGGATATTTTCAGTCCTAGTGCCATGAACTAAATGAATTTATTATGAAACTACAATTCTTATTTCCGCATTCTGTCGAAGAATTGCAAGTTGTGAAAGTTGCTAAAAATGGCCATGAATATAAATATTTTTATAATAATGATTCCAAGTGGAAAATTGAATAATTGAATGGTTCAACCATTTATTGATCAAGTTGATGATTCAGAAGTCATATATTTTGTTAGGAACTTGATGTTCATAATCGAGTCACTTCTCGAATGTTTAATGTCAGAAGAACAATTAATTGTTGTTGTGCTTCGCACAGTTCTTCGATGCTATGCTCAATGGTCAAATACTTTTCAGATGTTATTAATATGTGTAAATAATTTGTATTGCTTCTATGATGATAATATTTTCAACGATATATTTTTGAAACTGGAAAAATGTGAAAGTTTAGAATTCTATAAACATTTATTCTACGAGTGTTAATATCATGTAAATATTCAAACAGTGATCTACGATATTTCCAGTATAGACAATTAACTTTGAACTGGAATTAAATATTAATAATTTTGGAACACAGTCTACAGGACTATTAATCGGACTTGTGTTTCCAAAAAGATTGTCAAATGTGTTTGGAAAATTTCTGTATATTGTGTGTAAATAAGAGTGTGGATCGCCACACGTGGATGATGCTGCTTTGAGCATCTTTGCAGTCAGATTTTAACTTCAAAATAAACTGAGATAATTTTACAGGATGTGTTACTCCCAATTAAATCTCCTTCTATCCTTATTGTTGCATTGAACCAAAAATCAGTAAAGCATTTTTTAATTTGATGTCATTTTTGCGATTTGCTTTAACCCATCTGGCGCTCCGGGATATTTTGACTCTCGTGCTGACTGATTATTGGTAAAATGCATATGTGGTCGTGCGGACTCCGGTCTAAACGGGCACAGTACTGTCGGCCATGTGGCTATGTGGAATGTATATTGCATACGGTTTACTTGCAGGTTTGGAGTCCATATTAATGAGATTCCTACAATAAATCATCGTCAAGTTGTCGTTCTTTGGTGTGAAAATATTCATTATATCATATTTGCTGAAAACAATTATGATTTATTAAATCTTCAATCGTTTGCTGTATTATTATTTAATGTAAGCATTCGAGATGCTGTCGGCCACCATACAGCCCTATGTGGAATGTATACGGTTTAATTCAAGGTTTGGAGGCCCCATTAAAGACATTCCTACAATAAATCATCTTCAAGTTGTCGTTCTTTGGCGAGAAAATATTCAGAGCCTTACAGTAGTCGCAAATGATATGTAACATGTGACTAATTATCCTACTATGTGTCTGCCGGGAGCGCAAATCCCTTGTTAACAGTGAACTCTGTTGGTCAAGAAATAACTACTGGTAAAATTCCAGTGCGAAATCCTGACCGGTTCGAGCATGTCGGCCATGTTGCTATGAGGAATGTATATCGCAGGGTTTGGAGGCCCCATTAAAGATTCTTATTTAATGTAAGCATTCGAGGCACTGTCGGCCAATATACAGCCCTATGTGTAAGAGGGTTTACTTGAAGGTTTGGAGGCCCCATTAAAGATATTCCTACAATAAATCATTGGCACTGGAGTTTTACACGTAGTTATTTAAATGACCAACAGAGTACACTGTTAACAAGGGATTTGCGCTCTCGGCAGGCACATAGTAGGATAACATGTCACTTGTTACGCATCATATGCGACTACTGTAAGACTCGTAATTTATTTTCACTGTTGCCTATACAGATTGTCTTTTGCTGCTTTTCAGTCGGTCAACTCAGTTGTGCCCAATGAATTGGGTGGGGTAAAATTGTAAATATGTAAACACAACCCTGGAAAAAATACATGTATTAGTTAGTTATCACACTTAAATTGGCAATTTAAGTTTAAATTTAAACTAAGTTGATACATGTAATTTCTTTCCAGGAATGTGTTTGCATATTTATAATTTGTACCCCACCTAATTCATTGGGATCAACTGTGTTGCCCGACAGAAAAGCAGCAAAAGCATAATGTTTTCTACATTACCGTCATTTTTCTGGAGTAGAAGTGGGAAACCCTGACGCTGAGTGAAATCTGCTTCAGCCCTCAGACAAGAGCTAAATATCTAAGGTAATATGAAAATCGAACCTGGGAGTTTTGAGGCATGAATCTCAATGTGTAATTCTAGGTCACAGAAGGCGTCGGAATGTTTAGCCTATTTTCAATTATGAAAAAATAGGCTTATGAGATCACCTTTTTTCCGTGTGTGAGTGCGCGCGTGTGTGTGTGTGTGTGAGAGAGAGAGAGAGGTGTGTGTGCCCCCCTAATAACTTCTAAACGACTAGAGTGATTTCAATGAAACCTGATAAGTTCATAGCACTATTCCGGACGACCCCGACCGTGCCCTTCAATGTTTGTTACGTCTCACCAATCCAACATGGCGGCTGTGCGAAATATTTCACCAGCATTCAATATCTCCGAAACTATTACCGATATCACCCTGGAATATTTTACGGTGATAAAGGAAACTACTAGAAGTTCACCTATGTGACTTTTGAAAAACTGGTAACTACTAAACCAACATGGCGGCCACGCGAATTTGCGAAATTTAATAGACGTTTCTCGCGATTTAACCAACCAAACGCAATAAAACTTGGTACAGTATATGTTCATACACATTGTAATGCACCGACATCTAACTTTGTTCAATTGTTTACATAACCACAAGATGGCGGATGTGCGAAATATTTCATCGGCATTCTATATCTCTGAAACTATTAGCGGTATCTCCCTGAAATTTTGTACAGAGATAAAGGCCACTACTGGAAGTACACCTATAAGACTTTCAAAAACCGGTTAACTACAAAACGATCATGGCGGCCAAGCGAATATAAAAATTTTAAATATACCTTTATCGCGATTTAATGTTACAAACGCAATGAAATCTGGTACAGGAAATGTTTATACACATTGTAATGCACTGGTATCTATACTCTGTGAGCTACCTGAATAGGATTAACATTTGACCGGGAATTCCACGTCAGTCATCACCCCTCTGCCTCTTGACCAATCCGTGTTCGCATAGTTGATGTCATAATACTCTGCGTTGCAATATTACAGCCCACGTGCTTCAGTGCCTGGTCAGCTGTATCTCTGTCTTGTACAGTTTGGCAACCTCGTTCTCAGACCACATGGCGAGTCGAGAACTGTCAATCCCATTCTGGTAGCTCACAGAGTATAATTTAGTTCAATTGTTTACATAATCTCAAGATGGCGGCTGTGTGAATATTAAAATTAAGTTCTTATTTCTTGTGTCCTAAGCATGCGATCGAAGTCAAAGTTTGAATAATGAACCTACGCAATAATTTTCCTTTAATGGTACATGACTCTATGGCCTATACATTTAACAATCCAACATGGCGACCATCCGAAATATTTAGACGGCTCTGAATATCTACGAATCTATTATAGCAATCAAACTGAATTGTGTTATGTTCGTAGGGGCTATGAACTTAAGTTCACCTATAGGACTTTAAATAACCTGGTGATCACAAATCCAACATGGCGGCGACGCGAAGTTTAAATATTCACATGGACGTTTCTCGCAACTTAACCATCTGAGTGCAGTGAAACTTGGTACAGTAAATCCTTATACAAATGTTAATCCACTTGCATCTAATTTATTTCAATTATTTTCATAACTACAAGATGGCAGCTGTGCGAAATTTTAAAATCTCCTTGTTACTTCTTGTGTCCTAATCATGCGATTGAAGTTTGAATGCTACACGTACACAATAATCTTCATGTAACAGTACATGACTATAGGACCAACACATATAAAATCCAACATGGCGACCAGCCGAAATATTTAGTCTGTTCTCAATATCTACGAATCTATTACAGCAATCAAACTGAAATTTTGTATGTTGATAGAGGCAATTAACATAAGTAGGATATATGAAAATAGGCTGTATAATTCTTCAATGAACTACTTGTTATTTATTTATTTATTTATTTATTTATTTATTACAACTTTAGATTTGGTGGAAGATGAAGCTAGAGACCGGCAGCGTTGGAATGCTATCTGCGGTAGATACCGCCTACTTCGTGTCTGATTCCGTGTTATCACTTTTCTCTTGTTTTTTAGCCTATTTTCAATTTTGAAAAAATAGGCTTATGAGATCACCTTTTGTCCGTGTGTGTGTGCGTGTGTAAGTGTGTGTGTGTGTGTGAGGTGTGTGTGTCCCTAATAACTTTTAAACGGCTGGAGAGATTTCAATGAAACTCGGTAAGTTCATAGTACTATTCCGGGCGACCTCGACCGTGCCCTTCAAATTTTGTTACGTCTCACCAATCCAACATGGCGGCTGTGCGAAATATTTCACCAGCATTCGATATCTCCGAAACTATTACCGATATCACCCTGGAATTTATTACGGTGATAAAGGGAACAACTAAAAGTTCAACTATGTGAATTTTGAAAAACTGGTAACTACAAAACCAACATGGCGGCCACGCGAATTTGCCTCTTTTAAATAGACGTTCCTCGCGATTTAACCATCCAAACGCAATAAAACTTGATACAGTATATGTTTATACACATTGTAATGCACCGACATCTAACTTGGTTCAATTGTTTATATAACCACAAGATGGCGGATGAACGAAATATTTCACCGGCATTCTATATCTCTGAAACTATTAGCTGTATCACCCTGAAATTTTATACTGAGATAAAGGGCACTACTGGAAGTTCGTCTATAAGACTTTCAAAAAGCGGTTAACTACATAACGAACATGGCGGCCAACCGAATTTGAAAATTTTAAATAGACCTTTCTCGCGATTTAATGTTCCAAACGCAATGAAATCTGGTACAGGAAATGTTTATACAAATTGTAATGCACTGGTTTCTAATTTAGTTCAATTGTTTACATAACCTCAAGATGGCGGCTGTGCGAATTTAAAAATTAAGTTTTTATTTCTTGTGTCGTAATCATGCGATCGAAGTTTGAAGAATGAACCTACGCAATAATTTTCCTTTATTGGTACATGACTCTATGGCCTATACATTTAACAATCCAACATGGCGACCATCCGAAATATTCAGACGACTCTGAATATCTACGAATCTATTATAGCAATCAAACTGATTTTGTTTATGTTCATAGGGGCTATGAACTTAAGTTCATCTATAGGACTTTAAATAACCTGGTGATCACAAATCCAACATGGCGGCGACGCGAAGTATAAATATTCACATGGACGTTTCTCGCAATTTAACCATCCGAGTGCAGTGAAACTTGGTACAGTAAATCCTTTTACGAATGTTAATCCACTGGCATCTAATTTATTTCAATTGTTTCCATAACCACAAGATGGCAGCTGTGCGAAATCTTAAAATCTCCTTGTTACTTCTTGTGTCCTAGTCATGCGATTGAAGTTTGAATACTACACGTACACAATAATCTTCAAGTAACATTACATAACTCTAGGACCTACATATATAAAATCCAACATGGCGACCATCCGAAATATTTAGTCGGTACTCAATATCTACGAATCTATTACGTAAATCAAACTGACATTTTGTATGTTGATAGTGGCAGTTAACATAAGTAGGATATATGAAAATAGGCTGTATAGTTCTTCACGGAACTACTTGTCTTTCTTTTGATCTTCTGCTGAAGGCCTTCATCATGTGCCGTTTCCTCTAAGAAGGTTGGCGATCATCACAGCAATTCAGTTTTTGGAGATAGCAGCACTGAAAAGTTCACTGGAACTACACTTGAACCATTTTTAGCCTACTTTCGATTTTTGCAAAAAATGAAAGTAGACTTATGAGATCACTACAGGGCGAAAAAAAAGTGTCTGTCTGTGTGTGTGTATGTGTGTGTGTGTGTGTGTGTGTGTGTGTGTGTGTGTGTGTGGTACTCTGAATGTCTGTCCCCCCCTATCAATTCGAACACGGTGAAACCGAATGAAATGAAATTTGGTACAAAGGTAGCACTAGCAAAGGACACCTCAGTGTCATGTTTTATATCGCCGCCATCTTGACGGAAACGTAATGGCGGCAACACAAATGTTCAAAGCTTAAATCAAATTACGACTAACCTAATCATCCGATCTCTACCAAATTTTGCAACAGCATACCTTTATGGGTGCAGCATCCTTTGACCAAACTAATAGGTCATCAGCCTAATAGTTTGCGGATGGCGGCCATCTTTGTGTCAAAATTGATTACCCCTATTAATTCGAACACGGTTAAACCGAATTGAACAAAGTTTGGTACAGAGGTAGCACTAGCAAGGGACACCTCAGTGTCAGGTTTTATATCGCCGCCATCTTGAAGGAAACGTAATGGCGGCCACACAAATGTTCAAAGCTTAAATCAAATTACGACTAACCCAATCATCCGATCTCTCCCAAATTTTGCAACAACATACCTATATGGGGGCAGCATCCTTTGACTAAACTAATAGGTCAACAGCCTAATAGTTTGCGGATGGCGGCCATCTTTGTGTGAAAATCGATTGCCCCTATTAATTCGAACACGGTGAAACCGAATGGAACGAAATTTGGTACAGAGATAGTACTAGCAAAGGGCACCCCAGTGTCATGTTTTATATCGCCGCCATCTTGACGGAAACGTAATGGCGGCCACACAAATGTTCAAAGCTTAAATCAAATTACGACTAACCTAATCATCCGATCTCTACCAGATTTTGCAACAACATACCTTTATGGAGGGAGCATCCTTTGACAAATCTAATAGGTCATTAGCCTAATAGTTTGTGGATGGCGGCCATCTTTGTGTCAAAATCGATTACCCCTATTAATTCGAACACGGTGAAACCGAATGGAATGAAATTTGGTACAGAGGTAGCACTAGCAAAGTGCACCCCAGTGTCATGTTTTATATCGCCGCCATCTTGACGGAAACGTAATGGCGGCCACCCAAATGTTCAAAGTTTAAATCAAATTACGACTAACCTAATCATCCGATCTCTACCAAATTTTGCAACAACATACCTTTATAAAGGGAGCATCTTTTGACAAATCTAATAGGTCATTAGCCTAATAGTTTGCGGATGGCGGCCATCTTTGTGTCAAAATCGATTACCCCTATTAATTCGATCACGGTGAAACCGAATGGAACGAAATTTGGTACAGAGGTAGCACTAGAAAAGGCCACCTCAGTGTCATGTTTTATATCACCGCCATCTTGACGGAAACGTAATCGCGGCCACCCAAATGTTAAAGGCTAAAATGTAATTACGACCAACCTAATAATCTAGTCTCTACCAAATTTTGCAACAACAAATCTTTATATGGGAAGCATATTCTGACCAAACTGCTAGATCATCAGCCCAATAGTTTGCAGATGGTGACCAAGTATGTGTGCAAATCGATTCCCCCTATCAATTCAAACACGGTGAAACCGAATTGAACGAAATTTGGTACAGAGGTAGCACTAGCAAAAGGCACCTCAGTGTCATGTTTTATATCGCCGCCATCTTGACGGAAACGGAATGACGGCCACCCAAATGTTAAAAGCTTAAATCAAATTTTGACCATCCTAATAATTTGATCTCTACCGGATTTTGCAACAACATGCCTTTGTGTGGAAAGCATCTTATGACTGACTACAAGGTCATCAGCCCAGTAGTTTGCAAATAGCGACCATGTATGTGTGCAAATCCATTCCCCAGATCAATTCAACCACGGTGAAACCGAATTGAATGAATTTTTTTACAGAGGTAGCACTAGCAAAGGGCACCTCATATTCATGTTTAATATCCCTATAGCACGTTGTATTTCAACAAGCTACTACAACCAACATTCAATTATACTCCTTGAAAAGGACAAAGAGTTATAACAATACCCATGCATTTAGGAGAAAGTAGGCTATATGTTCTTTACTGAACATCTTGTTGATGTGTAACATCTTTCCACTCGGTATCTGTATTTTTTTTTTTTGGGGGGGGGGGGGTGATTTTGAAAAATGAAACGGAAGGATGGGACGGAAACAATGAGCGTGCGCGGTGGCGGAGATTGATACCACGACGTACTCTCGGCCATGTTGCATGTATAACGCATACGGTTTACTTCAAGGTTTGGAGGCCCCATTAAAGATATTTCAACAATAAATCATCTTCAAATGGTCGTTCTTTGGTGTGAAAATATTAATTATATCATATTTGCTGAAAACAATTATGATTTATTAAATCTTCATACTTTTGCTGTATTCTTAAGCAATGTAAGCACTCGAGGTACTGTCGGCCATGTGGCTATGTGGAATCTATATCGCATACAAAATTACTTCAAGGTTTGGAGGCCCCATTAAATATATTTTTCCTACAATAAATAATCTTCAAGTTGTCGTTGTTTGGTGTAAAAATATTCATTATATCATATTTGCTGAAAACCGGTCTGGATTTGACACTGAAGCTTTACAAGTAGTTATTTCAATGTCCAACAAAGTTCACTGATAACAAGGGATGACATGTCACATGTTACACATCATATGCGACTACTGTAAATGAAAATCCACAGCCTGCTTCCAGTCTCCGACCGGGTCAGGAATGGAATGAATGAAGCCCCTATCTAGCGGCGAGGATATGAACTGTGCCGGCTGCCGAGGCCTGACGCACTCCTCGGGGGCAATGATTAAATGAATGACAGATGAAATGAAATGATAGTGGAGAGTGTTGCTGGAATGAAATTTTGACAGGGAAAACCGGGGTACCCGGAGAAAAACCTGTCTGCCTCCGTTTTGTCCAGCACAGATCTCACATGGAGTGACCGGGATTTGAACCACGGACCCAGTGGTGAGAGGCCGGCGTGCTGCCGCCTAAGCCACGGAGGCTTCCATATGCGACTACTGTAAGGCTCGTAATTTTTTTAGGTTGTCCAACCAAGAGATCCTTCTTCTTCCTCGACTCTTTCTGCCCTCTACCTTCCCTTAAAGGCCAATAAATGCAACAAATGATAATGATGATGATGATGGTGATGATGGTTACAATTTTAGAAGTTTTCCTAGTGAATCTGTTCGACTCTCATGCAGGATATAGTCAATATAGGCCTACCAAAGATTATCGGCAGGTGCTATCGCCGTTGAGTTTTATGCTGCGCTATGTGGAGCTGATGCTGGACTCTTTTGTTCTAGGAAACATTTTCATATGATCTATTTATAATGTGCGCAGACCCGATAGAGACCTTCACTTGCTTCCAGTGACCCTGTAGTCTGAGACGACCTCAATTACATCAAGTAGTTCCGTGAAGAACTAAAGCCTATTTTCATATATCCTACTAATGTTAATTGCCTCCATCAATATACACAATTTCAGTTTGATTGCTGTCATAGATTAATAGAATGATATTGAGAACCGTCTAAATATTTCGTAAGGTCGCCATGTTGGATTATTATATATGTAGGTCATAGAGTTATATACGATTAGATGACGACTATTGCGTAGGTTCATTATTCAAACGTTCACTCGATCGCAAGATTAATACACAAGAAATAAAAATTTAATTTTAAAATTTCGCACAGACGCCATCTTGAGGTTTTGTAAACAATTGAACTAAATTAGGCCTATATGCCATTGAATTAAAAGGTGCATAAACATTTGCTGTACCAAGTTTCATTACGTTTGGATGTTTAAATCGCGAGAAAAGTCAATTTAAAAGTTACAACTTCGCTTGGCCGCCATGT
The DNA here is from genome assembly GCA_946902985.2 of Meconema thalassinum. Lineage (NCBI taxonomy): Eukaryota > Metazoa > Arthropoda > Insecta > Orthoptera > Tettigoniidae > Meconema > Meconema thalassinum. The sequence goes on along the minus strand of OX336388.2, from coordinate 772,728,256 downwards.
TCGTTTCGTAGCTGACAGATTTTTGAAAGTCTCATAGGAAAACGTCTAGTAGTGTCCTTTATCACCCTACAAAATTTCAGGGTGATATCTGTAATAGTTTCGGAGATATAGAATGCAGGTGAAATATTTCGCACAGCCGCCATGTTGGATTAGTGAGACGTAATAAAATTTGAAGTGCACGGTCGGGGTCGGCCAAAATGGTGCTATTGGCCTCACCGAGTTTCATTGAAATAGCTTTGGCTGTTTAGATTTTATTAGGGGGACACCCACACACACACACACGCACACACACACTCTCTCACACACGGACAAAAGATGATCTCATAAGCCTGTTTTTTCATAAATGAAAATAGACTAAGATATAAGCACTACTACAGACACCACAATAACACAGGATATCAGACACGGAGGTAAATGGCCTCGATGTCCAAGCATCTCAACTACAACAAGATCGGCTGGAGAACTGTGTATTCCACCTTGTCGTCGGTTCGAGTTCTGCCATGTATTTCAGGTTTGTTGTTGTTGTTGATTGAGTTAGGGGCTTTGCGACATCATCGTGGTTATGTGGCTCTGTGTACTTGGGTGTATATTTATTTATTTGACGGCTTCGGAGGCGTAGTCAGTAGCATGCTGAAGTGCTTTGCCCAAGATCGCGGTTCCAAACCCGGCCGAAGTCGTCAGATTTTTAAGAGCGTTAAAGTCTTTGAGTATGTCTTCGTTCGGAGGGAAAGTAAAGCCATCGGGCCCATGTAATAGATTTATGGCATGTGAAAGAACCTACCACTACAATTTGTAGTGTGTAGATAAATTTGCAGGTAATTTGGTTAGAATCATTCTATCAAGTTCCAACGTTCGCCGCTGGGTGTCAGTGACAGTGGCGTCTGGTAGCCAAAGTTGGAAATACTTGAAATTGAACTTGCCCAGTTTCATTCATCTTCATTCAATTCATCTGTCATTTGCTCCTCTCATGAGATTGACATCAAATAGGGCATTCGGCCGTAAAAACCATCCGGGATTAATAAGGGGTAGACATGCGTACATTTATTTATTTATTTATTTACTTATTTATATATTTATTTATATATTTATTTACTTATTTATTTATTTATTTATTTATTTATATATATATTTATTTACTTATTTATGTATATATTTATTTATTGATTTACTTATTTATTTATATATTTGTTTATTTATATATATATATATATTTATTTATTTATTTATTTATTTATTTATTTATTTATTTATTTATTTATTTATTTATTTAGACTTATAACCTGTGTTATTGTGATGGCTGTATTAGTGAGTGTAATTGTAATTCAGATGAGGGCTGGGTAGGAGGTGGCCGTGGCCTTAAGTTAGGAACCATCCCAGCATTTTCTGGGAGTAGAAGTGGGAAACTAATTAAAACCACTTTCAAGGCAGCTGTGTTGGGAATCGAACTCGGTTCTCTGGGTGCTAGCCGCTACACTACGAGGTGGTCGTGCTACAAGTATGGGATAGCAGTTCTTCTCTTCTTGTGTTCCATTCAACTCACTCGTGCGTTTCGAAACACGAGATGTTTTCCCAGCAGTCTGTTGTTTGTGGTTCAACTGGTTACGAACCAGCTGCCGTGAGAGCGCTAGGAAATATACCGCACCCTTTTACTTTTTGAAGCCAACTTGAATTTATTGGCTGTTGGCGCTTAGTGGGAGAAAACGTGTTTAAAAGTAGGCTCTCTCTCATATGGACACAATTTTCTCCATCGTGTCCCGGATGGCAAAACAATTAGTGAGCACTAATGAGAAACCTATGCATGTTGTCACTGTTGTTGTGTGGCCTCTGCTATGCAGTTCAGTGTCTTAGGCGCTCACCTACTGCGCCCAACGTGACACTATCGAATTCTGGGACAATTACCTTGGTGAGAGAGATTCGTGTCAGTAGAATGACTGATAAAATGAACTTAACATGCACATTATTATTATTATTTATTTATTTATTATTTAATCGATTGTTCCCCTTTAGGAGAGCGATTGAACTTGAATACATTATTTCATCTCGTGGCGTTTTCCCGCTTCTCTTCCCAAAATCTCTTCATCCTCTCAGAATGCTCCTTCTTCCGCTCAGCTGTTCATTTTCTTCCAGGCTGTCGAGACGGTTTCTGATCAAACTTAACATTTTTGATTTTATTCCTGCACTCGGTGCGGTCCTCAAGATTTCCAATGTTGACCTGTTTTAGATCCCTCTCAACCTCTGTCAGCCACTCCGTGCCACACTTACTCTGTGTTATAACGTTGAGCAATTTGTTCCCCGTTCTGAAATTTTCCATCCTGTAAATGTGTGTATAAAACTGTACTCGGAATTTTCTGATCACTTCCGTTATCGTGTGGATCTTTAGGTAGAGTTCGCTTTGAGGTCTCTTCATCCAAATACCGTTATTATTAACTGCCCCGTAAATCTTTCTGAGAATTTTTCTTTCCTGTTTTTCTATATCCTTAATTTTGGAATGACCGTCAATCACCATTGTTTCGGCTGCGTAAGTTGCTTCCGAAAGAATCACCGTTATATAGTGCCTTAATTTTCCGTCTAGAGAGATGCACTTCTTGCATTATTATTATTATTATTATTATTATTAATATTATTTTTATTTACTTTTAGTCGGCTTACCCTCCAGGTTGGTTTTTCCCTCGGACCCAGCGATGGATACCACCATTACCACCGCCAGGGTAGTGTCCTGGAGCTTGAAACACCTAGTCTGGGGATACAACTGGGGAGGTGGGACCAGCACCTCTCCCAGGCGGCCTCACCTGCAACTCATTCCTGTCCCAAATTCACCTACACACACTGTTACAGACAGCTCAAAATCGCAGGTTATCAGAAATGTTCCCACCAAAATACATAGGTAGCTTAAGGGGAGCTCCAAAGGTCAAAATACTAAGAAATACCTGCTCGAAGCTTCCTCTGCACAAATGTATTTTTTTCTCACTTGGTGATATAATTAATATTATTCTGCCCAAACTGGGAATTTGACTTCGATCCCAGTGCAACCCAGTCATGCATCTTAAATTATTATTATTATTATTATTATTATTATTATTATTATTATTATTATCGTTGCGGTTATCTAGGGATTAAGAGCCAATTTCAGTGCTTCGTCCTTTGCTGTTCCTTCTTCTTCCTCCGATATTCCTTCATCATTTCACTATGTTTCCTCTTCCTTTCCTCGGACCATTTTGAGCCGGTTTTCTTTCCCTTCCTCCCTTGGAATCATTACATTTTTAGCAATTTTTGCCTAAAAATATATCTCTGTGGTGTATCTTCGTGGTTTGGTTGGTTCTTAAGTTTAGGGGCTGCGACAACGCGGTCATGTAGCCCCGTGTACTTTGGGTGTGTGTAGAATCTGATAACCGGTGTTATTTGTGATGACTGTATTAGTGTGTGTTATCTGTTTTTTAATTCAAGTAAGGACTGCAGACTTTTGAATTTTTCATATAGTTCCTACTTTCGCCGCCAAACGCCACCGTCAACGACTACTAGTTCAAAACTTAGCTACCAGATGCCACCGCAGTCAGCTCTTGGCAACACACGTAGGAACTTAAGAGCGTTGTTTACATTCTTAGCCTATACAATTTAGCTTCACACAGGTGTAATTTGTGGAAGGTTCTTTATCACGCCATAAATATATGACATGGGACCGCCGGCTATACTTCCCCTCCGAAGGAAGGCATTCTGAGGGATTTTTAACGCTCTTAAAAAATCCGACGACTTCGGCCGGATTTGAACCCACGATCTTGGGCATAGAAGCTCAGCATGCTATCGACTACGCCACCGAAGCCGCTGGGGTGTATCTTTCTCTCTGGTATTGTATCTTTACAAATCATTTTTGACATCCTGTGCCCAGGTTGTTGTCGACTTCTTGTTCCACAGGAATGTGAAAGATCTGCTTGTTTAACCTACTGTAGAAATTTCCAAAAAATGGCAATATCCGTTTCCGTAATGTTTCTGATATGTTTTCTATGTTTCGATATAATTCATCATTACTTCGTAATTTCCGAAATTCTTCAGTTTTTAAAGGACCGAGTATTTTGCGTATAATTCTTCTTTCTACTACTTATTAAATTATATTTTATCAGAACTATATTTTATAGAATGTAGTTATTCTTTTCTCACCTGAACATTGAGAGCGACATTGCATAAAACATTAAGTTATAACTGTCTCCCAAAACACCAATTTTGCAAAGAAACTTAGTCTATAGCCTCAAATTTTTAAGAGAAATGCTTTGGCACAATTGCTGTATTTTACCGCGGGTTTGACTTTATAAAATGATCAGATTCTGTAATACTAATATTTTACGTGGATTTCTTGCGAAACATAATGAACTGAAAATATATATATATTTTGGAAGATCGTCCCAGTGGCTTAAGATCGGAGGTCAAGATCATCTATATATTAATGTTGTAACAAAAACCTAAAATTATAACAAGAAGATTTCATCATCATAAACTCTGCAGTTTATGAGAGAAAGGAGCATGCATTTAAGAAAATTAGCATTGTCAATATAGAAAATTGGATCTTTCCTTTACGGTACCATAATTTTCCTAGCCATGAGAATGAGGTTTTGTGACATCCCTATCATTTAATTCTCATTACAACGTGTCTGCCTCGTTCCGTAGTGAGTAGCATTCTTGGCTGTCAGCGTGGAGGTCCGGGTTCGATTCCAACCTCTGCCAAGAAATTCAATTCTAGTTTGAGGGCTGGAATGGCGTTCACTCAGCCCCGTGAGGCAAAGCTGAGGAGAGGTAGGTTCGATTCCAACCTCAGCCATCTTGGAAGTGCATTTTCATGGTTACCCCATTTCTACTCCAAGCAAACGCTGGGATGGTACCTAACTTGAGGCCACGGCCGCTTCCTACCCAAATCCTACTTAAATTTAAAATACACACACTGGTACAGACATCGTAGTGACACACATTAACAGAAAAATTCTACACACACACAATTACACGGGCATACATGACCACGTTGTCCCAAAGCCACTTAAGAAATCAACAACAACATCATTACTATATCTGCATGCTCGAGCAGTTGCTCGTTTCTGGGCAAAGACAGTGTGATTATATTGTGTGTGTATATAGGCTACGTATAATTCAATGTTTTTATCATTTTAAATGATCTTGTCGACTTCGTCGTTACGCTGGGGTCTGGCGTTACGTTACGGTGACGGGACGAAATGCACCGAGAATGCACTGAAGTGTGTGACGTCATAGTACCGCTTGGTGCATGTGTTCACCGACAATCTCTACTTCGTTAGTATAAGACAAAAATCCCCGATTCTTGGATGTCACGGGTAATCTCGAGAACCACTGGATGGATTTTGATGCGGTTTTCACCATTTTGTAAAGGATATCTCGAGGAAAGATTCTGTAGAAAATAATTTATGTATGATGAAAGGAAGCCCAGCAGTAACGATTTCAATGAAAAAGTCGAAAACAAACTTGGCGTCCGTGCGCTTCTTAAGCTTACGCTGAGCAAACCATTAAAAATATCAATATACTATGAGCGTAAGAATTGGTCAGCATGAAAAGTTCCACAAAAAAGTCCGCGAGAGCATATCTCTATCTTCAATGCATCGCCCACTATAAGTGTTTTTAGACTGGATGGAAGGGGCACGTCCCCACGCGCTCTGGTGAGCGTGACGGCATCCCGCGCGTTTGACCTTGCTTTGCCCTTGGTTTGCACTTGCCGTTCGCGAGTAATTTGAAACAAGCAATATCAGTATTATGCAGATAAGTTTCTACCATGTCAAGAGCCTCCAGCCTTTCTAGCATTTTTCAGCATTTGTAGCATTTAAAATGATACAAAGTCTAGTCTTTCAGACTGACTGTCACTTTTTTCCTTTGCTTTTGTATGTACAATATTATTTATCTGCCTCTAATTCGAGTACCGTAAATAAAACCACGTCAGGTCACCCAACATGACAGACCTGAGCATGGCCTCTTCAGACGCCACATGCCATTCTTAGGCTACTTTCATTTATGAAAAAATAAGCGTATGAGATCACCTTTTGTCCGTGTGTGTGTGTGTGTGTGTGTGTGTGTCCGTAATAATTTCTAAACGGGTGGGGCAATTTCAATGAAAATCGGTAAGGTCATAGTACTATTTCGGCCGATCCCGTCCGTGCCTTTCAAGTTTTATTACGTCCCACCAATCCAACATGGCGGCTGTACGAAATATTTCACCGGCAATCTATATCTCCGAAACTACTACTCATATAACCCTAAAACATTGTACGGTGATAAAGGGCACGTTCACCTATGCGACTTTCAAAAATCTGTTTACTACAGAACGAACATGGCGGCCAAGGGAAATTGAAACGTATAAATATAATTTTCTCGCAATTTAACCATCCGAACGCAGTGAAACTTGGTACAGCAAATGACGATACAAATTTCAATGCAGTGACATCTAATTTAGTTCAATTGTTTACATAACCTCAAGATAGTGGCTGAGCGAAATTTTAAAATTAAGTTTTTATTTCAAGTGTTCTAATCATGCGATCGAATTCAAAGTTTGAATAATGAACATAAACAATAATTCTCATCTAATAGTACATAACTCTATGGCCTATAGAATATCTATTAAAATCTAACATGGCGACCATCCGAGATATTTAGATGGTTAATCTATGACAGCAATCAAACTGAAATTTTGTATGTGTATAGAGGCTATAAACATAAGTTCACCTATGGGACGTTCAATAACCTGATGAGCACAAATCCAACATGGCTGCGACGCGAAATTAAAATATTCAAATAGACGTTTCTCGCGATTTAACCATCCGAGCGCAGTGAAACTTGGTACTGTATATGCTTATATAAAATTTAATCCACTCGCATCTAATTCATTTAAATTATTTTCATAACCACAATATGGCGGCTGAGCGAAATTTTAAAGTTTCGTTTTTATTTCTAGTGTCCTAATCATGCGATTTAAGTTTGAATAAAACACCTACACAATAATCTTCATGTACTAACTGTATAGCCTAACTCTAAGGCCTATATATAAAAATCCAACATGGTGACCATCCGAAATATTTTGATGGTTCACAATATCTAGAAATCTATTACAGCAATCAAAATGAAAATGTATATGTTGATAGAGGCAATTGACCTCGTAGTTCCGCCCGTTGAAACCTCAATAACTAACATAAGTAGGATATATGAAAATCGGCTTTTAAGTTCTTCACGGAACTAATAATAATAATAATAATAATAATAATAATAATAATAATAACCCCTGGCACTAGCCCAGGAAGGGCCAAGGCCTACCAAGCGACCACTGCCCAGCCATTTGGCCTGCAGATATTGGGGTGACGCGTGGTCAGCGCATCGGGTCCCCTCGGCCGTTAATATTAGTTTTCTTGCCCGGGCTTCACGGAACTACTTGTTTTGAAACTGATGATGTGTTAGATTTTGAAAACGTAGTCTTGGATCGAGTAGTGAAATATAAAGTGCCACCACCAGAAGTCTGCCACCGTGAGGTCCTTGCATCAAAGCTTGTCTTACCTAGCAGGTCTCCATCGTACTTGAAGGAGAGTTTGACGAGGGCTGGGGATTCCTCATCCGGCAGCACCCTGATGCTCACCCCAGGAAGCCATGCCACCCTGAGAACTCGGTCTCTGAAGATCTTGCTGAGTCCTTGCACTATCCTGGAGTCTACCGTATTACTCGCTCCCTGCCGCTCCTCCAGATCATCCTCCGGGGGCAGCTCTGCGGTCTTCTCCAAGGTGATCAGACCACTGAGTAGACGGTAGGGCCTATCGACAGTTCCCCATCGCGCCACGAAATCATCTACTCGGTGTAGGAGAGCCATCTTGAGACATCGCGCAAACCTGGGGTTGAACACACACCTCATCCACTCAGGGGTAGTCTGCGACGCGGCTCTCGGCAGATCGTCCGCAACAATACAGCCGCTCTGAGAGTTGCAGGTGACGTTCCCAGTATCCATGGCAACAACACGTGCGACTACCAGCAGGAAGAGCACCACTCCGGAGGCTGCAGCCATGACTGAAGATAATGGCCGACTGAAGTGGCCTGGTTCTGCCGGGCGACCGGTTCACGGCTCATGGACAAGTGACTGCCGCATTCTCGCGAAAGCTTCGTAAACCCGCAATAACTAGAACATAAGTTCTTATCTTAATGATCATTACCCTACCTCACACATTAAACTAGTTTTTATGGAGGAAGGATATTTGCTTCAGCGATCTTGGGTGTTACTTTCTTTGTCCAGTCACTGTGTGGCTTCGGTGCCGTAGTTTGTAGCATGCGGAGCTTCTTTGCCCAAGGTCGCGGGTTCGAACTCAGCAGAAGTCGTCGGATTCTTTAAGAGCGTTAAAAAACCCTCAGTATGCCTTCGTTCGGAGGCGAAGTAAAGCCGGCGGCCCCATGTCATAGATTTATGGCATAATAATAATAATAATAATAATAATAATAATAATAATAATAATAATAATAATATCGTATGGCCTCGGGTGCCGGGTGCAAGCTTTGTAATTTGACACCCAGAGGGTAGCTTGCATGTCGAATTTCGTTGTTCCTTGAATCACTATGAAAGTCAAGGAGGTTAGATAATAGATATCTAAGCTCCTTGAACACTAGCGCTTCCTAGTAGAGAAATGAGGAACTTTGTGTTGGCGGAAACTCCCGAGATTAATTTTTCCTTTATGAACATGGCCTACTGAATTCAAATGGGTTCTTTGACATGCCAACATCGTATGACATGCGTATCGTATTTTTGCCGCCTTTCAAAAATCACTTACCACGGCCAGAGGCGAATCTGCAATCTTGGAGTTAGTAGACCGACACGCTATCCACTCACCCACCGTGGCATGAAAAAGAACCTTCCACTAACTACGCTTGTGTGAAGCCAAAATTTGTAGGTTAGGTTTGATTAATACTCTAAAGTTCCAACGTTCGTCACCGGGCACTAGTTGCGATGGCATCTACGAGTAGTAGTAGCGAAGTTCACAGCTAGGTGTCGTGGATGGTAGCATTTGGTAGCGAAAGTAGGAACTACATGAAATCATCGTCTGCAGTCCATACTTGAATTAAAAACAGAAACACACACTAATACAGTCATCACAATTAACACCGGTTATCAGACAGATTCTACACACATCCAAAGTACACGGGGCTACATGACCGCGTTGTCGCAGCCCCTAAACTAAGGAATGAACCAACCAACTGAGTGGATTATAACTCCCGGAAGTTCAGTGCACGTATCTCATGGCCACTGTTACTGCAGTCTGTAGACTCGGGAGATAGACGCGAGTTTGGTTGGTTCCTCAGCTTAGGTGCTGCGACATTGCGGGCATGTAGCCCCGTGTACTTTGGGTGTGTGTAGAATGTGTCTGATAACCAGAGTTAATTGTGATGACTGTAATAGTGTGTGTTTCTGTTTCTTAATTCAAGTAAGGACAGCATATTTTGAATTTTTCAAGTAGTTCCTACTTTTGCCGCCAAACTTATTTACCTTCACACAGGTGTAATTACTGGAAGATTCTTTAACATGCCATAAATCTATGACATGGGACCACCGGCTTTACTTCCCCTCCGAAGGAAGGCATACTGAGGGATTTTTAACGCTCTTAAAAAATCCGACGACTGCGGCCGGGTTTGAACCCGCGACCTTGGGCATAGAAGCTCAGCATGCTACCGACTACGCCACCGAAGCCGCCAAAAGACGCGTGTTTCATAATTCTTTTACTGGGGCTCACATCCAGTGGGACGTGGGTTGGCGACCACGGGACCCCAGCTGAGTGCGACATTGCTTCCACTTACTTGTGCCGGGCTCCTCTCTGTCATCTTTCCTATCTACCTCCCTTGGTCAACTCTTGTTCTTGTCCAACCCCGACGTTATTAGGGTATCCGAGGCCTAGGGACTCTTTCACTTACCCGCCTTAATGGGCTCTTGTCTCATTTTTCCTGATCCCTCATTCTTCGAGGGGTCAGACCTCTACTGTGCTCTTCATATCTCCTGCCTTCTGCTCAAGGCTCTTAAGGAGGCAGAGTGTGTGTAGCCCCACCTCTTCTGGTAAACCCTCGATAGTGCTACACCCTCAAGGGCTCATGGCTGGTGAGTTCGGGAGTTTGCGACCCCGAGGGATTCCTGAGCTGGGTCCACCCCCCCCCCCTCTTTTTCCATTGCCTCTGGGGCGGACCCTCTCCTCTTTTCCCCTTTCCTATCTGCCTTTCATGGCTCTCCTACCGGGTGAGTTAGCCGTGGTCGTTACGGCATGACTGTTGGCAGTCGCTCACATCCGGGAGGCGAGGAGGTTCGAATCCCCCAGCCGGCAACCTTGATGATGGTCTTCTGTGGTTTCCCATCTTCCTTTCAGGCAAATGCCGGGGTTGGTCCATAACCATAGGCCACAGCCGTTACCTTACAACTCCTCGACCTTCCATTCCCACTTTCCTCCGCAACTGTACTTGTAGCTCACCCATTGGGTGTCCGTCTCGAAGCAGCTACAAAACTGGCGAGCCGAACATTTCCTCGGACACTCCCGGCACTAATAGCCATACCAGTACGAAAAAACAAAAAAAGAGGCTCTCCTTCCTTCCAAGTCCCTCAATCCTCATTCTTCGAGGGTTGAGTGAATTTCATTTCCTCCTGTCATTTATTTGCCTTATTCTCCTTTTGTTTTCCATTTCTTCTAGTAGTATGAAAGTGTGTAGTTAGTTTTAGTTGTAAGTGAGATTTTTGTTTACATTCTCATCTTTCACTATCACTCAAGCCTTTAGGGGCCGATAACCTAGATGTTAGGCCCCTTAAAACAGCAATGATCATCATCAAGATCATCTTGTCTCTCATTCCAGGAGTCGGAGCTCGATTCCCAACTTCAATTCGGAATTTTAATTTTGACGGCACGAAAGGGGTACACTCAGCCTGGTGAGGCAGCTCTGAGAAGAGGCGGGTTCAATTCTCACCTCATCCATCATAGAAGTGGTTTCCGTCGTTTCACACTTCTACTCCAGGCAAATGTCTAGATGGTTTCTAACTTAATGTCACGATCGCCTTCTTCCCAATCCTAGACTCGGTGCAAATGCACACACACTACAGTACTGCGGCTATCGTAATGGCACAGGTTATCAAACAAATTCCATAAACACACCCAAATAAACGGGGCTCCATGACCACGATGTCGCGAAGCCCTTAAATGATTCTACAACATGAAACTTTTATTAATTCGTTTTTAGATAAATCTGGTGAAGGGTTGTCCCTCGTATTCATTCCCCAATCTGGCGGCTTCGTCATGCACAACAATTCACAATGGAAAGCCAATCCACAGAAAGTGCAACTCAATGAAATTCGACCAGGTACTGCACGACATACAATATTTACAATTCCTTTTCTAGTGTAAGGGCTGTCTCATTCAGTGTATTCTGACTGGCCACAAATTATGCAACGAGTGGTGAATAATAGAAGCCAGCTGTCGCAGCCTGGCACGGATCTAGAGTTTGGCTTTGGGAGGGTCACAGAATGGAAATTGTTAAGAAAAATGGTATCACTAACAACGCAATCACAAAATAACCAAACGTACGAAACCAGACCAATTTTTTTGCAAGCTACATGGATAGAAATGTGATGCGTTTAGCGCACCAAAAATATTCGTACAAATTGCAACGGCGTGTTTTGCGACTTTTACAACGAGCGTCGAGAAAAGTATCAAGGTACGTTACAGTTTCGGCAAGTCGAGTTGGTACCGACAAAGGGAGAAAGTCACAGCTTAAATTGCCAACCAAGCTTGCAGTTTGGACGTCGGCAAAATTTTTTGGTGCGAAAAAAGCCCCAAATTCCTATTTGTGCATTGCTGCACATTCATCGTGACATCACTATAGACATCGATTCGGTAATCACAAGGTTTGCTAAACAAAATAGAGGAGCTGATTTTGTTATATAAATAATCGTTTTTATATAACAGACATGAAGTTGTAAATATGTACAGTTGTAACAGAACATAATAATTGCAATAAATATATTTTCAGTATTGAATAAAATGAAAAAAAAAAAACCACCTGTTTTTCAGTTAAAATTCGTTAAGTTTTATTTGTCTGGTTATTGTGTTTTCGTTTTTTGAGTTTGCCAAACAATTTGGTCTCCGTTTGGGGGGGGGGTCATGACCCCCGTGAACCCCCTCACCCCTTGAATCCGCGCCTGGTCGCAGCCTCAAAAGTTGCCCTGGGGGTCGAAAACAATTTCCACATGCAAGTCACTTATCAGCAGAAACGTTGTTATGAAGAGTTTGTTCCTATCTTTACGGACCTTGGTTGGTTGGTTCGTCAGTTTAGGGCCTTTATATCGTGGTCAAGTAGCCCCATGTGGTATGGCAAGACAAGTCTTAACCACTACCGTAGGGAAGATGACGTGAGAAAAGAAAAAAGTCTTAGGAATAAAAGCAAGACTAGGCAACAGGGGAGCAAATCCAATAACATATTTTTAATAATAAAATAACAAGAAAAAAACACTGTACCTGACCAACAACTCAATTGCCGATAGAAGCGAGAAAAGTTCGGGGAGCACAAGGCTAAAGAACCCAAGGTGGGAACACAAACACTAACCTTAGTAATAAAGAAAGTTAAACTTTAATTTGCGAATAGAATTTGTTGAATGAATGGGTTAAATGTAGCAAAAAGAATGTCAAATAATGAATAATAAAATTAACAATAAGATCACAGTCTTGCTTGCGCAAAAAGCAACTAAGAGTGTGTATAAACAAGCTGCTAATATAACATTATGCAATAATGCAAAGAAAAATGGTGATTGATGAACCAGCAGGAAGCCACCAAGTGCACCATCCCTTCTAGACAAGAAATAGAGTACTGGATGGGAACTCAGGTCACTGGCGAAAGTTCAAACAAGGAGCTACAATAATTAATATTTTAACAAAGCTACGGGGGAACATTTCGAAAAAAGATGCTGCAATAGATGTAAAAGGTAAAGAATAGCTTGAATACCTACCGAGGATAGACCTCGAAGCAAGAGATATATTGAACGTGAAATAGAAAGAGGCAGGAGGTTCCCGTGGCCACTCAAAGTTACAACGCTTCTGAAGTGATAAATGGATACAAAGTTTTGGCAGTAACTGCACATTCATAACTCATTTGTAGTAGCTAAGATACCTTTTAAGTTAGGCAAATAGAAGGCTTGAATAGCCTAGATTAAGAACGTGATAAGAAAAGTAAGAATATGCATTACAATATGTATAATCATATACCGTATCGTATTTCACTGCGCTCAGATGCTTAAATCACGAGAAAAATCTATTAAAACGTTTCAAATTCGCTTGGCCGCCATGTTCGTTTTTTACTTGACAGGTTTTTGAAAGTTACATAGATAAACGTGAAGTAGTGCTCTTTATCATCATACAAAATTTTAGGCTGATATCAGTAATAGTTTCGGAAATATAGAATTCCCGTGGAATATTTCGCACAGGCGCCATCGTTAAGTTATGTCGCCAATCGAACTTGATTAGATGCCAGTGCCATTACAATGTATTTGGACATTAGCTATACCAAGTTTCATTGCGATTGAATGACTAAATCGCGAGAAATATCTATTTAAATTTTCAACTTCGCTTGGCCACCATGTTCGTTTTGTATTTAACAAGTTTTTGAAAGTCTCATAGGTAAACTTGTAATAGTGCCCTTTATCACTGTACAAAGGTGCAGGGTGATATCAGTAATGGTTTCGGAGATATACAATGCCGGTGAGATAATTCGCACAATCGCCATGTTGGATTGGTGAGACGTAATAAAATTTGAAGGGCACGGTCGGGGTATGACTAAATGGTGCTATGACCTTACCGAGTTTCATTGACATCGCTCCAGCGGTTTAGAAGTTATTAGAGAGGGACACCCACACATACATACACACACACGGACAAAAGGTGATCTCATAGGCCTATTTTTAGCCTACTTTCGATTTTTGCAAAAAATGAAAGTAGACATATGAGATCAACTCAGGGCGAAAAAAAGTGTGTCCGTCTGTGTGTGTGTATGTGTGTGTGTGTGTGAGTCTGTGTGTGTGAGTGTATGTACTCTGAATGTCTGTCCCCCCCTATCAATTCGAACACGGCGAACGCGAATTGAACGAAATTTGGTACAAAGGTAGCACTAACAAAGGACACCTCAGTGTCATGTTTTATATCAACGCCATCTTGACGGAAACGTAATGGCGGCCACACAAATGTTCAAAGCTTAAATGAAATTACGACTAACCTAATCATCCGATCTTTACCAAATTTTGCAACAACATACCTTTATGGAGGAATCATCCTTTGATCAAAATAATAGGTCATTAGCCTAATAGTTTGCGGATGGCGGCCATCTTTGTGTGAAAATCGATTTCCCCTATTAATTCAAACACAGTGAATCCGAATGGAACGAAATTTGGTACAGAGGTAGCACTAGCAAAGGGCACCTCAGTGTCATGTTTTATATCGCCGCCATCTTGACAGAAACGTAATGGCGGCCACACAAATGTTCAAAGCTTAAAGCAAATTACGACTTACATAATCATCCGATCTCTACCAAATTTTGTAACAACATACCTTTATGGAGGGAGCATCCTTTGACCAAACTAATGGGTCATCAGCCTAATATTTTGCGGATGGCGGCCATCTTTGTGTGAAAGTCGATTCCCCCTATCAATTCGAACACGGTGAAACCGAATGGAACGAAATTTGGTACAGAGGTAGCACTAGCAAAAGGCACCTCTGTGTCATGTTTTACATCACCGCCATCTTGACGGAAACGTAATCGCGGCCACTCAAATGTTAAAAGCTAAAATGTAATTACGACCAACCTAATACTCTGGTCTCTACCAAATTTTGCAACAACATATCTTTATGTGGGAAGCATATTCTGACCAAACTGCAAGATTATCAGCCCAATAGTTTTCAGATTGTGGCCAAGTATGTGTGCAAATCGATTCCCCCTATCAATTCAAACACGGTGAAACCGAATTGAAAGAAATTTGGTACAGAGGTAGCACTAGCAAAGGGCACCTCAGTGTCATGTTTCATATCGCCGCCATCTTGACGGAAACGGAATGACGGCCACCAAAATGTTAAAAGCTTAAATCAAATTACGACCACCCTAATAATTTGATCTCTACCAGATTTTGCAACAACATGCCTTTTTGTGGAATGCATCTTATGACTGACTACAAGGTCATCAGCCCAATAGTTTGCAAATAGCGGCCATGTATGTGTGCAAATCCATTCCCCATATCAATTCACGGTGAAACCGAATTGGATGATTTTTTTTACAAAGGTAGCACTAGCAAAGGGCACCTCATATTCATGTTTAATATCCCTAAGGCACGTTGTATTTTAACAAGCTACTACAACCAACATTCAATTATACTCCTTGAAAAGGACAATGAGTTATAAAAATACTCATGCCTTTAGGAGAAAGTAGGCTATATGTTCTTTACTGAACATCTTGTTTTTTCATAAAATGAAAATAGGCTAACAAGTGGGAAAAGGGAAGCTCAAAAATTTTACGCTTGGAATGAAAGGTGGCTTGAACGCTGATCAGTTTGGATTAAAAGGTGGCTACATAAACCACGTGAATGCTTATACAGATTATATGTAATTGTAAATTCAAGAAGGGGAGGTCACTTCTGCGAAGCCTCAAGTTTACAAAAATATATATACAAAGGTTATTTACTTAAATTTAAATGTTAGTAACTGGAAAATGGGAAAGGAGGAATGGGGTATATTGTGAGTCTGTTTATGAGTTTATTTTGGATACCCAACACATATGGTTTGCTCTGGAAACCAATGTATCGAAGCACACGAAAAAGTCACTATTGCGTTTTTAGGTTGTTCTTATTCGGTAATTAGTAGGATTTTAATGTTATCGAGGTTTTGGTGTGTTTCCCAGTGTGACCTTGCACAATACAGAGCCTATTGCATGATTAGAAATGGCACGAGTTGCAAGTAGCATAAAATGGGGCAAGGAGAAAAATCCCTCTATTTAATTTGCGAATAACTTGGTACAATTTCAAGACACAGTAGAAAATCCCTCGAAGAAAATTGAGAATAGCATGATTTTCAAATTGCTACAAGTTTAGCATAATTCCCACGTTGGGAGGAAAAGTATCCCCTCTTTGACACAGATAGTACTAGAAAGGTTTCATGACAATTCATTGGCGAGCTTAATTAAGCCTTCCTAAAGCAATGTAATATCCTCGTGGGAGGCCGTTAGTGAATTTGACCAATATGTAAAATTCAGAATTTGTCGAAAATGTTTGTTTAAAATGTTCAAATTAAGATTCACACAGACCCCATAAAATTTGTTGTATAAAAGCACTAGGTTAGGTACATATCTTGTCATCGTAGTGATGTAAGGTTTCACGGCCAGCCGTTAAAACAGTTTCAAGACATGGCGTCTATTCGAAAAATAAAACACATCGTTAAAGTATATGGACTTCTCCGAGCAGGAGACCCTTCAGTCCGTTCAGCGCACTAGTAGAGAATAGAGTGACAGAGTATTCAAATGCGTAGTCGAGCAACGGCAGAGAGGGGGAAGGGGGGGGGGGGAGAGATTGGAAAACATACAGGCAATATAAAAAAAATCGTGTACATAAATCGATTCTTAGGAAGAGTCCAAAAAATAGGTAGAGTCTTCATGGAAGATGAAAAAAAAAAAGCGGCACTGATGCCCTCTGTTTGAGATGTGTTCAACATACTTTTGAAGTAACTGGAATTCAAAACTAAAGCGACTGCCACGAGGATCGCTGCAGAGAGATGTTATACAAAGAGAAAGCATTGCAAATCTGGAACAAACTTGCAGAAAACATAAGAGAATGCACAAAGAAAAACATAAACAAGTGTGTTAGTGGTTTGCAGGGAAGGAAGAAAAGCCAAAATAACCAAAAGCGGGTGAGAATTACTAAACCAGATAACGTATATTCTGAAGGAATATACCACCGTGTACTTTGGGTGTATGTAGAATCTGTCTGATAACCGGTGGTCATTTTTATGAGTGTATTAGTGTGTGCTATCTGTTTTAATTCAAGGACTGCAGACAAGAATTTCTCGTAGTTCCTGCTTTTCCTACCAAATGCTACCATCCACGACACCTTGCTCGCGGACTTGGCTACTAGATGGCATCGCAGTCATCAACTGTCGGCGAACGTTGGAACTAATAGAGCGTTATCAATTCTAACCTACACATTTTGGTTTCACACAAGTGTAGTTAGTGGAAGGTTCTTTTTCATGTCATAAATTTATGACATGGGACCGCCGGCTTACTTCCCCTCCGAAGGAAAGCATACTGAGGGATTTTTAACGCTCTTAAAAATTCGACGACTTCGGCCGGGTTTGAACCTGCGACCTTGAACATAGAAGCTCAGCATGCCACCAACTACGCCACCGAAGCCACCTTTAAGGTCCTTAACCGTGCCACTTGACCACTGTAAGTACAGGCTAATTTCATGATTTATTTACTATGGTAAACGTTGATTTTCACGGAGGCTACTAATACATGACGCGTGAGGATTATTTTGAATGTCAGTGGTGTGCACACTCCCTAAAAAGAATGACCGTATTGTTACGTGCCACCCCTAGTGGCACTTTTGTTAACTGGATTACGGTGGGTAGAAAGCACAACACAGGATGTTCCTTTTAAAGAAATAATTAATTTTATTTCGGCCAAAAAGTTACACTACTCATCAGCAATTTCAAGGAATTAGAACCTTACTCCAGTTTCCTCAAGTCGAGAACACTTCCCCCTTTCACTTGTCAATGAGCCACAGAAGTTAATCCTCCCGCTAATGAGCCTGGTGGCCTTGACAGAACTACATGCAACTTCTTCCTTTTGTACACAAATTACAGTTACTTACGATAACTTGCTACGCGCAGCTTCGCTGTTCACGAGCTGGGAAACAATGTCACTGGATTTCGTAACCTCAATATCTCAGACACTCAGTGAAATCACACTCACTCAAAACACAGGCAGTCCCCTGTATGCTTCTCACTTACTCGCTGTCAAGAGAAACGGCTTCACTAGGGGTTTCGCAAGTCACCACACTTCTGTCGCTCAGGATAATCGCTCACACTAGCTAGTAAAACACAACAACTGCTGCTTGACAGGTTGCTCGTATATAGCAGGCCGGTGACTCAATAAATGCTTCTAGACCCATCCAGGGTTCACGGCTTCTCGAGGTTTCCATCGCTGGCTCAGTCACGAATATTCTGGACCATCCCTTTGTCCTAGTAGTCCTGTTGCATAAGGCGCACGCAATACACTGAGGCCGAGCAGCCCAGCCCTGGGGCAGTTGTGACTCATGCGGCGAGCGATGGAACAAACTCACAGCCGTAGCACCACCCACTTCCTAAAAGGCTGATCGTCCCGATCAATCATTGGTCCGTCTGTGTCCCTCCGTAGGCTGCCAGGCGATCTCGATGCACGATCTTCATCTTCGCCCTCGGGCTCCGCTGGATCCTGTAAGTAGTAAGCGTTTACTTCCCTTTGGATATTGCATCATCATGACCAGAAATTGCGTAATCCTGATGACGTCATGGGATGACGTCATGGGTCCTTAGAGCGAGCACGTGGTCCAGGAGCGAGCATGTGCAGTGCACGTGTTAGCGTGGGAAGAGGTTGACCCTTTGGCTTGTTTGTGCGATGGTGATAAAAAGTTAATGGGTGTTGACGTCATGGAGGATGTTTATTAGGATGCTAACTGTCATCTGACACCCATGCGAGTGTGAGCACCAAAACAAAAGGTTATTCGCGGGTAGTGGGGTAGTGTATGTTCTCTTGCAAGTCGCGTGTGTGCTTGAATACGTATGGCTATGTTGGGAAATGTTTGGTGGCGGGCGAGGACTAGGGTTGAGTGAGGGTTCGTTTAAATGCTATTTTTCCCGCTCTATTTGATGGTGAGGTAATTTTTTAAAATGGGTGGAATTTGGAAACGCAATTTGAGGTAAACGTGCTTTTTTGACATTTTGGCGAATTTAATGAGCTTGTAAGGCTAGAACGATGCATATAGGGTGTCGTAGGACTTGTGGTGAACCACCCCTTGCTATGGATGGGAGTATATCCACCCCAAAATAAATCTACCCTTACCCGGAGGTTAAGTAGTGGTTATTTTTGTATGCATGCGCACTTGAGGGCTTTTGTAAGAGAGCGGAATTTTTAAAAGATTCTTTATAGATGAGGCTTTTTAAAAAATTTATTAAAAAAACAAAAAACTAATAGGTCATTCGATTTTTAGTATCTCGCTAACCAATAATGCGATGTAAACATATGGGGTGTCATAGGACTCGTAGTGAATTCTCCTTTTGTATGAATGAGGTATGTCAACCCCCAAAATAAAAACTACCCTTACCTGGGGTGAAAGAGCAATTTTTGTATGTATGCACACCGGTGGCTTTTGTCAAAAGGGTCTAACTACACATTTGTTAATATTTTCTGAACCCAGGATGGGATTTTCCCATAGGCAGTATCCTAGCACTTGGGGTGACACCTCGTTTTTGAAAGTATCATTCATTTATTTTCTTGTCAAAAGGGCCTAACTACACTTTTGTTAATATCTCGTGAACCAATCATGCTAGGGACTTGTATGAGGGGTCCTAGCACTTGGGGCGACGTCCCCCTTTATGGGGTGAAACTACCCCCCCAAAATTGAAAACTCAATATCTTGGAAACTATGAACCCTAAAATTAGGCGTTATAGCTTTAAAAATAGGTGATGACATAGGCTTTTACCTGGATTGGTCATTTCACCCCTAAAACAGTAAATAGTCATGTTATGGGGAAAAAACGTGTTAAACACCTAAAAATGATAAATGAAACTAAGATCTTTTGTTTTTTGATGAAAAATAGCAGGAGGGGTGAAAACTACCCCTAAATTGAAAAATCGATACCTTGGAAACTAAGAACCGTAAAATTATGTGTAATAGCTTAAAAAATTCGTTGTGACATAGGCTTTTACCCGGATAGATGATGTCACCCCTAAAACAGTAAATAGTGATTTTACAGTGGGGAAAAAGGTTTTAAACGGGTAAAAATGATAATTGAACCTAAGATCTTTTGTTTTTGATGAAAAATAGCAGGGGGGTGAAAACTACCCCCAAATTGAAAAATCGATACCTTGGAAACTAAGAACCGTAAAATTATGTGTAATAGCTTAAAAAATTCGTTGTGACATAGGCTTTTACCCGGATAGATGATGTCACCCCTAAAACAGTAAATAGTGATTTTACAGTGGGGAAAAAGGTCTTAAACGGGTAAAAATGATAATTGAACCTAAGATCTTTTGTTTTTGATGAAAAATAGCAGGGGGGTGAAAACTACCCCAAAATTGAAAAATCGATACCTTGGAAACTAAGAACCGTAAAATTATGTGTAATAGCTTAAAAAATTCGTTGTGACATAGGCTTTTACCCGGATAGATGATGTCACCCCTAAAACAGTAAATAGTGATTTTACAGTGGGGAAAAAGGTTTTAAACGGGTAAAAATGATAATTGAACCTAAGATCTTTTGTTTTTGATGAAAAAAAGCAGGGGGGTGAAAACTACCCCAAAATTGAAAAATCGATACCTTGGAAACTAAGAACCGTAAAATTATGTGTAATAGATTAAAAAATTCGTTGTGACATAGGCTTTTACCCGGATAGATGATGTCACCCCTAAAACAGTAAATAGTGATTTTACAGTGGGGAAAAAGGTTTTAAACGGGTAAAAATGATAATTGAACCTAAGATCTTTTGTTTTTGATGAAAAATAGCAGGGGGGTGAAAACTACCCCAAAATTGAAAAATCGATACCTTGGAAACTAAGAACCGTAAAATTATGTGTAATAGCTTAAAAAATTCGTTGTGACATAGGCTTTTACCCGGATAGATGATGTCACCCCTAAAACAGTAAATAGTGATTTTACAGTGGGGAAAAAGGTTTTAAACGGGTAAAAATGATAATTGAACCTAAGATCTTTTGTTTTTGATGAAAAATAGCAGGGGGGTGAAAACTACCCCCAAATTGAAAAATCGATACCTTGGAAACTAAGAACCGTAAAATTATGTGTAATAGCTTAAAAAATTCGTTGTGACATAGGCTTTTACCCGGATAGATGATGTCACCCCTAAAACAGTAAATAGTGATTTTACAGTGGGGAAAAAGGTCTTAAACGGGTAAAAATGATAATTGAACCTAAGATCTTTTGTTTTTGATGAAAAATAGCAGGGGGGTGAAAACTACCCCAAAATTGAAAAATCGATACCTTGGAAACTAAGAACCGTAAAATTATGTGTAATAGCTTAAAAAATTCGTTGTGACATAGGCTTTTACCCGGATAGATGATGTCACCCCTAAAACAGTAAATAGTGATTTTACAGTGGGGAAAAAGGTTTTAAACGGGTAAAAATGATAATTGAACCTAAGATCTTTTGTTTTTGATGAAAAAAAGCAGGGGGGTGAAAACTACCCCAAAATTGAAAAATCGATACCTTGGAAACTAAGAACCGTAAAATTATGTGTAATAGATTAAAAAATTCGTTGTGACATAGGCTTTTACCCGGATAGATGATGTCACCCCTAAAACAGTAAATAGTGATTTTACAGTGGGGAAAAAGGTTTTAAACGGGTAAAAATGATAATTGAACCTAAGATCTTTTGTTTTTGATGAAAAATAGCAGGGGGGTGAAAACTACCCCAAAATTGAAAAATCGATACCTTGGAAACTAAGAACCGTAAAATTATGTGTAATAGCTTAAAAAATTCGTTGTGACATAGGCTTTTACCCGGATAGATGATGTCACCCCTAAAACAGTAAATAGTGATTTTACAGTGGGGAAAAAGGTCTTAAACGGGTAAAAATGATAATTGAACCTAAGATCTTTTGTTTTTGATGAAAAATAGCAGGGGGGTGAAAACTACCCCAAAATTGAAAAATCGATACCTTAGAAACTAAGAACCGTAAAATTATGTGTAATAGCTTAAAAAATTCGTTGTGACATAGGCTTTTACCCGGATAGATGATGTCACCCCTAAAACAGTAAATAGTGATTTTACAGTGGGGAAAAAGGTCTTAAACGGGTAAAAATGATAATTGAACCTAAGATCTTTTGTTTTTGATGAAAAATAGCAGGGGGGTGAAAACTACCCCAAAATTGAAAAATCGATACCTTGGAAACTAAGAACCGTAAAATTATGTGTAATAGCTTAAAAAATTCGTTGTGACATAGGCTTTTACCCGGATAGATGATGTCACCCCTAAAACAGTAAATAGTGATTTTACAGTGGGGAAAAAGGTCTTAAACGGGTAAAAATGATAATTGAACCTAAGATCTTTTGTTTTTGATGAAAAATAGCAGGGGGGTGAAAACTACCCCAAAATTGAAAAATCGATACCTTGGAAACTAAGAACCGTAAAATTATGTGTAATAGCTTAAAAAATTCGTTGTGACATAGGCTTTTACCCGGATAGATGATGTCACCCCTAAAACAGTAAATAGTGATTTTACAGTGGGGAAAAAGGTCTTAAACGGGTAAAAATGATAATTGAACCTAAGATCTTTTGTTTTTGATGAAAAATAGCAGGGGGGTGAAAACTACCCCGTATATGAAAGGAGTGTAGACTTATTGATGTTGCAGATTGGAAACAGTGAAAGTTATCACTTTTGTTTAATTAGAAATCTTGCTCGCCTTGTGCGTTCAAGCATCACTAGCACTCAGAGAAGGATTTATATATGTAGACGTTGTTTGTCATATTATCTTCTTGAGGATGAGTTAAATGTTCACTTTGCAGACTGTAAACAGTTTCCTGTTGCAAAAAGCATAATGCCGACTGATGAACAAAGATTTGTTAATTTTACAGAATTCCGAGTTAAAGATACAGTTCCATTTATAATATATGCAGACACTGAATGCGTTTTGTCTCCAATTTCCTCCTGTTTTCCAAATAGTGACATTCATAACTCTACTTTAACACATAAACATATTCCTTACAGCATTTCTTTATACCTTCATTGTAATTTCGATAGTGAATTGTGCAGTTTCAAGCTCTTTAGGGGAAATATTTGCATTGAATTGTTTGTAAAGGAACTTTATAGTATTGTGGATAAACTTCAAACATATTACTTATCGGTTAAGCCAATGTTAAAGATGACCGAAAATGAAGAAAGATTATTTTTGTCAAGTAAAATGTGTCACATTTGCGAGAAACCGATTGCAGTTAATGAACTCAAAGTACGCGATCATTGTCACTTAACTGGAAAATATAGAGGAAGCGCACACAATAGTTGTAATTTAAATTACAAAGTAACAAAGGTTTTGCCTATAGCATTTCATAATCTAACCGCCTATGATGGACATTTTATAATTAAAGAAATTTGCGAGAAACGTGATGGAGAGGTGTTACATAATCCTGGTCATATAAAATTGTTAGCGATGAATATGGAACGTTACAAAGGGTTTACAAAGTATGTACGGGCTAAGAATGGATTCATTCAGTTAAGATTTTTCGATACATATAATTTCTTGTCCTGTTCACTAGATCAATGTTCATCTTCGTTAAGCGAAGATTCAAAGCAAATAACACAACGTTATTTTAATGATGATGCACAGTTTCGACTTACTGCGAGAAAAGGTGTGTTTCCCTATGAATACGTCACGAGTATGGATGTTCTTAACGAAACTAAATTACCTGAAATATCCAAGTTTTATAGCAGCCTTAATGATCAAACAATATCGAATGAAGAGTATGAGTTTGCTCAATCGGTGTGGGAAACGTTTTCCTGTCAAACATTAGGAGAATACGCAGATTTGTATTTAAAAGTTGACACACTTCTTTTGGCGGATGTCTTTGAAAATTTTAGATCGAATGGCATGGAAACTTATGGCATTGATGCAGCTCATTTTTACACTGCTCCATCTATGTCTTGGTGTGCTATGAAAAAGATAACCAACGTTCAACTTGAATTGCTTCAAGATATTGATATGTTACACTTTTTTGAACGATCTATTCGAGGAGGAAATGTTCAGTGTATAACACGACATGCGATTGCTAATAATAAGTATATGAAAACTTATGATGAGAAAAAGCAAGAGTCCTACATAATGTACTTTGACGTTAATAATTTGTATGGATATGCGATGATGGAATATCTTCCAACGGGTGGCTTTAAATGGATTGCAAATGTTGAAGGCTTTGATGTTTTAACTATTGATGATACTTCAGAAATTGGATATATTTTGGAAGTAGATTTGACTTATCCTCAAGAGTTACATGACAAACATTCAGATTACCCTCTATGTCCAGAAAAGTTGACAAAGCTAATGGCTACCCTAGATAATAAAGAACGTTATGTTTTGCATTATAGATTGTTAAAGCAATGTATTCAACTAGGAATGAAATTAGATCGTATTCACAGAATAATTGAATTCAATCAGAGCCAATGGCTAAAACCATATATTGATGTGAACACAGAGAAACGAAAACAAGCCAAAAATGATTTTGAAAAGAATTTTTATAAATTGATGAATAATGCAATTTTTGGTCGTTCACTGATGAATGTGAGGAAGTTAAGGGACATCAAATGGGTCACCAAATGGCATGGAGCTCGTGGTGGTAGGTCTTTAATAGCTAAGGCTAATTTTAAACATAGAATTATATTCGATGAACAATGTATGGTCATCGAGATGAGTAGACTAAAGATTTTTCACAATCAACCAGTATATGTTGGTGCATCTATATTAGATTTGTCTAAATGTAAAATGAATGACTTTCATTACAATGTTATTTTAGCAAATCCTGAATCAAATGTGAGGTTGTTATACACAGACACCGATAGTTTTATGTATATATTCTATTATGATATTTATGAGTTCATGAAACAACATTCAAATTTGTTTGATACTGGAAACTATGAAACAAACAATCCTTTTGGCATTGTGAGACAAAATAAAGGTGAAATTGGTTTAATGAAAGATGAAAATGCTGGAAGGATTGTTGAAGAATTTGTGGGGTTACGACCCAAAATGTATGCAATAAAATTGTGTGATGAAATGAATAGCTTGTGTAAGGCTAAAGGCATTAAGAAGAGTGTGAGTAAAAGTAAGAATATTGATGAGTATCGAAAGTGTCTTTATAACAGAGAAAAAGTCAACAAAGTTCAAGTTTGTATAATTTCAAAATCTCATTCTGTATTTACTGTTCGGCAAAATAAGTTGGCAATTTCATCAAACGAAGATAAAAGACACATAACTGAAAACGGAATTGATACTTTACCGTTTGGTCATTTTTCTCTGAAAAATGATTAGAAACAAATTGAGATTAAAGCAGTTCATCTCACTTACTTTATTTCTTTCACACACACACTTTTATGCTGGTAATAATACTAATTTTTGTGTGTTCCTTTGCTTATGAAATCCTAGACTAGGAGTTCCACATTCGACATGATAGCGGAGTTTCATCTCCCATAAACTCGTCTCTGAGGTGGGTGCCAGAAAAGGCATCCAGCTGTAAAAACCACACCTCACATAGACTTTCATAACTTCTTACGTTGAGGTTCATAACACTACGTTGATTGATTTATCGGTTTCCTTTTCACAATTCCTGTCTATACATTCCTCTTGAAGGTTGCAAGATGCTTGCAAGGTTCCTAAAATGCAATTAAATTTAATAAATACCTTAAGATGGTTTGATTTGTTTAATGATATGGTGTTAATAGTATTTTTAGGTTTTGACTGGCTTTGCATTAAGAATTGACTAACCAAACATGAGTTACCTATCAGGGAAACATTTTGGCCACTATGTTGGCTATTGACCAGTGAGTTTAGCTGTTTATCATTTTTTTAAATCATAAACAACAGAGGGTTAAACGTATAGATAAACCGTGTGACCATGTTTGTTAAACAAGACATTATACCAGAGACAATTAGAATACTTATGTAGAGTTTACCAAAAATAATGTTGTGTAACAGTAAATGCTAGTCAACAGTTATACACTTCTAAAAAAAATCATCATACAATACCTGAGAGCTCTTCTAAAATTATTGATGTGTAACATGATTCCACTAACTTGCTATGTATTTTTTGGCTTGGGGGTGATTTTCAAGAAATGCAAATGGAACTGAAATGCAATACAAACAATGAGCGTGCCTGGTGGCTGAGATTGATACCACGACGTACTGTCGGTTATGTAGCTATGTGGAATGTATATCAAATATGGTTTACTTCAAGGTCTGGAGATCCCTACAATTCCTACAATAAATGATCTTGAAATGGTCATCCTATGGTGTGAAAATATTTATTATGTATATATATATTTACTGAAAACAATTATGATTTATTAAATGTTTATATGTTTACAGTATTGTTATTTAATGTAAGCACTTGAGGCACTACCGACCAATGGGAAGCAAAAAGTGGGAGCATATATGGGATGAAATGTGGGAGCAAAGCAAATATAAAAAGTGGGAGCAAATATGCTAACAAATATGTCAACAAATATGCCGGCAAAAGTATATACACAATTCAAGATAGTTGAAAGTAAAGTATATACACAATTCAAGTTAGCATATTTGCTCCCACTTTTTATATTTGCTTTGCTCCCACATTTCATCCCATATATGCTCCCACTTTTTGCTTCCCATTGGTCGGTAGTGCCTCAAGTGCTTACATTAAATAACAATACTGTAAACATATAAACATTTAATAAATCATAATTGTTTTCAGTAAATATATATATACATAATAAATATTTTCACACCATAGGATGACCATTTCAAGATCATTTATTGTAGGAATTGTAGGGATCTCCAGACCTTGAAGTAAACCATATTTGATATACATTCCACATAGCTACATAACCGACAGTACGTCGTGGTATCAATCTCAGCCACCAGGCACGCTCATTGTTTGTATTGCATTTCAGTTCCATTTGCATTTCTTGAAAATCACCCCCAAGCCAAAAAATACATAGCAAGTTAGTGGAATCATGTTACACATCAATAATTTTAGAAGAGCTCTCAGGTATTGTATGATGATTTTTTTTAGAAGTGTATAACTGTTGACTAGCATTTACTGTTACACAACATTATTTTTGGTAAACTCTACATAAGTATTCTAATTGTCTCTGGTATAATGTCTTGTTTAACAAACATGGTCACACGGTTTATCTATACGTTTAACCCTCTGTTGTTTATGATTTTAAAAAATGATAAACAGCTAAACTCACTGGTCAATAGCCAACATAGTGGCCAAAATGTTTCCCTGATAGGTAACTCATGTTTGGTTAGTCAATTCTTAATGCAAAGCCAGTCAAAACCTAAAAATACTATTAACACCATATCATTAAACAAATCAAACCATCTTAAGGTATTTATTAAATTTAATTGCATTTTAGGAACCTTGCAAGCATCTTGCAACCTTCAAGAGGAATGTATAGACAGGAATTGTGAAAAGGAAACCGATAAATCAATCAACGTAGTGTTATGAACCTCAACGTAAGAAGTTATGAAAGTCTATGTGAGGGTGTGGTTTTTACAGCTGGATGCCTTTTCTGGCACCCACCTCAGAGACGAGTTTATGGGAGATGAAACTCCGCTATCATGTCGAATGTGGAACTCCTAGTCTAGGATTTCATAAGCAAAGGAACACACAAAAATTAGTATTATTACCAGCATAAAAGTGTGTGTGTGAAAGAAATAAAGTAAGTGAGATGAACTGCTTTAATCTCAATTTGTTTCTAATCATTTTTCAGAGAAAAATGACCAAACGGTAAAGTATCAATTCCGTTTTCAGTTATGTGTCTTTTATCTTCGTTTGATGAAATTGCCAACTTATTTTGCCGAACAGTAAATACAGAATGAGATTTTGAAATTATACAAACTTGAACTTTGTTGACTTTTTCTCTGTTATAAAGACACTTTCGATACTCATCAATATTCTTACTTTTACTCACACTCTTCTTAATGCCTTTAGCCTTACACAAGCTATTCATTTCATCACACAATTTTATTGCATACATTTTGGGTCGTAACCCCACAAATTCTTCAACAATCCTTCCAGCATTTTCATCTTTCATTAAACCAATTTCACCTTTATTTTGTCTCACAATGCCAAAAGGATTGTTTGTTTCATAGTTTCCAGTATCAAACAAATTTGAATGTTGTTTCATGAACTCATAAATATCATAATAGAATATATACATAAAACTATCGGTGTCTGTGTATAACAACCTCACATTTGATTCAGGATTTGCTAAAATAACATTGTAATGAAAGTCATTCATTTTACATTTAGACAAATCTAATATAGATGCACCAACATATACTGGTTGATTGTGAAAAATCTTTAGTCTACTCATCTCGATGACCATACATTGTTCATCGAATATAATTCTATGTTTAAAATTAGCCTTAGCTATTAAAGACCTACCACCACGAGCTCCATGCCATTTGGTGACCCATTTGATGTCCCTTAACTTCCTCACATTCATCAGTGAACGACCAAAAATTGCATTATTCATCAATTTATAAAAATTCTTTTCAAAATCATTTTTGGCTTGTTTTCGTTTCTCTGTGTTCACATCAATATATGGTTTTAGCCATTGGCTCTGATTGAATTCAATTATTCTGTGAATACGATCTAATTTCATTCCTAGTTGAATACATTGCTTTAACAATCTATAATGCAAAACATAACGTTCTTTATTATCTAGGGTAGCCATTAGCTTTGTCAACTTTTCTGGACATAGAGGGTAATCTGAATGTTTGTCATGTAACTCTTGAGGATAAGTCAAATCTACTTCCAAAATATATCCAATTTCTGAAGTATCATCAATAGTTAAAACATCAAAGCCTTCAACATTTGCAATCCATTTAAAGCCACCCGTTGGAAGATATTCCATCATCGCATATCCATACAAATTATTAACGTCAAAGTACATTATGTAGGACTCTTGCTTTTTCTCATCATAAGTTTTCATATACTTATTATTAGCAATCGCATGTCGTGTTATACACTGAACATTTCCTCCTCGAATAGATCGTTCAAAAAAGTGTAACATATCAATATCTTGAAGCAATTCAAGTTGAACGTTGGTTATCTTTTTCATAGCACACCAAGACATAGATGGAGCAGTGTAAAAATGAGCTGCATCAATGCCATAAGTTTCCATGCCATTCGATCTAAAATTTTCAAAGACATCCGCCAAAAGAAGTGTGTCAACTTTTAAATACAAATCTGCGTATTCTCCTAATGTTTGACAGGAAAACGTTTCCCACACCGATTGAGCAAACTCATACTCTTCATTCGATATTGTTTGATCATTAAGGCTGCTATAAAACTTGGATATTTCAGGTAATTTAGTTTCGTTAAGAACATCCATACTCGTGACGTATTCATAGGGAAACACACCTTTTCTCGCAGTAAGTCGAAACTGTGCATCATCATTAAAATAACGTTGTGTTATTTGCTTTGAATCTTCGCTTAACGAAGATGAACATTGATCTAGTGAACAGGACAAGAAATTATATGTATCGAAAAATCTTAACTGAATGAATCCATTCTTAGCCCGTACATACTTTGTAAACCCTTTGTAACGTTCCATATTCATCGCTAACAATTTTATATGACCAGGATTATGTAACACCTCTCCATCACGTTTCTCGCAAATTTCTTTAATTATAAAATGTCCATCATAGGCGGTTAGAGTATGAAATGCTATAGGCAAAACCTTTGTTACTTTGTAATTTAAATTACAACTATTGTGTGCGCTTCCTCTATATTTTCCAGTTAAGTGACAATGATCGCGTACTTTGAGTTCATTAACTGCAATCGGTTTCTCGCAAATGTGACACATTTTACTTGACAAAAATAATCTTTCTTCATTTTCGGTCATCTTTAACATTGGCTTAACCGATAAGTAATATGTTTGAAGTTTATCCACAATACTATAAAGTTCCTTTACAAACAATTCAATGCAATTATTTCCCCTAAAGAGCTTGAAACTGCACAATTCACTATCGAAATTACAATGAAGGTATAAAGAAATGCTGTAAGGAATATGTTTATGTGTTAAAGTAGAGTTATGAATGTCACTATTTGGAAAACAGGAGGAAATTGGAGACAAAACGCATTCAGTGTCTGCATATATTATAAATGGAACTGTATCTTTAACTCGGAATTCTGTAAAATTAACAAATCTTTGTTCATCAGTCGGCATTATGCTTTTTGCAACAGGAAACTGTTTACAGTCTGCAAAGTGAACATTTAACTCATCCTCAAGAAGATAATATGACAAACAACGTCTACATATATAAATCCTTCTCTGAGTGCTAGTGATGCTTGAACGCACAAGGCGAGCAAGATTTCTAATTAAACAAAAGTGATAACTTTCACTGTTTCCAATCTGCAACATCAATAAGTCTACACTCCTTTCATATACGGGGTAGTTTTCACCCCCCTGCTATTTTTCATCAAAAACAAAAGATCTTAGGTTCAATTATCATTTTTACCCGTTTAAGACCTTTTTCCCCACTGTAAAATCACTATTTACTGTTTTAGGGGTGACATCATCTATCCGGGTAAAAGCCTATGTCACAACGAATTTTTTAAGCTATTACACATAATTTTACGGTTCTTAGTTTCCAAGGTATCGATTTTTCAATTTTGGGGTAGTTTTCACCCCCCTGCTATTTTTCATCAAAAACAAAAGATCTTAGGTTCAATTATCATTTTTACCCGTTTAAGACCTTTTTCCCCACTGTAAAATCACTATTTACTGTTTTAGGGGTGACATCATCTATCCGGGTAAAAGCCTATGTCACAACGAATTTTTTAAGCTATTACACATAATTTTACGGTTCTTAGTTTCCAAGGTATCGATTTTTCAATTTTGGGGTAGTTTTCACCCCCCTGCTATTTTTCATCAAAAACAAAAGATCTTAGGTTCAATTATCATATTTACCCGTTTAAAACCTTTTTCCCCACTGTAAAATCACTATTTACTGTTTTAGGGGTGACATCATCTATCCGGGTAAAAGCCTATGTCACAACGAATTTTTTAAGCTATTACACATAATTTTACGGTTCTTAGTTTCCAAGGTATCGATTTTTCAATTTTGGGGTAGTTTTCACCCCCCTGCTATTTTTCATCAAAAACAAAAGATCTTAGGTTCAATTATCATTTTTACCCGTTTAAGACCTTTTTCCCCACTGTAAAATCACTATTTACTGTTTTAGGGGTGACATCATCTATCCGGGTAAAAGCCTATGTCACAACGAATTTTTTAAGCTATTACACATAATTTTACGGTTCTTAGTTTCCAAGGTATCGATTTTTCAATTTTGGGGTAGTTTTCACCCCCCTGCTATTTTTCATCAAAAACAAAAGATCTTAGGTTCAATTATCATTTTTACCCGTTTAAGACCTTTTTCCCCACTGTAAAATCACTATTTACTGTTTTAGGGGTGACATCATCTATCCGGGTAAAAGCCTATGTCACAACGAATTTTTTAAGCTATTACACATAATTTTACGGTTCTTAGTTTCCAAGGTATCGATTTTTCAATTTTGGGGTAGTTTTCACCCCCCTGCTATTTTTCATCAAAAACAAAAGATCTTAGGTTCAATTATCATTTTTACCCGTTTAAAACCTTTTTCCCCACTGTATAATCACTATTTACTGTTTTAGGGGTGACATCATCTATCCGGGTAAAAGCCTATGTCACAACGAATTTTTTAAGCTATTACACATAATTTTACGGTTCTTAGTTTCCAAGGTATCGATTTTTCAATTTTGGGGTAGTTTTCACCCCCCTGCTATTTTTCATCAAAAACAAAAGATCTTAGGTTCAATTATCATTTTTACCCGTTTAAGACCTTTTTCCCCACTGTAAAATCACTATTTACTGTTTTAGGGGTGACATCATCTATCCGGGTAAAAGCCTATGTCACAACGAATTTTTTAAGCTATTACACATAATTTTACGGTTCTTAGTTTCCAAGGTATCGATTTTTCAATTTGGGGGTAGTTTTCACCCCCCCTGCTATTTTTCATCAAAAACAAAAGATCTTAGGTTCAATTATCATTTTTACCCGTTTAAGACCTTTTTCCCCACTGTAAAATCACTATTTACTGTTTTAGGGGTGACATCATCTATCCGGGTAAAAGCCTATGTCACAACGAATTTTTTAAGCTATTACACATAATTTTACGGTTCTTAGTTTCCAAGG
The DNA here is from genome assembly GCA_946902985.2 of Meconema thalassinum. Lineage (NCBI taxonomy): Eukaryota > Metazoa > Arthropoda > Insecta > Orthoptera > Tettigoniidae > Meconema > Meconema thalassinum. The sequence continues at coordinate 772,696,016 of OX336388.2, read as the reverse complement.
TATCGATTTTTCAATTTGGGGGTAGTTTTCACCCCCCCTGCTATTTTTCATCAAAAACAAAAGATCTTAGTTTCATTTATCATTTTTAGGTGTTTAACACGTTTTTTCCCCATAACATGACTATTTACTGTTTTAGGGGTGAAATGACCAATCCAGGTAAAAGCCTATGTCATCACCTATTTTTAAAGCTATAACGCCTAATTTTAGGGTTCATAGTTTCCAAGATATTGAGTTTTCAATTTTGGGGGGGGGTAGTTTCACCCCATAAAGGGGGACGTCGCCCCAAGTGCTAGGACCCCTCATACAAGTCCCTAGCATGATTGGTTCACGAGATATTAACAAAAGTGTAGTTAGGCCCTTTTGACAAGAAAATAAATGAATGATACTTTCAAAAACGAGGTGTCACCCCAAGTGCTAGGATACTGCCTATGGGAAAATCCCATCCTGGGTTCAGAAAATATTAACAAATGTGTAGTTAGACCCTTTTGACAAAAGCCACCGGTGTGCATACATACAAAAATTGCTCTTTCACCCCAGGTAAGGGTAGTTTTTATTTTGGGGGTTGACATACCTCATTCATACAAAAGGAGAATTCACTACGAGTCCTATGACACCCCATATGTTTACATCGCATTATTGGTTAGCGAGATACTAAAAATCGAATGACCTATTAGTTTTTTGTTTTTTTAATAAATTTTTTAAAAAGCCTCATCTATAAAGAATCTTTTAAAAATTCCGCTCTCTTACAAAAGCCCTCAAGTGCGCATGCATACAAAAATAACCACTACTTAACCTCCGGGTAAGGGTAGATTTATTTTGGGGTGGATATACTCCCGTCCATAGCAAGGGGTGGTTCACCACAAGTCCTACGACACCCTATATGCATCGTTCTAGCCTTACAAGCTCATTAAATTCGCCAAATTGTCAAAAAAGCACGTTTACCTCAAATTGCGTTTCCAAATTCCACCCATTTTAAAAAATTACCTCACCATCAAATAGAGCGGGAAAAATAGCATTTAAACGAACCCTCACTCAACCCTAGTCCTCGCCCGCCACCAAACATTTCCCAACATAGCCATACGTATTCAAGCACACACGCGACTTGCAAGAGAACATACACTACCCCACTACCCGCGAATAACCTTTTGTTTTGGTGCTCACACTCGCATGGGTGTCAGATGACAGTTAGCATCCTAATAAACATCCTCCATGACGTCAACACCCATTAACTTTTTATCACCATCGCACAAACAAGCCAAAGGGTCAACCTCTTCCCACGCTAACACGTGCACTGCACATGCTCGCTCCTGGACCACGTGCTCGCTCTAAGGACCCATGACGTCATCCCATGACGTCATCAGGATTACGCAATTTCTGGTCATGATGATGCAATATCCAAAGGGAAGTAAACGCTTACTACTCCTGTAGATGACATCGTTGATCCGTTTCACGACTCGGTACGGGCCCTCCCAGGACTTCTGCAGTTTGGGTGACAGGCCTTTCTTCCGTAATGGGTTGAAGAGCCAGACCAGGTCGTCCTCGTGGAATCCGCCGGCATCCGTCTGCTGGTCGTATCGGGTCTTCATTCGGTCGGTCTCGATCCGCAGTTTCCTCCTCTCGAACGCGTGCACGTCCTCCAGTTCGTCGACCAGTTCTTGACAATACTGGCTTACCGGGACCGGATCATTCCCAGGTCGGCCGAGGGCAAGATCGACAGGTAGACGGAGCTCCCTCCCAAACATGGCCCGGGCTGGTGTGCACCCGGTGGCTTCATGCACGGCGACGCGGTAGGCCAGGAGAAATAGAGGAAGATGTTTGTCCCAATCCCTCTGGTGCTCGCTGACAACTATTCGGAGATGGTTCTCGATGGTGCGGTTGAATCGCTCTACCATCCCGTCGGACTGAGGGTGTAGCGGCGCTGTCCTTGTCTTCCGGATTCCCAGCAGCTGGCATAGGTTCTGGAACACCTGCGATTCGAAGTTCCTCCCTTGGTCGGAGTGCAGCTCCAGGGGTACTCCGTACCGGCTGACGAATTCCTTCACCAGGGTCTCTGCAATCGTCGCGGCTTCTTGGTTAGGGAGCGCTTATGCCTCCGGCCATTTGGTAAAGTAGTCGCTGACGACCAATATGTAGCGGTTTCCTGCCTCGCTTAATGGGAATGGCCCAGCAATATCGATGGCCACTCTCTCCATGGGGCCGCCCACGTTGTAGGTCTTCAGTGGACCCCGTCGTCTTCGTCCTGGGCCTTTACTGGCTGCGCAATCGTGGCACCTCGCGCAGTGGTTCTCTACGTCAGTTCGGCATCCGATCCAGTAGAACCGCTCTCTCAGCTTCTCCAGGGTCTTCCTTATCCCTAGGTGTCCACCAGATGATCCTCCATGGACTTCCTTCAGGACTTCCTCCGTCATAGCCTTTGGAATGACGACTTGTTCCCGAGATGTCTTCCCGTTGGTGCTCTCCCAGGTACGGCATATGAGGCAATCCCTCACAACCAGCGAGTCCCACTGCGCCCATTAGGACTTAAACTTTGGGCTGCAGTCACTCACAATGTTCCACCCGAGTCTGGGGACACAGGCCCCCTTCCATTCGGCTATCAGTCCCAGGTCATCATCTTCTGCTTGTGCCCGCATGAAAGATTCGCGGCTCCAGCTCCCTTGAAGTTCCACGGTAGTACTTCGGCACTGTATCCCGGTGTTCTCCTCCCTTCGGGCACAGAAGGTGCAGTCTTCGGGGCACGGTCTTCGTGACAGGGCGTCGGCGTTAGAATGCAGTTGGCCTTTCCTGTGCTTAATCTCAAAGTTGTACTGTTGAAGCCTCTCTAACCACCGCGCGAGTTGACCCTCGGGCTGCTTGAAGTTCAGGAGCCACCGCAGGGATGCATGGTCAGTCCTGATGAGAAATTCTTGCCCGTACAGGTACTTGTGGAAGTGTTCAATGATCTTCACGATGGCGAGAAGCTCCTTCCTGGTGACGCAGTAGTTCCTTTCTGGCTTTGACAAGGCCTTGCTGAAGTAGGCCACTACTCTCTCCTCGCCGTCCACTACTTGCGACAGGATTCCCCCTATGCCAAAGTCGCTGGCATCGGTATCGACGATGAACCTTGTTCCAGGTCTGGGGTAGGCCAGCATAGGCGCGGTGCACAGAGCCTGCTTGAGTTGTTCGAAGGCACTGTGGCATTCTGCTGTCCACGTGAAGAGTTGGTCCTTCTCAGTCAGTCGATGTAAAGGTTTGGCGATGTCGGCGAATCCTTTCACGAAGCGACGGTAATAAGTGCAGAGTCCCAGGAAGCTTCGTAGTAGGGACTTGTCCTTCGGAACTGGCCACTCCCTCACAGCTGTGGTCTTCTCTGGATCGGTGCGCACCCCTTCCTCGGAGACGATATGCCCAAGGTACTGGACCCGCTTCTGGAAGAGCTGACACTTCTTGGGGCTCAATTCAGCTGGGCAGCCCGTAGCTTCAACAAGATCTCCTTCAGGTTGCTGTAGTGCTCCTCGAAGCTTCTCCCCAGAACGATGACGTCGTCTGGGTAGACCAGGCAGGTCTTCCAGTGTAGTCCCCTCAGAATGGACTCCATTAGCCTTTCGAAGGTCGCAGGGGCGTTGCACAGGCCGAATGGCATGACGGTGAACTGCCAGAGCCCACTGCCCACAGAGAACGCAGTTTTCTCGCGGTCCTTAGGGTGGACATCCACCTGCCAGTAGCCACTCTTCAAATCCAAGGTGGAGAACTATCTCGACCCTGATATGGTGTCCAGGGTGTCGTCGATCCGGGGTAGAGGGTAGCTGACCTTCTTCGTGACGTCATTCACCCGCCTGTAATCCACGCAGAACCTGGTGGAACCGTCCTTCTTCTTCACTAGCACGACCGGAGAACTCCAAGGACTATGTGATGGCTCGATCACCCCTTGCTCCTTCATCTCTTCTACCATACGGTCGACTTCGGATTGCTTGGCGAGCGGGACACGTCGGAATGGGGCCCAAATCGGTGCGCTGTCCCCAACGTCGATTATGTGCTGGACCAAGCTTGTCCTGCCGAAGTCTTTGCTCCCCATGGAGAAGACGTCCTGAAATTCGCGTAGCAGGTCCTGAAGTTGGCGTGACTGTTCCTCGTCTAAATGGTCCTGGGATCCTTGGTACAGCTTCTGTAGTTCTTCTGGCAGTGTGCGTCTTCTTCGGTTGTCCGTCTGCAGGTGTCCGTCCGTCGTATCTGTGATGCGGGCAATCCAGGTAACGGGCTCGCAGACTCTTAGGTTGGTGTCCCAGTGAACCGTAATGTCGTAGTCGTTCAGGTTGTACAGGCGGACGTACGGCCGAGACGTCGTGTTGATGAGAGTCTTGGCAACTAGCAATCCTTTTGTCTGGATGTCCTCATATTTTGGCTCGATGACAGCCGCCACTCCCTCAGCAGTTCCGTCGACAATTACGGCAGCGCTGACATCCGTCCTGGCGGGAACGATGACATCTTCTCTCAGCCTTACTCGTCGTGCGGTGATGGACTCGTGCGCTGGTTGCAAAGCAAGTTCCTCACCTCCGAAGTGCAGAGTGTTGGTACTCAGATCCAAGATGATGTTGTTCTGGTCCGGGAAGTCCAGTCCGATGACCACTTCATTTGATACATCAGCCACAAGCACTGGATGCTTTATCGCCCGTCGACCAATGACGAACTCCAGTGATGCTTCGCCATGTACCGGTGCGGTCTCTCTGGTCACGGTTATTAGCTGGAGGTTCCTTTGTGTGGGTTGCACTCTCCACTTCGGGATCACGGTGGGACTGACGATGGTCCTCGATGCTCCCGTGTCGATTAGCATGGGCCAGCTCTCTCCGTTGACGACTCCGTCGACCATCAGGCTGCTATTGTCCCTCCGTAACTTCGTCACACGAACCTGGACTGCCGGGGCTTGACGACTGTCACAAGCCAACCTTTGCCCCCCAAGGCTGGCTAATATTCGTTTCCCTGGGTCGCGCGGTTTTCAGACGACTGATTTCCCGTCGGATACCCTCGGCGGCGGCGATCACCGCAGTCCTTGCTCAGGTGGCCTTTCTTACCGCAGGTCCAGCAGGTCGGTAGTCCTCTTCCGGGCCGCCTCTCCGGTTGCCTTCCGGCTGTGTCGTTGCTGGTGGTGCCGCGACTATCGAAGAAACGGCTTAGCGCCTCCATTAATTCGTCGGCCAGGGGTTTGGTCTCGTTGGTTTTTACTGGTTCGTCGACGTCCACTTGACGCACCCGCGCGTGCATTCTGGATGCCTGTTTTGCCGTCTCGAACTCAAGTGCGTGGCTCAGCGCATCTGTCAGGGTCTTATTGCGCGCGAGTCGCAGCGCCTGTTGAGTGTCCGAGTCCCGTAGCCCGTCGGTGAAAGTCTGCGTCGCTATCTGCTACAGAAAGTCGGCCGGCGCTGTTGGGTAGGCGAGCCTTACGAGACGTGCGATGTCCGTCTCGAACTCCTGCCGGGTTTCCGCGTTCTTTCGTACCCGGGTCCGGAGCTGCATCTGGTAGGCCTGCCGAAGATGGCTATCTCCATATCGGGACTCCATATGGGCGATTAGTGAAGCGTAGTCCTGGGATCCAGTCGGGATGGCCTGTAGGACGTTAAGGGCGTCCCCTCTCAGCGCTACAATGAGAGCTGTAGCCTTTTCCGTGCTGTTCCAGTTGTTTATTGAACAGGCTGCCTCGATCTGACGTAAATAGGTGCTCCACGGGACCTTTCCGTCGAAGGTTGGGGGCGTCACTCTGCTCTGTCCCGTTCCTGATATTCCTGGTGTACCTGTGGGCGGGCGTCGGCGCAGCTCGGCAACTTCCTCTTGAAGAGCGTTGAATCTCGCTTCCATCCCCGTCGACGGGTGTTGGTTCAGCTCAGAAATTTCCTTTTGTAAAGCGTTGAATTTTTCTTCCACCCCCGTCAGTGGGCGTTGGCGCAGTTCGGCAACTTCCTCTTGCAAGGCGTCGAACTTCTTTTCTACTGCTGTGACTTCCTCTCGTAGGCCCTGGCAGACGGTGTTGACTTCCTGACGCAGACCCTGTTCCAATTTCTTTTGACTTTCATGTAATTTCGTCAGCAGATACTCTTCCAGACTTTTCTGGCCATCCAGAAATTTGGCGGTTAGGTCCTCTGCTAGCTTATTCTGACCGTCTTCTAATTTGGAAGTTAGGTCCTCGGCTAAACTTTTCTGGCTGTCTTTCATCTTCTTCTGGCCGTCTTCTAGCTTCTTCTGGCCGTCTTCTAATTTGGCAGCTAGGTCCTTGGTTAAATTCTTCTGGCCGTCCACCATCTTCTTCTGGCCGGCCTCCATTTTGGTTTCCATGCCATTTAACTTTTCCAGCAATGCTGCCAATTGCGCCTCCATTTTAGTTGTTTGTCTTGTAAAGGGCATGCACTCACAGGAAAATTAGAGAAAATGACCTGCTCGTGTTTTGAAACCAGGACCGTCAGGTGTTGTGCTTGAGTTCGTAATCCGGCTTCTGACACCAGTTGTTACGTGCCACCCCTAGTGGCACTTTTGTTAACTGGATTACGGTGGGTAGAAAGCACAACACAGGATGCTCCTTTTAAAGAAATAATTAATTTTATTTCGGCCAGAAAGTTACACTACTCATCAGCAATTCCAAGGAATTAGAACCTTACTCCAGTTTCCTCAAGTCGAGAACACTTCCCCCTTTCACTTGTCAATGAGCCACAGAAGTTAATCCTCCCGCTAATGAGCCTGGTGGCCTTGACAGAACTACATGCAACTTCTTCCTTTTGTACACAAATTACAGTTACTTACTATAACTTGCTACGCGCAGCTTCGCTGTTCACGAGCTGGGAAACAATGTCACTGGATTTCGTAACCACAATATCTCAGACACTCAGTGAAATCACACTCACTCAAAACACAGGCAGTCCCCTGTATGCTTCTCACTTCCTCGCTGTCAAGAGAAACGGTTTCACTAGGGGTTTCGCAAGTCACCACACTTCTGTCGCTCAGGATAATCGCTCACACTAGCTCGTAAAACACAACAACTGCTGCTTGACAGGTCGCTCGTATATAGCAGGCCGGTGACTCAATAAATGCTTCTAGACCCATCCAGGGTTCACGGCTTCTCGAGGTTTCCATCGCTGGCTCAGTCACGAATATTCTGGACCATCCCTTTGTCCTAGTAGTCCTGTTGCATAAGGCGCACGCAATACACTGAGGCCGAGCAGCCCAGCCCTGGGGCAGTTGTGACTCATGCGGCGAGCGATGGAACAAACTCACAGCCGTAACAGTATTTTGTAAGTTTCTCACAAGCCAACTCCACATACTGAATCCCCAAGAGCCTGGTTTACACACTTCCTGGTGTAGCGTCTTAATTTCTTGGCTGTCGCCCCGGAGGTCCAAGTTCAATTCCCGGCTCCATTAGAGATTTTAGAAACTGACTTGAGTGCTGGAACGGGGTTTACTCAGCCTCGTGAGGACAATTGAGAAGCTGCCTAAGAGTGAGCCAGCGCCCCGGTCACGGAGGCAACAATTGACGGCCGAGAGGTCCTGACACGTTGACCACGCATCACCTTATAATCTGCACGCCAAATGGCTGGGGAGCGGTCGCTTAGTTGGCCTAAGCCCTTCATGGGCTATAGCGCCCCGGGGTTTGGATTTTAGCCTACTTTCGACTTTTGCAAAAAATGAAAGTAGACTTATGAGATCTACACGGGCGAAAAGTTGTCAGTATATGTGTGTGTGTGTGTGAGTGTGTATATCTGCCTCCCCCTCCCCCCAACAATTCAAACACGTCGAAACCGAATTGAACGAAATTTGGTACAGATGTGGCTCTAGCAAAGGATACCTCAGTGGCATGTTTCATATCGCCGCCATCTTGTCGGAAACGTAATGGGGGCCACCCAAATGTTCATAGCTTAAATCAAATTACGACTAACCTAATCATCTGTTCTCTACCAAATGTTGCAAGAACATAACCTCATGCAGAAAGCGTTTTTCGACCAAATTACAAGGCCACCTACCAAATAGTTTAATGATGGCGGCCGTGTATGCGTGCAAATCGCGTGTGTGAGTGTGTATATCTGTTCCCCCTATCAATTAAAACACGACGAAACTGAATTGAAAAACATCTTGTACAGAGGTAGCACTAGCAAAAGACACCTCAGTGTCATGTTTTATAACACCGCCATCTTAACGGAAACGTAATGGCGGCCACCCAAATGTCCAAAGCTTAAATCAAATTACGACTAACCTAATCATCTGTTCTCTACCAAATGTTGCAAGAACATAACCTCATGCAGAAAGCGTTTTTCGACCAAATTACAAGGCCACCTACCAAATAGTTTAATGATGGCGGACGTGTATGCGTGCAAATCGCGTGTGTGAGTGTGTATATCTGTTCCCCCTATCAATTAGAACACGACGAAAATGAATTGAAATACATCTTGTACAGAGGTAGCACAAGTAAAAGACACCTCAGTGTCATGTTTTATATCACCGCCATCTTAACAGAAACGTAATGGTGGCCACCCAAATGTCCAAAGCTTAAATCAAATTACGACTAACCTAATCATTCGATTGCTACCAAATTTGACAGAAAAGTACCTTAATATGGGAAGTGTCTATTGCTTAAACTACAAGGTCATCAGCCAAACAGTTTCAAGATGGTGGACGTATGTATCATGCAAGTATTATAGCTTAACCGTAACTTACGATTCAACAAGGCCCGGTCTCACCAAAACCGTTTATCGTACAGAGGGTGGTTTAAACTGTCCTCAAGGAAGTGACCCGTAAGATATTAACATCTTGTAATAGAATGATTATAGCATAGCAGTGACTACCAGTTCCGGCCAACCGTGCCGTATCGTGCTGGGCCATGTCTTTGGATCAAAATGGAGGCTATTGTTTGCTCGCTAGTCCAAAGTTACGGTGAGGAATCAATGAATCATATTTAATATAGCACGTTGATATTCAACAAGCTACTACAACCAACATTGAATTATACTCCTTCAAAAGGACAATCAGTTATGACTATACCCATTGAGGAGAGAGTGGGCTATATGTTATTTACTGAACATCTTGTTTCTCCTAAGCCACAAAACTGCTGTATGAATAATAACACATATAGGTGACTTCGGTGGCGTAATTGGTAGCATGCTGAGCTTTTATGCCCAAGGTCGCGGGTTCAAACCCAGCCGAAGTCGTCGGATTTTAGCCTATTTTCATTTTATGAAAAAAATAAGCTTATGAGATTACCTTTTGTCCGTGTGTCTGTGTGTGTGTGTCCCTAATAACTTCTAAACGGTTGGAGCGATTTCAATGAAACTCAGTAAGATCATAGCACCATTCTGGCCAACCCCGACCGTACCCTTCAAATTTTGTTGTGTCTCACCAATCCAACATGGCGTCTGTGCAAAATATTTCACCAGCATTCAGTATCTCCGAAACTATTACCGATATCACCCTGGAATTGTGTACGGTGATAAAGGACACTAGTACAAGTTAATCTATGTAACTTTCATAAACCTGTAAAGTACAAAACGAACATGGCGGCCTAGCGAAGTTGAAATATTTTAATAGACTTTTCTCGAAATTTAACTCTCTGAGCGCAGTAAAATGTGGTAGAGTAAATGATTATACATATTGCAATGCACTGACATCTAATTTAGTACAATTGTTTACATAACCTCAAGATGGCGGCTGTGCGAAATTTTAAAATTAAGTTTTTATTTCTTGTGTCGTAATCATACGATCGAAGTGAAAGTTTGAATAATGAAGCTACGCAATAATTTTCCTTTAAAGATACATAACTCTATGGCCTATACATATATCAATCCAAAATGGCGAGCATCCGATTTATTTAGACAGTTCTCAATATCTACGAATCTTTTACAGCAATCGAACTGAATTTTTTATGTTCATAGAAGCTATGAACATAAGTTCACCTATAGGACTTTCAGTAACATGGTGATCACAAATCCAACATGGCGGCGAAGCGAATTATAATTATTTAAATGGACGTTTCTCGCGATTTAACCATCCGAGTGCAGTGAAACTTTGCACGTTAAATGCTTATACAAATATTAGTCCACTGGCATTTAATTTATTTCAATTGTTTTCATAACCACAAGATGGCAGCTGTGTGAAATTTTAAAATCTCGTTTTTACTTCTTGTGTTCTAATCATGCGATTGAAGTTTGAATACCACACGTACACAATAATCTTAATGTAATAGTACAAAAATAAAAATCCAACCTGGCGACAATCTGAAATATTTAGACAGTTCTCAATATCTACGAATCTATCACAACCTTCATACTGAAATTTTGTATGTTGATAGAGGCAATTAACATGAGTAGGATATATGAAAATAGGCTGTATAGTTCTTCACGGAATTACTTGTTTTAAGAGCGTTACAAACCCCTCAGTATGCCTTCCTTCAGAGGTGAAGTAAAGCCGGCGGTCCCATGCCATAGATTTATGGCATAAAAAAGAACCTTCCACTAACTGCACTTGTGTGAAGCCAAACTTTGTAGGTTAGAATTGATAACGCTCTATTTGTTCCAACGTTCGCCACCAGGTGCTGACTGCGATGCCATCTAGTAGCCAAGTCCACAAGTTAGGTGTAGTCCTTACCTGAATTAAAACAGGTAACACTCATTAATACAGCCATCTCAATTACTAGCAGTTTTCAGACAGGTTCTACACACACCCAAAGTACAAGGAACTACATGACCGCGTTGTCACAGTCCCTAAACTGAGAAACCAACCAGCGTGATGTTGGTAAATGCATACTGTACTGCATCCCAAATTGGGAGACTACTGCAGCTGACCGTCTGGCATGGCGTCGACTCGTTCACAATGGTCCTCTACGTTTCGAGCAGGACCGCTGGAGTTCTGATGCTCTGAAGCAAATCGCTCGTAAAGAACGTTAGTCTAAGAGCCCTCAGCACCTTGGTGATAATAAAACTTGCCACCAGTGTGGAAGAGTTTGTGGCTCGAGGATTGGTCTCTACAGTCACATGAGAACCCACCAGTGAATGTTTTGGAAGACAATTTAATACTCGTTCGCGAGTGATAGCCAATGATGACTGCATCTTACTGCCCATAAGAACAGAAGATAAAAATGAAACTTTGAATCCCAAATGTTTTGGGTGGTGGCGATTGTTGTTTTGAGGGGAAGGACATGGAGGTCATCTGCCCCTGCTGTTGTTGTTCGTAAGCATGATTGAAAAGCTAGCCGGGTGTGCGTGTTCGGTTTGGTCCTGGCATGGATTCGTAACTTTTATTGCTATTGTAACAGTTTCACGTGAAAGCTATTACCGTGAAAGTATCGGTATACTACTTTACTCTACTTGTGTATTGACTCAGTTCTTTTGATCAAGAAACTTAAGATATATTGAAGATGTAAGTCGAGCAATAATAAGTTACAAATATAATAACATCCTATCAGACTGTAGTATGATTTATGAAAAGCGTACAGACAAAGATCAATTGAGTAGCTGTCTGACATTCAGACAGCGCGCGCCCCAGTCACGGAGGCCAAGAAATACGGCCAAGGGGGACGTGCTGACTACGCGTCACCCCGCAATCTGCAGACCAAATGGCAGGGCAGTGGTCGCTTGTTAGGCCTAGGTTTGGTTTTTCTTACAAACAAAGACGAAGTAATAGGCCTATTTGAGATATTATTATTATTATTGATAGTAATAATAATAATAATAATAATAATAATGGATCAATTATTCATAAATCAATGTAATAATAAAGAATTATTAAAATCTCTAATAATAATAGTCTCTGCTTCAAAAATACAGATGGGACTTTGGAAACAAGTAATAAGGAAAATTGTTCACTCCTTGAAAACTATTTCAAGGACCTTTTAAACTGTGAATCTCCGAAATAACAATTCACCTATGAAAAACCAACACCGAATCCAGATTCAGAACCCCGCACACAAGGCTTCATAACTTAACATAACGAAAATGGTTGTTTGGGTAGATTATGTAACAAAATGGGTCTTGGTCACATTGTGGTCGTTGCGTTTCATATCCGGAAGTCATTTGTATCGCATGGTAACGTTATTGGGCCATATAACGTTATTCTGTTATTGGTTATCGTAGAAACGAAATAGTATTGTCCGACAGAAATAACGTTATTTGAATAAGTCTCTCGAAAAATATCCCCTAATACCGTTATTCGGACTAATAACGTTCTTAGGATAACGGTTATCGTAGAAACGAAATACTAGTGCCCACCTGAAATAACGTTATCGGAATACATATCTCGAAAAAAATCTCCCAATATCGTTATTTGGACTGATAACGTTATTCCAATATCAGTTAACCAAGGAACGAAATGGTAGTGCCTGCCTGAAATAACGTTATCGGAATACATATCTCGAAAAATATTCCCCCAATACCGTTATTAGGATTAATAACGTTATTCGGATATTGGTTATCTCAGGAACGAAATGGTAGTGCTCACTAGAAATAACGTTATTTGACTAGATCTCTCCAAAAAAATCCCCCAATACCGTTATTCGGACTAATAACGTTATTCGGATATCGGTTATCGCGGGAACGAAATGGTAGTGCTCACTATAAATAACGTTATTTGAATACATCTCTCGAACATTATTCCCCCAGTACCGTTATTCGGACTAATAACGTTATTCGGATATCGGTTATCGCAGGAACGAAATGGTAGTGCTCACTAGTAATAACGTTATTTGAATATATCTATCGAAAAATATTCCCTCAATACCGTTATTCGGACTAATAACGTTATTCGCATATCGTTTATATATTACAAACGGCATCATCGATTGAGAATGGCACCATTTTGATACATTTTGCGTTGGAGAACTCCATGGAGTAGAAAGAGTGGAAGTGTCACTTTGCGACCTACGTCGTGTTTGGTTCTGAGTTTAGCCGCGAGGTTAATAAATACTCGGAAGTGCTTACCGTGATAGGGTATTGTATTTTTTTAGCCTACTTTTCACATTTTGCAAAAATGAGGAAAAAAAGACTTATGAGATCGATCTGGGCAAATGTCTGTCTATCTGTGCATGCCCCCCCCCCCTATCAACTCCTAAACGGCTGAAGCAATCAAAACCAAATTTGGTATGAGTAAAGATCTATATCTGAATATCTCAAGGCCATGAAAATGAAGTCAGTGCTACCAACTGCTGAAAAACCGCAATTGAAATTTGAGCTCCATTGGATATCTTGGAAGGTAGGCATGGGAGCTATTCCAAAATTGGCACATAATTATATAGATAATAATATTTCAGATTAATTTCCAGGAGGCCATACATGACAGTGTTGGCAAAATGATTCTAAGCAAGCCGATAGGTCAAATTTTTAAATTAATAGGAACTTCTACACTATCAATTGGATTTCAATCAAATTTCGTATGTAGTCTACTATGTGTACCTACATAACCAGATATCACTATGCGTATTCTTAAGAGCAACCAGCTGCTGACAACTGTTGATAATTGCTGTCTCTACTTTGTTACCCTTATATTAATATATCAGAATGCATGCAAGCCAACAACTCTAAACTTTGCACACGTATAGTACCTGACATTCTAGATTAATTTGGAGTAACTAATATTATGGCAATGCCGCTAACATGATTCTAAGCCTGATGATAGATTCAATTCTAAAATGCATGTAACTTCTATACATACAAATGGATTTCGTCCAAAATTGGCACAACAATAGATCATAATATGTCAGATTATTTATGACCAAGACATGCATGACATTGCTGCCAACATGATGTTACGCGCACTGATAGATCCAATATCTAACTGCATGTAACCTCCACGTTATCCATTGAACTTCAATCAAATGTTGTATTCTGTACCTTAAGAGACGGAACTAAGAATATATTAAGTCACCAGGGCTTCCAACTGTAGTGCAGGTATATTTCGAATTAATTAGAAATTTTGATATTACCAACTTAATTTCGTCATTAACTTAGATAGTTCCATATAGATTAAACATTGGCATGAATCTTTAAGTTTAAGAAAAATAGGCTCCTTAGTTTGTCACGGAACTGCTTGTTGAACTTGCGAAAGTGGCGAATGTCCGGAAAAACACTCTTAAATGCGCTTTTGAAGAAAGGAACAACAGACCGACACCACTTGAAATACATAGGCCTAGGTGGATAGCAAACGACCTGAAGCTTAATAGAGATCAAGTACTAGCGAATCAACTAGACAACGGGGAAAATTCAGTGTACATTAAATTAGTGTACACCTTACTTTATGAAAACATATTATCTCGACATGAAGGTGTGAAATCCTTCCGGCTAGCTAGCGGTATCACCACAAAGATAACTATCACTGCTTCAGACTCTTTAACAAAACGTGTGCGTGTCTGTTTAATCTCCTCCCGAAGTCAACAATGAAAGGCTCTCCCGCGTGCTTTCTACGCATGGAGTTCTCAAGGACATACGGAACGAGTGCTGGAATGAAGTATACGAATTTTCTGCTGTAAGTAATGGCGTACGTATTGTAACAATTGAACTTAAATACCCCATTCCATCATATTTGACGGTCAATGATTGTAAAGTTCTGTTAACATATGAAGGACAAGCTAAGTATTGCTTTTATTGTAAAGAAACCTCCCACTTACAAATAGACTGTCCGAACAGAAGGAATCGCCCGGTACTTCATGTCAGACAACAAACCAACAGCACGGTGCTGGGCGAGTCAGATGGGAGTAGTAAGCTAAGCAACACTACCGACATGGAAACTGCAGTACCTTCCCCTGAATATCCAGCCATATCAGAGGCCTTTCATAACAGGCCCCATTCTACAAACACATATAGCATTGCGGAAGTAACTCAACCATCAGGTAACGTAGCTGAAACATCCCTGACTACTTTACATAGCAAAGAAGAGGGAACTGTGACGTAACGATCGGGCAGCACGGGGAAGGGACACACCAGCAGGCAACACAGCAGTCTGTGCAGCAGCCAGATACTATTAAGACTAAATGTCCCGATTTTTAGTTTGTAATTCTGACACCACGTAGCAGCACCAAAGTGAGACAATTTCTGTTTTAAGTTTTCTCTTGAATGAAAGCTCGTATTTGCGATGTCGAAACCACTATGTATACTAGAGTGCAATAGAATTGATATCAATTCAATGCATTTTCCAAAATGTGAAAAACAAAGACGTTACTAGCAGTTTTTTATATTTCTGCTTAAAATATGAAAAAAAAACCTGGTAATACGAAAACGGAGATTTATTTCCTGATTCCAATGCATTTTTCATAAATAAAATCGTGTGAATGGAATCGTCGGCATTAGTTTGGGAATTGTTTTGAAAAGGGTGGTAGGAGTAGCGGCGCGGATATACAAGATCTCTAGCGCAAGGAAAATGATGAACACGCCGAGTTGACGAATATTGTAGTTCGGCGAGTTACATGTACAAGTGCCTAGGCGTGGAACAATATCTGAGCACTAAAATTATAGTAATGTCACGCTTATGTAACGTTGACACAATGTGTTTATACAGATACTTTCTTACTTCCTCAAACATTCTTGTTCTTGTTCTTGTTGATAATAATACATTGTAGGGGCTTGGGACATCTTGGTCATCAGTCCCATGTAGTTGACTATGTGTGTTACTGTATTAGTGCCAGGGATGGGGCAGGTGCCCTGAGTCTTCAAGTAAGGTACTATCTCGGCATTTACCTGGAGGGAGTGTGGAAAACCCTGCGAAACACAAGGCACAACTGAACTTCAGGTGCAACCATAATGGTAGGTTGATTGACAGGTGAACTAGTCAATGAGAGATGTTGGACTGATGACAGTTTCCTAGGGAAAAAAATCATAAAATAAGAAGGAATTTCTGAATGGCAATAAACATCTGCTGTAAGAAACATTGTTTCAGTTCCTTACCTTTTATTTCGTTCAATACGCCAATACACAAGCTCTGCTGGGACTTTTCTTCGTTTTCTGTGAGCGTACAAAGGAAGTGGATATTTATGCAGGACGCTTGCACCTAGGTAACTTGCGCTTGACTGTCGTCAGTATCTATGGAGACCAATTTTCCATTTTCACAATGGCTACGTCTCACTTTTCCACACAACACATTGTTTCCATTTGAATTCGAACTCTCTTCTCTGAAAAAAGTTGTCACTGAATAGTTCGTGGTCTTGTACTCTTACACTTATATATTAGAAGTTCAAACAAGATGTTCAGTAAAGAACATATAACCTAGTTTCTCCTAAATGTATGCGTATAGTTATAACTCGTTGTTATTATCAAAGAGAACAATAGAATCATTTCTTGGTTGAAGACCTTAGAAACTATTTACCTCTACCAAACGCCACAACCTATAAAAAACTACTACCATCATTGAAGAAAGATAGATAAGAAGTATCTCAAGAATGTAATGGATCTGGAGACATAATCGACCGGACTGGCTGCGTGGCTCAGTGGTAACGTTCTCGCTTGCTGGGCCCTAGGTTGCAGGTTCGTATCCTGGCGCAGTCAGCCGGCATTTGAGGGTGCACAAATGCGAGGGAGCCGTGTCAGTAGATTTACTGACACGTTAAAGATCCCCTTCGGGCCAAAATTCCGGCACCCCGGCGTATCTAAAAGCAGCAGTAGTTAAAAGGGACGAAAAACAAATAACATTATTATTATTGTTATTATTGCATAATCGACCTGCCGTGGGCAACATCCAACTTTGAGTTGAGGCATGTCTTTACACGTCTGGTTGTGCATGGCTTTCACAACCCTAATTGAATTAACAAATCTTTCCATGACCCTACAGAGACGTGTGTATACAAACTATGTGGATATTTTCGATTGCTATTTTCCTGAAATAAAAGTATTAATTAATAACCTGAACTAGCACCAACGGCTAGAATTCAGTTACTATGTGAAATCGGTTTGTTCTTTGCTTCAAATAACATTTTCAAATAACGCACAATAGGCTGTTACAAACCCTTTAAAATAAAAAGTAACAATTTATCGTAGTATCATCTTGCCATTCTTCAAGTTCGATGTGCATAGAATGCCAATGGTATACGGTACTAACCAATGGAGTCCCACGTAGACCAGTCGAGACATCTAGTGGAGAAGTATCGAACAATATAATCCTAACAGGGCGAGTGCATTCTAGTGGCCATAGGAAGAAACTTTTCAATAAAATCTTGAAGTTAATAAGTAGGCCGGCGTGTAGTTACCTTTTTGGCTGCTAGATGTCTCGAGCAAATCTGCTGGTGAATTATGTTTTAATTATATATTTTCAAACGTAATAGGCACAATATAACGCTTAATTTTAAAACGTCTGAATCATTACAAAACAATAAATATATAAAATTTCAAGCAAAAAAATAATAATTCTGATGGGGTTTGGACCATAGGCATATGAGTGATAGGCCAACGCTTTACCACGGAACCATTTGTGCCAACAAGCTTGGTTCTATATAAAATGACTTACATATAACTTGTTAGCAAATAATGATTTAGACTAAACGATTTCATCAGTGGAGTATATTATTTATTTATAAAGTATTTCATACAAACTTTATTTATTTTGTATCAGTACGCTATATTGCATGCAATACTCAAATTAGTGAAATATAAGTCAGGCACAAGATATCCGCTGCCATCTTGTCTTCTTACCGAGACGGCTCAGCTTTTTGAAATCACTTCTGCACTTTAGTATTACAAAATAAACTTTTAATTTCGAACGTGCCACTTCCTTTAGAACAGTTAAATCGATTCTCGGCTCGATAATCGGAACTGGTGGGTCCCATGATATGGATTATAAAGTTTGCATAATTCGCACGCTCGCCATCCTGAAATGGTACGGCGAATGACCTTGCAGTTTGGTCACAAGACGCGTCCTATATGAAGGTATGTTGTTACCAAATTTGGTAGAGATCGGATGATTTGGTTAGTCGCTATTTGATTTTACGTTTTGAACGTTTGAGTGGCCGCCATTCAGTTTTGGTAAAGATGGCGGCAATATAAAACATGACACTGAGGTGCCCATTGCTTGTTCGACCTCTGTACCAAATTTCGTTCAATTGGGTTTCACCGTGTTCGAATTGATAGGGGGGGGGGGGACAGACATTCAGAGTAAACACACTCACACACACACACACAGACTCACAGACACACACACATACACACACACAGACAGACACACAATTTTTGGCCCTGTAGTGATCTCATAAGTCTACTTTCATTTTTTGCAAAATCGAAAGTAGGCTAAAAAAGACTAAACCCGTGGCGCGACAGCCGTTGAAGGGCCTAGTTCTACCAAGCAACCGCTGTTCAGCCATGTAGCTTGCAGATTGTGGGGTGACGTTTAGTCATCCAACATGTACAAATAAATTTAAAGTGTAATCAAAACAGCTCAGTACTTTACACATTCTCTAATGCAAGCGTAATTTCAAATATAAACTAGGGAAAAAATCTTATGTAGGCCTATGTGTAGAGGTTTTTCTTAGGGCCTGGCTTCCTTTTCTTGGTACAGTACTTACTGTCGACCAAAATATTATGTGCACTCGAGTTTGAAGGTTGTTTGTGATGTAACCAATAGACCTATTTAAAATCCACTAACATAATCATTTTCGTCGTTCTATTTTACGTTAGTTCATGTAGGTTTGGAATTTTTTATTTATATTTTAATTTTTTATCGCAGTTGAAACACAAACGGTGACCGTTTTTAAGCGTGTTTCAACCATGCATCACATTTAATAATTATTATCTCACAAACCCGTCATCAGATTGAATCCAAATTTTAGCACAATATACATTGGAATGTTGTATAACAGGTTTATTAATTTCAACATTTTGTGTGTTCAAGAACGAATTTTGTTATCATTTTTGTAAGGTAACTATTTCTAGGCTCGGGGTCGTTGTAAAATGTAGTTCTTGGTTGCGTTGTAATCCTTATACATCAAAAAGTTATGTTGTATGACTGTGAAATACGTAAATTAATTCACTTATTTTATATCGTTTTGTATTTATACGGGGAATTAAGACATGGTTCACCAGCTAGACGCTCCGGGATATTCTGTACAGCGTTGCTGATATGGAGCCCATTACTTCCGAGCGAAGCGTGCCTTGACGCGTGATGGAGCCCATCTTGGCAACGCTGTACAGCTTTTACGGGAGCGGCCAACTGGTGAACCATGTCTTAATTCCCCATACAAATACAAACCGATATAAAATAAGTGAATTAATTTACGTATTTCACAATCATACAGCATACCTTTTTGATGTATAAGGATTACAACGCGACCAAGAACTACATTTTCAAACCAACCCGAGCCGAGAAAAAGTTACCTTACCAAAATGATAACAACTTTGTTTCTTGGTCATACAAAAATTTAAAATTAATGGACCAGTTATACATTATTCCAATGTATATTGTGTTAAAATTTGGATTCGATCTGTTGAAGGGTTTGCGAGATAATAATTCTTAAATGTGACGCATGGTTGAAACACGCTTAAAACGGGCACTTTTTTGTGTTCCACCTGCGATAAGAAATATTAAAATATATAAAAGAATCCAAACCAACAAGAACTAACGTAAAACAGAACGACGAAAATGATGATGTTATTGGATTTTATGTAGGTCTATTGGTTACTTCACAAACAACCTTCAAACTCGAGTACAAATAATATTTTGGTCAATGGTAGTCGCAATTCCCCCTGGGATTTAGTGGTATGCCCTTGAATCAGGGCTGGCATGCGAAACGAAATGTATGGCTGTGGGGGCGAATATATTTGAATTTCGCCGTGAGCGCGATACTCGGGAGCGAAATGACAATGATTGTCGGCGGGAAATTAAATCGGAGCGAAACTTAATTCGAAGCGAAATGACATAGCGAAATCAACGCGAAACTTAATAGCAACGCGAAATTACATTGTACAATTGAATAAAATTTCACTCACGGCGCGAAAAAGTCGTTACCATCTTTTAATTTCGCTCCCGGCGCCAAATACAATTCATTACAGACTTTTAATTTCACTCGCGGCGCAAAATAAAATTCAATACAGACTTTTAATTTCGCTTCCGGTGCGAAATAAAATTCGTTACAGACTTTTAATTTCGCTCCCGGCGCGAAATAAAACTCGGTTACAGACTTTTAATTTCGCTCCCAGCGCGAATTAAAATTCGTTACAGACTTTTAATTTCGCACCCGGCGTGAAATAAAATTCCCAAACGGTATTTATGATGATGATGATAATTGTTGTTTTAAGTGGCCTAACATCTAGGTTATCGGCCCCCAAACGGTATTTAGTTTCGCCCTCCGATGTGAATTTAAAATGAATGGAACATTTCATTTCGATGTCGAATTTAAAATGTATTCGTGTCGAGAGTGAAATTATGTTCGGAGCGATGTTCAAAGTCCTGACGTTGGCAGCAGTAGCAGTCTTATTACCGTTCACCGCCTGCACAATCTGCAGGGCTGCAACAGCAACGTGAGTCATTCAATGGTCATTACTCCAGTAGAGGAGAAAGTCAGTGCTATGGCATCAACATCACCATCGTCGTTGACTGCACCTCGGACTCGTGGCTGGCCCTCCCTGACGTTCATAACGCAATGGGGCAACAAGTACATTTACTTGTTCTATAGCGAACAAGAAGACGAATGTGCTGTGTGGACAGACATTCAAGATAAGTGACGAACTCCAATTACAATACAAATTGTCAGTTGTAACTATTCAGTCAGTCAACACTAATTTGCCCAATAACTGGGAGGGGGACAATGTATATACAGTAATATGTAAATAACATTATATGTATTAGTTTATGGTCACGATTATAATGCAGCAATTTTAGTGATCTTAAATCTAACACATGTATTTTTTTTTCAGGAGTGTTTCTTACATCTTATATACGTTGTACCCCACCCAGTTATCGGGTAAATTAATGTTGACTGACTGAAGAGTTACAAATAACAGAAAATCGTCAGTGGTAGTACCGCGGCGTATAAGGAGTTCTGTTTCGGAGGCGGGTTACTCGAACAACAGGGTTGAGGGGTCATTCTTCTCATTTCTACATTCTTTATTCTTACACTTCCGGAAATTTCGGGGGAGGGGCTTGGCATTCCTTACTACTTCCTTCTTACCCTCAGCGCATTTATACTGACCATGGCACGAAAGCAAACCCCTGTGCCAGGTACAGTATTTCGTTTAGCACTGCAATTAGTTTTGCGTCGCCTTTCACTATGTTATTGTGCTTAGAATTACATTTTGCTTCCATTTTAATTTTTGCGCTTACAATCAATATCATTTCGCACCCGAATATCACGCTCATGGCGAAATTAAAATGTTAACGCGTCCACAACCATTTTGTTTCGCATGCCAGACCAGATTTAATTTCAGACATGAAATTATATGTTCCATGCATTTTAAATTCACGCCGGGGGCGAAACTAAATGCTGTTTGGGAATTTTGTGTCATTAAAATAAACCGTGGCACTACATCCCATGAAAGGCCTAGGCCTACCAAGCGACCGCTGCCCAGGCATCTGCAGATATTGGTCAGCGCATCGGGTTCCCTCGGCCGTTAATCTTGGTTTTCGTGACTATCAGACAGCTACTCTCGAGGCTGAGTGCACCCTGTTCCAACCCACACGTCCGTTTCTAAAATCACTAACGGAGCCAGGAATCGAACCCGGGGCCTCCAGGTGAGAAGCAGGCACGCTATCCCCAACACCATGGGGCCAGCAATTTTTGTCATACCAGGAGCAAAATTAACAGTCGTTAAAAGTGTTATTTCGCGCCGGGAGCAAAATTAAGAGACTGTAGCGGTTTTCATTTCGTGCCAGGAGCGAAATGAAAAGTCTTGTATCGAATTTTATTTCAGGCCAGGAGCAAAATTAAAAGTCTGTAATGAATTTTATTTCGAGCCGGGAGCGAAATTGAAAGTCTGTAACGAATTTTATTTCGTGCCCGGAGTGAAATTGAAAGTCTGTATTTTTTTTTATTTCGCGCCGGAAGCGAATTTAAAAGACTAACGGTTTTTATTTTACGCCAAGAGCGAAATGAAAAGTCTTTAATGAATTTTATTTCACGCCAGGAGCAAAGTTAAAAGTCTGTTCAAAATTCTGTTTGTAGCCGGGAGCGAAATTAAAAGTCTGTAACGGATTTTATTTCACGCTGGGAGCGAAATTCAAAGTCTGGTACGAATTTTATTTCGCACCGGGAGCGAAATTAAAAGTCAGTAATGCATTTTATTTCGCGCCGGAAGCGAAATTAAAAGACTAATGAATTTATTTCGCCTCTGCAGCGAAATTAAAATTCTGTTACAAATTTTATTTTGCGCCAGGAGTGAAATTTTATTCCTTTGAACAATTTAATTTCGCGACGCTAATTTAAATTGATGATACATTTCGTTTTGCATGCCAGTCCTGCCTTGAATTGGTTTTGGTGGTGGCTCCATTTTTCACCTAAATTGTAAAACTAACTGCACTTGATGACCGTAATGCTCTCCATCGGTCGTACCTATATGTACATCGTACATGTATATGATCTGGCAGAGATACTGTCCAAAAATAAATTGACGAAAATAGAACACCTAACGAACACTAATAATAAAGGTGTTGCAGGTAAAATAAACTAAGTAAAAAGTAATTAAAAACAGGAAAAACAACATGGAAAATTAGAAGTCGTAAGTACAAACTGGTAAAATTTCAAAGGATCACTCAGAAATATCCAGAACTGAACAATAATTCAGAACTAGCCATCACAGTCACAGTCAATCGCAACATCGGACTAGATGCTCAGGAATCCCATACCGTCAGGTAAGGGGTAAGGTCATCACTCTCTCACTTGACTTTCGCTCCCCTTTCCTGCTGCTGCGGTGGCCTTGGTCGAGCTTGTGGCGCGCCGTGGCCGCCTGCTTTAAGCGTGTGTACAATCCTGTATGAAATATTACATTATAAAAGATGCTGGAAGTGTCGTCCTTCCTGGGTTATACAGGCATTGTATCCGGTAACCACATTTTGGCTCACACGAGTGAGTTCTGCCACTGTAATGTTTCTGATTTTGTATTTTATGTTCTTTATTGAGCACTGAGTCAGTAGGCCTAGTGGCAAACTTATTTACAATTACGTGAATCTGTGCTAGTGAAGGTGACACTTCATCAGGAAATTGCTGAACTTACCCACCGGGCCGACTCGTACTTAAAATAAGTTTTACATACAAAAATACGATGTTGCAATGATAACTGTCTGAACATGTTACCATCTGAGGTTCAGACTGGCGACTGACAACACCTGCACGCTTATTGCAAGGTCAAGTTTGTACTATGCGCGCGCTTTCAATACTACAGCAGGGGGCCGTGGGGCGCCAGAAACTCGGCCAAGCCCGCTGCAGTAGCGAATAACAAAACCGCCGCTCGTCGTTCTTACTTAATATGAAAGACCCTGTATGTAGACCATAGAGTTATGTACTATTAGATGACTATTATTGCGAAGGTTCATTATTCAAACGTTGACTTCTATCGCATGATTGGGACACAAGAAATAAAAAAAAATATTAAAATTTTGCACAGCTGCCATCTTGAGTGTATGTAAACAATTTAACAAAATTAGATATCAGTTCATTACAATGTATATAAACAATTGCTGCACCAAATTTCACTGCGTTCGGATGGTTAAATCGCCAGAAAAGTCTATTTAAATGTTCAAATTCACTTGGCCGCCATGTCACTTAAGTGACTTTTATCACCGTACAAAATTTCAGGGTGATATCGGTGACAGTTTCGGAGATATAGAATGCCAGTGAGATATTTCGCACAGCCACCATGTTGAATTGGTGAAACATAATAAGCTTTGAAGGGAACGATCGGGGTCGGCCAAAATAGTAGGTCTACTATGACCTTACCGAATTTCATTGAAATCGCTCCAGCCGCTTAGATTTTATTAGGTGGTGTGTGGGGGAAGAGGGGGGAGGGGTGGGGATGCACACCAAGGCCCGGCGTAGGTGCGTGACGTCATGTCATGTCAGTAGGTAGGTGCGTGACGTCATATCATGTCAGTAGGTAATCTGTGTCCTTGACTCTCCCCGCCTGCCGCTAGCTACGTGTGCGAGTGAGCTGTGTATAATATGTCGTGGTACCCTGCAAGCCAGGCAAGTGCTTTTAGGGCCATATGACCCAGGCGCACACTGTCTACGCTGGAACTCTCAGTTCAGGGGCGCGTGGCCAGCCTGTCGCGGCTGGATTTCTCGAAGTCGTTCTTCTCTTCTCTTCATATTATTATTATTATTATTATTAGGCTATTATTAGCCTCCGTGGCTTAGGCGGCAGCACGCCGGCCTCTCACCGCTGGGTCCGTGGTTCAAATCCCGGAAGGTTGCAGGTTCGAAACCTGGCGCAGTCAGCTGGCATTTGAGGGTGCGCAAATGCGAGGGAGCCGTGTCAGTAGATTTACTGGCACGTTAAAGATCCCCTTCGGGGCAAAATTCCGGCACCCCGGCGTCTCTAAAAGCCAGTGTAGTTAAAAGGGGCGTAGAACCAATAACATTATTATCATTATTATCAAATCCCGGTCACTCCATGTGAGATCTGTGCTGGACAAAACGGAGGCAGACAGGTTTTTCTCCGGGTACTCCGGTTTTCCCTGTCAAAATTTCATTCCAGCAACACTCTCCACTATCATGATGATGATGATAATTGTTGTTTTAAGGGGACTAACATTTAGGTTAGCTCCACTATCATTTCATTTCATCTGTCATTCATTTAATCATTTCCCCAGAGGAGTGCGTCAGGCCTCGGCAGCCGGCACAGTTCATATCCTCGCCGCTAGACGGGGGCTTCATTCATTCCATTCCTGACCCGGTCGGAGACTGGAAGCAGACTGTGGATTTTCATTCATTAGACTATTATTATTGGCAATAAAATGTTATTGAATACAAATATACTAAGTCTCATACTGTTCCCGAGTACATTGTATATCAATTCTCTATTATTGAATGGATTCATTTGATAGCAAAATTATGCCATTTACACTTAAGTTAGGCATACCCAAACACGGTAAGTTATTAAAACATGTTGATGTTGTTTCTTTCCCTTATTCGAAACGTACCACAAGCCTTCAATTCTCTTCGAAGCCTATCGTTAGCTCTAAACGACCTGTCTTGTTATGCCGATGGTTACTTCACATCTGATGGTGGGGTCCAGCATAAATCTTGTATCCTTCTTACGGCCAATAACAATTATTATTCTATTGTACTTTTGCTTCTAACACGAGGAAGACACGAAAACATGGATCGCGTAACATTTCTGAAATGTTACAGATGCATCGTAGATCTATGTCGGTGATTACCTTCTTAATTTTGGTGTTTGAACGGAGCTAGGTTATCAGACACTCCACAGTGGTTGCAGCATACAGTCTCACACAAGAGCAACCTTGTGCTTGACTACTCCATTTCATGTGTACTTCTGGATAAGTTGTTCTCCATAAAATATGGTGATTAGACACTTTCGCAATCAACCAAGCATGTTCATTAGCCTACTTTCGATTTTTGCAAAATTTGAAAGTAGACTTATGAGATCAACACAGGGCGAAAAAAGTGTGTCTGTCTGTGTGTGTGTATGTGTGTGTGTGAGTCTGTGTGTGTGTGTGTGTGTGTCTGTGTGTGTGTGAGTGTGTGTACTCTGAATGTCTGTCCCCCCTATCAATTCAAACACGGTGAATGCGAATTGAACGAAATTTGGTACAAAGGTAGCACTAGCAAAGGACACCTCAGTGTCATGGTTTATATCGCCGCCATCTTGACGGAAACGTAATGGCGGCCACTCAAACGTTCAAAACGTAAAATCAAATAACGACTAACCAAATCATCCGATCTCTACCAAATTTGGTAACAACATACCTTCGTATAGGATGCGTCTTGTGACCAAACTACAAGGTCGTCCGCCATACCATTTCAGGATGGCGGCCGTGCGAATTATGCAAACTTTATAATCCATATCATGGGACCCACCAGTTCCGATTATCGAGCCGAGAATCGTTTTAACTGTTCTAAAGGAAGAGGCACGTTCGAAATTAAAAGTTTATTTTGTAATACTATAGTGCAGACGTGATTTTAAAAAGCTGAGCCGATTCAGTAATAAGACAAGATGGCAGCGGATATCTTGTGCCTGACTTATATTTCACTAATTTGAGTATTGCATGCAATATAGCGTACTGATACAAAATAAATAAACTTTGTATGAAATGCTTTATATATAAATAATATACTCCAGTGATGAAATCGTCTAGTATAAATCATTATTTGCTAACAAGTTCTATGTAAGTCATTTCATATAGAACGATATTCGTTGACACAATTAGCTCAGTGGTAGAGCGTTAGCCTATCGCTCAAATGCCTATGGTTCAAACCCGATCAGAACTAGGTTTTTTTGCTTGAAATGTTATATGTTTATTGTTTTGTAATGACTCAGATGTTTTAAAATTAAGCGTTATATTGTGCATATTATGTTGTAAAATATATATTTAATTAAAACATAATTCGCCAGCAGATTTACTCGAGACATCTAGCTGCCAAAAAGGTAACTAGATTAACTTCCAGATTTTATTGAAAAGTTTCTTCTTCTGGCCGCTAGAATGCACTCGCTCTGTTAGGATTATACTGTTCGATATTTCACCACTAGATGTCACGACTAGTCTACGTGGGGCTCCATTGATTACTACACCATTGGCATTCTATGCGCATCGAATTTGAAGAATGACAAGATGATACTACGATACATTTTTACTTTTTATTTTAAAGGGTTTGTAACAGCCTATTTTGCGTTACTTGAAAATGTTATTTGAAGTAAAGAACAAAACGATTTCACATAGTAATTGAATTCAAGCCGTTGGTGTTAGTTCCGGTTATTAATTACTACTTTTATTTCAGGCAAATAGCAATCGAAAATATCCACATAGTTTGTATACACACGTCTCTGTAGGGTCATGGAAAGATTTGTTAAATCAATTAGGGTTGTGAAAGCCATGCACAACCAGACGTGTAAAGACATGCCTCAACTCAAAGTTGGATGTTGCCCACGGCAGGTCGTATATGTAATAATAATAATAATAACAATAATAATAATAATAATAATAATGTTATTGGTTTTACATCCCTTTTAACTACTGCTGCTTTTAGAGACACCGGGGTGCCGGAATTTTGGCCCGAAGGGGATCTTTAACGTGCCAGTAAATGTACTGACACGGCTCCCTCGCATTTGTGCACCCTCAAATGCCAGCTGACTGCGCCAGGATACGAACCTGCAACCTAGGGCCCAGCAAGCGAGAACGTTACCGCTGAGCCACGCAGCCAGTCCGGTCGATTATGTCTCCAGATACATAACATTCTTGATATACTTCTTATCTTTCTTTCTTCAATGATGGTAGCAGTTTTTATCTAGGTTGTGGCGTTTGGTAGAGGTAAATCGTTTCTAAGGTCTTCAACAAAGAATAGTTCTATTATACTCTTTGATAATAACAACGAGTTATAACTATACTCATACATTTAGGAGAAAGTAGGCTATATGTTCTTTACTGAACATCTTGTTTTGTTTTTTCCATAGATCCGCTTCAGGCTTAATATTCAAGTATTCCTTTGGTTCCTAACTAGTAAATCACCGTCTTCATCGTTACCACCATCTTCATCATCATCACCGGGACGAAAACCTCATTCGTTGTACAAACACAAATTACGCACCATGCCACCTTGCCTTCAAGCAATTCTTGCACTCTCTGTATATATGTGGCACGGTGTCCCTACATGATGATTACTATACTTTGGATGTTCATTCACTGAAAATTGCGAAATTAGCTTCGAGGTTTTCCTATGCCCAGAACATAGAATGCTATGAAAATCAAATGTTCTTAAATACGATGTGTGGATTACATATAAATATGCAATTGGATTAACTCACGACGGCTACTTGTAGCATTGGCCTTTGAGAATATTTTACGGAAGCTATTCTAACAACTCTACGAGGTGAGTTTCTCTCCGAGTTCCCATATGAATGTTCGAATTGCAGAATAAGAATTTAGAAAAAAAAAGAAAAACTTGTGCTCACTGACCTGGTGCGAGTCCTCAAAATGAACACCCCTTTGATGACTTAGGTATCATCGATACCATTTCAGTACCTCAAACCGAAATTAAATTTCTTGGCAGGCCAGGGAATCAAACCCGGACCACCGGGGCGACAGCCAAGAATGTTAGCCGCTACACCACAAGGTGACTCGTTCATTGTCAGCGCAATCTATTGCACGATGCCATGTAATTTCAGCACGAACTATAATAGTACACCTTTCTTCGTATTTTTGGCATTACATTGCCCATGGTAAGTTAGAGAGATGGTTCGCATACCATAACCAAAGAGCCGAATAGTTCCAAAAACCAACAAACAACCGAAGGAAATACCGACAAGCTGGTTGAAAGACAGACAACAGATTTTGTAATTTTCAGAGCAAAATTGTTTTACAATGAAGAGCACTCTTGGTCTCCATACTGTTGAAATAATGAAAATTGGCCTAAAACTTCAAAATTTAGAAGGATTTCATGTCAACTTGCTTATTTTGCCGTATATCTTATGTGTAGGTAAATTCCATGAGTTATTGTTTCAGGCGATGTTGAAAATACGAATAAAAGACATAAATTACCTCAGATTGCGACGGAATATTGTTCAGTTTAAAAACTTGATAAATTTACTAACGCACGTCTCTCGAATTCATATATCCCTGAACAGCACCAATCTAATCAGTTGGTGAATTCAGAATCTTGTTATTGAATTACTGTAGACTATAGCTTTATAGTCCTAATGTAG
Source organism: Meconema thalassinum (assembly GCA_946902985.2). NCBI lineage: Eukaryota > Metazoa > Arthropoda > Insecta > Orthoptera > Tettigoniidae > Meconema > Meconema thalassinum. The sequence continues at coordinate 772,667,238 of OX336388.2, read as the reverse complement.
TTTTTTTGTTCTACCCGTAATTATTTAGGTTGCTATGAGGAAGGGGATATGGTGAGACAGTTTCCTTGTGGGAATGATATTACGGATAGATGCCCTTCATGACGTCAATCTAATGAGAGGATTTAATGACAAATGAAATTAATGAGGCAAGGTATGAAATGGTTGTGTGTGGTATTTCGAGTTCGGTGTAGTCTGACCATGCACGTTAGCGTGTGTAGCTACGTCGGCTGGTTTGTGACATTATGTCAACAAATTTAAAAAATATATTTTAACACTCGTGATTCCATACCGGCCCTGTTACTGTCACATGCATGATTACCAATATGCTTGATTCCATTTTTAGGATTATTATATCTCGCTTCACCTGCTACATCACCCAAAAAGTAGGGGCAGATGACCTCGTAGTTCCGCCCCTTAAAACAACAATAACTAACCCAACAAGTACTTCCTTGAAGAATTATACAGCTTATTTTCATATATCCTACTTAGGTTAATTGCCTCTATCAACATACAAAAGTTCAGTTTGATTGCTGTAATAGATTCGCAGATATTGAGAACCGGCTAAATATTGCGCATGGTCGCCATGTTGGATTTTTATATCTGTAGGTCTTAGAGTTATGTACTGTTACGTGAAGTGTATTGTGTACGTGTAGTATTCAAACTTCAATCGCATGATTAGGACACAAGAAGTAAAAACGAGATTTTAAAATTTCGCACAGCTGCCATCTTGTGGTTATGGAAACAAATGAAAAAATTAGATGCCAGTGGATTAACATTTGTAGAAGGATTTACTGTACCAAGTGTCACTGCACTCGGATGGTTAAATTGCGAGAAACGACCATGTGAATATTTATAATTCGCGTCGCCGCCATGTTGGATTTGTGATCACCAGGTTATTGAAATTCCTATAGGTGAACTTATGTTCATAGCTCCAATGAAGATTAAAAAATTTAGTTTGATTGCTGTAATAGATTCGTAGATATTGAGATCCATCTAAATATTTCGGATGGTCGCCATGTTGGATTGTTATATGTATAGGCCATAGAGTCACGTACCATTAAAGGAAAATTATTGCAAGGGTTCATTACTCAAACTCTCACTTCGATCGCATGATTACAACACAAGAAATAAAAACTTAATTTTAAAATTCGCACATTCGCCATCTTGATGTTATGTAAACAATTGAACTAATATAGATACCAGTGCATTACAATGTGTATAAAAATTTCCTGTACCAAGTTTCATTGCGTTTGGATCATTAAATCGCGAGAAAGGTCTATTTAAAATTTTCAAATTCGCTTGGCTGCCATATTCGTTTTTTAGTTAACCGGTTTTTGAAAGTCTTATAGATGAAATTCCAGTAGTGCCCTTTATCTCCGTACAAAATTTCAGGGTGATATCGCTAATAGTTTCAGAGATATAGAATGCCGGTGAAATATTTCGCACAGCCGCCTTCTTGAGGTTATGTAAACAATTGAATGAAGTTAGATGTCGGTACATTACAATGTGTATAAACATATACTGTACCAAGTTGCATTGCGTTTGGTTGGTTAAATCGTGAGAAACGTCTATTTAAAAGTCGCAAATTTGCTTGGCCACCATGTTGGTTCTGTAGTTATCAGGTTTTCAAAAATCACATTGGTGAACTTCTAGTAGTTCCCTTTATCACCGTGAAATATTCCAGGGTGGTATCGGTAATAGTTTCGTAGATATCGAATGCTGGTGAAATATTTCGTACAGCCGCCATGTTGGATTGGTGGGATGTAACAAAATTTGAAAGGCACGTTCGGGGTGGTGTGGAATAGTGCTATGAACTTACCGAGTTTCATTGCAATCGCTCCAGCAGTTTAGAAGTTATTAGGGGGGGGGGCACACACCATATCACACACACACGCGCACACAGAGACAGACACACTGACAAAAGGTGATCTCATAAGCTTATTTTTTCATAAATGAAAATAGGCTAAAACGTATGCAACTTCTTGTATCCTTGTTTCAAATCTGGTTCATGTACGTCCAAATATCATGTTTTATACGTCTTCGGTGTGTTTCTTTAAGGTGTGTCTTTCCCACTATGGTATGTTTGTGCTCCCCAGGCACAAAAGACGTTATGAGCACGGCAGACCACAATCATATGACAAAATATTGGCTCCAGTGCGCCTAGTGTCCAGGCTCTGCGCTCAGTACTAAACGTACTGCAGCACCCCGTCAAATGGACAGTGCTTGTGCGACTAAGCGCTGCAGTGCTAGCTAGTGTGATGTGCTGCACTGCTCAGAAATAGGCAGAATAGGGCTGCGCTTCACCTGCTAGCACTGCTTCACCTTGCCCATTGGACGGCCCTGGTGCACACACACGGACAAAAGGTGATCTCATAAGCCTATTTTTTCATAAATGGAAATAGGCTAAATACGAGATTTTAAAATTTCGCACAGGCGCCATCTTGTGGTTATGAAAACAATTCAGTTTGATTGCTGTCATTGATTAGTTGACATTGAGAATCGTCTAAATATTTCTAAATATGTGTAGACCATTGAGCTATGTAGGCTACTATTAGATGACGATTATTGCGTACGGTAGGTTCATTGTTCAAACGTTGGCTACGATCGCATGATTAGGACACAAGAAATTAAAACTTAATTTTTTAATTTCACACAGGCACCATCTTGCGGTTATGTAAACAATTGAGCTGAATAAGATATCAGTGCATTACAAGGTGTATAACATTTGCTATACCATTTTACGGCGCTCGAATGGTTTAATCGCGAAAAAAAAAAAGATCTATTTCAATGTATCAACTTCGCTTGGCCCCCTTGTTCGTTTGTTACTTAACAGGAATTTTGAGAGTCCCATCTAGTAGTTCATTTTATCACCGTACAAAATGTCAGGCTGATATCTGTAATAGTTTCGGAGATATGGAATGCCAGTGAAATATTTCGCACAGTCGCCATGTTGGATTGGTGAGCTGTAATAAAATTTGAAGATCACGGTCGGGGTCGGACAAAATAGTACAATGACCTTACCGAGTTTCATTGAAATCGCTCCAGCCGTTTATATTATTAGGTGGGGACACTCACATACTCACACACACGGACTAAATGAGATGTCATAAGCCTATTTGTTCATAAATGAAAATAATAAAGAAAGCTCTTCTTTCGGTCAGCAAGAAATTCGTGTTACCGACTAAATAGCTTTCTTCATTAGAAATAACCATCACTGAAAAATGGCTTCTATCACTACTAAATGAAAATAGGATACCAAGTAAACGAAAAGCAAGAACGGGAGGTTTCATTTAGGAAAGAAATACTCTTATTGGTCTTTAAGGAGTGAAAGTTTGGTGTGTAGGTTACACTCTGCCTTATATGGCAACACTGCGAGAAGGTGAGTTCGATTCCCATCTTAGCTATCTTAGAGTGTTTTTCTGGGTTTTCCCACTTCCACTCCAGGAAAATGCGTGGATAGTTCCTAAGCCAAGGCCATTGCCAACTCCAAATATAACAAAGTTTATCAGACTTCAACTACATGGGACTGATGAACAATAGGCTATGTTCCAAACCCCTATATGAAGCAACAAGAAATATTTCGAATCAATGGGATCCATCGTATTGATTTTAGGAAACATGTTTCTAACGTAGGCTACAATATGACCGCGATCGAAACGAGCAAGGTGCCTTGCCCTGTCTGATGGGGCACGCGCTCATATTGAAATCATTATGTTGATTATTATTGATATTTCAAGAAGTAATTATCCTATGTTTGAATAAATAATTGGCCTGGAATTACATAGGCGTCACATCACGTTACAAAAACGTATTAAAGAAATCATTAGAAGATGCGTGAACTTGCGAATCTGCATTGTATTGTTTCTTTATAGCAGGCAGAGTCTAGTACATGACAATAATAAACACATTAACGTAAGACATATTGCCTATGGCCCAGCATCTTCAGTTCACGGTCACCTTCCATGCTTGTCCGGGAAGCGGGCAAATAGACACTTCCATAACGTTATTGACGAGATTCTTTTCTGAATTAACGGAATCAATTTCTCCGCTTAGAATAATGTTACTGATAGCGCATAGCTGGTAAAAATCGCATGTATACTGTTATTAGACTTATAACGTTGTTGGTGGGTTCGCATTTCAAAATAACTGAATTAATTTTTCTGCCCTGAATAACGTTATTGATAGCGTATGGCTGGTAAAATTCGCTCGTATACCGTTACTAGACTTATAACGTTATTGGTGGGTTCGCATTTCTAAATAACGGAATTATTTTTCTGCCATGAATAACGTTATTGACAGCGCAAAGCCCGTAAATATCGCTCGTATACCGTTACGAAGCTTATAACGTTATTGGTTGGTTCACATTTCTAAATAACGGAATTAATTTTTCTGCCCTGAATAACGTTATTGATAGCGTATAACAGGTTAAAATCTCTCGTATACCGTTACTAGGCTTATAACGTTATTAGTAGGTTTGCATTTTGAAATAACCGAATCGATCACTCTGCCTGAATAACGTTATTGATGGCGCGCAGCGGGTCAAAATCGCTGTCATACCGTTACTAGACTTATAACGTTAATAACGGGAGCGCATTTTAAAATAACGGAATCTTTTCCTCTGCTGGTTATAACGTTAATAGCACAAACCAGGGAAAATTATAACCCCTTATTTCGTTGCCGCACTAAAAACGTTATTCATATAACATTTGTTTTGGGTACGGAAGCAGTAACGTAACAAAAATTAATTCGTTATTTCTGACAATTTTGTTACGTTATGAAGCCTTGCCGCACATTACACGAAGTTCAAGAAATAATCAGAAATTTAAAAGACAACAAAGCACCAGGAGACGATGGAATAATCGCTGAAATGTTGAAAATAGGTGGTGACAAACTGGCCCAGAGTATTCAAGGAATCGTACGACACATCTGGTATACTGAAGAAATTCCAGAGGATTGGAAATGTGCATTGATTCACCCACTTCACAAGAAAGGGGACAAATCAGATATTAATAACTACAGAGGAATCTCTCTCGTCTCACTCATCTACAAAATCTTCTCTAATTCTTACTTAATAGATTAGAGAAACAAACAGACCACCTGATCGGAGATTATCAGACTGGATTCGGGAAAGGGAGATCCTGCGCAGAACAAATCCTAAACCTGAAAAACATACTTCAGATTCGCAAAACCAAACAAACGGTAATCAAATTTGTTGATTTTGAAAAGGCGTATGATTCCATAGATCGGCAGCCCCTGTTCAATATATTAGCGGAATTTCAAGTCGACCGCAAAACTAGGGAACTGAATAAACAAACTCTGACCAACACAACATCAAAAGTTAAGTTCTTGGGAGAAAGTTCTGAACCGTTCGATATCAGAACTAGTGTCCGGCATGGAGATGGACTATCACCATTACTGTTCAATTTAGTGTTGGAAAAAGTGATTCGTGAATGAAGAAAAGAAACTAAAGGTATAACCATTGGCAGACGTCTTAAAGACATAATTCACCTTGGTTGCTTAGCTTTCGCAGATGACCTTGCAATCCTTTCAAACAACAGACAAGAAGAAATCCATTCCATAGAAAAATTGCATGCAATAGCCGCAAGAGCCGGACTCCAAATATCATTTGAAAAGACGCAGTTTATGGAAGGCAATAAATCAAGATTTGACAATCATCCACTAATCACCAAATACGGAGTAATTTCCCAAGTAGACAAATTCAAGTATCTAGGCGAAATCATTTAGCCAACAGGATTAAATCAGGAAGCTAACAAAGAAAGAACTGCTAAATTGCAAAGGGCTTCAAAATCACATGGAACAGATACAACAAAAGATGTATCTCAAAGAATGCAAAATTATGACACTACAACACAGTCATCAAACCAGAGGCACTGTATACATCTGAAACACTGATAATTGGGGGCAGGTCACAAATGAAAAGCAAGAGAGGAAAATTCTCAGAAAAATCCTAGGACCAAAGTTCGAAAATGGAATTTGGATGAAAAAGAAACCACATGAAATTTTTCAACCCGGAGAAAAAATCACAGATACTATCAGAAAACGTCGATTAAAATTCTATGGACACCTTCACAGAATGGATAACGACAGGCTGACAAAGAGAATTCCAAATCTAGCGCTAACCATGAAAATCCGCAACAATTGGTTAACAGAAATACATGAAGATCTACAAGAAATCGTTATTGCTGAGAAAACATTCCAGATAGAGTAAAATTTAGAAGCCTAGTAAACAAACATAAATTTGCAGAGAAACCTAAAAGGAAAAATACAGGCTGGGCAGAAGCTCGCATAAAGGAACGAATGAATAGATATTGGCAAGAAAAGAAGAGGGAACATTGTGCAAAATAAGTTCAAGCGCACTCCATAGTTAGGCATAATGATTTAAAAAATAATAAGCTCTGTATGCAGCAAAATGCCCTGCAATGAATAAAAAAGATTTAGTTGAAAAGTTAGAGGCCAAAGAACAAAATATCCTGAGAAAGATCTTAAGACCAGTCAGAGAAAATGGAGAGTATAGGAGGCGACATAACAACGAACTCTACATAGGCCTACGTGTGGAAAGGATAACAGACTTGATGCGAAAAAGGAGAATTAGTTTCAACGGCCACATAACACGCATGATCTCGCAGAGACTGACCAACCGCATATTTTCCTACTTTGCAGACAAGAAAACCAAGGAACCATGGTTCTCTGAGATCGAAAAGATTTTGTAGAAGTAGGGATTTTGCTTGAGGACATTCAAGAACGTCTTCCTCTCCAGAAAATATGTAAAGCACAGCAGCGATTCCAAGGAAAATCCAAAACTGAGAACAGGCAAGAAGTGGACGGTTGACAGAAAGGAGGCGCACAGTAAACGGACGAAGGACTACTGGGAAAAGATTAAAGCTCAAAGGATGAAAGAAGCTCAGCGAGTACGAAAAACCTCAAATAGGCCTACAACTCGATCTTCATCTGTAAATATTTTATAAATCATACTACAGTCATAATCATCATCATAATCCAAGTCCCACTCCAGTCACCCGGGTGTGGTTTACAAGCCTCCTCCACTCCTTTCGGTCCTTCCATTTTTCCTGTTCCATCACTTCTGCCACATCCAATCCAGCTTCTCCAATGTCCTTCAAAATTTGGTCCAACCACCTTCTTCTCGGTCTCTTTCCCTTGACTTCTCTTTCTAATTTCCTTCTTGCTACTCTTTCTTTACCCATTCTTTTTACATGTCCGAACCAACGTAACCTTGCTTTCTGTATCTTCTGATTTAACGATTTCATATTTAACTCTTCTCTGATTGTAGTATTTTGAATTCTATCCCTTCTTGTCTTTTTAGCTGAAGTTCTTAAAAATTGCATTTCTACTGCTTGTATCTTACTATTTTGACTTTTATTCGTTACCAGTGTTTCCAGTCCATATGTTACAATTGGTATCTAATACTGTTTATACAATATTAATTTCGTTCTCTTGGGTGCTTTGTCATCCCATAAAAGGTCTCTGACTTGGTGATGAAATGTTGTACTTTACTTAGTTTGTTATTAATTTCAATGTTTTTTTTTGTTTTTTTTAAGCGTATGATGAAACAACCTATAAACTATTTACATATCCAGTGGAAGATAAGCAGAGAGTAAATACAAATTATCATGTATATACAAAGCAATTTACGAAGCTTGAGATTGTAAACATTGAGTGAGAGTGATGTACGTCTCACTAAATGTGAATGTCCAATTCCGCTACCCACTTCACTGCTTCCGGTGTTGCTGAATTGAGGTCTTCCATGGTGCCAGAGAAAGCACGGAGTGGACATTCCTGCACTACATGCTTCATTGTTTGGCGAACCTCCCCACAATCACATTGGGGGGAAACTGACCAGCCCCATGTGTGTAAAGTAGATCCTGTTCTACCTATTCCACATCTCATGCGATTTAGTCTACTCCAGGTGCAGCGTGGCAGATCGAAGCCTGCCAGTTTTGTAGATGGATTATTGATGTCCACTATTGCACGAGGTGGGGTTAAAGACCACTCTGTTGACCACTTAGAAGTGGAGTTGAAGGAGCTGGATGTTAATTTCACAGCCGTCTTCCAAGCAGGCTGACGAGACTTAAGGCGTGTGCATTTCTGTCTGATATCCTCATAAACAGGTAGATGTTCATTCTTCAACACTCTTGTCCACAGCTGAAAAGGGGCCTTCTGTCTCCTGATATGTGGAGGTACTATATTGCTGAGTACCGGTAACCATTTGATCGGTGTAGCACGAAGTGTACCAGTTATGATTCGCATGGTTTGGCGAAGTTGTGAATCTACTACCTGTGTGTGAGCACTATTAAGCCAGTTACCAGAGCAGTATTCTGCTGCAGAATAGACCAAGGCCAAAGATGTTGTCCGTAAAGTGTTTCCATCCGCTCCCCAAGAAGTTCCAGCCAGTCGTTGGAGAATGTTATTACGACTTTTTAGTTTGTTGGCGGTTTTCTGCAGATGATGTTTGTACGTAAGAGACCTATCCAATGTTACTCCTAAATAACTGGGATTGGCACAATATTGTAGTTCATGACCCTTGAGGAATAGCCTTGGATGGTAGTTCGCTTCTGCGCTGTTTAGATGAAATGTAGATGTCACTGTTTTCTGTGGGTTAGGATGTAGATACCATCTTTGAAAATAGTCATCCAACAGTTCGAGGTCTCGATTAAGAACTATTTCAGCTTCTGCGAAGTTGGGTCGCTGAATTGTAAGGCAAATATCGTCCGCATATATGAACCTTCGGGACACTGTTTCAGGCAGGTCGTGGATATATAAGTTGAAAAGAGCAGGAGATAGAACCGACCCTTGTGGCAGACCATTATTGACTTTGTGGAATTTGCTTCTGATGTGTTCTGAGTGAACTTGAAATAGCCGGTTGTTTAACATTCTGTCAATTAGTGTTGCAATTTTTATGCAAGGAACAGCTTTAATAAGTTTAAGCATAAAACGTTCCCTCCAAACTGTGTCATATGCAGCTGTAAGATCTAAGAAAGCAGAGACGTTTTTCAATTTCTTCTCAAAACCAACCTCCAAATACGTGGACAAGGACAGTACTTGGTCACTGCAGTCACGGCCGGGTCGGAACCCTGTCTGCTCAACTGGAAGGATTGCTTAAATGGCCAGTGCTATTCGGTTCAGTATCAGTCTTTCTAATAACTTGTAGGTGACGCAGAGTAGAGCAATAGGTCGATAGCTTTGTGGGAGAGTTGGATCCTTTCCTGGTTTCAGAAGGGCGATAATTTTTGACTTCTTGAAGATTGGGGGGAGTCTTCCTAACTGAAGTATGGAGCTGAAGAACGCAACGAGCCATCTTTTTGTAGCTGGACCACAGCTCTTTAGGAGTTCTGGGTAGATTCCATCTAGTCCTGCAGCTTTGCCATTTCGGAGTGATTTTAATCCCTCGTCGATCTCTTGCGATGTGAAAGGTTGTGAATAGGTGGCGTGCGGTTGGGTTTCACGTTTTGCCTGTTTAAGCTCAGTTTTAACCCCTTTCGTGGTCAGTTTATTCCTTGTTGTTTTAGAGATAGAAACGAGGTGATTTGCTATTGCTTCTACCTTGATTGGATAATGTTGCTTCGGGGGTATGGATGTGGAATCTAATTTCCGAATAAGTGACCATGCTTTTCTGCTAGAATGGGTGAAATTCATGTCTTGTACAGTTTTCACCCACTTCTCTTTTCTAGCAAGATCAAGTGACAGTAGTAAATCTGTTGCTTTCTCGTGGCTGCTATTTTCCTCGAATTCCTCACTCAGTCTGCTGGACTCTTCACTCCAACCCGGTATATAGTCTTTACGAAACCCTCTAGGAATACATGATTTTGCAGCTGATTTTATTAAGCCCACAAACCTCATGTAGTTCTCTGGGACAGGTTTAATCCATCTGATGTTGGCATCAGTAGACTTGGCATAAGCATCCCAGTCTGCTTTCTAAAAGTTCCAGCGTGGTTTGGGTGTAGATTGTATAACTGGGATCTGGATTCCTATTTGGTAAATTATTGGTCTATGCTGGCTGTGAGGGAAGTTATTGAGCACTTGTCTCCTAACACGGCAAGATGGTGACATAAAACTGTGCGAGACAAAACAAAGGTCTGGAGTGTAGTCGCATTTCCAACGGCCAGAGTGAAACGTTCCAATGTCTTTAGGGTCATATATTAGCGCAAGGTTGTTTGCTTCAGCCCATTCAGTGACCTTGGTTCCATTATCATCGTCTTGTGTATAGCCCCAAGATGTGTGGTGGCTGTTGAAATCTCCAAGGACGATGTTATTTTGTGAGGGTATTATGGGAATGGGATCAGGCCATGTTACAGTAGGTGGCTTGTAAATATTCGTTACCACAATGTCTTCTATTTGTACTGAGGAGGAGAAATAAGTTGGATGATCGCTTGCTGGTAAGGGACTGTAGTTGCAAATGTTATTTCTAATGTAAGTAGCAATTCCATATTTAGCATGGTCATGAGCTGCTATCAATTTAAATCCTGGTATCTTTCCCCTTGCCAATAACTGTCCAATGTTCTCTGTATGAGTTTCCTGTAGTACGACAATGTCAACTGAGTGCTTCTGTAAAATGCTTGATAAATACTCACTCTTGGCTCTACTAATGCCTTCTATGTTAAACTGACAGATGTTGATCTGAGGGCCTATCTTCCGTGTATGAAACTCATAGTCCTTAGAAGGACTGTTCGACGAATATAGGTTATTATGACCGAGAGGTCGATTATGACAGTTCGGTCTCATCTTGATCGTTGTTGCTCGCTTAGCACCACCCGGAGGACACGTGCAGGGTAATAGTAGGTAATACCTGCGGACGTAAGCAACAATGGTCCTCCTTCAATGTTGATGTCATTACTTCCATTTATGCTTACATAATCTGTACCTCCTCTTGTAGGCCATTGTATAGGCATGTGACTATTTAACTTGTACTTTAGGTATTAATACTGTAATTAAAGATTCAGACTTGGTAATTAATGATTAGGGCTCGGATTTTTAGGTAAATAAATATTTTTTATGTAAATATATATTTTAAGCATTTTTTCTATAAATACATAAATTCCTGCTTTTTACTTATTAGAACATAAAAAGACATAATATTTACATTATTTAAAATCAGTATGCTAGATCTTTCAGTTTATTGCATTTTTGTTCTGTGATAGTTCAACCTGTGAGCTGTCTAATCTTCATGCAGAGCGCACGTCAGCTTGCAGCTGTGTTATTCTTAACTTGTCGCCCCGTGCCACTCACTGTGGAAGCTGGGGATTTCCTTATCCATAGCCATATTGCACCACGTGCTAGACCTCCCCTTCCCCAGCTACCTGGAACCAGTGTCACTCACATGCAGTTCATTTCTGGCACTGTGAAGTGTAAGGCAGTTCTACGACGCCTAAAGTAAAAACAAAAAAAATACAGGTTATCGTCTGTTGCAGAATTTAAAGATAATTTTACTTCTGATGGGGGGTCCCTTCTGTCAACCATGTGGGAAAGCAATCAAGGCTGAACAGCGATCTCAAGTTACACAACATCACAAGGGCAAGAAACATATTGCCGCAGATTCGCGCCTTCAGAAGAAGTGTTTCGCGATAATCGTCGGTCATTTGTGATGGACAAGCTGAAGATGTATCTCGTTGTGTATTGAAATGCTTCAGCAGTCAGTGAGACATAGAATAAATTGCATTCGTGAGTACTGCATATTGTTTATATTCACATTAATTAACTAAATTATAATTAAATATTGTTTACTTTTTGTCACATATTTCAGGTATTTTTAATACATAAAAAATAAATATTTTTCCGTTTTTTAGCACCTAAAAATCCGAGCCCTATTAATGATCATTGACCGTGTGCTGTTTTGCTCTTACAGTGAAACACTAAATTGGTGTTTTACCTGAATATTCCAGCTTCAAATGCCTCGTTTCCCACGATTTTTAGCCTACTTCCGATTTTTGCAAAAAATGAAAGTAGACTTATGAGATCACTACAGGGCGAAGAAAAGTGTGTCTGTCTGTGTGTGTGTATGTGTGTGTGTGAGTCTGTTTGTGTGTGTGAGAGTGAGTGTGTGTACTCTGAATGTCTGCCCCCCCCCCTATCAATTCGAACACAGTGAGCGCAAATTGAACGAAGCACTAGCAAAGGACACCTCAGTGTCATGCTTTATATCGCCGCCATCTTGACGGAAACGTAATGGCGGCCACACAAATGTTCAAAGCTTAAATCAAATTACGACTAACCCAATCATCCGATCTCTACCAAATTTTGCAACAACATACCTGTATGGGGGCAGCATCCTTTGACCAAACTAATAGGTCATCAGCCTAATAGTTTGCGGATGGCGGCCATCTTTGTGTGAAAATCGATTGCCCCTATTAATTCGAACACGGTGAAACCGAATGGAACGAAATTTGGTACAGATGTAGTACTAGCAAAGGGCACCCCAGTGTCATGTTTTATATCGCCGCCATCTTGACAGAAACGTAATGGCGGCCACACAAATATTCAAAGCTTAAATCAAATTACGACTAACCTAATCATCCGATCCCTACCAAATTTTGCAACAACATACCTTTATGGAGGGAGCATCCTTTGACAAATCTAATAGGTCATTAGCCTAATAGTTTGCGGATGGCGGCCATCTTTGTGTCAAAATCGATTACCCCTATTAATTCGAACACGGTGAAACCGAATGGAATGAAATTTGGTACAGAGGTACCACTAACAAAGAGCACCCCAGTGTCATGTTTTATATCGCCACCATCTTGACGGAAACGTAATGGCGGCCACCCAAATGTTCAAAGCTTAAAACAAATTACGACTAACCTAATCATCCGATCTCTACCAAATTTTGCAACAACATACCTTTATGAAGGGAGCATCCTTTGACAAATCTAATAGGTCATTAGCCTAATAGTTTGCGGATGGCGGCCATCTTTGTGTCAAAATCGATTACCCCTATTAATTCGAACACGGTGAAACCGAATGGAATGAAATTTGGTACAGAGGTAGCACTAGCAAAGAGCACCCCAGTGTCATGTTTTATATCGCCGCCATCTTGACGGAAACGTAATGGCGGCCAACCAAATGTTCAAAGCTTAAATCAAATTACGACTAACCTAATCATCCGATCTCTACCAAATTTCGCAACAACATACCTTTATGAAGGGAGCATCCTTTGACAAATCTAATAGGTCATTAGCCTAATATTTTGCGGATGCAGGCCATCTTTGTGTGAAAATCGATTCCCCCTATTAATACGAACACGGTTAAACCGAATGGAACGAAATTTGGTACAGAGGTAGCACTAGAAAAGGCCACCTCAGTGTCATGTTTTATATCACCGCCATCTTGACGGAAACGTAATCGCGGCCACCCAAATGTTAAAGGCTAAAATGTAATTACGACCAACCTAATAATCTAGTCTCTACCAAATTTTGCAACAACAAATCTTTATGTGGGAAGCATATTCTGACCAAACTGCTAGATCATCAGCCCAATAGTTTGCAGATGGTGGCCAAGTATGTGTGCAAATCGATTCCCCCTATCAATTCAAACACGGTGAAACCGAATTGATCGAAATTTGGTACAGTGGTAGCACTAGCAAAAGGCACCTCAGTGTCATGTTTTATATCGCCGCCATCTTGACGGAAACGGAATGACGGCCACCCAAATGTTAAAAGCTTAAATCAAATTTCGACCATCCTAATAATTTGATTTCTACCGGATTTTGCAACAGCATGCCTTTTTGTGGAAAGCATCTTATGACTGACTACAAGGTCATCAGCCCAATAGTGCAAATCCATTCCCCAGATCAATTCAAACACGGTGAAACCGAATTGAATGATTTTTTTTACAGAGGTAGCACTAGCAAAGGGCACCTCTTATTCATGTTTAATATCCCTATAGCACGTTGAATTTCAACAAGCTACTACAACCAACATTCAATTATACTCCTTGAAAAGGACAAAGAGTTATAACAATACCCATGCATTTAGGAGAAAGTAGGCTATATGTTCTTTACTGAACATCTTGTTTCAAACTCATCATTGTCGGGACACTTGTAAAATACGTTTCGTTTTGCTTGTTTAATATACATTTAGCGGCTTTGGAACATCGTGGTCATGCAACCCCGTGTACTTTGTGTGTGTGTAGAATCTCTCTTGTAATCTGTGTCACTGTGGTGTCGGTAGTAGTGTGTGTAATCTGTGTCACTGTGGTGTCGGTAGTAGTGTGTGTATTTGTAATTCAGGAAGGAGGCGGTCGTGGCCTTCAGTTAGGAACCATCCCAGCACTTGCCTGGAGTAGAGGTGGGAAACCACGCAAAACCAATTCTTGAACATTTAAGGAGGGCATTGAACCCATCTGTTGACAGGTTTGCCTCATGAGGCTGAGTGTATCCCGTTCCAAACCTAAGACCAGAATTATATTTATTGGCAGATACCGGAATCGAACACTGGATCTCTGGGTCTGGAGTCTCAATACGCAACCTAAGAATTTGGCAGAACAAGTTACATCCTAAAACAAATAGGTTATCAGGCAAATATCTTCCAGGGAAACAACTCCATGGTAGCATCAAAGTGATATTCAGGTTGGAGTCATATTTGTTGCTGTTGTTGTTGCTTATTGTAAGGGCTGTGACATCGTGGCCATATAGTTTCGTGTATTTTTTGGCTGTGAGTTTGGAATTTTTGTGATAACCTGTGTTATTGTGATGGGTCTACTAGGGTGTGTATTTGTATATTGAGGATATGATTGGCCTGGTGTAGAAGTGGGGAAACCACGGATCACCAATCCTGCTCTTCTCAGTTTTTCCTCACGAGGCTGAGTATACTCCGTTTCAAACCTCAGACCAGAAATAAAAGATATTGACATAGCCGGGAATCGAATCCAGACCTCATCTTACGTATGTATTCGTCTTTCCCTCAAGTAAATGCTGGAATTGCTCCTTATTTCAAGTTCCGATACACTTTCTTCTAATAATACTATCGTATGGCCTCGGATGCCGGGTGCAAGCTTTGTAATTTGACACCCAGAGGGTAGCTTGCATGTCGAATTTCGTTGTTCCTTGAATCACTATGAAAGTCAAGGAGGTTAGATATCTAAGCTCCTTGAACACTATAGCGCTTTCTAGTAGAGAAATGAGGAACTTTTGTGTTGGCGGAAACTCCCAAGATTAATTTTGCCATTATGAACACTGCCTACTGAATTCAAATGGGTTCTTTGACATGCCAACATCGTATGACATGCGTGTCGTATTTTTGCCGCCTTTCAAAAATCACTTTCTCCTAAAATGAATTAATTACAATAACCAAATCATTTTATGTTTCTGATCTTGCGTGAGTTGACAACTACGGTGTCTCCAAGAACACTTTCATTCAACCTCTTCTGGAAAGTGAAACGGAATTCCACCGAGTAAAATGATCAGGAGAGTGTAATCAGCTGAGCCGGTGAAGAAGGACCACCCGTGTCCTACTTCCCCACAAAGGTCGCTCCACATAGGCTCGATATAGCCTGGCGCCCTGCAACCACCATGACTCACAAGTGAAACCTCTGGTACCCTACCCGCATTGCACGTGTATAGACTCTCCCTCTCTCCGCTTTCCACGATATAGAGCCCCCCTTCCCCTCCCCCTCCCTCTCCAGAGCCAACTAATGGAAATATGTAGTTCGTTGATTTGGTTATTTTGAATAAAACCAATCTTAGGATTGTACTTAACAATTCACGATCATTTTCCTTTCCTACTCGTGTAAAACTTTTAGTGTTACCTACAATAAACACTTCCTTAAGTAAAACTGTTCATTTTCGAGCATTTGCACGTTGATAGGTGCAAATAAAACGAATGGCATGATATCGAGATCAAACACGAAAACGTGTAGTTTTGCTTTCATTGATCATGTCTCATTTTGTTCAAGCCTCTACACCCCCTAAAAAAGCAAAAAAAAAAAAAAAAAATCAGAAAAGAAAGCAAAACCAAACACAAAAACAAGAACACAGTGCAAAAATCAAAAAATCAAAAACAAAACCAAAGCAGAAAACAACAAAGATGAAACCAAAAGCAATAAGGAAAAACATGAAAAATGAAAATGTAAAAGCAAAATCATAACAAAAACAGAAAGCAAAAATCAAAAATCAAAAACAAAAGCCAAAGCAGAAAACAAGAAATAAGTTACGAAAACAGAAGATGAAAACAAAAGAAAAATTAGAAACAAATAAAACACAAACCAAAAATTAATAACAAAAAAGGAAAAAAGAAAAGCATAAATAAAAACAGACCCAATATCCAAACATAAAACAAAAGACAGAGAAAATGAACAAAAGGAAACATTTGAAAAGGCATTTATTATTATTTTTAAGTACCGTATTTATTAAAATCTAGGGACAAAAAATTCGATTGATAATAAAATTACCTTAGAGAAAAGGTAATGGATTTGTACATTAAAAGTTAAGAAAATAACTGCAATTGAATGAAATGTAAGTGAGAAAGTTTCTGTCCTATAAGAAGTATAGACATAGTAAAACGCTCATCATAGCATATTAGTTGAGATTTGACTCCGCTCATCCCCCTCCAGAAGCAAATCCCAGTTACGCCACTGTCCAAACCCAACAAACAGCACAAAGTACCGCAAAGGGACATTATTGATTCCCAAAATATGTTCTTTAAGGAGGGGGAGAGAGAGTTTGGCAATTTCCCACTGGTGTAATGGAGTGGAATCGAAATATTACTACATTGAAATATTACTGCACTCCCTACAATAGCACAGTTTATCGGGCTAATTCTATACAAACGCAAGAGGATTGTATCAATGACTAAGTTATACCTAAAGGTAGGAACACCAACAACAAGAACAATCACAGTTTTAGAAATTCATGAGCATAATTCCCAATATGGATGTGTGTTCAGGAGCAATTATGCTAAATGACCCGACAAGACAGTGGTGAATGAAGATACTAATTAGTCCGTCTCGTTGCGTAGTGGCTAGCATTCTTGGTTGATACCACAGAGGCACGGATGCGATTCTCGGCTCTGCCAAGAAATTTAATTCTGTTCTGAGGGCTGGAACGGGTTACACTCACTCTCATAAGGCAAAACTGCGAAGAGGAGGCTTCGGTTCCTACTTAGCCATTCTGGAAGTGGTTTTCCGTGGTTTCCCACTTCTTCTCCAGGCAAATGCCTGGATGGTTCTTAACATAAGGCCACGGCTGCTTCCTACTCAAATCCTACTTCAATTACAAATACACACACTAATACAGACATCACAGTGACACAAGTTATTAGACGAATTCCACACACACTCAATTACACGGGGCTACATGATCACGATGTCGCAAAGCCCCTTAAAAACATCATCAACAACAACAAACAACAAGATACCAATTGGCGCAACTCAGGACAAGCATGTGCGGTTCGAAAACTTTACTGTACGTTTAGTAGTCTATGCTATCAGCCTGAGGATGGGTACTTGGGCTTATTTGGTTGGTTGGTTCCTTAGCTTAGGGGCTATGACAATGCTGTAATGTAGCCTCGTGTACTTTGGGTGTGGGTAGAATCTGTCTTATAACCGGTGTTAATTGTGAAGGTTGTATTAGTGTGTGTTATCTGTGATTCAGGTAGAAGGACTGCAGACGATTAATATTTTCAAGTAGTTCCAACTTTTGCTACCAAATGCTACAAAATAATTACATGAGATAAATAATTTAAGGTAATTTTTTTCAGGTATAGGGAACAACACTCGTTACAATTTTTGTGCAATCGTGCTGACAGACTGAAAATCATTTGAGATTCTTTTACTAAGGGAACACTGAAAGATGGCTTCCAACCGGATAATTATCACAATTAGCGGCTTCGGTGGCGTAGTTGGTAGCATGATGAATGGCTGTGCCGAAGATCGCGGGTTCAAACCCGACCGAAGTCGTCGTTTTTTAAGCGTTGAAACCTTCAGTATGCCTTCCTTCGGAGGGGAAGTAAAGCCGGCGGTCCAATGTCATAGATTTAAGTTATGGCATGTAAAAGATACTTCCACTTACTGAACTTGTGTGAAGCTAAATTTCTAGGTTAGATTTCGTTCAGACGCTCTATCAAAGTTCCAACGTTCACCATTAGGTTTCAATGACAACTGGTAGTGAAAGTTGGAACTACTTGAAATTGAACAGGACTTGCAGCTCACCCCATGGGTGTCCACTTGAAGCAGCTACAGCCTTTGGCGTGCTGAACATGTCCTCAGACACTCGCGGCACTAAAAGCCATACGATAAATAAATAAATCAGAACAAAAACGAATGCTCTTTTCAGTCACCTGGTTCGTTTTCCACCCGAGCGTTGATGTCTCTGGGGATGTTTCAAAATCAAAATAAGTAGTAACCGTGCTCATCTTTAGCAATTATACTGCTTTCTAATAATTCCAAAATTATATTATTTATTAATTTCTAGCCGAGGTGAACTATCCATTGATTCTAGAAAAAAAAGTGAAGTCATGCAGAAATCCTTAGATTGGTTTCACTTTAGTATCTTATTTTACTGGTGTGATGTTCGTCTCATGACATATCAAATTAAATACCTCGTTCGGATTCAATTAATGCCCTCAAACCTCAATAAATGTATCATTATAAATCTCTTGACCCATATATTTCTGCAAAGTCTGGAAAAGTTGTTATTCTGTGCAAAATGCAACAATTATTGGTAGAATAATATAGCATCCTGATGTGGTGCTAATTCAGCTTTCAAGACACACAAACTCATGTGCAATACGTGTTACTGTGCGTGGCTTAATGCATTTTCAAAGAGTAACATTATAGAAATACCACTAGCTTGGATTAGTACTGATTGAGGAACATTTACTTCGAATTTAGCAACCTAAGACCCATTTAAATGTGATGGGCCTTCATACCTACATATGTCATTCGGAAAGAAATAAAATTGACCTATTGAATAAACTCACGGCCTTACAAAATAAATTTGAATTAATTAACAAACAATCTTGTAAATTACGGTAATTAATAAATGAAAGTGAATTGCACATTTCTACAGGATGAGATGTTCAGGTTTAAGTCGAGTTTTTCTATTAATTGAGTACAGAGACACACCTGTTAATACTATAATTTTCATTGTAACATGTGTTCAACCCTTCATTGGGGTCATCATCAGCATTGCTATAACATACTAATACTGTACACTAGATGGGCATGTTTACGCAAAACAATATAGTAATTAAAACTTAATTCTAAGAATCCAATTTTGAATATACAAGCCTAATCGAAATGGATGTCTTTACGAAAGAATTTATGAAAGGATTTAAAAATGTATTTGAACTGGAATAAATGCAATTAATATGGGATTTTTATGAAATATACTGTACTAAAATGTTGTACTCTTTAATTATTATACACACATCAAAAAAAGTTTTGCATCACCTCGGTTCCCAGATCTCCGGCATATAGACGTTGACTGTGTATATTGTATCCAAGATACAGTCCCTTTGACTGTTCATAGATGTCACTAAAACTGCTCAAAGATGTAAACAACCATGCATGAGCAGGGCCTATTAGACGGAGGGGGTACGACAGCCGATCATTTCCAGTCATTCCACCAGGACGAAGGTACGCTGCTCATGTTGTCTGTAGTTCTACCATGCCTAGAAGGTCAATACCGCAGTTCGATCGCGTCCGCATTGTTACTTTGTGTCAAGAAGGGCTCTCAACAAGGGAAGTTTCCAGGCGTCTCAGAGTGAACCAAAGCGATGTTGTTCGGACATGGAGGAGGTACAGAGATACAGGAACTGTCGATGACAGGCCTCGCTCAGGCCGCCCAAGGGCTACTACTGTAGTGGATGACCGCTACTTACGGATTGCCGCTCGGAGGAACCCTGACAGCAATGCCACCATGTTGAATAATGCGTTTCGTTCAGCCACAGGACGTCGTGTTTCAACTCAAACTGTGCGCAATAGGCTGCATGATGCGCAACTTCACTCCCGACGTCCATGGCGAGGTCCAGCTTTGCAACCCCGACACCATGCAGCGCGGTACAGATGGGCCCAACAACATGCTGAATGGACCCCACGGAATTGGCATCACGTTCTCTTCACCGATGAGTGTCGCATATGCCTTCAACCAGACAATCGTCGGAGACGTGTTTGGAGGCACCCTGGTCAGGCTGAACGTCTTAGACACACTGTCCAGCGAGTGCAGCAAGGTGGTGGTTCCCTGATGTTTTGGGGTGGCATTATGTGGGGCCGACGTACGCCACTGGTGGTCATGGAAGGCTCCGAAACGGCTTTACGATACCTGAATGATATCCTCCGACCCATAGTGCAACCATATCGGCAGAATATTGGAGAGGCATTTGTCTTCATGGACGACAATTCTCGACCTCATCGTGCACATCTTGTGAATGCGTTCCTTCAAGATAACGACATCGCTCGACTACAGTGGCCAGCATGTTCGCCAAACATGAACCCTATCGAACATGCCTGGGATATGTTGAAAAGGGCTGTTTATGGACGTCTTGACCCACCAACCACTCTGAGAGATTTACGCCGAATTGTCGTTGAGGAGTGGGACAATTTGGACCAACAGTGTCTTGATGAACTTGTGGATAGTATGCCACGGCGAATACAGGCATGCATCAATGCAAGAGGACGTGCTACTGGGTATTAGAGGTAGTGGTGTGTACTGCAATCTGGACCACAAATGCTGAAAGTCTAGCTGTATGATGGTACAACATGCAATGTGTGGGTCTCATGAGCAATAAAACGAGCTGAAATGTTGTTTGTGTTGATCTCTATTCCCTTTGTATTTAACGGTTCCGGAACTCTTGGAACCGAGGTGATGCAAAACTTTTTTTGATGTGTGTATTATATATTGACGTTTCCGTGTAGTGCTAAATAATATTTTAGGTC
Organism: Meconema thalassinum; assembly: GCA_946902985.2. Classification (NCBI taxonomy): domain Eukaryota; kingdom Metazoa; phylum Arthropoda; class Insecta; order Orthoptera; family Tettigoniidae; genus Meconema; species Meconema thalassinum. Next base: position 772,646,337 of record OX336388.2, on the reverse strand, counting down.
GTGGAATAAACTTGGTTTTAATGTCAGTCGAATCCGTTATTTATGAGGTCTATTTTTATGTTGGTGGCTTCTGTTTATGTTGTCCTCATTAAATTAATGAAGTAATGTATTAAAATGTGTCCTCTGACGTTGAAATATGCTGATATTATTGTTTTGTTCTTTTGAAGTGTGTTGTCAACTGCAAGTACAATATACAGTGTCAGTTGTAACCAGTAGGGGCGTATATACATTTTTTTCGGGAGGGGGGGGGGGGAATAACTATCCTGGAAAATTGTGAGTATTCTCAGGGGATTGTCACCGCAAAATACCCAGAAATATCAACCAATATCTTAAAGTATATAACTTTGTGTAATTATTTGAGATAAGAGTTAAATGTAAAATTCTACGTTTATATAGCCTATAATACAAAATACAATACAATTTAATACAACATTGTTGCAAAATACTACACAACACACAAATGAAATTCTATTATGGCCCATGGAGTATGAGTGACAAATATTTAGATATTAAGCAGATGATTTATTTATCAAAAGTACCGTACTGTGGAATTCTCAGTTTTGCCTCATAAGGCTGAGTGTACCCCGTTCCAGCCCTCAGACCAGAATTAAAATTTATTGGCAGAGCCGGGAATCGAATTAGGTCCTCCGGAGTGGCAGCCAAGAATGCTAGCCACTATACCACGAGGTAGTCTAATTTCAATCTTAATGAAAATGAAAATCCACAGCCTTTTTCCAGTCTCCGACCGGGTCAGGAATGGAATGTATGAAGCCCTCATCTAGCGGCGAGGATAAGAACTGTGCCGGCTGCCGAGGCCTGACGCACTCCTCTGGGGCAATGAGTAAATGAATGACAGATGAAATGAAATGATAGTGGAGAGTGTTGCTGGAATGAAATTTTGACAGGGAAAACCGTAGTACCAGGAGAAAAAACTGTCTGCCTCCGTTTTGTCCAGCACAGATCGCACATGGAGTGACCGGGATTTAAACCACGGACCCAGCGGTGAGAGGCCGGCGAGCTGCCGCCTAGGCCACGGAGGCTTAATTTGAATCTTAATATTGTTTATAACTTAGCCAATAAGTTAAGATTAGGGTACAACCAAATGTACAATTATTTTATGCTTTTACCAAAGCAACACTTTCGAAATTTTTATTGGCTCTTTTGGGGGGGGGGGGGGGGGAGGGTGGAGGGGGGGTGGGTTGGAGCTCCCGTAGATCCACCCTTATATACGCCCCTGTAACGAGTAATTAGCACTAATGCATATGAGTGAGGATAACGATTATTACAAACATCATTAATAGAGTATCCATGCTTGGAGTAATAAATTATACTATTGTATGCAATGCATTGACATATTGTAACCGCGTTAAATTTGATTCGTCACAAGAAATTAACTTCAACTCTTCCGGCATTCTTTACTGTTAGTATGTTTGTAATTAATTGAGGCTAATGCCCATTTCTCCCCATTAATCACGTTTCTTTGCAGGAGATGGAAAGTCGAGTAGATGAAGCGCCGAATAATGTGACCATGACATTGGTCCGACCGCAGCCGCAGTCAAAGTCAAGGCTAGACATGACACCCAGTTGAGGCAAGGCCCGCCAGACTGCGCAACCTAATCGAGCGAACACTGTTTCTCTTTCTACATGAAGTACCGTTCAGCTGACACACACACTGCGCTAGTCAATACACGTCCTGTAGTGGTCTCAATAACAAGGCTTGGATTTCAACATTTTAAGTGTTACAAATGGATAAAGAGCTGTGGTTATCATTGTCAGAGGAACTGCAGACAAATGGTAGATGCTGTGTCACAGCAAATAATGGAGTTTAAAAGTCATGATGAGAAGCGTCATTGTTCTGATTATTGAGGTCAGTATTTCATACTAATGTCTACCCTGACAGGTGCTCTTCTTCTGATGGCTATTTATCACGCGCTTCGCGTACTCTATTGTGTTCAGTAGCAAGAGAAATCTTGTCACCTTGACCGTATCGTTCAAAAGTACGAGTCAGCGTCAGCAAAAGTTTATTTGAACAGTGGATGTTGTTGGGAGAGGACTAGTGGTATATAGATACGATGAGGAGTATATTGGGAATTGCATCATTATTAGTGATAGTGGTGTGCAGTGATGTGCTTGCAGTGGCAAGGAATTCCAGTGACATTTACCAGTGCCACGATCAGCTGACCTGCTTCCAGCTGCAGCTGTTGCGTAATCTGAGTGACATTGAGGAGGCTGAGGATGTTAACCTGGCGGAAGATCTTGTGTTGGAGAGAGTGCCTGGTGCTGTGCCACCCCAGCCTCAGGAGTTGACTCTGGCGGCGGTTGAGAGGCGCTTAGCCCTGGGGGCGGACAAGGATGTGGGATACCTAGGGTTCGTGCTGGCCAGGAAAGCTCTGCAACTCCTCGACACCCACAATCTCAGGTGGAGAGTGATGCCGGGGGTGCAAGTCAGGGTCTTCCGCAATGAAGATGATGGTGTGGATGTGGGGGTGGAGACATATGACGTCGATCCAGGTGAGTTCTATGTCCATAAACTCTTTCAGTCAGCCGTGGATTGGGGGGGTCACGGGGGTCATAACCCCCCCCCCCCCAAACGGAGAACATTTTTTTTGTAAACTCAAAAAACGAAAACACAATAACCAGACAAATAAAACTTTACGAATTTTAACTGAAGAACAGGTTTTTTCATTTTATTCATTACTGAAAATATCTTTATTGCAATTATTATGTTCTGTTACAACTGTACATATTTACAAATTCATACCTGTTATATAAAAACTATTTTTATATAACAAAATTAACTCGTCTATTTTGTTTAACGAACCTTGTGATTACCGAATCGATGTTTATAGTGATGTCACGATGAATGTGCAGCAATGCACGGATAAATATTTGGGGCTTTTTTCACACCAAAAAAAATTGCCGACGTCCAAACTGCAAGCTCGGTTGGCAATTTAACCTGTGACTTTCTCCCTTTGTCGGTACCAACTCGACTTGCCGAAACTTTAACGTACCTTGATACTTTTCAGGAAGCTCGGTGTAAAAGTAGCAAAACACGCCTTTCAATGTGTACGAATATTTTTGGTGCGCTAAACGCATTCAAATTTCTATCCATGTAGCTTGCAAAAAAATTGGTCTGGTTTTGTACGTTTGGTTATTTTGTGATTGCGTTTTTAGTGATACCATTTTTCTTAACAATTTCGATTCTCTGAACCTCCCCCAAAGCCAAACTCTAGTTCCGCCCGTGCTTTCAGTACAACTGGTGTCAGTCTTTCCAGAGTTAAACAATCAAGAATAGTCTATTCTGTTTCACTTTCATATTCGTGTTATGTTCAGTCATGAGCTATAAACATTTTGGTGGTTGCCACGGTGGGTGAGTGGTTATCGTGTCGGACTATCAACCGAAAGTTTGCAGGTTCGCTCCTGGCCGTGGTAAGTGATTTTCAAAAGGCGGCAAAAATCACGGCATGCATTACATACGTTGTTGGCATGATAAAGAACCCATTCGAATTCAGTAGGCCGTGTTCATAATGGCAAAATTATTCTCGGGATTGTCCGCCAACACAAAGTTCCTCCTTTCTCTACTAGAAAGCGCTATAGTGTCAAGGAGCTTAGATATCTAACCCCCTTGACTTTCAAAGCGCTCCAAGGAACAACAAAATTCAATATGCAAGCTGCAAAGTTTACACCCGGCACCCCAGGCCATACGATATTATTATTATTATTATTATTATTATTATTGAGAGCCTCCATGGCGTAGGCGGCAGCACGCCAGCCTCTCACCGCTGGGTCAGTGGTTCAAATCCCGGTCACTCCATGTGAGATTTGTGCTGGACAAAGCGGAGACAGACAGGTTTTTCTCCGGGTACTCCGGTTTTCCCTGACACAAATTTTATTCCAGCAACACTCTCCACTATGATTTCATGTCATCTGTCTTTCATTTAATCATTGCCCCAGGGGAGTGCGACAGGCTTCGGCAGCCGGCACAGTTCATATCCTCGCCGCTAGATGGGGGCTTCATTCATTCCATTCCCTGACCCGGTCGGAGACTGGAGGCAGGCTGTGGATTTTCATTATTATTATTATTATTATTATTATTATTATTGTTATTATTAACATTTTGATCATTACCCCCCTTGAATTTGGGTGTGCACGAATGTTATTTGATAAACTGTGTTATTGTGGTGTCATGGAAGTGCGTGTAACTGTATTTATTGGAAAAGTTGTTCCATGACTTAAAATAAGGTATATTGGTTCATTTCCTGATATAGCGTTGCCTATTGCCCTGGATGTCCGAGTTCGATTTCCGGCTCTGCCATGAAATGTAATTCTGGTCTGAGAGCTGGAACGGGGGTAAACTCAGCCTGGTGAAGAAAATCTGAGAAGAGGTGGGTTCGATTCCCACTTAGGTCATCCTGGAAGTGGCTTTTCGTGGTTTTCCACGTCTACTCCCGGTAAATGGCGGGATGGTTGCCAACATGAGGCCACGGCCACCTCCTTCCTAATCCTCACCTGAATAACAAATACACATGCTACTGAAGTCACCACAATAATACCGGTTGTCGTACAAATTCAACACACACACCCAAGTACACGGGGATAAATAACTATGATGTCCAAGCTCCTCATATGAAACAACAACAACAACAACAACAAAAGAAGGTATACTCTCTGTTTTTTTCGAGGGAGTGTGGATGGATCACACTGAGAGTGGCGGTTGACAGCTCTTGGATTCGAATATGAGGTCACCGAATGTGAGATCACATCAGTCAAGGAGTAGAGCGTAACGTGGCCATTCATATTCTGTCAGCGTTAGTAGCTCAGTTAAATGGAATATGTTCTACCAAAATCAAGATACTGGATTTTGGTCCCGGTTGTGGCCAATGCCATTCAAGGGTGTTTTATATTATGACACCTTCGTGTCAGGTAGTGGTCTAGTGCGAGTAGGCTATATCTCCTGTGTCCTCATCCCCTGAAATTCCTGTCAAAAGATACACTGCAGTGCCTTACAGGGAAGTAGAAAGGGTTGCCTATCGAAACCACGTCACAACATAAAACCTACCCACGAACTGTAATGGGCGGCTTCGGTATAGTTGGTCACTAGTCGTGGCCGAGTGAGGTACGTGTGTGCGCGCTGTGTGACCGCATTGGAAGAGGTTACGTTTCCTAATACCGGTGCTTCCGATAGTTCCACGTGTGTACTGACCTTCCGTGTGTCATTCGGACAATACTTTTTCAAGTAGTGTTCCAGATAGGACAACAAAACCAGAAACCCAGAAAACCCCGCTGAAAATCATGTCCGGATACCAGAGGAAAAACACCGTACGCTGCCAATGGGACAGGCAGAGTTCTCGCCCCGCACCAGGAGAAATTCACCGCTGGATTAGCGATACTCTCCGGTTGACTGTCGACCAAGTAGAAGCCATCCAGTTAAATGCGCATGAAAAAACCATGTACATCAAGGCAATCAGCATATCTACTTATCAGAAATTGTTAAATACTTTTGCAGATCCTATTAAATTTCAGTATGACTCAGGCGAAATGACAAATGTTAAGCTCTCCACAGCGGATTCCAATTTTACCACAGTGCGTATATTTAATGTCCCACTCGAAGTACCCCCTGAAATTTTCAAATCCGTCCTGTCGAAATATGGCACTGTGAGTGACGTCAGGAAAGAACAATGGTCTTCTGCTTATCAGTTCCCGGTGTATAATGGGATACGTGCAGTCACTATGGAAATCAAACAAGATATCCCCTCCACTGAGACTTTTGGTGGCCATTCTGGCTATATAACGTATAATGGACAGAAACAGACCTGTTTAATTTGCAATGCTAACACACATCTACCTATCAACTGCCCAAAGAAAATGATTCCCCTCGGTATAACTCCTACACAACAACGACGTGTCCAATACTCGGAAGTTGTGACACAGCAAACGTCACATGAAAACATGCTTATTGATCAGTCAGCTGGGACAACACCAGAAGTGGCCTCGGATTCACATGACGCAGAACTGGTACCTTGCCCTGACAAGATCAGCGAGCCACAGAGTGCCCCTGTGCTATCGGCAACCTGTATCGCAGCCTTAGAACCAACTATGCCGTCACTACAGGCTGCCACAGAAATTTTGTCTTCACTGCCCCCACCTTCTCTGGTATCTACCGACTCACTTAAGCAGGTTGATCGGGGATCCGAGAATGTATCTAAGAAGATTAAAACAAATGCCTCGATTGCCGTACCAGCCCCGAAGAATCAAACTGGCTCTACAAACGTTTCCGCAGCTGTGAAAAAGAAACAAAATCTTCATTCTACGTCATCTAGGGACCCACGAACGCTCTTAAACGCTGACAGCCGGCCTATGAATGGCAGTCATAAGGAACTATCTCAACCTAATTTGACATAGTGCACCAGTATATTTCTCACCTGTGTCTTTTTTCTTTTTTCTCGAGTCCACCTTCCAGTATGTCTAGCACAGCTTTTATACTTTTCTTAATGGCGCAATTTCTCACTGTGGCCACTGTGAATATCAATGTAATAGAATGCCCTCTGAAATTTCAACTGTTGGAGAGATTCCTTCGAGATGCAGACATTGACATTGCCTTCATTCAAGAAGTTGCTATACCCTGTTTGCCAATATCTGCCTTCTACAAACAATACATCAATACCGGTAATACGAATAGAGGGACCGGATTCATCATACGACATGATATCCCACTCGAAGGTGTGATATGTCATCCATCAGGACGCATAATATCTGGACACATAAACAATACCACCCTGATAAATGTATATGCCCCATCCGGGTCCAATAAACGTGGTGAACGGAAAATGTTCTTTCAACAGAGTATACTGCCTCATCTGCACGACGTTAAGGAAAAACTTATTCTTGCAGGGGATTTCAATTGTATTCAACGCCCAGAGGATTCCACTAGTTCATACCAAGGTGTCAACCCGGCTCTCAGGACCCTTCTTACCTCCCTACACCTCATTGATGCTGTGGATAGTTTAAGGGTGCCCCTGCCCCATTACACCTGTATAAGTCACAACTCCTCATCACGAATTGACCGCATCTACTTTTCACAGGAACTTATCCAGCCTAGACGATATGAAGTGATACCTGCCAGTTTCACTAACCATCATGCTGTCGTATGTACAATCTCTTACTCCCATCCCATATTTCACATAGGAAGAGGTTATTGGAAGCTGAATTGCTCGCTGTTACTGGAGGAGGAATGCCAAGATATTTTCAGACAACACTGGACTCGATGGGTCCAACAAAAATGCAAATTTCGCGACTGCGCAGACTGGTGGGATATTTTAGTTAAACCAGGGATCCGCCGCGTCTTTAAGAACATATCCTACCAACGAGGTCGGGGAAGACGGGATACAGTTGAATTTTACTATCGAGTTCTTCGCCAGCTCCAGCAAAGATCTGATGCTGGGGAGCGTATATATGACCAGATTCGGGAAGTTAAAACCAAGCTCCTGTCCCTACAGCAACGAACGCTCGCTCATATAAACGTGGCTTTAAAAGATCGTACAGTGCTCCCGGACGAAAGTGCAAGTGTATACCATATCGCCAAAGGACAACGGGAGCGGCAACGTAAATATATCCACCGCCTCCGCACCAGTACTGGAAGTGTCGTCACCTCCCCTGACGCTATACGTAGTGAAATATCATTATTTTATCAACGGTTCTACGCTAAGGCTCCAATTGATCCACAGCAGGTGACCCTATTGCTTTCATCTTGCAGTACCCAACTATCTCCGGACAACAAAACTCTGCTCAGCGCGGATATTACGGATGAAGAGATTCACTCTGTGGTTAAGCAACTCCCAAACAACCGCTCACCTGGCATTGATGGACTGCCATATGAAATGTATAAACACTTCTGGCCTCTCATAGGCAAAGAATTTTGTCATGTCCTGCGTACCATTCTCCAACGTCGTGCTCTTTGTCAATCACATCACGAAGGTACCATAGTCCTCATACCAAAAACATCCTCTCCCATGGCAGTTGGTGACTTCCGACCAGTTACTCTGCTCTGCAGTGATTATAAAGTCCTTACCAAAGTACTTGCATGCCGATTGAAGACTGTTCTACATGATATCATTGGTGATGAACAATGTTGCAATATTCCTGGAAGAACTCTGTTAACAAACTTAGCGATACTACGGGACCTACACCTAAAAGCCGAAATGCTCCCCACTGAGCCAATGAGTTTTCTCACCTTAGATCTTGATAAAGCTTTCGACCGCATCAGTCATGAATACTTGTACATGGTCTTGCAACACTTTGAATTTCCTGAAATCCTTATTGACTACATTCGTATGATAAATTGTAATGCTACGTCTCGAGTGCTCGTCAACGGTTTTCTTTCCCCTCTGATTCCAATACAACGATCAGTTAGGCAAGGATGTCCCCTTTCCATGCTACTTTTTGTCATTGGCCTTGAACCGTTCATTCGGACTACCCAGGTGAAGCTACAGGGTTACAAACTGTCCACACATGTTTTTGGAATGTGCGCCTATGCTGATGACGTATCAATATTGATCCACAATAATGAAGACATCTCCCACATCGATAGCGTCCTTCAGCTCTACCATATCGCCTCTGGAGCACAATCGAACCCCCAGAAAACTGCTTTGCTTCCGCTCAATACTAACTCAGTGATTACCCAACAGCCCTGGTTCCGGATAGTAAATGAGGTGAAAATTCTTGGCATTACCTGGAAGCAATCGCTTCTGGACACAGTGCAAGCAAACTGGACTAAGGTCATTGCCAAAGTTAGGGGAGTGCTGATCCAATTTGGTCAAAGAAACCTCAATATAGTGCAACGGGTCATGATCCTCAACGTGTTTGCGCTCTCTAAAATATGGTATGTCGCACTACTTTTCCCACTTCCCAAAATATTTGAGAGCCAATTGGCAAAATATACAGGTTGGTTTATATGGCAAGGATTTTTGTTCCGAGTACAACGGGAACAGTTGTATCTCCCATCCCGGCAAGGCGGGCTAGGGCTAACAGCTCATGGCATGAAATGCCGTGCACTCCTCTGCAAGAACGATATCACCATTCTTTCCCAACATGTCACTTTTACGAAAGCGCTATACAAAGATATTCGAAACACAGCCCGTGGTTGTGATAGAGCTTTGCCGAAGATATTTAGGGACCATCAACAGCACCTTCTGGAAACTGTTCGCCAAATGCCTTCAGGGACTGTTCCAACGACGAAAAGTATTTATAACATGTTGCGGCAAGTGGTACACTCCAAACCGCGAATCGAGGCCACCACCCTCTACGTCCATTGGCCCACTGTTTGGAAAAATTTTGGGGCTATGACCATTTCTTCTGCTGTACACTCCCAGGTTTTTATCTTCCTCAACGATCTCATCCCAACCGCTCTACGGCGATATACCATCCGTCTTGAAGCTTACCCATGGTGTACTATATGTGGTCAAACTGATACGGCGATACACCGCTTCACATCATGCACGCGAGTTGCCTCCACGTGGCTGTGGAGTAAGGGAAAAGTATGTCAACTATTAAATGTGCCCACGGATGACCTTGATGACAGGAAGTTGATTCGTTTGTCGATGACCGCCTTCCCCCAAATTAAACAGACTGCCATTGTGTGGATAATGGGCCAATATGTACACTTCGTGATGGACAATGATCAACATTTCTCGTTCCTGGATCTCCGGTATCACCTGCAGAAAGAGCGTTGGAAGCTTAGTGAAAGTGGACAATTGTACGATAAATATGGACACTAACTGGATTTCTTGTGATGTAATAGTATGGTATTTATCATCTCTGAAAATTCTGTAATTCTGTAAAGAGCTAATAAAAAAAAGGTGGCGTAGTCGGTAGCATGCTGAGCTTCTATACCCAAGATCGCGGGTTCAAATCTGGCCGAAGCCGTCGGATTTTTTAAGAGTGTTAAAATCCCTCTGTGTGCCTTCCTTCGGAGGGGAAGTAAAGCCGGCGGTCCCATGTCATAGATTTATGGTATGTTAAAGAACCTTCCACTAATTACACCTGTGTGAAGCTGAATTGTATAGGTTAAGAATGTAAACAACGCTCTTAGGTTCCCACGTTCGTTGCCAAGAGCCGACTGTGGTGGCGTCTGGTAGGTAAGTTCTGAACTAGTAGTCGTTGACGGTGGCGTTTGGCGGCAAAAGTAGGAACTATATGAAAAATTCAAAAGTCTGCAGTCCTTACTTGAATCAAAAAACAGATACACACACTAATACAGCCATCACAATTAAAACCGGTTATCACACAGATTTTATACACACCCAAAGTACACGGGGCTACATGACCACGTTGTCGCAGCCCCTATACTTAATAACTAACCAACCAACCAAACGAACTGAAATGAAAATCCACAGCCTGCTTCCAGTCGACCGACAAGATAGGGAATGGAATGAATTAAGCCCACATCTAGCGGCGAGGATATGAACTGTGCCAGCTGCCGAAGCCTGTCGCACTCCCCTGGCTACCCACGAACTAAATTTATTCATTTAGTTATTAAATGGCGAAACCTTCAACCTGTATGGAGGTTTCTTGTAAACTTCCGTAATTAACTCATTATTTATTAAATTTACGTAAAATCGATACGTTCCGTAAAAAACATCACTAGATTAGGCCTACATGATGGATAGTGGAATATTTATTTGATTAACTGCAGAAAGTTTCAGTCTAGAGATAATTCAAAAAATATAAGGAGTAAAACAGCTCGCCGATAATTGGAATTCAAGTCTCTTGATCTGGAGCAAAATTGCTAAATACACGCATGAGTACAGCCATCACAATAACACAGGTTATCACACAAATTCCACATACTCCCAAATACACGTGGCTATATGACCACGATACCGCAGCCCCAAAAATAAGCAACAACAACAACAACACTTGATTCAAGAATGTAACCAAAAGAGAAGTAAGGAGCCCGATGGTTAAAACACACCTTAAGTTGAAAAGCAGCTGATATTTGATGGCATTACTGAAGTCACAACCAAATCTTTGTTTGCGGTTTGTATGCGTCGTGGTAGAAAACCAGAGTAATAAATCAAACGCCACTCACTAAACACTCTTACAATTTATTTTCCTTTACAGCAATGTTTTTTTTTTCTTTTTTCATGAAGCGATTTTTTAATGAATCAATTCATGTTAGTCGCAAATCTACAGTTGTAACTTTAATTTATTTTTTGAAACTAATGTATCATATTAAACCCCTATCTGAAAATCTGATCAACTCACTGTAATTTAATCCATCGTCCGATTCTAATTATTTTGCCTGAATAGATGGCAATACCCGCTGGCGGGGGGAGGAGAGGGGGTGGGGGTGGGGGTGCACCACCACATGGGTAATTGCCGTGGGCTGGAATGAAATGACTGTAGATATGTGCAATGTGTATTATATTTGAATTGCAGCCAATGGCCATATCAGGGTATTATAATTGAATGGCCGTAGGCTCCCCAACAAGTTCTATTTCAAGTAGTTACAACTTTGACTAACAGATATGCCACTGTCACTGACACCTAGCAGTAAACGTTGCAACTTGTAAGAGCGTTTCTAACCAAATAACCTACAAATATAGTTAAACAATACCAATTGTAGTGGTAGGTTCTTTAACATGCCATAAATCTATGACATAGGCCAGCCGGCATTACTTCCCCTCCGAAGGAAGGCATACTGAAGACTTTTAACGCCCTTTAAAATCCAACGACTTCGGCTGACTTTGAACCCGCGATCTTGGACATAGCAGTTCAGCATGCTATTGACTACGCCACCGAAGCCGGTATATGTATATGAGGTATGTACGATTTTTGAACAACCTAGTTGTGAAATTTGATAGACTCCTAATGTCAACCTTACCTGGAAAAATCCATTTACCTTCGACTCCCTGTTCTTGTAATGGTTGGTGTACCACCCAGCATGCACAACTCAGGAGTTGGATCATTCTGTGGTGTTCCACTTGATCTAGTAAACCGATAGCAGTTAATTGGATCAAATCGAAACACAATAGAATCCCCTGTCTTCCGGCGCATGGTAGGTTACGGCTAATGCTTTGTGCAGGTGGTCTTCATGGCTGGACGCTCTGGAGGAAGTGGAACCTCCACAAATGACAGGGAAGCGGGCGGACTAATATCTGCCACTCACTGAAGAACACTTATCCTTCCACATACAGCAGTTGATCTCAAGGATGAAGATATTACATTTTCCCCTCCTGATGACAACCGCATTGATACGCTGCTTTTTCCACTTAAGTGGCGATTAATCTTTGAGAGTTAACACTCTTGTCCGATGTCTCTGAAAGCGACAGTTTTGTATGAGAACAAGTCTCAGATTTACCCCAAGGACAGCGGAGTTGAGGACGATATTGAACCTCAAAACAGCATGCAGTGAATTAAGCTCTAAGTGGCTTCGGTGGCGTAGTCGGTAGCATGCTGAGCTTCTATGCCCAAGATAGCGGGTTTAAACCCGGCCAAAGCCGTCGGATTTTTTAAGAGCGTTAAGAATCCCTCAGTATGCCTTCCTTCGGAGGGGAAGTAAAGCCGGTGGTCCCATGTCATAGATTTATGGCATGTTAAAGAACCTTCCACTAATTACACCTGTGTGAAGCTAAATTGGATAGGTTAATAATGTAAACAACGCTCTTAGGTTCCTACGTTCGTTGCCAAGAGCCGACTACGGTGGCGTCTAGTAGCTTAGTCATTGACGGTGGCGTTTGGTGGCAAAAGTATGAACTATTTGAAAAAAAAACTAAGTTGCTGTCTGTACTTAAATTAAAAAAAACAGATACACACAGTAATACAGCCATCACAATTAACACCGGTTATCAGACAGATTCTACACTCACCCAAAGTACACGGGGCTACATGACTGCGTTGTCGCAGCCCCTAAACTGAGGAACCAACCAACCAATCAACCAATTAAGTTCTACTGCAGAAAACCTCTGTTTTATTGTGATAACAATAATATTAATAATAACAACACAAAAATGTCATCTACATCAGAAAAGAAAGAGAAGATCACAGACACAATGCGAAAACGCAGAGTTTGCTTCTACGGTCATATACGACGGATGATTGACTCCCGATGGACAAAATGTACTTTCAGTACGTTTGACTCAAAACCAAAAACGACAATGCCATGGTACGTTAACGTCCAGAAAGATCTTAAAGAAACGGGGATACGAGCAGAAGATGCACATGACCGAAATCTTTATAGAGCAGCCATCAAGACGTTTGGGACTTTCCGGGACGAAAAACGGACAAATGGTGCGAAATGAACAGAAGAACGTCGTGCTAAACACAGTGAGCTCATGATGAAAATGTGGATCAAGCGAAAAATGAACAAATGCCAGAATGTAAAATGAGGCTTATCGTGGTCCCTAGTTGGCCGATTAACGAAATTGAGTGAATGAATGAATAATACGAATATTAATAATAATAATATGGGAAGGCGGTCGAGGTGTAATTGATCTCTTATGTACCCAAAGCAAGCAGTTGGAAAGTCTTCTCTGGTGCAAGAAATATGCCTCTTTACAAGGTCTTTGTCGGAACGACAAGAGGTTTACTCCATTGCGACTAGCAGATGCCCAATTTGACACTAGAGAAAGCATTTCTTCGGTCGACCACTGCCATGACATGGAAGCATAAAGAACATACATGGTGTACACCCGAACATAATAAGTGAAAGTTATGTCGACCACGTTTTGTCAAACTGATGGTGAAGCACGGTCCACTCTTCAGTAAAACCGAAGGCTTCATCACTGCAATCTAAGACCGAGTGATAACCACGAAGAACTATAGAAAAACATTATGAAAGAGAACGTGGCCGATGAACGATGCTATAGACGTACCTTGGCGCTGGAAACTATTGCCCACATTATTGGTGGCTGCTCGTCTCCAGCTGGTGTGGTGTACACCAGCTTGCTCTACCAGGAGGACATCTGGAAACGACAATGGAGTATTATGGAGCATTGAAAACGGGGTGTACGAACTGTACTGGGGTCGACCTATCCTGACAAACCAGAAAAACTTGGTATAAATCGTGTACTTAAGAAAACAAATACTTGGCACGGTGGATGAGTGGCTATCGTGACGGACTACCAACCCCTAGCTTGCAGGTTCACTCCTGGCCGTCGTAAGTGATTTTTGAAATACGACACAAATCTCAGCTCGCATGTCATACGTTGTTAGGCATGTTAAAGAACCCATTTGAATTCAGTAGGCCGTGTTCATAGTGGCAAAATTAATCTCGGGATTTTCTTCCAACACAAAGTTCCTCCTTTCTCTACAAGAAAGCGCTATAGTGTCAAGGAGCTTAGATATATAACCTCCTTGACTTTCATAGCACTCCAAAGAATCGACAAAACATTGGCATGCAAGCTGCCCTTTGGGCGTCAAATAACAAAACTGGCATCCTGCACCCCATACCATACGATATTATTATTAACAAAACAAATCAAAAGGTTTATCTGACTGACATCGCGATAACATTAAGCCAAAACCTCAAGACTCCTCAGGCACAAAAAAAAATCAACAAATATGCACCGTTGGCAGAAGAAGTCAGGAATATAAGGCGAATAATCTCTGTGAAACACAAGAAGAGGTATTAAGACGAGTGGGGGAGGAGCAATGTTTCTGGCAACTGTTGATGATGAGAAGAGATAGCTTGGTAGGACACCTACTAAGACATCCAGGTTTAGCAAATTTAGTTAAGGAAGGAAGAGTCGAGGGTAAGAACAATAGAGGAAGACTAAGGATGTAGGGTGTGTTATCTATGCAGAGATGAAACGATTGACTCAGAACAGTGGACTGCATGAAATAAGTCAAAAGACTGTTGACTCAAACAACAACAACAACAACCTCTGTATTTACTTTACTATACCTGTCCTTGACAAGAAGCTTGTTAGCTACCCAATTTAATAAAATCTCATATTTAACCCCACTTAAATTACAAAATATACGTTGTTTCGTTGCCACGTTGCTTTATCGTTATTATTTTGTTCACGAAATGACGAGCGACCATGACTGCCGAATTGCATTGTAATCCATCCCGGCGATGATCGCCAGCGCTCCTACCTGACACCAGCACAAATTGCTGTAAAAAACAGCCCCATTTGTTCACATGCATTGATAACGCAACGCAGATCGCCATAGCCAAGCCGTAGCTTCATAGGTAGACTATGTTTAGAACTCAAGGGATGCAACGGCCAAAATGATAAATATATCCAAATTTAATGTTTATATGTATGGGATAAATCGCTCACTTTTGGTATGAATATTTGTACGTTATTTCTGTGTCAGTTTGCTGTAGAATTTTGCAAATATTAGGATGAGTAATTTAATATTATTGAACGATATTATTTTATTCATAGATTAGTTTGGGGGAGGAAGACTACTTGTTGTTGATGGGATCGTCATTTCTACGTTTTGCAACATTAAAATAAATAGTTCTTTCTTTGTGCTTAGCGCCTTAATATTTATCAGCAATAATTACCATGCTTAATAAATTTTCTGATGGGTTTCCTTGAATTGTCTTTGGAGGGCAGAGACTGTCTGTGTGTGTCATTGTAGATTTGGTAGCGTTTTGTAGAGCCATTTGTCTTGCATATGATGCACACTTGATGAGCGAAACATGTCATCCTTTGTGTTTTTTTTTCAATAGTCCGTAGCAATGTACCAGATGAACCAGCTGCCCCTTATAATATTGTGTTACGCACTCCAACTAACGCGTGTTGTCACGAAGGTCGATATTTCGCTACCTGAATCCCGCATGGTACTATTACACTGCAAACATATCCCGAAAATGACACAGAACTCAATAATTTTAGGTAGATTTCATTAGAAAGCTAACTATTGCAATGGGTACCATGTTTCGACTTCCGGAAAATTTCGACATATCTTCGCGTTTCACATCCCCCTGCATCCATCGGTCGACGGGGGTGAAAATGGGGGTCATTTTTCGAAAAAGTGAAATATCGCTATAACTTTCTTAATATTTGAAATA
The DNA here is from genome assembly GCA_946902985.2 of Meconema thalassinum. Taxonomy (NCBI): domain Eukaryota; kingdom Metazoa; phylum Arthropoda; class Insecta; order Orthoptera; family Tettigoniidae; genus Meconema; species Meconema thalassinum. Next base: position 772,630,313 of record OX336388.2, on the reverse strand, counting down.
CCAAATCCATTCAAAGTTCATACTATGTGACGAATGAGGCCCAAAAATTTATGTTTGAAGAGTTTTTTGATAGCACCAACCATTGACCAAAGGGGTGGGAAAAAGTGGGTTTTTCGGGAAACATTAATCATATCTCTCTAAATAGGCACAATATCAAAACCGTACAAAATGGACAATATTCCCCTAATAATTACCTAAAACTTTTGTCTGAAAGAATTTTTGATATGACCCACCATTACGCCAAGGGATGAGAAAAATGGTTTCGGAATTATAAGAAAATGCCAAGAGCTATCAGAGTTTGCCATGACAACACTACTAAATTGATGAGGGATGAGCCATCAGACGTTGCTATGACAACGCACTTGCACGCGATCACATTCAGTTTTCCATCTGACTAAGTGAGAAGCGGCCTCGGTGACGTAACTGGTAGTATGCTGAACTTCTAAGCCCAAGGTCGCGGGTTCAAAGCCGGCCGAAGTCGTTGGATTTTCTAAGAGCGCTAAAAATCCCTCAGTATGCATGCCTTTGGAGGGGAAGATCCAACGTTCGTTGCAAGTTGCTGGTTGCGGTGGCATCTCGTAGCCAAGTTCAGAGCTAGGTGTCGTTGACGGTAGTATCTGGTAGCAACATTAGGAACTACTGCTTGAAATTGACCGTCTGCAGTCCTTACCTGAATTACAGACTAATACAGCCATCACAATTCACACTGTTCATCAGACATATTCTACACTCACCCAAAGTACACGGGGTTACATGACCACGTTGTCGCAGTCCCTAAACTGAGGAACCAACCAAAATCTCTGCGGGAGATATAATTTTGCGTGAAGAAGTAACAGACCGTTACATAGTTACACATCAGTGTCGAAACCTTGCATAAGGACAGTTTGACCACAATTATAAAAATGTACCCCAAATGACAAGAAGGTTACCGTCCCCATAAGACAATAAAATGTTTAAAATATGCATAAAAACACGAAAAACAAAGATAATTAAGCTCCAATTATAAACTACTTTCTCGCAATAAATGAGGTCTGATCCTTCTACGAAAACGTGCATATTCTGCCTATTTTCGCCTATCCCCAAGTTTGTCCGATGAAATCTACCTCCGCCTTCCGGCATGCCGAGAGGACTTTTTTTACATCCTCTAGGTCTCTTCCCACTAATGAATCCTTCCACAATAAGTGACATCAGTTGAGAGTGGTGTAAGGTATGACCCTACCTTAAAGACGTATTTTGCAAATCACCTCTATCAGAGATCTCTTTTGATTTACTCCGTACAGTACCTTAGTATTAGTCAAACTATCCATCCACGAAACCTGAAGAATTCTGTGGAAACACCACATTTCGAAGACTAATTTTTGTATATAGCAGAAATCCTTATGTGTAACAAATTTGCTATAAAATATTAAATCTGATAATCATAAATGTATAAAATGTAAACATGTTTACTATTTTGGTTTGGTAAATGCTGATTCGTATTGACTATTGGTAAATATTGGTGATACCGGTTGAGTTAGCCGTGGTCGTTACGGTGTGGCTGCAGGCTGTCGCTCACATGTTTTCCTTCTGAGGGGAAGTAAAGCCACCAGTCCCATGCCATTGATTTATGGCATGTGAAAGAACCTTCCACTATTACACTTCTGTGAAGCTGAATTATAGGTTATATTTGACTAACGGAGCCTCCGTGGCTTAGGCGGCACCACGCCGGCCTCTCACCGCTGGGTCCGTGGTTCAAATCCCGGTCACTTCATGTGAGATCTCTGCTGGACAAAACGGAGGCAGACAGGTTTTTCTTCGGGTACTCCGGTTTTCCCTGTGAAAAAGTTTATTCCAGCAACACTCTCCACTATCATTTCATTTCACTTGTCATTCATTTAATCATTGCCTCAGAGGAGTGCGACAGGCTTCGGCTGCCGGCACAGTTCATACCCTCGCCGCTAGATGGGGGCTTCATTCATTCCATCCCTGACCCGGTCGTATGACTGGAATAGGCTGTGAATTTTCATTTCATTTGACTAACGCTCTTAGGTTCCAACGTTCGTCGCCAGGAGCCGACTGCGGTGGTATCTAGTAACCAAGTTCAGAACTAGTTGTCGTTGACGGTGGCGTTTGGTAGCAGAAGTAGGATTTACTTGAAAATTGAATGTCTGCAGTCCTTACTTGAATTAAAAACAGATAGCACACACTAATACAGCCATCACAATTAACACCGGTTATCAGACAGATTCTACACACACCCAAAGTACACGGGACTATATGACCGCGTTATCGCAGCCCCTAAACTGAGGAATCATCCAACCAGGGAATCATTGATACATCATCTCGGAAGTGTTGGGTCTTCGTGGGTTATAAGCTATTCGTACAAATTGGACCGACAAGTGAGGTTATGACTTTGGTGGATGAGGATGTTAGAAATCTCAATTCTCTGAATCAGTATTTACGAGATCACCACAATCCATCGCAATTCCAATTTAGAGGCAAGACTTGCTAATGTTGAAAACAAATTATATATTTAGAACTTTAATTTTAATTCAAATTATTTGTAAGGGTATCCATTTTTAGCCTATTTTCATTTATGAAAAGGAAATGGGCTTATAAGATCACCTTTTGTCCGTGTGTGCGGCTGGAGCGATATCAATGAAACTCAGTAAGAGACATAGTACTATGTTGTCCGACCTCAACTGTGCCCTTCAGATTTATTACGCCTCACCAATTTAACATGGCGGCTGTGCGAAATATGTCACCGGCATTCGATATCTCCAAAACTATTACTGGTATCACCCTGAAATTCTGTACGGTCATAAAGGGTACTACTAGAAGGTCACTTTCAAAAACCTGTTAAGTACAAAACGAACATGGCGACCAAGTGAATTTGAAAAATTTAAATAGACTTATCTCGTGATTTAACCATCCTAGCGCAGTCAAACACGGTACAGTGAATGTTTATACACATTGTAATGCACTGGCATTTAATTTAGTTCAATTGTTTATATAACCTCAAGATGGCACCCGTGCGAAATTATAAGATTAAGTTTTTATTTACTGTGTCCTAATCATGCGATCGAAGTCAACGTTTGAATAATGAACCTACGGAATAATCGTCATCTAATAGTGCATAACTCTTTGGCCTACATACATACATACATACATACATTCATACATACATACATACATACATACATAGAAATCCAACATGGCCACCATCCGAATTATTTAGACTGTTCTCAATATCTACGAATCTATTACAGCAATCAAACTGAGATTTTGTACGTCGATAGAGGTAATTAACATAAGTAGTATATATGAAAATATAGGGCGTTTAGATATTCAAGGACTAGTTGTTATTTTATTAATGTTAAACGCTGTTTTGAACGCTGAAGAAGGTATCATTGTATATTGAACCATGTTCGTTTGAATAATAATAAATTAGATGTTTAAGTAGTGACTAGGCGGATTATAGGTATAACATAAATATGTTGTCATAAATGTTAGAATACGCTAAATTCGAAATTCACAATGAGAAATTACATGCTGAAAAACACAAATTAGCGACAATATACCGTCCGTGAATATCTGAAAGACATATTCCGAATATCCAGTCCCACAAATATTCGCAACTAACACACCGCACATATGATAGACGAAGCTAAACCCTTCTGGAGGTATGCCTGAAGGAATGGACTGCAGACCACATACATTAAAAGAAAGCTATAGGCCCAATGTTTCGTCTCTGGGTCACTTTCTACTGTTGTTACTTTAGGTACCTAATCTTTCGTTTCGCATGTTTGACCCAATATACAGTTTTTTCTACATTGTTGTGAGCAGCTGCTAACAACTATCTCATTGTTCACCTGTGTATTGTCTAAAAATGAGCCACTTGTTGGAACAGAAAGTATCGACCACAACTGTACTAGAAGGCAGCAAAGTAGTAGTGTTTGAGTGTGTTGTTACAGAGGAATGCAAACAGAGAAGAATGTGAAATTACATAGCAAGTGAAGTGCCTTTAATACGCGTACACTAAAAGAAATATTACATGGAATTTTCATGAAATGAGACAGGTCAGTAGGACACACCTTCAGGCGTCTAGGTTTAGTTGACAGAGAAATAAAAACTGTCACGAGGAAAAACACAAAACAATGATATTTAATTACAGCAATTGCAGATCAAAGTGACAAAGAAACATCGTATTAAATATGAAGGGATTAAGCGCCCGAAAAAAAGAAATATTTGGTTGGTTGGTTCCTTAGTTTAGGGGCTGCGACAACGTGGTCATGTAGCCCCGTGTACTTTGGGTGTGTGTTGAATGTGTCTGATAACCGGTGTTAATTGTGATGGCTGTATTAGTGTGTGTATCTGTGATTCAGGCAAGGACTGCAGACGTTCAATTTTTCAAGTAGTTCCTACTTTTGCTACCAAATGCTACCGTCAACGACACATAGCTGTGGACTTGGTTACTAGATGCCATCACAGCCAGCATCTGGCTGCGAACGTTGGAACTAATATAGCGTTATCGAATAATCTAAGCTACAAATTTTGGCTTCACACAAGTGTAGTTAATAGATGGTTCTCTTTCTTGCCATAAAACTATGACATGGGCCCGCCGGCTTTACTTCCGAAGGGAGGCATACTGAGAAATTGTTAACGCTCATCCGACGACTCGGGCCGGGTTTGAACCCGCGACCTTGGGCATAGAAGCACAACATGCTACTGAGGAGAGATATCGGTAACGTTATTACTTACGTTGAGTCTGAGGGACTTCACAAAATTAATTTTAAATTATCGACAGCTAGTATAAGTTTTAATGAACAAAGTATTAACAATCGTTTTAACACACATTTCTTGAAACGATTTAGTGTAAGTTTCCACAAGACGAACTGTTTGGGCTGAAATACACGATTTTTTTTAAATGACTAAAAACATTTTTTTAAGTTTCACATTTGTTCCTATCAAGTAAAAAATTCAATGTGCATAAATTAATAAATACTACGCACTAAACCCTAAGGTATGATACAGTGAAAATACAGCATATATATTATGCATTTTTTCGTACCTGATAAGAAACGGACACGTACTTCATCACTCACTGTTTTTCATCGCTATCACTGTCCTCAACACATCGTGAAAGTCTCCTCAAATTGAGCATCGGCAACATTTACTGTCTCCGTAGATGGACCAGGTTTCGAGTCCATTTCGCTTTTACTCACAACATAACATAACAAGCAAGCTCCAAGTGCGGGCTTCAAAACTCACAGTAATGACGCTCCTACTGACACGGAGTCTGTGAGACTCATCCACTACTTCAGACACTGTTATCTCGGTTGCACAATAATGCTCAATAATGACCAGCTGCGCTAAGATGTTGAAAGACAAGGAAGTAAATTGAAGAGTGTGAACGGAGGCGAATGATTTATTATCTCCCGGAGTCTGCGAGACTCCACGTCAATAGCTAACGGTTAAGCAGTAATCCCTAAACTACTATTATTACCCGTTTAACATTAGATTGCCGCTGCGCCAGTGTTTGTTGTAGCAGGAGCCCTCGGGGCGAAGCGGGGAACACGGCGATGACAAGAGTTCATTCTGCACATAAGACAAGCAGCATTGACAGGAGCTCATGTCACCACGGACAGTCAAACGATAACTGAGACTATTGGAGGTGAGTCATATCCTACTAGCGCAACTGTACCTGTCAACGAAGCAGGCTGACACACGTAAACAAGGAATAGATCCCATCTCGACCGCCGGCAATCAAATCGTGAAGGGGTAATAACTACTGTAGAATTGGAAACTATTATGCGGAAGTGACCTACAAGTACAGGGTACCAGTGAATGTTCTCCGCAGTGCCTACATTCTGCTGCGAGAGGTGGCGTCACCAGTTACGTTTGCAGCACAGCTGTAGCTTGTATCAAAACAAACAGTAAACGTTATACTCACCACAGCCATTCATAACATACTGTTGCACTCTTCCAATAATCTAACTATACACACTGACGATTTCGATAGCCCACAGCCCACACATGTGGCCTTCACGCTATCAAGGACACTGCTGCCAACTAAACTGATGACGTTACCTCATGCAGCAGCGCGTAGCCGCTGCGGAGGACATTTCCTGGCGCCCCATACTTTGTTGTGATGATGGTAAAAAGTTATAACTACAACATACGAAACAGTGTTTGTCTACTAATAACGTGTTGAAACATCTGATGTGGAGACTTGTGGAATGTCCAAGCTATTACTCAGAATAGTCCAGTCGAAACGTTGGAAAAAGTGAGGTTAGGTGGAAAAAGGTCGGAATTTAATGAAACTTTGGGATGTTGTTCAGGGATGGATAACTAACATTTTCTCAAGTTTTGGATCTTGAGGACCCTGTGCGAAAAGAGGAGGAGGGAGGAAACTGCAAAAATTTTGACCGTCCTCCGGTTTTTCCTCAATAAGGTTTTTGCCGTGCGTCCTACCAGCAAGTACAGGCGTGGTTAGGCAATGAACTTCTCCCATCAATTTGAGGCTGGAGCCTAACCCCGCGAAGGATATCACCAATTCCCTCAACCAGAAATGCTGCGCCGGATAACATCCTCCAGATTGTTTCCTGCAAGTGCTGCAAAGGCTGTAGCACCAGAGCTTGCAGCTGCAAGAAAGCAGGTCTTAGGTGCTCAGCAATGTGCAAGCACTGCACAGGCCACTCCTGCGAAAATGCCCCCACAACTGATTTGAACGAGGAGGACTCAGCAGACATGGTCGACGAATACGACGACGGAGAGGACGTCATTAATAGGCAGGAGGTCGACGAGCATTTAGAAGCAGAACCAATGGCTAATAAATCCCGACAGAAACTGTAATGAGTACCAACTATGATATGTACATGTATATATGAGTACCTTTCAATAATAATATCTTTATTCCATACTAGCAGTTACCCGCGGCTTCGCTCGCGATCAAGACTATGGGGACGATGCATTATTGCTGATAATTGGTCTATTATATTCCAGCAATCGCGGCTACAGGTGGGTCCATTCTAATTCTGAAAATTCTGTTACATACAGTATATTGATATGAGCAGCAAAGTGGGAATTTTATAGAGTTGTGAAAGTCTGCAGGGTACGATGTTACATTATGTGAACACATTTTAGAATTACGTTTTTGGTTTTGCCATATTCTGCTGAGACATAACGATTTTGTTGTCCCGATACTCGCGAGCACGCCACATACAGTTGCCCATGGGAAAAAATGGTTTTGTCTAAATGTACACCAGCTGCTGTTAAGTGTGTGTCATTGCGCTTTGTTAATTGAAATTGCGAATATTGTTTGAAGAGGGAACTGCATTCTTGCACACTGGAATGGCAAATCTATCGGAATATGGGGAATTAAAAGTATTTTTCCTTAAGCTATTCTGGGTGTAATTTTGCCACACTTATTGATGATTTGAACATCAACATGTCGTTATTAATAGACCTATAGGGATATATATATCACCTTGGCCGCTGATGTACATTATGCAGTCTCTCCCAGGGTTACATCCCAGGGATTGAAATTCTCCAACAACCCATTTGCCTCACATGCCTTTCTAAGTAATTAAAATTTCCGATTGTTGTTGTTTGAGACTTCAGTGTTTTGACTGGTTTGATGAAGCCTTCCATGCCTCCCTCTCCTGAGCTAATCATTTCATCTCTACATAGCTACCACACCCTACATCCGAGGCAATCCGCTTAACCCTGGTCTACCCCTACATTTCTTTCCTCGACCCTCCAATCCATAACTAAGCTTGCTATTCCTGGGTGTCTTAATATATGTCGTACCAACCTATCTCTTCTCTTCATTAGCAGTCGCCAGAAACCTCTCTCCTCTTCCACTCGTCTTAATAGCTCTTCATTTGTCACCCTATCTACCCATCTGATCTTCATCATTCTCCTGTAACACCACATTCCAAACGCTTCAATTCTACTCTTTTCTGCTGCACCTTAGTCCAAGTTTCACTTCCCTATAGTGTCACGCTCCTGACAAAAGCTTTCAAAAAATACTTCCTAACACCTAAATGTATATTTTATGACAACAGATTCCTTTTCTGTAGAAATGCTTTCCTTGCCTGAGCCAACCTGCATTTTATATCCTCTTTGCTTCGTCCATCACTGGTTATTTTGCTTTCTAAGTAACAGAAGTCTCCTACTTCCCGTAGCGTTTCATCTGCCAATTTGATGTCCATAGAGGTTTTCTGATTTATTTCGGCTGCATTCCTATAATTTTATTTTACATTTATTGATTTTCATCATGATTTCTTTCATCAAGACGGAGTCCATACCATTCAAAAACTCGTTCAAATCCTCTGACGTGTCGGCCAAGATTACGATGCCATCAGCAAATCTCAAAGATGAACTTATTTCTCTTTGAATCTTCACTCTCACTTTAAATTTTTCTCCAATTTCCTGTTTTCTTTAGAGAGATCTTTGAAATGCGTTGCCCTCGCACATGGTGTAGATGCATTGTCAAAGGAAAACATTCCTTATTACGAACATGGGCCGCAAAACCTGTACCGAAAGCATATTCTGAACAGCAGTTCCTTCAACTGAGATTTGCCAACATTGTATTGTATCTTTCCATGTGGTATATACCGGGTGAGTTAGCCGTGGTCGTTACGGCATGACTGCTGGCAGTCGCTCACATCCGGGAGGCGAGGAGGTTCGAATCCCCCCGCCGGCAACCTTGAAGATGGTCTTCTGTGGTTTCCCATCTTCCTTCCAGGCAAATGCCGGGGTTGGTCCCTAACTATAGGCCACAGCCACTACCTTCCAACTCCTCGTCCTTCCTTTCCAACTTCCCTCCCCAACGGTACTTGTAGCTCACCCATCGGGTGTCCGTCCCGAAGCAGCTACAAAACTGGCGAGCCGAACATGTCCTCGGACCCGGCACTAAAAGCCATACGCTAAAAAAAGTGGTATATCTCTGTACCTCAAGATACAGAAGGGTGCTTTAAAATCATGTCTTGTATACATTTTGGAAAAGGTAGTGAGTGTGGTTTTTGCCGGAGTAGATACTCGAAGAAATTCTTTTTAGTAAAATGGACTGGTTCACAATTTTGTAAGTGCACATTGAGGTATGTGGCGGCAGGATGCCTTAAGTGTTACGGAAACGGCAATAGCCGCCACAGAGCTTCGTTGCTACTGAAATAACGACCAGACTGATATTTTTACTTAACTGTACGGGATTTGTGTGCCCAGTGTTTATGAAATTGAACGTAGCTATATCGCTGCCTTTATTTAGTAGCCGCTACTGTAGAGTTTAAAAATTAAAAGTGGTATTAGAAGGTGATTTCCCTAATTTTTTATCCCTGGCACTGCAGACCATGAAGGGCCTAGGCCTATCATGCGACCGCTTCCCAGCCATTTGGCCTGCAGATATTGTGGTGACGCGTGGTCAGTGCATCGTGTCCCCTCGGCCGTTAATCTTGTTCTTCGTGACCGAGGCACTGTCTCTCTATCAGACAGCTACTCAATTGTCCTCACGAAGCTGAGTGCACTCCGTTGCAGCCCTCACGTCAGTGTCTAAAATCTCTGACGGAGCCGGGAATCGAACCCGGGGCCTCCGGATAAGAGGCAGGCGCCCTACCCTGTTCTTATTGTGTTTATATATATCTTGAAAAATATAATAAATGGATTGGCATTGCCCCCTAGCGGGATATATCGAAAATCGGATGTCATACCCTGAGGTTCAGTTGCCATGGAAACGTACTTGCCATTAGTTCATCAGTTTATCAGAGTGACGATAGTTTTCGGCGAATATCTTTGAAACTGTTGGTTTTAGGGCTTTAAAATGTGGTTTTCGGTGTCCCGTAGGGACGTACCGAGAATTGTTTCTTGCATTGAGGGGCGTAAAATGAGCTTTGTCCGGTCTTTATGCGACAACTTCGATATTTTGTCCCGGTTGAGTATTTTTGGTGACTTTTCAGTTATGTCGCCCGTTCCACGGGAACAATGATTTATTTCCGGATGAAAGGCAGCCTATATGTTATCCCAGGGTATAAGCTGTCTCAATTTCAAATTTCATCCAAATCCATCCAGCCATTTTAGTGTCAAGAGGTAACAAACTAACACACAGACAGACAGACGGACAGACTTTCACAATTATAATATACTAGCTGAAATACCCGTGCTTCGCTACGGGTCGTAAATAAATTAAAATGTGAAGGTGACAGTTAAAACAGGGGATAGGCGAGGTGCTGCGCAGAGGGAGATTAAGGATGGAACATTTTGTCCAACTACACCGCTCTGCCTTGACCGTGTTTTATAGCACACATTTAGGTTTTACTCGCTAACGGTTGGAGATACATTTCGGATAGAAAATGCAATTTTTAACCTCGTACATGCCATCAAAAGTTTGCTATTTCTTAGCGTTCTCTTTTTATTTGAAATGGAAATATGAAGGTTTAAAACCAAAGGGTAGAGTGACGTCACTAAAATGGTCGGCATCTTTAATTAGTGCAAAGTATTGAAATCAAAAGTAACCTGTATGTTAACCAGGTAGATCTGCTACTTCCATGTAAAATTCATGTAAATCGGACCAGTGGTACTTGCGTGATTGAGTAATACACAGACACACACCATCTCATTTTTAGTCTCGCTTCGCTCGCGTCATAGTCGTGTCATATTGTTATTCAATGAAATGCAGGTTTAACCCCGTTAACACCCCTTTAGAACCTGAATATCCAAAAATCCCTCCTTAGTAGATGTTTTCGACACACGACAAACATATCCTCAAAATATCATTCTTCTAACATTAATAGTTTTGGTTGGTCGATGAGAGTGAACATCCAAAAATCCTTCCTTAGTGGACGTTTTTCTTCCAGAATTTCACCCCTCCCCATAGGCCCCTTAAATTGGATTTATGAAAAGACGGTCGAACACCTATTTATTTTATTTATTTATTTATTTATTTATTTATTTTAAGCTGATTGATTTCCTCCGAGTTTCAAACTCCTCGCCTATGTCGTTTAAGAATCTTTCAACCCCCACTTTTCATCCCTTTCACCTCATAATATACACTATATCGAAAAACCATTAGACATGTGTCAGCTTATTTTTAATGATTAGTATATATGCCAAGTATCAATCCCCAAATGAAACCACTCGTGAGATATTGTTATTCAATGAAATGCAGTTTACCCCCTTAACACCTATTTAGAACCTGAATATTCAAAACTCTTACCTTAGTGGACGTTTCCGACATAAAACGAACATATCCCCAAAATTTCAGGTTTCCAACTTCAATAATTTTGGCTGGGCGATGATGAGTGAGTGAGTCAGTCAGGACATTTTCTTTCATTTATATTTGATAATTTCACCCCTCCCCATTGGATTTATGAAACAAACGGTCGAACACCTATTTACTTATTTAAAGCTGATTCCCCCTGAGTTTGATGAGTGAGTAAGTGAGTCAATCAGTTAGGACACTTTCTTTCCTGTTTTATCCCCCCAGAATTTCACCCCTCTCCAAGGGCCCCTTAAATTGGATTTATGAAAAAACGGTCAAACACATATTTACTTGTATTTTAAGCTGTTTTATCCCGACGAATTTCAGACTTCTCGCCTATGTCGTTTAAGAGATACACGCTCCGTTAAGAATCCCTCAATCCCCAATTTTCACCCCTTTCACCTCATAATATACACGACATCGATAAACCTTTAGATATATGTCTGATTATTTTTAATGATTAGTTTATATACCGAATATCACATCCCCAAAGAAACAACTCATGAGATATCGTTATTCAATGAAATGCACGTTTACCCCCTTAACATCTCTTTAAAACCCGAATAAAGAAAAATCATTCCTTAGTTGACGTTTTGACATACAGCGAACATATTCCCAAGATTTCATTTTTCCAACATTAATAGTTTTCGCTGGGCGTGATGAGTGAGTGAGTCAGACAGGACATTTTCCTTCAATTATTTTACCAGAATTTCACCCCTCCCCATGGGCCCCTTAAATTGGATTGATGAAAAAACGCTTGAACACCTATTAACTTATTTTTTTAGCTGTCTTTTTCCCCTGAGTTTGATGAGTGAGTGAGTTAGTCAGTCAGTTAGGACACTTTCTCTCCTATTTCCCCCCAGAATTTCACACCACCCCATTGGCCCCTTAAATTAATTTATGAAAAAACGGTCGAACACCGATTTACTTAATTTTTTAGCTGATTTTTTTTCGCTGAGTTTCAAATTTCTTGCCTATGTCGTTTAAGAGATAGGCCTACACGCTCCGTTAGGAATCCTTCAACCCCCAATTTTCACCCCTTTCACCTCATAATAATACACCACAGCGAAAAACCCTTAGACACATGTCTGCTTATTTTTAATGATTAGTTTATATGCCGAGTATCCCATCCAAAAATGAAACCACTCGTGAGATATTGTTATTCAGTGAAATGCAGGTTTAACCCCCTTAAGACCCCTTTAGAGCCTGAATATCAAAAAATCCTCCCTTAGTGTACGGTTTTGAGATACAACGAACATATCCCCAGAATGCCATGGTTCCAACTTCAATATTTTTGACTGGGCGATCATGAGTGAATAAGTCAGGACATTTTCTTTCATTTTTTTCCTTCAGAATTTCATCCCTCCTGATGAACCCCTTCAATATGATTGATGAAAAAAACTGTCGAACAGCTATTAACTTACTTTAAAGCAGTTTCCCCCCCCGAGTTTGATGAGTGAGTCAGTCAGTCAATCAGTTAGGACACTTTATTTCCTGTTCCCCCCCCCCCAGAATTTCACCCCTCCCCATGGGCCCCTTAAATTGGATTTATGAAAAAACGGTCAAACACATATTTACTTATTTTTTATGCTGATTTTTTCCGCTGAGTTTCAAACTCCTCGCCTATGTCGTTTAAGAGATACACGCTCCGTTAGGAATCTTTCAATTCTTACTTTTCACCCCTTTCACCTCATAATATACGCCACATCGAAAACCCCTCAGAGACGTGTCTTCTTCCTTTTTAATGATGAGTGTATATGTCGTGTATCATATCCCCCAATGAAACCAATCGGGAGATATTGTTATTCAATGGAATGCAGGTTTAACCCCCTTAAGACCCCTTCAGAACCTGAATATCCGAAAATCCTCCCTTAGTAGACGGTTTTGACATACAATGAACATATCCACAAACTGTCATGTTTCTAACTTCAATAATTTTGGCTGGGCGATGATGAGTGTGTGAGTGAGTGAGTGAGTGAGTCAGGACATTATCTTTCAATTTTCTTTTTTCAGAATTTCACCCCTCCCCATGAACCCCTTAAATTTGATTTAATAAAAAAACTGTCGAACAGCTATTTACTTACTTTAAAGCATTTTTTCCCCCTGAGTTTGATGAGTGAGTGAGTCAGTCAATCAGTTAGGACACTTTCTTTCCTGTTTCTCCCCCCCCCTCCAGAATTTCACCCCTCCCCATGGGCCCCTTAAATTGGATTTATGAATAAATGGTCAAACACATATTTACGTATTTTGTATGCTGATTGTTTTCCGCTGAGTTTCAAACTCCTCACCTATGTCGTTTAAGAGATACACGCTCCGTTAAGAATCTTTCAATCCCCACTTTTCACCCCTTTCACCTCATGATATACACCACATCCAAAAACCCTCAGACTCGTGTCTTCTTATTTTTAAGGATGAGTTTACGTGCCGAGTATCACATCCCCCAATGAAACCAATCGGGAGATATTGCAATTCAATGAAATGCAGGTCTAGCCCCTTAACACCCCTTTAGAACCTGAATATCCAAAAATCCTCTCTTAGTGGGCATTTGCGGCCCTTTGGGAAGCTGCATACCAAATTTCATTCCAATCCGTCGGTGGTTTCTGCGATTTCGTGATGAATGAATGAGATTGAGTGGTATTTGACAAATATATATAGTAGATGATAGTGTCAAGTCTTTGTTATGCTAAACTCGGTTGACAGTGCTGTGTGAATAGTTGAGTAACTAACGGGATTTCAAGTAAAGATCCTCATTTTCTATACCGGTAGTGCAGAGCAGAACTGGCATCCAGTCGGCCGTGTCTCAACTTTAGCTATGTTGCCATGGAAACTATCTGGCTTGCCATTCCTTCATGAGCATATTTTATGATTTGATTAGCCTGTGCTTGAGTGCAAAAGGGCCGAAATCAGAAGAATGAGAAAGACTATCGAAAATTCATGTAGCCAGCGGTTCCTTCTGGATCCTAAACTATATGTATGCAAAATTTGGTTGAGATTGGCGGAACGGTGTAGATTTGTATACGGAACAGACCCACATACCCACATACATACAGACTTTCACTTTTATATATAAGATATAGGGATATAGGGATAATGTATGCCTTGTGAATTCCTTAATATTATTAATTACATTAATTCTTTCCTCGAAAGGACTAGGTCTTTTTTTACCTGTCCTGGGATAATTATGTAGTGGGAGGGGGGTGAGGTCGATCCAAAAAGTGACTAATATCAATAACAACATGATGTGAATATGGTTGGCTTTTATCAGAGAAGAAAATTAGCTTTTGAGAATTGGGGTTGAGTGGGGGTAGGGGGGAGCGGGGGTGGGGTGGGGGTGGGGGTTTCCAAAGTTGGTGACTGTAATCAGGTACCATAATTACAACATTTCATCGTCATTTGGGTATAACAGAAGAAATAAGGAAGCTTGTAGTTTAACGTGACCGTCAATCTCGCGATCATAAGCCACGGGCAGAAGAAATAAGGTGGAATTCTGCATTTTTGAGCATTTTTTAGCGAATTTTTAAAAATGACATTTTGTACGAAGCGCCATATCTCGGAAACGAATTGACATGAAAATATGTTTGAATAGTCAAAATTGTAGGAAATTTAACGGTCTACAACAACGCAAAAGAATGCTTTTGCGGTAGGACGTAAGGGAAAACAGTTATTGAGGAAAATCCGGAGGAAGGTCGAAACTTTTGCAGTTTCCTCCCCCCTACTCTTTTCGCACAGGGTCCTCGAGGTCCAAAACTTGAGAAAATGTTAATTAACCATTCCTCAACAAAATTCCTAAGTTTAATTAAATTCCGACCTTTTTCTATCTGAAACTACCTGTCGACTGGGCTAGAAGACAAAACCTTTGAATTTGAGCAGGTTTTATAAAAGCAGTTGTCTCCTAAAAAATGTTCAGATTATGTAAGAATGAAATAAAGGATGGAATTATTTTGTGTTGACTGACTGAAAGTTCCAATATCAATTGTCAATAAGGCAACACTAATAAAAATGGTTTCAAAGCACTCTTTAAACCATTTAATGCAAAATTGCACGTTCGAAGACATTTAAATTTAGTAAATGTTGAGGGATTTTTGGTTGATACTAGTGGTAGTAGGGCTAAATCCGTGGTACTGCACCCGAATTCCACATAGTCATAGCCTATATCCGCTGAGATAGAAAAGGATTGTAGGAAGGTCGATACCCAGCCAGGTTAACCAGCACTACCCTACTAGGATAATGACTAGGAAACTCTCGACACATACCGGCCATTCAACAACACTACCGATTAGTTACACATTTATTAGAAATGAAATATCCTAAACACAAATTGGTAGGACGAGAATCTCGGATCTCGAGCGTGAACGGTGAAAGTTGAGACTACTTGAATTCTAGTAACTAATTCTCAGTATTATCGCATAACGATTGCAAGCATGAAAAGATGATCAGATTTATAAAAAACGAACAGGCAAACAAAATAGTGCCTGGGATTTATTACCAAACAAATTACAAATAATAAAAAATATTCCCTATCACCAATAAAATAAATAAGTAAGTTAAAATTAACTATTTCACACGTCAGATAGTTCCACTATCTGTAGAATAAATGTTATTAAACATTATCATGACTACAGTGTCATTATATTAAGTTTTATAAAATGTTTACGCAATTGACAGTCACCCTGTGACACTTTTACTGAAGCAGTCTGATCAACATCAGCTGTTCAATCATAAAAAAATGAAGTTAACACAGCAAAAACCCTATATTAAACACGTGCGTATGTAAAACGCCAATATATATTCTAATAATAATAATAATAATAATAATTAAATAAGGTTTAAATATTTACATTATCTACAATTTTACAAGTTTTACACGGTTTTAAAATATACTATTCGTACTATCAGTCGCGATCTGACAGCCTTATAGTGTCTCTGTTAAATAACAGTTCTTTGAACAATGTTTCAACCAACAATAACATTCTCAAGTACATCTGGTAATATGTCAAAGTAAATACAGCTAGAATATCAAACACTGAAGTTGAGTATAGCTTAGAATGTCGTGTCAATGAATAAAACAATATAATAAAGAGCGATGCGAAACTACTTAAAAATTCTACACACCTCGTGGATCAAATACTGATACTCTCTGATATAAACAATACAAACATTAACCTTTGTGTTAGCGCTTCTTACACATACTGTAACAATTCGTTGCTCCACATGGCAATACATTTCTTTCTCTCGCAATACAGTGAACAATACTTATAAATGGCGTTTACTACGCTCCCAACATGTCATACTTCCAACCTTTCCTCTCTACCAACAATCTTCAATACTCTGCATGGCATTACTTCCATAAAAAAAATCTTGCTACAGACTTGTAAAAGAATTAGTGATTTTACTAGGTAAATACGCTACAGTATATTACCGTTCAGAATGCACTCCTAACTCCCAACTCTCTTCTAAATTATTAAACCTCGTGCATCAATTACAACAATTACATGTTCATTCACGATAATACATCTCACATAGTATTTCTTATTTCTTTCATTAGCGCTATTCGTTCACTCTGTTCCATAATAAAATTGTTTTTCCACGTTACCAAATGTTAACAATGCTAATTCGTAGTTCGCTCGTCTTTAGTAGTTAATAAAAATAAATACATATCCTCACGCTTCTGGTGTACATTTAATATATGAACTATTCATATATTTAAGCTGATTTTAAAACATACTAGACCTCAGGTAGACTAAAAAATCTCCTGGTCTATTTGTTTCAGTTTAACAATGTTTCCCCTTTAAATATTAATAAATATAGGCATCATTTGACCTCAATTGTCACTACCATGATCCTATTTTATAGTGTATTTTCGTAATAAAAATAGTCCAAGACTATATAGTTGTCAAATAAGTTGTATTCCGCTATTGGAATTTTATAACATTCATGTTGTTATAAATAAATATTTCAGTTGTATATTGACATAATGTCTGTTAAACAATATTAGAGCATCTCACAATAATGCTTTACTCTATAAAAATGTAATATAGATATACAAATGTATAATATCGCTGTTACGCATTTGTAATTGTTAATAACAATCTTAATATTCAAATGTTCTTACAGTTTGAACCTAATTTCAATGAAATGTAATATTATCGAAGCCTTCTCTCCGAGATACAATATTATCGAAGCATTCCTTTTATAAAACGAGTTTCGTTCGAAAGTGAGTATGTTAAAACGTTTCCTTCAAAAATAAATATGTGAAACGAAATATATAAGTTATAAATGCATGAAATAACTTCTTAAACGACACACAAAGACGTATTAAAAATTACAATGCATCTCTAAAATTTTAGCTAATTATAAACATAGAATAAAGATAAGAATTACTACAATGAAGTTGGTCACTCCCAAATGGATCTCTACTGCTACTGCAAAACTACAGATATTTGATCAATCGGTTGTTCTACCTTGAGATGTCTTCTGCTGCCAAGAAATACCTCTATCAGCTGTTCTTGATACTCCGTTGAGGCTGCAAGCACTCGACTCCCCTTGAAACCTGTTACTGCCAGACGCGTGCAAATCAGCTGTGAGCGGCCCCGTCTCGGTCGAGCTGCGATCACCTGCTCTCCGACTCGGCTGCTACTGCTAACTGCAACTCTTCCATTTTCCCGGTCAGCGACCTGGGAACTGCGTTTCTTGGTGCGTTTGGCTGCAAGTGGTCGTCTACTTCTTATCTCTGAAGTGCAGAGTGGTCTCGCCATCGTAGATCCGAAAGTCTTCGGTTGACATCTTCTCCTGATCGTAGTGGACATCCTGCTTGTAGTGTAGAAACTCATGTTGGAATACTGCAAGTTGTTGTGCAGTTGTAGCTGTATCGATCCTTAATCTTCCAAGTCACTCTGACTTCCCAATCCATGGTATAGTATAGATTAACCTCCTTCCATTGATTTAATTCTCCATAATAATCTCTTCAGTATAAGTAGAATAAGTTTGTCCTCCCTGACTCAAATGCGTTGTCATCATGTTGACTATAATGTTGACTGTGATGTTATAACGTAGAATATATACTGTTGAATATAGTGTAGCAATACTGTAGCTTGAAGTGAATACTGCTGCTTATTGCGTTCTTTAGAATGCTGTTGAATTAGCGAAGTCTCGTCCTGATAATGTTATGTTTCAATAAACGCTGATCTCTTCAAATCTAGTGTAATTTGCACTTCACCGGCTCCTCTTAATAACTTCCTCGGTGATTTCTCGGTCTTCCGACAGTACAATAGTGTTCGTCGACCGGGCTTCTTTTGCGTGCAAGAAGAGCTTCTCTGCTGGGCGCATGCGACACACGTCCGCTCGTGTCAGGTAGCTGCGTAAGAGTCATGGCTCGCTTCTCTGCTGGGACGCGCGTGCCCTCGCTAGCCTCCTCTGCTAGCCTCGCACTGATGCATTTTAATAGAAATATACTCATAGTTTCTCTATTAACCAATAATTTATATTTCTTTTTAACCAAATAAATTTCATATTGCATTCTACACCTGTAGATGTGCTAATTTCGCTTTATATCTGCCAAATTTATATAAAAGCGATTCCCACAAAATATATGTGCTTGTATTTGATTGGGTTTTTGTGGGTATCTACTCACATAACGTAACGGCGGTGCTTTTTGAGGATCCAACCAGCCTTCGGGCTGACTACCTAACAGACAGACATTTGATTGGCTGCTGAAATATCGTGATAGAAGCTCCTGGAACTAGCCTCTTATCCACGGGTCGTGTGCATCGCTTTGTTATTGTCGCCTAGCTGACCAAAACTGGTTTTCTGGTGCTTAACATGAAGCCTTGTACAATTTCCAGCTTCGAATGATCCAACTCTTCCTTAGTTAAAATCTCGTTCACCAGAATATTTCCAAAAAATAAATTCCTCAAAATGCATCAACATTCTCCAAAATACTTTCATTATGGATCATTTTCATCCCATAATGCATATATAATTATTAAATTATTTTAATCACATATTTCCAATTTTTCATTCCAATGGTGCACAAGTCGGTTCGAATCTCGGCTCAGTCGAAGTCCTAAGCTGGGCTGAATTCGAGTTCAGTACCAAGATAGCGAATTCAAACCCGGTCGAAGTCGTCGGATTTTTTAAGACCGTTAAAATCCCTCAGTATGCCTTCCTTCGGAGGGAAAGTAAAGCTGGTGGTCCCATGTCATAGATTTATGGCATGTAAAAGACCCTTCCACAGACTAAACTTGTGTGAAACTAAATTTCTAACAAAGTTCCAACTTCCACCACTAGGTATAGGTGACATCTGATAGCTAAAGTTGGAACTATATGAAATTGAACGGAACTTTTAGCTCAACCCATGGGTGTCCGCATCAAGCAGCTACAGCCTCTGGCGAGCCGAACATGTCCTCGATAAATAAATAAATAGCCTAAGTAAATAAATAAGTCTAATAATGTGTTTCAATACTACCACATAAATGCTTCAACGAAATACAGGAGATTTTATACATATTTCACAAACAAAATTCCACGCAAGTTTTCACAATTTTGCCACCAGGTGGTAGCATTTGTCGTTTCCAAATTCATAGCCAAGAGAAATTAAATAGTAGTCTCAACACAACTGGTGGAATGAACTCGTCTCTTGTACTGGGGAATCTCTGCAGAAATATATTTTATGTGCAGGAGTGGTCATATTATTAGAATAAAGTAACATTAGCCTTAAGACCATCCAAATGGATAAATGTATCCTAAAATAATTCAGAGGGATTTATTTTCATTCTGCTATATCCTTAAATGCAGTACATTCTTTGATACCATTAGCCTATTTTCATATATCCTACTTATGTTAATTGCCTCTATCAACATAAACAATTTCAGTTTGATTGCTGTAATAGATTCGTAGATATTGAGAACCGACTAAATATTTCAGATGGTCGCCAGGTTGGATTTTTATATATGTAGGTCCTAGAGTTATGTACTATTACATGAAGATTATTGTGTACGTGTAGTATTCAAACTTCAATCGCATCATTAGGACACAAGAAGTAAAAACGAGATTTTAAAATTTCGCACAGCTGCCATCTTGTGGTTATGGAAACAATTTAAATAAATTGGATGCCAGTGGATTAACATTTGTATAAGGATTTACTGTACCAAGTTTACTGCACTCGGATGGTTAAATTGCGAGAAACGACCATGTGAATATATATACTTCGCGTCGCCACCATGTTGGATTTGTGATCACCAGGTTATTGAAAGTTCTATAGGTAAACTTATGTTCATAGCCCCTATGAAGATTAAAAAATTCAGTTTGATTGCTGTAATAGATTCGTAGATATTGACAACCGTCTAAATATTTCGGATGGTCGCCATGTTGGATTGTTATATGTATAGGCCATAGAATCATGTACCATTAAAGGAAAATTATTGCGTAGGTTCATTATTCAAACTTTCACTTTAATCGCATGATTACGACACAAGAAATAAAAAAATAATTTTAAAATTCGCACAGCCGCCATCTTGTGGTTATATAAACAATTGAACTAAATTAGATACCAGTGCATTACCCTGTGTATAATCATTTACTGTACCAAGTTTCATTGCGTTTGGATCATTAAATCGCGAGACAAGTCTATTAAAAGCTTTCAACTTCGCTTGGTCGCCATGTTCATTTTGTAGTTAACCGGTTTTCGAAAGTCTCATAGATGATCTTCCAGTAGTACCTTTTATTTCCGTACACAATTTCAGGGTGATACCGGTAACAGTTTCAGAGATATAGAATGCCGGTGAAATGTTTCGCACAGCCGCCATCTTGAGGTTATGTAAACAATTGAACGAAGATAGATGTCGGTGCATTACAATGTGTATAAGCATATACTGTACCAGGTTTCTTTGCGTTTGGTTGGTGAAATCGCGAGAAACGTATATTTAAAGTCGCAACTTCGCTTGGCTGCCATGTTTGATTTGTAGTCACCAGGTTTTCAAAAGTCACATAGGTGAAGTTAATCTAGTAGTTCCCGTTATAACCATACAAAATACCAGGGTGATATGGGGAATAGTTTCGGAGATAGTGAATGCTGGTGAAATATTTCGCACAACCGCGATGTTGGATTGGTGAGACGTAACACAATTTGAAGAGCACGATCGGGGTTGTCCAGAATAGTGCTATGAACTTACCGAGTATCATTGAAATCGCTCAAGCCGTTTATATTTTACTAGGAGGGGGGGGGGGGGCACACACACGCACGAATCACACACACAGACACACGGACAAAAGGTGATCTCATAAGTCTATTTTTTCACAAATGGAAATAGGCTAAAAATAGCCTTAAGAGATCACCTTTTGCCCGTGTGTGTGTGTGTGTGAGTGCCCCCCCCCCCCTTTCCCATATTAAATCTAAACGGCTGGAGCGATTTCAATGAAACTCGGGTAGGGTCATTGTATTATACTGTTTCGTTCTTTCAACCTTGGCCGTGCTTTTCAAATTTTGTTAGGTCTCACCAATCCAACATGGCAGTTGTGCGGAATATTTCACCGGCATTCTATATCCCTGAAATTATTATCGATATCACCCTGAAAGTTTTTACGGTGATAAAGGACACTACTAAAAGTTCAGCTATGAGACTTCTAAAAACCTGTAAAATACAGAACGAACATGGCGGCCAAGCGAAGGTGAAACATTTCAATAGAGTCTTCTCGCGATTGAACCGTCCCAGTGCAGTGAAACATGGCACATAAAATGTTTATACGCATTGTAATCCATTTACATCCAATTTTGTTCAATTGTTTACATAACCTCAAGATGGCGGCTGTGCGAAATTTGTAAATTAAGTTTTTATCTATTGTGTCCTAATCATGCAATCGTAGTCAACGTTTGAATAATGAACCTACGCAATAATCGTCATCTAATAACTTCGTACATAACTGTGTGGCCTACATATAAAATCCAACACGATCATCCAAAATATTTAGACGGTTCTCAATATCTACGAATCTATTACAGAAATCAAACTGAAATGTTGTATGTTGATAGAGGCAGTGAACTTAAGTTCATCTATGGGACTTTCAATAACCTAGTGAGCACAAATCGAACATGACGGCGACGCGATATTTAAATATTTAAATGGACTTTTCTCGCGATTTAACCATCCGAGCACAGTGAAACTTGGTACGGTAATTGATTATACCACCGATATCTAATTTATTTCAATTGTTTTCATAACTACAAGATGGCGGCTGTACGAAATTTTAAAATCTCGTTTGCATTTCTTGTGTCCTAACCATGCGATTGAAGTTTGAAAAATACACCTACGCAATAATCTTCATGTAGCAGTACATAACTCTATGGCCTACATACATAAAAATCCATCATGCCGACCATCCGAAATATTTAGACGGTTCTCAATATCTACGAATCTATTACAGCAATTAAACTGAAATTTTGTATGTTGATAGAGGCAATTAACATGAGTAGGATATATGAAAATAGGCTGTATAGTTCTTCACGGGGCTACGTTGTGTATGTCTAGGTGTTTATGCACTCCACAATGGTTGGTAAACACTCAAAACAATTTATCAAGAAATGAGGCAACGCCGCCATGTAACTTATCGGCATCTTTTACGCTACCGAATTATACAAATTATTTTAGAGCTTCTGTTGCTTGTAATGATATAACTTGATTTATTAAAAGTTTATCCCTAGATGGGGACATATGAGTAATGTTTAATTGACAATAGTTTGAAATATGTGACAAAAGATTGATTTTTTGTGAAAAACAGTGGCATAAACCCTTGTTGGCTTACAAATATTTCACGACGCATGAAGTAGATCAAAACTTAAGAATTTCAAATCCATCAATGACAGTATTCAGAACAACTTTAAATACTCTCCAGATAGTAATCAATGTTGCAAGACATTCATTCATCTTCTAAAGGCTAATGCCTTGTTGAAGCAACCACACTCTTCTGTCGTTGGCGGTTCGTTTCAGTTCCATGTAATTGTCCCATCCCAATCTATTCTTGATGTCTTCCAAATACTTCGTCCTAGGCCGTCCTTTTCCTTTCTTTCCCAGCATTTCCCCTTCAAGAACGTTAACGATGAAAGTGTTGTGTCTGATGAAATGTCCAACACATTTTATTTCTCTCTTTCCCATTTCCTTCATTAATCTTCTCTCTTCTTTGACTTCCCTTAAGACCTCCAGGTTGTTTCTCTTTCCATCCAGCTCGTTCTTGTAATTTTCCACCATATCCACATTTCAGCAGCTTCAAGTTGATTCCTTTACAATTTACCCAGAGTCCAACTTTCACTTCCATACAAATGATTTTGCAAAGGACTTTCTTACATCTACATTCATATGTTTGCTGGATAAAATGTTTTTCTTAGTCATAAATGCCTGTTTTGCCAATCCTTCTCTTCACTTCCATTAAGCATCTATTGTCTTCTGTGAGTATACTACTGAGATAAGAAAATTGTTTCACTTGTTCAATTCTCAAGTCAGGTATTTGAGAAAATAGTTTTAAATTCCTATACTACTCTTGTGTTAATGGATAAATTATAAATAATGATTTACATCTCACTTCCTGCTTGCCATGCGCTTAAGCCCAACAGTACTCGAGGATTAATTTTGGATTAAATGGAGCAATGTCTCGTAATGTGCATGCGCCATATCGGACTCACTACTTTACTCTTTCTTTCACAAATAACACGAGTTGAGTAGCATACACACACCATATTATGGTCCACCAATTACAGTCCAGTTTTCTGATACGTGGAGGTATTACCTCATCACTGACTCGCAGGAAGTTCACATTAGGAATAAGGCTAGACAACTTCTAGTTGCTAATATATTGCCCTAGAACAGGTTTAAGACTTGCACTTGACAGCATAACAACGCTCTGTTTCATTTAGAGCCAGTTCTAGTATAATTACAAATGTATAACTAGATTTCCGTAGAACACAAACATTCCTGTAGGTTACACTCGTGTGTATGTTATTTCTTAGTAGAGCAGTACACAGGGGCTGTAGTTAACACACACATTGCATTTATCCGTTATTTGTCAGGATTCTGAGGCATTTATTTGTATCATAAACTGTCTTCCATTAAATATAGTCTCATAGGACGTAGTTTACAATAGTTAATAAGCAGGGGCTTCATTTATGAAATTTAGTTCGTACTGTGAGGATTTCACCCCTGTTGTAACGATCTCGTTCCTTAAATACTCGGGCAATCCAAATTGTTTCCGGAAAGGGTCAAAGCATTTTGGAATGGCACCGCGAGGGTTTATGAGAAGTCCTATTATTTGCACATGCTTCAATTTGTCTCTAGAATTTTTACCGTCAAAAGATTGCTGACTCGCTCGGAATGTGCGTGCAACGAATCCTCTCATAAATCCCCCTTGTGTTACAACGAGGAAGTCTTTCATCCCGTACTATTTCGAAAAATTATACGCTGTGGAACGACGAAACCATATTGCAGTTAGTCATTGCGTGACGCAGAGATTGAAAATTTGGAAGGAATCAACACCATGGAAAATAATTCTTTATTGAAAAAAAAAATGTTGGCACACAGGACATTTCAGAGAAGTGAACATACAAGACACGATTATCGATTGAGTATAGGAGCTGTCAAAAACCTGGAGTATAAGTATGTTTTCAAAAATTGATGATGTATAGGAAACATAAAAGATGCATTTATAAAATTGATGCTGTTAATTTTTCAACATTTAAACTCACACAGTATTAAACCCCGGTTATTTGTGAGCCAAAATATAGTATTCAAATCATGTAATTTTATGTCAGCAAGAGAAGATTGTTTACTATTTATTGATTTACAATACCATTTTTGGTCATCATATTATTGGTTTAAACATACAAATACTATTTCACAAATTCATTACCCCAGTGTACCGCTAGCTAGGCGTAAATTTAAATTCAACAGCTTTTTTTCATCAGGGCCTTCTGATACTTATCTTTGTTTTGGAAGGAGATGGTTCAGAGAAGTGCGCTAGTGACTGTAAAGAAGTCACTGTGCCTATTAAGACAGGAGACAGGTTACTGATGGGGCGTTCTGGTGTTTGTATGCAAGAGACTGGTGGCAAGGCAACTGCTGTACGGTGATAGCACTACTCACAAGTAACCATCTACAGTACAAAGCGAATTATAGCGTATTTCTTTTTTTCTTAGCCTACTTTTCACATTTTGCAAAAATGAGGAAAAAGTAGACTTATGAAATCGATTCGGGCAAATGTGTGTCTCTCTGTCTGTCTGTGTGTGTGTGTGTATCAACTTCTAAACGGCTGCAGCAATCGAAACCAAATTTGGTATGAGTACAGATCTATACCTGAATATCTCAAGCCCACATTTAAATATGATGTCAGTACTACCAACTACTGAAAAACCGCACTTGAAATTTGCGATCCATGTTCGATATCTTGGAAGGTATGCATGGGAGTTATTCCAAAATTGGCACACATATAGATAATAATATTTCAGTTTCAGATCCAGGAGGCCATACATGGTACTGTTGCCAAAACGATTCTAAGCCTGCTGATAGGTCCAATG
The DNA here is from genome assembly GCA_946902985.2 of Meconema thalassinum. Lineage (NCBI taxonomy): Eukaryota > Metazoa > Arthropoda > Insecta > Orthoptera > Tettigoniidae > Meconema > Meconema thalassinum. Next base: position 772,604,522 of record OX336388.2, on the reverse strand, counting down.
TTTAAATGCATATAGCATCCAACTATCAATTGTATTTCAACCAAATTTCGCATGAACTAAGTGTACGTAAACAGAAATGACTGAGCGTATTCTTAAGAGCCACCAGGGCTGCCAACTGTTAATAAATGCTCTCTCAATTATTTTATCCAAATACCAATGTATCAGAAAGTATGCAAGCCGACAGCTTTAAACTATGCACACGTATAGTATCTGACATTCTAGATTAATTTGGAGTAAGTAATATAGTCAGTGCTACCAACATGATTCTAAGCCTGCTGAAAGGTCCAATTTTAAAATACATGTAACTTCTATACTAACAAATGGATTTCATCCAAAATTGGCTCATAATATTTCAGATTATATCTGAGCAACACATTGTTGCCAACATGATTTTACGCGCGCTATAGATCCAATGTCTAACTGCATGTAACGTCCATGCTATCCATTGGACTTCAACCAAATTTTGTATTCTGTACTTTAAGAGATGGAACTAAGAATATATTCAGTCACCAGGGCTGCCAACTTTAGTGCTCTATTAGGCTACATTATACCAGGTATATTTCGAACTAATTAGATATTTCGATACTACCAACTTATTTTCGTCATTATTCTAGATAGGTCCATATAAATTATGCATTGGCATGAATCTTAATTTTAAGAAAAGTAGGCTCTTTAGTTCATCACGGAACTTCTTGTTTTTATATTGTATTGCTCTAAATTGTATACACGTGCATAATACCGATACTCATATGTAATTCACAAACACGTATAACAAAACAAACCAACCTTATACCGAGATTCAAATTCCGAATCGTATAATAAACACCAAAACGTACTACGGTTTTGTAGTTAGATAATACAATAGTCAATAAATTAAAAACCTCAACACAGTGATCAAGATCTGACGAAGACAGCTTGAAGGTTGAAACGTGTAATTGCCCAATTATTACAGTGACCATAAACTAATACATGTAATCTTCCAGGGGTGTAATTTACTTATTATATACTTTGCATCCCGCCCAGTCTTTGGGAAAATTCGTGTTGACCGACTGAAGAGTTACAAATAACACTCCTTTTCTTAGTTTTTCCTCACGAGGCTAAGTGCACCTCGTTCCAACCCTCACACCAGAATTATATTTCTTAGCAGAGTCGGGAATCGAACCAAAAGCTCCGGGGTGACAGCCAAGAATGTTCGCCACTACACCACGAGCAGGTTAAATATAATGTTAGTCTTCTGATACAGAATTTTCTAGCTTAATTTTCGTAAAATGTAGAAGCCATGCATTTGAGTTTCCATAATGTGAACTGTATAACACATCGTGGAAAGATGCTATTTCTATAAGAATGGTTATTTTAACCGATAATAAGAGGTAAATAATCATTAATATCTTTTTCTAGTATTCTATTATTTAAATTAGTTTCCATGATGGTTCCGTATTGACGTACTAAATAGTTTTTAACAACAATTATACATCCGCCTCAGTCAATACATAAACGAAAGGAAATATAATTAGATTTCCTCCTGGTACATGTTTCAGGGATTAATAGCTTTTATCCCCTTCATCAGCCATGATTAATATCTGAAGAAAGATATAAAATAGCGTAGCACTCAAAAAACCAAATGGCTATTTGACTTAATATGGTGCACCATATAAGTAGGTCACGAAAAATATCGAGCAAAACAAAAAAAATATGAAACGGTGATGATATTCAGCCATCAAACACAAGCGAAGATAAACGTAGAGAACCAGTGGACAGTTCATTCACATATCCGCTCCAAAACACAGGTCGAAGCTTGAATTGGCAAAAATGGGTCCACAATACTTCACCATACGTATACAGCCAATGAAGAAGCCTTATGCTTAACAGGTCCATAAGCCAAATCAAATGCCTGCATACAAACGAAACCAACGTGGAAGGAAGAACTTCATATAGCAATGAGGTTAGCTCAATGCATACCTTCAGGTTAAATCAAGGTATCAACTATGAAAAGATTTGTCTTATTTGGCTGATGAAGGGGATAAAAGCTATTAATCCCTGAAACATGTTCCAGGAGCAAAACTAATTATATTTCCTTTCGTTAACTAAGGAGGATGTATAATTGTTGTTAAAAACTATTTTTCTAGTATGTTTGTAGTGATGATTACTGTTTCAAGGAGAGGAACATGTAGGTCATTCACCCCAATATTCTAGTGGCTGTCCTTTAGGTAGTCAAGTCGTAGACTGGTAGGAACCCTAAAAGCACTGCCGTAGGTTATTTTGGTAGAAATCCTAAAAATCCAAGACAGTATTATAATAAGGAAGTTAGGAAAGATTTAGAAAAGTTGAACATCACAGAGTTTCAGATGCTAGAAAGAAGTGAATTTAAGAGTAAAGTGAAAAATCTGGAAGGGTTTCAAGATGAAGGAAGATCTAAGAGGAGTGGACGAACTTAGACAGAAGATCAAAGGAAACAGGACAGTGACCGCATAATGGAAACTCCAGGCAAAGTAAAAGATAAAGAAATAAAGTTGTTGCGTGATCCTAAGTGGTCAATTCACATGGGAAAAATAATAAAGCAAGTGAGGTAGTTTGCTATGACTTTCTCAATGAGCAAATATAGTAACACTGATTCCATGAGTAGAACCTTCACAGTATCTACAGGCAACGGATGTTCACTGTTCAGCCCAACTCATACCTCACTACTTCCATATGATCACAATAATGCATGAATGAGACTGAGATATAGGTGTAAAGTCATATTTTGATCTAGTCTGTGACACCAGACAAAAAAAACTGCATTCATCAAGATCTGGCGCGGGAAACATAATTTAGTGTAGATATTTTAAATTATAGATGATACGCACATTAGTTTCTAAAAATTAATCTCTCATACTCATGTTCCTTGCCACTCATCAAGTATAATAATAATAATAATAATAATAATAATAATAATAATAATAATAATAATAATAATAATAATAATAATAATAATAATATCGTATGGCCTCGGGTGCCGGGTGCAAACGTTGTAATTTGACACTCAGAGGGTAGCTTGCATGTCGAATTTCGTTGTTCCTTGAATCGCTATGAAAGTCAAGGAGGATAGATATCTAAGCTCCTTGAACACTATAGCACATCCTAGTGGAGAAATTAGGAACTTTGTGTTGGCGAAAACTCCCGAGATTAATTTTGCCATTACGAACACGGCCTACTGAATTCAAATGGGTTCTTTAACATGCCAACATCGTATGACATGCGTGTCGTATTTTTGCCGCCTTTCAAAAATCACTTACCACGGCCAGGAGCGAACCTGCAATCTTGGGGTTAGTAGACCGACACGCTATCCACTCACCCATCGTGGCAAGCTACTGATCAAGTTAATCAGTTCGAAAAAATAAATACTGTATCATGGCACACAATTCTGTGGCATTGTATTAACATGTCGCCTATTGTAGAGGGCATCTCATCATGTGACTCAGAACACATGATTGTCATTGCTGGTGCAGTATTGATGAGAGGCATCTTGTGCAATGTTGGCAGCTTTGCTTTAACATATCATGCTTATTATCTAAAATCGCTACAATGTTTGAATATTGAGTTACGAATCTTTTATAACAACGCGTGCCAATAACCCAAACGCTACTCACTACATCACATTGTAAATCAATTATAAGACTGATAGTCAGTCTGAAAGACTAGATTGGTATCATTTTAAATGCTACAAATTCTACAAATGCTGCGAGAACTCAAAGTCCGTTAGCAAATGCAAACCAAGGTCAAAGGAGGTAGCTGGCTGGATGACGCCACGCTCACCGGAGCGCGCGGGGAAAGGAGGAAGCTCAATCAGTACTGACGTCACAGACATCAGTGCATTCTCGGTACATTTCGTCCCGTCATCGTAACGTAACTCCAGACCCCAGCGTAACGACGAAGTCAACACGATCATTTAAAATGATAAAAGAAGGGAGAGTTTTGAGATGGGAAATACTCTCAGAATATATTACGTTTAACAGATACCGGGTCATTCCTTAATTATTAATAATTGCACAAAACGTTTCCCACTTTACAACACTACTTACTTTGTTTGAGGCTTTATGTCCTCTTCGGGTACATGTTTCGGACCTTTAAAATGGTCCTTCTTCAGCCCGTGTGGGTGACGTAGGCACACAGGTCGGACCATCTCCTCGCTCAAAACAACAACTAGGAGCACCAAAATCAAACAGGGAAAATGGAACAGCGCACCTAAAATCGTCATAACGTTTTATTATGTTTCTAAAAACCTTTTAAAACTTCTATTCATCCATATTTCAGTGTCATTTTCATCTCCATATATTTTATGTATTTAAATTGTTTTTCATTGTATTTTAATGACGATCACCAAAATGGTGAAAATAACAGACTAAGATTTTGCTGAACCGGGCTGAAGAAGGACCATTTTAAAGGTCCGAAACATGTACCTGAAGAGTACATAAAGTCTCAAACAAAGTAAGTAGTGTTGTAAAGTGGAAACAGTTTTTTGCAATTGTTAATATTCAACACGGAAAATGTTTATAAAAGATATTCATTTCTTAATTAGTTAGAGGATTGTATTCCCGACCAATTGGCTTCGACGCCATTTATAAAATTATTGAATGTAAACCGTTGATTTATGTGCCAGGTAATATTATAGTAAGCTAGTGGTTCACTATACAAAGTTTGCTTAATCACTTGATTAGGATACGATTAATTACAATATATTTGTAAAATTTCCACAGTCATCTTAAAAGTTTGGAAACAATTCAGCAACGTTAGATGCCAATGTATTTATCCCTAAACGGAGATTCTCTGCACTAAGTTTCATTGTACTCTGATATTGCCAAAATAGTCAATTGAAATATTTGATTTTCCTGTGACCACCATGTTGTGTTTTTGTTTATAAAGTTTTTTGAAAGTCACATATTCTCTTGTAAACTTACTGTAAAGTGATGTATCATATAAGAAATTTGTCGTTATTACTGTAATAAAGTAGTTCCTGAGATATTGAATACTGATGAAATATTTCTCGTGGACGCCATATTAGATTGATGGCTATAATATAAATTTTCAATGTATGGTAGAGTTGACCGGGGATGGAACTAACTTACTGTCATATTTTATGGACATTACTTTTGACGATCAAACGTTATTTGGGTGGACGGACATACACACTCCCAGACAATAGTTGAACTCATAAGCCTATATTTTATACTGTGGAAATTATAGTAAAATTTGTTACTGTTATTGAGAACACATGATTAGGCAAAATAAAGTATTAGGCGTACACAATCGCTATGCATGAAGCGAATAGTTTTCTTCCTCCCTGTGTTAGTTCTAACATTTTTTTTTGTAATGTGACCATTTTGAGTAACTTTGAATATGTGACTGTCAAAAACCATTCGTTAATTCATTCAATCATTTATTTATTTATTTATTTATTTGTTTACCGGTATTTATTTACTTATTTATTGATGTGTAACATCTTTCCGCTCGGTTGCTGGATAGTTTTGTGGAAGTGATTTAGAAAATTGGGGACGGAAGTGGATTGGAACGATCGAGCTGGCAGTGGTGGACCAAACGGAAGTATGCACTGCCCGCTCGATCGATCAAACGGAAGTGTACTAGCTGGCAGTGGTGGACAACGGAAGTATGCACTGCCCGCTCGACGATCAAACGGAAGTGTACTAGCTGGCAGTGGTGGACAACGGAAGTATTCACTGCCCGCTCGATCGATCGAATGGAAGTGTGCCCTAGCTGGCAGTGGTGGATCGAACGGAAGTATAAGACGCACTGCCAACTCGATCGATCCAGCTAGCACTGGTAAGAGAAACAATCAGCGCGCGGTGTCGAAAATTGATACCATGACGCACTCTCGGCCATGTGGAATGTATATGACATACTGAACGGAAAACGCTCATGCGAGCTCTGGTGTCAAGTGATTTAAACAAATGACATTGTGCATGTTCGAAGTCTTCGTATCAGTATTTTTAAATGGTAAAATGCCTTAATATCAAACATTGTAAGCAGTCGACATTGCATTGGCATAAGGCATTTTAAACTCAATGTCACTCAGGAACATTATCGAAACAAGCAAAATATAAATGAAACTTAATTCCGTAATGCAGTATTATTGAAACGTGGAAATAAGTCACCATCTTGTGCACAATATTTGCGTAGTCGAAATAGCCGTGGGGTTATTGCGTATGACTGTGAATCTAGAGATCTTGGGTTCGAATCGTGGGCGGGGTAGATCTTTTTGCTACCAGATTATCATTTTAAACGATATTTATCATATCAATATGACTCATTTTAACAGAATCCATATGAAATTACGAGTTGGTCTGTGTATCAAGAGGACCTATTTATAAGGAATTTAAGGTTATGGGCGGTGTCGCGTCTATTAATCTAGTTGATCCATATCGTATTCTTTATTTAGGCTAGTGCTGGTGGAAGCTACAAATCATCTAATAAAATGAGTTCCGTATTATAAACTACAATATCTGTAAAATACTCCCTTTTACAATCATACTAATATATAAAAATGAGATGGTGTGTGTCTGTCTTTCTGTCTGTCTGTTACTCAATAACACAAGAACCACTGGTTCGATTTAAATGAAATTTTGCATGGACGTAGCTGATTCACCAGGCTTACATATAGGCTACTTTTGATTTCGATATTTTGCACTATTTAAAAATGGCGACTATTTTCATATTTCCATTTCAAATAAAAAGAGAACGCTAAGAAATAGCAAACTTTTGATGGCACTACGAGCTTTAAAATTTAATTTTCTATTCGAAGGGTCCTTATCAAGTTTCGAGTATCTCCAACGATTAGCGAGTAAAACCAAAATATGTCTTATAAAACACGGTCAACGCCGAGCGATGTTAGTCTATGTTAGTCTCTACATGAACTGTTTTATTTACAGAGGTAGTTTCTGGGGTCCGAACCTAAACGTGATTTTGAGTCTAATTTTATACTCTTTGTGCCGGTTATTGTATGTATTTGGATCATTAGCTGTTTTACAATGTTATAGGGCTTTCTACATTGCACGGTATGCTTTCATCCTTTTTATCGATTTGTTTTTCGGTAAATGGATATTTCAGTTGGCCAATATTTATCTGCTTTTTGTCGTTTTTTACCATGATCAGAAACCCAAATTCACAGACGAATGTGTCGAAGACTATCGACTGTCACATTAGTTTATTTAGTGTTCATATTAATCTTACTGCAGAACTGGGCAAATTTATTTCATTAAAGTAGGTATTTTGACTTTCGCGGCCAATAAAAAACCCGCATGAAAGACGGCGTAAACCTAGAAAAGTTGCTGAGTTTTAATTGCTTGGCCCTGAAATTCAATATACAATCATTTTGGAAGCCTTTCTAGGGAGGTGAAAGACTGTTTTAACCTTTAGCACTCGCAGTAAAGTAGCTGAGGTGTTCTAAATAAGAATTGAGGAATCGCACAGTTTGCTACTCCTTTGGTAGTCAGCAAATAGACCACAAGAGTCCGCTGATGAACCATCTCGGAGTTGCTAGGCGTAATCTCGCACAAGACACGGCATGAACTTAGAAATTCATTCTGTGATTAATTTGTTTTTGTTATTATTACTTGGGATGATTGAAGTTTGTTCCGTTACTGTTACTCTTTATCATGACATGGTACGTACTTTTTGCAATATTACTTATTGCGGATATGATAATAGCTATCAAGTTTGATGCATTTTTAGCATAATGTTTATATGTTTAAATATAGTATGAAGACGTTAAACGATATGTGTTCAATATTTAAGACAGGTTATTTAACTTTTACTACATAGAAGCTGATATTTATTTCCAATATTTAAACGCACTTTCTCACCTACAAAGCGGAGGCAAAAGGCTTTTTTCCAAGTACTCCGGTTTTCCCTGTCACAATTTCATTCCAGCAACAATCTCCACTATCATTTCATTTCATGCGTCATTCATTTAATCATTGCCCCAGGGGAGTGTGACAGGCTTCGGCAGCCGGCACAGTTCATATCCTCGCTGATAGATGGGGATTTCATTCATTCCATTCCCTGACCCGGTCGGTCGACTGAAAGCAGGCTAAGGATTTTCACTTTCCTACCTCTGATTAATAATTTGGTGAGTGAAAATGCATGTAGTCTACACATGTAGTTGGTAACATGGAAATAATATAGGCTAACTACATTAGGAATGTGTGATTATATATATTAATGATTTAGGCCAGCAAGTACTAAAAGCCGTTCGAAGAACGGGTACTTCAGCTAGTAGATTAATATTTGTGCCAATAATACTATAAAATACCGGTGTATCAACAATTTCACGTGAGGTTTCTTCTATGTCAGATGTTACACATCATATGCGACTACTGTAAGGCTCGTAATTTATTTATTTATTTATTTATTTATTATTGTGTTCCACTGAGCATTCCGAGAATTGTACCATTCGCCAACTCACCTGAGGAGAGGAAACACACCCACTTCACGATTCAATGATGAAGGGCACAAAAACCATCGAAAGCTGAGAGCTCTGAGAAGTCGTGAGAAGGCGTTCACCCACTTGTATTATTCCTGTTGTTATAAAGTGACCGGGTCGGACTACTATCCCACTTGCTTCTCACTCACAGCTGATTGCCAGCACTAATGATTTGACGTCAACGATGCAACTCCCAATTAACATTCCAAGGTTTCTATTTACTTTGTTCATGATTCTGGTCCAACGCGTGCTTGGAGGCACAGTTTCGATTGAGACTGATAAACAAACAATTTATGTTGATTGAGGTATTCGCAGCCTGAAATTTATTGGTTGGTATCTCAGTTTAGAGGCTGCGACAAAGTGTTCATGTAGCCCCGTGTTCTTTCGGCGCGTTCAGAATCTGTCTGATAACCGGTGTTAATTGTGATTGCTCTATTAGTGTGTGTTGTCTGTAATTCAGGTAAGGACTGCAAGTAGTTCCTATTTTTTCTACCAAATGCTTCGGTCAACGACACCTAACTGTGAACTTGGCAGCTATTCTGTGGAAATGTATTGGTGATCCACCTTGAGATTTATGGATGGATTGGTGAGGAGATAGCCATTTTCCCATGCACATTCCAATGAAGTGAAGTCACATAGACGGGACCTGGCCTGTTTCTGATGTTGATCTCTTGCAACTTGAGAACGTTCTAAAAAACCTATGAACTGGAACAGTTACGCATTAAACGTCACCAAGTTGTGAGCATGCGAGCTGGGATCAATGTCACTATGTTCCTATAGGAATAACGGATTCTTGGAACCTTTGAACAAATGGGTTGGTGATTGTCCATGGGACTTATGAGACTTATGTAAAAATACATTTTGATGCTTCAGGTTGAATTACCGTGCCATAGTGTTTTAATATTACGTTCCGAGATATTGATTTTTAGTTGTATCTATTCCAGGTGATTCTGTAGGCCTTTTTTTTATTATAATAAACTAGCTGATCTGTGCGAGAAATCTCGCATGTTCATAAACCACACTTCCCCTAGTAGGTTTATAATGAGAGACTTGAGGAGAAAGGTTGTTATGTTTTTATTTCAACCAAATGATTATAGAACACTATTTAGATTTCAGTTAGAATTCCTAAGTTCTACGTTCCCTAACTTAAGCAGGAAATCACTGAAACTTGGATCATCATAACACTCGCCGGCTATTCGATATTTATGAAATTATACTCTTGGAGTACTCATTCCTTTGATATGCTGTTCTGAAATTCATGCAAACGATGAAGGAAAGACCTCAAAATGTTAAAATGACATGAAACAGGCGTTACAGCGGCCAAAATGTGGACATCAATTATGGAGCGTATTTTCCTACAGCATCAGTATCTGCAAATCGCACACTTCGTACATTTTTTTTAAAGTCATTTTTTGAAGAAATTATAGACATTTTTGTAATTAGAGTGCAATTGTCACTGCTTATGTCTATTCTCTTTCATTTGAATGCTCATTTGTCACGATCGGTCGCTTGTGAGCGCCGCAGGAGGGATCTAGACTGCTGAAGTAATGTATGTATGTATGTCTACCCCTTATTATTCCCGTTTTCCAACGGGGTCGGGGATGAGATGCGATGGAAGTCTTAGTGGCGATGGTTTTTACGGCCGGATGCCCTTCCTGACGCCAACCTCATGAGAGGAGTTAATGAGAGATGAAATGAATGATGGTGAATGAAACTGGGCAAGGATGTGGAAGGAAGCGGCCGTGGCCTGTCAGAAGGTACTGTCCCAGCATTTGCCTGGTGTTGAAAATGGGAAACCACGGAAAACCATTTCAAGGACAGCCGACGGTGGGGCTCGAACCCACGCGTCTACCGAGTGAGCGGAGAGCTTGGCCCCTTGACCTAACGCAGCGCTTTAGCCCGCGTAGCCACTACTGTCGGTAGACTGCTGAAGTAATATATATGATTATTTATTACCTAAAGTCAATATTTAGTACATTGTAACCGTACCGGTTTCGGTCAAATTGTGACCTTCTTGAGCGTGGTATAGGATAAATAGCCGACCTCGTGGTGTTGGGGTAGCGTGCCTACCTCTCACCCGGAGGCCCCTGGTTCGATTCCCGGCTCCATCAGGGAATTTAGAAAGTGACTTGAGGGCTGGAACGGGGTGCACTAAACCTCGTGAGGACAATTGAGTAGCTTTCTGACAGTGAGGCAGCGCCCGATCAAGAAAACCAAGATTAACAGCCGAGGGGACCCGATGCGCTGATCATGCGTCACCCCAATATCTGTAACGATACGACAACAGTACATTAGGCAACGAGCCTATAATGGCTATAATTAAGACATGAGTATTTCCATATGAGTGTCTTAATTACCATTAAAGGCGAGTTGCATACGACTGTTTATGTTCGACGATAATTATAACTTTATTATATGTTTTAACATAAATATTCATAAATATCTGTTGAGAGTCTGCTACTTGAATTTCGTGATCGCAGAGCGAGCGTTGGGTGTTATATCTCTGTCTTTCAAAATCTCTGGACGACCGACGCATGCGCTCTGTGTGCTTGCAATGCCATATGCAGGCCATATGTTTACATCTGCCGTCCCTCAGTAATATTGTCTCTGGAGTTGTTTGAAGACAATGCAGTGTGTAGAAATTATATTAAGGTACAGTGCTATTTGTTGTCTCATATTCGCCAGTTTATTTACGCGAACATATGGACGGTCCGTATTCCATGTCGGTAATTTATTATAGTTCGATGTTGTGTTTATGTCCGACATGTTGGATTTTGAGCGCACGCGTGAAGGTATCGTTACCTAATTGGTCAATGAACGAGCTCTGATTGGCTGGAGAAACTGTATCATAATGAAAAAGAGTGTTATAATGACCATCATTATGATACAGTTTTCTGACACATAATAGTGAGGGTCGAACATAAAATATGTTATAATCGTTTTGGCGATTATGTTGAGACATAAGAATGAAATAAGCAAACATTTAGTAGTAAAAACAGTTTGGTGTGTCAATCTGTTATTTTTATACAGTCCATCGGAACTTGAAAAAAAAAACAGTCCTCATACTGTATATACTATGCGCGCGCTTTCAATAGTACTGCAGGGGGCCTTGGCGCGCCATAAGCTCGGCCAGGGCCACCGTAGCAGCGAATAACAAAACTGCCGCTTGCCGTTCTTACTTTATATGAAAGACCCTGTATTTGCCAGGTAGAGAGATATTGTAGAGAGAAACTTTGGAAAAATGTGTGACGTAGTTATTATGAAACGTTGAGGATGTATCGGTTGTGTAGTTGCCTATTTGTTTGCTTCACGAATCCTTGATTTTCCCTAAGTATTTGAAATTATTTTCCTGAGGGATATTCCAAATAGTTCCAAAATTTGTTGTTGTTGATTAATTGAGGGGCTTTGCAACATCGTGGTCATGTAGCTCCGTGTACTTGGGTATGTGAGGAATTTGTTTGATAACCTGTGCTATTGTGATGGCTGTATTAGTGTGTGCAGCTGTAATTCAGATGAGGATTGGGAAGAAGGTGGCCGTGGCCTTAAGTTGGAATCCATTCCGGCATTTGCATGGAGTAGAAGTGGGAAACCATGGAAAACCCCTTCCAGGATGGCGGAGGTGGGAATCGTACCCATCTCTTCTCAGTTTTACCTCATGAGGCTGTGTCAACCCCGTTATAGTCCTCAAACCTGAATTATGTTTCTTGGCAGAGCCCGGAATAGAACCTGGACCTCCACGGTGACAGCCAAGTCTGCTAGGCACTATGCAACGGTGCGGACAACGTTCACAATTTAGAAGCTCTTCGTATCATGCAGTAGAATTACAGAATGCGCTATCATTAAGCAAGCGCGAATTCGTAATACAGGAATTTGTATTCGTATCCATAGTACACACTGCAAGTAGTGGTATGAGGCAGGGTCTATGCAGTGTCATGGCCGCCGCGCGCAACCGCACTCTTGAATGGGGGGCTTTTCAAATGATTATTTATTGGTTATTGACTTCCTAACCTAACCTAACAAGATGGCGGCTGTAATTTAACCTAACCTATCCTAACCTCGCCCACGAGGCGTGACCAAAACCTACCCACGCGGCGAATAGCGATATTTCCCGAACCAATGATCGGATTTTGACCTATGAGGTGTCCTAGGACTCGGGGGGATGCCCCGTCTTTTCCTACAGCCCCCCTAATTTAACCAAAGAACGCAAAACTAAAAGGTCATTTGCTTTTTAATATCTCGCTAACCAATGATCTGATTTGGACATATGAGGTGTCCTAGGACTCCTCTACAGCCGCCATCGTGTTAGGTTAGGCTAGGTTAAGTCAATAACCAATAAATAATCATTTGAAAAGTCCACCTTCAAGAGTGCGGTTGCGTGCGGCGGCCATGACACTGCATAGACCCTGCCTCATCCCACTACTACTGTAATTTTGAGGTTTTCCATACGGAATTGGACATTATTTCCTCGACAACGAGAGGTATCCTTGCACTGAGAAAAAAAATCCATATCTATGACATTTCGGGAGACCCATTCTGCCATTCGTTAAAAGTATTCCAGATACACCTTGTGTATAATTCAACTATAGTATACATTCCTCTGTCTATAGTATTTTGAATCTGGATGTACTGTAGATACTACTGTATGTTAATGAACAATCTCTCTGTTACAGCAGGCCGTACGTTCGGGATTGGTGCGCGCAAGAGGCTCATGATGGCCCTACTCCCCATGATGTATAAAATGGGGGTGATGACTACAATGCTGGGAGGTCTCATCATTCTCACCCTCAAAGGACTGACTATTGGAGTGATCCTGCTTGTTCTGGGGGTGTCTAACCTTCTGGCTAAGCTCAAGTACGGTGATGGAGGCTACCATGGCGGCTACTATGGCGGCTACCATGGAGGTCACAACGGCGGATGGGGCCAGTACAATGGTCCGCCCATACACGTCCACGTGCATTCTGACGGGCATGGGCACAAACAGGCTTACAGTGGCTGGCAGTCTGGTCCCGGGCCCAGCATTCCCTTGGAGTATCAATAAACTGGTTCCATTGACTTCATTCCTTAATGCAGGTCCACAATGTTCAAGGTAACCTCGGCAACGATCTAATTCAGACCTTGAAACAGTGATAAAATCAATGAATATACAAGCCTTTATTAATTGAAGCAATACTTTAAAGGATTTATAAAATATTCGAGGAAGTGAGATCGTCTCCTTGCTGACGGTTTGTTCATCTGTATTGAAGACATCTAATGAAGTGAAAAACTTTCATTCATCATTTATTTATTTATTTATTCATTAATTAATTCAGTTTCATTACAGACTATTATCCCTTACTGGGTTCTGTCTAGTCTGCAAGCCTCTGTGAGTAAACGAAGCGCCTCTGTTGTCTCCTATTTACAGTTACCATTAAGGCCTCCTCTATCTCTCCACACCTAACCCCTTTAACGCGCCTCATACACCGTGAGTGGGAGTTTTCACACACAGTTAACAATTAAATCATAGCTTCACTAATATGTGACATGGAATTATGAAAACTTACAAAGTTATAGTAAATACATAGGGCTTTTATTTCATACACAAAGGCGTACATTATATAACCAATTGCGTGATTTATTGGTAGGAAAATATTTGTGATTTTTTAAACGTCATGAATCATAAAAAACGATTTAACAAGAAATACCAGTCTGAATGCAATGCTTTTTTCCTGTACAGAAAACACATAAATACGGAGGATGAGCCTCATTCATGAAATTATTTTAAAATTTGATTAAGATATACCCTACTTGGAATAAATAATTTTTGAATGACAAATTAAATATAAAAACACACTATTGACAATATAACATTAATGGTGGTTCATCCTCGGTATTCATGTGTTTTCTTTATACGAAAGATATATCACTCTTCATTCAGACTGGTATTTATTGTTAAATCGTGTTCTTTGTGATTCATTACGTTTAAAAAATCACAAATATTGTCCTATCAATAAATCACGCAATACTTTATATACTGTTTGCTTTTCTATATGAAATGAAAGCCCTAGGTATTTACTTTAAGTTTGTTAGCTCTCATAATTCTATGTTACACATTAGTGAAGCTATGATTTAATTGTTAACTCTGTGGGAGAACTCCCACTCGCGGTGTATGGGCCCCCTTAAACAAAGGTTATCTTCGGTATTCTTTATTGTCTCAACTATAAATATAAAACACCAAACGACAGCGTTCAGTTTAGCATTCTCCAGCAAATTCAGGTTTGATTAACGCTCTGACAGCATGTTAATTGAATTATTTGAGCTTATGATTTACCTGCCACTTATAGCCTATCTATTCAAGTACACTTAATCATGCCCACATGAATAGATATGTTTCAGTTATGTATAGATTGGCGTATATTTAACAATGTTTGAGAACTCGATCAATACTTTGCTAATATCCATTTGTATTCTCTAAATACTGGTTTACACCTGTGGTCCTCATCTCTCTCACCATTCCTTGTTATCCCCTTATATAGCAAATATTTGATTTAAAACATATATAGAGCACTCCTAGAGAAAATAGAATTGCTATACCCGACCGAAGTTATCGGATTTTTTAAGAGCGTTAAAAATTCCTCAGTATGCCTTCCTTCGGAGGGGAAGTAAAGCCGTCATAGATTTATGGCATGAAAAAGAAGCTTCCACTAACTACACTTGTGTGAAGCCAAAATTTGCAGGTTTGAATTGATAACGCTCTATTAGTTCGCCACCAGGTTCTTATTGCGATGCCATCTAGTAGCCAAGTCCGCAAGCATTTGGAAGCAAAAGTAGGACATATTATACACACACCCAAAGTACACGGGGCTACATGACCGCGTTGCTATACAACCGATTAGTGTTAAGACGTGCCATTTAAGAAAGCAAGCTTGTAGTTTAACGTGACCGTTAATCACGAGATCATGACCACGGGACCTCCTTTTTACGTGGAATCCGAACCTCAGGACATGCCATTTACGCGCTTCAAGGTGATAATGAGCACCTAATTGTATAATCTTGCAGAGTAACGGGATGGTTATATTGTAATGAAATGCAACTCCAAGTGCGTTAAATGTATGCAGCTTCTCCATGTAGAAGTGTAATTTAAAATAATTATTACTAAATAGTTCTACGATTTACCTTCATCTTTTGAATGCGGCATAAATGAATAAGGTTGGTTGGTTCCTCAGTTTAGGAGTTGCGACAACGCGGTTATGTAGCCCCATGTACTTTGGGTGTGTGTAGAATCTGTCTGATAACCGGTGTTAATTGTGATGGCTGTATTAGTGTGTGTATCTGTTTTTTTTTTAAATTCAAGTATGGACTGCAGACAATAATTTCAAGTAGTTCCTACTTTTGCTACCAAATGCTACCGTCCACGACATCTAGCTTGCGGACTTGGCTACTAGATGGCATCGTAGTCAGCACCTGGCGGTGAACGTTGGAGCTAATAGAGCGTTATCAATTCTAACCTACAAATTTTGGCTTCACACAAGTGTAGTGAGTGGAAGGTTCTTTTAATGCCATAAATCTATGACTTGGGATCGCCGGCTTTCTTCTCCTCCGAAGGAAGGCATACTGAGGGATTTTAACGAATAATTTTAATGAATAAGATAAGAATTGTGACGTCACTGGAACTCGGAACATGAGTCATAGCAATCACACAGTGACACCATCATTTTCAAGGCTTGTTTCATCACACTAGTATCTTTGCACGGTGTCACGTTTGTGAAATACTTTCTACTGTTTGCTTACAAAGGAACAGTTTCGAATGCCCCGAACTGAATAAAATATGTTGGAATCTTTCATGTTTCTACAGGTTAAGAAAAATATTGAGACAAAGACGGTCAAGACTCGAGCACAAATCCTCCCGATATCTACAGATCGTGATGCCATTTCGTTAAAACGGTTATTGCTGAGGAACATTCCATTATCAGCTTAGGTACAAGGTATAACAGATGCATACAGCTCAGTACGTTGAGCTGTCTACAGCAATAGGTGCGTCGAAAAATAATGTATGCAGTATAAAACCCTGATGTTCTGGCAGCTTTGCTGTTGTAGGTGTTCAGCGGGACGATCGAGTCTGAAGATGAAAGTTTGTAGTGACTATATCACCATCTTTCGCCTTTAGACTTATATAACCTGTTCGATCCCAGCTAAGTGTGATGTCATTTAACGGTGGCTGAATGCGAAGAGCTCGTGTTATTTGATTTACTGGCGAGTTTAAGATTAGGGGCAGATGATCTCACTGTTTCGGCCCTTAAAACAACAACTATGAGCATCGGCATCAGCATCATCAAACGTTTAAGATTCAAGCTTTCTCCGTGATAAGCTCTCTTTTTGTGATGTGTGTTCTTGTGTGTGAACTTGTAATTGGGGCTAGAATCAGGGAGGAGGTGCATTTGAGCTTGGTATCATCAAACAATTCACTTGGAATCTCAGAGAAAACCCATTTTAAATGTCGGAGAGTTGAATTCTAACCCCATCTCTGCGCATTTATCCTCGCTCCATTTCAACCATCATACCAAGAATTAAAAGTATTACATGGCAGAGTCAGTATTCGAACCCATGCTCCTTAACAGGGAGCTACTATACTTTCACTTGAGTACTACGATGGCTCCTATAAACACTTATTACAGTCTATTAACTAAAATTATATAAATGTATATGTTTCCTAGATAACAACTCAGTTCCCAAACCATTCACCATTAGATGTTCAATAACATTCTGAAGAGGCAGATAGAGTTTACACTCTCTGAATAGAGCTTGCGTCACTTCCTCAAGTAGTAAACGACTTAAGTGCTGTTGTGGAACTGTACACAAACAATAATACTGTGTATTTGTCTAATAAACAGTTATCCATTTATAAATGACAGAAATGCTACTCGAAGTAGCCACGTGTGCTAAGTGAACATAGGGTGAGAATTAACTGAAGATACAACTTCAAATATTTTTACCGCTTGAACTGAGATATTCATATTGTATTTACAAGTGTAAATGAAATTTATTTTGATAATTTAATATGTACTGTACATAGCAAATAAAGTGTTTGAATTGAATGCAAAGAGTATGTTGACAGAGATGGTCGAATTTCCACTCTATCTCTAGTACACTAAACCTGACGGTGAGATAGTTGCAATATCTTTGAATGTAGTGGTGTAGAATAAAATATGAATGTCAAGTCGTAAAGTAAATACATTAATATACGTATATTCATACATGTCAATAAACTCATTTCAATATTTTCTAAATACGATACATGTTTAGAAGGCGACATTCCGCAAGCAATCAATGTTTATTCTGCCTTATAATGACGTATGGGCAAAAACCAGTTCCTTCATAGGCATAATTCTTGGAATACCTGCATTCAAATTCATTGACATTCAAAGAAAGGTAAGCTTCTAACGTAAGTTCTCAAAGCCTACAAAACACTATAATATACTTAAAATATCAACAATAAAGTGCATTTAATTACTATCACTGTTGTTATTCCTGATATTTTTTTATTTACTGTATTTATTTACATATTCACTTTATAACTATTTAATTATTTAGCCTATTTAATTATTCACTTATTTACAAATTTGCTAATTTACTTATTTATTGTATAATTATGCATTTCATCTTCTTCTTATTATTATATCATTTTTGCCCTTATGGACAGTGTTTGAACTTAAACATCTCATGATGACACAATGTTCACTTCTCTACCTTCTTCCTCTTCTCTTCCCAAAATCTCTTCATCCATTGACTGTTCTCCTGTTCCCGTTGTTCTGTCCACAATGTTCTTGTCTTCCTCTTTTCATTTCCTTTAAATTTTGTATTCTTAATTTTGTTTCTGAATTCTCCTCCGTCTCCAATCATTTGCCTGTCGATCGCCACATTCCTTGAGCCTCTATTTCATGATAGCAATCAGTTTTCCTGCTTGAGCTGTTTACTACATCAAAGATCTCCTTTGTAAGTCTGTTGTTGTTCGTTCTCTGTATGTGCCCGTAAAAAGTTATTTATTTATTTAGCCTATTATCAGCCTGTTTTCATCATATGAACCAAGTAGTTCCGTGAATTACTATATATCCTATGTATGTAATTGCCTCTATCAACATACAAAATTTCAGTTTGATTGCTGTAACAGATTCGTAGATATTGAGAACCTACTAAATATTTCGGATGGTCGCCATGTTGGATTTGTATATATGTAGGCCTTAAAGCTATGTACTATTACATGATGATTATTATGTAGGTGTACAATTCAAACTTCAATCGCATGATTAGGACGCAAGAAACAAAAACGAGATTTTAAAATTTTGCACAGTCGCCATCTTGTGGTTATGAAAACAATTGTAATAAATTAGATGTCAGTGGATTAAAATTTGTATAAGCATTTACAGTACCAAGTTTCATTTCGCTCGGATGGTTAAATCGCGAGAAACGACCATTTAAATATTTAAATTTTGCGTCCCCGCCATGTTGCATTTGTGCTCAGCAGGTTATTGAAAGTCCCATAGGTGAACTTATGTTTATAGCCTCTATCAACATTTCGGTTTGATTTCTGTCATAGATTAATAGTTAAGAACCGTCTAAATATTTCGGATGGTCGCCATGTTGGCTCTTAATATATGCAGGCCATAGAGTTGTGTACTAATGCATGATGATTATTGCGTAGATTCATTATTCAAACGTTGACTCTGATCGCATGATAAAAATAAATGGTGGCTGTGTGAAATATTTCACCAGTTTTCTATATCTCCAAACTTATTACGGATATCACCCTGAAATGTCGTATGGCAATAGAAAATGCTAAGATAAGTTCAGCTATGTGATGTTTAAAAAGGTGTTAAGTACAAAACCAACATGGTGGCCATGCGAATTTAAAATATTTAAACAGCAATTTCTCAACATTTAATCACCCAAGCTCAATGGAACTTGGTACGATAAATGTTCATATAAGCCTTAACCTACCGGCATCTAGTTAACTTCAATTATTCTCACAAAGTCAAGATGGTGGTTGGGGGCAATTTGAAAATTATTTTTAAATTGTTGTCTCCTATTGATGCGATCTAAGTGAACGTTTCAATAATGAACCTAGACAATACTCCTCTTCTAATGGTAACTTACATAACTCTATGGCCTACATATAGAATAATCCAACATGGCGATCATCAAAAATATTTTGACTGTTCGCAATATCCGCGAATCTATTACAGCAACCAAACTGAAATGTTGAATTTTTATTGAGGCTATTAGCGTAAGTTCGCCTTATGGGACTTTCAATAACCTGATGAAGACGAATAAACATGGCAGCGACGCAAAATGTAAATATTTATACGAATTTTTCTCGTGACTTACTTATCCGAGAGTAGTGGCACTTAGCACGGTATTTCTTCATTCAAGGCTTAATATATTGGCGTCTATTATAATTCCATTTCTATGATCACTTCAAAAAATGGCGGCTGTGCTAAATTTTAAAAATCAAATTTTTATTTTTATTTGTCGTGTCCCAAAGCAAGCAATAGAAATGTAGGTTGGTATAATAAGCCACTATTATAATATTTTTATGCTGGCATATAATTCTATAGCTATATATAAAACAATCCAACATGGGCGTCCAAACGGTACATTTCACTGGTTATCAATATCTTCGAAAGCAATCAAACTTGAATTTTGTATGGTTTTAGAGGACTGTAAAATAAGGAAAAATATGTGTCTTGCTCTGATCCTGAAGAACAGAAGACATCATTGCAGCGAAGTGATTTTCAAATATTGCAAATAACGTTACTGGCGATCTAATCACTTGAGTGCAATGACATTCGGAACAGTAAATCTTTATTAGCATAGTATAGAGACATCTAATGATATTCAATTGTTTTAAAATATGCAAGATACATCATTTCGAAATTTTGAAACCTCATGTTTTATTTCTCGTATCATATTCAGGAGATACCCTTGGCTTATAATCACAAGATTCACGGTCACGTAATATTATTCCTTTCTTATTCAGGAGAATGAAAAGTTGATTCGTTCGATGGTCTATGATAATATTCCATATCTAGTGATACTAAATTCTGCCGCTTACTTTTCGTAAATCACAGAAGCCGAGTATTTGACTTTTCTAAAAATCAATTCCCGCGGTTCGTTACAGAAAACGCGGAGGCGTCTTAATCACCGACATTGAGAGCTATACAGTATTTTCTAGCACATAAATTCTCATTGTAAGGTGTTGGCGAGTGAAGTCATTGATCGTGAACCGAAAGCTATTTAGTATATCACATGGACACTCTTTCTAATAGGCAGGAGAATTTTGATGGAAAATACCAGTGCGATATAAACAAGATGTTCAGTAAAGAACATATAGCCTACTTTCTCCTAAATGTATGAGTATAGTTATAACTCGTTGTTATTATCAAAGAGTAAATAGAACTATTCTTTGTTGAAGACCTTAGAAACGATTTACCTCTACCAAACGCCACAACCTAGATAAAAACTGCTACCATCATTGAAGAAAGAAAGATAAGACGTATCTAAAGAATGTTATGCATCTGGAGACATAATCGACCGGACTGGCGGCGTGGCTCAGTGGTAACGTTCTCGCTTGCTGGACCGTATGTTTCAGGTTCGTATCCTGGCGCAGTCAGCTGGCATTTGAGGGTGCACAATTGCGAGGGAGCCGTGTTAGTAGATTTACTGGCACGTTAAAGATCCCCTTCGGGACAAAATTCTGGCACCCCGGCGTCTCTAAAAGCAACAGTAGTTAAAAGGGACGTAAAACCAATAACATTATTATTATTATTATTATTATTATTATTATTATTATTATTATTATTATTATTATTACATAATCGGCCTGACGCGGGCAACATCCAACTTTGAGTTGAGGCATGTCTTTACACGTCTGGATGCGTATGACTTTCACAACCCTAATTGAATTAACAAATCTTTCCATGACCCTACAGAGACGTGTGTATACCAACTATGTGGATATTTTCGATTGCTATTCTGAAATAAAAGTATTAATTAATATCCTGAACTAGCACCAACGGTAGAGTTCAGATACTATGTGAAATCGTTTTGTTCTTTACTTCAATTAACATTTTCAAATAACGCACAATAGGCTGTTACAAACCCTTTAAAATAAAAAGTAAAAATGTATCGTAGTATCATCTTGTCATTCTTCAAATTCGATGCGCATAGAATGCCAATGGTATAGTAATCAATGGAGCCCCACGTAGACTAGTCGTGACATCTAGTGGTGAAATATCGAACAATATAATCCTAACAGAGCGAGTGCATTCTAGCGGCCAGAAGAAGAAACTTTTCAATAAAATCTGGAAGTTAATAAGTAGGTCTGCGTGCAGTTACCTTTTAGGCAGCTAGATGTCTCGAGTAAATCTCCTGGCGAATTATGTTTTAATTAAATATATATTTTACACCATAATATGCACAATATAACGCTTAATTTTAAAACATCTGAGTCATTACAAAACAATAAACATATAACATTTCAAGCAAAAAACCTAGCTCTGATCGGGTTTGAACCATAGGCATTTGAGCGACAGGCTAACGCTCTACCACTGAGCTAATTGTGTCAACGAATACCGTTCTATATAAAATGGCTTACATAGAACTTGTTAGCAAATAATGATTTATACTAAACGATTTCATCACTGGAGTATATTATTTATATATAAAGCATTTCATACAACGTTTATTTATTTTGTATCAGTACGCTATATTGCATGCAATACTCAAATTAGTGAAATATAAGTCAGGCACAAGATATCCGCTGCCATCTTGTCTCATTACTGAATCGGCTCAGCTTTTTAAAATCACGTCTGCACTATAGTATTACAAAATAAACTTTTAATTTCGAACGTGCCTCTTCCTTTAGAACAGTTAAAACGATTCTCGGCTCGATAATCGGAACTGGTGGGTCCCATGATATGGATTATAAAGTTTGCATAATTCGCACGGCCGCCATCCTGAAATGGTATGGCGGACGACCTTGTAGTTTGGTCACAAGACGCATCCTATACGAAGGTATGTTGTTACCAAATTTGGTAGAGATCGGATGATTTGGTTAGTCGTTATTTGATTTTACGTTTTGAACGTTTGAGTGGCCGCCATTCAGTTTTAGTAAAGATGGCGGCGATATAAAACATGACACTGAGGTGTCCTTTGCTAGTGCTACCTTTGTACCAAATTTCGTTCAATTCGCATTCACCGTGTTCGAATTGATAGGGGGGGACAGACATTCAGAGTACACACACTCACACACACACAGACACACACACAGACTCACACACACACATACACACACACACACACACACAGACTCACACACACACATACACACACACACACAGACAGACACACTTTTTTCGCCCTGTGTTGATCTCATGTCTACTTTCATTTTTTGCAAAAATCGAAAGTAGGCTAAAAATAGGTTATTTAGTTCTTCACGGAACTACTATTTCGTTTCCCATATTGTATACATGTAGTATAACTTTTTATGTAATAAGAAAGGGTATCTCAATACGCCACGCACCCAGCAAACTATTTCGTGGCGTTCTGGTGGTGGAGTTTTATTTTCATTTCTTCCAGGTCATTTATCAAAACCTTTGTACTCTGCACCGCAAGTACAGTATTCACCTGTGTCTGCTGCAACATCTGTTTCAAACCCTATGACAACTGTGCTAGTTTGTTTTACTTTATAGGCCAGAGAGATAAGTTACGATTCATTGGGGGCAACAGTATCTATTGTCGCCCCGGGATCTTGCGTTTCGTGCGCACTGACCTATAGGAAGTACATCCAATCCTCTTCGGCATATGTGTTCGGATGATGAGTTGTCCGGAAAGTCATTGCGGTTAGTGGCAACCCTAACAGCTCGTCTGATGGGCTCAGTATATTCTTATTCAGTTTAGATAGAGAGCGTCAGCCCAGAACTCCCATCCCTATTAAATAATGTGCTTGTCATTCTCAAGTAAGTTAGCCGGTTGGTATTTGTAGTTTCCCATAAATTTAAATGTCATAGCGATTTATTCATGTAAAAATATTTCCAGATCTCTGTGATTTCCTGTATTGTAAATTATAACAACCAGCATTAAGCTAATACCAGCGATGAAGAATGACTTCAAGCACTGAATCAAATCTATGATAACGTCCATTTTCCACGGACACCTTTACAATTGCATTCCCACACGTAATCGTATCGTAGTGGCAAAGCCCTCAGATTCAAAGAATGAAGACGTAGACTATGCTTTATCCATTACTTAGAAAAAAAGGGAGTAATGGCGTGGTGGTCAACCTGATTACCTCTCAACTTGGTGGTCAGGGTTCAATTCTCGCTTCGTCAATATAGGACTTTCGAGGTAAAATAAAAATTAACCCTAAATATACTGTACTGTAGGAGTATCTAACTACAAGGAAATATACGTTTCTTCAGTAATATGACATTAAAGCTCATTTTTAGCCTATTTTCATTTTATGAAAAAAAAAGGCTTATGATATCACCTTTCGTCCGAGTGTGTGTGTGTGCGTATGTGAGGGTCCCCCTCTAATAACGTCTAAACGGCTGGAGCGATTTCAATGAAACTCGGTAAGGTCATAGTAATATTTTGGCTGAACCCGACCATGCCCTTTAAATTTTATTGTCTCACCAATCCTAACATGCGGCTGTGCGAAATATTTCACCGCCATTCTATATCTCCGAAACTATTACCGATATCACCCTGAAATTTTGTACGGTGATAAAGGGCACTACTAAACGTTCGCCTATGAGACTTTTACAAACCTGTTAACTACAAAATGAACATGGTGGCAAAGCGAAGTTGAAACTTTTAAATAGACTTTTCTCGTGATTCAACCATCTGAGCGCAGTGAAATATGGCACCGTAAATGTTTATACACACTGTAATGCACTGGCATCTAATTTAGATCAATTGTTTACATAACCTCAAGATGGCGGATGTGCGCAATTTTAATTTCTTGTGTAGACTACTAATCATGCGATCAAATTGAACGTTTGTATAATGAACGTACGTAAAAATTGTCAATTAATAGTGCATAACTCTATGGTCTACATATATAAAAATCCAACATGGTGACCACCGAAAATATTTAGACGGTTCTCAATATCTATTTCTTTGATACCAATCAAACTGAAATTTTGTATGTTGATAGAGGCTCTGAACATAAGTTCACTTAAGGGACTTTCTATAACCACATATCCAACATGGTGGCGATCCGAAATATTAATATTTAAATGGACGTTTCTCACGATTTAACCATCCGAGTGCAATAAAACTCGGTACTGTAAATGCTTATACAAATCAACTGGCATCTAATTCATTTCAATTGTTTTCATAACCACAAGATGGCAGCTGTGCGAAATTTTAAAATCTGGTTTTCATTTCTTGTGTCCACTTCATGCGATTGAAGTTTGAATACTACACGTACACAATAATCTCTATGTAATAGTACATAAATCTAAGACCTACATATATAAAAATCCAACAGGGTGACCAACCGAAATATTAGACGGTTCTCAATATCTACGAATCTATTACAGCAATCAAACTGAAATTTTGTATGTTGATAGACGCAATTATCATAATTAGTATATATGAAAATAGGCTTAATTCTTCGCGGAACTACTTGTTATTTATGCTATACACAGGAAAATGAACCTATCGTGAATTGTTCTGTTGGGAGGCGCATCCACATAACGGGTGGGGGGCGGGACCAATCATAAGGAAAATATTGGAAAAGCAGAGCATTGCCTCATAGGCCTACGTATTTTAGCAAGATCAGCGACGATATGCTACCTCTATTTTTTTTGAACCCTCGGGTGTTACTGGTCGGAGGGTGCGATTGTCACACAGTTGATACAGTTATTGACGCGAAGGAACGAACATTAGGAGGAAAAATATGATTTATGGCCTGAATTCTTCATTACTGTAATTGTCTACGTTGATTCAACCGCTAACTCGTGCTGTCGATGGGAAGAAGGGCGAGGATCGTTGTCGTGCGAGCATTGAAGTCTCCCACTACTCTAAACCATTAATGTGTGGTACACGTAATGGGAGGCCCTTATTTCCGGCTCTGTGTAGCGCGGCGCTGCGAATATGGAGCAGGGATGTGCGTGTGGTAATTAGCCAAGTGGGTCACAGCGCATTCCGCTTTCCTTCTTGATAACACAAATGAGACCGACAGCTACCGTACCGTGGGTTCATTGTATTTACCGCCATCAGCTGCAATCATAAAATATTTGAGTTACCTTGCAATTCCCAGATTATCAATGGCGAAATACTAATACTAAACCAAAGATAGGGAGAAGCAGAGATAGACCTATGGGGCGATGGTTAGATTGAGAGTTGAACGATTTCAAAGTGAGAGGTGTAGAAGCAGAGGAAGCCGCATCGCTAACTGCAATTAGGGAATCAAGACAAGACACAAGATACGGCACAAACCTAGAAGAATTGCTGAGTTTTAATTCATCGGCCATGAAAGCCAATATACCATCTTTTTGGAAGCCTTCATAGGGTGGTTAAGGCTGCTTGAGCTTTTAGTTCTCGCAGTCAAGTGGTGCAGTTGCACCTAAAATAAAGGGAGGTGGCGCGCAGTTCGTCACTCCTGTGGGGGTCCAGGCGGGGACACCAAGAGCCCGCCGATGAACCAGCTAGGTGTCCTAGGCGAAACCCCACACAAGACACGGCACAAACCTAGAAGAAATGCTGAGTTTTAATTCACCGGCCGTGAAAGCCAATATACCATCTTTTTGGAAGCCTTCATAGGGAGGTTAAGGCTGCTTGAGCTTTTAGTTCTCGCAGTCAAGTGGTGCAGTTGCACCTAATACAAAGGGAGGTGGCGCGCAGTTCGTCACTTCTGTGGGGGTCTGGGCGGGGACACCAAGAGCCCGCCGATGAGCCAGCTTGGTGTCCTAGGCAAAACCCCACACAAGACACGGCACAAACCTAGAAGAATTGCTGAGTTTTAATTCATCGGCCGTGAAAGCCAATATACCATCTTTTTGGAAGCCTTCATAGGGAGGTTAAGGCTGCTTGAGCTTTTAGTTCTCGCAGTCAAGTGGTGCAGTTGCACCTAATATAAAAAGGG
Organism: Meconema thalassinum; assembly: GCA_946902985.2. Classification (NCBI taxonomy): domain Eukaryota; kingdom Metazoa; phylum Arthropoda; class Insecta; order Orthoptera; family Tettigoniidae; genus Meconema; species Meconema thalassinum. The sequence continues at coordinate 772,577,922 of OX336388.2, read as the reverse complement.
AGGTGGCGCGCAGTTCGTCAGTCCTGTGGGGTTCCGGGCGGGGTCACCAAGAGCCCGCCGATGAGCCAGCTTGGTGTCCTAGGCGAAACCCCACACAAGACACGGCACAAACCTAGAAGAATTGCTGAGTTTTAATTCACCGGCCGTGAAAGCCAATATACCATCTTTTTGGAAGCCTTCATAGGGAGGTTAAGGCTGCTTGAGCTTTTAGTTCTCGCAGTCAAGTGGTGCTTGCACCTAATATAAAGGGAGGTGGCGCGCAGTTCGTCACTCCTGTGGGGGTCTGGGCGGGGACACCAAGATCCCGCCGATGAGCCAGCTTGGTGTCCTAGGCGAAACCCCACACAAGACACGGCACAAACCTAGAAGAATTGCTGAGTTTTAATTCATCGGCCAGAAAGCCAATATACCATCTTTTTGGAAGCCTTCATAGGGAGGTTAAGGCTGCTTGAGCTTTTAGTTCTCGTAGTCAAGTGGTGCAGTTGCACTCTATATAAAGGGAGGTGGCGCGCAGTTCGTCACTCCTGTGGGGGTCCGGGCGGGGACACCAAGAGCCCGCCGATGAGCCAGCTTGGTGTCCTAGGCGAAACCCCACACAAGACACGGCACAAACCTAGAAGAAATGCTGAGTTTTAATTCACCGGCCGTGAAAGCCAATATACCATCTTTTTGGAAGCCTTCGTAGGGAGGTTAAGGCTGCTTGAGCTTTTAGTTCTCGCAGTCAAGTGGTGCAGTTGCACCTAATATAAAGGGAGGTGGCGCGCAGTTCGTCACTCCTGTGGGGGTCCGGGTGGGGACACCAAGAGCCCGCCGATGAGCCAGCTTGGTGTCCTAGGCGATACCCCACACAAGACACGGCACAAACCTAGAAGAATTGCTGAGTTTTAAGAAGTCAACTTGTTCGCAAACAGAGGTTTGCAGACTAGACTGCACGCGGAAAATCAAAAGAGTCTCAATTGAAAATGTATGTTTGTATATGAAAACTATGATGCAATACTTACAATATTATTTAAGAATGCTAGGCTAATTCAGTAAGAAAATAAACAGGGTGACTCATGTGGAAGATAGTATTATTTTATTTTATAATCCTATTCCACTGATGAACCGAATAAGTTCTTTTATTTTAAAACAGCAAGATAATGTGGCAAGTGAGCCGCCTTAAGTATTCAGTTTGTTTAACGCAGGCCGTGCTTAATTTTGAAAAATCCCCTACTACGACATACTCAAGATCTTTGCAATACTTATTACGAGGAGTATAATTACCAAAGCATTGTGTCCGGGTGTGACAGAACAAAACATTGCTGAAGACTGACTCTGGATTCACAAAGATATAGTAATCGATCTTGGAACTTTAGAAAAAACCTCCAGCAAATCAAATCAAATCTAAACCATGGAGTTTCACATAACTGTAAATTAAGTTCAAGAAGAACAGTCACGGAGTGAATGCAGCCTCTTATATTAAAGTTCAGTAGCTTCTCATTCTTATAATGTCTGAGCACCCCTCAATGGTTTATCGCCTTATTTGAAGGCTGAAAGGTTGATTAACCTGTCATAAAATACATAGACATTAACCATTATGAAGATGGTATTAATTATTATCCGTGTTGACTGATATTAATCTCAAATTAAAAAAGCCGCCTTGTCAAACATTAGAAAGTAGTTTAATAATTAAATTAACACGTACATGTTTCGTTATATCAATCATAACTTCGTCGGCGTGAAAAATCTTAGTAACTACCGTGTCTTAACAAAAACCTAAAAAGAAAATGGATATCCTTACAAAAAAAAGTCATTAAATTGTAGTACATTATGCAACGAGCCCATAATGGCAATAATTAAGACACGAGTATGTTTATAAAACGAGCAAAGCGAGTTTTATAATTTCCATAGGCGAGTTGCATACGACTGTTTATGTTCGACGATAATTATGACTATTTTATGTTCGAACATAAATATACATAAATATCTGTCGATATTTCGTCAGTTTTATGAACCGAACAGAGCGCTTGGGACGCAGAGAATACCTTGTATTTGACCATGGCCTCATCGAATACCCCACTATGACACAAGCCATGCAGTGAAATTTATAATAGGAGGCCATGGAAGTCAGCGCAAGTGCGATGCTATCCTTACCTAATTGGTCACACAATTGTTTCTTGAGCTCTGATTGGTGGAAGAAACTATTTTATAATGAAACATAGTGTTATAATGACCCTCATTATGATACAGTTTTCTGACATAATATTTACATTTCGACATCGCCGAACATATAATAAATTAAAGGTTACAAAAATGTATATCACACATCCCATAATTATTTATTAATTTTTTTGTGACGTTTAATTTATTTAAATTAATGACATATTGTTGATATCCATTTTTTTTTTGGGGGGGGGGGGTGTTAGGATACTTTAGTTTCTAAGATTATTGACGCTGACTAAGGTATCATTGATATAACGGAACATGTACGTGTTAATTTGATTATTAGACTACTTTCTAGTGTTTGACAAGGCGGCTTTTATAATTGAGATTACCCTGTCATAGCAATCAAGCTTTCAGGAGGATTTAAGTTTCAAACATTGACAGCCATTATTTTAACAGAAACAGCCTTTTATGTGAAGTTCCAATATATTTCTAACGTGAATGTTTATCATTCAAAACAGCCTACATACGTTGTGATTTGATTTAGTAAGCCTGTGTCAATAATAAAAATGAGATCTTCAAGTCCGCATCACCCTAAATAAGTTACTAAAATATAATCTTCCTGTTTGTCTCCCATCACTAGAAACATGGTTTGTTCTTGCTGTTGGTGGAATCAGTTTTGTATTCAATATTGCTACCCAAGTTTCTAATGCACCATGTATGCATACCAATTATATCTTGAAAGTAGGCGACAGAATTGAACGTAGCCTGTCAGTGTGACGTCATTCTGGGCTTGGCAATTTTAGCTAGATAACAACGCATGAAATAACCTATAAGGAATAAGGAATATTGATACATTTTCACTTAACCCTGCACTGGTCGCGCACCCTGAAGGAATATTTCCAGTCGCGCTGAGGCTGAGAGGCTCACTTCCTTATTTTGTAAAAATCTTCTAAATTTAGTACCAACTATGTGGGTAACTTTACTAATTTGATATTTGACCCCTTTTTAAAATAATTGTGTGTATTGTCATGGTTTTCCTTAAGACATTTATGCCTTTTAGTCGGCCAACATGATTGTACCCAATTATATTGGGTGCTATGCCCTAACCCTGAACAAAATTACATGGGATTAATAGATTCATGTAACTTGCTTCAGATTTAGGGCTAACACCCAATATAATTGGGTACAATCGTGTTGACTGACTAAAAAACATAAATTTCGTATACAGGGTCATCATTTTAAATCCGCCCTGTACGGGCCGCTAGGTCGGTAAAGGTGACCTTGGCTGGTGCAGCCTTATCTCCCCATTGAACACGTGCGCTGAGAACGGCAATGTTCCCATAAGCTGTCAGTATCGCTGGTGTCTTTAGTTTGTGAAGTGCTAGTTGAATTGACCTAACATACAGTGCAGTCTCGGGGCAGGTTTACAGTTTATATATTACATTAAAGTGATGTTTTATATACAGCAACGTGTATTCCTTGTGCTTTGTTATGCGAAGTGATGTTTAGGTACAGCAACGTGTATTCCTTGTGCTTTGTTATGCGAAGTATTCTTCTGTTAGAGAGTGCCGATTCATTCGGAAATTTCCTGGTATCCGTCCTCCATATAGGCACACGATACACGATATTGTAGAAAAATTCCGCTCCAAAGTCACCCAGGGAGAAATTCGCCGTGTGTCTGGAAACTTGTTTACGAGGTGCCAGGTATGCTTGCGAGCTGACGGACAACACTTTGAACATTTCCTGTGAAACCAGGTAAGTATGTAGATAATTCTTTCACTAGAAATTGCTAATGAACGACTGTATGTTGACGCGAAGTAGCGGGGAGAAGTCGCGCACATTTTACCGGCCAGCGAGAGCTTGCCGCGCGTTGATTGGTATTGGAGGGGACACTTTAATTGATGACCCGGAATTAAAACTTGAATTACTCGACTTAGTTCCTATTGTCCCTCGTGGGACATAGGGCATCAATGAAGCATCTCCATCTGGTCCTGTTTGCTGATAACTTTTTCACCTCGCTCCAGGTCCGATCCATTTCCATTTCCGTCGCTTTATTTGTATGGCGATCTCAGTTTCACCCGTCCTTCTCCCAAGTTCTTCGCTGGAGATTACTTCCGGCCAGCAGATATTTAGGATCTTTCTTAAGCAGCGGTTGACAAAGGTCTGCAGCCTGGAGGTGATTTCTCTAGTTACCTTCCAAGTCTCAGACCCATATATCAGAACGGACCTGACATTACTCCGGAAGATACGCAGTGTGGTCTTCATGGATATCTTGCTGTTCTTCCACACCGGATAGAGCCATATAAAGGCACCATTTGCTTTTTGAATACGTTGGGAGACCCTGAACAAAATTATATGGGATTGTATGTTGGCTTTCACGGCCAGTGAATTAAAACTCAGGAATCTTTCTGGGTTTTTGCCGTGTCTTGTGTGGGGTTTCGCCTAGGACACCAAGCTGGCTCATCAGCGGGCTCTTGGCAAAAACCTAGAAAAATTGCTAAGTTTTAATTCACTTGCCGTGAAAGCCAGTATACAATCTTTTAGAAGCCTTCATAGGGAGAATGTGGCTACTTGAGCTTTTAGTTCTCGCAGTAAAGAAGCGTAGGTGTGCTTCATAAGAAGGGAGGTAGCGCGCAGTTCACTACTCCTGAGGGGGTCCGGGTGGGGACACCAAGAACCCGCTGATGAGACAGCTTGGTGTCCTTGACGAAACCCCACACAAGATACGGCACAAACCTAGAAGAATTGCTGAGTTGTAGATGGGATTAGTAGATTCATGTAACTTGTTTCAGATTTAGGGTATAACACCCAATATAATTGGGTACAATGGTGTTGGCCGACTGAAGAGCATAGAACTCGTATGTTAAGGTAACACTGAAAATGGCTCCCAACTCGATAATGGTTTATTCACATCTTATTACGTCCAGCATACATTTGTTTAGTAAATACTCTCTAATTCAGTTTCAAGTGCTTCTGGACCTCTGTCAAATTATTTGGGACCTCTAAATTGTATTTCCGTTTCTTAGATTCCATTTCTGATAAAAAGTCATAGAAATGCAATCATTAATATATAATACATTTCTACAAAATTGTGAAGAAGCTTATTGAAGTTGTAATATTGATAACTGAGGCAAACATAATCATAACACCTGAGTTACAATAAAAGTCGAGCCGTGTTTCACAAGCGCACAGTAGATTCAATTCGACACAACAACGATCAGAACGGAACTGAGTGATGCAATTAGATTGTTAATGTGTTTGGAAAGGGAGGATAGGATAGTACGGTAGTCTACTGGCACTCTGCGAGTTCATGGAAAAACCGTTTCTTTGCAAAACAAAAGAATAAGAAAGCAGTGAGCCTGGTAGGCTCAGCACGACCGTTCCAGGGCAAATATACTGGCGTCTTCGGTGGCGTAGTTGGTAGCATGTTGAACTTCTATGCCCAACATTGCGACTCTAAACCCGCCGAAGTCGTCGGATTTTTTTAAGGGCGTTAAAAATCCCTCAGTATGCCTTCTTTTGGAGGGGAAGTAAAGTCGGCCGGCGGTCCTATGTCGTAGATTTGTGGCATGTAAAACAACCCTCCACTAACTACAATTGAGTGAAGCTAAATTTGTAGGTTAGATTTGAAAAACGCTCTAATAGTTCCAACGTTCGCCACCAGGTGCCGATTGCGGTGTCATCTAGTAGCCACTTTCACTGCTAGGTGTCGTTGACAGTAGCGTTTGGTAGCAAAAATAGGAACTACTTGAAATTGATCGTCTGCAGTCCTTACCTGAATTACAGATAACACACACTAATACAGCCATCACAATTAACACCGGTTATCAGACAGATTCTACACACACCCAAAGTACACGGGGCAACATGACCGCGTTGTCGCAGCCCCTAAACTGAGGAACCAACCAACCAATCTACTGCGCGATTGGCACAAGGTGATGCCATATATAATTGACCTACTGCTATGTTAATGAGGGAAGCCTCCGTGGCTTATGCGGCAGCACGCCGGCCTCTCACCGCTGGGTCCGTGGTTCAAATCCCGGTCACTCCACGTGAGATCTGTGCTGGAAAAAACGGAGGCAGACAGGTTTTTTTCCGGGTACTCCGATTTTCCTGTCAAAATTTCATTACAGCAACACTCTCCACTATCATTTCATTTCATCTGTCATCTGCATCAGGCCTCGGCAGCCGGCACAGTCCATATCCTCGCCGCTAGATGGGGGCTTCATTCATTCCATTCCTGACCCGGTCGGAGACTGGAAGCAGGCTGTGGATTTTCATTTTCATTATGTTACTGAGGCGTGATTTTACGATGGTTACGACAGTAAATATCTATGTTGGCAGCATTGTTTCTGCTAACACATTTTCTTTAAAATAATAAGTGGTTAAATCGTCATCTTAATGACTCCGACTATAGTTGTATTCCGTTATAATAGAAGTCCTACAATTTCCTTCCCCAACGCCATACTTACACGAACACACACGTTTAGAAGACGGAGGAATGTGGAAATGTAGGTTTCCAATTATACTGTTCGATGCCTTGTGGTGGTTATAAAAATACAATGTAATGGGTGTAATTTGCAAAAGTGGAGTGCAATAAGAGAGTGCAGTGTGGTGAATTGCTAAGTATATCCTGCACAGCTCTGGTAGACGACTAGCGATGCACCGGATGCGTGTCTTCAATTACATGGGTTAGTTTATATTCTTGTTGTATTTATTGCTTCGTGGTGGGATGAGATCATCAGCCATAAAGACTGCACGCTATATTCAGTGTGATATTCCTATGAATAATGGTAGCAACATATTTTGTATGGTACTCCTCTTTCACCAAATTCCACGTTAATTTCCTACTACAGTAGCCTATATCGTGACTTAAATATATTCAAGTCTTAAGAATGCGCCCAGCTGCCATCATGCACGTATGGAGTCGCTGTTCTTTTGTCTTGTAATCATGAAATGTGATATGAGAGATATTTTATGTGCCAACATCGCATAGGTCACGGTACCACGGATTTTGCCACCCTTGAAATACGATTAATTAAAAAGACACTATTCAATAAACAGATTGTTAAGTCTTAATAGTATGCTCAGCCACCATGTTGAATATATGGTGGAGGTGTTCTTTTACCTTTCGCATACAACACTCACAAACCGTTCCACATTAATGCTAATTTCAGATATTGTATCTCCAAAATATAATTATAGAGTTATTGATTCGTATATTTTGTAATTTCGAGATGGCCGCTGCGCAATATTTTCAGTGTGATATTCCTATGAATAATGGTAGCAACATATTTTGTATGTTACTCCTCTTCCACTGAATTTCACGTTAATTTCCTAGTGCGTTAAATACAGTACAGTCAATTTCTAAGAATACGCTCAGCCGCCATCATGCACGTTCTTTCGTGCTGTTCTTTGGTCTTGTAATCATGAAATGTGATACGAGAGATCTTATATGAGCCAACATCGCATGGCTCGGGGTCCCGTGGATTTTCGCCGCATTTGAAAAATTAATTAGTCAAGAAAGACACTATTCCTTAAATATCACAGAGCTGGAATGACAAACCAGTTCCAAGGTGGTGGAAGCTACGCTTCAAAGTAGCCGATCACCTGAGTTCATGGATGTGACACACAGCTATTCTAGTCCGTGTGACTACAGGTTGCCTTTTAAGAAAGTGAATGGTGTTTTTAAAGAGTGAATGAGAAGACATGTGCTCTCATTCCACAATTAATCTTTTATAGATGATCGTCCAATCGGTCGTCTGGCCAGCGCGGCGGTGAGAGTGAATGTTCTAATTATTTTGTTTGTCATTTAGAAAGGTGCCGGGAGTGTCCTACATGAAGGCACAGCCGGCGCTACCGGAGGATGCGGTGTGCTACATCTGAGGAATGTGTTGGTGATCCCTGCGATCATTAATTTGATCTCTATTCATTTTGAGGTCGATGGTTATCCTAGACTTAATCACCCATAATTAATGCTGTATGTATCTTTGATATAATGAACGCTAATTCATGCTATTGCATTAACACTACTTGTAGACCTCATCAATAATGTGACGCTAAGGTACCCTAGATATCAATACACAATGCACCTTAAACTGCATTTAGGCCTTCATGTTGTTCACACTCAGAACGGTCATCGAAAGTTAAGGGGGTGGATTCAAAATCTCCCAAGTTAGGGTTTCAGGTTCTCTCTTAGTACGAGATTTAAGATTGGTACCTCAGTTTAGGGGCTGAGACAACGCGTGTACTTTGAGTGTGAGTAGAATCTGTCTGATATCTGGTGTTAATTGTGATGGCTGTATTAGGGTGTGTTATCTGTAATTCAGGTAAGGACTGCAGACGATTAATTTCAAGTAGTTCTTACTTTTGCTACCAAATGCTAACGTCAACGACACCTAGCCGCGAAATAGGCTACAAGATGCCACCGAAACCGGCACCTGGTTGTGAACATTGGAATTTTAATAGAGCGTTAATCAAATCTAACCTACAAATTTAGCTTCACATAATTGAAGTGGAAGGTTCTTTTACATGCCATGAATCTATGACATGGGCCTGTCGGCTTTACTTCCCCTCCGAAGGAAGGCATAGTGAGGGATTTTGACGCTCCTAAAAATCCGACGACTTCGGCCGGGTTTGAACCAGCGATCTTGGGCATAGAAGTTCAGCATGCTACCAACTGCACCACCGAAGCCGCCTAGTACGAGATTTATTACTCACGACCATGGAGATTAAATTTATTGAAGGAGGTATAAATAAATAAAATTATACGAGCCTTACAGTAGTCGCATATGATGTGTAAAATGAGACATGTTATCATACTATGTGTGTGTCGGGAGCGCAAATCCCTTGTTAACAGTGAACTCTGTTGGTCATTGAAATAACTACTTGTGACGTTCCAGTGACGAATAGTTGTTATTTGCTAAGACGCTGTATCTTAATCGATTGATAACATATTTGCAATAAAAAATTAAAAGTGTAGGCTATATTGTAATATTATAGTGCAGAAGTGGCTTTAAAAAGCGGAGCTGTCTCGTTTACAGACAAGATGGCAGCTGTCTCTCGTTCTGACCTATATTTCAATAATTCGAGTATGTTGCATGCAATATATTCTACAGACATAAATAATAGGAACTTGGTATGAAGTGAACTTTGTTTGAAATATACTCCAGTGAAGAAATCGTTTAGTCAAAGTCATTATTGGCTAAGACGTTGTATCTTAATCGATTGATAACATTCAGTTTGGGAGGACATAATTAGGTGTGTGGTTACAGCGTTGGTCTCTCTACCGGTCGGCTGGGGTTCTAATTCCAATAGAGTTGTATTTTTTTGCTTGATTTTTTTATATTTATTGTTTTTTGAGTACTGTGGCGTTATACAATTGAGCGTTATATTGTGCATTTTGCAATCGAAAATATATATTTAATTAAAACAAAGTTCTCCAATGGATCTGCAGTAGTAACATCTGCCTTCAACTAGTTGAACTACGGTATGCGGGAGCAATCCACTGCCTACTTGATGCGAGCTGCGCTCTATACCGGCCAGTTAGTGAATCCATGCCAGCGATGTTATTGAAAATGGCCTCTTTTTACCGATATAGCGCACTGCCAAGTATAGGCGCGATAAAAATTAGGTGTGCGGTAGGTATAATAAATGCGTTTCTCCCAGTGATACGTTTGGACCAACGAAGTTTCAATTATTGTTAGTAGTCGGTGTTAATATACTGAATTCCTACGTTGTTTGGAGAGTTGGTTGATGCGATATAGCACTCGAGGTATCGAGTGCTCACATTAAATAAGAATACAGAAAAAGTATGAAGATATAATAAATCGTAATTGTTTCCAGCAAATATGATATAATGAATATTTTCACACCAAAGAACGACAACTTGATGATGATTTATTGTAGGAATTTCTTTAATGGGGTCTCCAAACCTTGAGGTAAACCGTATGCGATTTACATTCCACATAGTCACATGGCCCACAGTACGTCGTTGTACCGATCTCCGCCACCGTGCACGCTCATTGTTTCCGTCCCATCCACGTCCGTCCCTTTTCCAAAATCACCCCCACAAAAATGTCCAGCTACCGAGTGCCACAAACTATCCAGATACCGAGTGGAAAGATGTTACACATCAAAAACAAGAGAAACAAGATGCCTTCGGACCAAGCATGGCGTTGGGAACCATTAAGCTGAGAGGAGATATTGTAAGCCTTGCAACATGTTTTTCTTTACTTATGTTACGTGTAATGTAAATATTTAACTGCATCCCTTTTAAACATCACTACAGATAATCTTTGTAGACAAACGCTAAACTGGTATCACATGTGCTGTATATAGCAATGCCTGTGAGTAGACATCATTGTTTGCATCTACATTTAAAACGTGAAGCTCGACGATCATCTGATATAATTACGTACAGAACCTTGTACGAGTATCACCGATTCGTAGTAAGTTGGGTTGCTTAACTACCAAGGAAGTATTCAGGCTCTTGCTCTGCAACTGTGCACGCGTCTGTTGTCGGTCTCAACTACAACTGCACATACTTCAACATACACCACAATAATACAGGCTATGAAACAAATTTGATAAACATAAGTTCTAAAACCTCATATAACCAAGATGTTTAAAATCAACTGACGAAGAAACAACAAATTACACTTGCCTGTTCTCAAATCAGCATCAGTGCAGGGTTTAAGTGCCCTCTCTCTGCTGAAAAACTCTGTCTTTTCCTACTGGTTATGCAGCCCTACATAGTACCTTCAATCGGTGCACTACTATTATATGGGTAGACTTATGCAGAAATGAATTTTTTACCCACGCAGTGGTGGTTGTTGAGCAAATTTTATGGGTACAACAACGCAATGAAAAGTCAAATACGCTGAAAGAAAAACTAACCAGGAACAATCTTCGGTCATAGGGCAGCAAATTGTGAGAAACGTCACTAATTGAGACTTTTGCTCATTTTAAAATTGGTTTGAAGCAACTCAAAACATTGTATGATTTAAAAGTGATATTACAGTCTTACAAAAGTCTGGTGCCGTATATATTGGTGCTCGTTGACTCTCACGAGAATTCGTCCCTTCAGCAACCATAACTCAGATTGACTGGGACCGTCACAGCTGAGATGATTAGTAAACAATTGTAACCATATTATGCTGTTTACAGGTTTATTGCATTTACTCTACGATAACAATGTAATCTGTATGTAGCCCCTGGTGGAATAGGCTCTCAAGATCATATTTAAGTACTGATGATCTTCTTGTTAAGCTACTTAAATTTGGATATATATAGCATGCTCCACAAGTAGGCTGCGCCTCTGAAGAGAAGGAGGAGTTTGAAGAGGAATTGCAGAAGCAGCTGGTAGGGAGAAATATGATTGTTATGGGGGATCTGAATGCCCATGTAAGAAGAGAAAGACAAGGTTATGAGAGTGTTCTAGGACCAGAGGGTTGGGGCGGAAGAAATGAGGAAGGAAAGAGACTGTTGGACTTCTGCCAGAGGAACAGCCTGCTAGTTGGGAACTCCTCGTTCAGGAAAAGAGAGAGCCACACAATCACATGGTACAGTGATGACTTGACCAGGAAGTCGGTGGTCGACTATATACTGTATGAGAAAGAACTAAATAAGAACATCACGGACATCAAGGTTATACCATCGGAGAACCTGGATAGCGACCATCGATTGCTGGTAATGAACCTGAGAGGGAGTAAGGAGAAGAAAGGGACTGAGAACCAGGAAAGACGTAAAAGGATATGGAAACTGAAAGAAGGGGATAGAAGGGTCGAGTACCTCAAAATGGTAAAGGAAGGAATTCCAACAGATGAAGAAAGACGGGTGGAAGAGGAATGGGCTAGATTTAAGAAGACACTAGTAGGTGCAGCAGAAGCAGTATGTGGGAGGACAAGTAGTAAGAAGAGGTGGAAGGAAACACCATGGTGGAATGAGAAAACAAAAGATAAAGTAAGGGAAAAGAATAGAGCCTTTAGGAGGTGGTATCAAAATAGGATGGTAGAGACAAGGGAAGAGTACCAGGAAAGAAAGAAGGAGGCGAAGAGAGTAGTGGCTGTGGAGAGAAGAAAGTGGATGGAAGAGTGGACAAAGATGATGAAGGAGCATAGTGAAGGTACAAAAAAGGTCCTGTATGGGATGGTAAAAAATAAGAGGCGGAAGGATCCTACGGATTCTGTTAGAATGGTGAAAAAAAGGGGACAAGAGATAGAAAGTAGGGAAGAACTGAAGAAAATGTGTAAAGAATATTTTGAAGAACTTCTGAACCCAAATGGAAACCACGGCGAGGAGGAAGAAATCGGAGAAGAGGAAGATGAACTGCAAACAGAAAAGGACTTAACATGGAAAGAAGTGAAAGATGCAGTGAGGAAGATGAAAGGAGGGAAGGCACCGGGTGTGGATGAGTTGAGTGTCGGGATGGTGAGAGCAGCAGGAGAGGTGGGGATACAATGGTTGTACCGAGTGATGAGGACAGCATGGAAGGAAAGGAAGACCCCAGAGGACTGGAGAAAAGGAATAATTGTCCCCATCTTCAAGAAAGGTAGTAGAACAGAATGCAGAAACTACCGGGGAATAACACTGATGAGTCATTGTGCAAAGTTCTTTGAGAAAGTTTTGGAAAGGAGGATTAGGACAAGGATAGAAGGAGGGATGAGGGAAGAGCAACATGGCTTCAGAGCAGGAAGGTCCACAGTGGATTTGATTTTTGCTGTAAGGCAGTTACAAGAACAGCACTATGAGTATGGAACAGATCTACTGATGGCCTTCCTGGACATTGAGAAAGCATATGACAGTGTATGCAGCAACAAAGTATGGAAGTCCCTGGAGGATAGAGGAGTAGAGAAATGGACTATAAAGAGGATAAAGGAGATGTACAAGGGAAGTGTGAGCTGTGTGAAAGTGGGAGGAGAGAGATCGGACTGGTTGGAACAGAGAAAAGGCCTGAAACAAGGAAGTGCACTATCCCCGTTACTTTTCATTGTGGTGATTGATGACATAATGTCCCGAGTGGCACAAGTAATTGGGGAAGGAAAGATGAAAGCAATGGTGTTAGCAGATGATTTGATGATTTGGGGAAACAAGGAGGAGGAGGTACAGGAATAGTTGGATGTGTGGGAAGGAATAATACAAGGATATGGGATGAAATTTAGCATAAATAAGAGTGAGATGGTGATCTCAACAAGGAAGAAGGAAAGAACCACAACGGGAATTACAATTGGTGTGGAACAGCTGAAGAAAGTGGAGAGTTTCAAGTATCTGGGAAGCCTGATACAAGATAATGGAAGAAACGATAGAGACATAAATGAGCGGGGGAGACGGGCAGAATAATTCCAGAGGAGTGTGAGAAGCATGTTATGGAGCATGGATGTCCCTCAGAACAGCAAAAAGATCATATATCGGACGTACTATGTCCCTATCCTGACGTATGCCTCGGAGACCTGGGTTATGAAAGGAAGGGAGAAGAGCAAAATGCAGGCCAGTGAGATGAGGTTCTTGAGAAGCAGTATTGGAGCTACAAAGATGGACAGAATAAGAAATGAGAGGACCAGAGAATTAATGAAGGAGGAACCATTAGAGGATGATATAGAGAAATCTAGACTTAGATGGTATGGACATGTAAAACGAATGGAGGAGAAGAGGATACCCAGGAGGGTACACGAGACGAAGTGGGAAGGAAAGAGACCGAGAGGAAGACCGAGAGACAGGTGGCTGAAGGGGGTGGAAGAAAGCGTGAAGAAGAGAGGAGAAGACTGGACAAGGGTGGAGGCTGAGAGATGGTGGGAAGACAGAAGACGTTGGAGAGGCTTGTGTTCCAAACAGACCCGGCCAGTGGCTGGAAACTGTGCAAGATGATGATGATGATAGCATTTAATTCACCATGCCCCTTCAAGGTGTAAACCACCGCCAGATAATCAGGCCTCGCTCTCCACATTATGCAACACGAGTGGATTTAAATAAATAATGACCATTATTCTAATTTGTTTATTTTTGGAAGCGTTTCTTATCTGTTCGAAATAAACTGAAGAATTGTAATGAATCACAGGAAAATTAATTAATCATTCGTATTTAGTTCTATTTTTAAAGGACTTCCCTGTAAACATCGTGGTGTAGTGACTAGCGTTCTTGACTGTCAACCTTGAGGTACGAATTCGTTCCTGAGTGTGCAAGGAAATCTTTGGGCTTCATTCAGGATATCTGTATGTAGCCATATTTTGATAGAGGTTGAGGTATGATCAAAGAAAAGGTTTGTTTGCGGGCCAGTGGTCCGTGCTGTACATTTGGCTCAAATCAAGCGAAACTGGCTTCGTTTGGGATTTGGCAAAGAATGGTTGGATATGTGATTCATCCAGTCGGATGACTCTTGTTGTTTATATGCATTGTTTTTCAGATAATCTATTTACGACGTATTTCAAAGCTTGCAGTATTTTGACATGGAACTTTCTTTCATTCTATCAAAGAATAGAGCAATAGTTGTCAAACACAGCGATGTATTATGGCGATGAGTATAAAAATGGTCATAATAATAATATAATAATATCGTATGGCCTCGGGCCGGGTGCAAACTTAGTTATTTGACGCCCAAAGGGCAGCTTGTATGTCAAATTGTATCCTTCCTTGGAACACTATGAAAGTCAAGGAGGTTAGATATCTAGGCTCCTTGACAATATGGCGCTTTCTGGTAGAGAAATGAGGAACTTTGTGTTGGCGGAAAATCCCAAGATTAATTTTACCATTATGAACACGGCCTACTGAATTCAAATGGGTTCTTTAACATGTAAGCAACGTATGACATGCGTGTTGTGATTTTTTTTCGCCTTTCAAAAGTCACTTACCACGGCCAGGAACGAACCTGCAAGCTTGGGGTTGGTAGTCCGACACGATAACCACTCACCCACCGTGGCAAGCTAAAATGGTTATTGTAATACTTATAGTAAGACTTGAAATAAGTAAATAATTTGCAAACTCACATGTATGGAGTAACTATTAGAGTGGTTTCATATGCAAGCTGATTCTTCAATACAGTAGACGATTAGAGGTACTCCAAAATCTACTATATACTGTGGCAAGTAATGTATTATTTGTTATTTGTTTCCTGCGCACTTGGAATACATAATAAATGTTCGTTTACTTTTTACGAGAGTATGTACATTGATCCACAACTCCAGAACATACATATAATCAGAAATATATCTTAATACCGGTACCGGAAAAAATTGAAAAAATAAACTAATACCTTCATGCACTACAATGAACCGAAGAATTTAACTCTTATGTTATTATCAGGCTTTGCGATTTTTAACATACTCGTCACAGAACCTCGTGAGGGTTACAGGGAATATAAGTAAGCCCTAAGCCTACTCCAAGATATCTTAGAAGTGGCGTAGTGGAATTCATGTAAACTTAGTCTTGAAAGTGTGCCTCTGGAGAAATAGGCTCTCAAGATTATAAATATTTTAGTACTGATGACCTTGTTGTTAAGCTACTTAAATTTGTAAATATATATATAGCATTTAACTCATCGAGCCCCTTCAAGGAATATATTCTGTCTCTGACTATAATTGTAAATGAAAACGTTTTTTCTCCAAGCTTTTTGACAATTTAGTCTATATTCTATATTGTTACATGATTATTGGTTATAAATTATGATGTAGCCTACATTGGTTAAGTTATGCTAATCTTTTTTATTGAGGGTGCGCAAATGCAAGGGAGCCGTGTCAGTACATTTACTGGCAGGTTAAAGATCCCCTTCGGGGCGAAATTCCGGCACCCCGGCGTCTCTAAAAGCCAGGGTAGTTAAAAGGGACGTAAAACCAATAACATTATCATTAATCTTTTTTATAACGTGAAGAATTACCAGGAAAAAATACCTTAATTTGTTTCTTAAAATAACTGTGTTTGTCAAATTTAGCAACACTGTTTACGACTGGCTAGAATTTGAATAACTGATCTATTAATCTAATTAGACTATGTATATAATCGACCAAATTCTAGTCGACCAACGGCCCTGAATAAAAACAACAATAACAAAACATAATGCACTATACGAGATGAACGGTTAAAAAGTGACAGCTTGAACAATGATATATGAGTGGCCCATAACATACTCCGTTATTCACACCAACTGTCACCATAATTCACAGTGGCACGCAAATATTGTGTTTCTTGTGTGTAACGGTTGAATTAGTTTATAACCCAAGGCGTACAAGTTTAAAACTTAGCAAACCTGTTCCGCTCAGCTGTTTTCTCTGCGCCTTCCAGTTCTTGTCGGGGGATGGAGAAAGGAAGAACCTCTCTCAGTTAGTGCTCCACATTAAACGGAACTGCCTCGCTTCAGGTGAAGTCGCTAAACTCCGCAGAATTCTTCAGGTAAGACGATGACGTACCGGTCATAAATCATATATATTTTTATTAATGCAGCCAATGGCCATGTACTTTTCTTTTCGGGACGGGTCAGGGAGGGGATATTGGAAGGAAATCGGCCGTTCCGGCATTTGCCTGGTGGTGAAAATGGGAAACCACGAAAACCATTTTCAGGACGGCTGAGGTGGGATTCGAACCCACGCTCTCCCGATGCCAGCGAGGCACGCGGCCACCGCGTCCGGTATAAATCATATATTAAACTAGCTTGTGAGGTCCTCAATGGCTCTATTAGCCCGGCATAGAAATAGGGTTCAAGTGGAGATGTATAGTCCCCTCTAATAATATTGCTGGGAGTGGGGGGTAAAGCCCTCAGCGGATGAGGATCCGGAAAAGTTTTCGCCATGCGCATATATTTTGCATGGCTGTGTGGATAGCGGATAATATTTGGAGAAAATTTGCGGATAGTTTTTAGAATACAATCCGAACTTGTTCAATATCATTACTAGAACATGGATGTTTATGAATTATGACATATCATATTTTTTCGTTATTAGGTAGATTTCATTAGAAAGCTAACTATTGCAATGGGTACCATGTTTCGACTTCCGGAAAATTTCGACATATCTTCGCGTTTCACATCCCCCAGACCCCAAAACCACCGTCAGTTCAAAAGTTTATATATAATTTATGTATATATGTATCTATCTATATATATATATATATATATATCAGTTTCTTGTGGACACGATAACTGACGTAATTTTGCACCAATCACTTTGAATGTTTTACATAATATGTATCCCTATAAAATTTCGGTCGAGTTCGTTAATGGGCAAAATCGGTCAAAGGGGGTTAAAATGGGGGGCTTTTTTCGAAAAAGTGAAATATCGCTATAACTCTCTTAATACATGAAATATCGAATCCCTTCAAAGTTCATAATATGTGTCGGATAAGTACCAAATATTTATGTCAAATAAGTTTTTTGATAGCACCAACCATTGACCAAAGGGGTGGGAAAAAGTGGGTTTTTCGGGAAACATTAATCATATCTCTGTTAATAGGCACAATATCAAAACCGCACAAAATGGACAATATTCCTCCAATAATTACCTAAAACTTTTGTCTGAAAGAATTTTTGATATGACCCACCATTACGCCACGGGGTGAACAAAATGATTTAAATTATAAGAAAATGCCAAGTGCCAAGAGAGGTTGCCATGACAACTTTACTTTTAATTGATAAGGGATGACCATCAGCAGTTGCTATGACAACGCCACTGCACGAGATCACATTCAGTTTTCATATGTCAGTGGGAAGCGACTTCGGTATCGGAACTGGTAGCATGCTGAACTTCTATGCCCAAGGTCGCGGGTTCAAACCCGGCTGAAGTCGTCGGATTTACTAAGAGCGCTAAAAAACCTGAGTTTGCTTTCCTTCGGAGGGGAAGTTCCAACGTTCGTTGCGAGTTGCTGATTGAGGTGGCAACTAGTAGCCAAGTTCACAGCTAGGTGTCGTTGACGGCAGTATTTTAGGTAGATTTCATAAGAAAGCTAACTATTGCAATGGGTACCATGTTTCGATTTCCGGAAAATTTCGACATATCTTCGCGTTTCACATCCCCCAGACCCCAAAACCACCGTCAGTTCAAATGTTTATATATAATTTATGTAATATATGTATATATATGTATATCAGTTTCTTGTGGACACGATAACTGCCGTAATTTTGCACCAATCACTTTGAATTTTTTACCGAATATGTATACCCATAAAATCTCGGACGAGTTCGTTACTGGGCTAAATCGGTCGAAGGGGATGAAAATGGGGGACTTTTTTTTTTCGAAAAAAAAATATGAAATATTGCTATAACTCTCTTAATATATGAAATATCGAATCCGTTCAAAGTTCATACTATGTGTCGGATAAAGCTCAGAAATTTATGTTTGAAACGTTTTTTGATAGCACCAACCATTGACCAAAGGGGTGGGAAAAAGTGTTTTTTTCGGGAAACATTAATCATATCTCTGTTAATAGGCACAATATCAAAACCGTACAAAATGGACAATATTCCCCTAATAATTACCTAAAACTTTTGTCTGAAAGAATTTTTGATATGAGCCACCATTACGCCAAGGGATGAGAAAAATGATTTCGGAATTGTAAGAAAATGCCAAGAGCTATCAGTGGTTGACAAGGCAACACTACTAAATTGATGAGGGATGAGCCATCAGACGTTGCCATGACAACGCACTTGCGCGAGATCAGATTCTGATTTCCATCTGACTAAGTGTGATGCGGCTTCGGTGACTTAACTGGTAGCATGCTGAACTCCTATGCCCAAGGTCGCGGGTTCAAAGCCGGCCAAAGTAGTCAGATTTTCTAAGAGCGCTAAAAATCCCTCAGTATGCTTTCCTTTGGAGGGGAAGTTCCAACGTTCGTTGCGAGTTGCTGATTGCGGTGGCATCTAGTAGCCAAGTTCACAGCTAGGTGTCGTTGACGGTAGTATCTGGTAGCAACATTAGGAACTACTGCTTGAAATTGAGCGTCTGCATTCCTTACCTGAATTACAGACTAATACAGCTATCACAATTCACACCGTTTATCAGACAGATTCTACACTCACCCAAAGTACACGGGGTTACATGACCACGTTGTCGCAGCCCCTAAACTGAGGAACCAACCAACATCTCTGCGGGAGATATAATTTTGCGTGAAGAAGTAACAGACCGTTACATAGTTACACATCAGTGTCGAAACTTTGCATAAGGACAGTGTGACCACAAGTATAAAAATGGACTCCAAATGACAAGAAGGTTACCGTCATCATAAGACAATAGAATGTTTAAAATATGCATAAAATGACGAAAAACAAAGTTAATTAATCTCCAATTATAAAATACTTTCACGCAATAAATGTGGTCTGATCCTTCTACGAAAACCTGCATATTCTGCCTATTTTCGACTATCCCCAAGTTTGTCCGGTGAAATCTACCTCCGCCTTCCGGCGTGCCGAGAGGACTTTTTTTCTTTCTCATGACAAATGTAAGGTGATGATATAAGCTAATCTCATTCAAATTATGTTATTAATCATAATTAACACTCCGAACAGGAAAGAGTTGCAATTCTGGCTGTGCTGTATAACATTCATTTTAAACATAGCGCATTACATACAAAGCCTAAGGGAACGACTTTTTTTTCTAATGTCTAAATATGTTGCTTTAGTAATTTATGATTTATATAAATAAAATATTATTGTAGTGCCAGTAGATTTGGATAACAAACAAGCAAATGCGGAATAAGGTCATGCGGATGCGGGGCGAATGCGGATAACGTTTGGTTTATCCGTGTAGGGCTCTAGCGGGGGGGAAAGACCCCCTCATGAAGGGTAAATCAATATTTGCCGTATAATGTATTGCTTGAAATGATCCAGTTGCAATTTGAATTATATTATTAAACATAATCCCAAAAGTGATCCAAAATTTCATCAAGTTGAAATATTAGTTGGAAGCATGTAGTGAACCAAAGATGTAAAATGAAAAGATTCTTGATCAGTACCAGTACTTATATTATACTCGGTCGGTTGTACGTTGTGTCTGTAAATACAAAGTATGTGTGTACTGAAGGAGGAAATACATGAGGAATTCCCTGCAACATAGAATATCTGGTGGCAGTTTGTACTTACAACTACTGTATGTCTTGAGTTATATCATAATTTTTAAATTTTATTATAATAAAAATAGAATGAGAGTTGCTTAAACGATGAGGATTACAAAATGTTAAAGACGTTCAAGCCCTTACAGATACGCAATGCAATTGGTGATCATTAGAAAAAGCGTCCCAATATTATTTAATTGGGGTACTGGACACACGCTGAGTGAATATTTAGCAATTGATTGACCACATTTCTGTCGGTCACCACGTATATGTTATTGTTGTTGTTCTGGTTGTTTCATTTGAGGAGCTTGGCCATCGTGGCCAATTAGCTCCGTGTAGTTGGGTGTGTGCGTACAAAAATAATAAATACATAAATAAATACATATATAAATAAATAAGTATATAAATAAAAAAAATAAAAAAAAATAAAAAAAAATGAAGCTTGCTTTCCACCTTACAAAACACACATACAACAAGAAAGCGATTTCTATTAGGACCAAACTACGACACTATCAAACAGTAATTCAACCAGAGTGTTTGTATGCTTCGGAATGCCTAGGACTAACAACTAAGAAAGACACTGAAGAAATTAAAAAAAAAAACGAACATTTTTAAGAAATAGTCTCGGACCAAAACAATGTGCTGACACATACCGATTGCACAGTAACAAGGAAGTATATAAAACATGCAGCAGAATCTCAGATACCATACGAAAACGAAGGATTAAATTCTTTGTACATGTTTCAAAAATGCCTGACGACAGACTCACTAAGAAATTTTTTATCCACTTCAACAAGCCCAATAGAAAAGGTAACTCTTATGAAAAGTGGTTTGCTTACACCAAGAAGGATCTACAAGAAATGAACATCACTGATCAAGACATCCGCAACAGAACCACTTTCAGAAATAAGATACACACATTTGAGGGGTTCCTAGAGCCAGAAACAGCGACCAAGAAGAAACAACATTGGACAGCTGAAAAGAAAGAAGCTGTGAGCAAGAGAATGAAGGAATACTGGCGCCAAAGAGAACTGAAATCATGAAGAGTTATTTACGTGGTCCTTGGTTGGCCAAAATCGATTATGAGGGCTGGATCGTAGTGCACTCAGCCTCGTGGTGACAATTCAGTAGTTGTATTATCAGAGAGGCAGTTCCCTGGAAACTAAGATTAGCGATCGAGGGGATCCAAAGTGCTGACCACGCGCCATCTCACAATCTGCTGGCCAACAGGGCTGGGCAGCGGTGACTTCGGAGGACAAGGCCCCTCAGGGGCCAAGTACCACGGTTCTTTTTAGATACAGACATTCTAAGTGTTGCCTTCGGAACGTATTAAGCCCTCTTTTAAAAAGTGTTTAAAAGTGTATTTTTAAACCATGTAAGGAGTTGTGAGAATAGAATGTATATCCCCACCTCCCCCTTCAATTAAATTACAGTAGGTTGGTTGGTTGGTTGGTTCCTCAGTTTAGGGGTTGTGACAACGCGGTCATGTACTTTAGGTGTATGTAGAATCTGTCTGATAACCGGTGTTAATTGTGATGGCTGTATTAGTTTGTGTTAACTGTTTTTAATTCAAGTAAGGACTACAGACATTCAATTTTCAAGTAGTTCCTACTTTTGCTACCAAACTCCACCGTCAATGGCAAGTAGTTCTGAACTTGGATACTAGATGCCACTGCAGTTGGCTCCTGTCGTAGAACGTTGTAACCTAAGAGCATTAGTCAAATCTAACCTATAATTTAGCTTCACACAAGTATAATTAGCGGAAGGTTCTTTTACATGCCATAAATCTATGACATGGGACCACCGGCTTTAATTCCCCTCCAACGGTAGGCATACTGAGGGATTTTCATTGTTCCTAAAAAATCTGACAACTTCGGCCGGGTTTGAACCCGCGACTTAATTACAGTAGACATATAACATTTTACTCTCATGTATATAACTTTAAAAATGTTGAAACTCTGCAATTACGCTTACGGGAAAAAATCATACATAAAACCTAGGGGATTGTAGGGGCGTAGGGAGCAAAGGAGCTGCATTCCCTATTACTTTCAACATGATTTAACTTAGAAAAAATATGGACAGAATAGGGTACTGGAAATTGTATTTTGAACTTTTTTTTTGGTCAGTTTCCACTCTTTGATAAAACTAATTTGCACACAAGTGAAAGTTAAAATCAGTCTCGTAAAATATTTTAGTCTTCGAGATGACTGCCCGTTCATTTAGAGTTCCGTTCTCGCTTGCTGGGCCCAAAGTTGCAGGTTCGTATCCTGGCGCAGTCAGCTGGCATTTGAGGGTGCGCAAATGCGAGGGAGCCGTGTCCGTAGATTTACTGGCACGTTAAAGATCCCCTTCGGGGCAAAATTCCGGCACCCCGGCGTCTCTAAAAGCCAGTGTAGTTAAAAGGGACGTAAAACCAATAACATTATTCTTTATTATTACATTTAGAGTTCATCTGAGCACCGCAATATTGTTGCAAATATTATTCTAATGCATTAACACGATAACGATGGGTACGCAGGGCCACTTTCATTTAAAATGGACTTGTTTTAAATGTCCTCACCGGTTCCGTTGTAAGAACCAGTCACTGGAGCAGATGTGGTTGAGATAGAGAAGGATTTGGTCCATAAACGTGAGAGTTGTAAACCACTTTGCTTCCTGTCTTACGCCAATTGTCTTGTTACAGGTGGGTTTGTTACACAAAGTCATCGGGCCGCGAACAAGAATTTCATACTGGAACACATCTCTGTGGAGTGTGACATCAACACCTGCCACAGTTTCCAAGGAGACGTAGACATCTGAGGATCGCCGAGCGTGGGCCGCAACTCGCCGGCGAGAACTAGGATGGGCAACACACATTGTCCGAATTCCATCTTATCAGTCCTCTGTATTTTAGTGATACACTCGAAAAGTGAAAATACTGGAACAGACATGAAGTTGGTGGAAAGTGTCGAGAACGATGGCGGGTTATTGGATTACTCACGAAGAAATGTCGATGATGGAGATACAACCATTGTAACAGAATTGGGTAAGTCTGAAGATCATGAACTTTTAATAATCCAATTGATTTATTATACTGCTGCTTGCCAAGGTGGGTGAGTGGATATCGTGTCGGTCTACTAACCCCAAGCTTGAAGGTTCGCTTCTGGCCGTGGTAAGTGTTTTTTTTGAAAGGCGGCAAAAATTACGACACGTATGTCATACGATGTTGGCATGTCAAAAAACTCATTTGAATTCAGTAGGCCGTGTTCATAATGGCAAAATTAATCTCGGGATTTCCGCCAACACAAAGTTCCTCATTACTCTACTAGAAAGCGCTCTAGTGTCCAATGAGCTTAGATATCTAACCTCCTTGACTTTCATAGTGCTTCAAGGAGCAACGAAATTCGACATGCTAGCTACCCTTTCGGTGTCAAATAACAAAGCTTGCACCAGGAACCCGAGGCCTATTATTACAATTTCAATTAGGGCCTTTGACATCAGCGCCATGTGCTTTTGTGTTCAAGGTATGCATTGTGTCCTGTATTATTGTGATAGTTGTGGTAGTGTGTGTGTACGGTCTAGAACTGGAGTAGGTGCTGTGGGACTCGAAGGAAGGCAATATCCTGACATTTGCCAGGGCTGCGTACTTAAAAAACCGGGAGGAAACATTCGCAGTAAGGCTGACATTGCCGAGATTCGAATCTCGGATATCTAAATTGAAGTCGTGTGCCGCGATTCACTGCGCATGCGCAAATTATTTATTTATTTGTCGAGATGAAGATTCCCGAGAGCAGAGCTCTGTCGTGTGGAACAGTACATAGTTCGGTATATAGATGACGGACTAACTATACATAGGCTAAATTATAACACATGTAGAGTATACAAATAAGCAATTGAGGTGTATTCCAAGCGATGCTTTTGACACATTATAGCTTCACAATACATGAATAAGGAAAGAGTGTTATAATATAATTAGAGAATATGGGAGTATAAGCAAACGAACATTCTGATGCTTTAGAGATATAATAAATATTTATTGCAGCCAAGGTGTTAAAATGGACAGTTGCAAGGTGTGCTTACAAATAGTTATTACAGGTAGATTAATATTTGCTGTATCAACTATGCTCTTTGTCCGTTTGCTGCATGATGTCATGTGGTACAGTATTTGTCGCAGTGGTTATTGCACAGAGAACATATGCATTCTTCATTCGGTTCATGGTATTTAACATTTTTACAGATCTTGTGGTGGAAACCGTGGATGGCGGGTCTTGTTATCACATGTCTCATCTCCTGGTTCTCGTATGTCCATCTTCTGTCCACCATTGCTTCTGTTGCGTTGAATTCGAGCGGGATTTCGTTCTGCTTCTGATGTCTAATCTCGAGGAGTTTCTTCATATGCTTGGTAGATGGCAGTTGTAGCCTTAATCTGAGATCTTCGATGTAGTGTGTTTCTTTTGTTAGGACTTAATATGCCAGCCTGGACGGGGACGTTCTTGCAATTGCTAGCACCCTTTTCAGGAAAGAAGCCTTTACTTTTTCAATTGTGATTAGGTCTGTCATGGATAGCCTTTCCCGTATCAGTTCTAGACCATATGTAATGACGGGGTTATTTTTCCGTGGAAGAGAATCATTGCTGTTTGTAAAGATAGTTTGGTAATATTGTTCAAATCGTACATTCCTCTAATGGCTGCTGCAGCAGGGATGGGCAGCAGTCGACTGAAAACAATCGAATTAGTCGATAGTTAAAACAATCGACTTATTCGACTGCTTTTAAAAAACAGTCGAATGAATTCAACGACTACTCACCGTATGATAAACAAGTCGTTTGCAAACGACTGATCCCAAAACAATCGTTGGAAATCATTCGAATGAAACAAGTCGTTGGCAAACGATTAATTCCAAGTGAATGGAATCATTCGAATTTAAGTAGTCGTTCTAATCAAACGACTTCTTCAGGATAACTTCATGCTACAATTGATTGTGCTGTATGTTTATTGTAGAGCTTTAATTAATAAGTTAAGTATACCTGTAGGTGCCTATAGTTTTATACAGTTCGTTGATTCCTTCAATGAAATAGCCTAAATCCAGTTGTCCAAGTTATTGGAAACGTTAAGCATTCAATATTTAGGTTATGTTTGAACTCCAGATACCGGTTTTGAGGCCCATCATCCCAGGCAAGCCGGTAAATACCTTTGCCTCCCTGTCAGATGGATCATTTGGCCGTAATTTTGAATTAGAGTAAGGATGTAGTATGCGTGGTCAGATTTAGACAATAGCCTACTCCATGAAGGGGTCATGGCTACGCCTTCTATGTTTGTTTAATGAATAAAGTAACTGAAATGAGGGATGTATACTGATTTTAAGATTTGTGGAATGAGTTTATGATTTTTAATAGAATTTAATGAAATCTTCAGTAAAGTTGAAGGAGACATGATCGTGTTTAGACAATAGCCTACTCCATAAAGGGATCATGACTATACTTTCTATGCCTGTTTAAGGTGTAGTGTGACTGAAATGAGGAAGGTTTACTGATTTTGGTGTTTGTGGAGTAGTCTTTTCGTTTATAATTTAGGTTTTGTGAAGCTTGTTGCGGAGTTGTTTTATGGATTTTATTGCTCTGCAAATGAAGTGTATTAGGGGGTTCTGGGTTTGGTTTAGCTGTAGTTTACAGGGTTATGGCTGAGAGTTGTAGTAGCAGGCCTAACAACTGTGTCAGAGCAGTGGCGTGCTGTGTGGGAGGGGGTTTTAGTGGCAAAGACATGAGGGCAGGGATGGAAGAGTTTATGTGTTCCCTCACAGTTGGCGCACTTAGGCTTATCTCGAGGTACCGTATAGATAAAGTGGTGATGTGAATCTCCAGCGGGTACTGTGAGGACAGCTTGACGGCTGTAGGTGCCTATAGTTTTATACAGTTTCTTGTTCGTAGATTCTTTCAATGAAATAGCCTACGTCCAGTTGTCCAAATATATATGTATGTCATTTCATTGGAAATGTTAAGCATTCAATATTTAGGTTTAGTTTGAACTCCTTAACATAGTCTCTACACTTTTAATGAGAATTGGGTGCATTCTTGAATTACAAGAAAACTATTATGAAATTCTCCCCATAGCGTGATGGTAATGATCGATGCAAACATAGAATAGATTTTCCAGGAAAATTAAATCAGAAAATATTTTATATTGGGATCCAATATTAATAGCATTTTAGCAAGTCGGAGAGCGTGTACGCTCAAATTGAACATGGGCTTACCAATTATGACTTAGAGTTCTATTTATTCTATGATTGAATTTCATTCATTTATTCTACCGCGTGATAAATGAATTACAAGAAAACTATTATGAAATTCTCCCCATAGCGTGATGGTAATGATCGATGCAAACATAGAATAGATTTTCCAGAAAATTAAATCAGAAAATATTTTATATTGGGATCCAATATTATTAGCATTTTAGCAAGTCGGAGGGCGTGTACGCTCAAATTGATTCTGGTCGTCAATTGTTTTGTAGAGATGGGCATCAGCAGTCGACTGACAAAAGTTAAAACCATCGACTTGTTTGACTGCTTAGAAAACAGTCGAATTAATTCAACGACTACTCACCGTTTGCAAACGACTGAACTGATCCCAATTGTTTTAACATGTTCTGAGCGCTGGCATAGTTTTACGTTCTGGTCATAAATTGTTTGTATTCACATGGTTGCCAACATCTCCACTGAAATTTCGCCTCTCGTTACTGTTCTAAAGTGCTCTATTGTCGTCTCTCGTGTGTATTTATTCTAGGCTGTCGTGTTCTTGTTCAAGTTGTATTTCAACTCTACATTCTTAGTATTTTCTGCAAAACAACTAAGAATTAAAAGGTACGTCACAATTTTGGCTATGGAATTGTTACCGGTACTTACGAACTCCCTTTCAGTTCTAGTAATTTAATTAAGTATTGCTCTATTGCTTCACTTATTCAGAGTACATACAGGTAATGTGTCCTATACCAATATCGGGGAACAATTACTCATTCTCATTGCAACATTGGATATAATGGCTGCACTATACACAACGCCGCAACCTCCATTCGAAGCACAGTAAAAATAAATAACTTGGATCAATTGCATGTGGCCGAGTGTCGCGTAGTCCAAACTAACGTCTGCAAAAATAGGTAGGTTAGGGAGAAGTTTGTTTTTCATCTGTTGGTACAACAGAACTCCGCGGGTAACGGCTTACAGTGCTTTGTACGCCGCCTAGAAGCGACTACTTTCAGTCGAATACATGAAACGACACGCTTTTAAGAGCTATGCGTATTCAGGTAACCATTCGACTGAAAGTAGTCGAATATCTAGTCGATAGTTTCTTCCAACGAATGACTAGTCAGTCGATAGTTAAAAGTAGTCGATAGTCCCATCTCTACGGTGCCGCTGATGGTTTCCTTTATATTTAAAGATATAATACAAAGCACTGATAAACGTAAAAAAAATTGAAGGAAAAGGATTGGATTTGATGCTTGTAGTTTAACGTGACCGTTAATCATGAGAACAGGAGTCATGGGACCTCCTTCTTACGTGGAATCTGAACAACAGGACATGGCATTTCACTTCGAAAATCTCACATGCATTGATCGGGAATCAAACTCGGTCCTCCTTGGTGAGAGGTGACCAGCTTGACCGCTGCGCTACCACTCCCCCCCCCCCCCCCCCCCAAAAAAAAATTGGAAGAATGTGGTATTGCAAGGGTTAATTATTAAACATTCAGAGTCAGCAAATAGAACCTTTTCAACTTTTCACGATATGGTCGAATTTTATAATTCTGATGGAATTTAATTATTGACTAGCATTACCCGCATTATCATGTAATTATTTTTTCGGGAATAGGAAATAACCCATGACTATTCGGTACAACCATGTTGAAAAGCATATTTACCCATTTAGGAAACATAGCCTCTATACAATACAGAAACACATAACATCAAATACAGTTAGGCTATAAACATTGTTTTCAACTGGACTCCTGTTTTTTTCTTCAATATCGACAATAGGCGACCAACGCAATGTAATATCATATTACAGAACCGGAGCCATGATCAACCGGACGTGGACAACAGCCAACTTTGAGTTGAGGCATTTGTTTACACGTCTGGCTGTCCATGGTTTTCACCACCTTATTTGTGTTAGCAAATATTTCCATGAACCTACAGTGACGTGTGTATGCCAACTATGTGGACAAGCTTGTGAACACTACCACTTAGAGCTCTGTAGGAAAAGGACAAAATCAATCAATGACTATGCAACTCCAAGTGTCAGAAGCCCGCAGTACACTATCGCCGAATGTAGGCGAACAGAGACGAGCGCGATAGTGTACCCGGTGTGCTCGTGTACATTCGGCGTAGTTCGCATCGCCAACAATCGTGTTCGCCTGCGCTCTCTATTTTGGCGGTCTACCGACACGTATCAAAGGAGACGAGCGAGGGCGAATGCCGAGCGCGGACATGTACTAACTTGAGCCAGTACACACTCGCTTGCATTCGTGTAGCCAGGCACGCGCTCTGTCTACAGTATTCAGTGCAGTGATCGTTAATTAATAATTATTAATTATTATTAATTTGTAAATAACACTTTTTGAAATGTTTGGTTTTCGAAATGTAGCCTACTTTACAAATATTTTTTTAGAAAAATTAGGACCCCCCCACAATTTTCGACTGAGAGTGGGATAGAGGTAGGTGTAGGAGTTAACATATGACCTTATATGATATTTAGTATAAACATATAGCCTACTTTCCCAATTCAACTTAAAAAAATACAATATTAACTTATTTTTGACAGAGAGTGGGATAGAGGTAAATGTAAGAGTTGAGAGTCAATAATTAACCTTAGAGTACTTCGGATTTTCTTTGGAATTTTAGTGTGTTGTTGTTGTTGTTGTTGTTGTTGTTTACAAACATGGCGGAAAGCATTATGCTGTGATAAAAAGGGCTGAGATACTTTCGCACTTTCCTAGACCAAATAAGCCAACAAGTAAGCGCAAATATGAGAGAGCCAATACAAAAGCCAACATATGGGCCAATACAAAAGCCAACATATGGGCCAATACAAAAGCCAACATATGGGCCAATACAAAAGCCAACATATGGGCCAATACAAAAGCCAATACATATAAACCCAACACAAAAGCCAACACAAAAAGCCAATACATGAACCCAAACCCTACTACACCCCCCCCCCCTATTGTTATTTTTCGTCCTAGAGATCTGAAACTTCGTGTATGGGTATAGGGGGCAAAGGCCATTCATTTATGTCAAACAAACCTTCTTTTTTAATTCTTAGTTTCCAACATATAGCCAATTTCAAAATTGATCTTTTTTTTGGAAAAAATGAAAAAAAAGTTTTGTTCTAACGATAAAGAACATAGAGACCATTATTTTAATCTCATATAACACTTTTTAGAATGTTTGGTTTTCGAAAATCGCCTACTTTCAAAATTGATCTTTCTTGGTTTTTGTCCTAGAGACTTGAAACTTGGTTTGGCGCTAGAGGGGGTAAGGACCATTCATTTACGCGAAACAAACTTTTTTGTAAACTTCCTAGTTTCCAAAATATAGGAATTTCAAAGATGGACTTTTTGGGGGAAAAAAATAGAAAAAAGTTTTGTTCTAACGATAACGGTCACAATGATTGGGGTTCGGCGGGAATGTTTTGCAGCGAATACGCACGATTGGGTTCGGCATGATTCTGCCGAACTTCGGCAATGGTGTACTTGGTTAGTTCGGGGTGGTTCGGGTTGCACATTCGTCTACATTCGCTGTTGCAATCCCACCCGAACATTCGGTGAAACATTCGGGCGAATGTTCGGCGATAGTGTACTTCCCACGTCAGAGTGCAATTTTAGTGTACACTTTTATACTTTATTTTCAATGGCTATTTGGCTGCAATAAAAGTATTATTATATCACACACTATAAATGCTGCTTCCCACTCTATAGGCAAGTTCTTACAAGTTTAGAAGAACATTTGCTCCGTTAATATACAGTAATTAACAAGAAGAAACCGGGTGAGTTAGCCGTGGTTGTTGCGGCGTGGCTGTAGGCAGTCGCTGACATCCGAGAGGCGAGGAGGTTCGAATCCCCCCGCCGGCAACCTTGATGATGGTCTTCTGTGGTTTCCCACCTTCCTTCCAGGCAAATGCTGGGGTTGGTCCCTAACTATAGGCCACAGCCGCTACCTTCCAATTCCTCGTACTTGCATTCACACTTTCATCCTCAGACAACACTCCACACGTAGCGGTACTTGTAGCTCACCCCATGGGTGTCCGCATAGAAGCAGCTACTAACTCTGGTGAACCGAACATGTCATCGGACACTCCAAGCACTAAAAGCCATACGCTAAAAAATAAAATAAAAACAAGAAGAAGCAAACCGTCACCCTATTAAGATGGTATATTGGCTTTCACGGCCAGTGAATTAAGACTCAGCAATTTTTCTAGGTTTGTGGCGTGTCTTGTGTGGGCGGGGACACCAAGAGCCCGCTGATGAGCCAGTTTGGTGTCCTAGGTGAAACCCCACATGACACGGCACAAGCCTAGAAAAAATCCTGAGTTTTAATTTACTGGCTGTGAAAGCCAATAGGCCTATACCATCTTTTTGCAAGCCTTCATAGGGAGGTTATGGCTGCTTGAACTTTTAGTTCTCACAGTAAAGTCCGGGCGGGGACACCAAGAGCTTGCTGATGAGCTAGCTTGGTGTCCTAGGCAAAACCCCACACAAGACACGGCACAGACCTAGAAGAATTGCAGAGTGTCACCCTATTTTTTGACAACTTCGACGTTTTTTATTTTAAATTTTACAATTTGATAAGTACAGTACCGCCATTTATAGAATATATTTCATAGAAGAAAATTCACGTTTTCTAGTTAACAACAGCTTTTCCTGTCCCACAGTTTCATTCATATTGTTCATAAAATTATATTTAAATGATTTTGTAACAGATCTGATTTCCTAGCTTACTGCTTATTTTATATACAAGGTGTATCTTAATTATACCGTCAAAAAATCATCAATTGTTTCATAAGATTATGCTGATGAAGACAACAATGTTGCCGAAACTGGGTCAATTAACATCTGCTAGTAAATTAATTTGTTAATTTTAATGTGATTGGTATGTAATTTAATTAGTTGTCAATATGGACCCAATTTAAACATGGTTAATTTCGTAACAATATGTAATATATTATTTACTTCCAGAAAATATTCGTAAAAAAAAATAGCTATACAAATTTAGACTTACTTCTTTGTGCTTCCGAATTTGGTCAACTGAGTACCGCGTGTAACTTAATGCATTCTGGCCAGTCTTCTTCTATCTTCCCAGAACATCGCCATTCGTTCACCCCTTAATTTCCTCTGCTAATTTAGACTTTAATAAAGGTTAAGTATTAACCCCAATAAAAAGAAAATATGGCAAATTATTATTGTATTAATAATTTCTCTACAGGTTCCGCGCGTGGACTCGAGAGTATGACGCGGACCGCCCGGATGGATGTCAGTGATAGTGCCAACATTACAATGTCACATGGTCGATCAGTAAACATTCAGAACGGCTATGAAGGCTGGTATCACTGCTTGACGCTGTTCAACGTCGCACAAGACCAGCTGTTGGAGTGCGTCAAAAGTCAGCTAGTTAGCAACCTGCGGAGGATCGTTGCTGAACAGGATGGGGGGTTGCCTGTCAGTGTGGAGCAGGGGCGAGGGTTGGATGAGCCGTACGCCTTCAAAGTTGACGTGTTCCCTGGTGTGGGCCTGCGAGTCTCCGGCAGCAACCAGGGAGGTGGTCTGGAGTTGGGCTTTGATGTCGACACAAAACGAGGTGAATGGTTCTCCCACTACCACATCTATTACAATGAAGTCTTAAGTCACATTGTGTCTTGGAGAGATGTGAACCTATAATAGTACATTAAGCAACGAGCCTATAATGGCCATAATTAAGACACGAGTATTTTTATAAAACGAGCGTAAGCGAGTGTTATAATTTCCATACGAGTGTCTTAATTACCATTATAGGCGAGTTGCATACGACTGTTTAGGTTCGACGATAATTATTACTTTATTATATGTTTTAACATAAATATTCATAAATATCTGTTGAGATTGTCACTAGAATTTTGTGATCGGGTGCTGCGCTGGGTAAGATATCTCTGATTTCCAAGCTCTCTAACCGACCGACGCATGCGCTCTGTGTGCTTCAATGCCATATGTGCAGATTGAGCACCGGTATTCAGTAAAAATGTCACCGAAATCGTTTGAAAACAACCCGCTGTGTAGAAATTGGATTTAGGGATATTAAGGTACAGTGTCTCATATTCACCAGTTTATTTACGCGAACATATGGACGGTGCACTTTCGATAATTTATATAGACATGCTGGATTTTGAACGCATGCGCGAAGGTATCCTTATCTAATTGGTCAAACAACTGTTTCTTGAGCTGTGATTGGTGGTAGAAACTGTTTCATAATGAAAAATAGTATTATAATGACCATCATTATAGTACAGTTTTCAGACATATAATTGTCAGGGTCGAACATAAAACAGAAAAAGGGTCTATGGTATTGTCATCATCATCATCATCATCATCATCATCATCATCATCATAATCATCATCATCATAATCACCACTTTCATAATCATTAGCATAAAAGTATGTTGCCTTCTTTCAGAGGGGAAGTAAAGCCGGCGTGCCCATGTCATAGATTTATGGCATGCAAAAGAACCTTCCACTAACTACACTTGTGGAAGCTAAAATTTGTAGGTTAGTTTGATAACGCTCTATTAGTTCCAACGGTCGCCGCCATTTTCTGACTGCGATGGCATTTAGTAGCCACGTCCGCAGTTAGGTGTCGTGGATGGTAGCATTTGGTAGCAAAAGTAGGAACTACTTGAAAAAATTAATTGACTGCAGTCCTTACCTGAATTACAGATAACACCAGGGGCGGCTCCTGAGGTGGTGCCCGTGTGCCATGGCACCACCAGTGTAATGAAGAGAGAATATGTGACTTTTTCCTCTCAAGAACAGTTTATATTACATTTACATTTTGAGGAAATTGTATACATATTCTGCACTATTTGAACGAGCGCGCAAACTGACATGCGTTCTGGTGGCGCTTTATTGAATTACTGAGCCAGAGCCAACCGGCACTACCTACGAACATCAGACCGCATCAGACACTGTACTGCAATAAGGACTAGTTTGGCTTGAGTTTGTTTGTGTTGTGTTGAGACGCATATTACCCTGAGGTAGAGCCAACGGCCTCGTGACGCGGAGCTTCAATTCTATCCACGAGATAGCAGCACGTCACAGGTACAAGCACACATTACATACACGTTAGAACTGCTGAACTGCTTTATCTTTCAACCACTAGAGTACAGCATATGGCAGCACACCTCCAGTGGTACCAGCTTGACGATATATCACTGTGTCTTGACTATTAAATAAATTCAAACCACAAAATAGTTTTAGTTCTTTATTGTTTGACATTTAGCAACTTTTTTAGGCTCATATTGATGACGGGGATTATTTGTTCTCTCTTTGTAATGTAAAAATTCGGAATTTTTCAACGAGTTTTACTGTGTTTCGTTAATTTAATTTGGCGGCACAGTTTCACGTCCCAAACGTAAACACAAATTCTCAAGTTTGACTGCAAATGTGTATGAATAGTGTCCGTCGTTAAATAGCTTTTGTATTCATTTATATTAGATGCAGGGGATATCCTTTCCAATCAATCCGTATGTACGATAAGTAAGGTTGTCTTAGAGGTAGGTCATCGTGTTCATTTCATCTCACCTATTTATTTTGAGACAGCAACTGAAATTGTGACAAAGAGGCTGTGGTCACGTGTGTGTTAGCAATAGCCATGCTTATTTTTAGCCTACTTTCGATTTTTGCAAAAAATGAAAGTAGACTTATGAGATCAACACAGGGCGAAAAAAGTGTGTCTGTCTGTGTGTGTGTATGTGTGTGTGTGAGTCTGTGTGTGTGTCTGTGTGTGTGTGTGTCTGTGTGTGTGTGAGTGTGTGTACTCTGAATGTCTGTCCCCCCTATCAATTCGAACACGGTGAATGCGAATTGAACAAAATTTGGTACAAAGGTAGCACTACCAAAGGACACCTCAGTGTCATGTTTTATATCGCCGCCATCTTGACGGAAACGTAATGGCGGCCACACAAATGTTCAAAGCTTAAATCAAATTACGACTAACCTAATCATCCGATCTCTACCAAATTTTGCAACAACATACCATTATGGGGGCAGC
Source organism: Meconema thalassinum (assembly GCA_946902985.2). Lineage (NCBI taxonomy): Eukaryota > Metazoa > Arthropoda > Insecta > Orthoptera > Tettigoniidae > Meconema > Meconema thalassinum. Next base: position 772,543,492 of record OX336388.2, on the reverse strand, counting down.
ATCCTTTGACCAAACCAATAGGTCATCAGCGTAAAAGTTTGCGGATGGCGGCCATCTTTGTGTGAAAATCGATTCCCCCTATTAATTCGAACATGGTGCAACGGAATGGAACGAAATTTGATACAGAGGTAGTACTAACAAAAGGCACCTCAGTGTCATGTTTTATATCGCCGCCATCTTGACGGAAACGTAATGGCGGCCACACAAATGTTCAAAGCTTAAATCAAATTACGATTAACCTAATCATCCGATCTCTACCAAATTTTGCAACAACATACCCTTATAGAGGAAGCATCCTTTGACCAAATGAATGGGTCATTAGCCTTATAGTTTGCGGATGGCGGCCATCTTTGTGTGAAAATCAATTCCCCCTATTAATTCAAACACGGTGAAACCGAATGGAACGAAATTTGGTACAGAGGTAGCAATAGCAAAGGGCATCTCAGTGTCATGTTTTATATCGCCGCCATATTGACAGAAACGTAATGGCGGCCACACAAATGTTCAAAGCTTAAGTTAAATTACGACTAACATAACCATCCGATCTCTACCAAGCTTTGCCACAACATACCTTTATGGCGGGAGCATCCTTTGACCAATCTAATAGGTTATTAGCCTAATAATTTGCGGATGGCGGCCATCTTTATGTCAAAATTGATTCCCCCTATTAATTTGAACACGGTGGAACCGAATGAACGAAATTTGGTATAGAGGTAGCACTACCAAAGGGCACCTCAGTGTCATGTTTTATATCACCGCTATCTTGACGGAAACGTAATCGCGGCCACCCAAATATTAAAAGCTAAAATGTAATTACGACCAACCTAATAATCTAGTCTCTACCAAATTTTGCAACACCATATCTTTATGTGGGAAACATATTCTGACCAAACTGCAAGAACATCAGCCCAATAGTTTGCAGATGGGTGCCAAGTATGTGTGCAAATCGATTCCCCCTATCAATTCAAACACGATGAAACCGAATTGAACGAAATTTGGTACAGAGGTAGCACTAGCAAAGGGCACCTCATATTCATGTTTAATATCCCTATAGCACGTTGTATTTCAACAAGCTACTACAACCAACATTCAATCATACTCCTTGAAAAGGACAAATAGTTATAACAATACCCATGCATTTAGGAGAAAGTAGGCTATATGTTCTTCACTAAACATCTTGTTTTCCTATATAGACATGTTACATAAACTTGCATAGCATAATGCGGCATTGACCATATAAACACCGTTTTAATCTAATAAGTGTGCTTTTGGAATCGATACATGCAAGCTAGGTTCCTTAATAAAATTTGATTTGTTTCATGTTTGAAGATCGCATAGCTCGAGCGCAACGTACGAAGCCGAAGGAATCTCAATGAGCTCTGTGTCACCTTTCGGAAGTGTAACAATGAATAAAATAAGTGAGTTGTTACAATCTCCATTTAGCGATAGGACCGCTCTTATTAATTCAAATGAAGGTGTCGATCGAGGTTTTGGAACAAATATTTTTGATGAGTAGGCCTAGCATATGTTGTTTTCTTCAAATTATTTTTCTGAGAGGTTTGTTCAATTATAATTCTTAAAAGTGGTTTTTATTTAAAATGCATATGGATCAAAATATGTGTATGATATAATATCGTATGGCCTCGGTGCCAGGTGCAAGCATTGTTGTTTGACACCCAAAGGGCAGCTTGCTTGTCGAATTTTTGTTGTTCCTTGGAGCTTAGATATCTAACCTCCTTGACACTTTAGCGCTTTCTAGTAGAGAAAGGAAGAACTTTTGTTTTGGCGAAAAATCCCGAGACTAAAATATTTGTAGTAGTTATGCAATTTCTCAATTCACTTCAGCTGACACTTCAATTAAAAACGTCGGCTCTCCTGTAGTATACGTTGCCCGTTTCGAAAGTGCATTATTTTACTTAGTAGCGTTCTGAAAATGGTTTGTATTTACTCTGCCACGTTATTAAAGCCATTTGCCATTAACAAACACCGTGTAAAGACTTCCAAAAAAGGAAATTTTCAACCTTAACTTTCAAGTAATAAACTTATCAAAAAGCACGTCGCCATGTTTGATTACGTAATGCTGCCAACTTACTGATTGTACTACTAGGCAAAATCATTGGCCTGGTTAAAGATTATTGATGCGTGACTACCCCACTGTGCGTGACAAAAACCAGGGCCTAGACGAAAACCATTGGGCTGGATGAAAATATTGGTCTGGAAACAATAATGTTGGCACTCTGAAAAAAATACCGTAACACTCTCTAGCGATGAAATATTCAACTGCTGTATATTAGTAACATTGGCCATATCTATAGAAAAATTTTCGGATTTTAATGGCGCCGGGCAACGTATACCACACGAGTTCCAAAACGTCTTCTACAATAGCACAGTTAAATAATGTTAAACATATAACTTATTGCATAAAATATGCACTATCCGTACCTGCAACTTTGAATGATTTTATTGCAAATTTTGAATATGCTGGCACCACCAAGTGAAAAATCACCAGCCGCCACTGGATAACACACACTAATACAGTCATCACAATTAACACCGGCTATCGAACAAATTCTACACACACCCAAAGTACACGGGACTACATGACCACGTTGTCGCAGCCCCTAAACTAAGGAACCAACCAACCAAAAGTATATTATGCCACTCAAATTCCATTTAGTAAATCTCGTTCACAGAACTAAGTAGTTGTTTATTAGTCAGTAGCAGTCGTTCTCGATTTGACGGCAGTAGTCCTTTTGTTTCATGGGATAGGAACAACTTTGATACCAACAATGATAACGTTTATATAGTTCAAGGGTTCATTCCAAAAACCAGACTACAGTAGTCCAAAAATTGACTTTTTGAGATAAATACATCTTCTTCCTCTTCAAGGCCAGCTCTACGTGTAGATATTATTGCTGTGTCTAAAAAGCAGACAGCTCGGTATATATACGAGTATGAAATACTGCGGATTCTACAAAACTAAGACAAGTGCAATGCTTTTTCAATGTTTGGCATTCAATAATGATTTTTACTTTGTTAGGATTTACATAATAAATAATCACATTTGAGGATTAAAATATTTTTGATTTTTGTATTCAACTAAGATTTCGGCAAAGGCCAGACCATCTTTCTGGAAGCCTTCATAGGGAGGTTATGGCTGCTTGAGCTTTTAATTCTCGCAGTGAAGAGGCGCAGTGCGCTTCATAAAAAGGAAGGTAACGCGCAGCTACTCCTGTGGGGTCCGGGCGGAGACACCAAGAACCCGCTGCTGAGCCAACTTGGTGTCCTAGACGAAACCCCATACAAGACACGGCACAAACCTAGGAAAATTGCTGAGTTTTAATTCGCTGGCCGTGAAAGCCAATATACCATCGTTTTCGAAGCCTTCATAGGCAGGTTATGGCTGCTTGAGCTTTTAGTTCTCGCAATAAAGAGGCGCAGGTGTGCTTCATAAAAAGGGAGGTAACGCCTGTAGGGGCCCGAGGAGGGACACCAAGAGCCCGCCGATGAGCCAGCTTGGTGTCCTAGGCGAAACCCCACACAAGACACGGCACAAACCTAGAAAAATTGCTGTGTTTTAAAGACCAGACTATTCCAACGGTTTTTTGAGGTTTTCACAACTATCCTCATAAAAATACATTTCCTTTGTGTACAATGTAGAGCTCTTAGTGAGACAGTAGTAGGTATAAAGGCAATTTTATTTCATTCAGCACATAATAATAATAATAATAATAATAATAATAGTATCGTATGGCCTCGGTGCCGGGTGCAAGCTTCGTTATTTGACACCCAGAGGGTAGCTTGTTTGTCGAATTTCGTTGTTCCTTGAAGCATTATGAAAGTCAAAGCGGATAGATATCTATGTTCCTTGAACACTAGAGCGCTTTCTAGTAGAGAAATGAGGAACTTTTTGTTGGCGGAAACTCCCGAGATTATTTTTTCCATTATGAACACGGCCTACTGAATTCAAATGGGTTCTTTGACATGCCAACATCTTATGACATGGTGTCGTAATTTTTGCCGCCTTTCAAAAATCACTTACCACGGCCAGGAGCGAACCTTAAATCTTGGAGTTAGTAGACCGACACGCTATCCACTCACCCATCGTGGCAAGCACAAATGATGCTATAATGTATTTTTGTTTGTTTCTGAACAATGTAATTTTTGACTTGTCTGGTTCTTGGAATTAACCCATCAATTGTACTGCTTGGTGATACCATATGGTATCAGTGGACGCTAATGGGTTAAAGGTAGGATTATAAAGGTAAAATCACCTCCAACGGTTTTTATTGTACGTAAAAAAGGAAATTCCATGTCTTAAGATCACAATGTTAAAAGTCATGTAAGATCAGCAGCTCTCTTGCTTTAAAACTAATACAATGTAACAACTGACGCATAGACATTTTTGGCCCTTTTACACTACTCAAACATTCCGCCCAGAACCACCAAAACTTGTTACTGTAAGTTATCAAAATAGGGTGAGTCATTTGCGAGTTCTTCAAGGATAATTCTTATTATTATTATTATTATTATTCTCGTGTCGTAAATTTACAGTTGCTAGACATATAACAGTAAAATAGTAGTCAACACCAGGATTTCATTAAACTTCATGAATCATGCTTTGATGATGCGTACTATATTTTTACTTACAAATCCTCATGTTGGTTGTACCATTTAGATGTAACTGGTAAATTATTGAGTGCCTTTATTCGAATACCCTTAATTCAGTAGTCTACAATTGCTTTCTTATAACAGTATTGGGGCTACAGACCGCGTTGTCGCAGCCCCTAAACTAAGAAACCATTATAACAGTATTCCATGAGTTGGTTGTTTCATGGTTATTTATGTAGACAGTTACGGGCTGTATAATATGTAGCTTCATATTATTATTAGCATATAAGTGGAATCCATAATTAATGAGTTGCTCATACAGGCCATTCAGGAGTGCAGAAGTGCTGGTCTTATATCCTACTAACACACATAGCTTAAGCCATCAAACAAAGGAACACACCCTAGACAATGCAGTACGCAGAGGATATACTTGAGTCAAAATCTTCGCAGGTGCTTTGTTCATTGTCACTTGAAATATACACAAATTAACCGTCTTAAGAATGTTTATAAATATACAATGTTACTTCACTTGAAAATTTACAACTTAATATGAATTTACCATAGTGAAAAAATCCACAGCCTGCTTCCAGTCTCCGACCGGGTCAGGAATGGAATGAATGAAGCCCCCATCTAGCGGCGAGGATATGAACTGTGCCGGCTGCCGAGGCCTGACGCACACCTCTGGGGCAATGATTAAATGAATGACAGATGAAATGAAATGACAGTGGAGAGTGTTGCTGGAATGAAATTTTGACAGGGAAAACCGGAGTACCCGGAGAAAAACCTATCTGCCTCCGTTTTGTCCAGCACAGATCTCACATGGAGTGACCAGGATTTGAACCACGGAGCCAGCGGTGAGAGGCCGGCGTGCTGCCGCCTAAGCTACGGAGGCTTTACCATAGTAAGAATTTAAAATAATGTTAACTCTACTGTACGTAAAACAGAAGAAAAAGATGGTAAGAATTGATCCCAGATCTTACAATATTTAATTAATAACTGATATACTGTGTATTTATTACTTAACATACACAAACTCAACTAAATCACTGGGAAAACTGTACTGTAAGAAAGAAGACGTTAGGGAGAATGATGGTTGGTTGGTTCCTTAGTTTAGGGGATGCGACAACGTGGTCATGTAGCCCCGTGTACTTTGGGTGTGTGTACAATCTGCCTGAGAGCCGGTGTTAATTTTGATGGCATTATTAGTGTGTGTTATCTGTTTTTAATTCAAGTAAGGAATGCAGACAACAATATCAAGTAGTTCCTACATTTACTACGACACCTAGCTTGTGGACTTGGCTAGTAGATGGCATCGCCGTCAGCACCTGGCGGAAAACGTTGGAACTAATAGAGCGTTATCAATTCTAATTTTGGCTTCACAGAAGTGTAGTTAGTGGAAGGTTTTTTTTCATGCCATGAATCTATGACATGATACCGCCGGTTTTACTTCCCCTCCGAAGGAAGGCATACTGAAGGATTTTTAATGCTCTTAATAATCCGAGGGGCTGCGAGGCGCAGTTGGTAGAGGCGCTGAGCTTCTAACTGAAAGGTGGTGGGTTCGATCCCCACCCAGGTAGTGGATTTTAGAAACAAAACTACCACTTTCAGAAACGCAAATAGCCCTGGGGTTCACTCAGCCTACACCAGAAATGAGTACCAGGGTAATTCCTGGGAGCAAAGACGGCCGGGCGTGGAGCTGACAACTCCATCCCATCTAGGGCCGATGTCACAAAAAGTGGAAGCCCCTACCTTCCACTACTCCCAGGGCCTCCATGGCCTGTACGGAGTTGGCTTTTTTTTAATAATCCGACGACTTTGGCTGGGTTTGAACCCGCGATCTTGGGCATAGAAGCTCAGCATGCTACCTACTACGCCACCGAAGCCGCAGGATAATGAGGGAAGTACCACCTCATGTAGTGGCAAGATAGCCGAAACAATGTTGTTACATGCTGCAGCGTGCGCTACAATGTAGACGTAAAAGAAACTCACGTAACCTAATGAAATGAAAATCCACAGCCTGCTTCCAGTCTCCGACCGGGTCAGGAATGGAATGAATGAAGCCCCCATCTAGCGGCGAGGATATGAACTGTGCCGGCTGCCAAGGCCTGACGCACTCCTCTGGGGCAATGATTAAATGAATGACAGATGAAATGAAATGATAGTGGAGAGTGTTGCTGGAATGAAATTGTGACAGGGAAAACCGGAGTACCCGGAGAAAAACCTGTCTGCCTCCGTTTTGTCCAGCAGAGATCTCACATGGAGTGACCGGGATTTGAACCACGGACCCAGCGGTGAGAGGCCGGCGTGCTGCCGCCTGAGCCACGGAGGCTTTTACGTAACCTAATAAAAAGTCAAAATATGTGCTGGTTGTTATTGTTTCATTTAGGAGCTTTATGGCATCGTTGCCGTGTAGCTCCGTGTACTTGGGTGTCTGCACAGAATTCGTCCGATAACCAGTGTTATCGTGTTGTCTGTATTAGTGCTTGTAATTTCTAATTGAGGCGAGGATTGAGATGGGGACGGCCGTGGCCTTAAGTTAGGAATTATCCAGGCATTCTCCTGGGATAGAAATGGGAAACAACAGAAAACCACTTCTAGGGTGGCTGAGGTAGGAATCAAACCCACCTCTTGTCAGTTTTGAGTCATGAGGCTACGTGTACCCTGTTCCAACCCTCAGACAAGAATTACATACCTTGGTAGAGCCGAGAATCGAACCTGGGTCAGAGTCAAAATAATTTTAACTTACAAATATAAAACAAGCCCAATAGAAAAGGTAATTCTTATGATAAATGGTTTGCTAACACCAAGAAGGATCTACAAGAAATGAACATCACTGATCAAGAAATCCGCAACATAAGCACTTTCAGAAATAAGATACACACATTTGAGGGGTTCCTAGAGCCAGAAACAGCGACCAAGAAGAAACAACATTGGACAGCTGAAAAGAAAGAAGCTGTGAGCAAGAGAATGAAGGAATACTGGCGCCAAAGAAGAGTTATTTACGTGGTCCTTAGTTGGGCACAATCCATTATGATGATGAAAGCAGCACACCTCATGGTGCAATGACTAGCATTCTTGGCCGTCTTAGCGGAGGCCTCAGTTCAATTCTGGGCTCTGCTAAGAAATGGAAATTTGGTTTGAGGGTTGGAAAGGGGCACACTGAGCCTCGTGAGGCAAAACTGAGGAAAAGTGATTCGATTCCCCCCTCAGCCATCCTAGAGGTGGTTTTCCGTGGGTTTCTACTTCTACTTCAGTTGAATTCCAGTGTGGTAGGCTACTCCAATTAGCGCCACGACCACCTCCAGCCCAAATCCTAGCCTCTAATACAAATGTACAGGCATCACAATGTTACAGGTTATCGGATAAACCACACACTCACACAAGTGCACGGGGTTTTCCGGACCACGATGTCTCAAAGGTCCAAAATGAATCAACAAATTCAAATGAAAGCTGTTTTCATTATGACATCAATTTTAATCTCTTTCTTGAACTAATTCATTTTTATCTGGACTAAAGGATGGTTCTTTAACCCCCATTTATTGGCCGAGGGGAAACTCTGCTAAAAGTGGCATGGACAGATGTATCCAGGCATGCTAAGCCTCTATGCCAAAAGTCGCGGGTTCAAACCCAATCGAAGTCGTCGGATTTTTTAAGAGCGTTAAAAATCCATCAGTATGTTTTCCTTCGGAGGGAAAGTAAATCCGGCGGTCCCATGTCATAGATTTACGGCATGAAAAAGAACCTTCCACTAACTAGACTTGTGTGAAGCCAAAATTTGTAGGTTAGAATTGATAACGCTCTATTAGTTCCAACGTTCACCGCCATGTGCTGACTAAGATGCCATCTACTAGCCAAGTCCGCAAGCTAGATGTCTTGGACGGTAGAATTTGTTAGCAAAACTAGGAACTACTTGAAATTATTGTCTGCAGTCCTTACTTGAATTAATACAGATACACACACTAATACAGCCATCCAATTAACACCGGTTATCAGACAGATTCTACACACACCCAAAGTACCGCGTTGTCGCAGTCCCTAAACTGAGGAACCAACCAACCTACACTAATACAGCCATCACAATTAACACCGGTTATCAGACAGATTCTACACACACCCAAAGTAAACGGGGCTACATGACCGCGTTGTCGCAGCCCCTAAACTAAGGAACCAACCTCCCAGATTTATCGGTTCCGTTTTTATAATTAAAACATGTTTTATCCATCCACGCTCTGCATCAATGTTCTACCCTAGACACCGAGGGAATCATTCTCTGTATGGATAAATCAATGTGTTTAAGTTCCATGAGTAATTCATAATAATAAATCTTTGAACATGCTGTAGTCAGCTGACTTCCCGCGCCTGTATATTTTGAAAACGTATTTGTTCACGTTCTTGTTCGGAGATAATTAAGGGGCGAGATCGAGCTCATGAGAGTGATAAATTGTCAATATTCATTCGATTGTTGAACATGCTACAAATATTGTATCAAAGTAATGGCATGCTTGTGGCAACCAAAAGCAACTCCTATATTTGCCAATTTATTTACCATGCAACATCATTACCCGTATATTTCCCACGTTTATAAGAAATTTCATTCTTTTTTCAAGGTGTGTATTACATCTTCACTAACATAAACTGTAAATTAAGTTTCTTTATTAGATTTTTATTCAGAGCGGCTGAAAATGTTTTATTTTATTTTTAAGAATAAATACAGTATATATAAAAAAATAAAAATTCTAATGACCTGAATGAGGTACATTTTTAAGTACAGATGTAATACACACCATGAAAAAAAAAAGTCCTCTCGGCACGCCGGAAGGCGGAGGTAGATTTCACCGGACAAACTTGGGGATAGGCGAAAATAGGCAGAATATGCAGATTTTCGTAGAAGGATCAGACCTCATTTAATGCGAGAAGGTATTTTATAATTGGAGCTTAATTAACTTTGTTTTTCGTCATTTTATGCTTATTTTAAACATTTTATTGTCTTATGGGAACGGTAACCTTCTTGTCATTTGGGGTCCATTTTTATACTTGTGGTCACACTGTCCTTATGCTAGGTTTCGACACTGATGTGCAACTATGTAACGGTCTGTTACTTCTTCACGCAAAATTATATCTACCGCAGAGATTTTGGTTGGTTCCTCAGTTTAGGGGCTGCGACAACGCGGTCATGTAACCCCGTGTACTTTGGGATGGCTGTATTAGTCTGTAATTCAGGTAAGGACTGCAGACGGTCAATTTCAAGCAGTAGTTACTAATGTTGCTACCAGGTACTACCGTCAACGACACCTAGCTGTGAACTTGGCTACTAGATGCCACCGCAACCAGCAACTCGCAACGAACGTTGGAAATTCCCCTCCAAAGGAAAGCATACTGAGGGATTTTTGGCGCTCTTAAAAATCCGACGACTTCGGCCGGCTTTGAACTCGCGACCTTGGGCATAAACATTCAGCATGCTACCAGTTACGTCACCGAAGCCGCTTCACACTTAGATGGAAATCTGAATCTGATCTCGTGCAAGTGCGTTATCTTGGCAACGTCTGATGGCTCATCCCTCATCAATTTAGTAGTGTTGCCATGGCAACCACTGATAGGTCTTGGCATTTTCTTATAATTCCGAAATTATTTTTCTCATCCCTTGGCATAATGGTGGGTTATATCAAAAATTCTTTCAGACAAAAGTTTTAGGAAATTATTATGGGAATATTGTCCATTTTGTACGGTTTTGATATTGTGCCTATTAAGAGAGATATGATTAATGTTTCCCGAAAAACCCACTTTTTCCCACCCCTTTGGTCAATGGTTGGTGCTATAAAAAAACTCTTCAAATATAAATGTTTGGGCTTTATCCGACACATAGTATGAATGTTGAACGGATTCGATATTTCACATATTAAGAGAGTTATAGCAATATTTCACTTTTTCGAAAAAAAAGCCCCCCATTTTCACCCCCCAACGACCGATTTAGCCCAGTAACGAACTCGACCGAGATTTTATAGGTATACGTATTCGGTAAAAAATTCAAAGTGATTGGTACAAAATTACGGCAGTTATCGTGTCCACAATAAACTGATATACATATACATACATAAATTATATATAACTTTTGAACTGACGGTGGTTTTGGGGCCTGGGGATGTGAAACGCGAAGATATGTCGAAATTTTCCGGAAGTCGAAACATGGTACCCATTGCAATAGTTAGCTTTCTAACGAAATCTACCTCTGGTTGGTTCCTCAGTTTAGGGGCTGCGACAACGCGGTCATCTAACCCCGTGTACTTTGGGTGAGTGTAGAATCTGTCTGATACACGGTGTGAATTGTAATGGCTGTATTAGTCTTAATTCATGTAAGTACTGCAGACGGTCAATTTCAAGCAGTAGTTCCTAATGTTGCTACCAGGTACAACCGTCAACGACACCTAGCTGTGAACTTGGCTACTAGATGCCACCCCAACCATCAACTCGCAACGAACGTTGGAACTTCCCCTCCAAAGGAAAGCATACTGAGGGATTCTAGTGCTCTTAGAAAATCCGACGACTTCGGCCGGCTTTGAAACCGCGACATTGGGCATAGACATTCAGCATGCTACCAGTTACGTCACCGAAGCCGCTTCCCACTTTATCAGGCGGCTTTGGTGGCGTAGTCGGTAACATGCTGAGCTTCTATGCCCAAGATACCGGGTTCAAACCCGGCCGAAGCCGTCGGATTTTTTAAGAGCGTTAAATATCCCTCAGTATGCCTTCCTTCGGAGGGGAAGTAAAGCCGGCGGTCCCATGTCATAGATTTATGGCATGTTAAAGATCCTTCCACTAATTGCACCTGTGTGAAGCTAAATTGGATAGGTTAAGAATGTATACAACGCTCTTAGGTTTCTATGTTCGTTGCCAAGAGCCGACTGCGGCGGCGTCTAGTAGCTCAGTTCTGAACTTGGCCTCGTAGTCGTTGACAGTGGCGCTTGGCGGCAAAAGTAGGAACTATCTGAAAAATTGTTAGTTGCAGTACTTAAATTAACAAACAGATAACACACACTAATACAGTCATCACAATTAACACCGGTTATCAGACAGATTCTACACACACCCAAAGTACACGGGGCTACATGACCGCGTTGTCGCAGCCCCTAAACTTAAGAACCAACCAACCAACCACTTAATCAGATGGAAATACTGAATCTGATCTCGTGCAAGTGCGTTGTCATGGCAACGTCTGATGGTCCATGCCTCATCAATTTAGTAGTGTTGCCATGGCAACCACTGATAGCTCTTGGCATTTTCTTATAATTCCGAAATCATTTTTCTCGTCCCTTGGCGTAATGGTGGGTCATATCAAAAATTCTTTCAGACAAAAGTTTTAGGTAATTATTAGGGGAATATTGTCCATTTCGTACGGTTTTGATATTGTGCCTATTAAGAGAGATATGATTAATGTTTCCCGAAAAACCCATTTTTTCCACCCCTTTGGTCAATGGTTGGTGCTATCAAAAATCTTATTTGACATAAATTTTTGGCACTTATCCGACACATATTATGAACTTTGAATGGATTCGATATTGCACGTATTAAGAGAGTTATAGCGAAATTTCACTTTTTCGAAAAAAGCCCCCCATTTTCACCCCCTTCGACCGATTTAGCCCAGTAACGAACTCGACCGAGATTTTATAGGTATACAACTTCGGTAAAAAATTCGAAGTAATTGGTGCAAAATTACGGCAGTTATCGTGTCCACAAGAAACTGATATACATATATATATACATATATATATATATACATAAATTATATATAAACTTTTGAACTGACGGTGGTTTTGGGGTCTGGGGGATGTGAAACGCGAAGATATGTCGAAATTTTCCGGAAGTCGAAACATGGGACCCATTGCAATAGTTAGCTTTCTAATGAAATCTACCTAAAAGAAAAGTAGGAAATTACTTATTAACGTGGGAAATATAAGGGGAAACGATGATGCACGGTAAACAATTTGGCAAATAAACTTTCAAAAAAAAAATCTCTTATGATAAGAATTTTGACATTATAAAAGTTGCTTTGTTGCCAAAAGCTTGCCATTACTGTGATATGAGTATCACAAAATGTGTAGCCTGTTTAACAATCGAATGAATATTGACATTTTATTCCTCTCTTAAGCTGGATCTCCCCTCCCCCCCCCCCCCCTAAGATACATGGTGAAGGAAGAAGAAATAAGTAAGGTTTTAACAAAAGATGCTAATTAGATTATTTAGGCTATCAAAATCGAATCGGAGAAACCATAAGGGAAAGATTCCACATTTTTTAACAGAATGTGCTGAAATAGCCATGTAGTTCTTCGTTTTAAAAAGCATCTGTTGTGCTGAAAAAGGAAATCCTTCCAACAATCATTTTGCACCCAGTGAATATCTCACTGAGACCAAGAAGGGAAACATTCCAGGAATTAAATCCCATTAAAAAGAAGAATCTTCAGGATGTTGCAAAAATAATACATTATGTGCCTGATATTTGCAAGGAGTTTAATAATAACATTTTACAATGGCATACAGCTACCACTAGTTAGACTGAAGATGATGACAGTGAGTAAGTACTAAGAAACTCTGCAAAGACTAAAAGGTGAAATATTTGTCTTTTCTGAAATGTAAATATGTCTCTATGACTTAAGTAATCCATGTTTTTTGGGGAAGGCAATACAATCTTATAAAATTGGTCTGAACTATTTCACTCAGTTGAGACCAAGAAGGGAAATATCCCACTAGATTTGAAAACATATCAGAGCTGAAATGAAGATTTGAGAAACAAACCACTAGTGGAATATTGCACTTGTGATTGAAATGAATACGTTTGTAATTGCAAGTTCTTTTATCCAACCTTTACTGTAGTTTGCTTGCTATGACATTTCTTTTGATTTCCCGAAAGTAGGTTCAAGTGGAATCTTTCCTTTCTCGGTTTCACCGATTCAATTATAGTAAAATTTCCAATTTAAGATTTTTTGGTGAAACAAATGACACAAAGTAAGTTATTGTGTGTTATTAAACAACCACGGTACTACGTTTTAACATATTTACCTGCTACGGAAAAAACATATCTTAACAAGAAGTTCCGTGAAGAGCTATACAGCCTACTTTTCATGCCAATGATTATTCTACAGTATATGAACCTATCTAGAATAATGACGAAATTAAGTTGGTAATATCGAAATATCTAATTAGTTCAAAATATACCTGGTATAATGTAGCCTAATAGAGCACTACAGTTGGCAGCCCTGGTGACTGAATGTATTCTTAGTTCCACCTCTTAAGGTACAGAATACAAAATTTGGTTGAAGTCCAACGGACGTTACATGCAGTTAGACACTGGATCTATCAGCACGCGTAAAAGCATGTTGCCAACAATACCATGCGTGTGCTGGTCAGAAATAATCTGAATTATTATGATATCTTGTTGTGCCAATTTTGGATGAAATCCATTTGTTAGTATAGAAGTTACATGTATTTTAAAATTGGACATATCAGCAGGCATAGAATCATGTTGGCAGCACTGCCTTGTATGAATTAATCTAGAATGTCAGGTGCTATACGTGTGCAAAGTATAGAGCTGTTGGCTTGCATACTTTCTGATATATTGATATTAGGGTAAAAAGAATATAGACAGCATTTATTAACAGTTGGCAGCCCTGATTGCTCTTAACAATACTTATAGTCATATCTGTTATGGTACACATAGCACATACGAAATTTGGTTGAAATCCAACTGATAGTATAGAAGTTACATATATTTAAAAATTGGTACTATCAGCAGGCTTATAATCATGTTGGTAGAACTGACGTATATAAGTTACTCCAAATTAATCTAAAATGTCAGAATATACGTGTGCATAGTTTAAAGCTGTTGGCTTGCATACTTTCTGATATATTGGTATTTGGATAAAAAATAGAGGGAGCAAATATTAACAGTTGGCAGCCCTGGTGGCTCTTAAGAATACGCTCAGTCATATCTGTTTATGTACAGATATTACATACAAAATTTGGTTGAAATCCAATTGATAGTGTAGATGTTATATGCATTTAAACATTGGACTTATCAGAAGGCTTAAAATTATTTTGGCAACACTGTCATGGTTGGCCTCCTGGAAATTAAACTGAAATAGTATTATCTACATGTGTGCCAATTTTGGAATAGCTCCCATGCATACCTTGCAAGATATCCAACATGGAGCTCAAATTTCTAGTGCGTTTTTTCAGCAGTTGGTAGCACTGACATCATTTTCAAATATGGACGTGAGCTATTCCGGTGCACATCTTTACTCATACTATATTTGGTTTTGATTGCTGCAGCCGTTTACGAGTTGATAGGGGGGGGGGGGGACACACACACACACACAGCCAGCCAGCCAGCCAGCCAGACAGACAGACACACATTTTCCCGGATCGATCTCATAAGTCTACTTTTCCCTCATTTTTGCAAAATGTGAAAAGTAGGCTAAAAATACAGAAAGGAAATATTTTTTATAATATATTTTTAATCTCACTAAAATTGGCTTGGTATTTTTAACATAACCTCTCATAAGAGCTTGGCATCAAAAGGGTTAATCATTATTGTGATATCGAATGTGCTAATTCAGTAACTTATTTTGCTTATACTGTGTCGCAGAGGGTCGCGGCAGGAAGGATAACAAGGCCAAGATCAAGAAGTTGCAGCGATTGTTGATGTTGCTGCTCATCCCATTCGCCATCCAGGCAGTGATCCTGCCCTGGTTCCTGGCCTCGCTCAAGACTATGGCCATCAAGTCCGTGCTGGTGGGCAAACTCGCCATCCTCGTCACGCTCTTCAATTATCTACGCACGCGCTCCATCAAGAAGGGAGACGACATCTACCAGGAGAACCTCGCACTAGAGCACTACGGGTACGACGGCAGCGTCGAGTTTGGAGCCTGGGTCAACGGGATCACTGGAGGGAAGAGACGACGCAGGCGGGAAGTAAAACAGAGGTGACGATCTGATGGTATGTGGACACGTTAAGCGACTGTTCAAATTTTTGCCGATATTTCATCGTCATGGCGATACAAATTACCAGTATGATTCTATGGTCAAGAATGCCTTTGAGGGGAGGAAAAGTTTACTTCTGTTATGTGGCTGTCAATTATTCAAGTTACGCCACCAGTTCCTCCCAGTAGAAGAAATTGTTAGGGAATAACGCTTTGAAACTTGATGACTATCCCCTGTGGTGTCACCCCCTTCCCCCACGGACCTCCTCCCGTTTCAGGGTTGACAAATCTTGCTATTAAACTTTTTGTTTATTTAATTTCAGTAAAACCTGCCTAAACCGGACCCTTTATATACCGGAAACCTGGACAAACGGAGAACAACATTCGGAACGGAGGTATTCCCTATTTAAAATGACACTGTAAACCGGAAAACTGCCTAACGCGGAAATGGATAGAAATTCCGGAACTGAATCGGTCATTGTTAGAAGGCACTAAGTAATTTTTGTAAGAATTGAGATAATTGACAAAAACCGTTTCTCTCACTTAATTGTAAAGCATAGTTGCTGTCACGTTTAAGTATCATTGCCTGCAATAATACTGTTCTTGAGAAGTCTATTTGAATGGATCCATCCTTTTAAAAAGGGAGAAAATAGAAAAAGAAATGTATGACTTAGTGCCCTTCAACAATGAATCCGATCTTTAAAAAGTAGTTAGTTCATTTTTATGACAAATATGCAGATTTATAGACCCCTAGTATAGCATATTACTATATTTTCAATGCTAGCAATGCAGTAGTGGGGAAATAGAAGCAAAAAAGTCTGGAACTAAGTCAATGACTTAGTTCACTTTAACACTGAACGTTAAATTCAGCTAGTAGTGACACAGCATACAAAGCGGGCAGACTTAGTTCCTTTTAACATCGCTAGATGCGTCGTCATTCATACTATATGTATCCATGGAAATCTCAATTTCGAAAAAAATTGACTTAGTGCCTTCTAACAATGACCGATTCAACTGTAGGCGTAAATAATCTGACTAAGACGGCTTAGCTTATCCATAATACAAAGCTATGTACTAAATTCCAAGTGCAACTGTACTTGCACCAAAGTTCTAGGAAGCATTAACTCTAATTTTTCCTCAAGGATGCAGTGGGTTTGTTACATTTCACAACATCTGTACCGGTACTTCCTCCAACCCTCTTGTGACACACAGTTTCCATCTGACCAATGAGAGTAGAAGAAAACACTGAACTGGAGTAATCTTTAAAGGTATTCTTTTTACTGTGCATTGCATTTATTTACGAACTGTAATTCAGTAACAGTGACTTCTAAACATAAGACACATACACTGGATGAGAAAATTAAAGTTATTGAAGAACACGCGAAAAACAAACGTCCGGCTAAAGAATTATGATTTTTTAAGTGGGAAAAATTCAATTTATTCATAGTAATCCTATATGATAATACAATATTTCTTTCTAGTGTATTTTGGTCGTATTATAACTCAACCCTGTGTAAAACGGAAACCTGCGAACACGGAAAAAATAAATCTGGAATGAGTGCATTCCGCCTTAGGCAGGTTTTACTGTAATATGTGTTTAAAACTGATTCGCGCTTTTGGAGGGGGAGGGGAGGGGGGAGGGGGGAGAGGAGGAAAGGGGGAGGAGAGGTGCTTTTCTTTCTTTTGAGGCCCCGAGGGCTCTTCTGCCTTTCTTTGTTTATTGTTTTGATTTACAAAAAATTATTTCTGTTTAAAATATACTCTATTCGAGTTGAAAGGCTTTTTAACAGGGACCCAATTTATTTATTTAGCGTGTGGCTTTTACTGCCGGGAGTGTCCGAAGACATGTTTGGCTCGCCAGAGGCAGTAACTGCTTCAATCTGTGCCGAGTCATTCGTCGGTCGAAAATAACAAATGAAATTTGGTGTCACCCCCTTTGATGGTGTCACTTGGTGTGGCACGCATCCTCCTAGTGACGCCACTCTGACCATCCCAATTTCCTTCTTGGTAACTGGCAGTATAATTGCTTTGATATAAAGAAAATGTAATCCCAGAGAGATTTGGTGGAAAAATAGAGGAACCTAAAATCAAATTCAAAATAATAGACAGCATGTGCAATTATGTGGTCTGAGTTAATAAGGTGTTGTTGATATATAAGATAGCTGCTTCGGTGGCTTAGTTGGTAGCATGCTGAACTGCTGTACCCAAGATCGCGGGTTCAAACCCGGCTGAAGTCGTCGGATGTTTTAAGAGCGTTAAAATCTTTCAGTTGCCTTCCTTCGGAGGGGAAGTAAAACCGGCGGTCCCATGTCATAGATTTATGGCATGTAAAAGAACCTTCCACTAAATAAACTTGTGTGAAGATAAATTTACAGGTTAGATTTCACTGAAACGCTCTATCAAAGTTCCAACGTTCACCAGTGACATCTGGTAGCGAAAGTTGGAACTACTTGAAATTGAACGGAACTTGTAGCTTTGCGTACACAGCAACATGATTGTGCTGCCAACCTAACACGTCCAGCAAGGCGAGAGCCGCGTAGCTCGCCGCTGCAGAGAGATTTTTCGGATACTGTGAATATGATTGCAGCCGAGTAACTAGTAGCTTCACCTAATACAGGATCACTATCTCTGTGTGCCCCGGTAAACACGGCAAGCTAAGCTGGCGTTGACTGGCGCTGATCTCGGGCGCGCGTACACGATTCAGTCGTTGGTTGGCGCACACTTTTACTTTTACACTTTTACCAAACATGATCAATAATGTGTACTTACAGTGCTCATAGCCGATGCTGAAAATGTTCTCCCTCTCTTGTAACACACACATGCCATCTCCTGATGAAAGAATGGACAACAATCTCATCTAATTTTTGTTCTGTAAGAACACAACCTTGTCTGCTAACTTTTTTATTATTTACGGAACCTGTTTTCTTGAATCGTTTAGCGAGCCTCTTAATTGTACTGGCATTAGTACAGGTCCTCCTGGAATCTTGATTCGAAATTTTTGTCTTGTTTCGGAACAAGACCTTCTGTTTTCCATATACGAATTATGGATATACTGTACACAAGCTCGCGCAATGCGTATTGGTGTCTAGCCATGACCAACAATCACTGTAATCACAACACTCACTAAACGTGCAACACTGACGTCTAATATTTGCAGATACACGTCCATATTAATGACAAAACACGTGTGAACTAACGATATGAGTCAGCGGAGCGGGGTATTGCGAGGTCCACTGCTCCGCACCTGGCCAGCCAAATGACGCCATAGTTTGCCACGATTACCGGGGCGCTCAAAGATAATAACAGCCTATCCAACTTTGCTACACATAACAATAGATATTGTAGCTCAGTCAATAGAGGCGCTGTGTTTATAACCGGAAGATTGAGGCTTCAATTTCCCCCCTGTGTTAAAAACTAAACTACCACTTGCAGGAACACAAGTACCAGGCCAATTCCTCGGAGCAAAGACGCCCTGGCGTGCAGCTCTTGTGGCGATGTGCCTCTATCTTCAACTTCTCCATGGACCTCCATGACATGTCTCATACTTTGTTTTACTTGGAACCAACTCCTCTAATCCTCAATTCCACTACTTTTGGTTTCTAACCTTAATAACTTTTCATTATTCACCAGTGCCTCTCAACAGCGTAAAGTCCTAAGAACACGGTATACTCGCCTAGAAATCACATGGTTTTAGTATGTAATAGTTCAGAGGTATCTACGATGTATCTGCCTTATGGGTGAGCGCTGAGATGGTAAAACAGGATTATGCAAAACTTTTTCAGGATGCTAGTTACAATATCCTCCATGAAAATCATTGGCAAACCGTCGTCGTTACGAAATTGTTCGAACAACTTGAGGATCGTATCACGAGCACCAATGAATAAGCCGATAGCAGTCACACTCTCCAGGTTTTACCTCCAGGAATAGCACGTCCATATATATCGTACTCTTCTCAACATCGACAGCCTTCGTTTTATTTAAAGTTGATTCAATGTTTTTCCATCACACTGCCTTCAGGCGTTCGTACTCATATTTCGATTTCAAAATAGTCACTACTTATTTCCTGTTACTCCTAAGTGGAGCATGGGGCATCAATGAATTTCCATCTTCGGACTCGGTTCTGGTCTTGATCTCCGCCCAGGTCTTCCCACCATTCTCAATGCCCTCCACCGCCGCTCCTCCTCCAGGTAAAAGAGCCAATGCATTTTGGAAAAGATGCACGATGTGCCCTTACTAGGTGAGTAATTTCTTCTACAGTTTCTCACTACTGGGTACAACTTAAAATTCCCCTCCAATATGCGTATATCCTATTCGTTCCAACGAAGTGAATGTTTTCATGGTTAATTATGAATTCTACGAATCATATACAACACCTAGAGTGATTTCGAAAGGCAATGGTACTTGGTGGGGTAGTGCAATGTGATACACAGCAATAGGCCTTGTTCTTCGAGTTTTGAGTAAAGTGATTTTAATATTTCTGGATGGTATGCATCATAACGATTTCCCTGAGAGTGGAGCTTGTTCACATTTGATACGTAGTAATATTGCTGAGATGTACTTATAGTAATTTCTGCGTATACACATATGTATTTAATTTATATATTTGTAAATACTGTAATATATTTTAATAAATATTTGTGAATATAAATATGTAGCGCTGTTATATTTTGTAAGCATAGAGAACATATAGAAGAACGTTTAGTCATCAGAGAAATGACTTGTCTCCCGCTTCCTCTGAATGTTCTAAACTAAGGTAAGTATTCGTCTCATGTGTATCTAATCTGATAATTGTCTAGCATACTGCACTCAGTTCTGTGCATACTTGTTCCGTCGTCAACCTGAATTTGGTTACAATCCGGAACCAGTTTTCTGACTTTGTATGACCAATTCTACTCTACTTGGGTCCATTCGGTTACGTGCAGATTTGTAATATATTGGACTAGGAGTAGGAGACGAGCCTCGTGATCCCTTATTAGACTTTGACCGGAAAATCCTGGAGAAAAAGCAAAATTAGATTAGACACCAAGAACTTGCGGTGATTTCTATCACAAAAAAAAGCACAGTAAAACAAACAAACAAAATAACTGGTGTTGTTACTTGCCACCAACGCTGTGTACCTAAGTGAGGCTGCCAGTTACCTTATAAATCATTGTGATGATTGCGTGTAACTGCATTAGTCTGGAATATTGGGATGGGTGCCCCGGGTAGGACTTCAAATAAGGTACCATCTGAGCATTCTTCTGAAGAGAGTGTGTGAATACACACACCGAGGTCGGCTATCAAAGCAAAGATTTGAACCTCGGATCTTCTAACACCAAATACTCAGTCCAGCCATGGAGCGCGACAGACATCCCTCGGCTCTGCAGGTGCACGTCTGTGATATCAACTTCGAGATAATGATGATGATGATGTTGATCATGGCTGTTGTTACAAGAGATTTAAAACTCTTATCGGCCCTTAGTGATGGGGATGATTTTGAGAATAATTACTTCTAGTATTGCTGCAACAAGTCACTTACAACTAGAAGACGTACTAGAAGACAAATACGGGAAAACAAAATATGTATAAAGGAAAATGTTGTTGTTTGAGTATTCAGTCTTTTGACTGGATTGATGCAGCCCTCCATGCTTCCCTGTCCTGTGCTAATCGTTTCATCTCTACATAGCTACCATACCCCACTTCTGAGCATTCTGTTTAACATATTCTAACCTTGGTCTACCTCTACAGTTCTTATCCTCGAACCTTCCTTCCATAACTAAGCTTGCTATTCCGGGGTGTCTTAGTATGTGTCCTACCAACCTATCTCTTCTCTTCATTAGCAGTCGCCAGAAACATCTCTCCTCTCCCACTCGTCTTAATAACTCTTAATACCCTAGCTATCCATCTGATCTACATTATTATCCTGTAACACCACATTTCAAACGCTTCAATTCTCCTCTTTCCTCCTGCTCCAACAGTCCAAGTTTCACTTCCATAGAGCGCCACGCTCTAGACAAAGGCTTTCAAAACGACTTCCTAATACCTAAATCTATATTTGATGTTTACAGATTCCTTTTCTGTAGAAATGCTTTCCTTGCCTGTGTTAACCTACTTGCCACGGTGTCGGTCTACTAACCCCAAGCTTGCAGGTTCGCTCCTGGCCGTGGTAAGTGATTTTTTGAAAGACGGCAAAAATTAAATCACCATGTCATACGATGTTGGCATGTCAAAGAACCCATTTGAATTCAGTAAGCCGTGTTTGGGTAGATTATTGGCTGAGGAATAACCTAACCACCAAGGGAAGATTATTAAGAAAAGGAGATAGGTTTCGGACTGGAGAAAAAGGATAGAAAAATAGGAGGAGAGTCACACAAAAGTTATAAATTTAACCTTAAATGCACTTAGAGGCGGTTGCCACCGCAAATCCGCTCTCGGATACCTAAAGTGGGTAAGGGCTTGGTCTAAGCTGACGGGAAACACAGCTAGAACTTGGGCGGTTTGCAAGAGAGTGGCTTTAGTATATTCCCTCTTAAGCATGCATCTGCTTACTATGGGGAAAGGTGGTGGTCTGGCAAGACTGAGAGTAACAGTCTGTTCCAAGAAATTCGTTTTTGCAAAGTAATTCGAAGAATGCCAATAATTTGAATCAGGTTTGGTAATTCCAGGTTTCGAAATTATGGAGTTCCTGAAAAGGCGACCAAGTGCTTCCAAGAAGGATAATGATAAAAAATTATACCTTGGGGAGTAATTTTGGTAAATGAACCAATGGTTGCATTTGGAAATGGCTAAGCTTTTACTCAGCGAGGAGCCGGCTAAAAGTTTAGACAAAGAGAAACACTTATCTTTTAGAAAACTGACCATAAGTTTTTCGGAGAGGATCTCCACAAGCAGGTAGCTGGCGTAGCGAGCTTTACTTGCCTTACTGGCCAGTTAGAATTAGCTATTAAAGCTAAGAGAAACTTTAACGAGATTACCACTAAGAGTTCTTGCTCAAATGCAACAAGTGGTGAAAGCCCTATTAATGGATTTAATGGCATTTAGTAGGGAGAGCCAAGGAATACAGGATCTTGCCTAACCGTTGTACTAGAAAAATGAGAAAGCGAAAAGAAACGCTTAATTTATTTAACAATTCAAAAGAAGTTGATAACTTTAACAAATATATATTTTCAATTTGGATAACAATTTTTGGGTCACAGACCTCAGAAAACATTAAACGTTTGCTCCAGGCAATTGACAATTTATTAGGTTTCAAACCTTATATATGTTCTAAAATCTTTATAAGATTTAAAAAGACAAATGAAGTAATTAAAGTTTAAACTTTAAATTGAGTACAAGGAGTGTACTAAGAAATTTCTGAGAGAATATTCTAGAGAGAGTGACAACTTCGAAAATAACAATAAGAAAAACATGAAGAATAAGATAGAAGTTTCTACAACTTCTTATATTTGTGCAGAATTACTTTATAACAATTATACAAAAGAGAGCAGGTCACTTACGGTGAAACCTGAAGAGAAAGTCAAAAGGAAAGTTCTAGACGAGCCAATTGGGGCAGTTTCCATTTCGTGAGACCTAGAAATAACTCACTCAAGAGTTGAAAGAATTGTTTTCCCTGATTATAGGAAAGAAACAATGTAAGTTTGAACCGTGTATAAAACACGTAGTTATACAGAAATTAATTAGTGATAAACATGCAAAATGGAAGGGCACTTCGTGGAGTGACACCTTATAGAAAAGTTACAATATTATTAATATGGTTTGTTAGTAGAAGGTTGAGGAAAGATCATTGGGATTAAGGATCAATGTTCATGGCCTTATTTAATGTAAACGGACGATCGCGACGCGGTAGAAAAGTGGGACAAGCACTAGTTATCACTATAGTCTTTTAAATAGATGAAAAATTCACTATAGAGACAAGAAAGTTTATGGGAAAGAAAGTTATTGCAATGATGAAAATAACTGGTTGCACTAGGTAGGCGAGAGTCTATTTCTTGAGAAAGCTGTGAATTACAATTAAATGCGCCATAGAAAATTCCAACGGTGGAAGAAAGTTCGCTATTGCAGTAATTTATAAGGAAGATTCCTCATTTTAAATAGTATTCTCACAAGTGAGTGAAAAATACCTGACGGCAAGACTTGCAGATAGAGTACAGGATCTGGAAGGTTCCAGAACGATCTTAATAGAAAAATGGGGCCAAAGTTAATCCAGCGGAGGATCTTGCTTTGTAATTTATAGACAGCGGGTATTGGATAATATCCCACGTGGTGAGAAGATTTCTCATTTAAATAGCTTAAGAAAAGCTCCTTTCTAGTAAGGTTGGCTTATACAAACAAAAGCTCAACATGGCAAATCCCGCGAAGAATTATTTTTGCCCCAAAATAAGTAATCTCACGCTGTCTATAAAATATCGTTAAAAGCATGTAGAAGTTAAAACCATGAAGATGAGGTTAAAACTTGAAGTAGGTACTTATCTTTGTTGCATGGCGAAGGTGAAATTCCCTTGACAGATACTTAAAGTGCCAACATGGCGTATAACGTAGAAAATGTCTCTTGGTTTGAGGAGACTGGCTCTGGTTGAGCCTTGACTGACCGAGTCAACTGCCGACTTAGAAGTGAGACCTGCTCAGCGAAGCACAGAGGGTCCTAGGAAGGGAAAAGAGTGGGGGTAGGAAACAAAAGGTATACATATCAGCATAACCAACATAAGAAATTAAATTCTCTTGAGGAGATGGTCTTCAAAGAGTTGATAGCAGGCGATACTAGCACAGCATGGTGAGTGAAAAAGTAGACGAAGTTCTCTTGCTCATGGAGATAATAGCTGGCGATGGTAACGAGATCTGGTGGCCAGATGGAAAAAGAAGTCCTCTTGCACCAGGAAAAATTGAGGAGCTTCAGAGGTTCGCTGCTAGATGACGCTAGGAGGGTCATGGAAGATATATATCTAGAACAGACTCACCAAAGATATAAGCGACATGATCACCAAAGAGAAAATAGAAGATCACTGTTGGTGTTTGACAAAGAGGAAGGAATGAACATGCAAAAGCATTAAACTATATATTCTCTCGTACCGTGTATTCCAAGAATACACCATACTGGGAGGGCGAAACACCAACAGACAACAAATAAGCAGTTAAACATTTAAAGGTAATGGAGCGATCAAAGACAGTGGTCTTGTGATCGGACCATTAGTGGTCAAGATTTTGGCCACCCTGACTCTCCAATCCCTTCCAGGATAACACTCGGTCACTCTACCAGAGGTCTAGACTAGGGGGGGGGGGTGAAACATCCCTAACCAAGACCAAGTCCCCCACTTTAATGTCGGGACTGGAAAGAAACCACTTCTGTCTCCGTTGCAAGGAAGTTAAATATTCCAAGTTCCACCTCTTCCAAAAAGAATTACGGAGGGCTTCAAGTTTACGCCAAACGATAGGTAGATTAGAATCCCTGTAAGAATTGGGAAGAGGAGGAGGGGCAGAAAGAGAAGTGCCGATAAGGAAGTGACCAGGTGTAAGTGGGAGCAGGTCATCAGGGTCATTGGGAAGAGGAGTTAGAGGGCGAGAGTTAACAACACCCTCAATCAGAACGGATAGTGAATTGAATTCCTCGTAAGTCAAAATGCGATTGCCTAAGACCATTCTTAAATGACGTTTAGTGAGCTTTACGCAAGATTCCCACCTACCACCGTGATGAGGAGCGTAGGGAGGTATAAAGCGCCATTTGAAACCCTTTGAGTAAGAAAAATTAGAAATTTGTTCCATGGCAGGAGAGGAAGTGAGAGCTTTCTTCCACAGGGAAGCTGCGCCCTGAAAAGTGGAAGAGTTATCAGAGAACATCTCTGAAGGAACACCACGCCTAGCAGTGAAGCGAGAGACAGCTGATAAAAAGTAAGAAGTAGAAGCATTCGTTACTAGTACCAAGTGGATTGCGCCAGTAACCATGCAAACAAAGAGAGAAACATAAAGCTTACCAAACAATTTGCGTTTAGCTTCAGGAGAATTTCGTTGATATTGGAACGGACCCATATAGTCCACACCAGTTAAAGCAAATGGGCGTATAGGACAAGAGCGAAAAGAGGGCAGATCGCTCATTAATTGAGTATTGATTTTAGGTTTCGCTTTGAAAGAAGGAATGCACTTATGAATTACAGAAGATACTTCATGAATTCCATTTATGATCCAGTACTTTTCCCTTAAGAGGCAAAGCAGAGTGCGTGTGCCAACATGCAGATTACGATAATGAAAGTCACGTATAATTAGGGAAGTTACATGATGTTTAGAAGGCAAAATAACGGGATGCTTTTTGTCCTCAGAGAGCAAAGATTGCGAGAGCCTTCCACCTACCCTGAGTAACCCATGGTCATCAAGGAACGGGGCCAAAGCACGAAGACGACTGGATTTGGGAAGATCCCTTTTAGAAGAAAGAAAAGACAATTCAGAAGAAAAGGCTTCTTGCTGTGTCAGTTGTAAAACCTTAATGGTAGCGAGATTCAATTCATGATTGGTAGGGTGTGGTTTAGGGAGAAGAGGTTGGTCAACCACAAGATATTTCCATCTAAGGATATAGGCGACAATTCGTATTAATTTATGAAACGAAGAATAGCAGGACAACAAGGGATGAGAAGCGTTGGAAACAAGACACGAAGCAATAGATAGAGGTACTTTAGCGTCAGGCAAGTTGGAGTTTGTAGCTGGAGGTTTAGAAGGCCATGAAGAAGAGTCTTCGATTAACCACGAGGGCCCATGCCAGTACAACTGGGAAGCTGCCAATTGAGAGGGTAAACAACCACGAGAGATAATATCGGCTGGATTATCAGCACTGGGCACATGCCTCCATTGACATCCAGAAGAAAGAGTTTGAATTTTGGAAACTCTGTTTGCAACAAAAGTTTGCCAGTGAGAGGGGTTCTTGGCGATCCAAGAAAGGGTGATCATGGAATCGCTCCAGAGATAGATTTGCGAGAATTCGACTTTTAATACTTCTCGTAATTTCTTAACAAGTTCTACAGCCATAAGTGCAGCACACAATTCAAGCCTAGGCAAAGTGATGGTTTTAAGAGGAGCGACCTTCGATTTGGCACAAACAAGGTTGGAAACTGAAGATCCATAGAATGAACCGTGATAAACTAAATATGCGCAGCAACCGTAAGCTTTTTCGGAACTGTCAGCGAACACATGAAGGAAGAAGGATGCATTAGAATGAGCGTTAATTAAATTCCTGGGAATTTCAATAAGGGAAAGATCCAGCAAATTGCTGCGAAACGAGAGCCAACGATTAAGAAAAGAAAGAGGGACAGTGTCATCCCATTCACATTTGAGCGACCACAGCTCTTGCATGAAGAGTTTGGCTATAACGATAACTGGGGCAAGGAATTGAAGTGGATCAAAAAATTTTGCAATTTCAGAGAGAATTTGTCTTTTTGTGTTAGGAAGCTCTTCTGCAAGCGAAACTTTGTAGATGAGAGTGTCAGTGCTAGTGCACCAATGAACTCCTAGAGTTTTTATGGATTCGGAGTTTCCACAAATTTCGACAGAAGAAGGGTCTACGTCTTCGATGGGAAACTGAGCGAGAAACTCAGGGGAGTTGGAATTCCACTTATGAAGTGGGAAACCTCCATTCCTTAGCAATGCCTGAAGTTCTAAAGACACAAAAGAAGCTTCCTCCAAAGTGGGGAAGGACTGCAAATAATCGTCAACATAGAATGACGTAGTTAGTGCTTCAGAGGCTTTGGAATTAAATAAATGACCATCTTGTGAGGCTAGCAAGTGTAGGGATCGGATAGCAAGGAAAGCAGAGGGTTTTAAGCCATAAGTAACCGTTTTTAAGCGAAATACCTTAATGGACTTGCTGATTTCATCACGCCACAAGATTCTTTGGAGATCTCGTTGTTCCGGTTGAATTAACACTTGACGGTACATCTGTTTTATATCAGCTATGACAGCTATGGGAAATAATCGAAAGTTTAAGAATATAGCTGATAGATCTGACTGAATAGCAGGACCAGAGTAAAGAGTGTCGTTAAGGCTGTTGCCATTAACGTCGGGTGATGAACCATTGAAAACAACTCGGATTTTATCTTTTACAAGTGGGTTTTTCCACACGGGATGATGATTTAAATAAACCGTTTCAATTGGGGGGTGCAATTCATCATCAGATTTGTTAACAACTTCCATATGATCGAAGCTTTCATACTCATCCATGAAATCAGTGTACTGCTGTTTAACAAGAGGTTCTTTCTTGAATTTGCTCTCGATAGCAAAGAGAGTTTTTCAAGCTTTGGGCTGAGAGTTAATAAGTTTGGGAGGATTATGTAATCTTGGTTCAAATCCTGGTCACTCCATGTGAGATATGTGCTGGACAAAACGGAGGCAGACAGGTTTTTCTCCGGGTACTCCGGTTTTCCCTGTCAAAATTTCATTCCAGCAACTCTCTCCACTACCATTTCATTTCATCTGTCATTCATTTAATCATTGCCCCAGAGGAGTGCGTCAGGCCTCGGCAGCCGGCACAGTTCATATCCTCGCCGCTAGATGGGGGCTTCATTCATTCCATTCCTGACCCGGTCGGAGACTGGAAGCAGGCTGTGGATTTTCATTTCATGTAATCTTGGCTTTTGAACAACGAACTGGCCATCAGAAGAACGAGTGATGGTGTTCAAAAAAAGTTGCTCACAGAATTCATTTTCTGAAGAGGTTACATTAGGAGGATCAACACTTTCAAGCTTCCAGAACTGTTCCAGGTCAGTATTGGAGAAGTAACATTGCGATGCAGGTTGGGGAGAATAATGGGGAAGTTAACCTGTGACGATCCATCCAAAATTAGTGTCTCTGGCGACCACGTTTGAGGATAACTTGCGAATCTGTTTACGAAGGCAATTCCAGAAAACATTGGCACTAAAGAGTATGTCAATAGGGTTTTGCATGTTGAACACAGGATCGGCTAGCCTTAAATGCGAGGGAATGTTTAACCCTGAAATATCCACAGAGTGACTTGGAGTGTCTTCTCCAATGCTATTGAGAATTAGACAATTAAGTTTAAGAAAGTTGTTTCTATGACAAGTATCTCTTATGGTTAGCTTTGAGAATTGTAAAGCTTGCGATTTTGAGCTGTTGATGCCCGACACGTTAATAGAAGTGGGGTTTACAGGTAGGCCTAGTTTTCTAATCAAGGAATTAGACACAAAATCATGAGTTGCCGCTGAATCTAGAAGACCGCGTGCACGGACCCAGTTGCCAAAGTTATCCTGAACTTCGATTTGGACAGTAGACAACAATACTTGGGCACTGCGAATGGACTTGGCATTTTGAATATACGATGAAGCATTAGAACTGTTAGCACTATCATTTTTCGGAGAAGTAGATGCTGTCGATGACCTTGCCTGATCATGACGATGTAGCAAAGTGTGATGAGCCTTTTCACAATGGTAGCAAAGTCTTGTGGACTTGCAATTAGAAGCAGAATGAGTAGGCGCTAGGCAATTGAAGCAATGTTTGTTCTGGGAAACTAATTTTCTTCTGTCGTCGACTGACATTTCTTTAAAGGATTTACAGAGGTATAGGGCATGGGGATCTTTACAAAGTATGCACTTTAAAGGTTCGTTTAAACTCCTACGGGGTTCGCTTTGAGTGTTTAAAACCATAGAGCTAGCAACACGACGTTCACTAGACCTAGTTGGGTAACCAGTAGAGTTTGATTTAAATTTAGATGAGCTAGACCCGGGTTTGTGGGTATTAGACGCTAAGCGTTCGCTTTTAGGTTTGATGGACATTAATTCAAACTTAGAACTAGGAGATGAGGGTTAACTTTGATTAGCTAGAGCGGTTAAGAGTTGGCATCTAGCGTTTATAAAAGTGACTAAATGCTCGTAAGAGTAGTCGTCTTCTTTAGAAAGTTCAATTTCCCAAGCTTTGAGGGTAGCGGCATCAACTTTAGAAACCACTAAATGTATTAGGAAAGTATCCCAATGTTCAGTAGGTTGATCTAATTGGGACAAAGCCTTAACGTGAAGTTGTGTAGTATCAACTAGAGTACGCAAACTAGTGACGTCATTGTGCTGTGACGCAGGTAGGTTAAATAGAGCCTTCATATGGCGTTGAATACGTAACCGTAAATTTCCATATCTTTCTTTTAATAAGTTAAAGGCAATGGGGTACTTTTCGGCACGTAGAGGAAGTGCTTCGACTAACTGCAAAGCTTGACCTCGGAGGATAGATCTCAAGTAATGAAACTTGTAAATGACTTGAATGTCTTCATTGTCATGAACAAGGGAGCAAAATAATTCATAGAAGGAATCCCAAGTAGATTCATCTCCAGAGAAATGGGGTAAATCAATTTTAGGTAAAATTGGTTTGGGCTTGTGAGTATCATCACGGAAAGAAGTTTGTGGTTCGTGAAGGGAACCAAGAACAGAAGCGTCCTTTTTCTGCTCGTCTTCGAGTTGGCGTATTATTTGAAAGCAGAACCTATGCTTTCGTAATATTGGTTTTCTACTTCGACTCGATCTTCGGTTTGATTAAGCATACAAGTTTCTATTTCAGTTTGAATGTTACAATAATTTTCATAAAAACGTTCAAAATCCCTTACACGATGTTTCAACAAGTCTAATTGAGCTTCTGAGGGATCTAACTCCTTTATGTACTTTCTGAATCGGGTAATTTGCCCTTTATAGGATGCTCGTTTAGAAGTAAGTTTTTCATCCTTATCCTTATCAGTAGGGGCCATGTTTAAGAAAATAGATTGAAATGCAACTCACGAAACTGTGGAACCTTGGAAATGCTGTCAAGCTGGCAGCAGAAAATAAGTCGAAAGAACGGGACACACCAAAGGAGACAGGAGCGGCCTCTTTCCCCTTCACAGGCTTTGCACGATGTGGTTATAGCTGAAAGATTCAAAGCAGATATTAATAATTTGCAAAGTGTTGCCAAACAGAAAAATGACAAATGGACTCTCCCGGGTTTCCGGGACCAAATTTTGGGTAGATTATTGGCTGAGGAATAACCTAACCACCAAGGGAAGATGATTAAGAAAAGGAGATAGGTTTCGGACTGGAGAAAAAGGATAGAAAAATAGGAGGAGAGTCACACAAAAGTTATAAATTTAACCTTAAATGCACTTAGAGGCGGTTGCCACCGCAAATCCGCTCTCGGATACCTAAAGTGGGTAAGGGCTTGGTCTAAGCTGACGGGAAACACAGCTAGAACTTGGGCGGTTTGCAAGAGAGTGGCTTTAGTATATTCCCTCTCAAGCATGCATCTGCTTACTATGGGGAAAGGTGGTGGTCTGGCAAGACTGAGAGTAACAGATTTATTGTATGTCTGTTCCAAGAAATTCGTTTTTGCAAAGTAATTCGAAGAATGCCAATAATTTGAATCAGGTTTGGTAATTCCAGGTTTCGAAATTATGGAGTTCCTGAAAAGGCGACCAAGTGCTTCCAAGAAGGATAATGATAAAAAATTATACCTTGGGGAGTAATTTTGGTAAATGAACCAATGGTTGCATTTGGAAATGGCTAGCTTTTACTCAGCGAGGAGCCGGCTAAAAGTTTAGACAAAGAGAAACACTTATCTTTTAGAAAACTGACCATAAGTTTTTCGGAGAGGATCTCCACAAGCAGGTAGCTGGCGTAGCGAGCTTTACTTGCCTTACTGGCCAGTTAGAATTAGCTATTAAAGCTAAGAGAAACTTTAACGAGATTACCACTAAGAGTTCTTGCTCAAATGCAACAAGTGGTGAAAGCCCTATTAATGGATTTAATGGCATTTAGTAGGGATAGCCAAGGAAGACAGGATCTTGCCTAACCGTTGTACTAGAAAAATGAGAAAGCGAAAAGAAACGCTTAATTTATTTAACAATTCAAAAGAAGTTGGTAACTTTAACAAATAATATTTTCAATTTGGTTAACAATTTTTGGGTCACAGACCTCAGAAAACATTAAACGTTTGCTCCAGGCAATTGACAATTTATTAGGTTTCAAACCTTATATATGTTCTAAAATCTTTATAAGATTTAAAAAGACAAATGAAGTAATTAAAGTTTAAACATTAAATTGAGTACAAGGAGTGTACTATAAGAAATTGCTGAGAGAATATTCTAGAGAGAGTGACAACTTCGAAAATAACAATAAGAAAAACATGAAGAATAAGATAGAAAATCCTACAACTTCTTATATTTGTGCAGAATTACTTTATAACAATTATACAAAAGAGAGCAGGTCACTTACGGTGAAACCTGAAGAGAAAGTCAAAAGGAAAGTTCTAGACTTCCTATGTTTAAGTAGGAATCACGAGCCAAATGGGGCAGTTTCCATTTCGTGAGACCTAGAAATAACTCACTCAAGAGTTGAAAGAATTGTTTTCCCTGATTATAGGAAAGAAACAATGTAAGTTTGAACCGTGTATAAAACACGTAGTTATACAGAAATTAATTAATGATAAACATGCAAAATGGAAGGGCACTTCGTGGAGTGACACCTTATAGAAAAGTTACAATTTTATTAATATGGTTTGTTAGTAGAAGGTTGAGGAAAGATCAATGGGATTTAGGATCAATGTTCATGGCCTTATTTAATGTAAACGGACGATCGCGACGCGGTAGAAAAGTGGGACAAGCACTAGTTATCACTATAGTCTTTTAAATAGATGAAAAGTTCACTGTAGAGACAAGAAAGTTTATGGGAAAGAAAGTTATTGCAATGATGAAAATAACTGGTTGCACTAGGTAGGCGAGAGTCTATTTCTTGAGAAAGCTGTGAATTACTATTAAATGCGCCATAGAAAATTCCAACGGTGGAAGAAAGTTCGCTATTGCAGTAATTTATAAGGAAGATTCCTCATTTTAAATAGTATTCTCACAAGTGAGTGAAAAATACCTGACGGCAAGACTTGCAGATAGAGTACAGGATCTGGAAGGTTCCAGAACGATCTTAATAGAAAAATGGGGCCAAAGTTAATCCAGCGGAGGAACTTGCTTTGTAATTTATAGACAGCGGGTATTGGATAATATCTCACGTGGTGAGAAGATTTCTCATTTAAATAGCTTAAGAAAAGCTCCTTTCTAGTAAGGTTGGCTTATACAAACAAAAGCTCAACATGGCAAATCCCGCGAAGAATGATTTTTGCCCCAAAATAAGTAATCTCACGCTGTCTATAAAATATCGTTAAAAGCATGTAGAAGTTAAAACCATGAAGATGAGGTTAAAACTTGAAGTAGGTACTTATCTTTGTTGCATGGCGAAGGTGAAGTTCCCTTGACAGATACTTAAAGTGCCAACATGGCGTATAACGTAGAAAATGTCTCTTGGTTTGAGGAGACTGGCTCTGGTTGAGCCTTGACTGACCGAGTCAACTGCCGACTTAGAAGTGAGACCTGCTCAGCGAAGCACAGAGGGTCCTAGGAAGGGAAAAGAGTGGGGGTAGGAAACAAAAGGTATACATATCAGCATAACCAACATAAGAAATTAAATTCTCTTGAGGAGATGGTCTTCAAAGAGTTGATAGCAGGCGATACTAGCACAGCATGGTGAGTGAAAAAGTAGACGAAGTTCCCTTGCTCATGGAGATAATAGCTGGCGATGGTAACGAGATCTGGTGGCCAGATGGAAAAAGAAGTCCTCTTGCACCAGGAAAAATTGAGGAGCTTCAGAGGTTCGCTGCTAGATGACGCTAGGAGGGTCATGGAAGATATATATCTAGAACAGACTCACCAAAGATATAAGCGACATGATCACCAAAGAGAAAATAGAAGATCACCGTTGGTGTTTGACAAAGAGCAAGGAATGAACATGCAAAAGCATTAAACTATATATTCTCTCGTACCGTGTATTCCAAGAATACACCAGTGTTCATAATGGCAAAATTAATCTCGGGAGTTTCCGCCAACACATAGTTCCTCATTTCTCTCCTAGAAAGCACTATAGTGTTCAAGGAGCTTAGATATCTACCTGTAACCTCCTTGACTTTCATAGTGCTTCAAGGAACAACGAAACTCGACATGCAAGCTACCCTCTGGGTGTCAAATAACAAAGCTTGCACCCGGCACCCGAGGATATATGATATTATTATTATTATTATTATTACTATTATTATTATTATTATTATTATAAGAAAATAGGCTACATAAACTCATATTTCGAACCATAAGGAATGAGAGAGGCGTATGGAAGAGAGTAGATTAATGAAAGGCAGAAAAGAAAGGAAAAGAGAAGAAGAACCTCCCCAAAGTCATTGGTAAATTCCAGCTTAGGACACCCTTCCAGTCGTCAATTTCCGAGATGACTATCCCTTAAGGGATATTATTCCAGATTGTACCATTTTCGGAGTGCTACAAACTGAAAGTCACCCCTACATTGGTTGGTTGGTTCTTAAGTTTAGGGGCTGTGACAACGCGGTCGATCATGTAGCCCCGTGTACTTTGGGTGTGTAGAATCTGTCTGATAACCGGTGTCAATTGTGATGACTGTATTAGTGTGTGTTATCTGTTTTAGGTAGATTTCATTAGAAAGCTAACTATTGCAATGGGTCCCATGTTTCGACTTCCGGAAAATTTCGACATATCTTCGCGTTTCACATCTCCCAGACCCCAAAACCACCGTCAGTTCAAAAGTTTATATATAATTTATGTATATATATATATATGTATATATATATGTATATCAGTTTCTTGTGGACACGATAACTGCCGTAATTTTGCACCAATTACTTCGAATTTTTTACCGAAGTTGTATACCTATAAAATCTCGGTCGAGTTCGTTACGGGGCTAAATCGGTCGAAGGGGGTGAAAATGGGGGGCTTTTTTCGAAAAAGTGAAATTTCGCTATAACTCTCTTAATACGTGCAATATCGAATCCATTCAAAGTTCATAATATGTGTCGGATAAGTGCCAAAAATGTATGTCAAATAAGATTTTTGATAGCACCAACCATTGACCAAAGGGGTGGAAAAAAGTGGGTTTTTCGGGAAACATTAATCATATCTCTCTTAATAGGCACAATATCAAAACCGTACGAAATGGACAATATTCCCCTAATAATTACCTAAAACTTTTGTCTGAAAGAATTTTTGATATGACCCACCATTACGCCAAGGGACGAGAAAAATGATTTCGGAATTATAAGAAAATGCCAAGAGCTATCAGTGGTTGCCATGGCAACACTACTAAATTGATGAGGCATGGACCATCAGACGTTGCCATGACAACGCACTTGCACGAGATCAGATTCAGTATTTCCATCTGATTAAGTGGTTGGTTGGTTGGTTCTTAAGTTTAGGGGCTGCGACAACGCGGTCATGTAGCCCCGTGTACTTTGGGTGTGTGTAGAATCTGTCTGATAACCGGTGTTAATTGTGATGACTGTATTAGTGTGTGTTATCTGTTTGTTAATTTAAGTACTGCAACTAACAATTTTTCAGATAGTTCCTACTTTTGCCGCCAAGCGCCACTGTCAACGACTACGAGGCCAAGTTCAGAACTGAGCTACTAGACGCCGCCGCAGTCGGCTCTTGGCAACGAACATAGAAACCTAAGAGCGTTGTATACATTCTTAACCTATCCAATTTAGCTTCACACAGGTGCAATTAGTGGAAGGATCTTTAACATGCCATAAATCTATGACATGGGACCGCCGGCTTTACTTCCCCTCCGAAGGAAGGCATACTGAGGGATATTTAACGCTCTTAAAAAATCCGACGGCTTCGGCCGGGTTTGAACCCGGTATCTTGGGCATAGAAGCTCAGCATGTTACCGACTACGCCACCAAAGCCGCCTGATAAAGTGGGAAGCGGCTTCGGTGACGTAACTGGTAGCATGCTGAATGTCTATGCCCAATGTCGCGGTTTCAAAGCCGGCCGAAGTCGTCGGATTTTCTAAGAGCACTAGAATCCCTCAGTATGCTTTCCTTTGGAGGGGAAGTTCCAACGTTCGTTGCGAGTTGATGGTTGGGGTGACATCTAGTAGCCAAGTTCACAGCTAGGTGTCGTTGACGGTTGTACCTGGTAGCAACATTAGGAACTACTGCTTGAAATTGACCGTCTGCAGTACTTACATGAATTAAGACTAATACAGCCATTACAATTCACACCGTGTATCAGACAGATTCTACACTCACCCAAAGTACACGGGGTTAGATGACCGCGTTGTCGCAGCCCCTAAACTGAGGAACCAACCAGAGGTAGATTTCGTTAGAAAGCTAACTATTGCAATGGGTACCATGTTTCGACTTCCGGAAAATTTCGACATATCTTCGCGTTTCACATCCCCAGGCCCCAAAACCACCGTCAGTTCAAAAGTTATATATAATTTATGTATGTATATGTATATCAGTTTATTGTGGACACGATAACTGCCGTAATTTTGTACCAATCACTTTGAATTTTTTACCGAATACGTATACCTATAAAATCTCGGTCGAGTTCGTTACTGGGCTAAATCGGTCGTTGGGGGGTGAAAATGGGGAGCTTTTTTTTTCGAAAAAGTGAAATATTGCTATAACTCTCTTAATATGTGAAATATCGAATCCGTTCAACATTCATACTATGTGTCGGATAAAGCCCAAAAATGTATGTTTGAAGAGTTTTTTTTATAGCACCAACCATTGACCAAAGGGGTGGGAAAAAGTGGGTTTTTCGGGAAACATTAATCATATCTCTCTTAATAGGCACAATATCAAAACCGTACAAAATGGACAATATTCCCATAATAATTACCTAAAACTTTTGTCTGAAAGAATTTTTGATATAACCCACCATTATGCCAAGGGATGAGAAAAATAATTTCGGAATTATAAGAAAATGCCAAGACCTATCAGTGGTTGCCATGGCAACACTACTAAATTGATGAGGGATGAGCCATCAGACGTTGCCAAGATAACGCACTTGCACGAGATCAGATTCAGATTTCCATCTAAGTGTGAAGCGGCTTCGGTGACGTAACTGGTAGCATGCTGAATGTTTATGCCCAAGGTCGCGAGTTCAAAGCCGGCCGAAGTCGTCGGATTTTCTAAGAGCGCCAAAAATCCCTCAGTATGCTTTCCTTTGGAGGGGAAGTTCCAACGTTCGTTGCGAGTTGCTGGTTGCGGTGGCATCTAGTAGCCAAGTTCACAGCTAGGTGTCGTTGACGGTA
Source organism: Meconema thalassinum (assembly GCA_946902985.2). NCBI lineage: Eukaryota > Metazoa > Arthropoda > Insecta > Orthoptera > Tettigoniidae > Meconema > Meconema thalassinum. The sequence goes on along the minus strand of OX336388.2, from coordinate 772,506,822 downwards.
GTACCTGGTAGCAACATTAGTAACTACTGCTTGAAATTGACCGTCTGCAGTCCTTACCTGAATTACAGACTAATACAGCCATCCCAAAGTACACGGGGTTACATGACCGCGTTGTCGCAGCCCCTAAACTGAGGAACCAACCAAAATCTCTGCGGTAGATATAATTTTGCGTGAAGAAGTAACAGACCGTTACATAGTTGCACATCAGTGTCGAAACCTAGCATAAGGACTGTGTGACCACAAGTATAAAAATGGACCCCAAATGACAAGAAGGTTACCGTTCCCATAAGACAATAAAATGTTTAAAATAAGCATAAAATGACGAAAAACAAAGTTAATTAAGCTCCAATTATAAAATACCTTCTCGCATTAAATGAGGTCTGATCCTTCTACGAAAATCTGCATATTCTGCCTATTTTCGCCTATCCCCAAGTTTGTCCGGTGAAATCTACCTCCGCCTTCCGGCGTGCCGAGAGGACTTTTTAAATTCAAGTAAGGACTGCAGACTTTTGAATTTTTCAAATAGTTCCTACTTTTGCTGCCAAACGCCACCGTCAACGACTACTAGTTCAGAACTTAGCTACGAGACGCCACCGCAGTAAGCTCTTGGCAACGAACGTAGGAACCTAAGAGCGTTGTTTACATTCTTAATCTATACAATTTAGCTTCACACAGGTGTAATTAGTGGAAGGTTCTTTTTAGAGCGTTAAAAACCCCTCAGTATGCCTTCCTTCGGAGGGGAAGTAAAGCCGGCGGTCCCATGTCATCGATTTATGGCATGTTAAAGAACCTTCCACTAATTACACCTGTGTGAAGCTAAATTGGATAGGTTAAGAATGTAAACAACGCTCTTAGGTTTCTACGTTCGTTGCCAAGAGCCGACTGCTGTGGCGTCTAGTAGCTAAGTTCTGAACTAGGCCTAGTAGTCGTTGACGGTGGCGTTTGGCGGCAAAAGTAGGAACTATTTGAAAAATTCTAAGTTGCAGTCTGTACTTAAATTAAAAAACAGATAACACACTAATACAGCCATCACAATTAACACCGGTTATCAGACAGATTCTACACACATCCAAAGTACACGGGGCTACATGACCACGTTGTCGCAGCCCCCAAACTGAGGAACCAACCAACCTTTATCATGCCATAAATCTATGACTTGGGACCATCGGCTTTACTTCACCTCCGAAGGAAGGCATGCTGAGGGATTTTTAACGCTCTTAAAAAATCGGACGACTTCGGTCGGGTTTGAACCCGCGATCTTGGGCATAGAAGCTCAGCAGGCTACCAACTGCGCCTCCGAAGCCGCCCACCCCTATATTAAGTGAATAAGGTTGTTGGTTTTACGTCTCTTTAAATTATTGCGGCTTCTAGAGACGCCGGGGTGCCGGAATGTCGCCCCGAAGGGAATCTTAAACGTGCCAGTAAGTCTGCTGACACGGCTCTCTCGCATTTGCGCACCCTCAAATACCAACTGACTGCGCCAGGATTCGATACTGGAACCTTGAGAATAGCAGGCACCACGCAGCCATAGGCAAGGATTCCCGCGGAAAATGAGAAGGGGACTAAGCCCACGAAATATGATGGTAGCAGGAAAGACAAGACTAATAAAGATCAAGTAAGACAGGAAAAGCTACAGTCAGTCTGAAAGACTAGACTTTATATAATTTCAAATGACGCATGCTACAAATGCTACACATGTTAGAAAGGCAGGAAGGCTCCATTACCCATTAACTTAGGCTTCCCGCTCGGGGAACGGAGAGTGGGAGGTGCACTCTGCTGCTTGACGTCATGCACTCGCCGTCTCCATATCGCATAACGCCATAGCCCAGGAGTAAACGCAGACTCGGTGCATATGCACTGAACAACATGATGACGTCATACGCTCAAGTGCAACCTTAGTACATTTCCTCTCCGTAACGCACAACGGTAGACCAAAGCATAACGATGAAGTCGACAAGATCATTTGAAACGATAAAATCAAATGCTCCCTACATTTCCGATCATCATCATGTTGCAGAGTTTGCAGCCACTGTCTGGGTCTGTTTGGAACATAAGCCTCTCCATCGTCTGTCCTCCCACCATCTCTCCGTCACCACCATGGTCCAGTCTTCTCCTTTCTTTCGCACGCAGCCCTCCACACCCTTCAGCCAACTATCGCTTGGCCTTCCTCTCGGTCTTTTCCCCTCTATTTTCATCTCGTGTATCTTCATGGGTACCCTTCCCATCCAATCGCTTAACGTGCCCATACCATTTGAGGCTTGATTCCTCTATCCTATCCTGTAATGCTCCCTCCTTGACTAATTATCTGATCGTCCCATTTCTTAACCTGTCCACCTTTGTCACTCCAATACTGTATCTCAATAATTTCATCTCACTAGCCTGTATTCAGCTTCGCTCCCTTCCTTTCATAACCCAGGTCTCCGAGGCATACGTCAGGATTGAAACGTAGTACGTCCTGTATATGGCCATTTTGCTGTTTTGAGGGACATCCTTATTCCATACCAGGCTCCTATCACTTTTCCTGAATAATTCTGCTTGCCTCCCCCGCTCATATTTCTCTGTCGTTTCTTCCATTTTCTTGTATTATGCTTCCCAGATACTTGAAACTCCCTACATTATCTCAATTCTTCCCCACCAATTGTTATTCCCGTTGTGACTCTCTCCTTCTTCCTGGTTGTGATCATCCACTCGCTTTTGCTTACGCTAAACATCGGGCACGGTACCGGTACCGTAATACCGTCGGGGAGGAAATAATAAAAAAATATATCGTATGACCTCGGGTGCCTGGTGCAAGCTTTGCTATTTGACACCCAGAGGGTAGCTTGCATGTCGAATTTCGTTGTTCCTTGACTATGAAAGTCAAGGAGGTTAGATGTTAGATATCTAAGCTCCTTGAACACTATAGCGCTTTCTAGTAGAGAAATGAGGAACTTTGTGTTGGCGGAAACTCCCGAGATTAATTTTGCAATTATTGTTATTTATTTATCGTATGGCTTTTAGTGCCGGGAGTGTCCGAGGACATGTTCGGCTCGCCTGAGTCTGTAGCTGCTTCCAGCGGACACCCTAAAGGGTGAGCTACAAGTTCCCTTCAATTTCAAGTAGTTCCAACTTTCGCCACCAGATATCAATGATACCTAGTGGTGAACGTTGGAACTTTGATAGAGCGTTCTGACGAGATCTAACCTAACAATTTTGCTTTACACAAGTTTAGTCTGTGAAAGGATCTTTTACATGCCATAAATCTATGACATGGGACCACCGGCTTTACTTCCCCTGCGAAGAAAGGCATACTGAAAAATGTTTAACGCTATTAAAAAAATCCGACGACTTCGGCCAGGTTTGAACCCGCTATCTTGGGCACAGCAGTTCAGCATGCTACCGACTACGCCACCGAAGCCGCTTTTGCCATTATGAACTCGGCAAACTGAATTCAAATGGGTTCTTTGACATGCTAACATAGTATGACATGCGTATCGTATTTTTGCCGCCTTTCAAAAATCACTTACCACGGCCAGGAGCGAACCTGAAATCTTGGGGTTAGTAGACCGACACGCTATCCACTCACCCACCGTGGCAAGCTGGGGAGGAAATGAAACAAGAGTTGTTCAACGCAGATCTGCAGGAAAGATGAAAGAGAGAAGCCAAGCACAGTGGTCTAGTGGTTACTAACCCCTGGCTGTAGTAAGTGATTTTTGAAAGGTGACAAAAACTACTACACTATGCCATGCGATGTTGGCATGTTAAAGAAAGTTCCCCTGGGGTAAACTTGGTGGCTATCCTCAATAGGTAACTGTACAGGAGGTTTCCATTAAAACACCAAACTATATGAAAGTGGAACCCCGAGGGTAGCTTTCTCTGCTCTAGTCTAATGATGGGCGACAATTTATAAGGGAAAGGATTCAATGGAAACAAAAACCTGTGGCCTACTTTGACGGCCTACAGTATTTTAGTTCGTCACCTTGCCTGAAGGTGGTCCAGTAAGAGCATAATACGTGCAGTCATTTGGAATGTGGGTCAGCGCTAAATTGATTAGCTTCCAGCTGTACTTCAATGCTGGGTGGGGTCAGTAACCCAAACAACAGTCGTTTCACAATGCTTCATTGATAAACACAGCTTTGGGGCATCCAGTGTGAAAGAACTAAAAATATAGACAGGGATGAGAGCGAATGTTGATGACCTAAGAAGTCACCTAGAATTAAAACGATATTTTATTATTATTATTAACTAGCAACCCACTCCGGCTTCGCCCGGGAACAGTTATGAATGCATTACTTGATAAGCGCTTTTATTTTCGATGCCAATGAACTACGACCTATATCCGTTTTACGTCTCGGCATGATGGGTTAAAATCACTGACTGGAGTATTAATTATATTATCATGGAGATGCATGTGCAACGAATTGCTGTCAGACGTAATTTAAGAATGGTGAGGTGCATGAAACACAAATCCCCCTTCCGTCCAATCTTAATTTGACTATGTATTTTGCGGAACAAAAAGTTCACAAGCGAAATGAAGAGAAGCCGAGTTGCACATCCAGGGAATCTCCAAACACAACCACTCTTCTCTGAAGTCTTAACTCAACACGACTCGACAGTTTGTTGCTGGCTTTACCTGGGGTAATAGACTCGCCCGCTAGCTAGGCAGTAACTGGGGTTATAGCCCCTAGTTAGCTCGTAAACTGTCGCCTCAGTAATTGAATGGAGATTGTTGGAAAAAATGAAAGTGTAAAAACACTCATAGTTGGTGAAGTATTGAAGATAGAGATATGCTCTCACGGACTTTCTTGTAGAACTTTTCTTGCTGAACAATTTTTACACTCATAATGTATAGATATTTTTAACAGTTTGCCCAGCGTAAGCTTAAAAAGCAAACGACTTCAGGTTTTCTTTTCGACCTTTCCACTGAAATCGTTAGTGCTTGGCTTCCTTTGATCATAAATAAATTATTATCTACAGAAACCTTCCTCGAGAATTATATCCTTTACCGAATGGTGAAAACCGCATCACAATCCATTCAGTGGTTCTCGAGGTTACTCGTGACTTCCAAGAATCGGGGACTTAAGTTAGTTATTGTTGTTTTAAGGGGTGGAACTACGAGGTCATCTACCCCCTCTTAACACAGATTAAAGAATACAAATTTGGAATTGAATTTAAAATTTTGAGGTGGACACCTAGATTTAAAAAGACCAATAATTGATAATACAAAAACAAAAAAATTAAATAAAAATAAAAATTATAAAAATAAACAAAATTACGGAAAGACAAAAAATTATCATTCAGAAACGAACAAGTCGTTGAGTTAATGTACGCTGGAAAATTTAGATTGCTGGCCCTAACACACTCTCACTTATAAAGTGGATAACGCGATCAGCAGCCACCGCGTCATCGGCTAATATAAGTTTGAGCGTCATCTGCAAACCAAGGTTTCTTCGTATGTCAGTAAGATCCACACAATCGGGGACTTAGTTTTATACTAAGTAGAGATTATTAATTTAATTGATATTAGGAATTGGATCAAATTTCATCGGTATTTAAAAACAGGCTTTATTTCCTTGCATCAGGTATGGCGTCCTAAAAAAGATTGAAAATAATGGGATGGGTATATCTTAAGTTTAATGTCAGGTCGAAACATACTATAATTTAATTCAAGTATTGATCGGCTATATTTTAAACTTCAGAATTCATCTATCAATACGGATATCAAAAAACATTTTGCAATAATGGCAAATGTATTTGCATTATATGAGTACATTTGAAGTTTAAATAAATGAATGATTTTTGTAGAACAATATTGACAAATTGTTGAGAGGTTACACTCCTCAAAATGTCTGCCGTAGGAACGACCTGCTAGCTCAGAGGGGTCTTGCAAACTTACGTAAGCTAAAAAGATGATATATTGGCTTTCACGACCAGTGAATTAAAACACAGCAATTATTGCAGGTTTGTGCCGTGTCTTGTGCCTTGCTGAGTTTTAATTCACTGGCCGTGAAAGCCAATATACCATCTTTTTGGAAGCCTTCATAGGGAGGTTTATGGCTGCTTGAGATTTTAGTTCTCGCAGCTAAGTAGTGCAGTTGCACTCTATATAAAGGGAGGTAGCGCGCAGTTCGTTACTCCTGTGGGGGTCCGGGCGAGGACACCAAGAGCCCGCCGATGAGCCAGCTTGGTGTCCTAGGCGAAACGCCACACAAGACACGGCACAAACCTAGAAGAATTGCTGAGTTTTAATTCACCGGCCGTGAAAGCCAATATACCATCTTTTTGGAAGCCTTCATAGGGAGGTTTATGGCTGCTTGAGCTTTTCTCTCTCTCAGTAAAGAAGCGCAAGTGCGCTTCATAAAAAGGGAAGTAAGGGGTCCGGGCAGGGCACCAAGAGCCCGCTGATGAGCCAAATTGGTGTCGAAGGTGAAACCCCACACAGGACTCGGCACAAACCTAGAAAAAATTGCTGAGTTTTATGTAAGCTATCTTGTTTTATAATGGTCAAAAATAGATCATTGTAGTGAGAAAATGAAATTGTTGCAAAAATAAAATAGGCCTAGAGATTTATGAGCACAAATCAGCGAAAAATATAAACTATTGGATAATAAAAACCCATTTCTCGTCTTTTCAAAACTTGGAATGGATTTTACAATACAGTATTAGGCACGGTTTTAATTATTATTATTAATTAAACACAATGTGTACAAAGAAAGAATAGGCTATATGAATAAGATAATACTGATTTGTATCAGTGTTTAGCAATGTGCTGATCGGTTGTGATCTTTCAGCACAGTCTCCAAGATGATACAGAGAGCATAGGCGACATATGCACTTTTCTGTCGGTTTGTGAAATTTCGGATGTGTACATATTTCACTATGAAAACCACGTGCAGCGTAACGCGTGAAGACGTGGCGTGACTTGAAATTTGGTCCTTTCCATTCGTGATTTGTCATTGCTTCAGTATCGTACAATTCCCTTAGAATTTGACGTGCTTTAGTTTTCCTTTCTTCCAAGACCGCGTCCAAGGCAGCCGTGTTGGGTAGCTTGAAGAGCGATTTGATATCTTCCAGAATGAATGTTTCATTTCCAACATGATATGCGATTCGATTTTCCGAAAACTTGGATATCTGTAGAATGCGTTTTAAGTACCTGGCTTTTATATTTTCAAGTCGTTTTAAGTTTGTTGCCGAAACATTATTCCATATGAGATGAATACCATATGTTGCTACTGGGGCCACTTTAATTTTAAATAGTGCCAATGCTGTAGCTAGTGATAGATTGTAAGCTTTAGGAATTTCATACATTGCTTTGATGGCTGCTGCTGTTTTTTCTTTAATGTGTGTAGTAAAGGCTGTTCCAGTAGTTTGCAGGGTGATTCCCAGGTATGTGTACGAGGTAACGATTTCAAGCAGATCTTCGCCACTGGTGAACTTGTCCGATGCGCACAGTTTCCCTCCACTTCTAAATTTCATAACTTTTGTTTTCTCGCTGTTAATGCTCAAGAAGTTATCCTTCGCCCAGTACCGGAGTCTATCTAGGCAATTCTGCAGGATGACAGGATCCTTGGCTAATAACACCATATCATCTGCTTACATTATAAGCTTTACATTGGTTTCATGAAGTATTTGTACAATGTCTGCTGTCATCACATTAAAAAGTAAAGGACTCATAGGATCCCCCTGCAATACTCCTTTTGATTGAATTATGGGTGATGTATAAGTGATTCCATCAAATATCTTCACAAAGTTAACGTTCAGGATTAGTTTCAATATCTCCACTTCATGTTCCATTGCGCCTGGGATTGTCTCAAGTTTGTGGATGAGTAAGTTTCTATCTACTGTATGCTATCAAACGCTTTGGCATAGTCAATAAAATAATAATAATATCGTATGGCCTCGGGTGCCGGGTGCAAACTTTGTAATTTGACACCCAGAGGGTCGCTTGCATGTCGAATTTCGTTGTTCCTTGAATCACTATGAAAGTCAAGGAGGTTAGATATCTAAGCTCCTTGAACACACTAGCGCTTTCTAGTAGAGAAATGAGGAACTTTGTGTTGGCGGAAACTCCCGAGATTAATTTTGCCATTATGAACACGGCCTACTGAATTAAAATGGGTTCTTTAACATGCCAACATCGTATGACATGCGTGTCGTATTTTTGTCACTTTTCAAAAATCACTTACCACGGCCAGGAGCGAACCTGCAATCTTGGGGTTAGTAGACCGACACGCTATCCACTCACCCACCGTGGCAAGCGGCATAGTCAATGAAAATGGCATGTAGAGGTGTACTTGGCTGGGCTAGGGCTTCGGTGATATCCCGGAGGACTTCTCCAACGGCTTGTAACGAGGATCTACCTTCCACAAAACCATATTGATTTGGAGGTATTATTTGCTTTACCCATGATGACATGCGATTCTTCAAGAGTTTTGAGAGTATCTTAAAAATATTGTTTTCCAGCGCTATCACGTGATATGAGCTAGGATCGTCCTCTCTGCCTTTACCTTTGAACAGAGTGAGGAAAAACAAAATCAGAATTTCATCATTATCTGACCCCCAAAATGGCAATACAAATACACCCGTCGCTCCTCTGATGGCCCACATTGACGCGGGTCAAACTGTAGAAGGCCAGGTCACGTGAGGAGACACCGCTGCTCGCTCTTTGCCAAGGCCTTGACGGTATATCACACGCATAGTAATTAAATACGGTTAGTGGCACGTCCTTTACTTCCGACACGGCACTCAAAGGAGTCACGATCCCATTTTACTGCCGTACTTGGTGTGCTTCAATACCAATGCTTCAGTTTAAGATTATAGTGATATATTCAGGTTATCCACTCGTAATATTTAACAGTGACGTAGCCAGGCAGATCAGCAGGCGTTCTGGATCTTGTAACATGCTGCAATCACAGAACTCATCATTGTTGACGAGCAAGTTCCATTTGTTGAGATTGTTCTTGCAGTGTGAAACCCCCGTTCTCAGCCTGTTCAATGATTTCCAAATTCCATATGGCAAGTTGTGACCAGGTGCCATTTTTAGCCTATTTTCAATTTTGAAAAAATAGGCTTATGAGATCACCTTTTGTCCGTGTGTGTGTGCGTGTGTGTGTGTGTGTGTGTGATTCGTGTGTGTGTCCCCCCCTAATAAAATCTAAACGGCAGGAGCGATTTCAATGAAACTCGGAAAGTTCATAGCACTATTTCCGGCGACCTCGACCGTGCCCTTCAAATTTTGTTACGACTCACCAATCCAACATGGCGGCTGTGCGAAATATTTCACCAGCATTCAATATCTCCGAAACTATTACCCTGACATTTTCTATGGTGATAGAGGGAACTACTATAAGTTCACTTATGTGACTTTTGAAAACCTGGTAACTACAAAACCAACATGGCGGCCAAGCGAATTTGCGACTTTTAAATAGACGTTTCTCGCGATTTGACCAACCAAACGCAATGAAACTTGGTACAGTATATGTTTATATACATTGTAATGCACCGACATCTAACTTCGTTCAATTGTTTACATAATCACAAGATGGCGGATGTGCGAAATATTTCACCGGCATTCTATATCTCTGAAACTATTAGCGGTATCTCCCTAAAATTTTTGTACGGAGATAAAGGACACTACTGGAAGTCCATCTATAAGATTTTCAAAACCCGGTTAACTACAAAACGAACATGGCGGCCAAGCGAATTTGAAAATTTTAAATAGACCTTTCTCGCGATTTAATGTTCCAAGCGCACTGAAACCTGGTACAGGAAATATTTATACACATTTTAATCCACTGGTATCTAATTTAGTTCAATTGTTTACATAACCTCAAGATGGCGGCAGTGCGAATTTTAAAATTAAGTTTTTATTTCTTGTGATGTAGTCATGCGATCGAAGTGAAAGTTTGAATAATGAACCTCCGCAATAATTTTCCTTTAATGGTACATGACTCTATGGCCTATACATTTAACAATCCAACATGGCGACCATCCGAAATATTTAGACGATACTGAATATCTACGAATCTATTTTAGCAATCAAACTGCATTTTTTAATGTTCATAGGGGCTATGAACTTAAGTTCACCTATAGGACTTTAAATAACCTGGTGATCAAAAATCCAACATGGCGGTGACGCGAATTATAAATATTCACATGGACGTTTCTCGCAAATTAACCATCCGCGTGCAGTGAAATTTGGTACAGTAAATCTTTATCCGAATGTTAATCCACTGGCATCTAATTTAATTCAATTGTTTCCATGACCTCAAGATGGCAGCTGTGAAAAATTTTTACATCTCCTTTTTTTTTTCTTGTGTCCTAATTATGCGATTGAAGTTTGAATACTACACGTTCACAATAATCTGCATGTAACAGTACATAACTCTAGGACCTACATATATAAAATCCAACATGGCGACCATCCGAAATACTTAGTCGGTTCTCAATATCTACGAATCTATTACAGCAATCAAACTGAAATTGTGTATGTTGATAGAGGCAATTAACATAAGTAGGATATATGAAAATAGGCTGTATAGTTCTTCACGGAACTACTTGTTTCTGATTGAGGAATAGTTGGGTCTGTGATCTCTGTCTTTCATATCTACACACGGGCAGCTTCTTGTGAGCCTTCGAGGGCTGTTACTCCCCTCAAAAAGCTGTTTCTGGACTTAAGTCTCTGTCGGGCTGGTTGTTGGCCGAAAAGTGGATGCCTTGAATCGGTTTCTTGCCGTTTCTTCTCAGATGCTGCTGCTACCATTCTTCGGACATGAGATGGAGAAATTCCAATAAGAGAATAGATCTTCTGAAGTGGTGTTGGTCTAAGACACCCAGATACAATCCTGGAAGTCTCATTCAGAGCTATATCCACCTCTTTGGAATGTGGAGAAGAAAGCCAAACTGGTGCTGCATATTCAGCAGCTGAGAAGCTCAGTCCAATGGCTGAAGTTCTGAGAGTGGTGGGGTGAGCACCCCATGTCCTTCCTGTTAGGCATCTTAGTATGTTATTTCGTGCAGATACTTTACTTTTGGTGTTCAAGCAATGTTGCTTGAAAGACAGAGAAAGACGCTGAAAGAGGATGACACCACTTATTAGAATAATATGCCCGCAATGTTATTATCAATTGTTTCTTGAGATTATGCTGATGAAGACCAAAATGTGGTCGAAAATAGTTCAATAAACATCTGCTAGTAATTTATTTTATTGAAATTTGGTAGATTACTTTCAATGCCATTGGTATTTAATTGAACTTGTTTAAGAAATGATAACTCGATATAAGTTTATTTAACAAGCATGAACATTTATGGGAATTATTATTTATTTCATCGGTAATTATAACATATTCAAGTTAAATATAAATGGGGTGGGGGGAAGAAGTTAAAATACAAATAAAATCCTACGACATAACATGATGAACTCTTCGTGACCTTGGGATGTAAAATTGTGTTTGCTGTCGAACATGAAAAGGGATGAAAATAAGTAATTTTTGACAGTCAATTTTTCTAGTCATAATTTCCCTTCTAATTTAGTGAGGTGATCTGATGAATGCAGCAGGTTGTAAATGGAACACAAGGTATACAGACCAACAGAATGTTATAACATGCATTAGCCGTTACAAATTCATTCTTCAGGCATAAGAGCATTAATGTCCTTTCTGATAGGAGGGCATGCATATCAGATCTATGATTGGCAGTAACAATTAATGATATGATGTTACACGAGAGAATTTGACGATCATTACTTAAACTGTAGCAAGAATAAAACTGAGGGAATGTGCAAGACGTTAAATATTGAGCGACGGAAGGTAGGAAGAAAGGAAGCTGGGAAGAGAGGAAGGTAGGAAGAAATGAAGGAAGCTGGGAAGAGAGGAAGGTAGGAAGAAAGGAAGGAAGCCGGGAAGAGAGGAAGGTAGGAAGAAAGGAAGGTAGGAAGAAACGAAGATAGGAATGTAGGAAGAAAGGAAGGAACCTTGTAGTTTTTCGTGACCGTTAATATTGCGATCATTAATCATGGGACCTCCTTTATACGTGGAATCCGTACCTCAGGACATAGTATTTCACTTCGAAAACTTCACATGCATTGACCGGGAATCGAACACGGTCTACTTTGGTGAGAGACAAACAGCTTGGCCACTGTGCCACCACGCCAAACAAGTAGTTCCGTAAAGAACTAAATAATCTATTTTCATCTATCCTACTTATGTTAATTGCCTCTATCAACATACACAATATCAGTTTGATTGCTGTAGCCTAATAGCTTCGTAGATATTGAGAACCGTCTAAATATTTCGTATGGTCGCCATGTGGATTTTTATATATGTAGGCCATAGAGTTACGTAGGCTACTATTAGATGACGATTATTGCGTCGGTTCATTATTCAAACTTTAATAATAATAGTAATAATAATAATAATGTTATAAGTTTTACGTCCCTTTTACAGTAACTGCTCCGACTTTTAGAGACGCCAGGGTGCCGGAAATTAGCCCCGAAGGCGATCTTTCACGTGCCAGTAAATCTACTGACACGGCTTCCTCGCATTTGCGCACCCCCAAATGCCAGCTGACAGCACCAGAATACGAACCAGCAACCTTGGGTTCAGCAAGCGAGAACGTTACCACTGAGCCACGCAGCCAGCCTCAAACTTTAACTTTAACTACGATTGCATGATTAGGACACAAGAAATAAAAGCTTAATTTTGAAATTTCCCACAGCCGCCAAACAATTGAACTAAATTAGATGTCAGTGCATTACAATGTGCATAAAAACTTGCTGCACCTAGTTTCACTGCGCTCAGATGGTTAAATCACGAGAAAAGTGTATTTAAATGGATCAAATTCGCTTGAGCACCATTTTCGTTTTGTATTTAACAGGATTCTGAAAGTCACATAGGTGAACTTCCAATAGTGCCATTTATTACCGTACAAATTTTCAGGGTGATATCAGTAATAGGTTCGGAGATATAGAATGCCAGTGAAATATTTCACACAGCCACCACGTTGGATGATGAGACGTCATAAAATTTGAAGGGCATGGTCGGGTTAGGGCAATATAGTACTATGACCATACCGAGTTCCATTGAAATCGCTCCAGCCGTTTAGATATTATTTCATTTATGAAAAAAGTAGGTTTATTAGATCGTCTCTTGTCCGTGTGTCTGTGTGTGCGTGTGTGTGTGAAGATTTTTGTGTGTCCCCCCTAATAACGTCTAAACGGCTGGAGCGATTTCAATGAAACTCGGTAAGTTCATAGCACTATTCCGGGCGACCCCAGTCGTATCCTTAAAATATTGTTACGTCTCACCAATCTAACATGGCGGCTGTGTGAAATATTTCACCAGCATTCAATATCTCCGAAACTATTACCGATATCACGCTGTAATTTTGTACGGTGCTAAAGGGAACTACTAGAAGTTCACCTATGTGTCATTTATAAACCTGGTAACTACAAAAACCAACATGGCGGCCAAGCGAATTTGAGACTTTTAAATAGACGTTTCTCACGATTTAACCAACCTAATGCAATGAGACTTGGTACAGTATATGTTTATACGAATTGTAATGCACCGACATCTAATTGCGTTCAATTGTTTACATAACGTCAAAATGGCGGCTGTGCGAAATATTTCACCAACATTCTATATCTCTGAAACTATTACCAGTATCACCATGAAATTTTGTACGGAGATAAAGGGCACTACTGGAAGTTCATTTACGAGACTTTTAAAAACCGGTTAACTACAAAACGAACATGGCGGCCAAGCGAAGTTGAAAGTTTTAAATAGATTTTTCTCGCGATTTAATGATCCAAACGGAATAAAACTTCGTACAACAAATATTTATACACATTGCAATGCACTGGTATCTAATTTAGTTCAATTGTTTACGTAACCTCAAGATGGCGGCTGTGCGAATTTCGAAAATTAAATTTTTATTTCTTGTGTTCTAATCATGCAATCGAAATCAACATTTGCATAATGAACGTACACAATGATCATTATCTAATAGTACATAACTATGTGGCCTACATATATTAAAATCCAACATGCCGACCATCTGAAATATTTAGACGGTTCTCAATATCTACTAATCTACTACAGCAATCAAACTGAAATTTTGTAAGTTATTATTATTATTATTATTATTATTATTATTATTATTATTATTATTATTATTATTATTATTATTAAATCGTTACAAATACACACATTTTACAAAATTCAGAATAACTGTACACATTTTATGAATTTCCTTACACTTCCTACTCATTGTTTAACCTGTAAATTTACAATTAATAAATTATATTGTTACAATATGATAAAGACTGGTCGAAATAGGATATCAAATTCATACAGAGCAGGAAGAGATATCACATATGCCACTAAAAGGTGCAACCTTGTGTGTGGCATGCATATCATTGATTACTATTTCAAAATATTTTATAATGGCTTAGCCGAATAACACGTTCTATGTAAATGATGTATACACTAAAAAATAATGAATAAGAAGGAACATTTAATTTGCGTTTGCATAAACTTGTAGGCTCAACTAATTATATTTTCAATTTCGATTTTGTTTTCTCTGAGAAAATGTTTTATATGCATCTTCAGGTTTGCATGATTTCCTTTAAATTCTTTTAATTTAATTGGGAGAATATTATATAATTTTGGTGAGAAATACAGAAAGTTACGTTTGGCTATACTTAACTTAGGTTGATATAAAATAGAGTGATTCTCTGTAATGCTTCTGGTTTCATATCCGCGACTAACAAATTGAATTCTATTTCTATCTTTAAAAATGTATTTATATATTTCAACAGCATACAATTGTTTAATGTTGAAGACCCTTGTCTCGGCATACAGTCTCATAGTCGGATATCATCTATCTTTCTTCAACATTATTCGCAGTATGAGATTCTGCACTATCTGAACACTTTTTAGTACAGTTTCATAGGCGCCTCCCTAGGCAAGAACTGACTGGACTAGAGCATGGTAGATGTCTTTTATTAATTTGTAATTGACAATATGTTTTAAATTGTGAAATATATAGATTGTTCTTCTTATTTTACTTGTAAGGTGTGTGCATTGGCTTTTCCATTTCATGTCACTATCTATAAATAATCCCAGATATTTAACTGTATCCAATTTAGCTATTTTAGGACAGTCACAGTTCTGATTACAATTCAAAGTGTGTATTTTTAATTCATTAAAATCATCTTCAACTGCTTTTAAACTGAATCTTACGAACTCTGATTTAGTGATATCACTCTTATTCTTGTGTGATTCTTCCAAATAATCTTTATATTTTATGTTTATCAACACTAATTGACTCATAACTTCAAAGCATGCTCATTAGGTTATAGTCTCATTTCTCCAATTATATTATACCGCCTTTTCCTTGGTCATGTATTGTGTCAAAAGCGTCGCTTTGAATACACTTCAATTGCTTATTTGTATACTTACTCTACATGTATTATAATTTAGCATATGTGTAGTTAGTTCGTCATCTATGTAATGAAGTATGTACTGTTCCCCACGACAGAGCTCTGCTCTCGGGAATCTTTTTCTAGACAAATAAATAAATAAATATTCAAAAATAGTTCGTTACCATCTAGCCATATCTTTAAAGTTTTCAATGCAGCAGTTGCAATTTGTTTTACATTTCCCCATGTTCTACCTTCAACACAAACTACCGTATCATCTGCGTATGATATGACATTAACATTTTCAATTCCATGTATAGATGATTCAATATCGTTGATAAAAATAAAAAATAATAATGGACCCAGCACTGTGCCTTGTGGTATTCCTCTTTTCACTCTTAGAGGCTCTAAGCATAAGTTTACCTATGAGACGTTCAATAACCTGGCGAGCACAAATCCAACATGGCGGCGACGCGAAATTTAAATACTCAAATGGACGTTTCTTGCGTTTTAACCTTCCGAGCGCTGTGAAACTTGATACGATATATGCTTATACAAATTTTAATCGACTGGCATCTAATTCATTTAAATTATTTTCATAACCACAAGATGGCGGCTGGACGAAATTTTAAAATCCTGCTTTTATTTCTTGTGTCCTAATCATGCGATTGAAGTTTGAATAAAACACCTACACAATAATTTTCATGTAATCTTATATATAAAAGTGAAAGTCTGTATGTATGTATGTATGTATGTGGGTATGTGGGTGGGTCTGTTCCGTATACAAATCTACACCGTTCCACCAATCTCAACCAAATTTTGCATACACATAGTTTAGGACCCAGAACGAACCGCTGGCTACATGAATTTTCGATAGTCTTTCTCATTCTTCTGATTTCGGCCCTTTTGCACTCAAGCACAGGCAAATCAAATCATAAAATATACTCATGAAGGAATAGCAAGGCAGATAGTTTCCATGGCAACATAGCTCAAGTCGAGACACGGCCGACTGGATGCCATTCGCGCTCTGCACTACCGGTATAGAAAATGAGGATCTTTACTTGAAATCCCGTTAGTTACTCAACTACTCACACAGCACTGTCAACCGAGTTTAGCATAACAAAGACTTGACACCATCTTCTACTATATATTTGTCAAATACCACTCACTCACTCATTCATTCATCACGAAATCTCAGAAACCACCGAACGGATTGGAATGAAATTTGGTATGCAGCTTCCTCAAGGGACGCAAATGCTCACTAAGAGAGGATTTTTGCATATTCAGGTTCTAAAGGGGTGTTAAGGGGGTAGACCTGCATTTCATTGAATAGCAATATCTCCCGATTAGTTTCATTGGGGGATGTGATACTCGGCATATAAACTAATCATTAAAAATAAGAATACATGTGTCTGAGGGTTTTTCGATGTGGTGTATATTATGAGGTGAAAGGGGTGAACAGTGGGGATTAAAAGATTCCTAACGGAGCGTGTATCTCGTAAACGACATAGGCGAGGAGTTTGAAACTCAGCGAAAAAAATCAACATAAAAAAGAAGTAAATATGTGTTTGACCGGTTTTTCATAAATCCAATTTATGGAGCCCACGGGGAGGGGTGAAATTCTGGGGGGGGGGGGGGGGGGAAACAGGAAAGAAAGTGACCTAACTGATTGACTGACTGACTCACTCATCAAACTCAGGGGAAAATTAAGTAAGTAAGTAAATAGCTGTTTGACAGTTTTTTTTCTTAAATCAAATTTAAGGGGTTCATGGGGAGGGGTGAATTTCTGAAAAAAGAAAATTGAAAGAAAATGTCCCGACTCACTCACTCACTCATCATCGCCCAGCCAAAATTATTGAAGTTAGAAACATGACATTTTAGGGATATATTCATTGTTTGTCAAAACCGTCTACTAAGGGAGGATTTTCGGATAATCAGGTTCTAAAGGGGGTCTTAAGGGGGTTAAACCTGCATTTCATTGAATAACAATATCTCCCGATTGGTTTCATTGGGGGATGTGATACACGGCATATAAACTCATCATTAAAAAGTAAGAAGACACCTGTCTGAGGGTTTTTCGATGTGGTGTATATTATGAGGTGAAAGGGGGTGAAAAGTGGGGATTGAAAGATTCCTAACGGAGCGTGTATCTCTTAAACGACATAGGTGAGGAGTTTGAAACTCAGCGGGAAAAAAATCAGGATAAAAATAAGTAAATATGTGTTTGACAGTTTTTTTATAAATCCAATTTAAGGGTCCCATGGGGAGGTGTGAAATTCTGGGAGGGGGGGGGGGCAGAAAAGAAAGTGTCCTAACTGATTGACTGACTGACTCACTCATCAAACTTAGGGGGGAAAACTGCTTTAAAGTAAGTAAATAGCTTTTCGACAGTTTTTTGAACAATCAAATATAAGATGTTCATCGGGAGGGGTGAAATTCTGAAGAAAAAAAATTAAAGAAAATGTCCTGACTCATTCTCTCACTCATCATCACCCAGCCAAAAATATTGAAGTTGGAAACATGGCAGTTTGGGGATATGTTCGTTGTATGTCAAAACCGTACACTAAGGGAGGATTTTTGGATATTCAGGTTCTAAAGGGGTCTTAAGGGGGTTAAGCCTGCATTTCATTGAATAACAATATCTCACGAGTGGTTTCATTTGTGGATGTGATACTCGGCATATAAACTAATCATTAAAAATAAGCAGACATGTGTCTAAGGGTTTTTCGATGTGGTGTATTATTATGAGGTGAAAGGGGTGAAAAGTGGGGGTTGAAGGATTCCTAACGGAGCGTGTAGGCCTATCTCTTAAACGGCATAGGCGAGAAATTTGAAACTCAGCGAAAAAATCAGCTTAAAAAGTAAGTATATTGGTGTTCGACCGTTTTTTTTTCATAAATTAATTTAAGGGGCCAATGGGGTGGTGTGAAATTCTGGGGGGAAAAAGGAGAGAAAGTGTCCTAACTGACTGACTAACTCACTCACTCATCAAACTCAGGGAAAAAAGACAGATTAAAAAACAAGTTAATAGGTGTTCAAGCGTTTTTTCATCAATCCAATTTAAGAGGCCCGTGGGGAGGGGTGAAATTCTGGTAAAAATAATTGAAAGAAAATGTCCTGTCTGACACACTCACTCATCACGCCCAACTAAAACTATTCAAGTTGGATACATGAAATTTTGGGAATATGTTCGCTGTATGTCGAAAACGTCAACTAAGGAATGATTTTTGTTTATTCGGGTTTTAAAGAGGTGTTAAGGGGGTAAACGTGCATTTCATTGAATAACGATATCTCATGAGTTGTTTCTTTGGGGATGTGTTATTCGGTATATAAACTAGTCATTAAAAATAATCAGACATATGTCTAAGGGTTTATCGAAGTGGTGTATATTATGAGGTGAAAGGGGTGAAAATTGGGTGTTGAAGGATTCTTAACGGAGCGTGTATTTCTGAAACGACATAGGCGAGAAGTTTGAAATTCGACGGGAAAAACAGCTTTAAATACAAGTAAAGAGGTGTTCGACCGTTTTGTCATAAATCCAATTTAAGGGGCCCTTGGAGAGGGGTGAAATTCTGGGGGGGAAAAAAACAGGAAAGAAAGTGTCCTAACTGATTGACTCACTTTCTCACTCATCAAACTCAGGGGGAAAATAGCTTTAAATAAGTAAATAGGTGTTCGACCGTTTGTTTCATAAATCCAATTTAAGGGGTTCATGGGGAGGGGTGAAATTATCAAAAAAAAATTGAAAGAAAATGTCCTGACTGACTCACTCACTCATCATCGCCCAGCCAAAATTATTGATGTTAGAAACATGAAATTTTGGGGATATGTTCGTTGTATGTCGAAAACGTCCACTAAGGAAAGAGTTTTGGATATTCAGGTTCTAAAGAAGTGTTAAGGGGTAAATGTGCATTTCATTGAATAACAATATCTCACGAGTAGTTTCATTTGGGGTTGTGATACTTGGCATATATTCTAATCATTAAAATAAGCTGACACATGTCTAATGGTTTTTCGATGTAGTGTATATTATAAGGTGAAAGGGATGAAAAGTGGGGTTTGAAAGATTCCTAACGGAGCGTGTATCTCTTAATCGACATAAGCGAGGTGTTTGAAACTCGGAGGGAATCAATCAGCTTAAAAATAAATAAATAAATAAATAAATAAATATATAAAATAAATAGGTGTTCGACCGTTTTTTTTTTCATAAATACAATTTAAGGGGCCTAGGGGGAGGGGTGAAATTCTGGAAGAAAAACGTCCACTAAGGAAGGATTTTTGGATGTTCACTCTCATCGACCAACCAAAACTATTAAAGTTAGAAGAATGATATTTTGGGGATATGTTTGTTGTGTGTCGAAAATGTCTACTAAGGAGGGATTTTTGGATATTCAGGTTCTAAAGGGGTGTTAACGGGGTTAAACCTGCATTTCATTCAATAACAATATGACACGACTATGACGCGAGCGAAGCGAGGCTAAAAATGAGATGGTGTGTGTGTATTACTCAATCACGCAAGTACCACTGGTCCGATTTACATGAATTTTACATGGAAGTAGCTGATTTACCTGGTTAACATATAGGTCATTTTTTATTTCAATACTTTGCACTATTTAAAGATGGCGACCATTTTAGTGACGTCACTACACCCTTTGGTTTCAAACTTTCATATTTCCATTTCAAATAAAAAGAGAACGCTAAGAAATAGCAAACTTTTGATGGCATATACGAGGTTTAAAATTACATTTTCTATCCGAAAGGTATCTCCAACGGTTAGCGAGAAAAACCTAAATTTGTGCTATAAAACACGGTCAACGCCGAGCGGTGTAGTTGGACTAAATGTTCCATCCTTAATATCCCTCTGCGCAGCATCTCGCCTATCCCCTGTTTTAACTGTCACCTTCACATTTTAATTTATTTATGACGCGTAGCGAAGCACGGGTACTTCAGCTAGTAGTACATAAATCTAAGGCCTATAATATAAAAATCCAACATGGTGACCATCCAAAATATTTAGACGGTTCTCAATATCTACGAATCTATGACAGCAATCAAACTGACAATTTGTATGCTGATAGTGGCAATGAATATTAGTAGGGTATATGAAAATAGGCTAGTTAGTTCTTCACGGAACTACTTGTTTCATAAATGAAAGGAAAATGTTAAGCAAAGAACATACAGCCTACTTCCTCCTAAATGTATGGGTATAGTTTTAACTTTTTGTCTTTATCAAGGAGTATAATAGAATCGTTTCTTGAGAAGATATAACTCAAGAATTTTATGGAAAGGAGACATGATCGATCGGACGTGGGCAACATCCAACTTTGAGTTGAGGCATGTGTTTACACATTTGGCTGTCCATGGCTTTCACCACCTTAATAGCGGCTTCGGTGACGTAGTTGGTAGCATGCTGAACAGCTGCGCCCAAGATCGCGGGTTCAATCCTGGCCGAAGTCGTCGGATTCTTAAAGAGCGTTAAAATCCTTCAATATGCCTTCCTTCGGAGGGGATGTAAAGCCAGCGCGGTGATCCCATGTCATAGATTTATGGCATGTGAAAGATCCATTCACTAAATAAACTTGTGTGAAGTTACACTTTTAGGCTAGATTTCGTTGAATGCTCTATCAAAGTTCCAACGTTCACCACTAGGAGTCAGTGACATCCGGTAGTGAAAGTCGGAACTACTTGAAATTGAACGAAACTTGTAGCTTACCCCAAGGGTGTCTGCTTGTTGCAGCTACAGCCTCTGGCGAGCCGAACTTGTCCTCAGGCCCTCCCGCACTAAAAGTCACACGCTAAATAAATAATAACAACCACCTTAATTGTATAAACAAATATTTCCATGACCCTACAGTGACGTGTGAATGCCAACTATATAGACAAGCGTGTGAACGCTACCACTTAGAGCTCTGTAGTAAAAGAAAACAATCAATCAAAGACTGCAATTCAAATAGCCTGAGTGCAATTATAGTGTAGCCTACATGTTAATTCATTATTTTGGATTGCTACTTGGTTGCATCCCTCAGGGGCTCACATTTAGTGGGACGTGGGTTGGCGACCACGGGGCCCCAGCTGAGTCCAGCATTGCTTCCACTTACTTGTGCCGGCTCCTCTCCGTCTTCTTTCCTGTCGACCTCACTTGGTCAACTCTTGTTCTCTTCCGACCCCGCCGGTATTAGGGTATCCGAGGCCTAGGGATTCTCTTCCTTTCCCGCCTTAATAGACCCTTGTCTCATCTTTTCTAATACCCTCTTTCTGCGAGGGGTCAGCCTTCTTTTTCTTTTCATGTTATCTCCTGCCTTCTGCTCAAGGACCTCAAGGAGGCAGGGTGTATGTAGCCCCACCACTTCTTGGCCACCCTAGATAATGCTACACCCTCAGGGGCTCACGGCTGGTGAGTTCGGGAGTTGGCGACCCCGAGGGATTCCTGAACTGGGTCCGGTTTCCCCCTTTTGTCCCTTACCTGTGGGTCAGACCTCCTCCTCTTTCATTTTCCTATCTGCCTATCATGGCTCTCCTTCCTTCCAAGTTCCTCAATCCGCATTCTTCGAGCGTTGAGGGCATTTCTTTTCCTCCTGTCCTTTATTTGCCTTATTCTCCTTTTGTTTTCCATTTCTTCTCCGAGTATATAAGTTAGTAGTTAGTTCTAGTTATAAGTTTACATTTCATTTTCATCTTCACCGCCATCCAAACCATTAGGGGCCGATAACCTAGATGTTAGGCCCCTTAAAACAACAATTATCATCATCATCATCATCATCATACTTGGTTGCAATAAAAGTATTAATTAATATCCTGAACTAGCACCAACAGCTAGTGTACAGGTACTATGCAGGATCGTTTGATCTTTAGTTCAAATAACATTTTCAAATAACACACAATAGGCTGTTACAAACACTTTAGAATAAAGGAAATATCGTATTATCAACTCGTCATTCTTCAAATTCGATGCGTATAGAATGCCAACGGAAGGCAAACCCATGGAGTCCCACATAGACCAGTCATGACATCTGGCGGAAAGGTTTCGCATAAGATAATCCTAATAGGGTGAATGCATTCTAGCGGCCATAATAGGAGACTTTTCAATTACAACTCTTCCAACGTCCAGGCCGGTGCGCAGCTCACATCCAGTTGGCGGTGTTTGTCACCCTCATAGTTCATCTGGTTGCTGTTAGATGTCTCTCGTGCAGATCCGATGGTGAATGTTGTTTTAATTAAATATATATTTTCCATTGTAATATGCACAATATAATGCTTAATTTTATAACGCCTGAGTAATTACAAAACAATAAATATTTTAAAAAATCAAGAAAAAAACTAACTCTGATAGGTTTTGAACCCCGGCCAAATGGGTAAAAGACTGACGCATTATCACACAGCCAAACATGTCCACCTAAATTCATCGTTATGAATTGACTTACATACAACGTCTTAACGTCTTAGCAAATAATGATTTGGACTGAACGATTTCTTCAGTAGGCTACATTGCATGTAATACTCAAACTAGTGAAATATAAGTCAGGCACAAGATATCACCTGCCATCTTGTCTTGTAACTGAGACGGCTCGGCTTTTTAAAGTCACTACCACCGTGTAATATTTTAATATGAACTTAAAATACCTAACGAGCCAAGTCCTTTAGGACAGTTTAAACCATTCTCGGTTCGATAACCGGAACTGTGGGTCCAAAGTTATAAATTATAATGCTTGCACAATTCACATGGCCGCTATCTTGAAATGGTCCTGCTGATGACCTTGTAGTTTGGGCGAAATATGCGTCCCATATGTAGGTATGTTGTTACCAAATTTGGTAGAGATCAGATGATTAGTTTAGTCGTAATTTGATTTTACGGTTTGAACGTTTGAGTGGCCGCCATTCAGTTTTGGTAAAGATGGCGGCGATATAAAACAAGACACTGAGGTGTCCTTTGCTAGTGCTACCTTTGTGCCTAATTTCGTTCAATTTTGTTCAGTCGTGTTTGAATTGAAAAGGGGGTCAGATATAAACACCCACAAACACATATTCACACACACAGGCAGACCTACAATGTTTGGACCGTGTAGATCTCATAAGTCTACTTTCATTTTTTTGCAAAAATTGTAAGTAGGCTAAAAATTACATACTTTTGAACGTGTGACGACTAGGCTCAAGGTAAGTGCTGCTCTCTTCGGGAGCGTAAGTGAACGAAAAGAAAGCTGACGACCAACAGATGCCGCTGCAATACTGAATGAGGTAAGACTCGGATATAGTCGTGTTAGCGCTACCTACTGGTAGTGGTCTGACCTAGTCTGCATGGCGCAGGTGTACGGTGGCGCTGTCAAGTACACAGGAGAGATAACTTGCAGGCCAAGTAATCTGACCTTTCTGTGCTTTCATCCCCATCCAGGATAGGTACGGTACTGGATTTGCTTCGGTATTTGTTGGAATGGTTCATTCGTTTTAGGGGCTATGGACAACTGAAACATCAGCACCATGTACTCGTGTGTATGTTCAATATTTGTCTGTTAACCTGTGTTTTTGTGGTGACTGTAGTAGTGGGCCTAATTGTAATTCTAAGGATCGGGAATGGGGTAGGTGCCCAGGATTTCAACCCAAGAAATATCCCTGCTTTTGCCTGGAGGGAGTCTGAAAGAATTCTTGGGATAACCGCTGTCAGTGCCGGGAATCGAACCGCCGGTCTCCGGACTTGATTCAGCTGCAATTTGACGGGCACGGCTACGCCACGAGGAAGCATTTGTGGAATAAACGCGGGGAAACTGCATTCATGTAGAGTACTGTCAGTGCTGGGGGGTTCGAACCCCGGATCACTGAAGAGCTCTCCATCGCAGCAGCGAAGCGTGACTTAGTTGTCGATTCATATAAAGGACTCGCGACATCCTGATCAAGTTGTTCTGTGTACTTGGGTGTGCGTGGAATCTGTTTAATAGCCTGCATCATTGCCATGGCTTTACTAATGTTTGCCGTTATAATTTGTGCTAGGATTTGGAGAGGAGGCAGCCGTGGCCTTACTGTAATTTTGGTTCCATCCTGGCATTCGCCTTGAGTAGATGTCCAAAACCTCGAGGATGGCTGAGGTGAGAATTGAACTCGCCTCTCCTCAGTTTTCCCTCACGAGGCTGAGTGAACCCCATTTCAGCCCTCAGACCAGAATAAAATTTCGTGTCCGAACCAGAAATCGAATCCGGGCCTCACGGGTAACAGCCAAGAATGCTAACCACTACACCACTTGGGTAACTTGCTGCATGGCGCAGCGGTAACCATCTCGTATGCAGTGACCAAGGTTGCAGGATCGAATCCAGGCGCAGTCTGTTTGCATATGAGGGAGCGAAAATGCGAGGGAACCGTGTCAGTAGATTTACACTGAAGAAAATGGAAATCGCAACACCCAGAAGGAGTGGTGCTACATTGCTGGAATTGAACATGCAGGACGAGAGTTCGGTTGTGATTCGATGATTACACTTTCAGGTCCCTCTGACCGCAAGTTTGGACAACAATCAATACAGGATGTGCCCACCACGAGCTGCAATACATGTAGACGCCTATCGACCAACACGTGCAGCGACAGTCCTTAGCGATAATCCAGCCTCACACAGCCCAATTATCCGAGACCTCTCAAACGGCGACAGTTGTTGATAGCGTGCTCTTCTCTGTCGTCGAGGCATGTTTGACGGGGAACACTTCACTGCACAGACTGCAAGTCAACTACGCTACACCCGAGTCCGTATACTGGACTTGATTCCTCCGCGACCAATCACGTGGGGAGACCTGTAGCAACAATTCAATGGGTCTGAAACTTTGATCGTTTACATACCTACATGACATCGTTCCATAACTTGAAAATCAACACAAACGACCAATGCCTTCATGGTGTTGCAATTTCCATTTTCTTCAGTGTATTCACATGAACTTAATATAACAAAACAGTGAAAAACACGTTCTTTAACAACGAGGTTTCATCGGGCGCCGCTGAGACAAGTGATTCAGCCTACTTAAAGTGTTGAACTGAATACATTGATTAACTAGAGAAAACATGTGATGCAATAACGAAACCATCCGTGTTTACTCGTAAATGACAGAATTAAAGAGATTGAAGAGAGAAACCTATGTGTTAGCCTATTTTATGAAAAAAAGAATGTCGATATAGAAAGTAATATTTCACAACAATAAGAATTATCTATTGGCAGTCCCTGTAAATACATTTACTCACCATTATCTTTGAGTCTTCAGTCTTTTGACTGGCTTGATGCAGTCCTCCATGCCTCCCTGTCCTGACCTAATCATTTCATCTCTAGAGTACATAGCTGCCATACCCTACATCCGAGGCAATCTGTTTAACATTTTCTAACCTTGGTCTACCCTTACACTTCTTGTCCTCAACACTTCCATCCATAACTAAGCTTGCTATTCCTGGGTGTCTTAATACTTGTCCTACTAACCTATCTCTTCTCTTCATCAGCAGTCGCCAGAAACATCTCTCCTCTTCCACTCGTCTTAATACCTCTTTATGGCTCAGCGGTCTAGTTATATGCCTCTCACCAAGGCGGTCCGGGTTCGATTCCCGGTCAATGCATGTGAGATTTTCGAAGTGAAATGCCATGTCCTGTGGTTCGGATTCCACGTAAAAGGAGGTCTCGTGGCTCCTAATCACAAGATTCACGGTCACGTAAAACTACAATCTTCCTTCCTTTTAATACCTCTTCGTTTGTTACCCTATCAACCCATCTGATCTTCATCATCCTCCTGTAACACCACATTTCAAAACCTTCAATTCTCCTCTTTTCTGCTGCACCAATAATCCAAGTTTCAGTTCCATAGAGCGCCATGCTCCAGACAAAGGTTTTCAAAAATGACTTCCTAATACCTATTCGATGTCAACAGGTTCCTTTTCTGTAGAAATGCTTTCCTTGCTTGCGCTAACCTATATTTTATATCCTCTTTACTTCGTCCATCACTGGTTATTTTGCTAAGTAACAGAAGTCTCCTACTACTTGACTAATTTGATGTCCATAGAGGTTTCTGATTTATTTCGGCTGCATTACAATATTTTTGTTTTAGATTCATTGATTTTCATCATGAATTCTCAGCATTATGTGGACAAAATTGTATTGCCATAATATTGTCACTGAATTGGCATTTCCGCGTATCTGGCAATGCTCTTCGATCCCATTGTTTTCCTTATGACTGGTCACGCCTTCCAGTCGTATGTGGATAAGCCAGCCAACGGAACAATTCACGTAAGGTTTATTTTCCTGTGTATAAATGTAAAGGAAAACAGATCTTCTATATATATAGGGGATATCTCATACGTAATGACGTCTTTTAACACCCGTCCTACTGTACCCGTTCGTCCAAGGTACGCGATGACCCGTCTGCTATTACATCGCGTACCTGGCATCCCAGGCCAGGAGTAAAGTTAAAAGTACACAGAATAAACAAGGAATGTGTCGGAAATTCAGTTGAAATATCACAAAAGCACTGGGTAACACGAGATAAAATATCGCCGGGTCGTTACGGGCTTAAATTTAACCATAGTTTCAAGTTAAAGGTGGGGCCATCAACTGAAACCCTAACAAATCACATCCTTCCTGGCTAAGCGTTAAATATGACAAAGGAAAGGATTGGGAAAACTCATCATCATGAGATCACAACTTAAAATAAAATAAAATTTATTTAAACTTGAGTGGTCAGACAGAAATAAAATAAATTCCTGCCTAGGAGTATGGTAGATTATAATTGTTATGATGTTAATGTCCTCTCAAATCATACCATATCCGCACTGCATCAAAGAAATATTATTGTTCACGTGCAAAAATAAAAATATATAGTTCTCTTGCGCTCTCAAGGTCACCGTAGCACTATGTCTTTCGTCACTGACATTTTGTGATCCCTGAGACCTATCTTTGATTAATCTAACATCAGCCACGTGAATTCAAGTAGATATTAAACTTTCTATCACACAACAAATTTTATATCAACGCTAACATGTAAATAATCATTAGTAAATGGCTTGAATGTCACTGTTCCAACTGTTGGAATATATATAATCACTCTTAAGATTAACAATAAATTTTTACACGTTATTTACATCACTTCTAACTACTACTCAGTTGTGAATCAAAATTCTGTTCTAATCATCTGTCATCATCCATCGAAAATTACTAATTGTTCATCACATCAGCTATCATTCAGTTATCTGTTCTATTCAAATCAAAATTATTAATTTCTTATCATCCGATAATTCAAATATTTATTATATTCATCATTTCATTAAATCATCTGCAGATCATCTCGTCTAATTTTATTTCATCATCTCATTTAAATTTAATTCATCAATTTAAATTATAATTCACCAACTTACTTAATGTTATTGTAAGTCATCAGCTTATTTAAATTCATTTAAATTCCATCAGCTTATTTAAGTTACTTCAACTTATTTAAATTTATTATAATTATATTTTAATTATCAGCTCTTTCAATTAGTTATCATTTTATTAATTTATTCATCAGTTTATTTAATCAATTATTATTATTTTATTTATCAGGTCAGATTATTAATATGTTTAAACTTCAGATAATAATTCCATAAATTATTATGATTATTAGAGAATCTTGGATTATAAAACTTCCAGAAAATATTTAAGATCGGTTACCGAACGTTGCCTTAAAAATCCACCTGTTCCAGGCTATACCCTTAATATACTCAATTGTCACGCCAAAAATACGTTGCCTCCACTAAATCACGTTTGACCTCACCATCCAAAACTTAACCATTTAAATTCAGTTCATCAAATTTCACATTTGAACATCATTATTATTTCACATAACACCACAATTATTCAGCACACAGCATGAACTTCAGAAATATACTAGACTGGGTTTGACGACCTCATGTCTGCATCAAAAACTCGCATTGGCAATATTATAAACCTCTTCAGGCAACCTCCCAAACTTTGGCCAAAAAATACCTTAACTCATCACATACAGTAGAATGATCCACGAACAATTATGATGATGATGATGATGATCATAATTGCTGTTTTAAGGGGACTAACATCTAGGTTATCGGCCCCTATAACCAATTATAACCGGCTTCAGACGGTTGATTAATATGACCTACAAGAACTGTAGTCAGTATTATCATGTCCAGACAACTTCTCAAACAATAAGGAAAATTACCAAAGTAATCGTAATCCAAATCCAAGATTTGGTTTAATTCAGAGTACAAAATCTCTGTTAAGATCCTCAAAATTTACTTCAAAAGAACAACCACGTGTTATATTAACTCATATTCATGATATCTGCTCATCATCTGCCTGTAATACATTTCTAATACGAAATAACTCGTCGTAAGAGACTCAATTACCTGAAATCCTTATCAAAGGTATAAACTCACTCACAAAATAGTATCAAACATTAAATATTAAATGACTGTACTCTCAAAAGTGTAATGCAACAAACCATTGGATTGGCAATACAAGAATTACGAAATGTAACCCTGCTGACATTTATTTCTAAATTACTGAACAAAGATCAACTTATATTTGACTGGTAAAATATTGTTTAATTGTCTTACGATCACAATTGCACTCGGATGTTAAAATGGTATTCCTATAGCGACGCGTAAGGCGATCAAACACCACACAGCTACTCAAGGTAACAAGTCCCGTCTACGTAGACTAATGAGCGAGTGCACATGATTGGTATCAACAATATTCTTCTCGTCTTATAAAAGCGATACTGATTCGCTAGAGCGAATTCAATTCCACATCTCAAAAACAATCCAATAAAGGAAAAATCCCTACTGATAAATTCCACATACTCGCTAGTAAGCAATAAGCTGATAAAACCCGACTGCAGATCTCGAGTTTCGAAATACTCGATAAAAATCAACATCATCAAAAATGCTATCACTTAAGAAAAATAAAGATCAAACTCCTGCTTAATAAAGTCAATAAACAGCGAAAAAGTCGGATAAATATGTCTGCCATCTCATATGGTAACACCATATTTTAGCAAACTCCTCAAAAAGAAGTAAGATAGTATTCAAGCCATGTCGTAAATGACACTCCTAAATATATACTAGTGTGCCCAGTGTCATGCTAGAAAATCATATCAGTAAGGTCATAGCTCTTACAATACCTTCATATTCCAGATGTTAAATAATTTATTCCAAGATCGGCGATAATTCAAGTGTACGCAACAGATTTCTCGAAAGATCGGCAAAATCGTCGTATTTGCCACTGGAAATGCATTTGGCCCCATCCAAATGCACATCATGATGTAGTCGTTCTCCTTGAGGAATCGAATCCGTCACTCTGCGATGCCATCACGCCTCTTCATACGCCTAGCCCCACAGGGTAGAACGAAGGATATCCATCACGGATATGGTCCAATAATCCCCACAAAATTTCAATTCGAATGGGTACCCTATTCTATTCTCGGATGTGTTACGCCACTGTTCAATGTAAAATCGTTAAATGACATCCGCTGATAACGTTCTTGTTCACTGCCAATGAATTGCTTCGATGAAAAAAAAAATATAATTTCAGAATGTGTACATGTTCACTAGACACCCTATATCTGTGTTCGACGTGCCAATTACTTCATAAGTGTCCATGAACTAAAGTCATTTGATGCACATATCGCTGTTACAAAAAGTGCATGAAATCCAAAGTCCCATTTGCATAATGCAGCAATGTGTAAGTTGCCCCATGGTCGCATTAAATATGCTCCGTTGGAACACTTCATTTTGTATGCCGTAATATCGGTAAAATACCTTTAAGTTCGTCTGATTATCCATTGAATGTGTATAAATTGTAAAAGCAATGAGTATCTGGACTGCTGAAAATCTAAGGCCAAATATCGTAAACGTGAAAATGCCAGAATGCAATGTTCCATTAGATGACCACTAAAGTGTCACAAAATGTCGCCCAATGCTTGACAAGTTCTGCTCCAATATCTGTGTGTAACACAAGGTTAACCACTAGCCTCATTGTATTGCTGTTCTATGCGACTATTCGTTGTGAATACTAACCCGCTGAGCTATGGTTCATGTGATATTTTTGTGACGGAATAATTATTATGGGATGTAGTACTTTTGAACATACCCAGAATACCACGTGGAGCAGAGAGCTCATGCTATACTCTTTGAAGTAGCGCTCAATTGCATTTTTGACTTTGGAGGTCTTGTTAATCACTTTCATCCTTTCATATGACTCAGAATATTCTAATTCGTCATTCTGTATTATTGAATCATTTTGGTGAATGATTATTACGTTTTTGGTAAGGTATAACACTTGCAGATACGCAAGGAGCTATGAAAGAAGTCGCTCAATGACTTCGTTTTGGCGACCTACTTCCGTGTGAAAGTCAGTGACGACACTACATCTGGAGATCTGACGCCAGACAGGCGTGTTTCGAGTATCCGTCCGTCGCGACGTGGACATTATAAATATTTTTGTGCTCAAGTGAGCATCCGACTGCATCGTGTGTTGAAAATAACTATACTAACGTTGTCACACATTGTGGACATATTATTGTTCTACGAAAGGCCATATTAGGCAATATTTTCTACAAACTGTAATTGGTGCCATACGCCAGATATTTTTCCCACGTGTAAGTGGAAGGGCAAAGTGCCACGCCGAAAATATAAGAGTTATCGTCTGATAATTGTGCCAAGACGACGTGATTATTACTGCCAACGATCACAACATTATTGCTACGGAAATTCTGAGTTGAAAATATCAATTTTATCGCGGATGCCACGTGATTGATAAAACGTGATACAATTGCACGTGCTAACAAGCAAAGCATCGCATCGTGTTGAATCTTGAGGATCAACAGGCTGAAAACTACAAAATACTGTGGAGAACACTATTATTTGCATCGTCCACAATAATCACGCCAAAACGCCGAGAGGAACGAGATATTTCGACATTTTCGACATCATGCAAGACATTGAACTTTTCCACGCCATGGTGAAGAAGACGATTATGGGCTAATACCATTCCGGTATGAGGGGGACGTCGTGATGGAGACCACCAGCTTGATGGAACGTCAGGATGCCGAGGACGCAGACGAAGGAACGTGGATGCCGACTTCCAGGCACATTCCAGACCTTTTTGGGAGACCATCATCCGGAGGCGAACGAACCCTGGTTGCTTGGGAGGTCCAGATTGGTGAATCCGTGGAGGACAGGACCATGCTGGAGAGCCAAGCAGAGTTTTTCGCGACCCTGGTCGATGAATGTCTGAGCCGATGTGAGAGCTATCAAAAGTCGTGAGTTTGGGCACCTTTTCTTTTGTAATAGTCCGCGGTGGTATATTTAGATATCGTAGTTTTTTTTTTGTGAATCAACCGCACTTATGTGTCAGCCATTTGGTAGGTAGGGTGGTAATTAGTATAATTGTTGTTTATTTCAGTCATTGTGAGTCACCCTGTGGGGTAGACCAGTTTTGGTTAACCCTGGTGCCGTCCTGATGGACGTCGTACCACGTTATAGCCGACCCACTGCCAAACATGACTGTAATCATTTGCAGCTATATTGCTCAGCCATGTGTAGGATATTTATCCGTGGTTTCATTCAGATGTCAACAATTATCATCATCATCATCATCGTCACTTTATTTAACTGCAATCTTTGCAACCAGTCTGTTGAGACTTATGACCTCGTTAGATAGGTCGTATCGTTAGGAAACCAACTGTAGTTTCCAGTTTTATAAAAATATGCTGTATTTTCATTTTTGAAAGCGCTCAGAAGCCAATTTATAGTCAAATACTGACAGATTTATTATTTTGGAGAAAGTGTAGATGTCAAGCATCGAACTAAGTGCACTATCGCATCATTATGCAGGTCTAGAGTTGCAGATCTGTGCCATATTTATCAATTTGTTACTACTTTGTTTCTGTCATGAGGACACAGGTGTTAATGTTATACTGAGAACTTAATAAGTGTTATATCTTTGAGAGCAAAGAAGCTCGTGAGACATGCTGTTATGTCTGTGATTTACTATTCTTTGAAATGTAGGTCTGCGATACTTTATTGTACAGTTAAATTGTAACGTGTTTAGCACACGGATTCTATAAGGTTTTTGAACCAAGCATATGCTAAGAATGACAAGGCCAAATATTACGGTATTATATAATGTTAAAACTAGCCGGCCTTGCCTGTTGAAAAATGTGGTCAGTGAAGGACTGCAATTTGTGAAGTTGTCACCAATAAACTGGTTTGTTGACCCAGTAACCTTGAAAACAAATGCTTGAAAGCGAGACAGAACTACGATAACATAGGACAGAATGTTGATTTCATTCATCTCTTTCTTTCAAAGCAGCTATTGCTCATGAAACCCAGTGTTTCTTACTGTATTTTTGTTCATTTGATTTTCTTGGATTTTCATACTGTTAGTTAGATATTTTGCTGCGAGGAATGTCATTTCGACATGTCCAGGGTTGTCAGGTTTCTTTATGCATTGTTGGCGATCCTCTTGAGAGAGGCAAATTATAATGAAGGCAATTTGGTTATTAAATGCGAGGTTTTTGCCGCAGGTAACCCATGATATTATGTGCCTTGAGTAAGACGTGCCATTGTTGTAAGTCGCGCATCTGTTGTTGTTATGAGGCATTATTATGAGAGTTGTTGAAAGCGAGGTATTTACCGCTGATAACTCGTGTTATTGTGAGTCCGAGCCGAGTTTGCTCGTTGAGTTTTCCGACTATTGAGTCGATGTTTTTCTGCGGGAGAATGATCTTTAGAAGACTACTCCTTGTCAGGCCTTTGTCAGAATACGCCATAAACCTACGGAAGGAACATAAACCGACATAATAAATATCATCCGCATAATTGTTTTAAACAAGATCTAACTAACATATTGTTTCCATTTAAACTTTGACATTCTTACATTTGAACCTGCTGACATGGCCGTGCAGATGAAGGGATTTCCTTTATTGGAAACGACGAAGACTGTATACATTTTTGTTGTGACCTGGCGCACACATGAACCATTAGTTCATAGTGCGTGGAGCGCAGGCCATGTGATTGTCAGACGTGGTTTTAACTACGCTATCACCGACATTACTATCAAGCTAGATGACAATGGTTTACAAAGAGTTAACCATGGGGCAGGAAGGCATTATAATAAATACTGTGTTGTACTATAATTATTGATGTCATGAAACTGTATTTTTCCCCATGTTACCTTTATTGCGTGCTATTTAGCACATGATTGTTGATTAGATTAATTGTTTTTAAATGGCTGTACACTTAGCTTTGTATTGTAACTGTTTTGCTATTACGGACGTCACCGCCGTAACTTTGAATGTTAACTGATAGGACTTAGCTAGAAAAGTTAAATGTAAATGTGGAAATGGTACCACCATAACTTAGCTTTGCCTTGCTCCTTCACTTAAATGTAACTTCATATTAGCTTGATCATGTAACTTGTATTAGGGATTTTGCGTCGTACCATTTACCCAGAGTTGTTGCTGTTGCTGACTTATTGTGTATTAGATCTTTCGCGAGGGTTAATGTAACTTCATTGTTAGGAAGTTCACCTGATCCTCACGGCAAACTTTTAAAGGTCCGACGGGGGAGATGTTAGGAGAGTCATCGCGGTTGTTGGCTATCCCGACAGCTTTACCGGAGGACTTCTGAAGGTCACTCACAAATATGTGCCGTTGCCACCCGGCTGACGGTCACAATACTGTCGTAATAAAGTTCGTTATTCCCAGTGAAATACTGCTTATTTCTGCTGTAAGTTATGAGCTGGTAAAAGCGTTCCTATTTGAAATATATGTTAACGCAACTCCACTGTTCAAACTAGACTGCTTTCTATCACCGGCCTCCTTCGTCCCGTTCACAGCCATCGCGACACAATCTCCGGTCAGCCTATTCAACTGCGCCGTGCTTTCGAAGTTACAATGCTAACTTACGAAGCGATCCTGCCAGGCAGGTAATGATTACTGCACTGCACTGTATTGGATACTGTCACACTCTTGACTTGCTACTTGAGCAGAATGTAATAGAAGACTGATTTCTTGTCACTGCGCGCTGCGATCACTCACCTGGCCAAACACGTGACTCGCCACCCCTCCGCTGAAGTGAGGGTAGCCCCTACTTTCGTTGTCTCTCTTACATCAGACATTTAACCTCGGCCTATCTTCTGTTATCAAGCCATAATACTCAATTAAGGAGTTATCCACCTATTCTAATGTTGTTATTATTAATATTTCATGTAATTCCTTTCTCTTCTGAGGTTAAATAATACTTTATTTCTAATAAATTTTCATAAATATCCAGTACTCCCGTGATTCCGTGCGTTTGAGGGATAGTGACTTCTTCCCTAGTCGCCTACGTCATTTCCCTTGACGTCACTGATGCGATCTCAGCGCAACCTTTTCTTCTTAGTAACTAAATCCAACTACAGCTAGCTTAGCCGATAGGCTCGATTAGATATCGGGTACATCTCTCCCTTACGTCTCTTTTTTATTAATCCTGAAGAAACAGATTAGTTAAAAAAATTACACTCAGGCATTCTTTATATACAGCATTTCATGTACTCGATAACTATACAACCATCCTCATCTCATGGGTAATGATATTTCCTAATGCTGGCTGCATTAAAATTTCCAATAACTTCCTTAGTGTACTTTCTGTACTGATAGTGATTTCAGATGATAAATTCCACGATGATTACTTCGATGTCTTTTGATCCATTCTACTCGTACTTGCTCTCACTCTATCAATGTCTTCGTGCGATGCGCTGGGTTGTCTATCTTCCCGCGTCGTCCTCACATTCCCTCCATCTCCTTCTCGTCTCTCACCTGGGTAGTTACGATGACCTCCGCTCTGTCTATCGTTTTGACTGGACTGCTGATTCTGATTCCCATTTCTTTTATCTCTGTCTCGATATCGGTTATTATACTGGTTTCGATTCCGATATTTGGAATCCTGGTTATAGTTTCTGTATCTTCTGTCTCGTGGATCACGATCATATGGTCTCTCATATGGTCCCTGATACCTATCATTCTCACGGACGTTACGAACATTCCCTCTGTTTTCCTCGTTTCTCCTGTTTTCCCACAAAGCTCTCCGATCTGTTTGTACCGCATTGTCAACAACTACTGCATTCACTTCCTGCATGTTCCTATTCTCGTTCCTTGAACTCCTAGGTATCATCTGAGCGCTTGTGTAGTCTAATCTGCGTAATATATCGTTGTAATGCTCAAGTGAATTCGCACCAGATGATATGAGTGATCTTTGGACCTCCACTGGCAACTGCCTTGCTATCGCTTACAACAATTCGTCTTCCTCTAATGGTGGAGTTAAAAACTGCAGTTTCGCTAACTGTGAAGTAAAGTAGTTAGCGTAATGCGTTGGATGTGACGTAGAATAGCGTTTTGAATACATTTCAGCTCTTACGTTGAACTGATCCTCCGCACTCCAGAATCGTCGAAAAATGATATGGGAAATTGTTCTAGGTACGCAAAGTTGTTTCTAAAGGCGCGAAACCAAGTCAAAGCTGGTCCATCTAAGGCGCGTTCGACTACCCTTAGCTCTCTTTCTTTGGATACCCGATGTTCCGCCATATAATCTCGGATATCTCTCAAAAATTCGATTGGTGTGACTCCCGTGTTCCCAGAGAATTTTCCCGGTTTATCATCAAGATTTCTGATGATGGTCACCGGACCTGAGTAACGTTCATTAGTATTGGACGTATTCAAAGTCGGATTAGGATTAACATAAGGGGTCGAACTAATCCTCCCAGAAGTAACATTTCGTTGAGTTCGATCATTCTCCCCTGCATTTACCTCTTGACTATCAACATTATGAGCTATCGGTGTTTGATTCATCGATAAATCCCGTGTCGTTACCTCTTGAATTGTTAAATTATTTGTGACTGATTCCAGTTTAGCCATTCTATCTTCAGTCTGTTTCTCCCCTAACTTGAGTTTCGTTTCCAGATTGTCTAATGAAATAACAGTCTGTGTTCTATTACTTTCTTCAAGATCATTCTTTAGTTTATCTAGCTTTTCTTCGCATGTTGTCTGAACTGATGCAACCTGCTCCCTCAACTGGCCTACATCCGTTCTGAACTGAGCAGAATCACTTTCCATCATTTCTTTATTCCCGGTGAATCTAGTTTCCAAGTTCGCCATGCCTGCGATTATCTTACTTTCAATCCCTACACGTTTTTATTTTGCTTCAGCATCGACATCATTATACCGCTCTTCCACTATCGCACCGACTCTATTTTTAAATAACGCTAAATTATCGTTAACTTTCTGATCAACGTTATCCTCAATTTGTTTAATGTCCGTCTGCAATCGGTTCCCTAAAGATCCCAATTTGGAATTGAGCTTTCCTAAGACGTCCCTTTTGACTGTTCCGATTACTGAACTTAAACCTTTAATTTCTTTTCCTAAGTTCGTTTCTAAATCTTTAATCTTGGATTCGAAAGATACTCCAGAAGACCATTCTTGAATTTTACCACATCTGTTCTTAAACCATCTATGTTGGATTTTAAATTCGATATATCTGATTTAATATCTTTCTGAATAGACATGACATCTGTCCTCGAATTAATAATATTCTCTTCACCTTCATTCTCTAACACTAGAATGTCTTTCTTTAAGATGCTTACATATTCCTCTCCTTTCAATTCTACTGCCTTAATATCTGACCGTAATGCTCTTAAGATTTCGTCATTCTTTACCTTTAATCTAGTTTCCAAACTCTTTAAGTTGTTTTTCAATTCTGTGTTACTTTCCTCACTACGAGCTTGTAATCTAGTTTCTAATAGTTTTAAACTATTTTATAAACTATCCTTTAGATTAGCCTCACTAGCTTTCAAATTAGTTTCAGTGTTAGTTTGTAATCTTTCTTCTAAAGACTTTAAATTAATTTCATTATTAGATTGCAATCTAGTGTCTAAAGACTTTAAATTAGCTTCATTGGTATCTTGTAAAGATTTTAGATTAGCTTCAGTATTATCTTGTAACCTGGCTTCTAAAGACTTTAAATTATCTGTTAATTCATCTTGACTACTGGACTGCAAAGCTTTTAAATTTTCTTCACATCTAGCCTGTAACCTAGCTTCTGAATCATTTATATGTCCTTTGACTTCAGTCTCCATTTTCTTAACTTTAGCCACAATGGTAGACATACTGTTCTGCAAATCCCCTAACACTTTTGCTAAATCGTCCACAGGCATAATTACAATTTGCAACTAAACGTTTTAATTCAGAGACGTTGGATAGCAAAACATCGTGACATATCAATTCCTAACTACACTTGGGTATGAGCAACAAGGATGACATGGGGTTAAACATGATATATCACTAATATGATCAACATGATCACTGGTATGGGCACACAAGTATATCGTCTGACCAAGTTTAATAAACTTCATAACACCTTTAAATGAAATAGAGATCAATCTCCTCGTAACCTCAATGTGATGTATGCCCATGAAATGAACAATATCGAAGCCCCTCGATTGGGAAAAGCCACTTCTTACACCTCTCTGTACCCGTTCGTCCAAGGTACGCGATGACCCATCTGCTATTACATCGCGTACCTGGCATCCCAGGCCAGGAGTAAAGTTAAAAGTACACAAAATAAACAAGGAATGTGTCGGGAATTCAGTTGAAATATCACAAAAGCAGAGGATAACACGAGATAAAATATCTCCGCGTCGTTACGGGCTTAAATTTTATCATAGTTTCAAGTTAAAGGTGAGCGCCATCAACTGAATCCCTAACAAACCACATCCTTCCTGGTTAAGCGTTAAGTATGACAAAGGAAAGGATTGGGAAAACACATCATCATGAGATCACAATTTAAAATAAAATAAAATGTATTTAAACTTGAGTGGTCAGACAGAAATAAAATAAATTCCTGCCTAGCAGTATGGTAGATTATAATAGTTATGATGTTAATGTCCTCTCAAATCGTACCATATCCGCACTGCATCAAAGAAATATTATTGTTCACGTGCAAAAATAAAAATATATAGTTCACTTGCGCTCTCAGGGTCACCGTAGCACTATGTCTTTCGTCACTGACATTTTGTGATCCCTGAGACCTATCTATGATTAATCTAACATCAGCCACGTGAATTCAAGTAGATATTAAACTTTCTATCACACAACAAATTTTATATCAACGCTAACATGTAAATAATCATTCATAAATGGCTTGAATGTCACTGTTCCACTTCTAACAACTACTCGGTTGTGAATCAAAATTCTGTTCCAATCATCTGTCATCATCCATCGAAAATTACTAATTGTACATCACATCAGCTATCATTCAGTTATATGTTCTATTCAAATCAAAATTATTAATTTCTTATCATCAGATAATTCAAATAATTATTATATTCATCATTTCATTAAATCATCTGCAGATCATCTCGTCTAATTTTATTTCATCATCTCATTTAAATTTAATTCATCAATTTATATTATAATTCACCAACTTATTTAATGTTACTGTAAGTCATCAGCTTATTTAAATTCATTTAAATTCCATCAGCTTATTTAAGTCACTTCAATTTATTTAAATTTATTATAATTATATTTTAATTATCAGCTCTTTCAATTAGTTATCATTTTATTAATTTATTCATCAGTTTATTTAATCAAATATTATTATTTTATTTATCAGGTCAGATTATTAATATGTTTAAACTTCAGATAATAAGTCCATAAATTATTATAATTATTAGAGAATCTTCGATTATAAAACTTCCAGAAAATATTTAAGATCGGTTACCGAACATTGCCTTAAAAATCCATCAGTTCCAGGCTATACATTTAATATTCTCAATTGCCATGCCAAAAATACGTTGCCTCCACTAAATCACATTGGACCTCACCATCCAAAACTTTACCATTTAAATTCACTTAATCAAGTTTCACATTTGAACATCATTATTATTTCACATAACACCACAACTATTCAGCGCACAGCTTGAACTTCAGAAATATACTAGACTGGGTTTGACGACCTCATGTCTGCATTAAAAACTCGCATTGGCAATATTATAAACCTCTTCTGGAAACCTCCCAAACTTTGGCCAAAAAATACCTTAACTCATCACATAGAATGATCCACAAACAATTATAACTGGCTTCAGACGTTTGATGAATATGACCTACAAGAACTGTAGTCAGTATTGTCATGTCCAGACAACTTCTCAAACAATAAGAAAAATTACCAAAGTAATCGTAATCGAATCCAAGATTTGGTTTAATTCAGAGTACAAAATCTCTGTTAAGATCCTCAAAATTTACTTCAAAGAGAACACCCACGTGTTATATTAACTCAAATTCATAATATCTGTTCATCATCTGCCTCTAATAAATTTCTAATAAGAAATAACTCGTCGTAAAAGACTCAATTACTTGAAATCTTTATCAAAGGTATAAACTCACTCACAAAAGAGTATCAAACATTAAATATTAAATTACTGTACTCTCAATCGAGTAATGCAACAAACTATGGGATTGGCAATAAAAGAATTACGAAATGTATCCCTGCTGACATTTATTTCTAAATTACTGAACAGAGGTCAACTTATATTTGACTGGTAAAATATTGTTAAATTCTCTTACGATCACAATTGCACTCGGATGTTAAAATGGTATTCCTATAGCGACGGGTAAGGCGATCAAATACCACACAGCTACTCTAGGTAACAGGCCCCGTCTACGTAGACTAATATGATAAATTCCTATAGCGACGGGTGAGGCGATCAAACACCACACAGCTACTCAAGGTAACAGGTCCCGTCTACGTAGACTAATGAGCGAGTGCACATGATTGGTATCAACAATATTCTTCTCGTCTCATAAAAGCGATACTGATTCGCTAGAGCGAATTAAATTCCACATCTCAAAAACAATCGAATAAAGGAAAAATCCCTACTGATAAATTCCACATACTCGCTAGTAAGCAATAAGCTGATAAAAATCTAAACTACCCGACTGCAGATCTCGAGTTTCGAAGTACTCGGTAATAATCAACATGATCAAAACTGCTTAAACTTAAGAAAAATAAAGATCAAACTCCTGCTTAATAAAGTCAATAAACAGCGAAAAAGTCGGATAAATATGTCTGCCATCTCATATGGTAACACCATATTTTAGCAAACTCCTCAAAAAGAAGTAAGAAAGTATTCAAGCCATGTCATAAATAACACTCCTAAATATATACTAGTGTGCCCAGTGTCATGCTAGAAAATCATATCAGTAAGGTCATATCTCTTACAATACCTTCATATTCCAGATGTTAAATAATTTATTCCAAGATCGGCGATAATTCAAAGTGTACGCAACAGATTTCTCGAAAGATCGGCGAAATCGTCGTATTTGCCACTGGAAATGCATTTGGCCCCATCCAAATGCACATCATGATGTGGTCGTTCTCCTTAATAGGAATCGAATCTGTCACTCTGCGATGCCATCACGTCTCTTCATACGCCTAGCCCAACATGGTAGAACGAAGGATATCCATCACGGATATTGTCCAATAATCCCCGCAAAGGTTCAATTCAAATGGGTGCCATATTCTATTCTCGGATGTGTTACGCCACTGTTCAATGTAAAATCGTTAAATGACATCCGCTGATAACGTTCTTGTTCCCTGCCAATGAATTGCATCGATGAAAAAATATTGTTACGGCTGTGAGTTTGTGTCATCACTCGCCGCATGAGTCACAACTGCCCCAGGGCTGGGCTGTGCCCTTCCTTCTGTATTGCGTGCGCCTTATGCAACAGGGCTACTAGGACAAAGGGATAGTCCAGAATATTCGTGACTGGACCAGCGATGGAAACCTCGAGAAGCCGTGAACCCTGGATGGATCTAGAAGCATTAATTGAGTCACCGGCCTGCTATATAAGAGCGACCTGTCAAGCAGTGGTTGTTGTTGTGTTTTACGAGCTAGTGCGAATGTTTATCCCGGGCGACAGTAGTGTGGTGACTTGCGAAACCCCTAGTGAAGCTGATTCTCTTGACACCGAGGAAGTGATTGTGGTGCTTGTGAAACAGTGTATAGTACAGTGACAGACCTAGTGCAGCTATTTCCAGCTAGCGTACGGAACCGGACTCATTAGCGAAGAGGATTAACTGTGGTCTGTTGACAAGTGAAAGGGAAAGTATTCTCGACGTGAGGAAACTGGAGTAAGGTAATAATTACTGTTGAGTAGTGTATTTTTCTGGTTGCAATAAAATTAATTATTTCTTTAAGCAGTAATTGGTATTGTGCTTTATACCCACCGTAATCCAGTTAACAAAGGTGCCACTAGGGGGTGGCACGTAACAACTGGTGTCAGAAGCCGGATTACGAACTCAAGCACAACACCTGACGGTCCTGGTTTCAAAACCCGAGCAGGTCATTTTCTCTAATTTTCCTGTGAGTGCATGCCCTTTACAAGGCAAACAACTAAAATGGAGGCGCAATTGGCAGCATTGCTAGAAAAGTTAAATGGCATAGAAGACGGCCAGAAGAATTTAACCAAGGAGCTAACTGCCAAATTAGAAGACGGCCAGAAGAAGCTAGAAGACGGCCAGAAGAAGATGGAAGACGGTCAAAATAAGTTAGCGGAGGACCTGAAGAAGATGGAGGACGGCCAGAAGAAGATGGAGGACGGCCAGAAGAAGTTAGCCGAGGACCTAACTGCCAAACTAGAAGACGGCCAGAAGAAGGTGGAAGACGGTCAAAATAAGCTAGCGGTGGACCTGAAGAGGATAGAGGACGGCCAGAAGAAGATGGAAGACGGTCAGAATAAGTTGACACAGGACCTGAAGAAATTAGAACTGGGTCTGCGTGAGGAAGTCACGGCAGTGGAAAAGAAGTTCGACGCCTTACAAGTGGAAGTTGCCGAGCTGCGCCAACGCCCGCTGATGGGGGTGGAGGAGAAATTCAACGTCTTACAAAAGGAAGTTGCCGAGCTGCGCCAACGCCCACTGACGGGGGTGGAGGAGAAATTCAACGCTCTACGAGAGGAAGTTGCCGAGCTGCGCCAACGCCCGCCCACCGTTACACCGGGAATATCAGGAACGGGACATAGTAGAGTGACGCCCCCAACCTTCGACGGAAAGGTAGCGTGGAGCACCTACTTACGTCAGTTCGAGGCGGCCTGTTCCATAAATAACTGGAACAACACAGAAAAGGCTACAACTCTCATTGTAGCGCT
Organism: Meconema thalassinum; assembly: GCA_946902985.2. NCBI lineage: Eukaryota > Metazoa > Arthropoda > Insecta > Orthoptera > Tettigoniidae > Meconema > Meconema thalassinum. The sequence continues at coordinate 772,464,224 of OX336388.2, read as the reverse complement.
GAGAGGTGACGCCCTTAACGTCCTTCAGGCCATCCCGACTGGATCCCAGGACTACGCTTCCCTGATCACCCATATGGAGTCCCGATATGGAGATAGCCATCTTCAGCAGGCCTATCAGATGCAGCTCCGGACCCGGGTACAGAAGAACGCGGAAACCCTGCAGGAGTTCGAGACGGACATCGCACGCCTCGTAAGGCTCGCCTACCCAACAGCGCCGGCCGACTTTCTGGAGCAGATAGCGACGCAGACTTTCACCGACGAGCTACGGGACTCGGACACTCAACAGGCGCTGCGTCTCGCGCGCAATAAGACCCTGGCAGATGCGCTGAGCCACGCACTTGGGTTCGAGACGGCAAAATAGGCATCCAGAATGCACGCGTGGGTGCGTCAAGTGGACGTCGACGAACCAGCAAAAACTAACGAGACCAAGCCCCTGGCCGACGAATTAATGGAGGCGCTAAGCCGTTTCTTCGATAGTCGCGGTACCACCAGCAACGACACAGCCGGAAGACAACCGGAGAGGCGGCCCGGAAGAGGACTACCGACCTGCTGGGCCTGCGGTAAGAAAGGCCACCTGAGCAAGGACTGCGATGATCGCCGCCGCCAAGGGTTTCCGTCGGGACAGTCAGTCGTAGGGAAACCGCGCGGCCCAGGAAAGCAAGTATCAGCCAGCCTAGGGCGGCAAAGGTTGGCTTGTGACGGTCGTCAAGCCCAGGCAGTCCAAGTTCGTGTGACGAAGTTACGGAGGGACAATAGCAGCCTGATGGTCGACGGAGTCGTCAACGGAGTGAGCTGGCCCATTCTGATCGACACGGGAGCGTCGAGGACCATCGTCAGTCACACCGTGATCCCGAAGTGGAGAGTTCAACCCACACAAAGGAACCTCCAGCTAATAACCGCGACCGGAGAGACCGCACCGGTACATGGCGAAGCATCACTGGAGTTCGTCATTGGTCGACGGGCGATAAAGCATCCAGTGCTTGTGGCTGACGTATCAAATGAAGTGATCATCGGACTGGACTTCCTGGACCAGAACAACATCATCTTGGATCTGAGTACCAACACTCTGCACTTCGGAGGTGAGGAACTTGCTTTGCAACCTGCGCACGAGTCCATCACCGCACGACGAGTAAGGCTGAGAGAAGACGTCATCGTTCCCGCCAGGACGGAGGTCAGCGCTGCCGTAATTGTCGACGGAACTGCTGAGGGAGTGGCAGCTGTCATCGAACCAAAATATGAGGACATCCAGACAAAAGGATTGCTAGTTGCCAAGACTCTCATCAACACGACGTCTCGGCCGTACGCCCGCCTGTCCAACCTGAACGACTACGACATTACGGTTCACCGGGACACCAACCTAGGAGTCTGCGAGCCCGTTACCTGGATTGCCCGCATCACAGATACGACAGACAGACACCTGCAGACGGACAACCGAAGAAGACGCACACTGCCAGAAGAACTACAGAAGCTGTACCAAGGATCCCAGGACCATTTAGACGGGGAACAATCACGCCAACTTCAGGACCTGCTACGCGAAATCCAGGATGTCTTCTCCGTGGGGAGCAAAGACTTCGGCAGGACAAGCTTGGTCCAGCACAGAATCGACGTTGGGGACAGCGCACCGATTAGGGCCCCATTCCGACGTGTCCCGCTCGCCAAGCAAGCCGAAGTCGACCGGATGGTAGAAGAGATGAAGGAGCAAGGGGTGATCGAGCCATCACATAGCCCTTGGAGTTCTCCGGTCGTGCTTGTGAGGAAGAAGGACGGTTCCACCAGGTTCTGCGTGGACTACAGGCGGGTGAACGACGTCATGAAGAAGGACAGCTACCCTCTACCCCGGATCGACGACACGCTGGATACCATATCAGGGTCAAGGTGGTTCTCCACCTTGGATTTGAAGAGTGGCTACTGGCAGGTGGAGGTCCACCCTAAGGACCGCGAGAAAACGGCGTTCTCTGTGGGCAGCGGGCTCTGGCAGTTCACCGTCATTCCATTCGGTCTGTGCAACGCCCCTGCGACCTTCGAAAGACTAATGGAGTCCATTCTGAGGGGACTACACTGGAAGACCTGCCTGGTCTACCTAGACGACGTCATCGTTCTGGGGAGAAGCTTCGAGGAGCAGTACAGCAACCTGAAGGAGATCTTGTTGAAGCTACGGGCTGCCCAGCTGAAGTTGAGCCCCAAGAAGTGTCAGCTCTTCCAGAAGCGGGTCCAGTACCTTGGGCATATCGTCTCCGAGGAAGGGGTGCGCACCGACCCAGAGAAGACCGCAGCTGTGAGGGAGTGGCCAGTTCCGAAGGACAAGTCCCTACTACGAAGCTTCCTGGGACTCTGCACTTATTACCGTCGCTTCGTGAGGGGATTCGCCGACATCGCCAAACCTTTACATCGACTGACTGAGAAGGACCAACTCTTCACGTGGACAGCAGAATGCCACAGTGCCTTCGAACAACTCAAGCAGGCTCTGTGCACCGCGCCTATTCTGGCCTACCCCAGACCTGGAACAAGGTTCATCGTCGATACCGATGCCAGCGACTTTGGCATGGGGGGAATCCTGTCGCAGGTAGTGGACGGCGAGGAGAGAGTAGTGGCCTACTTCAGCAAGGCCTTGTCAAAGCCAGAAAGGAACTACTGCGTCACCAGGAAGGAGCTGCTCGCCATCGTGAAGACCATTGAACACTTCCACAAGTACCTGTACGGGCAAGAATTTCTCATCAGGACCGACCATGCATCCCTGCGGTGGCTCCTGAACTTCAAGCAGCCCGAGGGTCAACTCGCGCGGTGGTTAGAGAGGCTTCAACAGTACAACTTTGAGATTCAGCACAGGAAAGGCCAACTGCATTCTAACGCCGACGCCCTGTCACGAAGACCGTGCCCCGAAGACTGCACCTTCTGTGCCCGAAGGGAGGAGAACACCGGGATACAGTGCCGAAGGACTACCGTGGAACTTCAAGGGAGCTGGAGCCGCGAATCTTTCACGCGGGCACAAGCAGAAGGTGATGACCTGGGACTGATAGCCGAATGGAAGGGGGCCTGTGTCCCCAGACCCGGGTGGAACATTGTGAGTGACTGCAGCCCAAAGTTTAAGTCCTACTGGGCGCAGTGGGACTCGCTGATTGTAAGGGATGGCTTCATCTGCCGCGTCTGGGAGAGCACGACGGGAAGACATATCGGGAACAAGTCGTCGTTCCACAGGCTATGACGGAGGAAGTCCTGAAGGAAGTTCATGCAGGATCATCTGGTGGACACCTAGGGATAAAGAAGACCCTGGAGAAGCTGAGAGAGCGGTTCTACTGGATCGGATGCCAAACAGACGTGGAGAACCACTGCGCGAGGTGCCACGATTGCGCAGCCAGCAAGGGCCCAGGACGAAGACGACGGGGTCCACTGAAGACCTACAACGTGGGCGGCCCCATGGAGAGAGTGGCCATCGATGTTGCTGGGCCATTCCCATTAAGCGAGGCAGGGAACCGCTACATATTAGTCGTCAGTGACTACTTTACCAAATGGCCGGAGGCGTATGCGCTCCCTAACCAAGAAGCCGCGACGATCGCAGAGACCCTGGTGAAGGAATTCGTCAGCCGGTACGGAGTACCCCTGGAGTTGCACTCCGACCAAGGGAGGAACTTCGAGTCGCAGGTGTTCCAGAACCTATGCCAGCTGCTGGGAATCCGGAAGACAAGGACAACGCCGCTACACTCTCAGTCCGACGGGATGGTAGAGCGATTCAATCGCACCATCGAGAACCATCTCCGAATAGTTGTCAGCGAGCACCAGAGGGATTGGGACAAGCATCTTCCACTATTTCTCCTGGCCTACCGCGCCGCCGTGCATGAAGCCACCGGGTGCACACAGGCCCGGGCCATGTTTGGGAGGGAGCTCCGTCTACCCGTCGATCTTGCCTTCGGCCGACCTGGGAATGATCCGATCCCGGTAAGCCAGTATTGTCAAGAACTGGTCGACCAACTGGAGGACGAGCACGCGTTCGCGAGGAGGAAACTGCGGATCGAGACCGTTCGAATGAAGACCCGATACGACCAGCAGACGGATGCCGGAGGATTCCACGAGGACGACCTGGTCTGGCTCTTCAACCCATTACGGAAGAAAGGCCTGTCACCCAAACTGCAGAAGTCCTGGGAGGGCCCGTGCCGAGTCGTGAAACGGATCAACGATGTCGTCTACAGGATCCAGCGGAGCCCGAGGGCGAAGATGAAGATCGTGCATCGAGATCGCCAGGCAGCCTACGGAGGGACACAGACGGACCAATGATTGATCGGGACGATCAGCCTTTTTAGGAAGGGGGTGGTGTTACGGCTGTGAGTTTGTGTCATCACTCGCCGCATGAGTCACAACTGCCCCGGGGCTGGGCTGTGCCCTTCCTCCTGTATTGCGTGCGCCTTATGCAACAGGGCTTCTAGGACAAAGGGATAGTCCAGAATATTCGTGACTGGACCAGCGATGGAAACCTCGAGAAGCCGTGAACCCTGGATGGATCTAGAAGCATTTATTGAGTCACCGGCCTGCTATATAAGAGCGACTTGTCAAGCAGTGGTTGTTGTGTTTTACGAGCTAGTGCGAATGTTTATCCCGGGCGACAGTAGTGTGGTGACTTGCGAAACCCCTAGTGAAGCTGATTCTCTTGACACCGAGGAGGTGATTGTGGTGCTTGTGAAACAGTGTATAGTACAGTGACAGACCTAGTGCAGCTATTTCCCGCTAGCGTTCGGAACAGGACTCATTAGCGAAGAGGATTAACTGTGGTCTGTTGACAAGTGAAAGGGAAAGTATTCTCGACGTGAGGAAACTGGAGTAAGGTAATAATTACTGTTGAGTAGTGTATTTTTCTGGCTGAAATAAAATTAATTATTTCTTTAAGCAGTAATTGGTGTTGTGCTTTATACCCACCGTAATCCAGTTAACAAAGGTGCCACTAGGGGTGGCACGTAACAATATAATTTCAGAATGTGTACATGTTCACTAGACACCCTATATCTGTGTTCGACGTGCCAATTACTTCATAAGTGTCCATGAAATAAAGTCATTTGATGCACATATCGCTGTTACATAAAGTGCATGAAATCCAAAGTCCCATTTGCATAATGCAGCAATGTGTAAGTTGCCCCATGGTAGCTTTTAATATGCTCCGTTGGAACACCTCATTTTGTATGCCGTAATATCGGTAAAATACCTTTAAGTTCGTCTGATTATCCTTTGAATGTGTATAAATTGTAAAAGCAATGAGTAACCGGACTGCTGAAAGTCTAAGTCCAAATATCGTAAACGTGAAAATGCCAGAATGCAATGTTCCATTAGATGACCACTAAAGTGTCACAAAATGTCGCCCAATGCTTGACAAGTTCTGCTCCAATATCTGTGTGTAACACAAGGTTAACCACTAGCCTCATTGTATTGCTGTTCTATGCGACTATTCGTTGTGAATACTGCCGTAATAATGATCGTTATTCCCAGTGAAATACTGCTTATTTCTGCTGTAAGTTATGAGCTGGTAAAAGCGTAGCTATTTGAAATATATGTTAACGCAACCCCACTGTTCAAACTAGACTGCTTTCTATCACCGGCCTCCTTCGTCCCGTTCACAGCCATCGCGACACAATCTCCGGTCAGCCTACTCAACTGCGCCGTGCTTTCGAAGTTACAATGCTACCTTACGAAGCGATCCTGCCAGGCAAGTAATAATTACTGCACTGCACTGTATTGGATACTGTCACACTCTTGACTTGCTACTTGAGCAGAATGTAATAGAAGACTGATTTCTTGTCACTGCGCACTGTGATCACTCACCTCGCCAAACACGAACTCGCCACCCCTCCGCTGAAGTGAAGGTAGCCCCTACTTTCGTTGTCTCTCTTACATCAGACATTTAACCTCGGCCTATCTTCTGTTATCAAGCCATAATACTCAATTAAGGAGTTATCCACCTTTTCCAATGTTGTTATTATTAACATTTCATGTAATTCCTTTCTCTTCTGAGGTTAAATAAGACTTTATTTCTAATAAATTTTCATAAATATCCAGTACTCCCGTGATTCCGTGCGTTTGAGGGGTAGTGACTTCTTCCCTAGTCGCCTACGTCATTTCCCTTGACGTCACTGATGCGATCTCAGCGCAACCTTTTCTTCTTAGTAACTAAATCCAACTACAGCTAGCTTAGCCGATAGCCTCGATTAGATATCGGGTACACTACCTAGCCCGTAGTTTGTACGGGCCTCAATTCTTTCGAGATCGCCACGCTCTTTGTTTTTACGTGGTCGCTTATTCAAACAAACGCAAATTCTCTCCCCGGCGTTTCTACGGGCCTGGTTAGCGGAATATCGTCCTTGTACCGTTGGTAACACCTTTAATCCACAGATGGCACCCTATGTCTGTTTTACCGCGATTGGCGTGGTCGCGTCATGTCATTCAAAATTTTTCACTCAAAGAAGCAATTGGATTCACAGTAAATGTATGTTCAAGATATATCAAATAGGCTAGGTGAAAAATTCATTACAAACACATTTCACAGTGAAGATAAATTAATTTGAACAGTATTGTGAACATTTGTTTGACTTTGTTCTTGAAATTTTTATGTGTCAATATGAAATGTAATATCGTGAGTATTTTATTTCACAATTCGATACGTAGGCCTATGGTATGTACAGGGCGCCAGGAAATGTTCTCCGCAGTGCCTACAAGCGTCTGAGAGAGCTAGCATCAGTAGTTACGTTGGCAGGACGACTGTCCCTTGTATTAAAACAAACAGTAAACGTTGTATTCATCACAGCCATTCATAACTGATGCTAGAAGTGCTGATGACAAACACGCTCGCTTATTGCAATACACACTGACGATTTCGACAGCCTACAGCCCACACCTGTGGGATTCATCCTGTCAGCGACACCGTGCTGCCAACAAAACTGCTCTGGCAGAAGCCCGTAGTCACTGCAGAGAACAGACCCTGGCGCTCTGTATATTATTGTAGAAGGATAGATCTATAAAATAAAATTAATTTCCTCAAATTACGTATTTTGATTGCCGTGATAAAAATTAATGAACATCGTTGAAATCGACTGGTTTTTAGCATTTGGTACAAAATAATAGCCAGATACGGAGAGTGTTTACGAAAAAAATTGTGTTTCATTTTCCAAGTTTCTTAATCCGGTGATGTATGGTATCTTTTGATACACCAAGTTCTTCTGACAGACTACGAGTACTTTTTCTTGCGGATTTTCTTCCAAAACTGTGCCTGTATTCTCAAAGTCCCATAGTTTAGGTCTACCAGAACGCGGTAAATCTGTACTGTTTTCATCTCCACTGTTGCAACGTTGAAACCATCGTTGTGCCACACGCTCACTAACGGCACCTTCTCCTTTCACTTCACATATTCTTCGAGCCACGGCAGCAGCTTTGTAATCTTGTTCTCAGTAGTGCTAACCCTAACCTCCAACTTTGTAAGTTCCATTTGTGATTGTGTATCAACAACTGACGACTGATACATTCACGCAATTATAGTCATGGCCTCCTGTAAATAGCATTGGCGAACCAAAGAAGACCAATTCTGTCTTATAAAACACCAAAGATTAACCCGCGAAGATTGGCGCATGGGTACTTTGAACCGAGGCTTAAATAATGCTCTATATTTTCGTTTTGGTCAGCCCTTATTTCCTGTCGCTTACTGCACCTTCCTTCCTTCCCAGCTTTGAACTTCACCCTGCAAAAGAGACATGCCCATAGCTCTGAACACTCAAGTTATTTCTATATTATTTACGGATGGGCCAGATTAACACATGGCGCCAGACTTCGTGTGACAATTTTCGGCTTATGTTAGTCGGGACAATCTCTAAAACATAACGGGAAAAATTCCACATATTTTGGTGCAGCACAATCACATAGCTCACGTTCCTGTTCATCCGTGTGTATGGTCTACGGAGACCTTGGTCATCCGCTCCTTCGTTCAGAAATATTAAGGCCAATGACACTGGAACGAAAATTATTGTCAATTTTCTGCATTTTAAATTTGAAAAATATAAATAAGCATCATTTCATTTTGAGAATAGTTCATAGGAAGACACCAGGTGCAAAGTTACTTCATTGAAATACGCACGACTACGACAAAAAGAGAGTGACACACTATGGGTCGAAATGACCCAGCGCCAATCCTCGTGTTATATTCTTTCACGTCAGTTCTCAATACTATACTGTATACTGTAGGAGTACATAAGTACTGGGAAATATAGGCCTACTTTCCCACAGGACAATGAATGTAAAGCTTATTCTGCTTTAGGCCTCTACACCTAGTATGAATTATTCTGTTGGATAACACATATTGTTAGGGTTTTATTTGGTGCCTAACCACCAATTGTTAGGGGTTAAGTTTCCTAACTACGTGTTTGGTGTGGTGTGTCCGACGCTTCAACCAATTGTTAGGGGGTTCAGTTGGAGCCTAACCACCAAGTGTTTGGGTTTTAATTTATTTAGGGTATTTGCTAAACGGAAGAGTGGCATACGTCGCAGGAGCGAAAGAGCTTAAGTGCAGAGAGAGAGAGTGAGAACTAACAGACTGCTATCTAAGCGTGCTCGCCGAACTGAATGTTGACAGCTGTCATACGAGGTTGCAGTGGCAGGCGAGGTAACAATAAAGCCGACGAAGCGAAACTGGGTCATGCTGGATAATAAGAGTAGTTCGAAGTAGGTGTTTAAGGAATGTGATAAAGGCAACACAATAACTTTTAAAAGAATGTAAGAGATTTAATAGTAATCTTATTGTGAAAGGTGTGCAAATTCGCTAGTTTGAACTTTTAGCGAAGTAAAAATACAGTGATGGATGATTGCAAATTATAAAAGGGTATGGTGTTTGGGAAGGAATTGTATGGGGGATCAACCCTTTAGAAGTACACTCATCTAGTCGGCTGGTCGCTCGGGGAGGAATTCGTCGTATTCGGCGGACGACGGGTCGAGTCAGACTGACCCTGGTCCTAAGTCTGTGGGCGTGCATTTATTAGAAGTGTCAATGCTGCGTCAGGGAATCAGCACATTCTTGTTCCTCTTTGGGGTTATAAACTGCTATGAGGAAGTAGCCGGCTAGGCTTAGAGTGCAATGGCCGGATTGTTTGTTGTCGTTGTTGCTTCTTTTTATGTTTTAGGTGTAAGATGGTGTGAAGAGTGGTGAAGGGGGCTGATGGGGGTCGTTACACCCTGTACGAACCCCAGGGTGTAACAACACCCTCTCCAGGTTAATTGTTGTTCTCAACAATTGGAAAAGTCGTGGGGTACTGTATCCTTCATTTTCTTCATGCTCCTCTTCTTTTCTTGTCCTGGTATTTCCTGGTCGTGTATTTGTGTAGTCTTGCATGTGTCGCGCCTAATCACGTATGCACTGTATGCAATCTTGCCTGTATCTTTCGCACTCGTGTATGCTGTACATTTAACAGTGTGTATAATATGTTTGGTTGTCTGCTTTCTATAATGTAAGTATGTATCCTTACATTATTGGCGGATAACCCTGTCGGCTCTATGCGTGGTCCCGTGGTTCCTGTGTTAACGCAAATGCTGTTTCTGTAAGGTAATGTGTTGTATGGTCTGAGCGTGAGGGTAGTTTCCCTAACTCGTCTTAGCTACAGGAGGGAGGGTTTGCCAGCAATTAATTGAACCTCTGCCTATGCTGGACCAAGTCATATCGATAGAGGAAATTAAGGAAGTAATAGCAAAAAGTAAAGGAGGAAAGTCAGGTGCTATTTCTGGGATAACAAATGAATTTTGGCAAGATTTGAGTAACAATAGGTTCATGATGGACAGCTTGGTAAAATTCTTAAACAAAATCTTTGAAGGAGGTAGATTTCCGAGGGCGTGGCAGGAGGGGATAATTTGTCCAATATATAAGAAGCGTGGGGACAAACTAGACCCAGGCAACTATAGAGGCATAACTTTGCTTGATAATTTGAGCAAAATGTACACCGGGGTCTTATCCAAGCGCTTAATAGCATGGGCAGAGGGCTGTTCGGTGTTCTCGAGACTCCAGACAGGGTTCAGAAAAGGGATGAGGTCCAGCGACAATATAATGGTGGTGAAAACGGTGATGGACAAGTACATAAGAAGGAAAAGAGGTAAGCTGTATATCACAGCAATTGATTTGGAGAAGGCGTTTGATTCAGTGAGCAGGGGAGCTGTCATGGCTAAACTGGGAAAAATCGGGGTGTCACATAAAATGATACGAGCAATTGAGAATATGTATTCCGAAGTGAAATGTGCAATTAAAACTAAAGATGATGTAATTGTAGGAGAGATAACGTCTAATATAGGATTAAAACAGGGATGCAAATTATCCCCGGTGCTTTTTTTTGCTATTTATCAACGATATTTTCGATTCAAAGGGCTTTGAGCAACGGTCCAACCCTTGCTTGGACAATTATGATATCCCGAGCCTAGCTTTTGCTGATGACATCCTTCTGCTTGCTCTAACACCCTATAATATGCAATATAGTATTGACGAGATTGTGAGATACTGTGAGGACTAGAACTTAAAAATTAACCCGAGTAAAACCAAATTTATGGTCTGCAAAAAGGGAGTTAAACTGGCTAAGAATGAAAAGTGGGACATGTATGGGTCACAGTTAGAGACGGTGAAAAAACTTGAGTATCTAGGGACGATAATAGCGAGTAATGGTAAATGGATCGAACAAATTAAAAGGGCAAAATCGAAAGGGCTAGCGGCATTGGCGAATGTAAAAGTGTTAGTGCGTAGGTTACCGAATCTTGACTACAAAGTGTATAAGAATGTGTTCAACGCACTCATCGTTTCAAGAGCACTCTATGGAGTGGAAGTATGGGGTTTAGAGGAAGGAACGAAAAACCTGGACAGTATTGTAAGTAGGTTTGCCAAGATAATTTTGGGGCTACCTAGTTGCACGGCGAATTGTGGAGCGAGAATGTTGTGTGAGGATGTAAGCATTAGACAACATATCATAAAAAGGTCATAAAGTCTTGAATTCGTTTAAAAGCAGGTGGAGGGGGGAGAATGCTTAAGGTAGCTTACCTGCACCAAATGAAGCATCAGCAAGAGGGCTACTGGGTGGACGGGGTAAAAAGTGTACTGGAAAGATTAGGAATGGGTTATCTATGGGATAGGGACTTACAAAGAGAGGAAGGTAGGGTGTGTAAAAAAGTGTGTAGAAGGGTTAATGACGTAGAGCTGCAGGTGCTAAGAGAAGAGTGCACCAGTAGGAGAACCTTAACGGAGTTCTGCGAAATAAGGAACTTTACGAGCATAAAGCCTCAATGCCTAATGAAAAGAGAAATGAGAGGGATAATTTGGTGGTTAATGGGGGTGTATAAGAACAAAGCGTTGAGAGAAGTAGGAAAAGAGGATATTTGCCTGTTTTGTGGGAAGGTTATGGGTGCAGCACACCTGATCAGGGAAGGCAAGGAAATTAAAATGATAAGAGCAAAGTTTGTAGACAAAGCAGATCTAAACAAAATAGAAAATGAAAATGATTATCACACTTTAATTAAATTACTAAAAAGGGAATGGGGGAAAGCAAGTCAATTAGCAAAATATTTTAATACCATCAGGGCAATGTGGAATAAGAAAGCGTCGGATGAGATTCAGAACAAAGATGCATGTAAATTAAGCATTCAAGTACAGGAGATGGCTTCCTAAGCTATAAATCTTGTTAAAGCCTAGGAGAGCCTATCTGTATTAACTAGGTAGCCTATACGATTACTACAGTACAGCCACATATTGCTGTCTGTAGATTTTTCCTGTGAGTTTGGTATTTTTTTTTCCTTACTACAAAACTTATCAGACTCTTACAGTCAGTAAGGGCTCGATAGGGAAATAAAAGTAATTCTTTCTGTGATGTGTCTCCCATGGAGAACTGTCAAAAAATGAAGAACACTGTGTCCACATTTATGATTAAGAAAGAACTTTGTGCAGTCTCCATCAGAAAAGTTGCCCAGTGATATTGTGAATGAAGATAACTACTGCAAAGCATTATTAATTTTGAAATAACGAGGAAGCTATGAAATGCCGAATGAACATTTGGTTTAATTATCTAACGCCATACTGTAAATTTATGTTATCTATGTGTTTATTGTCTGTATGTCACGATATGACTCCCTGAGTTAAAGTGACAATTTTTTAAAAAATGTGTTAAACCACCCGCCAGGCTTTATTGTTATGCTGGACACAACACAGGTCTGACAGGGGTTATCGTCTTGTTTATAAACAATTAATTGAACCGTTAAAATGGTTTGGTTCCATGTCAAGTCAAGCTGTGTTTTCAACTGGGACGGCTTAAGGCCCTTACCAAATGGTATTTGGTGATCCCCTTTTTCTAGATTTAACGGGAGGGCGGGGAGGAAGTTAATATATGTGCTAGGGGTAGTTTGACTTGCTTCGCTGTTGGGAGGTTACTCGAAAAATTGGTCTTGCTTGGCTAATTAAATTTAGGTATGGGTTCATAGTTGCTAGACTCGATGTTTGAGCCTAGCGTCTCCACCAATTGTTAGGGTTTTATATGGTGCCTAACCACCAATTGTTAGGGGTTAAGTTTCCTAACTACGTATTTGGTGTGGTGTATCCGACGCCTCGACCAATTGTTAGGGGATTAAGTTGGTGCCTAACGACCAAGTGTTTGGGTGTTAATTTATTTAGGGTATTCGCTAAACGGAAGAGTCACATACGTCGCAGGAGCGAAAGAGCTTAAGTGCAGAGAGAGAGAGAGAGAGTGAGAACTAACAGGCTGCTATCCAAGCGTGCTCGCCGAACTGAATGTTGACAGCTCTCATACGAGGTTACAGTGGCAGGTGAGGTAACAATAAAGCCAACGCAGTGAAACTGGGTCGTGCTGGATAATAAGAGTAGTTCTAAGTAGGTGTTTAAGGAATGTGATAAATGCAACACAATAACTTTTAAAAGAATGTAAGAGATTTATTTGTAATATTATTGTGAAAAGTGTGCAGATTCGCTAGTTTGAACTTTTAGCAAAGTAAAAAGTACAGTGATGGATGATTACAGATTATAAAAGGGTATGGCGTTTGGAAAGGAATTGTATGGGGGATCAACCCTTTAGAAGTACACTCACCTAGTCGGCTGGTCACTCGGGGAGCAATTCGTCGTATTCGGCGAATGACGGGTAGAGTCAGACAGACCCTGGTCCTAAGTGTGTGGGCGTGTATTTATTAGAAGTGTCAATGCTGCGTCAGGGATACAGCACATTCTTGTTCCTCTTTGGGGTTATACACTGCTATGAGGAAGTAGCCGGCTAGGCTTAGAGTGCAATGGCCAGATGGTTTGTTGTTTCTTCTTTTTATGTTTTAGGTGTAAGATGGGGTGAAGAGTGGAGAAGAAGGCTGATGGGGGTCGTTGCTCCCTGTACGAACCCCAGGGTGTAACAAGACCCTCTCCGGGTTAATTGTTGTCCTCAACAATTGGAAAAGTCGTGGGGTACTGTAACCTTCATTTTCTTCCTGCTCCTCTTTTTTTCTTGTCCTGGTATTTCCTGGTCGTGTATTTGTGTAGTCTTGCATGTGTCGCGCCTAATCGCGCATGCACTGTATTCAATCTTGCCTGAATCTTTCGCACTCGTGTATGCTGTACATTTAACAGTGTGTATAATATGTTTGGTTGTCTGCTTTCTATAATGTAAGTATGTATCCTTACATTATTGGCGGATAACACTGTCAGCTCTATGCGTGGTCCCGTGGTTCCTGTGTTAATGCAAATGCTGTTTCTGTAAGGTAATGTGTTGTATGGTCTGAGCGTGAGGGTAGTTTCCATAACTCGGCTTAGCTACAGGAGGGAGGGTTTGCCAGCAATTAATTCAACCATTAAAATGGTTTGGTTCCATGTCAAGTCAAGCTGTGTTTTCAACTGGGACAGCTTAAGGCCCTTACCAAATGGTATTTGGTGATCCCCTTTTTCTAAATTTAACGGTAGGGCGGGGAGGAAGTTAATATCTGTGCTAGGGGTAGTTTGACTTGCTTCGCTGTTGGGAGGTTACTCGAAAAATTGTTCTCGCTTGGCTAATTAAATATTGGTACGGGTTCATAGTTGCTAGACTCGATGTTTGAGCCTTTCGTCTCCACCAATTGTTAGAATTTTATTTGGTGCCTAACCACCAATTGTTAGGGGTTAAGTTTCCTAACTACGTATTTGGTGTGGTGTATCCGACGCCTCGAACAATTGTCAGGGGGTTAAGTTGGTGCCTAACCACCAAGTGTTTGGGTTTTAATTTATTTAGGGTATTCGCTAAACGGAAGAGTGGCATACGTCGCAGGAGCGAAAGAGCTTAAGTGCAGAGGGAGAGAGAGTGAGAACTAACAGACTGCTATCTAAGCGTGCTCGCCGAACTGAATGTTGACAGCTGTCGTACGAGGTTACAGTGGCAGGCGAGGTAACAATAAAGCCAACGCAGTGAAACTGGGTCGTGATGAATAATAAGAGTAGTTCGAAGTAGGTGTTTAAGGAATGTGATAAATGCAAAACAATTACTTTTAAAAGAATGTAAGAGATTTAATTGTAGTCTTATTGTGAAAGGTGTGCAGATTCGCTAGTTTGAAATTTTAGCGAAGTAAAAAGTACAGTGATGGATGCTTACAAATTATAAAAGTGTTCGTTGTTTGGGAAGGAATTGTATGTGGGGTCTACCCTTTAGAAGTGCACTCACCTATTCGGCTGGTCGCTTGGGCAGCACTTCGTCGAATTCGGCGGATGACGGGTAGAGATAGACAGTCCCTAAGTGTGGGCGGGTATTTATTAGAAGTGTCAATGCTGCGTCAGGGAATCAGCACATTCTTGTTCCACTTTGGGGTTATTAGACTGGTTCACTTTTTTTTCTTCCAAAAAACGCCTTTTTCCATTTTGAGCGGCATTTTGGGTAACATTTGGGCAAATGGCTTATATTTACTAATTCGGGCCTTCTGAACACGAATATCACTGTTGCCTGGCTGATTTCTCCACCGGAAATCCGAAATCCAAGATGGCGGTCAAGATGGCGGACTTAGCCCTATATCTGCACAATTTTCGTTTCCTCACGTATTTTATTCTGACAGGTATGCTGTAAAGCATTGTTGAAACAATGGTTTGTCGATTGACTAAGCTTTTAATCACACTGAATACATTTTTCCCTTTAAAAATATATACAATACTAGCTGACCCGACAGACGTTGTCCTGCCAATCAAAGAAAGTGTTGTAACTTTTTTCTTGAAGTGCTTTTGGATACACAATATTTTTTTCAATTTATTTTAACTACCTCTAAACTATCGTGAAATGTATTAACTAATCTAGAAACATTCGTGGGAGCGTGCACAACAACTCTCCAAAGTGTCATCGCAATCGGATAGATGGCATATAACGCATACGGGATTTCGTTTAAATGATTCGTGCGCTGTCACTCATTTGTTGAATCTACTCGTGCTCTACCAACTATGAAATGGATTTAATAAGTAAGAAAGCTTCAAGTAAGTGTACACAACAAATCATCATGGTTTTATCGCAATCGATTAATAGTATATGAACGCATACGGAATTTTGTTGGAACGCTTTGCGCGTCGTCACTCATTTGTTACATCTACTCGTGCGCTACCAATATTGTAAAATAGATTTACCACGTGAACACCTTCGCTTGCGTGTACACAACAACTCATCAAAGATTAATCGGAATCGGATGAATGACATATGAACGCATACGGGATTTTCTTTAAACGATTCGCGAGCCGTCACTCATTTGTTGAATCTACTCATGCGCTACCTATTGTAAAATAGATTTATTAAGCCTGAAACCTTCTCTGGAGTGTACTCAATTATTCACCAAGGTTTCATCGCAATTGGATGAATGATATATGACCGCATACGGGACATTGTGGAAACGATTCGAGCTCATTTGTTGAATCTACTCGCGCGCTACTTATTAAAAACTGGATTTACTAAGCCAGAAACCTTTCCTGGAGTGTGCACAATAATTCACCAAAGTTCCATCGCAATTGGATAAATGGTATATGGACGCATACGGTACTTCGTTGAAATGATTCGTGTGCCGTCACTCATTTGTAGAATCTACTCGTGCGCTACCTATTGTAAAATGGATTTATTAAGCCAGAAACCTTCCGTAGGGTGTACACAACATCTCACGCAAGTTTCATCGTAATCGAACGAATGGTATTTGAACGCATACGGGACCTTATTGAAACGCTTCGCGCGTCGTCGCTCATTTTTTGAATCTACTCGTGGGCGACCTCCTGTGAAATAGATTTACTAAGTTAGAAACCCTCACCTAAGTGTACACAACATCTCACCCAAGTTCCATTGCAATCGGATGAATGGTATATGAATGCATACGGGACTCTGTTTAAACGTTCGCGCCTCGTCGCTCATTTGTTGAATCTACTCGTGCGCTACCTATTGTAAAATGGGTTCACTAATCCAGAAACCTCCCCTGGAGTGTACACAACATCTCACCCAGGTTTCATCGCTATCGGACGAATGGTATTTGAACGCATACGGGACCTTTTAGAAACGCTTCGCACGTCGTTGCTCATTTGTTGAATCTACTCGTGCGCAACCTCCTGTGAAATGGATTTACTAAGTTAGAAACCTTCAAGTTAGTGTAAACAACAACTCATCAAAGTTTCATCTCAATCGATGAGTGGTATATAAACTTATACGGGATTTTGTTGAAACGCTTCGCGCGTCGTCACTCATTTGTTGAATCTTGTCGTGTGCTACCTATTGTAAAACTGATTTACTAAGCCAGAAGCCTGCCCTGGAGTGTACACAACATGTCACTCAAGTTTCATCGCTATAGGACGAATGGTATTTGAACGCATACGGGACCTTGTTGAAACGCTTCGTGCTTCGTCGCTCATTTGTTGAATCTACTCGTGCGCAACCTCCTGTGAAATGGATTTACTAAGTTAGAAACCTTCACGTTAGTGTAAACAACAACTCATCAAAGTTTCATCTCAATCGATGAGTGGTATATAAACTTATACGGGATTTTGTTGAAACGCTTCGCGCGTCGTCGCTCATTTGTTGAATCTACTCGTGCGCTACCTTTTGTAAAATTAATTTACTAAGCCAGAAGCCTTCCCTGGAGTGTACGCAACATCTCCCCCAAGTTTCATCGCTAACGGACGAATGGTATTTGAACGCATACGGGACCTTTTTGAAACGCTTCGCGGGTCGTCGCTCATTTTTCGAATCTAGTCGTGCGCTATCTATTGTAAAATGGATTTACCAAGCCAACCACCTTCCCTGGAGTGCAGTTAACATCTCACCCAAGTTTCATCGCAATCAGATGAATGGTATATGAACGCATACGGGACTCTGTAACGCACTTACGAGCAGAGACAAACAGTAGAATTCGACATCACTGCCACCTTTGGTACAAAACACAACTTTCCGCCACGGGCGGAGTGTATGTTATGGCGGTAGTTACACAGGTTGCGACCAGGTGGCTCTACGTGCAGAGACAAACAGTCCAAAAGCATCACTTTTCACTAAGGCTAGCGGTTTCCAAGACGACTGTTTATGACTGTATATTGTGGTTCTGAAATTGTGTTCAAATTGTGGTTCTAAAATTCTAAAATTCCACCTACCTTGTCAAATTGTGTATCTAAACCATACATGGACCCAACCTCACATACATACAAAATTTCATCGAAATCGGCCCAGCCGTTTAGGAGGAGTTCAGTCACATACACACGAGTCGAAGAATTATATATATATAAAGAAAGATATCAATTTTCTCCTTGTATTATTTGACAAAATTTGTGTTTAGATTGATTTATGTTCGTTATTCTATACGTATAATTACAAATACTACTGATACCATAACTACTATTTCTGTTCAAATTGCCAAAATAACATCGATATTATCACAGATACTCGGTATGGGAAGAATACATTCCATACGACAAAAATGGTTGCATTTCAACGTGGAGGTTCGACAGCCCAAGAGATTTTAAAGAACGTGGAAGTGGAAAAAGCAGCGACAATTACGGTACCCCTCGAGTTGAGTAAGTTAGCTCCAACCACTGCTTTCAAGGGAAGGAATGAGCCTGTTTTCAAGAAAGCAGTTAGCACAAATTGGTATCGTCCCGGTGGAGATACAGACTGTGATATCGAGTCCGAAGCTACGGATTTAGTGTTTGTTTATCTTCGACAAAAGGAGACTTTGAAATCCGGATGGACCGAGTTTAATCAAGACATTACACACAACACATTGGGCATTTCTCAAGCTGGCTACATGCCCCTAATATTAAATCCTGCCCATGAGTGGGACACGCTCCAGACAGTGCTTGAAAGATCCGTCGTTGTCGCGGATAAGCTGAAACAGCGTTAACTTGTGATCAAGCGCTCTACCGTAAGTTGTTGGAGATCAAATGGGGATCAGAACTGTTTCAAAATCGGATTGCTTTGAAGATGGGAGGTTTACACCTTGCACTTAATTTTCTGAAAACCATAGGACATCATATGGCAGGAAGTGGTATTCGTGAGATCTGGGTGGAAAGCGGAGTCTTAGCAGAGGGATCGGCCACTGGAGTTCTTGATGGAAGGGTATATGGTAAAGGTCTTCGTATTCACAAACTTATGTTCCAGGCTTTATGGCGCAATATACTTGATAGGCTGGCTAATGAGAAGAGCTGCGATCTTTTTGAAAACCTCCCCTATGATGCAGAAACAGCTATCGAGCATTTCCTCGGACAAGAAAACCGGGGAAAAATCAAAAAAATCAAAGAATTTGTTTCGGAGGCATCTCGATCGAGTTCAAATTTTGCGTAGTGGTGGTCATATCTAGAGATAGTTTCGACATTACTCAAATTTACAAGGGAAATCCGTTCTGGAAATTGGAACATGTATTTGACTGCTCTTAAGGAGATGCTATTTTTAATGCACGATACGACCACACCAATTACACTAAGTCCTTGGCAGTGTATATAGTTTAAATGCATGAGCTCCCTGAAGAAGTCGAGATGGCATTCAGGAATGGAGACTTCGAGTTCCAACGGAGCAACGGAATTTTTTTTCAAGTTGACGCGAATCATACACAGGAATGGATAGTGGGCACTTCTAAGAAAGCTGGCGGATTAGTTGGAATCACGCAGGAAGAGTCTGCTCTGTAACGTTGGGCCTTATAATTTCACTGGAGGAGCGATATTACTAATCCCGCGTTTGAAATGTTCGGGTAGGAAAAGAAGGCTGCTCATGTAAAGAACAATCTGTCTATCCTGGCAGGAGACGGTGAGACAACTCGGACGAAGAAAAACTCTTGTCCACTTTGAAAACTTTTAAAGTTTTCTCAGAAGATAATGCTGATCTCTCAACTATTCACAATGTAGCAACTAAGGACATTGCTACCGTCAAGATCCAAGATTCGCTTCTACGCGCACGAAAACTGGGGCTTGAACAAGTGAACAACTTCGTCTCCGAAAGCCTTGTGTCATCTGAAGACACGGGGAAACCGCAAGTGAGCTTCTATTTGCCCATTTCTAAGAATCGCCCTCTCACACTGAACGACTTGCCGAAAGTTTTGACAAAGAAAACGACGCACAAACCAGTGCTGAGTAGTGACAGGAGCGTTCTCCAAAGAATAGTAATGGCTTACGAGGCCGGGAGGAAAATTGATCTTCAAGAAATTTTAAAACATGAGCTCATGGCCTGTCCTCCATCCCTGACAAACATGGATGGAGATTTAAGAAGTGGAGATAAGTCTACCCTGACTACAACTCTAACTAAGGACATTGACTGCCCTGATAATATAGTTCTGGAGAGAGAAGTATCACATGTACTCATTGACGGCATGGCAATGATCAATGCACTGCAGAAGCCAGCAAAATGCGTTACGTTTGGAGATTACGCCATGACAGTGGAAAGACATATCCGTTCCTACACTTCTGTCTATTAAGGAAACGACATGGTTTTCGACCGTTAGGTGTTTTACATTATTATTATTATTATTCAAATTCCATCTTTTTCTTTTAGGTACAGATCCAAATCAGTCAAGTCCACAACCCGTGCTAGGCGCTCAAAGAATACTGCCCCAGTGCGTCGCGTGATAGACGATGGAAACTTGCCCTTGCCACAAAACTGGAAAGACTTTCTGTCCTTAGAAGAAAATAAGGTCAACCTGATCGAGTTCGTATCAAAACATCTCAGTGCAGTCGAGATACAGGAAGTTGAACCAGTTATCGCCGGAGGGTTCAGTGATGAAAGAAAAGATTTTTCCAACATGTCGTCTTCAAATGTCACCTCTCTAGAAGCTTCCCATGAAGAAGCTGACACAAGGATGATTTTGCATGCAGTGAAAAGCGTTGGTAGCTCTTTGTAACGCATAACTATCATTTATATCGCTTCGCACGACAAATTTATCCCCAAAACCGTTTTCGGAATAAACAAGAAGTACCGTGAAGAACTATACAGCCTACTTTTCATGCCAATGATTATTCTACAGTATATGAACCTATCTAGAATAATGACGAAATTAAGTTGGTAATATCGAAATATCTAATTAGTTCAAAATATGAACCTATCTAGAATAATGACGAAATTAAGTTGGTAATATCGAAATATCTAATTACTGTAGTTCAAAATATACCTGGTATAATGTAGCCTAATAG
Source organism: Meconema thalassinum (assembly GCA_946902985.2). Taxonomy (NCBI): domain Eukaryota; kingdom Metazoa; phylum Arthropoda; class Insecta; order Orthoptera; family Tettigoniidae; genus Meconema; species Meconema thalassinum. The sequence goes on along the minus strand of OX336388.2, from coordinate 772,443,610 downwards.
AGTACTACAGTTGGCAGCCCTGGTGACTGAATATATTCTTAGTTCCACCTCTTAAGGTACAGAATACAAAATTTGGTTGAAGTCCAATGGACGTTACATGCAGTTAGACACTGGATCTATCAGCACGCGTAAAAGCATGTTGCCAACAATACCATGCGTGTGCTGGTCAGAAATAATCTGAATTATTATGATATCTTGTTGTGCCAATTTTGGATGAAATCCATTTGTTAGTATAGAAGTTACATGTATTTTAAAATTGGACATATCAGCAGGCATAGAATCATGTTGGCAGCACCGCTTTGTATTAATTACTCCAAATTAATCTAGAATGTCAGGTGCTATACGTGTGCAAAGTATAGAGCTGTTGGCTTGCATACTTTCTGATATATTGATATTAGGGTAAAAAGAATATAGACAGCATTTATTAACAGTTGGCAGCCCTGATTGCTCTTAAGAATACGCTCAGTCATATCTGTTTATGTACAGATATTACATACAAAATTTGGTTGAAATCCAGTTGATAGTGTAGAAGTTATATGCATTTAAACATTGGACTTGTCAGAAGGCTTAAAATTATTTTGTCAACACTGTCATGATTGGCCTCCTGGAAATTAAACTAAAATAGTATTATCTACATGTGTGCCAATTTTGGAATAGCTCCCATACATACCTTGCAAGATATCCAACATGGAGCTCAATTTTCTAGTGCGTTTTTTCAACAGTTGGTAGCACTGACATCATTTTCAAATATGGACGTGAGCTATTCCGGTGCACATCTTTACTCATACTAAATTTGGTTGTGATTGCTGCAGCCGTTTAGGAGTTGATAGGGGGGGACAGACACACAGCCAGACAGACAGACAGAAGGACAGACAGACAGACAGACAGACACACATTTTCCCGGATCGATCTCATAAGACTACTTTTTCCTCATTTTTGCAAAATGTGAAAAGTAGGCTAAAAATACAACCTGAGGAAACGAAAATAATGCAAATATAAGGCTAAGTCCGCCATCTTGGCCACCATCTTGGATTTCTGGCTTCCTGTCGAGAAATCACCTGGCAACAGTGATATTCCTGTTCAGCAGGTCAGAATTAGTAAATATAATCCATTTGCCCAAATGTTACCCAAAATGCCGCTCAAATTTAAAATTTGGTAAAACTGAACAAGTCTATATAACCTTCTATGAGGAAGTAGCCGGCGAGGCTTCGAGTGCAATGGCCAGCTGGTTTGTTGGTATTGTTGCTTATTTTTATGTTTTAGGTGTAAGATGGGGTGAAGAGTGGGGAAAGGGGGCTGATGGGGGTGGTTACACCCCAGGGTGTAACAATATCCACACACGGTTGAGAAAAGGAACGTTGTAATTTTACGTGGCCGTTAATCTTGTGTCAATGAGCCACGGGACCTCCTTTTTACGGGACAGGACATGGCATTTCACTTGGAAAATCTCACATGCATTGAACGGTAATCGATCCCAGTATACCTTGGTGAGAGGTGAAAATTTGACCGCTGCGCAACCACGCCCCCGCACGGTTGATGATTTCTTGGTCCCTTGTTTAGGGGCTGCGACAACTCAGTCATGTAGCCCCGTGTACTTTGGGTGTGTGTAGAATCTGTCTGATAACCAGTGTTAATTGTGATGGCTGTGTTAGTGTGTGTTATCTGTGATTCAGGTAGAAGGACTGCAGACGATTAATTCTTCAAGTAGTTCTTACTTTTGCTATCAAATGCTACAGTCCACGACAACTAACTGCGGACGTGGCTACTAAATGTCATCGCAGTCAGCACCCGGAGGCGAACGTTTGGACTAATGCAGCGTTATCAAACTAACCTAATAATTTTAGCTTCCACAAGTGTAGTTAGTGGAAGATTCTTTTACACGCCATAAATGTATGACATGGAACCGCCGGCTTTACTTCCCCTTCGAGGGAAGGCATACTGAGGAATTTTTAACGCTCTTAAAAATTCCGACGACTTCGGCCGGGTTTGAACTCGTGAACTTGGGCATAGAAGCTCAGCATGCTACGCGCGGTTGAGAGGCGTGACCAGTCATAAGATAAATAATGGAAAAGAAGAGCTTTGTCAGATACGCGGTATTGCAAGCTCATCGAAGATAAATTGATATAATGTTGTTGTTGTTTCATTGAGCCGGCCCCGTGGAGTTGGAGTAATGTGCCTGCCTCTCGACTGGAGGCCCCGGGTTCAATTCCTTGCTGCAGTCCGGGATTGTAGAAACTGAAGTGAGGCTGAAACGGCGTGCGCTCAACCTCGTGAGGACAATAGAGTTGCTGTTTTACAGTGAGGTAGTGCCCAGGTCATGAAAAGCGAGATTAACGGCTGAGGGGATCTGACGCACTAACCACGCCTTACCCTTCAATCAGCAGGTCAAATTGCTGGGCAGCGGTTGCTGGGAAGACTAAGGGTCTTCATGGGCTGTGGTGCCACGGGGGTTGTTCATTGGAGGGCTTCATTCGCCCTCTGTACCTGGCTGTATAAACCATTTATCTGTTAACCTGTGTTTTTGTGTATAACGTATTTGCCATTGAGGTAAGGATTAGGAAAGAGGCAGCTGTGGCCTTTAGTTAAAACCACCCCAGCATTTGCATGGAGTCGACGTGAAAAATCGCGGAAAACGACTTAAAGGATGGCTGAGGCGGTGATTCTCACGAGGATATGGACCAGAATTAATTATTTGGCAAAACCATGAATGTACTCAGGATATTTGAGACCGGAATCTCAATTTACAGGCGCGTACTAAGAGGGGAGATTAGGGGATATATCTCCCACTGATTTGTCACCCCCTCTCCCCTTTTTGACCATGAAGCCAGTCAGTGCATAACGCATTCTATACATCCCTCCATGCAAATATTTTCTGGAGGGGCGTAGGCCTACCCCGAGACCTCTTAGGTTATTGAAATATGTAATATGCCGCTAAGTGGACCCTGCTTCATCCTGGTAACCAGACAAATTCTTACCTATTTTAACTGTTTACAGTTTTGATCCGTAACAAAACATGTCCCGCGATGTAGCCATGCTCGTTAAATCGTGCATCACGACCGAGCCGTAAGCTGCAGCAAGCCCGGGGATCGTAGGTTCGATTCCTGACGCTGATAGCGGCATGTAATTTTCCCCCAGGTTATTTCACTCTCCCTCCAGGTAATCCCTGGACACCTATCCCATCCCTGTCCCTAATACAGTTACAAACACTCCTACAGTCATCACAGAAACACCAATTATCAGACAAAAGTCAACAGACACACACAACTATACGGACCTGATGATCAAGATGTCCCAAGTCTATAATATGAGTTAACATTTTCGATTCCCGACTCTGACAATAAATTGAATTATGGTCTGAGGGTTGGAGCGGGGTACACTCGGCCTCGTGAAGCAAAACTGAGAAGAGGCGTGTTCGATTCCTACCTCGAATGATGATGTTGATGATAATTGTTGTTTTAAGGGGCCTAACATCTAGGTTATCGGACCCTAATGGTTTGGGTGATAGTGAAAGATGAGATGAGAATAAAAACTATAACTAATACTAACTACAGACTTACATACTAGAAGAAGAAATGGTAAACAAATAAAGGATAAGGCAAATAAAGGACAGGAAGAAAAGAAATATCCTCAACCCTCGAAGAATGAGGATGGAGGGACTTGGAAGGAAGGAGAGCCATGAAATGCTGTTAGTAAAGGGGAAAGAGGAGAGGGCCCGCCCCGAAGTCAGTGAAAAAAGGGGAAAGGCGGACCCAGCTTAGGAATCCCCCGGGTTCGCCAACTCACGTACTCTCCAGCAGTGAGTCCCTGAGGGTGTAGCAATATCCAGGGTGCACCAGAAGTGGTGCCTTTGAGGGCCTTGAGCAGAAGGCAGGAGATAACGTCTTTCTCGTCTTTCTTCGGCTTTTCCCAAGTATTTGTGGTCGCCGGAGCCAACCAGGCTCATTTTGGTTTTGGCCGGGGATTGAAGGCCGGAAGCTCTTCCTGACGCCACGTGATTTTTCCGTTGAAAATTCCACCCCGCTGTCACCGGGATTCGAACCCCGGCCGTCCGGGTGAAAAACGAGCGGCTAAGCCACTGCGCCATCACGCTCCCCAGAAGGCAGGAGATAGCATGAAAAGAAAAAGAAGGCTGATCCCTCTCAGAAGGAGGGTATCAGAAAAGATGAGACAAGGGTCAATTAAGGCGAGAAAGGAAGAGACTCCCTAGGCCTCGGATACCCTAATACCGTCGGTGTCGGAAGAGAACAAGAGTTGACCAAGTGAGGTCGACAGGAAAGAAGACGGAGAGGAGTCCAGCACAAGTAAGTGGAGGCAATGCCGGACTCAGCTGGGGTCCCGAGGTTGCCAACGCATGTCCCTCTAGTTGAGAACCCCTGGATGGGATTCCTACCTCAAACATCCTGAAAGTGGTTTTCCATGGATTTTTACTCCAGGAAAATACCGGGATGGTACCTAACGTAAGGCCACGGACGCTTCCTACCCAAATCTTGCCTCAATTACAAATACGCATACTAGACAGACATCACAGTGATACCGGCAATAAAACAAATTCTACACACACCCAAGTACACAGGGCTACATGACCTTGATGTCACAAAGCCCCTAAATAATCAACAAACAAAACATCATCTTAATACTAACCTCAGGTAGCGGTAGGTGGCAGTACGCTTGAAATTGCTCTTAGTTTGTAGGGTGAATTGTTTGCACTTCCTACTGTAAATTTTGGCTGGCACACTTAATGCTGTAATCTAACCAGACACACCTGTTAGAAGGAGAGAGGTCAAGTGGGTCAGGTGACTTGACATGTAGGCTGTAGAGGTCAAGGTTCCAATGCTCAGGATGACTACCAGTAGGTGTATTCTTACCTAGAATAACGATAATTAGAGTGAACTAGAACTGCAGGTCGTGTATTGTCTTTGAGAGTCCGCAAGTCACACGCGGGTCTCGTAACGGTGCCAATGTGCAAGGCGGGGCTCTCACAAGCTCATGAGAATATGGGCTAACACCTCCGGATCCCAACCCACTTCGCTGTCACATTGTTCTAGGGGGATGTTAGACATTCCACTCTTATGCCTACATACTCCGTTACAGGCACTGTTGTCAATTTAGCGACATTTGTTGGTTGGATCCTGCGACAACGCGGTCATGTAGCCCCATGTGCTTAGGGTGTGTGTAGAATCTGTATGATAACCGGTGTAATTGTGGTGGCTGTATTAGTGTGTGTTATCATCATATATATTATTTCAGTAGTCTATATCCCTCCTGCGGCGCTCAGAAGCGACCAATCGTGACAAATGAGCATTCAAATGAAAGAGAATAGACATTAGCAGTGACGAATTGCACTATAATTTCATAAACATCTATAATTTCTTTAAAAAATCACTTTTGAAAAAATGTTCGAAGTGTGCGATTTGCAGATACTGTTGCAGTAGGAAAATACGCTCCATAATTGCTGTCCACGGGCCGCTGTGACGCCTGTGTCATGTAATTTTAACAATCTGAGGTCTTTCCTTTATCCTGAAATGTAAATAGTGTTCTATAATCATTTTGGATGAAATAAAAACATAGCCACATTTCTTCTTAAGTCTCTCATTACAAACCTATTGGGGAAAGTGTGGTTTATGAACATGCGCGATTTCTCGCACGGGAACGCTAGTGTGTTTTAATTCAAGTAAGGAATGCAGACAATAATTTCAAGTAGTTCCTACTTTTGCTACCGTCCACGACACCTAGCTTGCGGAATTGGCTACTATATGCTATTACAGTCAGTGTAGTTAGTGAAAGGTTCTATTTCATGCCATAAATTTATGACATGGGACCGCCGGCTTTACTTCTCCTCCGATGGAAGGCATACTGAGGGATTTTTAACGCTCTTAAAAAATGCGACGACTTCGGCTGAGTTTGAACCCACGACCTTGGGCATAGAAGATCAGCATGCTACCAACTACGCTACCGAAGCCGCTTGGCGACTTCTGTGATGAAGATGATGATGATATTGTTATATTAAGGGGTCAAACATCTAGGTTATCGCCCCTCAAATATTTTGGATGAGAGTAAAATGTTCCGAGGCGAAAACATGCACGTTAAATCGTACACTACGGCCCCGAGGGCAGCTGCAGCAAATCCTGAGATCGTAGGTTCGAATCCTGGCGTTAACAGCGGCTATCCTGATTGTGGTTTCTCCACACTTCCTCCAGGCAAATTCCAGTCCAGGGACGCCTACCCCATCCCTGACCTTGGTAGAGTTACACACACTACAGCAATCCCCCCCCAAGGGGCTCACATCTAGTAGGACGTGGGTTGGTGACCACGGAACCCCAGCTGAGTCCGGTATTGCTTCCAATTACGTGTGCCGGGCTCCTCTCAGTCTTCTTTCCTGTCGACCTCTCTTGGTCAACTCTTGTTCTCTTCCGACCCTGACAGTATTAGGTTATCCGACTTCTAGGGAGTCTTTCACTTTCCCGCATTAATTGGCCCTTCTGTCATCTTTCCTGATATCCTCATTCTTCGAGGGGTCTGACTTCTCTTTCTTTTCATGTTATATCCTGCCTTCTGCACAAAGCCGTCAAGGAGGCAGGGTTTGTGTAGCCCCACCACTTCTGGTGCACCCTGGATAGTGCTACAGCCCCGAGGGTTTCCTGAGCTAGGTACGGTTTTCCCCTTTTGGGGTGGGCCCTCTCCTTTTCCCTTTCCTATCTGCCTTTCATGGCTGTCCTTCGATTCTCGGCTCTGCCAAGAAATTTACTGAGGGTTGTAACTGAGTACATTCAGCCTCGTGAGGTAGAACCTCAGCCATCCCCGAAGTGGTTTTCTGCTGTTTCCCACTGCTACACCTGGCAAATGCTGGGATGATTCCTAACTTAAGAGCATATTAAGGCAAATTCTGGTGTTAAAATTAAAGCCTGTAAATTATTAGTGAGACCTACTCTGGAAAAAGGGACGGCGTGCTGGGATCTGCACAGGTTAAGGTTGACAAATTCCTTGGGAACGACACGTTTCGTGATCGGAATAGTAATAGGAGGAATTTGAGTATCTGAGCTAGTCTTGAATCCAGAAGTATTAGAGCTTGATTTCGCGGCTTAAACAAGAGTTATACGGGAATTGCTACTTATTTATTTATCGGAGTTTTAAGAGACAGAACAGGGAGGTCATCTAACGGGAAATGCTGTTTGGAGTAGTATTAGGAATCGGTTAGAACCTCCTACGTAATTAGCGAGGAAAGATCATAAGTACAGAATTAAGGATAAGAAACAACATAGGTCCTATTGATGAGCGTAAATTTTCGTTCACTAATACGACCATAAAGAATTGGAATAATTTACCTGCAGCGGTCTTTGATACATTTATCTACGGTATTGAAAAGGAAGTTAGTTCGCATAATATTGTTTTCTTCTTTTTAGCGCATGGCTTTTAATGCCGGGGGTGTCCAAGGACATGTTGGGCTCGCCAGAGATTGTAGCTGCTTCTATGCCGACACCCATGGAGTGAGCTACAAGTACCGTCACGTGTGGAGTGTTGTCTGGGGAGGAAAATGTGAATGTAAGGACGAGGAATTGCAAGGTAGCGGCTGTGACCTATAGTTAGGGAATGCAAAGACATTTGCCATTAGAAACACATGTCAAAAATATCCATATTGACAGTAGAATTATAAGTTTATAACTATACGCCGAATCAATATATTTATGTAGTTTTGATTCGGCGTATACTTATAAACTTTTAATTTTATAGTTAGGGGCCAACACCGGCATTTGTCTGGAAGAAAGATGTGTAACCACAAAAGACCATCTTCAAGGTTGCCGGTGGGGTGATTCGAACCTCCTCACTTCCCGACTGCCTGCAGCCACGCTGTAACGACCACGGCTAACTCACTAACTCGCCCGGTAGTTCGCATATAAAGTGATCTTTTCGCAAGTGTTGAGAAGTGTGGTTTACCGCATTATATATTTTGTGTTATAATAGAGAGGTGGCCAAATTATTATGGCCAAGGTGAATAGAACCACATTATTTATTACAAATTAAGATACAATGATGTATTTTATTTGATGCTGATTCTCCATTGCAGGACCTTTCTTTGTTGCGTTTTGTCACCAAATATTTCACAAGAGGTCCCTTACGAAGAAACATGGTATGAATTTACGCATCTTTTTAATCATTTAACTTGAAACACTTTTATCGTATTTCCTGTAAGGACAAATCTTTAAGAAGAAGTCGGAACTTACCTGGCCTAAAAACAAATCTGTCCCAGTTTCTCATTTTGTTACGAGTAGTATGAATAGCGTGAATAGAAGGCATTATTTCACAGCAAAATCATCGCCTGAAAATCATTAATTTCCAGCCACGTTAGCTGAATTGGCGGTCAATATTGATATGATTAGAGGATATCGTAGAATTGTTGAAGGCTCTATGAATGAAGTTTACAATAATGTGGAAATTTGAAGTCATTCTTTCTTCAGTGTTGCCAATACAAATTCTATTTTGCTGTTTTTCAGTCGGTCAACACAATTGTACCCAATTAATTGGGTGCCCAATAAAGTCTGATAATTAATACATCTATTTTTTTTATATATTTTTCTTCTTTCTCTTAGTCGTTTACCCTCCAGGTTGGTGGAACCCACGGACTCAGCGAGGGAACTCACCACTACCGCCACTACGGGCAGTGTCCTAGAGCTGGGAACATCTAATCGGAGTGGATACAACTGGTGAGGTGTGATTGGCACCTCGCCCAGGCAGCCTCACCTGCAAAGCGAACAGGGACCTCACGAGGGAAGGTAATGGATGGTCAGGATGGATAGGCAAGGAAGCGGGAAGGAGGCAGCCGTGGCCTTGAAGAAGGTACCATCCCGGTATTTGCCCGAAGACGAAGTGGAAAACCACGGAAAACCACTTCGAGGATGCCTGAGGTGGGAATCGATCCCCCTCTACTCATTTGGACCACCCGAGGCTGAGTAGACCCCGTTCCAGTCCTCGTACCGCTTTTCAAATTTCGTGGCAGAGCCGGGAATCGAACCCAGGACCTCCGGGGCGGCAGCTAACCATGCTGACCGCTACGCTACGGTGTCGACCTATTTGTTTTTCAGGAGTTTATTTGCATATTTATAACTTCAAGCCCGCCTAATTCATTGGGCACAATTGTGTTGACTGACTGAAAAGCAGCAAAAGTCAAGTTACAATAAAGAATTTGCTTTTGTCCAGCTTAGCCATAGTAATTCGACCGTCTATTTGGAGATTATTACTATTCGTTTAATTTTAGATTTTAAATTCGCAAGTGCTTATGTCAAGAGTGGGGGACGGTTTCGTAACTTTAAAGCATTACAGCATGAAATGATGTAATAGACTCTTGAGTGTGCAGTGTAAAGATTTTTTCATATGTTATTTTAAGGACATTTTAGAATTCACAATTTGTTGCCACGGCGTGTCTGTTATGTTGCCACCGGCTGTAAGCCACTTGCAGCAGCAAATACTTATCTCAGCTGCTCCGAGGCTTGGAAGAATTGAATTCCATGGCAGGTCTTGTATCAAACTCAGAGCTTTTTCAGCAGTAGTGGTAATACGTTGTTGTTGTTGTTGTTGTTTGAGTCTTCAATTTGTTGACCGGTTTGATGCAGCTCTATGCCTCCCTGTCCTGAGCTAATCGTTTCATCTCTACATAGCTACCACACCCTACATCCGAGGCAATCTGTTTAAAATATTCTAACCTTGGTCTACCCCTACAGTTCTTGTCCTCGACCCTTCCTTCCATAACTATGCTTGCTATTCTTGGGTGTCTTAGTATGTGTCCTACCAACCTATCTCTTCTCTTCATTAGTAGTCGCCAGAAACATCTCTCCTCTCCCACTAGTCTTAATACCTCTTCGTTTGTAACCCTATCTGTCCATCTGATCATCATTCTCCTGTAACACCACATTTCATACGCTTCAATTCTCCTCTTTTCTGCTGCACCAATAGTCCAAGTTTCACTTCCATAGAGCGCCACACTCCACACAAAGGCCTTCAAAAATGACTTCCTAACACCTAAATCTATATTCGATGTCAACAGATTCCTTTTCTGTAGAAATGCTTTCCCCTCCTGAGCTAACCTACTGTTTGTATCCCCTTTGCTTCGTCCATCACTGGTTATTTTGCTTCCTAAGTAACAGAAGTCTCCTACTTCCTTTAGTGTTTCACCTGACAATTTGATGGCAATACGTACCCATGGACAAAGCAGACGACTTTACAAGAGAGAAACTCTTCTCTTCCCACTAAAGTAGGAAATGCAGTAACTCCACAGACACCTTGTGGGCAAACCTACATTGCCATCAGAGGTTTCACTCGGAGCTGCTTAGCCTTGACCCAGTGGTCATCAAGCAATAAAATAGAGTTGATATGACTCGTCCCTCATCCGCTCTTACTAACACATGTCGTCGCATAATGCAGGTTGTAACACTCAATGCAAGAACTACTATATTTTTCAGCACCCCATCTCGTGGCGTAGTGACTACCATTATTGGCTGTCACCGAGCAGTACAGGTTCAATTCCTGGCTTTGCCAAAATATTCATTTCTGGTCTGAGGACTGAAACAGGGTGCACTCAACCTCGTGAGGCAGAACTGAGAGAAGGGGAGTTCGATTCCCACCTCAGTCATTCAAGGCGTGGTTTTGAATTGTTTCCCAGTTCTTCTCCAGGCAAATGCCAGGATGGTACCTTAATAAAAATATGGCCGCCTCCAACTAAATATTAATCTTTGTACAATCTTTCTTAGGCGTCTTCGGTGGCGTAGTTGGTAGCATGCTGAGCTTCTATGCCCAAGATCGCGGGTTCAAACCCGGCCGAAGTCATTGGATTTTAACAGCGTTAAAAACCCTCAGTATGCCTTCCTTCGGAGGGGAAGTAAAGCCGGCTGTCCCATGTCATAGATTTATTGCATGATAAAGAACCTTCCACTAATTACACTTTTATGAACCTATTATAGGTGATCTTTGAGTAATGCTCTTAGGTTCCAACGCTTGTCGCCAAGAGCCGACTGCGGTGGCATCTAGTAACAAAGTGCAGAACTAGTTGGTCATTGACGGTAGCGTTTGGTAGCAAAAGTTGGTACTACTTGAAAATCCAATGTATGCAGTCCTTACTTGAATTAACAACAGATAACACACACTAATACAGCCATCACAATTAACACCGGTTATCAGACAGATTCTACACACACCCAACGTACACGGGGCTACATGACCACGTTGTCACAGCCCCTAAACTGAGGAACCAACCAACCAAACTTTCTTAACCAGAAGAGAAAAGTCTCCCTACTTCATGAAAAGAACAAAAAACTAACTGACACGTACACTTAATGTTATTATTGCTCTAAAGAAATCACTATTTATTGTCCTGACTCTGCAAGCCGTATCCAATTATATTGTTAGGCTTCATCTCAATTACACGTCATTTTCTCCCAACACTCCAATTTATGATGATGATGATCAATATCTTTCACTCTCTTAGGGTATGGATGGCCTAGTTTATATTAACTGGAAGGAAGTAGGCAAAAGAAAGCAACACAACAGGTGTCATTCAGCGGACCATTTCATACTAGCCCAGCATTAAATCGCGGTACAGTGCTTGCTGCTTTCGAAACAAATATACTATCTTGATGTGAGTGTCCGCAATCTATTCTATTCATCTAGAAGCGGGATTTAATGCGTTACTTACTATATTTCCAGTAACGGAAGTAGGTTGGTATTGTAAAAAAAAACATAATTAAATTAAATCTCGGCTATCCTTCAGATAATCAAATTATGAAGCTGTATGTTATACTATCTATCTGTTACATTCAGATAACGTCGTAAATTACATTTAAGGGGAAATTAAAGACTCAGAGAAGTGGTTGAGAGCTCTCGGATCTGCTGCTAGCCATTTGCCTCTTCATGCTCCACCGTAGTGTTTCCCCTTCATGATTGTGATAGTTGTAAATCTTCTAAGTTGTGAGCCGAGGTATCGTACAGTTCTCTTGTTTTAATGAAGGAGAGCATTGATTACCCAATCAATCTCGGTTGCCTAAAATTTGCAGTGAATCAACCATTCTTCGCTCCAAACATCTTTTACGATAAGAATTTTTGAATGTGTCACTGATTACCATGGCTGTTTTACACAACACATTATCAATGTTTCAATTATCCTGTTATTGTACCAGGATTAACGCAATATTGAAGGACATATGCTGTTTACGAAAAGATTAACGTCCAACCATAATAGTCCGTACTACCCCATAATTCATCAACTGTTCAAACACCATCTCGTACTTCTTTTAAGGAATCCTGGTAGACACATCCAACTTCTCCTGCTGCTTCCCGTATTGACATATGAGCATATTTGAATATGAGAAGAATTCATGTTTACAATTTTTAGCCTATTTTCAATTTTGAAAAAAAAAAGGCTTATGAGATCACCTTTTGTCCGTGCGTGTGTGCGTGTGTGTGTGTGTCCCCCTAATAACTTCTAAACGGCTGGAGCGATTTCAATGAAACTCGGTAAGTTCATAGCACTATTCCGGGCGACCCCGGCCGTGCCCTTAAAATTTTGTTACGTCTCACCAATCCAACATGGCGGCTGTGCGAAATATTTCACCAGCATTCAATATCTCTGAAACTATTAGCGGTATCACCCTGAAATTTTGTATGAAGATAAAGGGCACTACTGGAACTTCATCTAAAAGACTTTCAAAAACTGGTTAACTTCAAAACGAACATGGCGGCCAAGCGAATTTGAAAATTTTAAATTGACCTTTCTCGCGATTTAATGTTCCAAACGCAATGAAATCTGGTACAGGAAATGTCTATACACATTGTAATGCACTGGTATCTAATTTAGTTTAATTGTTTACTTATCCTCAAGATGGCGGCTGTGCGAATTTTAAAATTAATTTTTTATTTCTTGTGTCGTAATCATGCGATCGAAATGAAAGTTTGAATAATGAGCCTACGCAATAATTTTCCTTTAATGGTACATGACTCTATGGCCTATACATTTAACAATCCAACATGGCGACCATCCGAAATATTTAGACGGCTCTGAATATCTACGAATCTATTATAGCAATCAAACTGAATTTTTTTATGTTCATAGGGGCTATGAACTTAAGTTCACCTATAGGTCTTTAAATAACCTGGTGCACACATCCGGCATGGCGGCGGCGCGAAGTATAAATACTCACATGGACGTTTCTCGCAATTTAACCATCCGAGTGCAGTGAAACTTGGTACAGTAAATCTTTATACGAATGTTAATCCATTGGCATGTAATTAATTTCAATTGTTTCCATAACCACAAGATGGCAGCTGTGCGAATTTTTTAAATCTCCTTGTTACTACTTGTGTCCTAATCATGCGATTGTAGTTTGAATGCTACACGTACACAATAATCTTCATGTAACAGTACATAACTCTAGGACCTACATATATAAAATCCAACATGGCGACCACCCAAAATATTTAGTCGGTTCTCAATATCTACGAATCTATTATCAAACTGAAATTTTGTATGTTGATAGTGGGAGTTAACATAAGTAGGATGTATGAAAATAGGCTGTATAGTTCTTCATGGAACTACTTGTTCTATAGTGCATTATGTAACGCGGCTATAATGGCAATAATTAAGACTCGAGTATGTTTATAAAACGAGGGAAGCGATTTTTATAATTTCCATACAAGTGTCTTAATTACCATTATATGCGAGTTGCATATGACTGTTTATGTTCGACGATAATTATAACTATTTTATATTCGAACATAAATATTCATAAATACCTGTCGAAATTTCACCAGTTGTATGTACTGAACAGAGCGTATGAGACGTAGAGAATACCTTGTATTTGACCATGGCCTCCTCGATGCTATCCTTACCTAATTGATCACACAACTGTTTCTTGAGCTCTGATTGGTGCGAGAAACTGTTTCATAATGAAAAATAGTACTATAATTACCCTCATTATGATACATTTTTCTGACATATAATATTTACCGGTACATTTCGTCATCGTCGAACATAAAAGTTATTAATGTTGATATTTCCTCATTTCTCAGTGTTGATATAAATTACATATTTTAGGTTTATAAGTTAATGTTTCTACAATTATGTGCTACAATTTTCCAAGGTTAGGTACAAATTATTAATCTGAAAGTTTGAAGTCTACTTTATCTACAATTAAATATCTTGTTCCGGGAATCTAGTTTTGTTGAATTAGTCCATATTTCTTAATCTACGGTGTTATCATGTACTCTTAAATTTATTATTATACGGTTTATATATTTAGTAAATTCAACTTAGTTTTTCAATTTTTAATTTTATAATTTAATAGTTATAGTTGTCATTAAATATATATTTAGGTATTAGAAAGCCATTTTTGAAAGCCTTTTTCTGGAGCGAGGCGCTCTATGGAAGTGAAAATTGGACTGTTGGCGTAGCAGAAAAGAAGAGAAAGCATTTGAAATGTTGTGTTACTGGAGAATGATGAAGATCAGATAGAGTAACAAATGGGCGGCTTCGGTGGCATAGTTGGTAGAATGCTGAGCTTCTATGCCCAAGATCGCGGGTTCAAATCCGGTCGAAGTCGTCGGATTTTTTAAGAGCGTTAAAAATCTGTCAGTATGCCTTCCTTCGGAGGGGAAGTAAAGCCGGCGGTCCCATGTCATAGATTTATGGCATGTTAAAGAACCTTCCACTAATTACACCTGTGTGAAGCTAAATTGTATAGGTTAAGAATGTAAACAACGCTCTTAGGTTCCTACGTTCGATGTCAAGAGCCGACTGCGGTGGCGTCTGGTAGCTAAGTTCTGAACTAGTAGTCGTTGACGGTGGCGTTTGGTGGCAAAAGTAGGAACTACTTGAAAAATTCAAAAGTCTGCAGTCCTTACATGAATTAAAAGACAGATAACACACAATAATACAGTCATCACAAATAACACCGGTTATCTGACAGATTCTACACACACTCAAAGTACACGGGGCTACATGACCGCGTTGTCGCAGCCCCTAAACTTAGGAACCAACAAACAACCCAAAGTAACAAATGAAGGGGTATTGAGACGAGTGGAAGAGGAGAGATGTTTCTGGCGACTTGTAAAGAAGAGGAGAGACACATTGTAGGACACGTCATACTAAGACACCCAAGAATAGCAAGCTTAGTTATGGAAGGAAGGGTCGAGGATAAGAACTGTAGGGGTAGGCCAAGGTTAGAATATGTTAAACAGAATATCTCGGATGTAAGGTGTGGTATCTATGTGAAGATGAAGGATTAGCTCAGGACAGGGAGGTATGGATAGCTGCATCAAACCAGTAAACAACTGACGACTCAAACAACAGGTTATAGATTTAGATTTAGTTCTTTTCATTGTTTTATCGATGATTTGCTGAAGAAGGCCCCAATTTAAAGCTGAAACATGTTCATTTGTTAAGTAATACATATTGACATAGGGCCGCGTTCACCATGGTTCGTCAAAATGTTAACAAACCAATTAAGGCCGTTGATGGACGATTACCGAAATGTCGTGGTTCACCAAACTATAACAATCCATTAGCTTTCCTAACAAGCCGTCAAAACTAATTGCTCTGTCAACATGGAATTAACGACTTGACGGTTCGTAGCATTCAAACCCATAACGGCGTGCGGCGAAAGCCGGAATAGTCGTGCATTAAACTTTATTCTGTACGATGGCGATGTTTTTTAAGGCATGCAAGTTTTTCTTCGACCACTAACTTATAAATAACGAAGGAATTACTTGAATGAATGCGACGACAAATAATTTATCATGAGATTTTGGTTGTCAAAACCTTCTGTGTTGAATGTTCTACATATGACAGAACCTAACCTGGAATTCCCATCTGATAAGTAAGATAGCCAAGGCCTATGTAGCCTACCATTCCTTATTTATGTGTAATATCGTGTGATGCATTACGGTGTAGCACCTGTAGTTAATTTAATAAAAGACCACCTAGACGTCACAACATCAGTAGTCTTATTTATTTTTATGTGTAATGAATTACGTTATAAAACATCCTAGTTAATTTAATTTAATAAAAGACTACCTAGACGTCTCAACATCAGTCCTCTTATTTATTTTTACGTGTAATGAATTACGTTATAAAACATCCTAGTTAATTTAATTTAATAAAAGACTACCTAAACGTTACAGCAACAGTCCTCTTATTTTCAACGATTTCACGATACTCTTCCACCAAGTAGATAAGTTTGGATAATTATGTTTCTTTCATTTAACGAAAATTTCACAGTCCCCGGCTCTTCTGGCTGTTTTCCTCATCAGCCATGTTTGTTTTTAACCAAGGAGTATGTAACTTTTACGCCTTTTCAGTTAACGGCCTGCTTTATTACACCAAAGAATAAACAAGTACCGCCACATTCATCATCTTTCAATGAGGTTTGTACGGCCCTTAAACATAACGCTTCGTTTGCTAATGCCAATCGGCGAATGTGCTGGTGAAACGCCAACGAGCTTAATGCCGATGTTAAAGTTAACAACACATTTACTGACGGCCTGTTAACGCTGCGTTGGTGAACCCGGCCCTAAGGCTGGAAACAAAGTATATACTGATGGTTAATATTTTCGCATATTATGGCTGAGGAATATATCCTGGCACCCTGTCGCTAACGAGGAGATATATTGTACAGTAGTTGTATTGCTAGGGACAACGCAGCCATTGATCTCTTGTACGTTATTTAATGAGTGTGAATGATGTCTTATTGCCATTCTCATTGTAGTGTTGGCAATTGATAATTGTTTGGCGTAAGAATGGAACAACATGTTCACGCTCCACTTTGAATGTCTAACTCTGCCCTGGCGTCCTGGCGAGAAGAACTGTCCCTTGGGCAGCTCCTTCTGGGTTGTGCAAATCATTTCCATATCAGACACTTCGAATGAATCAAATCTCTTCTCAAAATGAACGACCATAGCCTGAACTATGCCAGTGTGGTTTGAGATACAAACATGATTAAAATATTTATATGTGTATTCATCCCTGATAATTGTAACTGTGCAGTTCTGTCCTATTCATCTAATGAACAGGATAACTAAAACGACGATATCGAGTTCTAAAATGCACACAGCTTACTAATAATTTAATATAGCCTCAGAGGAACGTATCATATTTAAGTCTGCATAATAAAGAGTACCTTGTAAGGAACTACATATTGGCTCACGGAGATCATGACGTGTGATTCAAATTGTCGGCCAACTGTGGCTTGACAGGACGCAGAAAGACAAAACAGATTCAAGTAAATTGAATGGTTTTATTTGATGTGCTAGTGCTATTATTATTATTGATATCTCTGTTTAGAATAAAACAAAGTCCCCGATTCTTAGATGTTACGGGTAAACTCGAGAACCACTGGATGGATTTTGATGCGATATTCACCATTCTGTGAGGGATCTCTCGAGGATCATTTCTGTAGAAAATAATTCATTTATGATCAAAGGAAGCCGAGCAGTAACGATTTCAGTGGAAAAGTCGAAAAAAAATGGCGTTCGAGCGCTTTATAAGCTTACGCTGGTCAAACCGTTAAACATATCTAAATACAATGAGTGTAAGAATTGTTCAGCATGAAAAGTTCTACAAAAAAAAGTCCACGAGAGCATATGTCTATCTTCAATACATCGCCCACTATGAGTGTTTCTACGTTTAAATTTCTTCCAACCGTGACCATTCAATTACTGAGGCGACAGTTTACGAGCTAGCTAAGGGCGAGTCTATCATCACTCTTACATCCTAGCTAGCGGGCGAACCTATTGCCCCAGATACAGCCAGCAGCAAACCGTCGAGTCGTGTTGAGTTAAGACTTCTGAGAAGGGTGGTTGTGTTTGGAGTTTCCCTGGAAGTGCAACTCGGGTTTTCTTCATTTCGCCTGTGAAACACCGTCAAGTTAAGATTGGACGGAAGGGGGATTTGAGCTTCATTCACCTCGCCATTCCCTGGAAGTGCAACTCTCATTTCGCCTGTGAACTTTTCGTTCCACAAAATTCACAGTCAATTTAAGATTGGATGGAAGGGGGATTATATTATATTAAATTATACTGATTAGCGTATAATCTCTACTTAGTATAAAACAAATTCCCCGAATCTTGGATGTCAATGGTAATCTCGAGAATCATTGAATGGACTTTGATGCGGTTTTCACCGTTCTGTAAAGGATATCTTGAGGAAGGTTTCTGTAGAAAATAATTTATTTATGACCAAAGGAAGTCAAGCACTAACGATTTCAGTGAAAAGGTCGAAAAAATCTGGCGTCCGTACGCTTTTTAAGCTTACGCTTGGCAAACCGTTAAAAATATCAATATGCTATGAGTGTAAGAATTGTTTAAGATGAAAAGTTCTACAAAAAAGCCCGGGAGAGCATATCGCTATCTTCAATACATCGCCTACCATAAGTGTTTATACGTTTTCATTTCTTCCAACAATCTCCATTCAGTTACTGAGGCGACAGTTTATGAGCTAGCTAGGGGCGAGTCTATCGCCCCAGTTACAGCTTGGCTAGCGGACGAGCTTATTTCTCCAGATACATCCAGCAGCAAACTGTCGAGTCGTATTGAGTTTAAAACTTTAGAGAAGAGTGGTTGTGTTTGCAGTTTCCCTGGAAGTGCAACTCGGCTTTTCTTCATTTCGCCTGTGAACTTTTCGTTCTGCAAAATAAACAGTCAAGTTAAGATTGAACGGAAGGGGGATTTGTGTTTCATGCACCTCACCATTCTTAAATTTTGTCTGACAAGAATTTGTTGCACATGCATCTCTATGATAATATAATTAATAGTCCAGTCAGTGATTTTAACCCTTCATGCCGAGACGTAAAACGGACATTGGTCGTTGTTCATTGACATTGGAAAAAAAAAGCGCTTATCACGTAATGCTTTCATAACTGTTCCCGGGCGAAGCCGGGTCGGGTTGCTAGTTATTATATATAGCCGTTCCCATGGTGTTGGGGTAGCGTGCCTGCCTCTCACCCGGAGGCACCAGGTTCGATTCCTGGCTCCGTCAGGGATTTTAGAAACTGTCGTGAGGGCTGGAACGGGGTGCACTCAGCCTCGTGAGGACAAATGATTAGCTGTCTGACAGTGAGGCAGCGCCCCGATCACGAAAACCAAGATTAACGGCCGAGAAGACCAGATGCACGGATCATGCGTCACCGCGTCACCCCAATATCTGCAGGCCAAATGGCTGGGCAGCGGTCGCTTGGTAGGCCTAGGCCCTTCATGGGCTGTAGTGCCAGGGGTTATTATTATGATTTTTTTTATTATTATAAATATTATTACAATATACACTGTTTACAACATTCATAAAGACTGTCCACACTTTACGATTTCTACTCATTTGATTAACATGTAAATTTACAATATTATTGAATTATATTATTACGATTTGATATATCTATGCAGGCATACATTTAGGGAATGAGACAATGATGATTTACTATGTAGTGGATGGTTTTAATGCCGGATGCCCTGCTAAACTCAATCTTATTAGGGGAGTTTTCTTTGTCGTGTGGTCTCCTGAGGGGCCGAGAGCAGACCTTTTCATAGTCGACGTCCGTGGGCCACCTGCATGCCGGATGAGAGATGGAATTGATGAATATGAATGAAACTGGGCAAGGTTGTGGAAGAAAGCGACCGTGGCCTGTCAGAAGGCACCGTCCCAGCATTTGTCTGGTATTGAAAATGAGGAAAACCACGGAAAACAATTTCCAGGACGGCCAACGGTGGGGCTCGAACCCACGCGGCTACCGAGTCAGCAGAGTGGCCCTGAAAGCTGCGCTTTAGCGAGCGTAGCCACCGCTGTCGGTATTAGAGAAGTTAATGAGGGATGGAGTGGAGTGGAGGATGATGATGATAATAATTGTTGTTTTAAGGGGCCTAATATCTTGGTTATCGAACCCTAATGGTTTGGGTGAGAGTGAAAGATGAGATGAGAATGAAAACTATAACTAATACAAACTACAAACTTACATACTAAGAAGAAATGGTAAACAAATAAAGGACAGGAAGAAAAGAAATGCCCTCAGCCCTCGAAGAATGAGGATTGAGGGAGTTGGAAGAAAGAAGAGCCATGAAAGGCAGATAGGAAAGTCAGTGTATAGTGTTTTGGGGCAGACGACCTCGTAGTTCCGCCCCTTAAAACAACAATAACTAATTAACTAACTAAAGTCAGTGTAAAAAGGGGAAGAAACAGACCCAGCTCCGGAATCCCCCAGGATCGCCAACTCCCGGACTCACCAGCCGTGAATCCATGAGGGTGTAGCATTATCCAGGGTGCACCAGAAGTGGTGGAGCTATACACACCCTGCCTCTTTGAGGGCCTTGAGCAGAAGGCAGGAGATAACATGGAAAGTAAAAGATAGCTGACCCCTCGCAGAAGGAAGGGAATGATGAGAGAAGGGCCTATTAAGGCGGGATAGGAAGAGACTCCCAAGGCCTCGGATACCCTAATACCATCAGGGTTGGAAGAGAACAAGAGTTGACCAAGAGAGGTCTACAGGAAAGAAGACGGAGAGGAACCCGGCACAAGTAAGTGGAAGCAATGCCGGACTCGGCTGGGGTCTCATGGTCGACAACCCACGTCCCACTAGTAGTGAGCCCCTGGGGGGCGGGGGGGGGGGTGGAGTTGGCAGGAGACAGCCGTGGCCTATTAGCAGCTGTCTGGAGTTGAGATTGGGAAACCACGGTAAACCATTTCATGAATGGTCGATGGAGGGGTTAAAATGAGCAATGGCCGCTTTATTAACTTTTCCTTGACTGCTGCTATGACTATTAGAGAAAGTATTTGCAACGGAAACTCGATTACATTTTTAGAGTAACTATGTCATCTCTTCCGTCAGTGAGACTTGTTTCATACTGTATGATCCGCTAAGGCTATCCAGTTGTCCCCTCCCATATTAGCAGAGCCATGCGACATTGGAGAAACCGGACACGAGTTAAGGTTACCATAGCAACTGCGTGTGTGAACGACCTACAGCTCCACTGACCTCTAAAGCGATGGCCACGTGCTTTCTCCTGTACAGTGCGTGAGATCTGACAGATCGCTAAGTACGTGGAGACTCCAGCGCGTGGTCGAGACATAATCTCTCTGATCGTGACGCATATATTTTCACTACTTTATGTCGCATTTATGGTTAATGCGCCATGTCTTTCTTACTTGACTCCAAATTATTTAGTTCAAAGTTCATTGGTAACGGCTTCGGTGGCGTAGTTGGTAGCATGCTGAGCTTCTATGCCCAAGGTCGCGGGTTCAAACCCGGCCAAAGTCGTCGGATTTTTAAGAGCGATAAAAATCCCTCAGTATGCCTTCCTTCGGAGGAAAAGTAAAGCCGGCGGTCCCATGTCATAGATTTATGGCATGATAAATAACCTTCCTCTAATTACACTTGTGTGAAGCTAAATTATAGGTTAGATTTGACTAACACTCTTCGGTTCCAACGTTCGTCGCCAGGAGACGACTGCGGTGGCACCTAGTAACCAAGTTCAGAACTATGTAGTTGGTCGTTGACGGTGGCGTTTGGTAACAAAAGTTGGAACTACTTGAAAATCGAATGTCTGCAGTCCTTACTTGAATTAAAAACAGATAACACACACGAATACTGTACAGCCATCACTGTTAATACCGGTTATCAGACAGATCCTACACACACCCCAAGTACACGGGGCTACATGACCGCGTTGTCGCAGCCCCTAAACTGAGGAACCAACCAACCAACCAAAGTTCGTTGGAGAAGTTGGTGAAAATCTTGAGATACGCATGGACATTTTTAGCCTACACTTCGCATTTTGTAAAAATGAGGAAAAAGTAGACTTATAAGATCGATCCGGGAAAATGTGTGTGTGTCTGTCCGTATGTCCGTCTGTCTGTCTGTCTGTCTGTGTGTGTGTGTGTGTCACATCAACTCCTAAACGGCTGTAGCAATCGCAACCAAATTTGGTATGAGTAAAGATATCTATCTGAATATCTCAATACCGTATTTGAAAATGATGTCAGTGCTACCAACTGATGAAAAATCGTAATTGAAATTTCAGCCCCACGTTGGATATCTTGGAAGGTATGCTTGGGAGCTACACCAAAATTGGCACACGTATAGATAATAATATTTCAGTTTAATTTCCAAGAGGCCATACATGACAATTTTGCCAAAATTATTATAAGCCTGCTGATAGGTCCAATTTTTAAATGCATATAACATCTACACTATCAATTGGATTTCAACCAAATTTCGTTTGTACTATGTTTACATATACAGATATGACTGAGCGTAATATTAAGAGCCACCAGGGCTGCCAACTGTTAATAAATGGACTCTCTATTGTTTTTATTCAAATACCAATATATCAGAAAGTATGCAAGCTGGCAGTTTTGAACTATGCACACGTATAGTACCTGGCATTCTAGATTAATTTGGAGTAACTAATGGACCTCAGTACTACCAACATGATTCTAAACCTTCTGATAGGACAAATTGTAAATACATGTAACTTCTATACTGTCACTATACTATCATACATGTAACTTCTATACTGGCACACATGTAGATAATACTATTTTAGGTTAATTTCCAGGAGGCCATCCATGACAGTGTTGCCAAAATAATTTTAAGCCTTCTGATAGGTCCAATGTTTAAATACATATAACTTTTACACTATCAACTGGATTTCAACCAAATTTGGTATGTGCTATGTGTACTATAACAGATATGACTATACGCATTATTAAGAGCAACCAGGGCTGCCAACTGTTAATGAATGCTGTATCTATAGTTTTACCCTAATATCAATATATCAGAAAGTATTCAAGCCAACAGCTCTAAACTTTGCACACGTATAGTACCTCTTACATTCTAGATTAATTTGGAGTAACTAATATACGTCAGTGCTTCCAACATGATTCTAAACCTGCTGATTTGTCCAATTTTTAAATGCATGTAACTTCTACACAAATGAATGGATTTCACCCAATATTGACACAACAATAGATCATAATAGTTCAGATTATTTCTGACCAACACATGCATGACATTGTTGCCAACGTGATCTTACGCACCTTAAGAGATAGAACTAAGAATATATTCAGTCACCAGGGCTGCCAACTGTAGTGCTCTATTAGGCTACATTATGCCAGTTATATTTCGAACTAAGTAGAAATTTCGATATTACCACCTCAATTTCGTCATTATTCTAATTAGTTCAATATACTGTATATAGATTAATCATTGACATGAATCTTACATTTCGAGAAAAGTAGGCTCTTTAGTTCCTCACGGAACTTCTTGTTTTATAACGTCACAACATTTTCAAAAAAAAAGTGGCTTCGTTGGCGTAGTCGGTAGAATGCTGAACTGCTATGCCCCCCAAGATTGCGAATTCAAACCCGGCCAAAGTCGTCGGATTTTTAAGAGCGTTCACTTCGTTAGTTACTACAGAAGGGTTTACATCAGCTCCTAGGACCTATTACTGTATTGCATGTTAGTGCATCTCCTAACAGCAGTGTCCCCCTCCACAGCCTTCTTCCACCTCCCACTTCAACCTGGTGGCTCTGCTTTTACTCTGTTGAAAACCACCGGAAAGGGATTTTACTGTGTTAATACCGCAGCGACAACTCCTTCATATCTAATTTAAAATCTTCAATAATTTGCAACTTTACGCGGTCCCTGGTCATCCCTATACACACAATTAAGTCTTATCTTATTCGAACTTTCAATTATTCGAATTTTCGCGCAGTCACATTACATCCCCTTACAACCCAGAAACTTCCATAATTCGAATTTTGTCGGTACATTCAACTTCGAGATGTGTAGCCTATTATTATTATTATCTTTATTTATTCAACTTACAGTTAGTAACATGACTCATATCTGTACATTACGTACAAGAAAATGAGTAAAGTCACACTTTGAAAAGCCTATAGCAAACATTTTCAAATTATATAACATAGACGTTTGAAAGTTAATGTTTTTTTCTTTATTAGCCTACTTTCGATTTTTGCAAAAAATGAAAGTAGACTTATGAGATCAACTCAGGGCGAAAAAACGTGTGTCTGTCTGTGTGTGTGTGTGTGTCTCTGTGTGTGTGAGTGTGTGTACTCTGAATGTCTGTCGCCCCCTATCAATTCGAACGCAGTGAACGCGAATTGAACGAAATTTGGTACAAAGGTAGCACTAGCAAAGGACACCTCAGTGTCATGTTTTATATCGCCGCCATGTTGACGGAAACGTAATGGCGGCCACACAAATGTTCAAAGTTAAATCAAATTACGACTAACCTAATCATCTGATCTCTACCAAATTTTGCAACAACATACCTTTATGGGGGAAGCATCCTTTGACGAAACTAATAGGTCATCAGCCTAATAGTTCGCGGATGGCGGCCATCTTTGTGTGAAAATCGATTCCCTCTATTAATTCGAACACAGTGAAACCGAATGGAACGAAATTTGGTACAGAGGTAGTACTAGCAAAGGGCACCTCAGTGGCATGTTTTATATCGCCGCCAAATGGACGGAAACGTAATGGCGGCCACACAAATGTTCAAAGCTTAAATCAAATTTCGACTAACCTAATCATTCTTTCTCTACCAAATTTTGCAACAACATACCTTTATGGAGGAAGCATCCTTTGACCAAATTAATAGGTCATTAGCCTAATAGTTTGCGGATGGCGGCCATCTTTGTGTCAAAATCGATTCCCCCTATTAATTCAAACACGGTGAAACCGAATGGAACGAAATTTGGTACAGAGGTAGCACTAGCAAAGGGCACCTCAGTGTCATGTTTTATATCGCCGCCATCTTGACGGAAACGTAATGGCGGCCACACAAATGTTCAAAGCTTACATCAAATTACAGTACGATTAACCTAATCATCCGATCTCTACCAAATTTTGCAACAACATACCTTTATGGAGGGAGCATCCTTTGACCAAACTAATAGGTCATTAGCCTAATATTTTGCGGATGGCGGTCATCTTTGTGTGAAAATCGATTCCCCCTATCAATTCGAACACGGTAAAACCGAATGGAGCGAATTTTGGTACAGAGGTAGCACTAGCAAAGGGCACCTCAGTGTCATGTTTTATATCACCGCCATCTTGACGGAAACGTAATCGCGGCCACCCAAATGTTAAAAGCTAAAATGTAATTACGACCAACCTAATAATCTAGTCTCTACCAAATTTTGAAACAACATATCTTTATGTGGGAAGCATATTCTGACCAAACTGCAAGATCATCAGCCCAGTAGTTTGCAGATGGTGGCCAAGTATGTGTGCAAATCGATTCCCCCTATCAATTCAAACACGGTGAAACCGAATTGAACGAAATTTGGTACAGAGGTAGCACTATCAAAGGGCACCTCAGTGTCATGCTTTATATCGCCGCCATCTTGACGGAAACGGAATGACTGCCACCCAAATGTTAAAAGCTTAAATCAAATTACGACCATCCTAATAATTTGACCTCTACCAGATTTTGCAACAACATGCCTTTTTGTGGAAAGCATCTTATGACTGACTACAAGGTCATCAGCCCAATAGTTCCCAAATAGCGGCCATGTATGTGTGCAAATCCATTCCCCATATCTATTCAAACACGGTGAAACCGAATTGAACGACATTTTTTTACAGAGGTAGCTCTAGCATCTTCATCTTTAATATCCCTATAGCACGTTGTATTTCAACAAGCTACTACAACCAACATTCAATTATACTCCTTGAAAAGGACAAAGAGTTATAACAATACCCATGCATTTAGGAGAAAGTAGGCTATATGTTCTTTACTGAACATCTTGTTTTTCTTTTTCTTTTCAATAATGTTATTTTCCACGTCTACTTTTCACAAGACGATCCAAGAAAATCCTAGTGTGTATTCAAAAATCCTCTAACGATGCTGCAGGTCTTCAGAATTGCAGCCTTTTGTGCAATAGTGTGGGTGTATATGGGAAGATATTGTGTGGCTAAATTTACTGAAAAGGATTTAGGTGTCAGGCCAGTGGGAGAAAGGAGGAAAGGAAGGATCGTCACATTTTTTTGTCTCCAGATTCTAGCCACCTCCATAGCTAGAGGAGTATATTTATCAATCTTCTCTCGGTATTTATGGTGGATATTATGGTCATTCGGAACAGATATGTCAATCAAGTACGTGTGATAGTTCTTCTTATCAGTCAAAGCTATGTCTGATCTATTTTGAGGAGTTGTTTTGTCTGTTTGAATAGTGCGATCCCAATACAGATTGTAATTTTCGTTTTCCAGCACACTTTCTGGAGAGTATTTGAAATAAGGCGTCCTGTCGTGTATGAGAGATCGGGTTAGGGCGAGTTCTTGATGACTGACTTTGGCAACATCGTTATGCCTCTCAGTGTAAGATGTTGGCGCTAGAATTCTGCAGCTGCTGGTAGTATGCTCTATGGTTTCTGGGCCGGTATTGCACTTCCTGCATTCGTCATCTATAACAGTCTGACCTTTTAGGATGTGTTTCCTATAAATTCTTGTTGTGATAACTTTGTCTTATTATTGTTATTATTATTATTTAACAGCATGTAAATCATGTACCGTAAACGAAAATGTATTTCCTTTATAGTAAGGCATATCAAATATTTATCAAAAGTTGTAAGCTATCTAGAATACGTGTGTTGTATTATTTTTCCGTGGCTTTAGAGTACTTCGATTGTTGTTGTTGTTGGGTTGCTTTGGATCTAAGGAGATCATGGCCTTAATACGCTTATACGTGGACCTGTGTACATGTGTACATGTAACTGGGGCAACATTAATCGTGAATGCACTGTAATTAGGGATAGGATATAGAAGCTATCCTTGGCCTTAAGTTTGATAACATCCTTGTATTTATCGGTAGTAAAATTAGGAAACCACGAAAAACCACTTCTATTATGGCAGAGATTGGGATTTTAATTCAACTCTCTTCTCAGTTTTTATAACGAGGCTAAGTAAATTCCCTTTTAATTTTCAATCCTCTATAATTTAGCTGAGAGCCAAACCAAAGCCGTCGTTGTGGACAAATTCAACACTTACTGCTAGACCATGTTTACTTTCAGAGTTTCTTGAAACAAAAAACACTTACATACAGTACCAGTACTTCTAACCCACATGTCTTCGGGGAAAGTTTGTACATTTAGGCAACATTATCTTGTAGCTTATCGGAATAGCAAACCTTTTTAGAAAACACAGCTATTCGAAAGTACAATCGCTTCAACAACGCACTTCTTCTGGAGGAATTGTGGCAGAAGTACGATCTATTCAGGATGGTGGATGAAATCAGAGTATTATAATTAGACATTTCCCAGAGACTCCTATAGAAGCGTTCATGAGACCGATAATAAGGAGCAGACGTACTTAACACAATAGGACAGGTTGGTTTCATATGAACACCTGTGCGACGACTGTGCTTGAATAGTTTACTCTAACGGTTATGTACACCAAATCTTAAGTAGAAATCAGTGTGCATACTCTAATTTCTTTATATTGTTGTGTAGCTTAATTATTTACAAGTTCATAATATCCACACGTAGATTGCAAACATATAACTCAATACAACATAGAATAGACTAAACTTTTCAAATAATGAGATTCACTGTGAATGATAAAATCTGACATTAACCAGACAAGATATACAAAGTATAGCAAAACTTATTTCTAAATATTTGTATGGTTATAACTTTAACCCTAGTGATCAGGGTCTGATGATGACCACGTGGCGGTCGAAATGCGTAATTCTAACATCCCTCTTAATCGGTGAATAATATTAATACATGTGATTTGTTTTCAGGAATAAAGTGGTATATACTGAAATTCAATTGGGCAAAACCCTGTTGACCGACTGAAAAGTATATAAGATTGACAGTTTGTACATGCACACTGATAAAATGGTTTGAAAACTCCACATATAGCACTGCGTGTTAAAGCACAGTTAATGGGAATGTTATTATGAGGCAAGACTATAAGCTGGTTTGGGTATGAACATACAACAATGTTCACAGACGATATCTTTCAATAAACTTTCTCATGCTTGAATTCAAGGTTGATGCTAACTGTCTGTTTGTCTTCGTGGTTGACGACGCGAGTATTAATGTATTTGCATGTGTGAGTGTTGTGTGATAAGTAGGGATGGTGACACTTCATGTCAGGCTTTAGGATCGTATCCAAGTGACCTGTCATCGTAATTAGTGTCATATACTCTCACTCCGTTTACACTCGGGAGAAATTTGGAAATGAACTCAGGCCTTCGGCACGCGATGTGTTGATTATAGAGTCCTAAACATCCTGATGACCAACATTCGAAGAGAAAATCTCTCTTTGTCACTGAGACATTAATGGATTTGTCTCCAGCAGCGAGTATCAATTTTTTGGACGGATAACACTGATATGCAACCATTTGGCTGCAGAGAAACTGCTTATATTTTTCAGTTCCCCTAGGGGTAGTTTCGTTCCATCACGTCCAGTTTTTTAAACAACTTTTTTGAAATTCATGAGAATGTCTAAAAACTGAAATTAATATATATCTTTACATCAATTATACTATTATTATTGCGTTAAAGTTGGTAAGTTACACTCGATGGAATCACTAAAATCTCATAAAACAACAGAAATTAAAAATTAATGAACAAATTATCGCTATAATTATTAGCCTACTTTTCACATTTTGCAAAAATGAGGAAAAAGTAGACTTACGAGATCGATCCGGGAAAATATATGTCTGTCTGTCCTTCTGTCTGTCTGTGTGTGTGTGTGTGTGTGTGTGTCCTATCAACTCCTAAACGACTGCAGCAATCGAAACCAAATTTGGTATGAGTAAAGATCTACACCGGAACATCTCAATGTCATACTTGATAATGATGTCAGTGCTACCAACTGCTGAAAGTTCGCAATTGAAATTTCAGCTCAATGTTGGATATCTTGGAAGGTATACATGGGAACTATTCCAAAATTGACATACATATAGATAATAAAACTTCAGTTTAATTTTCAGGAGGCCATACATGACAGTGTTGCCAAAATGAGTCTAAGCGTACTGATAGGTCCAATTTTTAAATGCATATAACTCCTACGCTATCAATTGGATTTCAACCAAATTTCGTATGTACTATGTGTACATAAACAGATATGACTGAGAGTATTCTTAAGAGCCACCAGGGCTGCCAACTGTTAATAAATGCTCTCTCTATTTTTTTTATCCAAATACCAATATATCAGAAAGTATGCGAGCCAATAGCTTTAAACTATGCACACGTATAGTGCCTGACATTCTAGAATAATTTGGAGCAACGAATGTATGTCAGTGCTACCAATATGATTCTAAGCCTGCTGATAGGACCAATTTTTAAATACAGTACATGGAACTTCCATACGATTAATTGGATTTCAACCAAATTTCGTATGTGCTATGTGTACTATAACAAATATGACTATGCGTATGCTTAAGGGCAATCAGGGCTGCCAACTCTTAATAAATGATGTTTATATGTTATACCCTAATACCAATATATCAGAAAGTATGCAAGCCAACAGACCTAAATTTTGCGCACGTATAGTACCTGACATTCTAGATTAATTTGGACTAACTAATATACGTCAGTGCTGCCAACATGATTCTAAGCCTGCTGACAGGTCCAATTTTAAAATACCATTAACTTCTATACCAACAAATGGATTTCATCCAAAATTGGCACAACAATAGATCAAAATATTTCAGATTATTTCTGACCAAAACATGCATGGCATTGTTGCCAACATGATTTTACGCGCACTAATAGATCCAATGTCTAACTGCATGTAACGTCCATGCTATCCAGTGGACTTTAACCAAATTTTGTATTCTGTACTTTAAGAGATGGAACTAAGAATATATTCAGTCACCAGGGCTGCCAACTGTAGTGCTCTATTAGGCTACATTATGCCATGTATATTTCGAACTAATTAGAAATTTCGATATTACTAACTTTAAATATTTCGTCATTATTCTAGATAGGTCCATATAGATTAAGCATTGGCATGAATCTTAAATTTTAAGAAAAGTAGGCTCTTAAGTTCGTCATGGAACTTGTTGTTTTTTTCTTGCTTAATATTGCAAAGAAATTTGATTTTAAAAAAGTAAATGCATTTCTATATTTGTATGAATGCCATTCCTTAAAACTGGTAGGTATACGCCTTAATTGTGTTTTCATTTGTGTTTTCACCCTTTTCACGGGATTCTAGTCTTTTTCTAAACTGAAGGAACCACTCCATGTCTCTGCAACTACTATCCAAGGGGCAGATGTCCTCGTAGTTCCGCCCCGTAGAACATCAATAACTAACTAACTACTATCCAGTGCCTTGCTCACATCTGGCGATGGTTTCAGCATGTTGTAAATGATTACATAGAAGGCCTGTAGAGTTATGCTGATTATACGATAAGTGGTTTAGTAGCGTAAAGTATTTATATGCTGCCATGGCTTTCTTTCTAACCCAGTGTTAGCCTATTTTCGAGAGATGAACCCTAGCTGTCATCCCTCATTATCATTTGTTGAAGTCGTTATTCTTTTCCGGGTATGTAGTGACCTTGGGGCAGTGCTGGATTACCCATTAGGCCCGACTAGGCCCAGGCCTAGGGCCCCCAATTATCTGGGGCCCTAACGCAATTTCTGATTAAGTTCAATTTTATTCCGAAGATTTAGAAAAAAATTGTCTGGAACTGAGAGAGTTCCAGCATTTTATTAAATTACAATGTCCTTTAAAAACTGAGTTCAATTATTCTGAACTTTACGAAATTCTTATTCGAGACAAGCTTGAGTCTGTTTTTCCGAACGTTGAATTTGCTTTTAGCATTTTCCCGACCCTCATGATAGCGAATTGTTCTGCGGAGCGCTCGTTTTCAAAATTGAAACGGATCAAAAGTGCGCTAAGAAGTATCATGTCACAGGAACGATTAGACATGCTAAGTTTAATGTATATCGAGTCAGATGTTCTGCGGGAAATTGATTTTGATGACTTTGTAGAAGATTTCATTGACCAAAAAAAAAAAACAGAAGCAAAAAAATTGATTACATTTTGCAGAAGAAAAAAATAGTATGATTTGTTAAATTGTTCATCAAATCATCTGAAATGTTTTCAAATAACGATGATCGTTTCAATTGAAATGTATGTATATTGTGACCTTTATGCATCTCTGATAGCATAAAGTCTACATATTATTCCAACAAAATTTAATTCATGTCTCAAAGTCGATGTGAGAATAGAAGTTGCTTGTGAAACTAGAATGACAAAAGGATGGTTCGTACGTGACTTGAAGAAGCTTTCTCCCAGCGCGGACAAAGGTAGCAGGAAAGAGAAAATCCACATCTGGACACCAAATGCGCCAGACAACGCGCGGAGGTCGTTACACTACGCGGGTAAATGCAGAAACCTCAACGATCACCTACCAAATAAACCCCGCCCATTTGAAAGGAATTAGAGCAGTAATTAGAATACAGAAACAGGAATTATACCATCGTATAGGGGATTATCCCAGCCTCTTAGAAATATCGTCAAAATTTAAATTGGATTATTCTGTGATTTTTGACAGAATTAAAATGAAATCAGGGGGTGGATTTGAAACAACCAATGGCAGTGAGAGACGCTAGACGCGATCAAATCCCGCCGAAATTAAGGGACAATGAAGCAAATTACGGAGCTCATTATATAAGGATCCAACGATCGGATTTTGAATAAAAAGGAGTCATTGAGACATTGGAAATGAGGACGTTCTAAGGAGCTAGTTCGCATATTCATGTGAGTGTTATTTTGGAAATAAATTCTGAAACCCCCCTACTCCACGTCCCTTTAAGAGAAATCGTATAAATAATGGATTGAAACACAGCGAAGTCAGTCTACTTTGGGGCATCACGGGAGGCGGAAGCCTTGGCCCTGGGCGTTCCGAAAGTACAGTGATTTTTACAAGTCCTATAAGTCTACTTTGGGGCATCACGGGAGGCGGAAGCCTTGGCCCTGAGCGTTCAGAAAGTACAGTGATTTTTACAAGTCCTATAAGTCTACTTTGGGACATCGCCAAAGGCGGAAGCCCGTGCCTTGAGCCCTTAAAAATTAACGTGATTTTTACAAGTTTTATAAGTTCTTAATACGCGCTGTAGAGGCGAGAGCCCGCGCTTGAGGCATAAGAATAATTAACATTTTTACAAGTTTATAAGTAGGAGCAAGTATACCTCCGAAATTCGAACATCGCTAAGTATTCGCGAGTGCGAAGTAGAACAGTGCATATCATAACAGTATGACGCAGTTGTAATGATAGGTATAGCCGCCCGAGCTATTAACAGCTAGACCAGTATTCTAGGAAGCTATGAACTGTCGGCCGAACTAAATAAGTTGATGATAGCTATATGAGATAGGAGCTTCATGTGCGAGAACCGTGCATTGTGTTAATGGTAATAATTCACAGTGGACCTTTGTTTTGGTGAAATTTTGAGAAAAACCGTGTGTAAATTATCCTCCTATCAAGATGAACCAACTAATGAAGAAGACTGATATCAAGGACCAGAACCGCATCAGGAAATATGAGAGATAAGTAAATATTGTATGGGGCATGTGGGCCATAATGTTTCCCATTATTGGGGTCGGATAAGTTTATCTCGATCATAAGCGGTTATGATAAAAATATATATTTTAGGCGTACCGGGCATGTTTGTGTAGATTTGTGTGTTTGTCAGTAATGAGTATTTTTATGTGTTTTATAACGTAATAAGTATATGAGCATCAAAGTGTTATTTTAAATATGGTTTTGTTTTGGGATGTCATTAATCTTGTTGAATGCACAGTCAAGGGAATATTTGTTTGATAGTGCTTATGCACAATGTGATTGTAAAAGCTAAATGGGGAAGACCGCTCGATATTGTGACAAGACCAGTAAGTGACACTGAAATTATGAGAGTAATAAGTATGGTAAGTGATTATCACGCGAAGGTAAGACAAGAATGGCTGGAGGGTATTGTGAGATATATTCAGGTAAGGCTAAGAGTCGATCCTGGGTCGAGCAGAATTAAAGCGGAGGTGATATTCCCGCATTCTTCGATGATATAATGGTGAGTGAAAATAATAGTGGAGGTGATATTCCTGCATTCTTCGACGATATATAAATGGTAAGTAAAATGATTGAATTCATTATCTGATGAGAGTCCACTTTAGCTCCGTCGGAAAGGTATGGTATTGCTCGAGCCCAAGGCAGGTAAAAGGGAGTCTTTAAGAAACAGGTAGAAATTGGTTAGCCGTCTGAATTCTAAAAGCAGCCAGGAAGGTTGTGCTGGCCTGCTGGTTATTACGGTGAAAGTGTGTCTGTCACAAGGTCGAGTTGTCATTGTATTCTATGAAGGGAGGTAGTCCAACTTCCCGGGGTTTCTTTTTGTGTACCGCTTCAGGAAGCGATGTATTCTATTTGTCATTATTTTGGAGTGCATTCATTATGTTGTTGTTTATTAATAATCACGGCGCACCGGCCGCCGAAGTATTTATTTGATGCTTCATGTATGTTGACTTGTTTATTTTACTATAATTAACGGAGTTATAGCTCTGAGTGAAGTAATTGTTTTAAAGTTATAAAAGCACACATGCCCGTAACCTAGAATAAATCTATTGCCTTCATTATCTGACTCTTGTGAGGAAAGATGATGATTGTACGAGTAGACATGTCCGATTTCCCAAAGAACAAGTTTTGCAAGTTATAAAAATGAGTGCGCAATATTTATTGTGATAGAATGGCTGGTTTATTTAAGCCATAGTTATTTGAATTAAGTCTGTTGACAATAACTCTTGGACTTGAAGCAGTGGACTGCAGTAAAATAGACTATTTTCCATTCCTGGTTTCAGCCAGTGTGAAACATTATTTTTGCATTTTTAATGTTGTTGATTTCAGTAATTTAAGGGAGTTGATTTTGTTTTTATTTGTCTATGGTTGGGAGAAAAGGGAGATGATGTTTTTGTGAAATAAATTATTTTATATTAGGAGTTCTCTGACCTACTGATTTTAAGATAAGCCTCCTGTGATCCTGTGACTATATTCCTAGGATGTTTAGAATAAGTTAGAGCCACCCCGAACAGAGCACTACCCGAGTAAGAGTCGGCATCCTAGAAGAACGCAGAAGGGTATATATGGATTGGTGATAATGATGTAGTTATTCATGTCCATATTAGTTTTTCTTTTATTAATTAGTGGATCACGGTGATGGAGAGTGTCAGAGAGTAGCTAGCCGGAGCCTACTGAAGTTTATATGCCGCCTTGAGGTCATGTAAACAGATGTAGAGCATCCCCTGTCATATCGCCCTGTAGTGGGGCTTGAGCAGCTAGAGGGAGCATCATGGCGCCGAACGGTGTGGCCAAATTAACAAGTAATTCAGGGGAAAGTAAAGCCAGGAGTTTGTTTAAAGTAAATAATCGAAAATGCTGAGTTTATTTTGTATAGTTAGGTAGAAGCAGCGTTTTCGTGGCGCCCTTATATTTGAATAATTAGTAGCAAACTCCAAATGTATGTTGTAGGACGGCATGGACCGTAAGAGTGATGTCAGTACTTTATTGACAGAACTGGGAAGTTAAAATTAATGCAGAAGGGTAAACTGAAAGTTTATTCACAAAAGCAAACATCAAATAGGTAGCTCTTCAAGCATATTAAAGTCATTAATGGGATTAACGTAAATTGGGATTAAGCGACTCATTTTATGATTGCAGAAGGTGGGAACATGAGGCTCCATGCCCCAGTCTTCTCAAATAAGTATTATATTGTGTGATATGGCGTCAGTGGAGGAAATTCGACTTATTATTGAAAGTTCAGTAGCTAGAACAATGGAACAGTTCGAACACTTTAAGAGGGAATGTAGGGAACAGAGTGAATTAAACAATGCACGTATTGCGGAACAAATTGCAGAACAGAGTGAATTAAACAATGCACGTATTGCGGAACAGTTAGCGGAGCAGATAACGGAACACAGTAAGACAAATAATGCACTACTCGCGGAACAAAATACAGTTACTAACACACAGTTAATGGAACGAATTGCAGAACAGGGTAGGCGGAATAATGAAGTATTAAAAGAGGAATTAACAGATAAATTAGCAGAGCAAATAGCTAAAATCACGCTTGAGACTACCACACAGTTAGGTCAGATGGAGACGAACTTAAGGCAATCAATAGCGTTCAGTGAAGAAAAGACGGCAGCGAAACTCATACAGCTAGAAGAAATATGTAACGCTAATAAAGAAGGGATAAAGATAGAACAATTAGCAATCCAAGCTACCATAAAAGGAGTAGACAACGAGGTTAAGTCTGCGGCAAAACAATTGCACAGCTTAGAAGGAGAGATGATAGAGATTAGAACGGAAATAGACAAGGCAGCTTTGACTTCAGCAGAACGATGGAGCATTCAGGAAAACGAGAATGATGCACTTAAAGAGAGTATCCGTGAAAGCAATGAGATGATAGGAGGCAGGCTCGATCAGCTGGAAAGCGAGAAGAAAGAGGGAAAGAGAAAAGAGGAAAATAGATATGAGGCAATAAGAGTGGAAATAAACAAGACATGCCAACAAATTGGAATTGACGGGAAAGAGGATAGAAAGAAACTCATAGAACAAATGGAATAAAACCAAAAGAGGATAACTGCAGTTACTGGGAAAAATGGAGATACAAGAACGGAAGATTATTAAGACCGAGATACAGTCTTTACAACAACAGGAAATGCTTCTTGAACTGAAAGCTCACAACAGCGGTAAAGAAACGAGCAGTATGGCTAACCATTTCAACACAAGCCAGACTCAGGTAGAAGGAATGAATGAACTTAGTCCGGGCCGTGCGACCGCAGGTAGCGAGAATAATGAAGGGTTTCAAACATTTAGAGGACTTGCCTCAACACCGCAGCAGCCGACTGGCAATAATAATAACAATAGCCCAACTACACAGTATGTCCAAATAATTAGAATGCAGGAGGATCGCCCACGAAAATTTAACAATGATGGTTCACAAACGCCGAAAGCTTTTCTAAAAGACTTAGAACACTACCTTACAGACAATAACATTCCTGAGAATAAGAAACTCAGAATAACCGAGAAATTACTTGCGGATAGCGTTCTGACGTGGTTCAGAAGTTTTCGCTACACCTTTGAAGACATGGATACTTTCAAGCATGCATTTTTACGTCGTTACTGGAGCATGTCTATACAACAAAATTTAAGGATGGAATTATATAGTAGGAAGTATCATGCGTCACAGCCAACACGTTATTCAGAATATTTTTCGGCTCAGCTACTCAGACTGAAGGATATGGATATTTTACCACCGGAGTCAGAACTGGTGATGACAATTGGAAAGCAGCTTCCGTTGCCAGTACAACAGTTTTTAATTGCGGCAAACGTCTCGAGCGCACTGCAAGCAGAGGAGGTGTTACGTCAGTTGGATGAGACGTCATTAAATAATCAAAATAGACACGTCAGAGCGAGTGACAGCGCAGCGCTGGTACACCAAGCCGAGCTAGTCAAAACTAGAGAGCAGAGCACCAACACGAATGTTAGCCATAGGAGCGGGAATAATAACGGAATGTCAGACTCGCCGAAAGAGGAGCAAAGGAGATATGAACCAAGGAACGAGAGGAACTGGCAGCCACAACAGTACAGGAGAGATGAATGGAGAGGGCGTGGTCGCGAAGGTCCATATCATCATCGCAGATATGATAGAAGAGATAATAGAACGTGGAACCGAGGACGAGATGAGAACCGAGGATATACGGAAGACAGTCGACGGGAATTGCAAAACAGGCATGAGGCATCACAACGATACCTAGATGAGTTGCATCGCAACCAAGAGACGGAAAAGGATCGCTGGCGAAGGACGATGGAGAATCGCGAGAACCCAGATATGGAAATCACTGGAGCAGAGAGTGAATTAGCGCAACAGCATCGCGAAAGCCAGAATGAGAAGAGGAACACGGGGACTATTAAAAAAAATGTATTAGAGGGTGAAGGAGATAGGCTAAATTTCACGCCAGATAAGACACAGTGGTTGATAGCGAACATCGAGGAATGGGTCGCAACTCCTGAGGATTTTACACGTGAAAGTATTCAACCGGAACAACATTGTTTGAGGAAATTACCAGTCATCATTACGAGGATAGAAGGACTAAGAGTAAAAGGATTAGTGGATACAGGGGCACAGCTATGTCTAGTATCAGAGGCATTAATTAAAGCTCTAAGCGAGAAACAGAGAATACCTACGATTCAAGTACCACAGGTCAAAATTAGAGGAGTAATTCCCGAAAAATCAGCTGTATGCAAATTTCAGGTACAACTGGATCTAGAAATATTAGGACACACTTTCTCACACGTATTCATGGTGATGAACAAGATGAATGTAAATTTGATTCTGGGGGCGGATTTCCTATATGAGCACCAAGCAGTGATTGACCTGCGCAACAATGTAATTAAATTCAGAAATATGGAAGGATTATCAGCAGTGGGACTGAACATGAATAACCATGGCTTAGATAGAGACGCTGACATTTGGAAGCTGGAGACCATTCCTGAGGAAGAAGAAGAAGAAAGTCAAGCAGATGAAGAGGACTCGAACACAGGACTCCTGGAGGGAAAGCAAGAATTGGAAGATGAAATGTGGTCCATGGCAGTAGAAGAAGATGGCAACAAAGACAGTTTTGAGGCACTTTTGAAAGAAAAATTAAGAGAGGCAAAGCTAAATGATGATGAAAGAAATTGCTTGGCACAAACGCTATGTAAACACTCAGCAGCATTTAATACATTACCGGGAAAAATATTAAATTTCAAGTACGCTATGCAGGTAGATGACTGGACACCATTTAAAAGCCGACTCTACCCAATTCCAGAAAAGCAGCGTGCAGCAGTTAGAAAAATTATAGGTGAGATGCTTAGAGGGGGCATAATTAAGAAAGCTCCAACCCCATATTTGAACGCCATATTAGCGGTGGCGAAGCCAAATGGTTCAGTGAGGTTGTGTCTCGATGCTCGCACCCTCAATTCCAGATTAATAGATGAAACCGACCGTGCACCACTAATTAAGGATGTACTCAAGAAGTTCCATAAGAAGAAAATATATTCGTCTGTCGACCTTGCGAATAGTTATTGGCACATCGAGTTAGAAGAGAAATCACAGCTGTTAACTGGATTTCTATTCGACAATCAGAGTTTCACCTGGTGTCGTTTACCATTTGGAGTTAAGACAGCCGAATCTGCACTAATCCGAGCATTGGATCGAAATTTAACAGAAGAAGTGAAAGACATGACTGTCAGATATGTCGACGATATCTTACTAGCATCAGAGAGCAATGAGGAACACATGCAAAATTTAAGCAAGTTGTTAGAGGACCTAGAAAGGGCAAATTTCAAGATCAATCTAAAAAAATCACACTTTTTTCAGCACGAAATTTTATATTTAGGACATATTGTTGATGGAGAAGGGATCAGGCCCAATCCAGTGAAAATCGAAGCCGTTAAAAATTTTCCTCGACCAACCAGAGTCAAGCACATAAGGATGTTCTTGGGAGCCACCAACTTCTTTCGTGAAAACTGTCCAGGATACACCGAAGTAGTAGCACCATTACAAGAGATGCTAAAAAAGAACAACCGTTGGTTTTGGAACGAAGAGTGTGAGAGGTCATTCATAGCCACGAAGGAATTACTGTCAAATAACATCAAACTGGGCTACCTAGATTTTTCGAAGGGGTTTATAATTCAAGCAGATGCATCTTTAGTGGGCATCGGAGCAATGCTTTTCCAAGAAGACGCAGAGAGAACAGCAAACCGCTCATACCTAGCATTCATCAGCAGGAAATTAAGAAAACATGAGAAAAGTTACACCATCTCAGAGCTGGAGCTTTTGGCGATCATATACGCGCTACAACAATGGCGTCGTATTATCTATGGTTTCTCCATAACAATCCGCACTGATCACAAGGCGCTGACTTTCTTATTTAAGACCACCATGGTAAGTGAACGCATCAACAGATGGGCCATTTATGCGCAGCAGTTTGATATACAAATTGAGCACATATCAGGAAAATTGAATGTAATCCCGGATATTTTGAGCCGAAATCCAGAAGAAGAGGCACA
Organism: Meconema thalassinum; assembly: GCA_946902985.2. NCBI lineage: Eukaryota > Metazoa > Arthropoda > Insecta > Orthoptera > Tettigoniidae > Meconema > Meconema thalassinum. Next base: position 772,404,511 of record OX336388.2, on the reverse strand, counting down.
GCAGGAGGAAATGTTGGTGCAACACATTGAGCTGACAAACGAAGATCAAGATTTCTTACAAGAACTGAAGAGGTTACCGCAGGAACAAGAAAAGGAGCCATGGATGATGCAGATGATTAAATTCCTCAAGAGAGAGATAACACCTGATACCCCAGCATATCGAGAGATTGAAGCTCAAGCGAGAAGTTATTCATACTTCAATAATATGCTCCATAAATTTATAGATGAGGATCATGTCAAGTTACGGATATTGTTACCAGCTTCGTTACAGAGGAAATTAGTGTGGCATACTCATTATACGCTTGGTCACATAGGGTTAGACAAGACACAAGCAACAATAGGTGAAGCTTTCACTTGGCCACGGATGAGGATTACTATACGCGATGTCCTGAAGACATGTGATATTTGCCAGCGCGCAAAACCCAATAACTTCCTCATGAGACAATACCCAGAGCCAATACTGCCACAGAAACCGTTAGAGCTCATTGCTACGGACTGTCTTGGTCCATTGCCAAAAGGACGTAGAGGAGTGCGACATGTCCTTGTATGTGTGGACGTCTTTTCTAAATTTGTTGTTCTATGTGCTATCCAGAAAACAACTTCGAAACAGGTCCTGAGCCGCATCAAGAATCGAGTTATACCTATAATGGGAAAGCCTGAATTTATCCTTTCTGATCATGGAAGTTATTACACATCAGCAGAATTTAAGCGCGGATTAAATGAGCTAGACATCAAGCATGTACTATCTAGCATACGCCATCCACAGGGAAATCCGAGCAAAAGAGTCTTACGTGAGGTCTCGAAGCACATACGCATGTTCATACCTACAGAACATCACCGTTGGGCCGATACACTGAAAAATATTGAGATTTGCATCAATATGACACGTCTTGAGTCAACTGGACAAGTACCATACACGTTACACTTGAACCAGCAACCACCGAGATCTTGGACAACAGTACTAGATTGCCCAAGAGATCCGCAGCCAGCACCACAGCTGAGAGTCGAACGGACGATCACCTACATGAGAGAACAAGCTGACAGGAGGCTGAGAAGACTAAAAGGAAAACGCTTTCACAGGGAAATGAACGTCAATGAACTAGTTTTATTGAAGAGGCCACCTATCTCTGATCCAGCAAACAAAGTATTTCATAAATGGTGTTTCCCATACATAGGACCTTATCGGATCATAAGAAATTTGGGGAATAATGCATATAAGATACAGGACGTAAACGCCGGAAGCACATCAGTTGTAAATTGCTCAAACCTCAAATTATATTACAAAAGGGAACCGTTTGATCAACCACGGAATACCGCGGGTGTCAACATTATGGAAATCGAATAAAGATGAGCCAAATGCACGTGGAACGAAGAAGTAGTCAGTCATAAACAGACTCGGTGTTTAGAATGGAAAGCCGTGAAGCAAGAAAACTGGGCGAGACAGGCGGACAATAGCTAGCTACCTGCACCAGACAGCCGAGACACTAATCTTAGCAAGAATGTGGAGAGGGAGACAAGGATCGTACCAAGGGAATCCCTGCGCGCGACCAGCAGTGACGAACCAAGTAAACAATATAAGGAATGACGACGGAACCTTGCAGCATCCGTGAGGCGGATCGAGATTGAGAAAAAAATCATACGTTCCATATCGATTTTTTTTCCTTTGCAGAAGGGTAATGTGACCTTTATGCATCTCTGATAGCATAAAGTCTACATATTATTCCAACAAAATTTAATTCATGTCTCAAAGTCGATGTGAGAATAGAAGTTGCTTGTGAAACTAGAATGACAAAAGGATGGTTCGTACGTGACTTGAAGAAGCTTTCTCCCAGCGTGGACAAAGGTAGCAGGAAAGAGAAAATCCACATCTGGACACCAAATGCGCCAGACAACGCGCGGAGGTCGTTACACTACGCGGGTAAATGCAGAAACCTCAACGATCACCTACCAAATAAACCCCGCCCATTTGAAAGGAATTAGAGCAGTAATTAGAATACAGAAACAGGAATTATACCATCGTATAGGGGATTATCGCAGCCTCTCAGAAATATCGTCAAAATTTAAATTGGATTATTCTGTGATTTTTGACAGAATTAAAATGAAATCAGGGGGTGGATTTGAAACAACCAATGTCAGTGAGAGACGCTAGACGCGATCAAATCCCGCCGAAATTAAGGGACAATGAAGCAAATCACGGAGCTTATTATATAAGGATCCAACGATCGGATTTTGAATAAAAAGGAGTCATTGAGACATTGGAAATGAGGACGTTCTAAGGAGCTAGTTCGCATATTCATGTGAGTGTTATTTTGGAAATAAATTCTGAAACCCCCCTACTCCACGTCCCTTTAAGAGAAATCGAATAAATAATGGATTGAAACACAGCGAAGTCAATCTACTTTGGGGCATCACGGGAGGCGGAAGCCTTGGCCCTGGGCGTTCCGAAAGTACAGTGATTTTTACAAGTCCTATAAGTCTACTTTGGGGCATCACGGGAGGCGGAAGCCTTGGCCCTGAGCGTTCAGAAAGTACAGTGATTTTTACAAGTCCTATAAGTCTACTTTGGGGCATCGCCAAAGGCGGAAGCCCGTGCCTTGAGCCCTCAGAAATTAACGTGATTTTTACAAGTTTTATAAGTTCTTAATACGCGCTGTAGAGGCGAGAGCCCGCGCTTGAGGCATAAGAATAATTAACATTTTTACAAGTTTATAAGTAGGAGCAAGTATACCTCCGAAATTCGAACATCGCTAAGTATTCGCGAGTGCGAAGTAGAACAGTGCATATCATAACAGTATGACGCAGTTGTAATGATAGGTATAGCCGCCCGAGCTATTAACAGCTAGACCAGTATTCTAGGAAGCTATGAACTGTCGGCCGAACTAAATAAGTTGATGATAGCTATATGAGATAGGAGCTTCATGTGCGAGAACCGTGCATTGTGTTAATGGTAATAATTCACAGTGGACCTTTGTTTTGGTGAAATTTTGAGAAAAACCGTGTGTAAATTATCCTCCTATCAAGATGAACCAACTAATGAAGAAGACTGATATCAAGGACCAGAACCGCATCAGGAAATATGAGAGATAAGTAAATATTGTATGGGGCATGTGGGCCATAATGTTTCCCATTATTGGGGTCGGATAAGTTTATCTCGATCATAAGCGGTTATGATAAAAATATATATTTTAGGCGTACCGGGCATGTTTGTGTAGATTTGTGTGTTTGTCAGTAATGAGTATTTTTATGTGTTTTATAACGTAATAAGTATATGAGCATCAAAGTGTTATTTTAAATATGGTTTTGTTTTGGGATGTCATTAATCTTGTTGAATGCACAGTCAAGGGAATATTTGTTTGATAGTGCTTATGCACAATGTGATTGTAAAAGCTAAATGGGGAAGACCGCTCGATATTGTGACAAGACCAGTAAGTGACACTGAAATTATGAGAGTAATAAGTATGGTAAGTGATTATCACGCGAAGGTAAGACAAGAATGGCTGGAGGGTATTGTGAGATATATTCAGGTAAGGCTAAGAGTCGATCCTGGGTCGAGCAGAATTAAAGCGGAGGTGATATTCCCGCATTCTTCGATGATATAATGGTGAGTGAAAATAATAGTGGAGGTGATATTCCTGCATTCTTCGACGATATATAAATGGTAAGTAAAATGATTGAATTCATTATCTGATGAGAGTCCACTTTAGCTCCGTCGGAAAGGTATGGTATTGCTCGAGCCCAAGGCAGGTAAAAGGGAGTCTTTAAGAAACAGGTAGAAATTGGTTAGCCGTCTGAATTCTAAAAGCAGCCAGGAAGGTTGTGCTGGCCTGCTGGTTATTACGGTGAAAGTGTGTCTGTCACAAGGTCGAGTTGTCATTGTATTCTATGAAGGGAGGTAGTCCAACTTCCCGGGGTTTCTTTTTGTGTACCGCTTCAGGAAGCGATGTATTCTATTTGTCATTATTTTGGAGTGCATTCATTATGTTGTTGTTTATTAATAATCACGGCGCACCGGCCGCCGAAGTATTTATTTGATGCTTCATGTATGTTGACTTGTTTATTTTACTATAATTAACGGAGTTATAGCTCTGAGTGAAGTAATTGTTTTAAAGTTATAAAAGCACACATGCCCGTAACCTAGAATAAATCTATTGCCTTCATTATCTGACTCTTGTGAGGAAAGATGATGATTGTACGAGTAGACATGTCCGATTTCCCAAAGAACAAGTTTTGCAAGTTATAAAAATGAGTGCGCAATATTTATTGTGATAGAATGGCTGGTTTATTTAAGCCATAGTTATTTGAATTAAGTCTGTTGACAATAACTCTTGGACTTGAAGCAGTGGACTGCAGTAAAATAGACTATTTTCCATTCCTGGTTTCAGCCAGTGTGAAACATTATTTTTGCATTTTTAATGTTGTTGATTTCAGTAATTTAAGGGAGTTGATTTTGTTTTTATTTGTCTATGGTTGGGAGAAAAGGGAGATGATGTTTTTGTGAAATAAATTATTTTATATTAGGAGTTCTCTGACCTACTGATTTTAAGATAAGCCTCCTGTGATCCTGTGACTATATTCCTAGGATGTTTAGAATAAGTTAGAGCCACCCCGAACAGAGCACTACCCGAGTAAGAGTCGGCATCCTAGAAGAACGCAGAAGGGTATAACATATGTAGGCCTATGTATGATTTAATATAAAAGTGTATTATTCATCTTGAGAAAAAGAACTCTTCTATATACTTTATTGAATGTACACTACAGGTGCTAAAAATAAAGGGGACCCAAAAATCAGAGGGACTTGGGCCTCGTTTTACCTTAATCCGGCACTGCCTTGGGGCCCCAGCCCTGTTCACTAGATGCGCTCAATGATAATATAGGCTACATTAACTTCCTCAGACTGTGAATGAGGAAATAAGGTAATGTCAGCGTGATTAAAGGAGTACTGAAACAAGCCTGGGAAATCCAACTTGCCGCATAGCAAATTAGACTTTTTCTTTACCATGTGCTTGCTGCGTGCATGCTCACAGTTGCTTTGTCCATGCTTGTACTTCGCTCACTGTTATGACATTATGTTGCACTCGAGTAACGGTGACATGCCAATAATTGCATGGCAGTCGTCAGTTTTCTGCTCGGTGCTCTGACTTAGCTATTATCTAAAGCAGAGTCGGTCAAGATCTTGTCTCACGAGAGAAGCACTTGCACACAAATAGAAGTCTTCCAGAGAGCTTCAAACCCATTTGCATCGCGACTGCCTCCACTTCACCTCAGCGGATAAACGAGCAGCTCAGCCAATCACAAGAGTGCCTAGTTCAATCGGACAAAGCCAAACAAGTCCCATTTACCTCACACGGTGTCTGCGTGCGAGTGTTTATCCCTGCTTTATAGCTTTTTTTTTTCAAGTTCCGATGAACTGTATAAAAATAATTGACATACCAAACTTATTTTACTACTAAATGTTTGCTTGTTTTATTCTTGGCTGGCTGCGTGGCTCAGGGGTAACGTTCTCGCTTGCTGGGCCCGAGGTTGCAGGTTCGTATCCTGGCGCAGTCAGCTGGCATTTGAGGGTGCGCAAATGCGAGGGAGCCGAGTCCGTAGATTTATTGGCACGTTAAAGATCCCCTTCGGGGCAAAATTCCGGCACCCCGGCGTCTCTAAAAGCCGCATTTGTTGAAAGGGACGCAAAACCAATAACATTATTATTGTTTTATTCTTATGTCTCAACATAATCGCCAACACGATTGAAACATTTGTCGTATCGTTACACCAGCTTTCCAATGCCCTCGGCAAAACATTCTACCGCCACTGAGGTGGGTATGTCTGGACAGTCTCCTGAAGTGAAGGTGAAAATCATTCAGTGCTGGTTTTGACTAAACGGCAGATGGTCCAAAACTTCACACTTGAATTCTTTGAAAAAGTCTATCGTAAGGTTGATACAGTGCGGTCATGAATGATTTTCACCTTTTTCGAGAATTGAAGGTATGGTTGGGCGGCAACGCCTAGCCAAAAACAAAACACTTCAGGAGACTGTCCAGACGTACCCACCTCAGTGGCGGTAGAATATTTTAAAAACTGTAAATGGGAAATTGTGAAATTATTGACAAATGTGTAAACAACAAATTGGAAAATCCATATTTCTATATCATGAAATCGAAAAATTTTAAACTGACATTTTAAAAACTGTAAATGGGAAATTGTGAAATTGACAAATGTGTAAACAACAAAATGCAAAATCCATGTTTCCATATTGACAAAAATTCAAAAACTTTAAACTGAAATTTAAAAAAATAAATAATGGTAAGTGGAAATTGAGGAATTGACAAATGTGTGAACAACAAAACTCTATGTATGCTTAAGTTAGGTGAGGACATGTTTGGTTAGGTGAACTAAGGTTATGTTGGGTGAGGTTAGGTGAACTGAGGTTAGGTATGTGACCAAGCGAAGTCGACCTAATCATTTAAAATGATAAAACACACTCTTGATTTAAGGACTTGAACGTCGGAGATGTGAACACTGCTGCTAATCACCGTCTGAAGTACAGGTCCCGTTGTGTTGGCAATAAACCTAGACAACAACAACAACAACAAACAGTCCAAGTCAGTTGAGTATCTCCTGCCACTAATTGTGTACGTGAGAAGTTCACAAATTAAATTGTACTGACGTATTATTAGCACGCTCGAGTGCGGATGTGGCCAGCTTACCGCTACCTGCAGGCTTCACGGGTGAGAGGTTGAGCACGAACATTTCCCATCAGCGATCTTACTGCTCTTACACTCAGTGTCTTTTGACATAAAATGCAGTTTATTTAATTGTTTGCTTATTTACTTATTTATTTTACTATTTACTTATTTATTTTTATTTATTTAATTATTCTTCTTTCTTTCTTTCTTTCTTTCATTCTTTCTTTCTTTCTTTCTTTCTTTCTTTCTTTCTTTCTTTCGTTCATTCTTTCATTCTTTCTTTCTTTCTTTCTTTGTTTCTTTGTTTCTTTCATTCTTTCTTTCTTTCTTTCTTTCTTTCTTTCTTTCTTTCTTTCTTTCTTTCGATCTGTCATATTTTCTTTCTTTCTTTCTTTCTTTCTTTCATTCGTTCTTTCATTTCTCTTTCTTTCTTTCTTTCTTCCTTTCGATATTTCTTTCTTTCTTTCTTTCTTTCGTTCTTTCTTTCCTTCTTTCCTTCTTTCTTTCTTTCTTTCTTTCTTTCGATCTTTCTTTCTTTCTTTCTTTCTTTCTTTCTATCTTTCATTCTTTCTTTGTTTGTTTGTTTGTTTCTTTCTTTCTTTCTTTCTTCGTCATGCTTGACTAAGGAGCGCGATTGAACTTATTTAGCTGATGGCATTACCTTTCTCTTCTCCCAAAATCTCTTCATCTTCTCGCTGTGGCTTCTCTTGCGATCTTGTGACCAGGTGTTGTTGATGACAGTGCTTGGATTGTCTGCAAAGCGGTGATTACCGACTAAGTCTCTGAACTTAGCTCTGTCTAGTACAATGTCATCTGTGATGCCTATTTCCTGAAGATCTTTTCCAACTTCAAGCAGCCAGGTGTTTTTAACTTTCATTGACAGGGCAAGGATAAGAATCCTTTTGCTCAGTCTCTGATTGCCCATCCTGAGGATATGCCCGTAACATTTCAAACGTATTTTCCTAAATGAATCTGAGATGCTCTACGAGTGCTGGTATAAGTCTTGGGATTTTCTTTTCTTCCAGATTCCCCCTGTACAGACTGGTCCAAAAATGTATCTTAGGATTTTCCTTTCTTGTTTTTCCACATCTTTAATTAATGATTTGCCCCCAATAATCAGCGATTCAGAAGCATATAGTGCTTTAGACTTGATTATAGTGCTTTAATGCCGTAATTTTTAATTATTTATTTATTTATTTATTTATTTATTTATTTACTAGCAACTCGACCCAGCTTCGCCCGGGAACAGTTATGAATGCATTATGTGATAAGCGCTTTATTTTCCAATGTCAATGAACAACGACCAATATCCGTTTTACCACTCGGCATGATAGGTTAAAATCACTGACTGGACTATTAATTATAATGTCATGGAGATGCATGTGCTACAAATTTTTGTCAGACGTAATTTAAGAATGGCGAGGTGAATGAAACACAACTCCCCCTTCCGTCCAAACTTAACTTGACTGTGAATTTTGCGGAACGAAAAGTTCACAGGCGAAATGAGAGTTGCACTTCCAGTGAATGGCGAGGTGAATGAAACTCAAATCCTCCTTCCGTTCAATCTTAACTTGACTGTGTTTCACAGGCGAAATGAAGAAAACCCGAGTTGCATTTCCAGGGAAACTCCAAACACAACCACCCTTCTCAGAAGTCTTAACTCAACACGACACAACGGTTTGATGCTGGCTGTATCTGGAGCAATAGGTTCGCCCGCTAGCTAGGCTGTAACAGGGAAGATAGCCTCGCCCTTAGCTAGCTCGTAAACTGTCGCCTCAGTAGTTGAATGGAGATGGCTGGAATAAATTAAAACGTAAAAACACTTATAGTGGGCGATGTATTGAAGATAGACATATGGTCTCGCGGACATTTTTGTAGAACTTTTCATCCTGTACACTTACACTCATAATATTTAGATATTTTTAACGGTTTGCTCAGCGTAAGCTTAAAAAGTGCTCGGACGCCAGGTTTTTTTTCGACTTTTCCACTGAAATCGTTACTGCTCAGCTTGCTATGATCATAAATAAATTAATATCTACGGAAATCATCCTCGAGATATCCTTTACAGAAAGATGAAACCCGCATCAAAATCCATCCAGTGGTTCTCTAGTTTACCCGTAAAATCCAAGAATCGGGGACATTGTTTTATACTGAGTAGAGATGTATTTATTTACTAGCAGAAGTACCCGTTCTTTGAACGGTGTTCGGTGTTAACACCAGACATTATCAATTGAGCTACTGTTGTAATGGTTAGCGGTTTGTCATTCCTTCATAAGTTTATCAGAACGAAGTTATTTTTCTGGGAATATCACACACACTGTTAATTTAAGGGCCTAAAAATGTGGTTTTCGGAGACCCTTTATAGACTCCCGAATTTTGTGTCTCACATTGAGAAGCGCAACATATGCTTTGGTCGTCCTTCTAGGATAATTTTTATATTTCGCCTATTTTAGCATGTATTTTGAGAAGTTTTTCCGTATATCCACCCTTCTACAGTATGAAAAGTACGGTGAAGAGTTTTATAAATGATTGGTGTATTGACTCTCATGGTTACCATACCTAATTTTACGATGCAGCAAGCATCCGACCACGAGTTAAAGGCGTACATAAAGATACACAGAAAGACAGACAGACAATTCTGTTGTCTACAGTACAACATACTACCCAGATATCCAAATATGGGTATACTGTATCTACCACACAACAAAATCAAACAAAATCATCCTTACGGTGAACCCGTATGTCGACCAAAAAAAGGGGGGGGGGAGAGAGATTAGTTAAAATGTGCTCTGAAACTAAATTCATCTAACGTGTACTTCCAGACGTGAAATAGAATTGAAAACCATATAGACGAAACGAAATACACGTCACATAAAAACTGACCCTCTACGTTGTGCTAGGTGCCCATACACAGAAAGACCTCTTTCATAAATTATAAAGGCTTGTGGTGCATGAAAATTCAGGTTATTTAGCCTTAAATGGCCCAAATTACTAAAAGCCGCAAAATTTTTGAAAATAATGTTGCTGTTGGGATATATAATAGACCTTCTGTACTATATGTCGAACGTGAAAATTGCATGAGCAAATTCTAGGTACCCCTTGACCCCCTTAATTGCATTGCTGAATTATATAGTCTACGTTGGTTCCGTGATAACCTTATAGCAATTTGCAAACGTTCACAGAAATGAAATAAATGGAGTGACATTGCTTCTTACAGAAATAGATGTAAAGTTGGATGCCACCCCTTGAGATAATGTTGTCATGGTTACCGATTTATATTCCTTCATTAGTTTGTTAAATTAAATTAAATTCGTTTTCTGGGAATATTTCAGAAACTGTTGGATTTAGAGCCTTATAATGTACTTTTCGAGGACCCTTTAGGGCCCCCGAGTTTTGTTTCTGGCACCGAGGGAGCTTTGTCTCCTCGTTGTACGCCACAATATAATAATAATAATATAATATAGGGATAGGAATATAATAGACCTGCCGTACCACACCCGGAGGTGTAAATCGCGTGAAAAAATTCTACTGTACCCCTTGACCCCCTTAAGTGCATTATACGTATTGATGAATTCTACAGCTTAATTTGGTTCCGTGATAACCTTCTAGCCGTTTGCAAACTTTCACACCAATGTAATTAATGGAATTGCATTGAGTCTTACAGCAATAGATGGACCTCTGAGAATCTGTTGCCATGGTTACCGGCTTTTATTTGTTCATTAGTTTATGAAATGAAATTAGTTTTCTGGGAATATCTAAAAAACGGTTGGCTTTAGGGCCTTAAAATGTGGTTTTCGGGGACCCTTTCGGGCCCCCGAGTTTTGTCTCTCACATTGAGGGGCTGAAAATGAGCATTGTCTCGCCCTTCTACGCCTATTTCAGCATGTATTTTAAGGGGATAGGCCTCCTTTTATGAGAGGTAGGGAGAAGAGTTACATCAATGATTAGTGTCGTGCCTCTGATGGATAACTGTACCAAATTTTACGTTTATACACCCAGCCGTTCTCGAGTTATAAGGGAACAAAGTTGTACACAGACAAACAAACAAACAAACAAACAAACAGACAGACAAAACATTATTTTCCCGCGCATCCATCATAAAACAGTTTGAAACGCGTAAACAACTCAAATTTCCGTAGAAATTCAGAAACGTTCATTTTTATATTAGAGAGATATACCGCACCGCGCGGTGTTAACCGTGTTTTATTGCACAAATTTAGGTTTTACTCGCTAACCGTCGGAGATATACGAAAAGTGATAAGGAACTTTCAGGTAGAAAATTAAATTTTAAAGTTCACATATGCCATCAAAAGTTTTCTATTTCTTAGCGTTCACTTTTTATTTGGCATGGAAATATGAAATTTTGAAACCAAAGGGTGTAGTGACGTCACTAAAATGGTTGCCATTTTTTAATAGTGCAAAATTTCGAAATCAAAAGAATCCTATATGTAAACATGGTAAATCAGCTACAACCATGAAAAATTTCATTTAAATCGAACCAGTGGTTCTTGCGTTATTGAGTAACACACAGACAGACAGACAGAAAGACAGACACACACCATCTCATTTTTATATATTAGTATGATAACTAGCTGTACCCGGCATGCGTTGCAATGCCAATCAAAGAAAGTATTGGCGTTGTAACTTTGTTTGTTGAAGTGCTTTGGATTCCCAATATTTTTTCTTTTTCCGTTAACCACCTATAAACTATTGTAAACTTGATTTACTATCTCAAAAAATCATGGGAGCGTGCTCAACAACTCACCCAAGTTTCATCGCAATGAAATGAATGGTACATGAACGCATACGGGACTTTGTTGAAACGATTCGAGCGCCGTCCACCATTTGTTGAATATACTCGTACGCTACCTATTGTAAAATGGATTTACTAAGTAGAAAACCGTCCCTGGCATGTACACAACAACTCATCTAAGTTTCATCGAAATCGGATGAATGGCATATGAACGCATACGGGATTTTTTTTAATCGATCCGCGTGCCGTCACTCATTTGTTGAATCTACTTATGCGCCACCCATTGAAAAACAAATTTACTAATTCATACATCTTCGCAGGACTGTACTCAACTCACCAAAGTTTTATCACAATCGGATGAATGGTATATGGACGCATACGGGACTTGGTTGAAACGATTCACGCGCTTTCGCACATTAGTTGAATCTACTCGTGCACTACCAATTGTAAAATGGATTTACTAAATCAGAAATCTTCGCGGGATAGGAAACAGCATTTCACCAAATTTCATTCCAATCGCATGAATGGTATATGAATGGCGTTTTTTTTTAAACAATATGCGCGCCGTTACTTATTTGTTGTATCTACTCGTGCGCTACCTATTGTATAAAGGATTTACTAAGTCATAAACCTTTCCTGGAGTGTGCACAACAATTCATCAAAGTTTCATAGCAATCGGATCAATGGTATATGAACGCATACGGGACTTTGCTTAAACGAATCGCGTGCCGTCGCTCTTGTTGAATCTACTTGTGCGATACCTATTGTACTAAGCCAGAAACCTTCCCTGAAGTGTAGACATCTCTCCCAAGTTTCATCGCTATCGGACGAATGGTATATGAACGCATACGGGAATTTGTTGAAACGCTTCGCACGTCTTCGCTCATTTGTTGAACCTACTTGTGCGCTACCTATTCTAAAATGGATTTACTCAGACTGAAACTTTCCCTGGAGTGTACATAACATCTCACCCAAGTTTCATCGCAATGGGATGAGTGGTATATGAACGCATGTGGGTCTTTGTTGAAACGAATCACACGCCATTTTATTGAAGCTACTCGAGCGCTATCTACTGTAAATTGGATTTACTATGCCTATAACTTTCTGGGAAGTGTGCTAAACAACCCACCAAAATTTGGTCGCAATCGGATGAATTGTAGGCTATACGAACGCCTCGCCAACACTCATTTGTTTAAACTACTCGCGTGCTCTGTATTGTAAATTGGATTAATTATGCCTATACAAAAATACAAATAAAAAAAATAAGTATTTTAATGATTTGATTTCAAGCCTCCGTGGCTTAGGCGGCAGCACGCCGGCCTCTCACCGCTCGGTCCGAGGTTCAAATCCCGGTCACTCCATGTCTGTGCTGGACAAAACGGAGGCAGACAGGTTTTTCTCCGGGTACTCCGGTTTTCCCTGTCACAATTTCATTCCAGCAACACTCTCCATTATCATTTCATTTCATCTGTCATTCATTTAATCATTGCCCCCAGAGGAGTGCGTCAGGCCTCGGCAGCTGGCACAGTTCATATCCTCGCCACTAGATCGGGGCTTCATTCATTCCATTCCTGACCCGGTCGGAGACTGGAAGCAGGCTGTGGATTCCATTCAATGATTTGATTTCTAACCGGTAGTGGAAAGTGCTACTCGCTTCCAGTCGGCCGTGCCTCGTCTAGAGCTACTGTTGCCTGGAAACGACTTGCCTTGCATTTCCTTCATGAGTTTATTTTAGCTGTCATTTGCGTTACGTTGTATAGTGACTTGTATTCTCTTTGACGTTCTATGTCACGTCACGGGATGAAAAGTATCCTATGTCCGTCTCCTGGTTCTAAGCTACCTCCACACCAATTTTCAGCCAAATCGGTTCAGCCGTTCTTGAGTTATAAATAGTGTAACTAACACAACTTTCTTTTATATATATAGATAGATTGAGGGACTCAGTGGAACAAGAGCCCATTCAGTGACATTTGAAATAAAATGCATGTTATTCTATTTATTTCATCATCATAATCGAATTTGGCCAACTAAGGACCACGTGAATAACTCTTCATGATTTCAGTTTTCTTTGGCGCCAGTATTCTTTCATTCTCTTGCTCACAGCTTCTTTCTTTTCAGCTGTCCAATGTTGTTTCTTCTTGGTCGCTGTTTCTGGCTCAAATGTGTGTATCTTATTTCTGAAAGTGGTTCTGTTGCGGATGTCTTGATTAGTGATGTTCATTTCTTGTAGATCCTTCTTGGTGTAGGCAAACCACTTTTCATAAGAGATTATTTTTCAATTGGGCTTGTTGAAGTGGTTAAAAATTTTCTTTGTGAGTCTGTCGTCAGCCATTCTTGAAAATTGTCCAAAGAATTTAACCCTTCGTTTTCGTATGGTATCTGAGATTCTGCTGCATGTTTTATATACTTCTTTGTTACTGTGCAGTCGGTATGTGTCAGCACATTGTTTTGGTCCGAGAATTTTTCTTAAAATTTTTCGTTCCTTTTTTAAAATTATAAATGTCTTCAATTTCCTTTTTAGCTGTTAGTCCTAGGCATTCCGAAGCATACAGGCACTCTGGTTGAAATGCTGATTGATTTGTGCAGTTGTTTGTTTATTGATTAATTGTATATTTTTATTTATTTATTTAATTGTTTATTTATTTGTTTGTTTGTTTATTTGTTTGTTTGTTTGTTTATTTATTTGTTAATTTATTTATTTAATTGTTTATTTATTTGTTTATTTGTTTATTTAATTGTTTGTTTATTTAATTATTTGTTTATTTATTTATTTAATTGTTTATTTGTTTAATTATTTATTCGATTATTTAGTTGTTTTTTATTTGTTTATTTATTTGTTTATTTATTTGTTTATTTATTTATTTAATTGTTTATTTGTTTATTTATTTGTTTATTTATTTATTTATTTGTTTTTTAATTATTTAATTATTTATTTGTTCACTTATTTGTTTATTTAATCGTTTATTTATTTATTTGTTTGTTTATTTATTTCCTTATTTGTTTATTTATTTATTTGTTCATTTATTATTTAAGCGAAAATTCCCCTACAGGAGAGCGATTAACCTTGATACAATGATGTCATTTTGAGGTGTGTCTCCTCCGCTCCTCCCAAAATCTCTTCATTCTCACAGAATGCTCCCTCTTCCTCTCATCCGTCCACTTTTCCCAGGTTGTCGTAATGATCTTGGTTCAAACCTAACATTCGCGATTTTCGTCTGGCACTCAGTTCGGTCTTCGAAATGTTCTATACTGATTACTTGTAAGTCACTCTGAACCTCTTTAAGCCATTCTGTGCCGCATTTACTCTGTGTTATGATGCCAAGTAGTTTCTTTGGCAATCTGGAGGTGGCCATCCTCGGCATGTGAGTGTAAAATTTGGCTCTGCGTTTTCTAATTTCGTCTGTTTTATTTGTTTATTTATTTATTTATTTGTTTATTGTTTATTTATTTAGTTGTTTATTTGTTTATTTGTTTATTTAATTGTTTCTTTGTTTATTATTTGTTTATTTATTTATTTATTTATTTATTTATTTATTTATTTGTCTATTTGATTGTTTACTGTATTTGTTTATTTGTTTATATGTATATTTATTTAATTAATTGTTTATATATTTTTTATTTATTCTTTTTATTTATTTTGAAATATATGTAATTTGTATGAGTTTCATTATTGCAAATGTAGGTAAAGGGTTACATGAATTGTGTTCAATAACATCGGTGATCCTTGGTTGGGAAAGGTCTTTAGTCTGCTGATCTCCCCACACCAATTGATTAGTTGGTCAGATATATAAAGCCACCATAAGGACTATAAAGTTCGAGGTTTCGTTATTGCTAATTCAATTTACGGCTTTGTACATCTTGGTCATCATGCCCGTGTACTTGGGTGTGAGTTGAAATTTTTTGATAACCTGTGTTTCAGTGCTGATAGTCCCTCTCATTTTCTCTATTTCTTCACCTATTTCAAATTGTACGGTTTCCTCTATGGCTACAGGACCGGGATTTGATCTCCTTTGTCCGTCACTGGAGGGGTTTTCCATCTGTATTTTTACCAACTCCAAAAACTTTTATCTCGGAAACAGATTAGTATTTTTGCTCTAAACGAACTTCCTATGGTATTTCAATATACTGAGAACACAAAACTACATAATAAAGAAAATTGAATTTTTCAACTGAAACCTAAGTTAGAGCCACCTTAAGTACAGAGGTGGGCAAATTATTAGACTGAACGCCAGTTTTCCAACTTTTCATTTTTACTTTTTATGAAATAATGCAGTAAAATAATTGTTTGCAAGGTGGTAAAATTAATTCAAATGTATAATGAATAGTGGTCACAAGACAACGACATGTACATAAACCAGGACAAAAGCAAGATTATGAAGTTCCGCAAGGGAGGGAAAGTATCGTCCAAGGACATCTTCACCTGTGGAAATCAAACGTTGGAAATAGTAAACTCGTTCGAATACCTAGGAGTGACTCTACAGGTCTCCGGACTGACTTTCACCAGACACATAGAGGACAAAACCGTCGCCGGGATAGAGGCCACATTGGAGATCCGAAACTTGAAAACCCTCTCCCTTAGAACCGCAATGGCACTATTTAAGCTAAAAGTCTCCCCAGTGGTGTCATATGCCATCGAGATGATATGGTCACACCTAAGCCACAAAAACCTAAAGTCTCTAGACAGAGCCAAGGCCAGATACGTAAAGCGAGCTCTCTGCATTTCCAAATTCGCGCCAACCCGACTTGCGTACCAGCTAGCAGGTACTAGATCCTTAATTGAAGATGTAATGACTACCCACAACCTGGCATCAACCCCAGCCTCCACAAAATTCCTTGAGGAACAACTCCTGAAAACAGAAGAAATAAACCCGGAGTTCTATCGAACCCCGGCCATGATCAACCAAGAATGGAAAGAAGCAAACTTCGAGCTACGCGACATCTACACGAGAGGCGCAATACATGGGTTTCATCATCGCATCTGTAACAGGAAGGGCTCTCATGAACCATCCATAGACTGTGTGTGTGTGTGTACACTGCCCACTGTATCACCTGATTGAGAACATTACCTCTGTCCCACTATGCAAAAGACTGAACGGTTGCTATATTGTGTAACATGATCCTACTTACCGTATGTCCATTGGCTGCAATACATTATATTATTTATAAATAGTCTTAATTACATTTTATTTTAAGAAACTGACTAAATAGGGACAGATGACCACGTAGTTCCACCCCTATAACTAACTAAACTGATTATTTTTTGTTATAATTCACACTAAAATAGTAGACTAGCCTTGTTAATGCAGAATGTCACACGTTTCGTTTTGATTACTTTATTGTAGTTTTTGTGTCAATTTAGAGCAGAGGAATTTGAACTCCTTCATTACAGACGGTCCATCTTGAACTATTCAAAGATTCGTGGACAATGGATTGAAATCACCTGATTTTGATGTTACATTCCGAAGTAAATGAAAAAAGAGAAAATCGACCCAGCTCAGGTGTTCCTCAGAATCTCCAGTTTTGAACATTTCCAGATGCAATATCTTATGGAAAAAGTTGTAAGTCCACAAGGGACAAAGCATCACTAAGTAGGGTAATAAAATAGTACATTATGCAGCGAGCCTATAATGGCAATAATTTCCATACGAGTGTCTTAATTACCATTATATGCGAGTTGCATACGACTGTTTATGTTCGACGATAATTATTATAGGCTAACTATTTTATGTTCGAATATAAATATTAATAAATATCTGTCGAGATTTCGCCAGTTTTATGTACTGAACAGAGCGCATGAGACGCAGAGAATGATTTGTATTTGACCATGGCCTCCTCGATTACCCTATTATGACACTAAGCCAGGCAGTGAAATTTAAATTAGAAGGCCGTGGACCTCAGCGCATCTAATTATCTAATTGGTCAAACAACTGTTTCTTGAGCTCTGATTGGTGGGAGAAACTGTTTCAAAATGAAAAATAGTGTTATAATGAGCCTCATTATAGTACAGTTTTCTGACATATAATAGTCAGGGTCGAACATAAATGAAATAAAATGTTTTTGAATAAAAATGTGTAACTGATTTACATTATTTATTTAAGTCTAATAATTTGCACATCTCTGTAGAAAAGTGGGAGGACCAGTCTCTTATTTTGTTTCTTAACCGTGAAGTGGTAGCGCGGGGTCTTTTGTGACCTGGTGCTTGTTTCTAAACTTGGAGACCTTGGCTACCCACATACCTCTCCCCACATTCTTTGCCGTCAGTCTGTCAGTTACATTGTAGTGAAAGGTGTTCATTCTTAGAAAGAAGGATTATTGTCAAGCGGTGCGTGTGATAGAACGCCATAGTACGAGGGCAGATAAAAAAAAAAAAAGTTGCACTTCCCAGCTATGGCCATTTATTACACTACCTATACAACAGCAACACGTCTATAACGACATACAATGTAACTTGTCGTTGCCGGATGCATAGAAAGTACCTCCAGCGTTCTGCAGCCACATGGATACAGCGGCCTTTACCTCCTCATCGGTCTGGGAATGTCGACCACCGTTCTGTCTAATGATCGCATTCACACTGTTGACATTTGCACGGGTCCTGGACGTTGCGGGCCTGCCTTCGCGATATCCGTGCGTCCGGTTTCGAATTGCTGACACCACTTTACGATCCCATGCCGGGAAATGGCCCGCTCTCCATACACAGCACTAATTTCACGATGAATGTCTGTGCAATTCTTCCTTTTGGCCCATAGGAATCGGATTGTCGCACGCACCTCATATTTGTAGTGAACGCCCAGTCGACGCGCCATTGCTTTTGGCCGCTATTCACACCATACAAGACGAAACACCACAGCGACCTGCCTAACGGACGTGTGGGCAGTGTCTGTCCCTTTCTCCGCTGTGCCCACGTTTGCGACACACAGCGCGCTGCTGCAGCGCGTTAGTGCAACTAACTTTTTGATCCATCATCGTATTTTATTGAAAGCCTATTTTTTCGAAAGTTTTCTAAATATTGGTCGGATTGTTCCTTGGTGTTTCATTTAGCTACTGGGCACATCGTAATAATTAGCTCATAGGGTGTATAAAATTTGTTTCATAACCTGTGCTAGTGTGGTATCTATGGATTCATGTATATTGTTTGGTAACCTTTGCTATGAAGTTAATATGCATTTATTTTCAATAAAATACCTTGCAATTGTGTTAATAAACTGCACCGCCCTATTAAAATAAACATATTCTTGGCATGCCTCCTAGCTGCATCACTGGAACCAACTAGAAAAGAAAGGAGTACGCAGTGGAAATGGATGTTAATTTCTGACCTGTGCTGGGCCCGTACTTGCAGGCCAGATGTGCCGAGCGACTCCAGACTCCGTGAAGGTGGTCCCACGACGAGTGGTAGGAATACCCTCTTGGTGCTAGAAAGCTAGAATAAATTAGGCCTAGGTTTGAAGAGAGAGATGGAGACAGAGAGCAGCCCAATCGCCAAACACTACTAAATAAGACACATGGGTAAAGAAATGGAAATTTAATGAATTGAAACCGAACACACAAAGAAACCCGGCCAGAATAACACACACAAAAAAGAATACCCTTCACCTAGGGGTCAAATAAAGTCACTTTCAAACGAGGAAGATAAATATAAATAACAATAAATAACTTACGATAGTAAATAACGTTAACAAATTAAATTCATACCTGTGCTCACTTCGGTGAAACCGATGTAAAAAGGGAGGAAGTAAAAGATAAAGAGGCAATCGAGCCGGTCGCTGGTCAACAACAATCACTTCTCAGCCTAGAGATGGATGGTTGTCATGACGACCACAAATAACAAGCATAGCAAAGATAAAACAAGAGGCTGTGTGCGTGTCGCAAAGGCTGTGGCGAGCAATGGGGATGCGATCGAGCTGGCAGTCCCCAGAGAAAAGAAAAGCAAAAACCAAAGATACTACAAGGAGAAACAAATGACGTCAAGTGTCCGTGAAATATATCATGATACATACACGCAATCAAACACACAAAATGCTAGCCGACGATGCAGTAATAAAACACAAAGCAACTCGTGCTTGTAGGTAGTCTAGCAAAACATGCTAAACCTATATGGTCCCCAACTTACGTTCCGAGTTCGAGCTGAATACGGTAAGGCCTACTTAAAGTTACCGCCGTGATTCAGTTGCACGAAGCATGGAATGAAGGGAATACATAAGGGCTAAAATATATGGTGTCATGCCTCGTGTTGGGAGAATGGTCGAAACGCCAACGTCCACAAACAACGGGAGACCCATTCGAAGATATGCCCAAATCAAAACAACTTCAATGCACCTGGCAGCAAGAAAAACATACACTCACAAAATCACTCGCAGATATATTTCACGGCACAAATAAAAGGTTAAACGAAGACTCAAACAAAATAAAACAGGAGACCGCCATTACGATTGGTTCCACAGCAAATCCAAGCACACGACGAAGATCAAAAACAAAGGTTAAATTTAGGAAATGAGCATAGTGGACACAAGGTTAGATGTATTACTTACATGAGTAAATGGAAGGCTTCGGCATAATAACAATGTTAAATAAAAAGGAAAACATTACATTTTAAATAATAAGGCGGAGAGCCTCAAGGCACGTCCGGACAGAAAGTATCTCACATGGCGTCTGAGTCTACCGGGACGGCCGCCAAAGAAAATAAAGAAATGAGAGATGTTAAACATGGCTCAGGATCCACACCACCCCCCAAAAGAAAAATTATTTATAATAATAAAAGATTTTTCTTTTTACATCACTAAGCACCACCGCTTTGAAATCAATCATGTCCCAAGTGTTCCT
Source organism: Meconema thalassinum (assembly GCA_946902985.2). NCBI lineage: Eukaryota > Metazoa > Arthropoda > Insecta > Orthoptera > Tettigoniidae > Meconema > Meconema thalassinum. Next base: position 772,384,267 of record OX336388.2, on the reverse strand, counting down.
AAATACACAACATCCTTATCACACAGGTGGTTTGTCAACAACTATAACAGTATACAAAATATGAGGGGGGAGGGTGATCGATATAACAATCACTTAAGCAATTGAGCCATATCAGAAAGAATACAGTTATAAAATGAAGTAATATATTAAAATAATCAGATCGCTTCGGCGATCGCAATATCAGGACAGAACTCCTTCTGGGTCCCCAAAGGCGCGCGTTCCTTTGACGATCCCTGGGCTTGTCATAATGGTATTACGGTTCGCCTGAGCGTTACAATGACAAGAAAAGTAGATAGAGACACGGTCGAAAATCATAAACAAAAGACTTTCGCCCTTTGACGCCGAAGTCTGCCATTCTCCTTATACCCATCATGAAAGTGACGTATTAAAATAACAAAGAAGCGATATAATGTGTCCATTATTTATAGAATATAAATTCTCTACTGGCCGAATTCGCAAAAATACATATTTTTACAATAAATATTAAGTTACACAGAGTATGTAGGCCTATTTCTTCTTGTATTATTTTCTTTCTTGAGCTCGTAAATTTGTACTTGTCTCTGCCTCGGTCAAAATTGGTTCAATAATAGGCAGGTCAAGGAGACGCCATATGAATACTAGCTTCCTTGGATAACATAAGCAAATTATGATTGGCTAACCTACGCAGAAAAAGGACAACATTAATCACAGCAAATAAGAAGGTTACACAATAAATGGTTTCAATTGAGATATGTGAGCTCTGGATACGTCGGTGGGATTCTCCTTGGAGATCAATTCAACAGTGACAGGTGTTAAAAATCTAGTGATAGTTTTGGGCGTGCTCCAGCGAAGCATTAGCTTAGCTGACTCCTTATTCTTGGCCGAACTCTGTGGGTGCAGGCGCACTAGCACGTCGTCATTCACCTGAAAACAAACAGGTTGCCTACCCTTGTTATAGCGAGACGCCACGCGATCTCGTGCCCTTTTCAGATGCCGTACAGCAACTTCCCATTTTTCTTTGACTGAGGTACGGCGGGATGGCGCAGCCAGATAATCTATTTTCCACTGAAGCTGAAGTGGATCAACAATACGCCTTCCTAAAAACAATTCCGAAGGGGTAGAATTCGTCGATTCATGAAGAGCAGTGTTAAATCCTAAGGAGAAAAACTGAAGATTTGCGTCCCAACGTGACTGATCTGCGTTGTGGAACGCACTCAAGCAAGCCTTCAAGTTACGATGAAACCTTTCAACGTGATTTGGCTGAGGGTGGTAGGGTGCCAAAAAGACATGATCAATTCCCCAAGAAAAACACATTGATCTAAAAGACTTGGACCGGAAAACGCTCGCGTTATTGGACACTAAAAACTTTGGAGGACCAAAAACACCAAAAATATGATTGGTCAAAAGCCTAACAGTGGTACGTGTCGTGATTTCCCTGACAGGAAATAACCATACAAATTTTGAAAATCCATCAACGACAGTAAGTATAGCTTGATGACCAGAAGATGACCTAACTAGGGGACCAAAATAATCTATAAACAGGCGCTCATTAGGATATGACATCGTGTCAGCGTGGTGAAGTCCAATGCGAGAATTCTTTGCTGGCTTAGAACGTTGACACGTAACGCATTTTCGGACGAAAGTAAAAGCATCCGCTTTCAAATGAGGCCAGAAGAATTCCTGAGAGATTTTATGGAAAGTCTTCGTCATACCTAAATGTAATCCAAAACAGGATTCATGGAAATACGCCAAGAGCATACTTCGTATATTCTCTGGCACGAAAATCCTACATTTCGAAGATCGAGGAGCGGTGTGCACTATAACATCATTGCGCAATGAAAACTCAGATACACCAGGATCTTTCCCGAGAAATTTTTCACGCAATGTGACACAAAATGGGTCATCTGCTTGGTACGTGCGGATGTCAGTAAAAGACCATGGAATGTGTTGGAGAAGATTCACTGGCTCGGGGACCTCAACAATGGGAGGAGGTTCCTCAAACATGCGTGACAAACAATCCGCTACAACATTTTCACTGCCTCTGACGTGAATGATGTCAAAGCTGAAAGAGGATAGACGAAGAATCCAACGATTTATACGTCCCAATTTTTTGACATGCGAGCGCATCCAGGACAGAGCTTCATTGTCGGTATACACTATGAAATGCCGATGTTCTAGAAAAGATCTGAAACGTTCACAGCCGAATACGACAGCCAGACTTTCTTTCTCGAAAGTGGAATACCGGCGTTCGCAATCATTAAGCATCCGACTGGCAAAAGCGATGGGTGCCAAATTACCATGCACCTGCTGACTAAGCACACAAGAAACTGCGACATCACTCGCATCACAATGTAACATAAAATCTTTCCCAAAATCCGGAGTTCGAAGGACGGGAGCAGAAGAAAGACATTCTTTCAATTTCTCAAAGGCGAGACACTGGTCGGGGCCCCACACGAATCGTACATTCTTCTTCTTCAAATAATTCAGGGGCGCTGAAATGTCCGAAAAGCCCTTAATGAACCTACTGTAAAAGCCTGCAATTCCCAAAAAACGTCGGACTGCTTTCACATTCGTGGGAGTAGGGAACTCTTGGATACATTGCACACGCTCAGGGTTCACTTCTATGCCCACATCCGAAAGAATGTGACCTAAAAATTTGATTTGCTTCGAAGCCAAAGAGATTTTGTCCGGGTTAACAGTGAGTCCGGCTCTGCGAAGACGACATAGGACTTCACGTAAATGGATCAGGTGATCCACATAAGACTGACTGTAAATCACGAGGTCATCTAGATAGTTAAACACAGATGAATACTTTAAATCTCCAAATAACTCGTCCAAAACCCTACTCAATACTTGTCCGCCGATAGAAATGCCCATGGGTAACTTATTGAACTCAAAAAGGCCGAACGGAGTGGAGAACGCAGTTACCTTACGGCTCTCGGGATCGAGAGGAATTTGATAATATGCACAATTCAAATCTAGGACGGAATAGTACTTCGCCCCGTGAAAATGCTGAAAAGCGCTCTCCAGAGTTGGAAGGGGAAAGTTGTCGAACACCACCTTAGAATTGAGTCGACGATAATCAACTACTAAACGAAAAGTACCCTCTTTCTTAGGCACCAGGAATGCTGGACTACCATAAGAAGACTTAGAAGGGCTCACAACACCGCGTGCCTTAAGATCATGAATATATTCTCTCATGGCAATGAGTTTGGGTGGAGAGCAAGAAAATGGCGCCGCCCTAACTGGAACCTCATCAGTCAAATCAATATGACACTCGTAGCCGATAGCGGAACCCAGTTCCGACGTGAGAACATCTGGAAATTCATTCACCAAATCAGATAAAGCGTCACGTTGACTCGTGAATAAGGTAGGAGGGATTAAAACAGCAGAGATACCAGAAAAATTACAAGGAACAATCGCTTCACAAGTATTAAAATGAAACCGCGCCTTGGATTTAAACAAAAAACTGAAGGAATGATCCGAAAAATCAAGCCTCAACCCTGCTTTGTGCATAAAATCAGAACCTAAGATCATAGGCGTAGATAAGTCATCCACCACATGGAAGTTCCAATCCCAAGAATAACCACATATCTTAATATGACATGTTGCAACGCTAGAAACGGAAATAGATGACTTCACCGCAGAATAAAATTTTAAACCCCCATCTTGTGGACAAATCTGAGTAACAGGAAGCTGTTCCGCGATGGAGCGCTGAATAAATGAACGTGAAGCACCAGAATCCAGTAAAGCGGGTATCGACAATTTCTTAACACTTACAGGGACCCAAGGACAGAAGTTTCCAGTCGTGGAAATGTTCATTTCCCGGCGAACTTCATTGCATGGCCACTCCGGCGGGTCTAAACCGGGGACCCATGCTCGTTTCCCTGACGCGAAGCACATCTAGGACAGGCTATGTGCGTCACGTCACGAAGACCACATGTGTGACAAAACACACGAGAGGGCGCACGGCAGGAATTAAAATGATGCCCCAAACGATCACAATTCCAACATTTTATACGGTTATACATGTTCGGGTTTCGAGGTAACTGTTGGTCCTGAGGAGCGGGATTCGCAGAAGAAGTAGCATTGGGAATACTCCCGACAATATGCGAGTGGGGACGGTTAACTGCCCGGTCCTCCTGACGAGATATTGAAGATGGGTGCGCAGTCCTCTGAATCTGGGATTGCGCGCATGCAGTCTCTGGAAACAAACTGTCAGAGGGGAGGGGTGGGGGTACATATGACTTGCGCAGGCGCCGATTGAACTCGCATTCACGTCCTTGATCAACAATGTCAGCCACACTATACACACTGGACCGGCGTATGAAAGACTTGTACTCAGGTGCTAGATTTCTATACACAATATCAACAGTTTCAATAAGGGGAAGGGGCTGCGACAACCTACTTATTAAAGTCATTAGCCCAGTAACAAAATCGTCTACAGGCTCTTCCAAACCCTGGGTACGGCGATGAATTTCAGCCTTCAAGTCATGTTCAAAATCATAAGTCGTAAACCGCTCCTTTATTGACTTACAGAAATCAACCCACGAGATGAAAGATCTGTTGGTAAGTCGATACCATTTTAAAGCTAAGCCACTCAACAATAACGGTAGGCAGACAACAATGTCGTCTGGTTCGAGGTCATAACAATGGCAGAGTTCACTGGCCCTGTCTATGAACTCAAATACAGACGAAACTCCCAGTTCACCAGAAAATGAAATTCCCCACTTGGACACTATATTGGCTACGCCTCCCTTGCGATGGCCTTTCACCTCAGTCAATGGATTAGTGTCTTTCCCACAGACACTTTCAAACGATAGCAGATCATCGTCAGACTGGATGAGCTCCTTCTTCACGTTACAACCTGGGAGAGAATACATGGCTAAACTACATAAGTACTGCTAGCTACAATTCAAAACAATAACTACAAATGTCTTGCCTCCGTCCTGCGCCTGAAATGAGTACGAAACAAGAAGTAGGGTTGTTTAGTACATTACCAATGCTGGGGTTCGTTGATAGGGTCCAACTCATTGCACTCTCCTTACAGTTTGTTATTTTTATGGTCCATACTCCTTGGAAGTTCACATTGACTCTTAATATTTGTTTGCATAGTATGCAATAAGGAACATGAAACAGAATAAAAACAACATTGAAAAATATGCAGCGAAATATTAAAATCCAATGGATATGGCTAAGCGACCAGGAGACTTAACCTCGCAACGGCTACCATCTGCACCGCCCTCTTAAAATAAACATATTCTTGGCGTGCCTCCTAGCTGCATCACTGGAACCAACTAGAAAAGAAAGGAGTACGCAGTGGAAATGGATGTTAATTTCTGACCTGTGCTGGGCCCGTACTTGCAGGCCAGATGTGCCGAGCGACTCCAGACTCCGTGAAGGTGGTCCCACGACGAGTGGTAGGAATACCCTCCTGGTGCTAGAAAGCTAGAATAAATTAGGCCTAGGTTTGAAGAGAGAGATGGAGACAGAGAGCAGCCCAATCGCCAAACACTACTAAATAAGACACATGGGTAAAGAAATGGAAATTTAATGAATTGAAACCGAACACACAAAGAAACCCGGCCAGAATAACACACACAAAAAAGAATACCCTTCACCTAGGGGTCAAATAAAGTCACTTTCAAACGAGGAAGATAAATATAAATAACAATAAATAACTTACGATAGTAAATAACGTTAACAAATTAAATTCATACCTGTGCTCACTTCGGTGAAACCGATGTAAAAAGGGAGGAAGTAAAAGATCAAGAGGCAATCGAGCCGGTCGCTGGTCAACAACAATCACTTCTCAGCCTAGAGATGGATGGTTGTCATGACGACCACAAATAACAAGCATAGCAAAGATAAAACAAGAGGCTGTGTGCGTGTCGCAAAGGCTGTGGCGAGCAATGGGGATGCGATCGAGCTGGCAGTCCCCAGAGAAAAGAAAAGCAAAAACCAAAGATACTACAAGGAGAAACAAATGACGTCAAGTGTCCGTGAAATATATCATGATACATACACGCAATCAAACACACAAAATGCTAGCCGACGATGCAGTAATAAAACACAAAGCAACTCGTGCTTGTAGGTAGTCTAGCAAAACATGCTAAACCTATATGGTCCCCAACTTACGTTCCGAGTTCGAGCTGAATACGGTAAGGCCTACTTAAAGTTACCGCCGTGATTCAGTTGCACGAAGCATGGAATGAAGGGAATACATAAGGGCTAAAATATATGGTGTCATGCCTCGTGTTGGGAGAATGGTCGAAACGCCAACGTCCACAAACAACGGGAGACCCATTCGAAGATATGCCCAAATCAAAACAACTTCAATGCACCTGGCAGCAAGAAAAACATACACTCACAAAATCACTCGCAGATATATTTCACGGCACAAATAAAAGGTTAAACGAAGACTCAAACAAAATAAAACAGGAGACCGCCATTACGATTGGTTCCACAGCAAATCCAAGCACACGACGAAGATCAAAAACAAAGGTTAAATTTAGGAAATGAGCATAGTGGACACAAGGTTAGATGTATTACTTACATGAGTAAATGGAAGGCTTCGGCATAATAACAATGTTAAATAAAAAGGAAAACATTACATTTTAAATAATAAGGCGGAGAGCCTCAAGGCACGTCCGGACAGAAAGTATCTCACATAGCGTCTGAGTCTACCGAGACGGCCGCCAAAGAAAATAAAGAAATGAGAGATGTTAAACATGGCTCAAAACCTAATACATCAATGTATGATACATAAAACTAAGTATTTTTTGTTATCAGAGCAAGTTCCGTATTAGGGTTTAGAAAGCCCCCGCGCCATCTCTCACTTTGCACCAACGAGCGCAACCTTTCCAAGGTTAATATCCTCCGTTATAAGCTCGTTAATGACGGGAATGAAAGGTCTGTATGAGATATTCTTGACGTCAACAGCACTTGTAAGAAGTAGCTAAACTCGAGTAGATGAGGATCCTCAAAGAGAAATGAGAGCTCCTACATCTAACCTAAAATCAGCTCCAGTAGTCCATACTAAGCTGTAGTGTCACTAGGTTCCCGAGCGTGGGAGAAGTGCTGTGCGATGATATCATGACCCCTGGATCTTGGAGTGTGGTAAGCTACTAATTGTCGTGTACATCATGTAAACTCAGCGCGTACCCCATAAGTCTATCGAGTGTAACGGCTGGCACATGTTGGCACTGCGCCCAGCATAAACTGCCAAGACCAGCGCCTAGGCTCATATCTATTAGCCCACTTGACACTCCTAGCATTCTTCAACCAGTGGAAAATAGCTCAACAGCTCTTTCATTTTCACCGTCATTGATGTCACCTGGGCAAACATTCAGTAGCATACTACCATCTTTGAAGCCTCCGAGGCTTAGGCGGCTGCACGCCGACCTCTCACCACTGGGTCCGTGGTTCAAATCCCGGTCACTCCATGTGAGATCTGTGCTGGACAACGGAGGCAGACAGGTTCTTCTCCAGGTACTCCGGTTTTCCCTGTCAAAAATGTCATTCCAGCAACACTTTCCACTTTCATTTCATTTCATCGGTCATTCATTTGATAATCGCCTCAGAGGAGTGCGACAGGCTTCGGCAGCCGGCACAGTTCATATCCTCGCTGCTAGATGGGGGCTTCATTCATTCCATCCCTGACCCGGTCGATCGACTGGAAGCAGACTGTGGATTTTCACTACCATCTTTCATATCATCTTCTGAAGCATACTGCATCCCACGGAGGGGCAGATGACCTCGCTGTTCTGACCCTTAAAATAATAATAATAACAATAATAATAACTAACTGCATTTATTGTTTCGATAAGGGGAAACACGGAGATGCTGACATTACAATTCCTTCCGTTCAGCATGATTCTCAATCAAGTTGTTATTTCATTTGAAGAAATTGGACACCTGATCATTTAGCCACATGTACTTGGGTGTGTGTTTAGTATGTATGTATGTATGTATGTATGTATGTATATATATAATTAATTTAATATCTGATAATCTGTATTATTGTAATGTCTGTAGGAGTGTGTTTATTTGTAATCAGGTGAGGATTTTAAAGGAAGCGGCCGTGGTCTAAAGGAAAAATAATCAAGTACGGTATTAATGTTATTGGTCACCTCCGTGGTGTAGTGGCCAGCGTGCTTAGCTGCTACCCCAGAGATCCGAGGTTCGATTCCCGGCTCTGCCACGAAATTTGAAAAGCGATATGAGGACTGGAACGGGGTCTTCTCAGCCTCGGTGGTCCAAATGAGTAGCAATCCTCGAAGTGTTTTTCCGTGGTTTCCCACTTCGTCTCCGGGCAAAATGCCGTGATGGTACCTACCGTGAGGCCACGGCCGCCTCCTTCCCTCTTCCTTGTCTATCCCTCCCATTCTTCCCATCCCTCATGAGGCCCCCCTGTTCGCTTTGCAGGTGAGGCCGCCTGGGCGAGGCTCTAGTCCCTCCTCCCCGGTTGTATCCGCCGACTCGAAGTCAAGCTCCAGGACACTGCCCGTAGAGGCAGTAAAGGTGGGATCCCTCGCTGAATCCGTGGGAAAGGCCTACCAGGAGGGTAAACTGACTACGAAACAAAAATAGAATGTTATTGGTAGACGTCCCTTTTAACTACTGTAGCTTTTAGAAACGCCGGGGTGCTGGAATTTTGCCCCGAAGGGGATCTTTAACGTGTCAGTAAATCTACTGACACGGTTCCCTCGTATTTGCTCGCCCTCAAATGCCAGCTGACTGTGGCAGAATTCGATCCAGCAACCTTGGGCATAGCAGGCGAGAACGTTACCGCTGAGCCACGCAGCCAGTCCATCCCAGAAAGCAACTCCCAAAATGGCTGAAGTTTTGCGTCACGAGGCTGAGTGTACTCCGTTTCAGCCTTTAGACTAGAATTAAATTTCTTGGCAGAGCTGGGAATCGAACTAAGACCTCCTACAGCAAAGAATGTTAACCACTACACCACGAGCTGGTCGATTTCTTAGTAAACTGTGAGCATATGGAAATAGCTGGAGAGTTTCTGTGTGTTTTTCTCCTTTAGGAGCTTTACGGCTTAAAGATCATGTAGCCCCGTGTACTTAGGCGTATGTGGAATATGTCTGACAACCTGTGTCATTTTGATGGCTGTACTTGTTTGTGTACATTTAATTGAAGATATGACCTGGAAGTAGGTGGCCGTGGCATTAAATCATGAACCATTCCAGCATTTGCTTGAGTAGAAGAAGAAGAAGAAGAAGAAACTACGGAAAACCACTTCTAGGACAGTTGAGATGGGAATTGAACCCATCTCTTCTCAGTTTTGTCTCGCGATATTGAGTGAACCACGTTTCAACCCTCTAACCAGAATTGAATTGCTTGTCCAAGCCGGGAATCGACCCCAAGATCTGATGATTTTCAATTCGTACCTTGAGAGCACAATAGGTGGCTTAACCAACATAATATTCAATATGAGATCTAATCATCTAAATTCTAATACATATTGCAGAAAAGGGTACTGGGTGGACGGGGTAAGAAATATACTGGTAAGACTAGGAATGGGGTATTTATGGGATAGGGTCCTATGAAAGGAGAAGGATAGAGTGTGTAAGAAAGTGTGCAGAAGGGCAAATGACATAGAGTTGCCGGTACTCAGAGAAGTGTGTGCCAACGGGTGAATCTTAACAGAGTTCTGTGAAATAAGGCAATTTATGAGTCTGCAGGTCTAACGAAAAGAGAAATGAGAGGGATAATTTGTTGGTTAATGGGGGTAGAAGAGAATAGTGGTAGCAAAACAAGCCTTCCGAAATAAAAGGAACTTATTGCTTAATAATCACCTAAGTTTGAGGAGTAGAAAGTCATTTCTCAAGACCTTTGTTTGGAGTGTCTTACTGTATGGATGCGAAACCTGGACATCAGGGAAACTGGAGGAAACAAAATTTAAGGCTGCAGATATGTGGTTTTGGAGAAGAATGACAAGAACAAATGTTGGATGGACAGGAACACAAATGATCTTGTTCTGCAGGGTGTGAAGGACGATCGATGTTTATTAAAAACAATAAAGAAGAGGAAAACAAAGTTCCTTGGACATGTATGAAGGCACGATTCTCTTCTCCAAACCATTATCGAGGGTAAAGTATTGGGGAAGAAACCTAGGGGGCGTCCAAGGATGTCGTACATCAAGAACTCCATTGGAGACCTGGCTTGTGGTTCTTATGGCAGCATGAAGATACTAGCAGAAAATCGACAAATGTGGCTGCAGTAACAAGGCTTTGCCTTTAGTGAATGATGATGAATTGGGGTGTATAAGAACAAATCATAACAAACCTTTGGTGTTTTTCAGTCGGCCAACGCGATTGTACCCAAATGGGATGGGTTATTCCCTAATCCTGAAAAAAATTACATGAGATTAATAAATACACTTGGATAACCAGTTTCGATCGTCAAGCGATCATCATCATATCCATTACACTTAGGCTATAACATCTATAATGTCAGTAATTGAGGTCCGTATTGACTAACTATAAATTAGAAAGAAAATAAGAGGAATCTGCCATTCCAATACTTGTATTGAACCGACTCACAGGTACATGTTTCGAAGGTAAAACTCCTTCTTCCTCAGCCTGTACATAAAAATAACAAAGATGCATTACCTTTATAAGAACATACGTTACACGAATAAAGATTTGTGAAAATCTTACCTTTATAAGAACATACGTTACATGAATAAAGATTTGTGAAAATCCTACCTTTATAAGAACATGCGTTACATGAAAAAGATTTGTGAAAATCTTTATTCATGTAACGTATGCTCTTATGAAGGTAATTTATCTTTGTTATTTTTATGTACAGGCTGAGGAAGAAGGAGTTTTACCTTCGAAACATGTACCTGTGAGTCGGTTCAATACAAGTATTGGAAAGGCAGATTCTCTTTAGTTTCTTTCTAATTTATAAAATCTATGTCTGAAAGTATGGGTGAAAATATTTACAATATTTACAATACTGACGAGTTGGTTACTAATACTGCAATTTTACTAAATCCCGTGCAATAGTAGGCTATGAGATTTCTTCTGTTTTGCAATGCTCCAAACAACATGATAAAAAGCAGAACTGGCTTGTTGGACAGAAAACCAGCAAGACGTTCAAGTCGTCAATTTTATGAAAGCAAATTTAATTAATAACAGAATCGTTAGCGAGTTGTACTTACAAGGGAAGTATTAGGAAAAACAGGTCGAAACCTATCTTGAAACTTTGTGGACGCAATCGTTTTACTATAAGAGGACAACGTGCGGAAAATCAGCCGCCAAATTGAACTGCATGACTCCGAAATAATATGGCAAATATCTCACATAAATCAATGGGAAGTAGCGAGTACCGGTTATGTTGGAATGGACAGCCCTGACAGCTCAGGCACTCAAGGCCTGTGGGAAGCAGTCGCATGCTCCAGTCAGCATATACGCCCCACCTAGCTACTACTCCAAGTGGCAGGGATGTCCAGCTCCGCCAACCGTCACCAGGATGTCAGGTACGATTTTGGAGCCTTGGAGTTCAATCTGGCAGCTGATTTTCCGCACGTTATCCTCTTATAGTACAAGGATTACGTCCACACAAAGTTTCAAGATGGGTTTCGACCTGTCTTACCTCATACTTCCCTGGTTGGAAATGAGTTCTGAGTACACCCATTGAGCTCAAGTGATTGTCTCGTAGAAATGCCCTTCAAGAAACTAATGCCCTGAGGAGAAGATTGGGATATTTTTGTCTGAAAAGAATCCTTCCTCTTAACATCCCGGTTCTCTGACCAAAAGTGGATGTTGAAATTAGCTAATTTTTCAGATATATTTACTGAATTTGGGAAGGCCGTGATCACACTATGCTTGGTCAAAGAGAGAAGTTGACAGCATTCCAAGGAAATTTGAAACATAGAAAAAGAAAATATCAGACAAAATGTTGGATTCTTTCCAGACTTTAAACCTGTTTTTGAAAGACAAAAATATTGAGCTAGCAGGGGTTAAAAGAGTGAAGACTGGGCATCTGAAGAAATGAATCTTGAATTCGATCTCTACATTCTAGAACATATGGACAAATACATTTGAGTTCGCAAACCATTTGATATTGACCGTCAAGATTTGTCTGAGCACTTTTCAGATGCCGTAGTTTTAAACTCCAGAAAGAGCTCAATTAAGTCGGAAGTATTGAATCTTTGCGTCACAGTTTCCAAAAACAAAGTTAGTCACTAGGTTCATGTTGGCTAAAACTGAAGAAATATCTAATCTAGACGACGAAGTTATGAATATATTGCTACTGTTTGGCCACCTACTTGTGTGAGGTGGACTTTTCTACATTTTCTGTTATGAAGCTGATTACAAGACAGTAAGGACTTTCTTTGGTTCAATGACAGTTTGAAGAGATTTCAGCACTAGTACTGTACAAGGCCAAGAATTACACTGAAGTAATGAGGATAGATATTTTTGACACATGATTATATATTGTTTCATTTGAGGGGTTTGGACATCGTGGTCATTTATCCCCGTATACTTGGGTGTGCACGGAATTTATATAATAGCCTGTGTTATTGTGGTGTATGTAGTGAAAATGAAAATCCACAGCCTGCTTCCAGTCTCCAACCGGGTCAAGAATGGAAGGAATGAAGCCCCCATCTAGCGGCAAGGATATGAACTGTGCCGGCTGCCGAAGCCTGTCGCACTCCTCTGGGGCAATGCTTAAATGAATGACAGATGAAATGAAATGATATTGGAGAGTGTTGCTGGAATGAAATGTTGACAGGGAAAACCGAAGTACCCGGAGAAAAACCTGTCTGCCTCCGTTTTGTCCAGCACAGATCTCACATGGGGTGACCGGGATTTGAACCACGGACCCAGTGGTGAGAGGCCGGCGTTCTGCCGCCTAAGCCACGGAGGCTCTGGTGTCTGTAGTAATGCATGTATTTGTTAGTGAGGTGAGGATTGGGAATTAGGGGTCCTCCACAGTGACAGCCAAGAATACTATTCACTACGCCAGGAGAAATGGATCCTTGATGCACTGCAGTACAAATTGGGTTATATACAGTAGGTAAGTCACTTTGACGTGCTGTGTCAAATATATCTTTGCCAAGTAGATCGGTTTGGGACTGTATGTAGATATCCGCTGGGAGAGAATATGGCGTGCAGTGACTCCACCTTGAATACTAAGTGTATGGCTTAACGCCCAGTCAAATGAGCTGAATATTGCATTTGTAACATCACGTATTTTATAATGGGAACAGAGGTGTCACTCCAGCTGTGACGTCCTGAATGCCGGACCCAGTGTTAAGGGAATAGAATGAGTGAATAGAGGGATTAAATCATGATGGAATGATCACCCATGTAGAGCTAGAGTACGAGTATATCCACGCATAGGTTCTTACAGAGACCACCTTGTGGTGTAGCGGATAGCTTTCGTGGCTGTTGCCAAGGAGGTCCGGGTTCGATTCCTGGTTCAGCCAAGAAATTTAACTCTGGTCTGAGGACTATAAAGGGGCACACTGAGCTTCGTGAGACAAAACTCAGCCATTCTGGAATGGGTCTTCCGTGGTTTCCCACTTCTTCTTCTTCTGCTTTATGTGCCATCTCCTCTCAGGAGGTTGGCAACCATCATAGAGACTCTTACTTTAGATGACGCAGCACGAAACAGCTCAATAGTGGAACAATTGAACCAAGTTTTCAGATTATCGATCCAAGAAATGCGTCTTCTTCCTGGTCTTCTTTTGCCTTGTAGCTTCCCTTGAATGACCAGCTGCATCAGATGATATTTCTCTCCTCTCATCACATGACCCAGATACTGCAGTTTTCTAATTTTGACAGTATTTAATATTTCCAGTCGCCTCCGTAGCGTAGCGGTCAGCACGGTTAGCTGCCGCCCCGGAGGTCCTGGGTTCGATTCCCGGCTCTGCCACGAAATTTGAAAAGTGATATGAGGACTGGAACGGGGTCTACTCAGCCTCGGGTGGTCCAAATGAGTAGAGGGGGTTCGATTCCCACCTCAGCCATCCTCGAAGTGGTTTTCCGTGGTTTACCACTTCGTCTTCGGGAAAATGCTGGGATGGTACCTACTGTAAGGCCACGGACGCCTCCTTCCCTCTTCCTAGCCTATCCATCCCAATCTTCCATCCTCTCCCCTCCCTCATGAGGCCCCTGTTCGCTTTGCAGGTGAGGCCGCCTGGGCGAAGTGCTGATCACACCTCCCCAGTTGTATCCATCCCGACCAGATGTTCCCAGCTCCAGGACACTGCCCATAGAGGCGGTAGTGGTGAGTTCCCTCGCTGCGTCCGTGGAAACCACCAACCTAGAGGGTAAATTGACTAAATAAAAAAAATCCTTTCTCTTTCCCATCCGCCTCATCACCTCATCGTTGGTGACCTTTTCTTTCCAACTCAGCCTCAGTGTCCATCTGTACGTCCATAGCTCAAATGCCTCCAATCTGTCCATTTCTCTTTTCTTCACGGTCCAGGTCTCAACTCCGTAGAACAAGGTGGAGAAGATATAACATCTCGGAAGTCTAATTTTTAGATGTAAATTAAGGTCTCTGCTACAGAACACTCTCCTCATTTTATTGATTGCATTTCTGGCTTGACCGATCCTGGACTTTATCTCCTCAGTACAGTCAATGCAGCAGTTCACATTTGTTCCTAAATACTTGTACTTTGTCACTTACTGTACTTCTACTCCAGGCAAATGCCGGGATGGTTCCTAACTTAAGGTGACGCGACGGTCGCCTCCTTCCCAATCCTCACCTGATTGACAAATACACACACTACTAAATACACCATAATAACACTGGTTATCGGACAAATTGTACACACGCACTCAAGCACACGAGACGTAATGACCACGAAGTCCATGCCCCTCAAATGAAATGACGACAAGAACATGGTCTTACAAACTTTCAGTGTACCATTTTCTTCCAATAATGACTCAATATAGTCTACACCCAAAATACACAGGGCTGGGATGTGCACGAATTCGAAGCCTCTTGCAACAACAACAACAACAACAACAACAAGTAGCTTCCACTTTTGGCTGTTACCACGGCCCGGAGGTCCGGGTTCCATTACCGGCTCTCCCAAGATATTTAATTCTGGTCTGAGGGCTGGAATGGGGTACACTTAGCCTCGTGAGGTAAAACTGAGAAGAGACGGGTTCAATTCTCACCTCAGCCTTCCTGGAAGTGGTTATCCGTGGTTTCCCCACTTCTACTCCAGGAGAATGGTGGGATGGTTCCTAAACCAATGCCTTCATTCCCAATCCTCATCAGAATTACAAATATGTACTCTAATACAGCCATCACAAAAACACAGGTTATCAGACAAATTCCACACATGACCACGATGACGCAGAGCCCCTAAATGAATCAACAACAACAACCTATTTAAAAGTCACTGTAAGAGCTTATAGGAATGATCGCCAAGGACAGCATTGTTTGTTGCTAATTCATATTAGAGGCTTATGACATAGTGGTCACTTAGCTCCGTAAACCCGTGTTATTGCGATGCCTGTAGTAATTTGTACGAGTATATTTCTTTTTTGGTAGATTTCATGAGAAAGCTTCCTATTGCAATGGGTAGGGTAAAGTCAAGTAACTCCGTAATACTAAGCTCTTTTTGTTACTATTTCTGAATTTTTAGATTTCAGTTATTTCGATTCATTTCATGTTAAAGAGGAATACTCTACGGAACATTTCTGGCATATATCTCACAAATATTCATAAGTTATTTCAAGGTATTAACTAACAAAATCCGGTACTAAAAGTAGGTAACGCCGTGATATTCAAGTTACTCCGTGATAGTGTTCAAGTTACTCCGTGATAGTATGGTGTTCACCTTTCAGTGTACTTTATAATCGTGAAAACTAATGTTTAATGTAATAAAAGTGTTCAAATCGTATGTAGACTATAAGTTTCTATTACCCCATATTGCCCATATTGAAACATTTCACTACACAGTTTTTTATAGAAGAAAAAAAAACACATGCTATTAAAAATATTCCATTAATCATATTTTAAGTCTTCTTAGTCACTATCAGATTCCTCACAGCTATCACACATAAAATAGACATTAAAGGTACCATACATTACAAAACTGATAATCAATCCATTCGGCTCCATTCTTCCTCTTGGTGTCATCCGCCAGGGGAGCCACCTCACGCACCACAACCATCATCGTCATTGTTCTGGGGTATGAAATTAGGCCAAGACCGATCTATTGTGTCCATCTTCACACACCATCTTCACTTCAAATTCAGGTGACACAACGAATGGCTTTCCAATTTTTGAAAGGTTTGCACTTCGTGGATCGGCTGAATATTTTGTGCCATAATCCTTTAGTGTACTCCTCGGGTTATTAAAACGTCTATTGGCCATGTATACTGATCATCCTTCTTCCTTCATCGACCTCAATGCTTCATTAAGTGTTTCAGCTGTGTAGGAGCGAGCCTCATTTATTCCGTTTTGGCGCCATTTCAGCGTCCAACCTAAGAAAAACGTACTTATTGCTAAGCTCACTCACCTTGCATGCGTAACACTACATGCATGTAAGTTTTGTATGCGAATGGTCTGCATCTTACCTCTGACTGGTGTCAAAATGAAACTTACACAATGAAACAGCTGTTTATAAGAAATTAAAATCTTCACCACAGATTTCCCTGGATGTGGATCACTTGTTAAAATATCAATTTTCTGTTAATATATTTTTAAACCTCATTGAATTGGTCAAAGATAGAACGCAAGGGCTTCCTAGATTCCTGTTTTCTACTGCTATCTGTTGGTAAAGCTTAGAACTTTCGGAATTGAACCTACGTAGTGATAGAGGAAATACGCTTTATCACGGAGTAACTTGACTCTACCCTATCATGTTGCGACTTCCGGAATATGTTTCTTAATGGAAAAAATTGGATCAGGGGGTGGAAATGGGAGTCCATTTTCAAAAAAAAAAGTGAAATATCGCTGTAAGTTTCTTACTATGCGAAAAATCGCATCCATTCAATGTTCGTACTATTCTTCGGATTTAGACTATTTATTTAGCGTATGGCTTTTAGTGCCGGGAGTGTCCGTGGACATGTTCGGCTCGCCAGAGGCTGTAGCTGCTTCAAGCGGACACCCATGGGGTGAGCTACAAGTTCCGTTCAATTTCAAGTAGTTCCAACTTTTGCTACCAGATGTCACTAACGCCTAGTGGTGAACATTGGAACTTTGATGGAGCGTTTCAACGAAATCTAACCTAGAAATTTAGCTTCACACAAGTTTAGTTAGTGGAAGGATCTTTTACATGCCATAAATCTATGGTATGGGGCAGCCTGCTTCACTTCCCCTCCGAAGGAAGGCATACTGAAGGATTTTAACGTTCTTAAAAAACCGACGACTTTGGCCGGGTTTGAACCCGCGATCTTGGGAACAGCAGTTCAACATGCTACCAACTACGCCACCGAAGCTACTATTCTTCGGATAAGGGCCAAAATGACATATGAGTAATTTTGTTTTGATAGCAATAACCATTGACCAAAGTGGTGGGATAAATGGATTTCTTTTAGAAAATAATATCACGCCACACTTAATTGGCACAATATCAAAACCATTTAAATGGTCAATATTCCTCTATAAATTAACTGAAACTCTCTAAGATTTTTTGATATGACCCACCCTTACGACAAGGGATGAGCAAAATATTTTTAGCCTACTTTTCACATTTTGCAAAAATGAGGAAAAAGTAGTCTTATGAGATCGATCCGGGAAAATGTGTGTGTGTCTGTCTGTTCTTCTGTCTGTCTGTCTGTCTGTCTGTCTGTCTGTCTGTCTGTCAGGCTGTGTGTGTGTGTCCCCCTATCAACTCCTAAACGGCTGGAGCAATCGAAATAAAATTTAATAGGAGTAAAGATCTATACCTGAATATCTCACGGCCATATTTGAAAATGATGTCAGTGCTACCAACTGCTCAAAAATCGCAATTGAAATTTAAGCTCCATGTTGGATATCTTGGAAGGTATGAATGGGAGCTATTTCAAAATCGGCACACATATAGATAATAATATTGCGGTTTAATTTCCAGGAGGCCACATATGGCAGTGTTGCCAAAATGATTATAAGCCTACTGATAGGACCAATATTTAAATGCATATAACTTCTACACTATCAATTGGAATTCAACCAAATTTCGTATGTGCTTTGTGTACATAAACAGATATGACTGAGCGTATTATTAAGTGCCACCAGTGCTGCCAACCGTTAAAAAATGTTCTTAATTTCTTTTGTCCAAATACCAATATATATGAGAAAGTATGCTAGCCGACAGCTTTAAACTATGCACACGTATAGTACATGACATTCTATATTAATTTGGAGTAACTTATATACGTCAGTGCTACCAACATGATTCTAAGCCTGCTGAGAGGTCCAACTTTAAATACATGTAACTTCCATACTATCATTTGGATTTCAACCAAATTTCGTATGTGCTATGTGTACCATAACAGCTATGACTATGCGTATTCTTAAGAGCAACCAGGGCTGCCAACTGTTAATAAATGCTGTCTCTATTTTTGTTACCCTAATATAAATATATCAGAAAGAATGCAAGCCAATAGCTCTAAACTTTGCACACGTATAGTACCTGGCATTCTAGATTACTTTGGAGTAACTAATATAAGTCAGTGCTGCCAACATGATTCTAAGCCTGCTGATAGGTCCAATTTTAAAATGCATGTAACTTCTATACTAACTAATGGATTTCATTCAAAATTGGCACAACAATAGATCATATTATTTCAGATTATTTCTGACCAATACATGCATGACACTGTTGCCAACATGATTTTACGCGCGCTGTTAGATCCAATGTTTAACTGCATGTAACGTCCATGCTATTCATTGGACTCCAACCAAATTTTGTATTCTGTACCTTAGGAGATGGAATTAAGAATATATTCAGTCACCAGGGCTGCCAACTGTAGTGCTCTATTAGGCTACATTATGCCAGGTATACAGTATTTCGAACTAATTAGAAATTTCGATATTAGCAACTTAATTTCGTCATTATTCTAGCTAGATCCAAGGAGATTAATCATTGGCATGAATCTTAAATTTTAAGAAAAGTAGGTTCTTTAGTTCGTCACGGAACTTCTTGTTTTGATTTATAATGGACGTGGCTGAAATGAAAATGTTCAGAAGAATTTGTGGCGTCACTAGAGCCGATAGGATTAGTAATGAGAGACTAAGAGGCTGTTTTAAAGAGATGCAGATATCAAAGAAGGTTTAAGGGGGGATGTAATGAAATTTGTGTCAAAAATCGATTTTTTGGAATCATGTTATTCGTAATCTACATAGTGTAATTTACATTGTGTATACATTTTATAGTTATCGGAGGCATGGAAGTTCATTAAAAACATTAAATGTCAAACTCTGCACATAAACTTGGTGTGAAACCAGGAGTGTTCACCATAAAGGCGTTCAACACCATTGACAAGAATTGACTCATGAAAGCTGAGAAAGGGATGTCTGATTTTGAGCTGGAAGCCAGACAGATAATAAGAGGGCAGAAAAGAATGTTGGAGGATGAAGAGTATGCATATGGAGGATTTTAAAATCAAATAAGCATTTTTCATGTTTGAATTTGGTAACCAAATGTTTAAATGCATTTTTCTCTAATATACATGTTTTGTAGAATCTGAAGCCTTGTCTCAAAAACTATAAATCGCAGAGCTATGATTTTTTTCAGGAGTTGTTCATTACACATTGTGGAATATATGGAACTATATTGTAATCATTAATTATTTAATTTTTATTTATAGGGTTTTATGTGATGAAAAAAGTCTTATTTCTGCGACAATAAGTTCAAGATTTTTAAAGTAAAGAACTAATATGAATATGTAATTTATTTTAGTTCAGTATTCATATTGTAGTGATAGCTTCGTACAGTAAAAATTTCAAAGTGATTGTATCATTAGAATTCCTGTTATGGCTTTCATGCAAAAAGGGCATAACTGTTAATACTCTTATAACATTAATGTTTATGCCTTACATCTAGGTCTCTAATTATATTTTAGCCTATCTTCAATTTTGAAAAAATAGGCTTATGAGATCACCTTTTGTCCGTGTGTGTGTGAGTGTGTGTGAGGTGTGTGTGTGTGTGTGTGTGTGTGTGTGTGTGTCCCCTAATCTAATATATAAAAGTGAAAGTCTGTATGTATGTATGTATGTATGTATGTATGTATATATGTTGGTTCCGTATACAAATCTACACCGTTCCACCAATCTCAACCATATTTTGCATACACATAGTTTAGGACCCAGAAGGAACCGCTGGCTACATGAATTTTCGATAGTCTTTCTCATTCTTCTGATTTTGGTCCTTTTTCACTCAAAAACAGGCTAATCAAATCATAAAATATACTCATGAAGGAATGGCAAGGCAGATAGTTTCCATGGCAACATAGCTCAAGTCGAGACACGGCCGACTTGATGCCAATTGCGCTCAGCACTACCGGTATAGAAAATGAGGATCTTTACTTGAAATCCCGTTAGTTACTCAACTGCTCACACAGCACTGTCAACCGAGTTTAGCATAACAAATCTTCTTTCTACTATATATTTTTCAAATACCACTCACTCACTCACTCACTCACTCACTCACTCACTCACTCATTCATTTATTCATCACGAAATCTCAGAAACCACCGAACGGATTGGAATGAAATCTGGTATGCAGCTTCCTCAAGGGCCGCAAATGCCCATTAAGGGAGAAATTTTGGCTATTCAGGTTCTAAAGGGGTGTTAAGGGGGTAGACCTGCATTTTTCATCATTAAAAATAAGAAGACATGTGTCTGAGGGTTTTTCGATGTGGTGTATATTATGAGGTGAAAGGGGTGAAAAGTGGGGATTAAAAGATTCTTAACGGAGCGTGTGTCTCTTAAACGACATAGGCGAGGAGTTTGAAACACAGCGAAAAAAAAACAACATAAAAAAGAAGTAAATATGTGTTTGACAGTTTTTTCATAAATCCAATTTAAGGGGCCCTTGGGCAGAGATGAAATTCTGGGGGGGGGGGGGAACAGGAAAGAAAGTGTCCTAACTGATTGACTGACTGGCTCACTCATCAAACTCAGGGGGAAAAACTGCTTTAAAGTAAGTAAATAGCTGTTCGACAGTTTTTTCATAAATAAAATTTAAGGGGTTCATGGGGAGGGGTGAAATTCTGAAAAAAGAAAATTGAAAGAAAATGTCCAGACTCACTCACTTACTCACTCACTCATCATCGCCTAGCCAAAATTATTGAAGTTAGAAACATGACAGTTTGGGGATATGTTCATTGTATGTCAAAGCCGTCTACTAAGGGAGGATTTTCGGATATTCAGGTTCTAAAGGGGTCTTAAGGGGGTTAAACCTGCATTTCATTGAATAACTATATCTCCCGATTGGTTTCATTGGGGGATGTGATACACGGCATATAAACTTATCATTAAAAAGTAACAAGACACGTGTCTGAGGGTTTTTCGATGTGTTTATGAGGTTAAAGGGGTGAAAAGTGGGGATTGAAAGATTCCTAACGGAGCGTGTATCTCTTAAACGACAAAGGCGAGGAGTTTGAAACTCAGCGGGAAAAAAAAATCATCATAAAAATAAGTAAATATGTGTTTGACCGCTTTTCCATAAATCCAATTTAAGGGGCCCATGGGGAGGGGTGACATTCGGGGGGAGGGACAGGAAAGAAAGTGTCCTAACTGATTGACTGACTCACTCACTCATCAAACTCACGGGAAAGAACTGCTTTAAAGTAAGTAAATAGCTTTTCGACAGATTGTTTTTCAATCAAATTGAAGGGGTTCATAGGGAGGGGTGAAATTCTGAAGAAAAAAAATTGAAAGGAAATGTCCTGACTCATTCACTCACTCATCATCGCCCAGCCAAAAATATTGAAGTTGGAAACATGACATTTCGGGGATATGTTCGTTGTATGTCAAAATCGTACACTAAGGGAGGCCTTTTGGATATTCGGGTTCTAAAGGGGTCTTAAGGGGGTTAAACCTGCATTTCATTGAATATCAATATCTCACGAGTGGTTTCATTTGTGGATGTGATACTCGGCATATAAACTAATCATTAAATAAAAATACGCAGACATGTGTCTAAGCGTTTTTCGATGTGGTGTATTATTATGAGGTGAAAGGGCTGAAAAGTGGGGGTTGAAGGATTCCTAATGGAGCGTGTAGGCCTATCTCTTAAACGACATAGGCGAGAAATTTGAAACTCAGCGAAAAAAAATCAGCTTAAAAAGTAAGTAAATCGGTTTTCGACTGTTTTTTCATAAATTAATTTAAGGGGCCAATGGGGTGGGGTGAAATTCTGGGGAAAAAAAGGAGAGAAAGTGTCCTAACCGACTGACTCAGGGGAAAAAGACAGCTTAAGAAATAAGTTAATAGGTGTTCAAGCGTTTTTTTAATCAATCCAATTTAAGGGGCCCATGGGGAGGGGTGAAATTCTGGTAAAATAAATGAAAGAAAATGTCCTGTCTGACTCACTCACTCATCACGCCCAGCGAAAACTATTAAAGTTGGAAACATGAAATTTTGGGAAGATGTTCGCTGTATGTCGAAAACGTTAACTAAGGAATGATTTTTGTTTATTCGGGTTTTAGAGACGTGTCAAGGGGGTAAACGTGCATTTTATTGAATAACGATATCTCATGAGTTGTTTGTTTGGGGATGTGATATTCGGTATATAAACTAATCATTAAAAATAATCAGACATATGTCTAAGGGTTTATCGATGTGGTGTATATTATGAGGTGAAAGGGGTGAAAATTGGGGGTTGAGAGATTCTTGACGGAGCGTGTATCTCTGAAACGACATAGGCGTGAAGTTTGAAATTCGGTGAAAAAAACAGCTTAAAATACAGGTAAATAGGTGTTCGAACGTTTTTTCATAAATCCAATTTAAGGGGCCCTTGGAGAGGGGTGAAATTCTGGGAAAAAAACAGGAAAGAAAGTGTCCTAACTGATTGACTCACTTACTCACTCATCAAACTCAGGGGGAAAACAGCTTTAAATAAGTAAATAGGTGTTTGACCGTTTGTTTCATAAATCCAATTTAAGGGGTTCATGGGGAGGGGTGAAATTATCAAAAATAAATGAAAGAAAATGTCCTGACTGACTCAATCACTCATCATCGCCCAGCCAAAATTATTGAAGTTAGAAACATGAAATTTTGGGGATATGTTCGTTGTATGTCAAAAACGTCCACTAAGGAAAGAGTTTTGGATATTCAGGTTCTAAAGCGGCGTTAAGGGGGTAAACGTGCTTTCCATTGAATAACAATATCTCACGAGTGGTTTCATTTGGGGATGTGATACTTGGCACATATACTAATCATTAAAAATAAGCTGACACATGTCTAATGGTTTTTCGATGTAGTGTATATTATGAGGTGAAAGGGATGAAAAGTGGGGGTTGAAAGATTCCTAACTGAGCGTGTATCTCTTAAACGACATAGGGAGGAGTCTGAAACTCGGAGGAACTCTATCAGCTTAAAAATAAATAAACAAATGAATAAATAAATAAAATAAATAGGTGTTCGACCATGTTTTCATAAATGCAATTTAAGGGGCATATGGGGAGGGGTGAACTTCTGGAAGAAAAATGTCCACTAAGGAAGGATTTTTGGATGTTTGCTCTCATCGACCAACCAAAACTATTAAAGTTAGAAGAATGATATTTTGGGGATATGTTTGTTTGTTGTGTGTCGAAAACGTCTACTAAGGAGGGATTTTTGGGTATACAGGTTCTAAAGTGGTGTTAACGGGGTTAAACCTGCATTTCATTGAAAAACAATATGATACGACTATGACGCGAGCGATGCGAGGCTAAAATTGAGATGGTGTGTGTCTGTGTATTACTCAATCTCGCAAGTACCACTGGTCCGATTTACGTGAATTTTACATTGAAGTAGCTGATTTACCTGGTTAACATATAGGTTACTTTCGATTTCAATACTTTGCACTATTTAAAATGGCGACCATTTTAGTCACGTCACTACACCCATTGGTTTCAAACTTTCATATTTCCATTTCAAATAAAAAGAGAACGCTATGAAATAGCAAACTTTTGATGGTATATGCGAGGTTTAAAATTAAATTTTCTATCCGAAAGGTGTCTGCAACTGTTAGCGAGTAAAACCTAAATTTGTGCCATAAAACACGGTCAACGCCGAGCGGTGTAGTTGGACAAAATATTCCATCCTTAATCTCCCTCTGCGCAGCACCTTGCCTATCCCCTGTTTTAACTGTCACCTTCACATTTTAATTTATTTATGACGCGTAGCGAAGCACGGGTACTTCAGCTAGTAAAATCTAAACGGTTGGAGCGATTTCAATGAAACTTGGTAAGTTCATAGCATTGTTCCCGGCGACCTCGACCGTGCCCTTCAAATTTTGTTACGTCTCACCAATCCAACATGGCGGATGTGTGAAATATTTCACTAGCATTCAATATCTCCGAAACTATTACCGATATCGCCCTGAAATTGTGTACGGTGATAAAGGGCACTACTAGAAGTTCACTTATGAGACTTTCAAAAACCTGATGACTACGAAACCAACATGGCGGTCAAGCGAATTTGAGACATTTAAAGAGACTTTTCTCGCGATTTAACTATCCAAACGTAATGAAACTTGGTACAGCAAATGTTTATACACATATTAATGCACTTCAGTCTAATTTAGTTCAATTGTTTACATAACCTCAAAATGGCGACTGTGCGAAATATTTCACTGACATTCTATATCTCCGAAACTATTACAGATATCACCCTGCAATTTTGTACGGTGATAAAGGGTACTGATACAAGTTTACCTATGTATATTTCATAAACCTGTATAGTACAAAACGAACATGGCGACCAAGCGAATTTGAAATATTTTAATATACTTTTCTCGTGATTTAACTCTCTGAGCGCAGTGAAATGTGGTACGTAAATGATTTTGCAGATTGTAATGCACTACCTTCTAATTTAATTCAATTGTTTACATAACCTCAAGATGGCGGCTTTGCGAAATTTTAAAATTATTTTTTTATTTCTTGTGTCGTAATCATGCGATCGAAGTGAAAGTTTGAATAATGAACCTAGGCAATAATTGTCCTTGAATGGTACATAACTCTATGGCCTATACATATAACAATCCTAAATGGCGAGCTTCCGAAATATTTAGAAGGTTCTCAATATCTATGAATCTTTTACAGCAACCAAACTGATTTTTTTTAATGTTCATAGCGACTATGAACATATGTTCACCTATAGGACGTTCAGTAACCTGGTGAGCACAAATCCAACATGGCGGCGACGCGAAGTATAAATATTTAAATGGACGTTTCTCGCGAATTAACTATCCGAGTGCCGTTAAACGTTGCACATTAAATGCTTATACAAATGTTGATCCACTGGCATCTAATTTATTTCAATTGTTAGCATAATCACAAGATGGCTGCTGTGCATAATTTTAAAATCTCGTTTTTACTTCTTGTGTTCTAATCATGCGATTGAAGTTTGAATACCACACGTACACAATAATCTTAATGTAATAGTACAAAAATAAAAATCCAACCTGGCGACCATCTGAAATATTTAGACGGTTCTCAATATCTACGAATCTGTTACAGCAATTAAACTGAAATTTTGTATGTTGATAGAGGCAATTAACATGAGCAGGATATATGAAAATAGGCTATATAGTTCTTCACGGAACTACTTGTTTCATTTATTACAGTTAGTTATCTATCTACACACAAAATATCATGCCTTTAACTCAAAAACTATGGTTGTAATGATATTTTAAGGAAAAGCTTGCATTTCCGATTACATCCCCCCTTATGAGAGAAGACTACAGTGTTTTGGACATGTCATGAGAAGGGACGACACTTATGTTGGCAAGAGAATGACAGTAATGGTAGTGGAGGGTGACTGAGGAAGGGGAAGACCACGAAGATGGAGGGACTGTATACGAGATGACTTGAGGGAGAAACATCTAAGGGAAGAGGACGTGTGAGAAATGGTGATGACTTGTCAGGAACGTCGACCCCATTTGAGTGGGAAAAAACGAATTAAAAGAAAAAGATAATAATGCAGGGCTTCTCGTATGCTAAACATGTGGAACTATTGTAGGTATACAACAATTGGTAAATTGAGTGAATTGGTAATATATTTCTTTGTCCGGTGAAATCTATCTCCATCTTCCCGTGTGCCGAGAGGGATTTTTAGCCTACCTTTCACATTTTGCAAAAATGAGGAAAAAGTAGACTTATGAGATCGATCCGGGCAAATGTCTGTCTGTCCTTCTGTCTGTCTGTCTGTCTGACTGTGTGTGTGTGTGTGTGTGTGTCCCTTCTATCAACTCCTAAACGGCTGCAGCAATCGAATCCAAATTTGGTATGAGTAAAGATCAATACCTGAATATCTCAAGCCCATTATTATTATTATTATTATTATTATTTATTTACCATAAATCGTACACGAAGTATGGAAGGCCTAGTGAAAAAGGGCAAGCCCCACATACATATTTCATGCTCCACAGGCACAGCTTACATCTAACTTACATTTGTTTTAACAATATTTACAAGTTTTACAAAGATATTTGCAGTATTTACATATTTAGAATAATGACATAGTACATTTTCCTGTTCACTCACTCTCTCACGCACGCACTTTCATAACCTCAATCACTCCATACATTCATTCATTCCATTCAGATACTCATTCATTCAGCGAGACAATCACTCATACATACGTTTATTTATACGATGTACCTTTTTACGTACGGTTTGAATTTCCTAAGAGGCAAGATCTTGGCATCCCCTGGCAGCGCGTTCCATAACCGCGCAGAGCGGCCGTAGAAACCTGTCAGGTAAGCATTGCTACGTGCGAAGGGCGGCACGAGAGTTACACCTCGTCCTCTCCGAACTGAGCGATATGCCAATGACAGTCGGCAAAAAGGGTCAATATTAATGGAACCTGTATGGGATTTTTTAAGAAAAATTAGATCAATTTGTTTGGCTGTTGCCTCTATAGATGGAAATTTTGACAAAGGGGAAGGGGAATAACGAGCAATTAGCCTCTCTGCGCGGCGCTGTACACGCTGGAGCTTGTTTATGTTTTCCGCTGTAGTGGGATGCCAGGCAGGTAAGCCGTACGTTAATATTGGACGGACCATGCATGTGTAAGCCATCCTGAAGGCTCTAGGTTTACAACCTCTCATGTTTCTGTACAAGAAACCCAGAACTTTGGTGGCCTTACATCTGGCCTCTTCACTTTGAATGTTCCAATTCAGGGTGTCGGAGATTGTTTCCCCTAATAGCTTTAAGTTTGTGCACTGTGGGATGACACTGTTCATAATTTTGTATTCATTCTCAATGGGTTTTTGTGACCTGGTTATTCTTATGTATTTACATTTTTGTACATTTATATTTAAATTATTCACAGAACACCACAGCGATAAGTTGTCCAGATCTGATTTAAGACAGAGGGAATCTTCTTCACATTTAATGCCCCTGTATAGCACGGTGTCATCTGCATATAGTGACATTGATGAGGTGACACAGCCAGGAAGATCGAGCACATATATAGTGAAGAGAAGAGGTCCGACCACAGAGCCCTGAATCACTCCAGAAGTAACTTGAGCAGCCTGCGATCGAGCTCCTCCGTACACCACACACTGTGTTCGACCCTCTAGGAATGACCTCACCCATGCAAGTAAGCTACCCCGTATGTTAAGCTGCTGTAGCTTTAACAAAAGTCTTTCATGAGACACTTGATCGAAGACCTTAGCCCAATCCAGTGCAATACAGTCCACTTGTTTCACTTCTGGCTGATTCAAGTAGAACTGAAACTCATCAATGACTTTTGTCAATAGAGTAGAGCAAGAACGACCCGGAAGAAAACCGTGCTGATTTGGATCGAGCAGATTGTTCTCCCGTAGGAATTCCAGCACACTGTTTGCTACTAGCCGCTCCATACATTTACAACTTATAGATGTTAGACACACCGGTCTGTAATTTGCAACATCTTCTCTGTCACCTTGCTTATAGATTGGCACCACGTTAGCACATTTCCACCCACACGGCACAGAACCTTGGTTGATAGACAGGTTGAATAACGCACACAGAGAGGGCGCTAATGCTTCCGCACACTGCAGCTGGATCCGTCCGGGAACATCATCTGGGCCGGTCGCCGCATGTGGTCTAATCTTCCGTAGGCTCTGAATCACCTCAGTTGTTGTGAAGTACAGGTTGGAGAGTGGGAGGGGTGGAAGTGATGACCTTGGCAGAAGCAGGTTCATGGTCATATCCGGCTTAGAAAGGTTCTGCTTGAAACTGTCACTGAACGCTGTTGCAATATCTTAGGGTGCACTTAGGAATTTACTGTTACAGTGAAATGAGGCTGGCGCAGCGGTGCCGCGTCTTCTGGACAAAAATTTCCACATTTCACTCGTGCTGCTTATTTTGTGAATATAATTGTCGTATGTTTCGCGAATTAATTTCTTTGTTTGGTTCCTGATGTTCTTGTATTTTTCCCACATGATGTCAGTTGAGCAACTTTTCCATTTCTTGTATAGAACGTTCCTTTTCCTAATCATTTTAATTACTTCCTTCGTCACCCAAGGAGAATTTTTCTTCCCACTAATGGTTATTTTCGGTATAGCTATATCCACACATTCAAAGAAACAATTTCGCCAGGCGTGCCACACTGAGTTGATGTCGCTGGTGTCCAGAATACATGGGGTGGGAAGGTGTTTGAGGAATAAAGATGATAGCAGTTTCCAGTCTGCCTTTTTGTAATTGTATACTGTCCTCACTGTGCTCTTGCTGCGTGGTTTGTTGTAATGCAATGTGGTAAAGATGGCTGCGTGATCACTGAAACCGGGTATGACTTCAGCTTTCTGTACGGAGGAAGGAAGGCTTGTGAGGAATAGGTCTATTGTGGAGCGTGTAGTTTGTGTGATTCGAGTTGCTTCGGTTATTAATTGGTCAAGGAATAAATCGTAGAATGCGGTAAGGAATTCATTAGCAATGGGATCCGTGGGAGTGGGAGGAGAGTTTTGCCAGTCTATTTCTAAATTAAAATCGCCTGTTATGTAAATGGCCTTGTATTTGTGCTGGATGTATTGTACACGACGGAGGGACTCCAATAGTTCATCATTGATGTGCCGAGTTGAATTTGGAGCACGGTATACAGAGCCTATTAGAAATGTATTGTTCGCACACGTGAATTCCACCCACACAGCCTCAGCATCAGTTTCAAGCTCCCATTGGCGAACAGGCCTTAACTCAGGTTTCATGGCTATTAGTACCCCTCCTCCTGATGTCCAGGTTCGATCTTTGCGGAACATGGTGTATGTTACCGGAAATATTTCTGGGTCGATAGTGGATTTTTTCAGCCATGTCTCCCCTGAACACACAATTGACGGATTAAGTGCTGTGAGACAAGAACGCAGGTCCGGTTGTTTGGAGGGACATGTTACACTTCGAGCATTGAAGGAAAAAATGGACAATGCTTTGCCATCCGAGGGTGTTACGTCACTATCTACACTATTTGCACTCTGTGTCGATGTATTAAAAAATGAGTTAGAGAACTGAGGTACAGAACAGTTCCAACACAGCCCCGATTGTTTCCCAGAGGTGATTATTTTGTGTTTTGAAGCACTGATTTTTGCACAAGTTCTGTGCGCTTGAGAGTGGCAAGATGTACATGTCACAAATAACTGATTCACACGACCCTTCGAATCACAAATTATTCACACCTTATTCGGCCTTGGGTTCATCTCCACATCTCCACTGAGAGCCACAGACAGCTCCACGAGATGTAATAATGTAGCGGGCGGTCTGGCAACCCCGCGCAGTGCTGGGCGCCCTCTGCCTGCTGCCGTGACTATCAGCCCCTCGCTTCCACACCAAGTGAGAGAAGATATATTGAGTTTACAAACTACCATGAGGTGTTCCTTCAGGTCCGAGTTCACACACGAGTCTTCAATTGTTAAAGAATGATCGAGGATCTTTTTCGAGGCATCCACTGAGCTTTTTACTAGGTAGAACACGAGGCAAAGTTGGAGCACTCTAACTGCTACACACCTGCTGGCCGCCATCTTGCCATATTTGAAAATCATGTCAGTGCTACCAACTGCTGGAAAACCGTAATTAAAATTTGAGCTCCATGTTCGATATCTTGGAAGGTATGCATGGGAGCTATTCCAAGATTGGCACACATATAGATAATAATATTTCAGTTCAATTTCCAGGAGGCCGTGCTGGCAGTGTTGCCAAAATGATTCTAAGCCTGCAGAAAGGTCCAATATTTAAATGCATATCACTTCTACACTATCAATTGGATTTCAACCAAATTTCGTATGTACTATGTGTACATAAACAGTTATGACTGAGCGTATTCTTAAGAGCCACCAGGGCTGCCAACTGTTAAAAATGCTCTCAATTTATTTGATCCAAATACCAATATATCAGAAAGTATGCAAGCCAACAGCTCTAAACTTTGCACACGTATAGTACCTGTCATTCTAGATTAATCTGGAGTAACTAATATACGTCGGTGCTGCCAACTTGATTCTAAGCCTCCTGATAGGTCCAATTTTAAAATGCACGTAACTTCTATAGGCCTACTAACTAATGGATTTCATTCAAAATTGGCACAACAATAGATCATATTACTTCAGATTATTTCTGACCAATACATGCATGACATTGTTGCCAACATGATTTAACGCGCGCTGTTAGATCCAATGTTTAACTGCATGTAACGTCCATTCTATCCATTGGACTTCAACCATATTTTGTATTCTGTACCTTAAGAGATGGAACTAAGAATACATTCAGACACCAGGGCTGCCAACTGTAGTGCTCTATTAGTCTACATTATGCCAGGAATACAGTATTTGGAACTAATTAGTAATTTCGATATTACCAACTCAATTTCGACATTATTCTAGATAGATCATTGGCATGAATCTTAAATTTTAAGAAAATGATGATGATGATGATGATGATGATAATTGTTGTTTTAAGGGGCCTAACATCTAGGTTATCGGCCCCTGAAAATTTTAAGAAAAGTAGGCTCTTTAGTTCGTCACGGAACTTCTTGTTTTAAATTGGGACTTGAATTGGGAAGGAGGTGACCATGCCCTGGAATAGAACCCACTTCTTCTCAGTTCTACTTCACAAGGCTGAGTTTACTCCATTCCAACCTTCAAACTAGAATCAAATTTCCAATCGAACCCGGGTTTCAGGTTTGATAACCAACAAGTAGTTCCGTCTAGAACTAAAGCCTATTTTCATATATTCTACTTATGTTAATTGCCACTATCAACATACAAAATTTCAGTTTGGTTGCTGTCAAAGATAAATAGATATTGAGAACCGTCTAAATAGTTCGGATGGTGGCCATGTTGGATTTTTATGTTTGTAGGCAAAGGGTTATGTACTATTAGATGGCGATTATTGCATAGGTTCGAACGTTCACTTCGATCGAATGATTAATACACACGAAATAAAAACCTTTTAAAACATTTCGCCATCTTGAGGTTATATAAACAATGGAACTAAATTCCAGTGCATTACAATGGGTATAAACATCTGCTGTACCATGTTTCACTGAGCTGGGTTGGTTAGATCGCGAGTAAAGTCTATTTAAATGTTTCGCTTGGCCGCCATGTTCATTTTGCAGTTGACAGCTTTTTTGAAAGTCTCATAGGTGAACTTCTGGTAGTGCCCTTAATCACCGTAAAGAATTTCAAGGTGATATCAGTAATAGTTTCGAAAATATAGAATGCTGGTGAAATATTTCGCACCGCCGCCATGTTGGATTGGTGAGACGTAATGAAATTGAAGGGCGCGGTCTGATTCGGCCGAAATAGTGCTATGATCTCACCGAGTTTCAATGAAATCACTCCAGCCGTTTAGATTTTATTAGGAACACACACACAAACATACGCACACACACACACGGGCAAAAGGCGATCTCCTAAGCCTAGTTTTTCATAAATGAAAATAGGCTAAAAATACTAGCCACTAATGCACGAGGTGGTCCGGGTAAATTAGAGGCTTCAGCTAACTGCCTTCTGGCCTTCAGATGCCACTCCACTTTCCCATAGCCTAAGAAGAAACACGCACAAAAAATCATAAGCGTTATCCATGAAGACGTCAGAAGCTGAAAACAAACAACATCTTGGAGCACGTTTTCAGGAAGTAAAGGCAAAAGAACTATCGCATCTGTTGAACGAGAGATCACGCACAACATTCTAACTGTACAGATTCCAGATGTTCCCATCAGGTCCAAGTTAGGCCAGATCTTTCAAGAAAATATACTAGATGGTTATCGTGTCGGACTACCAACCCCGAGCATGTCATACGTTGTTGGAATGTTAAAGAACCCATTCAATTCAGTAGGCCGTGTTCATAATGGCAAAATTATTCATCTTGGGATTTTCCGCCAACCCCAAAAGTTCCTCCTTTCTCTACTAGAAAGCGCTATAGTGTCAAGGAACTTACAATTAGATATCTAACCTCCTTGACTTTCATAGCACTCCAAGGAGCGATACAATTTGACATGCAAGCTGCCCTCTGGGCGTCAATTAACGAAGCTTGCACTTGGCACCCGAGGTCATACGATATCATTATTATTATTATTATTATTATTATTCTTTCCTCCGAATTTGGCCGCCTGTGGACCGCATGGAACCTAAGGCTTTCTGGTTAATCTCCTCTTCTCTTTCCAAAACCTCTTCATTCGTTCACTTCTGATCTTTCGCTCCTCCTCGGATATTACCAGTTTGGCTCCAATTTTAGGTGTTTTCTCCTCGAACATCTTGATGTTGTCAATTCGGTTTCTAAACTCTTTTCTGTTGTGGATCACATCCACTGTGAGTCCACTTTCCTTGGCGTCTCTTTTAACCTCTTCTACCCACTTAGTTGCAGCCTTCAGTTCTATAATATATTTGAATATCCTCTTAGTCAGTCGGTTCTCTCCATTCTCACCAAATGTCCGTAGAATTTCAACCTTCGCTTCCGCATTGTGACAGTAATTTTTTCAGTGTGTTTATAGAGGTCATCATTCTTTCTGTACTTCCATGTCCCGTCAGCAGTTTTCTGTGGTCCTAAAATTTTCCTCTCCTATTTTCCAGTTCCTGAAGATCCCCTTTTTTTTATTCAGTGTCAAGCACTCCGAGGCGTACAGACCCTCTGGCTTTACTACTGTGCTATAGTGTCTGAGTTTTGCCTTGTAGGATATTGCTCGTTTGTTGTATCTGTTCTGGGTTAACCTATAAGCCAAATCCAATTTTCTAGCTCTTGCCCTATTTGCTTCTTTATCCAGCCCATTGGGTTCTATCCATTCACCTAGATATTTAAACTTCTCAGTTCTTTTGACAGTCCCATGTTTCAGTTTTACGTGTCTCTCTCCAAGGTGTCTGTATTCCATGTATTCTGTCTTTTCATTATTATTAATATTATTATTATTATTATTATTGTTATATCTTGCCACGGAGGGTGAGTGGTTATTGTGTCGGACGACCAACCCCAAGATTGCAGGTTCGCTCCTGGCCATGGTAAGTGATTTTTGAAAGGCGAGAAATGTCTCGACACTCATGTCATACGTTGTTGGCATTTTAAAGAATCCATTTGAATTCAGTAGGCCGTGTTTATAGTGGCAAAATTAATCTCGGGATTTTCCGCCAACACAACGTTCCTCTATTCTCTAATAGAAAGCGCTATAGCATCAAGGAGCTTAGATATCTAACCTCCTTGAATTTCATAGCGCTCTTAGGAACAAAAAAAATCGACATGCAAGCTGCCCTCTGGGTGTCAATTAACAAAGTTTGCACTTGGCACCCGAGGCAATACGATATTATTATTATTATTATCCCGCCTCCAACGGGGTCGGAGATAAGATGAGATCAAATTCCACGTGGCTGATAGTTTTTACGACCAGATGCCCTTCTTGACGCCAACCTCACGAGAGGAGTTAATGAGAGATGAAATGAATGAAAGTTCAATTTCAAGTAGTTCCAGCTTTGGCTACCAGATGCCACTATCGATGTGACCCAGCGGCGAACGTTGGAACTTGATAGAGCGTTTCTAAACCAAATAACCTTCAAATTTAGGTACACACTACCAATTGTAGTGGTAGGTGCCACATGCGAGGGTCATTCCATAAGTCATGGCAACTATGTTCTATCTTTCGAACATATGGCGTCACAGTAATTCCAGTGTAGACATTCAAAACCCCGCGGCAAACAGCACAGAATTCACCCAACAGGAGGCGACTGTAAGTGCAGGTGTCGGAGGCGTAGTCGGTAGCATGCTGAGCTTCCATGCCCAAGATTGCGGGTTCAAACCCGGCCGAAGCCGTCGTATTTTCAAAGAGCGTTAAAAA
Source organism: Meconema thalassinum (assembly GCA_946902985.2). NCBI lineage: Eukaryota > Metazoa > Arthropoda > Insecta > Orthoptera > Tettigoniidae > Meconema > Meconema thalassinum. Next base: position 772,349,872 of record OX336388.2, on the reverse strand, counting down.
TCCCTCAGTATGCCTTCCTTCGGAGGGAAAGTAAAGCCGGCGGTCCCATGTCATAGATTTATGGCATCTTAAAGAACCTTCCACTAATTACACCTGTGTGAAGCTGAATTGTATAGGTTAAGAATGTAAACAACGCTCTTAGGTCCCTACGTTCGTAGCCAAGAGCCGACTGCGGTGGCGTCTTGTAGCTAAGTTCTGAACTAGGCCTAGTAGTCGTTGACGGAGGCGTTTGGCGGCAAAAGTAGGAACTATTTGATAAATTCAAAGTTGCAGTCCTTCCTTGAATTAATAAACAGATACACACACTAATACAGCCATGACAATGAACACCGGTTATCAGACAGATTCTACATACACCCAAAATACACGGGGCTACATGACAGCGTTGTCGCAGCCCCTAAACTAAGGAACCAACCAACCTAAGTGCAGGTGGCTAGGTACCATATATCGGTATCCAATAATCCTAAAGCCACTTTTGATGAGCACCGTCTTCATAAATATACGAGGGCTGTTTTTTAAGTGGCTGGCTGCGTGGCTCAGGGGTAACGTTCTCGCTTGCTGAACCCAAGGTTGCAGGTTCGTATCCTGGCGCAGTCAGCTGGCATTTGAGGGTGCGCAAATGCGAGGGAGCCGTGTCCGTAGATTTACTGGCACGTTAAAGATCCCCTTCGGGGCAAAAATCCGGCACCCCGGCGTCTCTAAAAGCCAGTGTAGTTAAAAGGGACGTAAAACCAATAACATTATTATTATTTTTTAAGTAATACCCGTTGTGATATTATGCCGTTGCAGCGCTGCGGTCGGCATTCCGTGCAGGTGCGTTGTGTACCTGCATCTATTGGCAAGGCTGAGACGCCATTACGGTAACATTCGCCCATGTGTGGGTGTGTTGACAAGCTTTTGAAATGGCATCGGGAGTGCCGCCGACCTATAAACGAGAGAGAAAACTCCTCGGTAAGATATCCTGCCATTTGGACACCACTGTCATGCAAATTGCGTGCTTACCAGGGGAACTGCGTATGTTTAGGATTTCTCCTGACCATATACGTAGTTTGCCAGACAGTGGTGGCCAAACGGCACGCTATCTTACAGGGGAGTTTTCTCTCTCGTTTATGGGTCGGCGGCACTCGCGATCGGCGATGCCATTTCAAAAGCTTGTCAACACACTCACACAGGGGCGACTGTTGCTGTAATGGCGTCTCAGCCTTGCCAATAGATGCAGGTACACAGCGCACCTGCACGGAATGACGACCGCAGTGCTACAATGGCGTAATATCACAACGGGTATTACTTAAAAAACAGCCCTCGTACATAAATACATATTTGGCCTAGCGACACCATTTATGCCATCTAATATTGGAGAGTACTGTGTGTGCTATATTTAATTATTTCTATTACTGTTAGTAGTGGTAGTAGTACCAGTGGTAGTTATGACGGGCCCGTAGCCTACTTGCCTCTTGCTTTGAAAGCCTTGGGTTCGATTCCTGGCTCCATCAGAGATTTTGGAACTGACGTGCAAACTGAAGTGGGGTGCACGGAGTCTTGAGGGGATAGTCTGATCCGAGTGACATTGATCCTGATTAGTAGGGCCCGGATGTTAATGACATGTCATCTTTTTACTGAACTGTCTAAAACAATGCTGAAGTACATAGAAACTCCGGACGGGCCACCGCGTCTTCAAATATGTCATATTTCTTCTTCTTCTTTTTCTTTAGCGTTTGTCCCACCTTGTGGCAGGGTCCGCTATGTGGGATCGTAGTCTCCATTTCCCTCGGTCATGGGCCATGTCTGGATGAAGATTGACTGCCTTTAGATCATTGTGCAGTGTATCGGCCCACCGTTGCCTTGGTCGCCCTCTGGGCCTCTTTCCAGCCACATACAGTGTGTAAGCTGCTTTAGTCATTGTGTCGCCTTCTGCACGCAGCACATGTCCAAACCATCTCAGACGGTTTTCCTGCATTTTTTCCCGATTGGAGCAACACCAAACCGATTTCTGATGGCATCATTTGAATTATGATCCAGCCTAGTGAAACCTGCTGACCATTTAAGCATCTTCGTCTCCATGACACATAGGCGACGTTCTGCTTCCTTAGAAGATGGCCAGCACTCCGTGCCGTAGAAAGCGACAGGACGAAAGACAGTCCGATAGATCTTAGATTTCAGATGGTCATTCATCCTACGGTCTCAGGTGACGCCAGTTGTCATTCGCCACTTCGTCCAGGCTGCGTGTATCCTTGTGTTGACCTCGTCAGTAAGTCGCCCATCATCAGAGATAGTGGAACCAAGATACTTAAATTTCGCTACACGTGGTAAATCTTCTCCGTCAACAGTAATGGTGCCCACTTCTTGTGTATCGGATGTCATGTATTCTGTCTTCTTCTTGTTGAGGCGCAGACCATATTGCGCAAGTCGATTGGACCACTCTTGTGTTTGACGTTGGAGATCAAGCTTCGTCTCAGCAGCCAACATGACGTCATCTGCATAGAGAAGTGTCCATGGTAGCGGCTGGTGCAGGTCTGACGTTACAGTGTCCATCACAAGAATGAACAGCAGTGGTGATAAGGCGGAGCCCTGGTGGACACCTACGGTGATGCGGAAGTCATTAGACGCTCCCGCGGCAGCTAGGACATAGCTCCTTGATTCTGCGTAAAGCAGCTGCACCCATTTAAGAAGGTGTTCTGGGATGCCGTGTTGACGGAGCACTAACCAGATTAGGTCATGTGGCACCCGATCAAAAGCCTTCTCAAGGTCGAGGAAAGCAAGATGCAAAGGTTTATTTCTTTCGGAGTATTTCTCAACCAGTTGCCGTACATATTTATTTTGCATATTTTTGCATTTATTGTAATTTTTCCAATTTAAGACCTTTTTTTTTATGTTTGGTAGATTTTTTGGTCTTATTTTAGAGAAATCGGCCTTTTAAGGTATTTTTTTTGTTTCCAATTTAGTCAAGCCACAGCATGTCTCAAGAGTTAAGAAGAAGCTAGTAGCTATGAACATAAACCTTTTGTTAAGTGCTAGAAATCTATTTTGATTGACTTTTCAGTTTGAACTTCAGATGTCATTTTTGAATATTGGTGTATTTATTATTATACGATCATTTTCTCCATTTTACAATGCATTTGTCGAATTTTCGAAATATTGTTGAGTTTATTATTATAAGATCATTTTCTCCATTTTATAGTGAATTTTTCGATTCTTTAGGTCATTTCTTCTTCTTCTCGAATCACCCACTTTGGGGTACGTCAGATCAATCACTTCATAGATGCTTGTGCTCTCCTTTTCTCCCAATACTTCTTCATTCTCTCTGATCTCCTCTTTCTTTCCTCTTGTGATATCTGCATCGGTTTTCTGGAGACGACTCTGGCTTGGAACTTCTTGGTGTTGTCTTTGGTCACGGTTTTGGCTGTACCATTCATCAACATGATTTCCGTAATCTGAAGCTCTCGCAGGTCCTTTTCCACTTCCGTAAACCAATGAGGTTTGATCTTCTTTTTGGAAAAGAAGTCATAGATTTTCTTGGTTAATCGGGCAGGATTCATCCGGTAGATGTGTCCATAGAAATCAATCCTCCTTTTCCGTATGGTATCTGAAAGTCTCTCCGACTTCACATACAGGGTGTCGTTCCTATAGAAAACTTGTTTGTTATTTTGGAATTTAGGACCTATGATTTTCCTCAAAAATTTTCTCTCTTTGATTTCCAATTTTTCCATTTGCCATTTATTACAGTCATTTTTGAAAAATTTAAGTGCATTTTTTAAACTTTTTACGGCATCTACATCCGGGCCCTAGTGATCAGGAATGCCATATTAGCGGCTGAGGGGACATGTCGCACTGACCACGCGTCACCCTGTATCTCTTTGCCAAATAGCTGAGCGGCGGTTACTTGGTAGACCAATGCCATCAATGTGCTTTAGAACAATACTGGTAAACTGTTGTTTCGAAATGACATGACAAAGACCATGTCTGTCCAAATCCTTATTGGCAAAGTTAAATGAAATAGTAAAAGATGCCTTAGTCAATAAAATGTAATACAGGGTCCGGCAGCATAACTTCCTTTTTTAAAATGCGCGCCATTCAGTCGGTTGATGTCGTAGCGGAGCGCTAGTGGTCTCGTTCGTGAGGTGGCACTATAAAGTTTTGTCCCGACACAGTTCAGTCGCCATCATGCGTTGGAACAGGGAGGAGGCCTACTTATCCAGTCGATGTTCTGTGATCGCACCCCAGCGCACCTTTCGGAGGCGCTTTAATTTAGCCCCTTTGGCCCTTGTCTTGGACCGGAAATCAATTGTCACGTGGGTCACTACGTTCAGACGAACTGGAAGTGTGACAGGACAAAGAACTGGAGTCCCTCGGCCTCATCTCACTTAGGGGCGATTTGGAGTGGCCGGCCCACTCTCTTGATTTGTCCCCTTGTTATTTTTTCTATAGTTTTTTTTGAAATTCCGTGTTTATGTGAACTGTCCAAAGACGCTACAAGATCTGAAGACCAACATCCAGGAAGAAATTGGCAACGTAACGCCTGATATGCTGGCAAGAGGCATGACAAAATACCAGAAATTGGTTTCCTCATTATATGGAGAATGGGGGACGTCACCGACCTGATTTGATCTTCAAAGCTAAGTAAAACAAAACTTTATGTATGCGCCTACGATATAAAGAAAAATAAAAGTTTTCTGATTCATAGAATGGGTTTTATTACTTTTTTTAAAAGGAAGTTATGCTGCCGCACCCTGTATTTGAGTACACTGTACCGGTTTCGGTTATATTACAACCTCCTTCAGCAGACAATATAGGCTTATGATGCGAATGTTTACATATAATCTTATTATATAATAAGCTAAGGTGTATGTTTCACAAAACTCAAGCTCCTAAACCAGAGGGAGGTAGAAGGTGTGGTTGTACCAAAATCTTCCAAATCGTCTCAATAGTACAGGAAAAATCTTGCATTTCTAGAAAAGTCAACGGAAATATATTTATTTGTTTATAAAGTGAATTTAAACAAATAAACAAGACGATAGAACCTGCAAAAGTGTGTCGTGTACAGCCCGCATAGCACTAAAGTTTGCGGGTAGTTTGTACACATGGGGCACACACAACCCATTATGCGAGAGTTCTCGAACGGGTCCAGTAGTTTTATAAAAGGTCTGAGTTCAAAATGTATGTCCAAAACGTTAACTACGGTATCTAAAATGATTAAAATACTCTAAAAAATTAAGAATTAGCAGGGAGCAGTCACACCAATTTATTATTATTATTTCTTTTTTTATTTTACGTTTCAGAAATAATTTTGAACTCATATTTTGTATAAAATTATTTATGTAAACTTGCAACTTCTTTCGTATCATAAGCCTATACTGTCTGCTGAAGAAGGTTATATTTTAACCGAAACCGTTACAGTGTAATCAAATATTACATTTGATTGACTAAGGTATCGTTTACTATTTCATTAAACTCTTCTTCTTCTTCTTCTTGTTTCGTATAGGCCAGCTAAGGACCACGACATTCAACTATTACATTTGGAGTGGGCTTTGATGTTTGCCCAGTAGTTACGCATCCTCTGGCTGTGTTGTTCCCTCCTCTCCTGTGTCCAGAGGGCACCTGTTTTCTTTCTTGGCGCTTTGTCCTGGAACCTCAATTGCTGAGTCATCTTCCTGAGAGATGTCCGGTCTTTTAAGTCTATTTCCGTCCCTCCAAGTTCTTGCAGATCTTTGCTCACTTCCCACAACCATGGTGACTTGGTCTTCCGCTTTTGCCAGTAACCGAGGAGCTGGTTGGTCAACCTGGTAGGATGCATCCTGTAGACGTATCCATAAGATGCTAGACGTCGTTTCCTAATTATTATTATTACTATTATGATTATTATTATTATTATTATTAGGCAGAGCTGGCAATTGAGATAAAGCAGATGTGGAAACTTGAGTCGGTGACTAAAATACCAATCTATTATTATTACTATTATAAGTACAAGGCGCCCGAGAATGTTCTCCGCAGTGGGTACGTGCAGCTACGAATGGTTGAGTCATGAGTTTAGTTGGCTGCACTGTGTCCTTGAAAGCGGGACTCTCCCGTGTGAGCTGTCGGTGTGTGTCGCGATAAACGCGCCAGCCTGCATGTCTTCAGCGTGTATTACAGTCGGCGAGCGTTCAGATAGATTATTATTGGAAGAGTGCAACAGTGTACAGGCGGTAATGTTTACTACTGAAGAGAGAGTTTTTTTGTGGAATACGTTTTTCGCGAAGGCGATCGGTTTACAGAAAGTGTAAAATTAAGTGTCCAAACTGTGCTACCGTTCGGGATTTGGTAAGTAAATTTCGTGTGACTAGCTTAGTTCACGATGTACCGGGAACAGGCAGACCTACGCTTTTAACGGACGAAAAACTTGATTAAATCTCCGATATAGCCTAATGCTGCGAAGTCCAAGTAAATCAACACGAAAATTAGCTCAACAAACAGGAATCTCTATGTCGACAGCACATAAAGCTGTAAGAGACAAGCTTCAGTTGTTCCCTTATAAAGTTACCGTGGTTCATGAATTAAAACACACTGATTGCGGAAAAAGAGTGATGTACTGTGAATGGTTCCAGCATCTGTTATGAATAGCTGTGGTAAGTACGAAGTTTACAGTTTATTTGTTATGATGCAAGCGGCAGTCGTGCTACCAACGTAACTGCTGTAGCTAGCTCTCGCAGACGCATGTAGGCGCTGGGGAGAACACTCCCGGACTCACTGTATTATTACTATTATAATTTATATTGCTATACTCATTGAAGGAGCGTGATGGAATCTATTTAGCTGATCTTGCTTTCTTGTCCTCAAATAGTCCCTTCTTCTTGCTATCCCCCCAGGGGCTCACATCTAGTGGGACGTGGGTTGGCGACCACGGGGCCCCAACTGAGTCTGGCATTGCTTCCACTTACTTGTGCCGGGCTCCTCTCCGTCTTCTTTCCTGTCGACCTCACTTGGTCAACTCTTGTTCTCTTCCGACCCCGACGGTATTAGGGTATCCGAGGCCTCGGGAGTCTCTTCCATTCCCGCCTTAACTGGTCCTTGTCTTATCTTTTCTGATACCTTCATTCTTCGAGGGGTCAGCCTTCTTTTTCTTTTCATCTTATCACATGCTTTCTGCTCATGGCCCTCAAGGAGGCAGGGTGTATGTAGCCCCACCACTTCTGGTGCACCCTGGATATTGCTACACCCTCAGGGGCTCACGGCTGGTGAGTTGGCGACCCCGAGGGATTCCCGAGCTGGGTCTGGTTTTCCCCCTTTTATCCATTACCTGTGGGGCGGACCCTCTCCTCTTTCACTTTCCTATCTGCCTTTCATGGACCTCCTTCCTTCCAAGTCCCTCAATCCGCATTCTTCGAGGGGTGAGGGCCTTCCTTTTCCTCCTGTCCTTTATTTGCCTTATTCTCCTTTTGTTTTCCGTTTCTTCTTCTAGTATATAAGTTAGTAGTTAGTTTTAGCTAGATCATCATCATCATCATCTTCTTCTTCTTGCTATGGCTCTTTTCCGCTCCTCCGTCCAGGTTCTGTTGCGTGGTTTGAAAATTGTCAACTACAGAAGTTCCCTGAATTTCAACCTGTCCAGTACCGTGTCACTTGAGATGTACATTTCCTGGAATTCTGTGTCAACATACAAGAAGCCACTGCATAGACTGAAGAAAAGAAGAGATTGAAATTTTATTGGCACATTCTCCGAATGAGTTGGTTAGTTCCTCAGTTTAGGGTCTGCGACAACGCGGTCATATAGCCCCGTGTACTTCGGGTATGTGTTGAATTTGTCTGATAACTGGTGTTAATTGTGATGGCTGTATTAGTGTGTGTTATCTGTTTTATAATTCAAGTAAGGACTGCAACTTTGAATATTTCAAATAGTTCCTACTTTTGCCGCCAAACGCCACCATTAACGACTACTAGGCATAGTTCAGAACTTAGCTACTAGACGCCACCGCAGTCGCCTCTTGGCAACGAACGTAGGAACCTAAGAGCGTTGTTTACATTCTTAACCTATACAATTTAGCTTCACACAGGTGTAATTAGTGGAAGGTTCTTTAACATGCCATAAATCTATGACATGCGACCATCGGCTTTACTTCCCCTCCGAAGGAAGGCATACTGAGGGATTTTAACGCTCTTAAAAAATCCGACGGCTCCGGCTGGGTGTGAACCCGCGATCTTGGGCATAGAAGCTCAGCATGCTACCGACTACGCCACCAAAGCCGCCTTCAGAATGATTGATCAGAGGCCCACAAAATTTCAAACACCTTTTCCTGAATACGTCCGAATTTTTCTCCGAATAGCGATAACGCTGATCATTTTTTTTTTGCGAAGTTATGCCGAGGGCGTGGTGGCGCAGTGGTCAAGCTGTTGGCCTCTCACCAAGGTGGACCGGGTTCGATTCCCGGTCGATGCATGTGAGATTTACAAATTGAAATGTCATGTCCTGTGGTTCGTATTCCACGTAAAAAGGAGGTCCCGTGGCTCATGATCGCATGATTAAAGGTCACGTAAAACTAAAACCTTCCTTGCTTTTTAACGATATGCCCAAATAAGGATCGCGATTGAACTTATTTAACAGATGAATTTTAATTTTGTTTCTTCTCCTTCCAAAATCTCTTCATTCTCTCACTATGAAGGGGCTTCGGAGGCGTAGTTGGTAGCATGCTGAGCATCTATGCCCAAGTCACGGGTTCAAACCCAGCCGAATTCGTCGAATTTTTTAAGAGCGTTTAAGATCCCTCAATATGCCTACCTTCGGAGCGGAATTAAAGCCGGCGGTCCTATGTCATAGATTTATGGCATGTAAGTAGTGTGTTTTGGACAGTTCTGTGACCTCCACCTCCACACCCTCCACACAAGATGGCGGCGGTGCGATATCTCTCGAACTTATGGTTGGATTTTAACAAATGAGGTGTCATTGAACTCGGGCTGACTCCCCCTTTCCAATGGACAACATATTTCCACCCCAAAAATAAAACCTACCCTACTAAGGGGTGAAAATGAATTTTTTAGAGAATCTCTCTTTCCAATTGCAACATGTGAGAGTTTGAATGCCGATATGGAATGTAACGTTGTTCTGCAAACCAATAATCAAAGAGGGGCATGTTAGACCTTGAGGTGAGAGCCCCTGTTATTGTTGACGAGCCCCCCTGCTGTCGGGCCCCTGTTGATGGGTTATTGTTGACAGGTCCTTGTGGACGAGTCCTTGTGGACAGGTCCTTGTGGACAGGTCCTTGTGGACGAGTCCTTGTTGACGAGTCCTTGTGGACAAGTCCTTGTGGACGAGTCCTTGTCCCTTTGGACTGATCCCTTTGGACCGGTCCCTTTGGCCTGGTTCCTACGGACTAGCCCATGAATTTATTTAAATTATGTCAAAGGGCCTAACTACATTTGTGTGTGTTGAATTGACGTTGTTCACCACTACTATAATGGAATAACGATATGAAAGGAAAGTGACGAAATACATGTGAACACGTGTGAAATGACCTTATTACCGTCCTCCTTGTGAAACAAGTCACATCCTGTTTTGTTTCATACGTGAGAAAATGTGAGTTCATGTGTAATATGATCTAACACACAGGTGTTCACCTGTACACGCGCACGATAAGAGCTAACAAGTCACAACCTGTTTTGACAGTGGTGGGAGGTGAGGGGGGGGGGTTAGTGTAAGAGAGAACACAGGTGAAGAGAGAAAGAAATATGTATTGCTAATAATACATGTTTAGCTGAGGACTGTACATAGGACTGTAGGTTAAGTACAACATGAGTAAATAAATAAATACAAGACACACAGGTTCATACAACATGTAATTTATTAATCCAAGAATTAAAGGCTGAGCTAAATCCCAACCATTTTACATATAGTTTATTTCCTTTTTGTTTCAACACTTTTTCCACAAGGTAATGTTTAGGAAACGCTGTCTTTTGAAGTTCTTGAAGATAAAACCTGCCTTTTATGGGTTGATGGTTGAGGTCCTCGAGTAAATAGGTGACTGGACTGTTCAGATTGACTTGACGAATTCGAAATAGTTCAGTCCCCCAATTTGGTGTGTAGCCGTTGTCGAAGACGGACTTGAATTTGCTCACACGAACATGGTCCCCAATGTTAAGGCGATGACGTTTAGGGTCTGCTGTTTTTATGGGGTTAAACAGTTTATCCAGTTGTGGAATATTTTTAGTTACAAGTCGTAGCTTGGTCCCAATGGTTCTGTGTTTGGTGTCGTTGTAACGTGACACTAGCTCAGGTAACAAGTCCAACCAGCGATAAGTGCCCTGAGCGGTAAATGCTTTCCACATATGGGTTTTCAATGTTCGGTTGAACCGCTCGACCACGCTGGCTTTGAGATTGCTGTACGTGGTGTAATGGTGAATATCCTTAGATTTGAGAAAACTGGAGAAATCCTTGTTGAAAAATTATTTTCCCTGGTCGGTTTGTAGCAGCTGAGGTTGACGTTTGGAGTGTTGAATAATATGTTGAAAGGCTTTGGTAACTAGTGTACTAGACTTGCGACGCACAGTTTTAACAAACGCCATTTTGGAATAAACATCAATGACCGTCAACATATAGCGTACACCATCGTTAACGCTAGCATAGGGAATCATTTCAACCAAGTCTGCTTGCCAAAGTTCATCCACACCCTGTGAAATCACCTTGAGTCGCTGATAGTGACGTCTAGCTGGACGATGCAACTCGTGAGCAATACCCATTTTAATGGGTGAGGGTTTAAACAATAATTTTGGCATTTCGAAGATCTTCCTCAATTTCTTGAATTTCCCAATCGTGACCAGTATGGCCGGCTTGACGTGAAGCATGCAACAGCTGTAGTCGTTGGACGAGTTTATTTGGATTGTGCCAGTAGGTAACATCCACAAGGGTTTTAATGGTTTAAATGTCACTCCTGAAGCGGACACTTTACGACGACCACTTTGACTAGTGGGGAACATTTTTGCAATGATGGTTTTATATTTTTGAGATATATTGGCATTCACTTGTTGAGTGGGATCATACTGTCTTTTGTGGGCATGGGTATCCAATAAAATGGATTTATATTTACCAAGGTCCTCTGGCTTATAATCTTGGGATGAGGGAGTCCGAGAGAATAGTAGCTTTAACAGTCCTGGTGTTAATTTATAGTTGATCTTTTTAATGACAGCTTTAGTACGACTAAATTTAATCGATGAATCACCAATTTTAAAACTATCATCCTCATAGCGAACACCATACGTGGTATCTGTGTTTCCAATAAATAGATTGGTGAAATAGGGTTCCAGTGTTGATCCATAATATTTTATTAAAATGTTTTTCAGTTGAGCTTTATGTTGAGGAGTGGCCAAGAGTTGTGAAAATGGAGACGATCTGGAAGGGCAAGGGGTTTCGACCATGGCCAAGGATTTCCTTTTTCTTAAAAACTCTGCAAGGGGTGATGCCTTTTTTGAGGCGTTAACACTTGTTCCTCATTATCCTCAACTTCGCTAACACTAGTTAAATCTTCCTGTTCCTCTTCCTCATCCTCTTCCTCAGAGTCCTCGTGGTGCGTCTGACTGGCTTGTGAAACGGTAGGTAGCGTTTCAGATGGCTTGAAAGAGGGTTTCAACATAGCTTTCAGCGGAGGTGCTAAATGTTGTTGAATAAACAAAGCATGATCCGCACGCGATCGTTTCAATTGACGAAACTTTTGGCGAATAGTATTTTTTGCTCTAATAATATGCTTTTTCAATTGACTCTCTGCTAACGCCATGATGTCGTGACAAATGACTTGAGAGGGAATGATACAGTGCCTTAAATAGCAATAAAATGATCAAACCCTAAGCGATACCGCCCTTGGTTGAGTTCACTTTGTTTGTCAATCACTAAACAGGCATGACGTTGTGTGTTCCAGCACTTACCACACAATTCAGTAAACATTTGAAAGGTCATATCCGGATTCACATGTTCATTATAAATGTAACGACTGTTCCTCTCGTCCTGGCGAAATAAAACAATGACATTGGCATTGTCACGAATCAACTGTTTGGACATTTTAGAATACGTTTGTCCAAGATAGAAGCAATCGATATGTTTGTGTCGACCCATGCTGAAATAGCTTTGAATGATACCTTGTCGTTCAGTGGATACATCATCGAAAATCATGAGTGAATCAGGCTTTACCTCATTCGGTGAAATAACATTTTCTTGCGTGGAAAATGTAAAATACCCCATATTCTCATTTTGTAATCCAGACATGACTTGATCCAGAACCACGTAGAGGGGTTGGTAGAGAGATTTTGCGAAAATATAAATATTTTGAAAACACAGACCATTGGGCGCTGTAATAAGTGTCAGCAAAAGATTGGTCTTTCCACAGCCGGAAGGTCCCACAATGATGCAGCGAATGGAAGATGGAAACAGTGAACCATGACGTTGTTCACGTGATGTAGGGCAGAGATGGGAAACCATGTCCCTCACGGGGAATGACTCTTGCTGCTTAATTATCTTCATTTCAACTAAGGCTTAGAGAGGCTAGCAGGCTGTCTATATACATCGCACCGAGCCTTGTCATAGAAACAGTAGACTCGTACTACAGGTTGACGATGGATGTCTTTGGACGTGCGTTGATGGTCAAAGCTAGGTCTGTTCCCATACATGATCCTAAACAAGAAACAGATCCTGCTAATAAACACTATGTGGATAGGTCAGTAGTGCCACGCACAAAACAAGGAGATTATGACTTTAAAGGAAAGCGGTTAACTCATGTAAAACATCCTCAAGTGTCTACAGACGTTACTACAAAAAGTATGTGGATAACAAGGTGTATGAGTTTTATGATAAAGTGCCTCAGCTTACGGTGGATGGCTATAGCGCTAATCATCACCGCATTATTCACGTGGAAGACCCACAAGAAGATAATAATGTCTGTACCAAGCGATACGTGACCTATGAAATGAAAAGGCTTTATAAATTTATCCCATCTGTATTCTTTGGAGTTCCTTGAACAAGACCATGTGTAGGTGTGCTGCGTGATATATCCGTCTATTTGGAACATCTGTACTTCAGTCGTGATTTCTAAGTGATATTTGTGACTTGTTTTTATATGCTGGCCTTGTGTTCGTATTGTCTAGGGTATCTGATATCTTTATTTGTTGCTATCAGTGTTATATTTACGAACATTTTTATGCCCTAAGTGACGGCCATCTTGGTTTTGAAACAATCAGTCCACAGATAACACCAATTAGAAGGGCGGTTTATCATATCTGTTATAAGTTCTGTGCCCTAACTGTCATCCATTTTGTCGGTTGTAACACCATTGCCATAGAAACCACGAAACAGATAGGAACTCTATAACTACACAGTGTATACATTGATCAATTCCATCTTCTGCCCTATCTATGTCAGCTATTTGTAAACAGGGCAAAATGCTTATTTGGCATTATTATGATCATGTTAGGAAATGCCATCATGGTCCTAAACTCAATGACAAGAAATACCTGTTATTCACCTTCCCGCTGTAGAGAGGGGGCAACGTTTGGTGTATAATTACATACTCAAGCGGCTAACGAATACAGGGACCGAATATCTCCCGGTATAAGGAGATCCACTTCCAACCTATTCTAACAACCTCTTCGGAGGGTGGAAGAGTGGATGTAAGTTTGGGCACTCTCTTGTCCTAGGGGTGAGAAATTGCCCCTGAAGGCGGATGAGCTATTAGTTGGTCAACGGCATGAGAATGCAGAAAGCAATGAGAAACTACTGCATTCAAGATCCATATGGATTTCTCTAGTAACACATCATGGCTGTGTTCAAAACCAAATGTTCCGGAGTTTCAAGTCTCCCAATCGGATCTCCGGCTTCGGGAAAGTTGTCAGTGAAAGATGGTATAAAGATTAGCACGTGGAATGTGCAAACAATGGCGCAAGCTGGGAAAACCCATAATGCGATTCAAGAAATGGACAGAATGAAGATAGAAATTATGGGCGTAAGTGAAATGCGTTGGCCAGGATCAGGTTCTTGTGACATCAATGGACATGTAGTTTACTATTCAGGGACATCCAATGGATTATATCAACACGGAGTAGGAATTATAGTATCTAAATTGGTCGCAAAGTGTGTCACCAATTTTATACCTATCTCAGAGAGAGCATTGTTGCTCCAAATAAATACTGAGCCTGCGCATCTTAACATCATCCAGGTGTACGCCCCTACGACAGACCATAGTGATGAAGAAGTTGCAGAGTTTTACTCCCAAATCACAGGTGTTTTGCACCAGTTACCAAAGAAAGATGTAACAATAATTATGGGAGATTTCAATGCAAAAGTAGGACATGGATCTGAAGGCAGTATTGTAGGTCAATATGGGCTTGGTGAAAGGAATGAGAGAGGAGATCAACTTTGCGCGTCTGCAGGAGAATGGGGATTTGTAGTAACCAACACATTCTTCACATTACCACCACGACGTTTGTATACTTGGAAGTCTCCTAGGGATTCAGGTGAAAGAATTATAAGGAACCAAATTGACTATATTTTGATAAATCAAAGATATAGGAACAGCTGTGTCTCAATGAAAACATATCCCGGTGCGGACATTCATTCCGATCATATCCCTCTAGTTGGAGTTTTTAAAATCAAAATGAAAAAGATTCAAAATAGAAGAGCCATAAAGTATAATATGCGTAAATTAATTGAACCTTCAGTAAGACAAAATGTAGAAGAGAAGCTCAATGATGAACTTGGATCCCTATCTGATGCCTTATGTACCGATGAGAAAATTAAAACATTAACTAATACCGTTGAATCTATGAAGAAAGATCACTTAGTAACAGATATCACTAAAAAGAAACCATGGATGACTGAAGAGATTCTTAAAATGATGGATAAGAGAAGGAAAGCAAAGGGTAATCCTGATGAATATAAAAACATCAACAGGGAAATCAGGAAAGAAATAAGATTAGCTAAGGAAAGGGACATCCAAGAAAAATGTAATGAAATAGAGATGTTACAATTAAAACATGACAGCTTCAATGTTCATCGAAAAGTTAAAGATGTGACAGGGAATTATAGAACTAGACAAGGAAATAGATTGGTCAATATTGAAGGAAAACTAATTGTTGGAAAAGAAGAGTTTAAAGATACGTGGCAAAGATATATAGAACACTTGTTTTATGATACTCGACAGGAGCCACCTCGAATAAATGGTGAAACAGGACCCCAAATTCTGGTAGATGAAGTACAAACCGCGATAAAAGCCATGAAGGATGGTAAAGCCACTGGCCCTGACAATGTGAATGCTGAATTTTTAAAGCTTTTGAATGAAGATAATGTGAAATGGTTGACTAAAATATTCAACGACATTTACAATTCTGGGAACATTCCTCAGGAATGGCTTAAATCGGAATTCATCACACTACCAAAAAAACCCGGAGCTAAGTTTTGTAGTGAGTACCGAACAATCAGTCTCATGAATCACATCTTGAAGGTATTTCTGAAGATCATTCATCGCAGAATATACAAAATATGTGAAGAACAAGTTTCTTCTACACAATTTGGTTTTAGAAACGCATTTGGCACACGTGAAGCCCTATTTAGCATTCAAGTATTGTTTCAAAGGTGCCGTGATGTGAACTGCGATATATATGCCTGCTTTATTGACTATCAAAAGGCTTTCGATAGAGTAAGACATCATAAGATGATAGAAATTTTACAAATGATTGGCTTAGATGATAAAGATTTACGAATAACTGTGAACTTGTACTGGAATCAATCTGCTTATGTGAGGTTGGGTAACGAGAACACGGAAGATATAGATATTCTAAGAGGTGTAAGACAAGGCTGTATATTGTCTCCATTGTTATTTAACATCTATTCGGAATATATCTTTAAAGAAGCTCTAGAGGATGTTGAGATGGGAGTGCTCTTAAATGGTAACTGGATAAATAACATTCGATATGCCGATGACACTGTGATTTTTGCGGATAGTCAAGAAAGCCTGCAACATATCATTGATAAAGTTATCCAAAAAAGCCATGAATATGGTTTAGATATAAACCCTCAGAAGACAAAATTGATGGTCATTAGTAAAAACAAAGTCTCTGCATGCAAACTAAATATAGACCAGAAACCCATTGCACAAGTATATATACCTTGGCACTACCATAAATGACCAATGGGACCCTTCTGATGAGGTGAAGTCTCGAATTGGGAAAGCCCGGACAACTTTCAATAAGATGCGGAATTTGTTCAGACATCATGGGCTGACAATGACTACGAAAATCAGGCTTTTGCGTTGTTATGTATTCTCTACTCTTTTTTACGGTGCTGAGACATGGACTCTGACAGAGTCTTTATGTAAACGGTTAGAGGCCTTTGAAATGTGGCTGTACAGAAGGATATTGCGGATACCATGGACAGACCATGTCACAAATGTTGAGGTTCTCCAAAAAATGAAAAAAACTAAGGAGGTATTAACCACCGTGAAAATCAGGAAAATCCAATACCTAGGACACATCATGAGGAATACCACCAAGTACCATCTCCTACAGTCTATTCTTCAAGGAAAAATACCAGGGAAGAGAAGTGTTGGACGAAGAAGAATATCCTGGTTAAAAAATCTCACAGCCTGGACCTCAAAAACATCTACTGAATTATTCCGAGCTGCAAGTGATAGGAACTGCACAGTCAAGATGGTAGCCAACATCCGGAACGGATAGGAACCATAAGAAGAAGAAGAAGTATTTTTAGTGCATCTGACAAATGTAAAACCTGTGAATGAGAGAAACCATATACCGCTAGTTCATGACCAGCACTTGACCTATGTGCTTGCTTCAGGTTTAAGCCACTATCGACTACACTATAATGGAACCATTCACATCAAATATGCCATACCTGATGAGAACCATTTACAAATAGAGATAAATGGTCATAGGATGTTGGTCCATAACCATGAAATGGTCAATGCAGGAGACGAATTATCCTTTCATCTCCTGTTGACATGGAATGAAAAGCAAGCTGGAAAAACCATAAATGATTTCCCACTTTATGTAGAATTGGAATACACAGCCATGAAATAACAATCTAATGTTAGTTGTGACTTAAACTTTCTTGTGAAAGGTTGTTGGTCATCATCATCATGGTGAAACAAAGATATGTGGTGAGAAAGACAAAAAATATGAGCCTATCCTTGGCAAAGCCTGGGCTTATGACATTCGTGGACAAGCCCTTGCGAAGGAAAAAAAAGAAAAAATAATGTGTTGACCATAAGGAAAGCTCTTCGAGTAGCACAGAGACATGTTATTCCAAAACGTCAGCGACAGGGTTCAAAACAAGGGCGAGTGATCCCCGTCCCCAAACGAGCGGGATCTTTACCTGCATTATTCGCTGGTCTAGCTGCTCTAGGTTCACTTTTAGGCAGCGCCAGTGCAGTGGCAAAAACCATTAAAGCCGTGCAACAGGGCAAGCAACTACTCAATGAAAGTCAGCGACACAATGAAACAATGGAGGCCATTGCTATGGGGGCTAGAAATGTCAATTTAAAGCCAGCCTTTTATCAACAAGGATTTGGAATTTCACCTTTTCGAAATAAAATAAAATAAAAACATCTTTAACCTCAGCCATAGCAAGACATGCCCTGACGCATCAGCAAGTGGAAAGCTATGCTAAACAACTGAAGCTTTCTCATTTTCGAGGTGTGTTTATGCGAAACCAATTACCCTCACAACCCGGGAAACATGAATGTGCTGTTGTCAATTTGGATGATCACCGAGGACCTGGAACACATTATGTAGCTTATGTCAAAGAGGGATCTACTGTATGGTACTTTGACAGTTTTGGGAATTTGCCCCCGCCCATGGAACTAGTGGCCTATTTTGGAAACAGGATCGAGATATATTATAATGTGAAACGTGAGCAAACGTTTAACAGCCAACAGTGTGGACGTTTGTGTTTATTTCTCTTATATAAGACGCAACATAAGCAAAAACGTCAACAGTATGTCGGTGGAAAGTAAGACGTTTACACTGCATGGACGTGGACCTGAAGTGAGTCTAGACTTTTACCCACCTATCGAATTGAGTGAAAAACCTTATGGTTTAGGACTTGTTTCTCTTGAAACGTACAATCGAATATACAACATACGTGAAAATGTGAACAACAAGTTTTACTATGATGATTCTGTGCTCACCCTGAACTCTGGTGGATACACGATAGATGAAATTTATGAACACATTTATGTGGTATTGATCAATGAATATGGTTTAAAGTCATTTCTCGATTGAACGCGTAAGTTTGAACCTGTAGGAAATACCAACACTCATCGCTGCAGTATTTTTTCTACATTCAAAATTGACTTTAAAACTCACCCCGATTCCATTGGTCCATTACTAAGATTTAATCCACGTGTGTTAGAGCCCAACAAAAAAAACATGAATCAGACCATGAAGTGAAATTCATTGAGGACCATCATGTGTCGGTGACGTGTAATATTATTAGTCAAGTGTACACCAATCAAGAACCGTCGCATTCGCTTTATGACTTTATTGTAACATCGCCCAATGGCTATATTATTCGTGAAAACCCTCCAGTGGTGCTTTTTCATTCTGTGGCTGTCGATGGTATTAGTAATATAACATTAAGACTGATCAATAGAGAGCAACAACTCATTGATCTAGATTCTACCACACCAGTGACTTACAAGTTGGTGCTAAAACCACTATGAAGTTTGTATATAAAGCAACAGCACCGTCTAGGAATGGTGTTAGTTGTTTACCACGTGAATACACGTTAACATCTCAGAACAAGCAGATTTTACAGCATTTGGGTTACCACATTAACCCCCGCGATGAATTCTATTCTAGAGGTAGCGAACCACATCGAGGAGCAACCAGGAGTGGTAAGAATTGATCTGCATTCTTATCAAGCTCAAACACCTGGACTCAATAACAATGATGAAATTCAATTTGTTATCAACAACCAAGATATTTACACTCTACCGCATGAAAGTGTTATTCAGATTGAAGGTCGGCTCACCAAAGCCGATGGTTCTACACCCACTACATCCAAGTTAGCCAACCATGCTTTCGCCTTCCTGTTTTCTGAAGTACGTTATGTCATTAACGATATCGTGGTGGATAGCACTCGAAATGTGGGTATTTCCAGTGTCATGAAACTATATCCCTCTTATAGTGAGGAAGAAGCTAAAACACTTTGCATGGCGGGTTGGTGCCCTGACTCGACCAATGACTGGATGGTACACACCGATGGCACCTTCACTGGATATTTACCTCTTAAACTGATTTTAGGCTTTTCTGAAGATCACCAGCGCATTGTGGTCAACGCAAGGCAAGTGCTTTATCTGGTGAGAGACAGGAGTGATAATAATGCACTCAAGGGAGTCGACAATGCCCCCATTGATTCAAAAATTCAACTGCAACGCTTGCTATGGAAAGTGCCTCATGTGACCCTTAACGATAGCAAAAAACTGGACATACTCAAAATGGTAAAGAGAGATATACCTCTACCCATGGAATTTAGAAGCTGGGCACTCCATGAGTACTCGTTATTGCCCACCACCAACACACACCGTTGGTCTATAAAAACAGCCCGCTATACAGAGAGACCTCTCTACATGATCGTGGGTTTTCAAACGAATCGCAAGTATCAACAAACCAAAGATGCCACGCAATTTGATCACCTGCAATTGAGAAATGCATGTCTTTTCCTCAACGGTGCTGTGTTTCCCTATGAAGGGTTGGATTTAGATTTTTCAAAAAATAAGTTTGGCCCCCTGTACGACTTGTTTTCTAAATTTAGATGGTCGTATTATCAAAAAGAGAATTGTCCAATGTTGTCACCCCAAGCTTTTAAGACAAGGGCGCCACTGATTGTCTTTGACTGTTCCTACTTGGAAGAGTCTGTCAAACCATCCAATATTGACATTCGACTAGATTTTGAAACGCATGACAATGTTCCAGCCAATACCACGGCCTACTGTTTGATTATTCATCACAAACAAGTCAACTATTATCCACTGTCCAACCAAGTGACAAGTGTATAAATAGCAGGTCAACACACATCAAACCACTCAGTCATGTCTTGCTTTCAAGCCTCAAGAGAAGTTACATCCATAAATTTAAAATCTGAGGAACAACGTTTCAAGACCTTTGCGACGTGGCCGGTGCCTTTTATAAACCCTCAAGCCTTAGCAGCCGCTGGATTCTACTATTTAAAAAGAAGAGATGAAGTGAAATGTGTGTTTTGTCCCATCATCTTAGACCAATGGCAAGAGAGCGATGAACCCATGCAGGAACATCAGCGCTGGTCACCTGCCGGCCCCTACCTGTGCAGAATGGAGGTGGGTAATATACCCTGTCATTCAAGTTACCCCTCACTCATGCCTCTGAGTGATGAAAAAAGTTATGATACGTGTGGACTTTATGGTGACGGTAGTGCTTCAGTGAGCAGCTCACAGTTAAAAACATCCAGTTTAGAGACATTGGGATATCATCAGTGTTATGGACACTATAAACACAAAAGACTTTTTTGTTGTATGAGATGGTACCGCCTCTATCCTAGAATGAAAAAAGAATGTAAAACTTGTTATGCTAAAAAAATAATGAAATAAAAAAAATTGGTTGTTGTTGTTATATTATTATTTCTTATGCCCCCTGTCATATCCTAACCTCTATAGTGACTACTCGATGTTTTTCTTTTCTTTTACTAGAATGGAATGTAAGTAAATGACATGGTACACCTTACTGAACAATTGTCAGTCTGTGGTCAGTTGGACTTGATCCAGACAAGAGTGAACATGTTGCGTACACTGATTGTCGACTGTCAAGGGTTTAAAATTGGAGATAACAAATTTATATTTAAAGAAGTGGCCATCATCGATTGTTCCACTTTTTGGATATCACAAGCTACTCATTTGGTGTTTAAACCACCTTATGCGTTTGATTTGTTGTGTGATAAAGACCGTAAACAAACCCAGTGGATTGAAACTCATATGCAACTAGACTGGAAGCAAGGAACCATTTCATATAAGCACCTGGACATGGTCATGAAAGCCCACTTGTCTTCTGCCCATGTAGTATTTGTGAGAGGTAGTGAAAAACGTCAATGGCTACAACCATTTTTAGCGTCTTACTGTCAATGTATCGATTTAATGGACATGGGCTGTCCATCGCTGCAAACACTCATGGATCGCTGCCCCTGTGACAATATTACCCATAAAGCCTTGGCACAGGTGTGGCAATTGTTTCATTGGCTATCCACCAATGCCTGCTGGGAGTTGTTAAATAAAATTAAAACTAAAGGTTTACCTGTGGATGACACCAGTGAGATTTCTACAAGCGACCTGTAAACATCAACGTGATATCATGGAGAAAGGGGATGCTACCGATAAAGCGATTGGAAAGTTCTTTGTGTGTAAAAAGAAACTAGACAGTTTTACTAAAGAAGAATTATTGGCTCTTCCAAAATCATTCATTTATTATGTCACAGCAGATGCAGTGAAAGAAATCTGGCAACATGTACCAAAATCATGGACTCAAGACCCTGTGTTAAGTGAATTGCAACCATGTACGGATTATGATCACCATAAGCAAGTGGCTATGGCAAAAATACCCTCTATGCGACAGTGTGCTACTTGTCAGCTAGTCAAACTGTATCATGGTCATAAAAGTCTGTGTAAAGACTTTTTTTCCTCATACCACGGGAGTAATGAAGAAAAAAAAGCAACAACAACAAACATCATCCACAGAGGAGGAGGAGGAGGAAGATCAAACCTTTTTACCATCGATGGAAAAGGATATGCCAGACCTGTACTGGCAATGGCGTCATTAACAAAGTAATTCAATACTTGACTTTCGAAATCTACCTACCTGGTTATTACAGTATTTGTGTAGTCCTGGAACTTGTCTTGAAGAACCTTTGCAGCATAGTGATATACCTATTAATCCTTTGGATCAAGCATGCACCTTTCTTATCACCACAGTCATTCTGCATTAAGACGTGTAGCGGATAAAGTATCGTTGAAAAGCTAAACAACTTTTGACATTCTGTGATGTCTCAGTGGGAGAGAGGTTGGCAGTCGTCATTGTGATTAGTGTTATAAAAGGAAAGTTAATAATGAGTGGACATGGACATTGAAAAGGATTGAGGAATTGGTATTTCTTTGTATTCTATTTTTGTAAAGCTCTATTTGTTGTGAAATAAAAACAAGGTTTACAAGATCACAATGCCTTTTATTTTAAAAATGGTGATAGCCATTTCATTTTTTTCACACATGAATATTTACAATTTCCACTTTACATTTTTTTACATTCCCCTTGTTTAGTTTAAACATTCTGCACATTTTTGTTGTTGTGAAATAAAAACAAGGTTTACCAGATCACAATGTCTTTTAATTCTAAAAATGGTGATAGTCATTTCTTCATTTTCATTTTTTCACACATGAATATTTACAATTTCCACTTTACATTTTTTACATTCCCCTTGTTTAGTTCACACATTCTGTACATTTTTTTGTGAAATATAAATAAGGTTCACTAAATCACTATATCTTTTAATTTTTTAAAATGGTGATAGCCATTCCTTTTTTTCACACATGAATATTTACAATTTCCACTTTTCATTTTTTACATTCCCTTGTTTAGTTTACACATTCTGTACATTTTTGTTGTTGTGAAATAAAAAACAAGGTTTACCAGATTACAATGTCTTTTTAATTTTAAAATGGTGATAGCCATTCCACTTTTTCACACATGGATATTTACAATTTCCACTTTACATTTTTTACATTCCCCTTGTTTAGTTCACACATTCAGTAAATGTTTTAAAATCTTCTTCGTAATATACAAAAGCAAACATTTTACACTAAAATGTATTACTTATCTCATTTTTTACTAAACTACTGTAGCCTAACATTATACATTCTACTTACAGTTTTTACAAAAAATATTACAATATAAAACACACTACAAATATTACAATATAGTGATCATTAGACTTAAGTAAAGTAATAGTCGTCAATACGACTGTTTCCCCAAGCAAGAGTATTAAATGTGTTGGGTATAATGAATCGTTTGTTGTCTTCATTACTTAAAGCAACTTTGTTCAACAAATTGGTATGTAGCTGATGATTTTTACTTCTAAATACACACATTTTCTTATATAATACAGGTGGGTTACTAACTATACAGTTTTTATAATCACTTATATCTAACTCTTTACTAACAACTTTCTTTTTCACTCCTTTTAATTTTTTTACTACTACATCATCAATTGTCATATAGCTGTATGATTTAGATTTTGTGCCTACAAAGGTGTCTATAATAACACCAGCACATTCATCCTTAAATTTCCCAAGAACCTTTTTGTTTACTAGAGGTAAATGGTAAATATTATCCTTGGGGTAGTCACTTGTATCAAACCTATTTAGCTCAGTTTTGATATCCTCGTAAAAATCATCAGTTTTAAACTCATAAATAAAAGAATCTGTGACTGTGTAGAGTAATTTAGCATTATCAAGATAGTTTTTCTTTACATAATCATAGTGAAATTCATACATAAGTGTTTTTGATAATTCCAGAATGGTGTAACCCACATATATGGGTTTGTTGTAAGTTACTTTAAGACGATTCATTTGTATTACAACTAAATCCTCATGAATAATTGAACAGCTATGAAAGTTAGGCTTGCTTATTAAGTTGCTCGCACCATACCTTGTACCATCATTCTCCCACTTTGTTATCAGCTTTACATCAACTCGTTTATCAACATTGTCCATAGTCTTTCCAAAAACACTATTATTCATGAGTTTATAAAAATCTTTTTCAAACGCGTTTGTTGACTGCGTTCTTAAATTATTGTTTAGATCAATATACGGTTTGAGCCATGCTGACTGATGAAATTGCAATACGCGATGAATTTTAGTTAATTTCAATCCATGCTGTAGACACTGTTTCAAGTTTTGATATTGTATTACATATTTACATTTATCATTTACATTAGCAATTAACATTTTTGTTCGTGATGTGATGTATGGAGATTTCATATTCTCAGGACAAAATGGTAAATCATTATGATCATCATGTAACTCTTTAGGGTACTCAAGATTTACCTCTAAAATATATCCTTTATCATCGTTATCATTAAGAGTGTCAACATGTAAGACATCAATTTCAGGTTGTGTCAGCCAGCGAAAATCTTTCAGTGGTAGATATTGACTCATAGCCCAACCATATTGGTTATTTGCATCGAGGTAGACAATATACTTTGACTCTTCACAAGGGTTGTAGCTAGGCATGTATTTATTATTCGCTTTAGAGTACCGTCCACTACATTGGCTTAATCCACCTCGAATTGATGATTTTATAAAATTGATCATGTCTATATCAGTCATTAATTCTAAATTTACTTTCGTTTTTTTCAACATTGAACTGAAACTTAACCCAGGAGCAGTGAAATACTGACAAGGATCAAGGTCATACGTTTTCATACAAACATTTCGAAAATTTTCAAAAATATCTGCTAATAATAACACATCTGTCTTCAAATATATGTCTGAAAATTCTCCTAAAGTTGGAATGTGGAACGGTGTCCATACACGTTGTGCATAAAAATATTCCTGATCACTGATATGACTTGTGTTTAAGGAACTGTAAAATGCATTTTTCGGTGGTAAACAACACTCCTCAAGACGTTCCACACAGTTAATATATTCATAAGGGAATATACCCTTTTGACGAATCAAATTAAAATCATCTTCTTTAGGAAAGACACGATGTATTTCATGAAACTGATCTGATTTTAAATTACTAGCCAGCTTATCAAGACTACTCGGCATAAAGCGGAATGAATCTAAAAATCGCAGTTTAATGGTTCTTTATTGCTAGTTTTGATGTATTTTGTGAGCGATATGTATTGTTCCTTATTATTTGCAATCACATCAATTTTCACATCTGAAGCTCCAAATTCTTTAACGATAAAGTGGTTATCGTATTTGCTACCATTATGTAGAATGACCGGAATGAATTTACTTACTCTATAATTTAAATTCATTCTTGGTGAGCAGCACCACGATATTTTCCTGTTAAATGGTCATGATCGCGAACCCTGTCTGTATACAAACATTCACCACATATAAAACAATTAGTTTCAGTTTCAAAATTCATTTGCTCTGAGGAAGTTAGTGGCTCCATTGGAATGATCGTATTTAAAATAGAGGATATACGAATGGCATCTTTCTCAAGCCTTTCCATAAAAACTTTAGGTGCATCAGGTCCTCTATAGAGCTCAGACTTATTTAAAGAGTCATCATAACTACATTTAATATAATATGCAAAGCTAAAAGGTTCTTGAATATGAGTTGTGTTGGTGAAAGTTTGGGCTGGATTTGATGAACATGTATTAAATGGTTTTAGCAAAGCCTCGAAGTCAGCATATATAACAAATGGTACTCGAAGCTGTTTCTCATAATCCTTAAATTTTAGAATGTTATTTTTAGGAGTCGGTAATACCGTACACACATGATTACATCCCCATTTTTGGTGTTGAGTTAGTTGGTCCTCTTTTCTGAAATGCAGCAAACAGCCATCACACAACCACTTTTTACCATCGCCTTTTGTTATCTACCAACAAGTCTACTTAAATGTTTTATCCAACAATAGTGGTTGTTTTCACCTTCGGTTACGTATAGTAAATTTACATGAGCATCCCTTTTTTCCTGAGTATAATATAGAGGACCAACTATACTCTTATTTTCAATTCCATAAACATTAATACTTACATTGTTCAGCTCTTCAAAACGTTGAATGTCTTTTATCGCCATAGGAAATTCTATTTAAGTCTAACACTGAAGAATAGTGAGGATATGATGATGTTCTATCCATATGCCCCACTGCTGAATGGAGAGCTGAGGTTACAGCCCACGCAAAACATGCTTGATCACTATTCCAAACGTTCACAACAGCTTTCTTCCGTTTGATCCATCCTGGCAAATCAATATATGATGATGCTCGAAGGGGGTTGTATTTATTCAGGTTGGTTTCTAAATAAAGTACTTCAACCAACGCCCAGCCTGACTCCCTTTCCTGGAACTCTTCACTCTTCACAATGATAGCACTTGAAATATTTTGGTATATATCACTAATATTAGTTGATTCGCTAACAATTATGTTTTTTGTATTAAAGGATTTGATATCCGTAATTTCACCTTCGCTCCCAGTTTTTACATAGAGGCCAAAAAGTTCAAAATTCATTTTAATTGTTTTATGCTCTAATAAAACATTTTCTACTAAGCCAAACACAGTAGGTTGAACATTTTTTAAAAATGATTCAATACTTTGAGTTTTTTCTTTACTATAAAGTCTATAACTAGCAATTCGACTTTTAAATGCACTACCAATTTGTTGAATATTTCCAGAATTTCTTTCATGGCAAGCGTTATTTTTATGTTGAATACTGCGTAAATGTCCATGAATGATTGAAGAAGGTATATCAATATTACATACATCACAATGTGTTATTGAAGGTTCACCATTCTTTTTTCTTTTTGTTGCACAACTATTTTCACAATCTTGAGAACGTTAACGCTTTTGAGCATCACATTCATTTAAAGGTTCCGTGCTAGTTGATGGTTTTACAGATTTCAATTCCTGTTGTTCTCCATGCACTTCAACCATGTGGAAATGATATCGCTTTACAGCAGAAAAACCAAGTTCGCAAACTGAACACGAAAATTTTACTGAACTGACATGCATTAAATTTACATGTCGTGTAAGACTATCTTGTCTGTTAAATGTTGTAGCACAATGACTGCACACAAACATTTTCTGATTATGTTTTGTACTTGCATGACGTTGAAGGTTGTCAGGTCTTGAGAACTGTTTCTTACAGTCACCACACTTGAACATTATGATCACTTTCGAAATTACCTATAAAAGAAAGAAATCATCAATGTTAATAAAAGATAAAACAAAAAGTACAATATAAATAGTTTAATTATATTCCAGTCAATGGTTATAGCAGGGTATTTAAATCAATCATCTGTGAACTCCTAGCAAGTCTAACTTTATGTAGTTCTAACTGGGGGTTACTATATACCACTGTCACTGACACCTAGCAGTGAACATTAGAACTTGATAGAGTGGTAGAAACCAGCGGTCGCCAGTTAAGAGAGCTAAGTGTGGTGTCATAGCCAGTCTTAAAACAAGTCTAAACTTGTAGAACATGTCACGTGATAGAAACCAGCGATCACCAGTTAAGTGAGCTAAGTGTGACGTCATAGCCAGTCTAAAAGGAAAGGAAGCTTGTAGTTTAACGTGACCGTTAATCTTGAGATCATGAGCCACGGGACCTCCTTTTTACGTGGAATCCGAACCACAGGACATGGCATTTCACTTCGAAAATCTCACATGCATTGACCGGGAATCGAACCCGGACCGCCTTGGTGAGAGGCATACAGCTAGACCACTGAGCCACCACGCCCCCCATAGCCAGTCTTAAAACAAGTTTAAACATGTAACACATGTCACATGATAAGGTTAAGTTAGGTAAAGTTAGGTTATGTTAGGTGAACTGAGGTTAAGTCTTTAAATATTCCCTCTGACACTGACACCTAGCAATGAACATTCAGACTTAATAGAGCGGTAATCAAAATCTAACCTACAAAATTAGCTTTACACACCATGGTCAAGTAGTACCAACTTTTGACTGCCAAATATACCATTTTCACTGACATGTAGTGGTGAACATTGGAAAATATCACTCTAACTGTTTAAAAGTTATTAGAGGGGAACTTGACTTACCTTTTTATAATTTATCAATTGCTGTCACTGAATGAACAGATTGTAGGAATCTGGTAACCTACAGGTACCCAATTATCTGCAAACAAATCAATCAATCAATCAATAAATACATTCCAATCAATAACTTCAAGACCAATTAGTAATAAAAGACTACAATCCATTAATAATAAGTACTTACCTTGCAAAATAATTTAATGATTTTCTACCAAAACGGCTTTTTTTTTACAACTCTTGAGCAGTAATAGAGCACTGTTCACTCAAAGCGAGTAATAAAGACTGACAGTAGGGAGATATATGACACCCCTCTTATATAAACTCTCATCGCTCGTGTCAGCAGTTTTTTGCAGATCATTGCAATTCCTTTCCCAATACAGTTGAGAGTTCAAAGTACAATAGGAACACCTGTGTGGTATTCAATGACTGCTGACTTTGCATGATCATCACCCATTGTCTTAATCAACATATGGGGTTTCAAATTACTGCAGCGTCAGTCATAGCAACAGCAGTGTGCGCTCTCTGGTATGTCAGCAACATGACACCGGAAGGAACACCTGTGTAATATCCAATAACTGTTAGCTTTACATGATCATCACCCATTGTCTTAATGAACACTTGCGGTTTCAAATTACTGCAGTGTTAGTCATAGCAACAGATCTGCGCGCTCTCTGTCATGTCTGTAATATGACACAGGAAGTAACAAGACGTCTTACTGCACGTGCCATCTCCTCAGTTTTAACATCTTAAGAACATGTATTATTCTCTTTCAACTACAAATGACTCGTTAGAACACATCCATCCACCAAGTTAGATCCCTTGTATGTTCACATGTATTTCGTCACTTTCCTTTCATATCGTTATTCCATTATAGTAGTGGTGAACAACGTCAATTCAACACACACAAATGTAGTTAGGCCCTTTGACATAATTTAAATAAATTCATGGGCTAGTCCGTAGGAACCAGGCCAAAGGGACCGGTCCAAAGGGATCAGTCCAAAGGGACAAGGACTCGTCCACAAGGACTTGTCCACAAGGACTCGTCAACAAGGACTCGTCCACAAGGACCTGTCCACAAGGACTCGTCCACAAGGACCTGTCAACAATAACCCATCAACAGGGGCCCGACAGCAGGGGGGCTCGTCAACAATAACAGGGGCTCTCACCTCAAGGTCTAACATGCCCCTCTTTGATTATTGGTTTGCAGAACAACGTTAGATTCCATATCGGCATTCAAACTCTCACGTGTTGCAATTGGAAAGAGAGATTCTCTAAAAAATTCAATTTCACCCCTTAGTAGGGTAGGTTTTATATTTTGGGTGGAAATATGTTGTCCATTGGAAAGGGGGTGTCAGCCCGAGTTCAATGACACCTCATTTGTTAAAATCCAACCATAAGTTCGAGAGATATCGCACCGCCGCCATCTTGTGTGGAGGGTGTGGAGGTGGAGGTCACAGAACTGTCCAAAACACACTACTCATGTAAAAGAAGCTTCCACTTAATTACACTTGCGTGAAGCTAAATTATAGGTTATATTTGACTAACGTATTTAGGTTCCAAAGTTCGTCACCAGGAGCCGACTTCAGTGGTATATGGTAACCAAGTTCAGAACTAGTTGTCGTTGACGGTGGCGTTGGGTAGCAAAAGTAGGTACTATTTAAAAATTGAATGTCTGCAGTCCTTATTTGAATTAAAAGCAGATAACACACACTAATACAGTCATCATAATTAACACCGGTTATCTGACAGATTCTACACACAACCAAAGTACACGGGGCTACATGACCGCGTTGTCGCAGCCCCTAAACTGAGGAACCAACCAACCATCTCTCACTGTGATTATTCTCATTTTCTTCTGTCCATAGATTGGTGCTCCCATCAGGGGGTTTGTAGCAAAGTGATTATTGTTCACCAACGAACCGAAGCTATTCCTGCCTCATAAAATTTCGTTTGTTACGTTGATATCTTGAAGGTCATATTCAATTTCGATTGGGGCCGATAATCTAGATGTTAGGCCCCTTAAAACAAGAATTATCATCATCATCATCATCATCATCAATTTCGATTGTCCAGTTAACTTTGAAAGAATAATAAAATGTCCACATTTCAATATTATTTATTGCTAATTACTTACAGGGACATGTTCCGAGGGCTAGCACTCCCCCTTCATCAGCCTGTCCAACAAAAACTTTCCTCCAACTGTTCTCCAACATTTTCATTATTCTTCATGTGATTTGTATGTGCTTATACAAGGAAAGTTTTCCTTTGAAATTTTTGTTGGACAGGCTGATGAAGGGAGAGTGTTAGCCCTCGAAACATTTCCCTGTAAGTAATTAGCAATAAATAGTAATGAAAGGCGGACATTTTATTATTCTTTAAATGTTATAGTTACGTCAATACGGACCTGAATAATCGACATTATGAATTATCCAGTCATTCTTGATTCAACGAGGAGGCATGATTAAATATCCTTTTAGTACAGTACGTCTTTCATTGTCCATTCTTTGAACATGTCCATTAAACTTCAATCGTCTTTTTCTAATAGTGTCTGATATTTTCTCGGAATGTTGGTATAACTCGTGAGAACTCCTTTCCATCCACATTCCCGCTATGCACACTGGCCAAAGATTGTTCTAAGGATTTGCCTTTCTTGTTTGTCTAAATTTTTAGTTAGTGATCTGCCTCCAATGATCCTGGTTTCTGATGCGTGTAATGCTTCGGGTTAGTTACCATAATATAGTGTTTTAATTTTGCGTTCCGGAAAATGTATATTTTTATATCAGTTCCAGGTGATTCCAAAGGCTTTTTGTAATTTAGGGATTTCCTCTTTGCTTGCTTCATGTTTTAATTCAGATGGTTGTATGATTTCACCTAAATATCTGAAATGAATTAGCTGAGGGCTTTTTCCAAACTGAGTGAATTTCATCATGAATTCCTTTCTCAAGAGAGAATCCATACCATTTAAAAACTCAGTTAAATCCTCTGGTGTGTCGGCTAAGATGGCGATGTCATGTGAGTATCTGTGCCGATACTTGAAGTGCAGATAGGCGCACTACTTGCTATGCATGCGAAAAGAGGTAAGTAAAGAAATTTGAGCGTGCTTCCCTTACAAATTGTGCGAGACTCCGACAACATCACGACTCACATGCCACCAAAATGTGGGTAGGAGTGGCTTGGCACGAGCCCATCAGCGCGGCTATTGGGAAATGATCTGGGTTAATAGTCTCTGGAACATAATCCAGACGCACGATTCCGAGAGTCGCGGTCGTCCTTGTCTAAACATTCCTCGGGTCATTATGCGAATACAGTTAGAACATCGTATCTTTCAATAACCCATCAGCCTCATGTAACGGCGGCTTCGGTGGGGTAGTCGGTAGCATTCTGAGCTTCTATGCCCAGGATCGCGGGATCAAAACTGGCCGAAGTCGTCGGATTTTTAAAAGCGCTAAAAATCCCTTAGTTTGCCTTCCTTTGGAGGGGAAGTAAAGCCAGCGGTCCAATGTCATAGATTTAAGGCATGAAAAAAAACCTTCACTAACTATACATGGGTGAAGCCAAAATGTGTAGGTTAGAATTGATAACGCTCTATTAGTTCCAACGTTCGCCGCCAGGTGCTGACTGCGATGCCATCTAGTAGCCAAGTCCGCAAGCTAGGTGTCGTGGACGGTGGCATTTGGTAGCATAAATAGGAACTCCCGTACTTAAAATTATTGTCTGCAGTCCTTACTTGAATAAAAACAGATAACACACACTAATACTGTCATCACAATTAACACCGGTTATCAGACAGGTTCTACACACACCCAAAGTACACGGGGTTACATGACCGCGTTGTCGCAATCCCTAAACTGAGGAACCAACCAGCCTCATGTAATAGCTTCAGAACGTAATTGATTCTATCATCTTAACATCACTCACTATGCACGGCAATCGAGAGGTTTTCAATAGATTGTTTGTTGTTTCTGTTGCATTTAGGTCGAGGTCAGGGCCGCCCGATTGGTGGGGGCAGGGAGCAGTGACACCAATTTCCTCGTCTGATTTTCTTTTTCAGTTCATATTTTCGCCTACACACCCCTATACAGTCAGCACAATAAAACTAATTATCACAACTTCGTACACGGAGGTGATGAACACGATGCTACATGTAGCAAAATGAAACAACAGCAACAACAACGAAATATTCTTGCTTTCAAATTTCATATTAAATGCTTTGATTTCCACACGTGTAAACTCCTCCTCAAGTTCAATGAAACAAATTAACGTATTATTCCTGAATATCCCAGGTGAATCAGTTGCCCCTAATAATATTGTTTTATGCAGCCCAACTAACGTGTGTTGTCAGGAACGTCGATTTCTCTGCTTGCATCCCGAATGGTATAATAATGTACTGCAAACATAACCTGCAAACGATACTGAAAACTTAGTTTTCCCTCAAAGTGACTATAATACGTGGGAAAATAATAGTGTTCAGTATCGTGTGCAGAATATGCTTGCAGAACATCATTATACCATTTGGGATGCAAGCAGAGAAATCGACCTTCCTGACAACACACGTTAGTTGGGCTGCATAAAACAATATTATTAGGGGCAGCATATTCACCTGGTTTACATAAACGCTAAGATGTTAATTTATACTCTTCAGTCGGACAACACGCTTTTTGCCAATTAGATTGGGCGGGGTAACTATATATAGCACACTTTCATTAAACAAATTACACATATTAATATTATTCAATGATAAAGGGGGATTTTAGGAATACGCGCTTCGACCGTCACGTGGCTATCTTCAGATCCTGTTCGCTAGGGGTAAAGTTTAAAATTATACATTTCAATCAGGCTTTTTCCAGGAGAAGGAGTGGGTAACCACCGACAACCACTTATAGGGCATTTAATATGGGAATCGAGCCCAAATTTGACAAATATATTCAGTACCATTTCTCAAATCAGATTTAAATGTCTTGGCAGAGCCGGGAATCGAATCCGTGCCTCCGTTCTGACGGCCAATAAAGCTAGCCACTACGAGACGAGGTCGACTAACAAATGAAATCAAAGAAATCAAATTAAATCAAATCAAGTCAAATCAAATCATATCAAATCATATCAAATCAAAGAAATCAAATCAAATCAAATCAAAGTTCATAAATCTCACACTGTGCGGTCGAATGTTGAACTACGCGCAAATCGTGGAAATAAACATATTTTGGCAACAGGGATTATTGTAACTCCGTGTACATTTTATAGTTTACTAGCAACCCGTTCCCGCTTCGCCCGGGAACAGTTATGAATGCACTACGTGATAATCGCTTTTTTTTCGATGGTAATGATCTACGACCTATATCCGTTTTACGACTCGGCATGATGACTGGACTATATCATGGAGATGCATGTGTAACGCATTCTTGTCAGAGGTAATTTAAAAATGGTGAGGTGCATGAAACACAAATCCTCCTTCCGCCCAATCTTAATTTGACTGTGTATTTTGTGGAATAAGAAGGTCACAGGCGAAATGAAGAAAAGCCGAGTTGCACTTCCAGGGAAACTCCAAACTCAACCACTCTTCTATGAAATCTTAATTCAACACGACTCGACAGTTTGCTGCTGGCTGTATATGGGGTAATAGGCTCGCTCGCTGGCTGGGCTGTAACTGGGGTGATAGGCTCGCCCCTAGCTAGCTCGTAAACTGTTGCCTCAGTGATTGAATGTTGTTTGTGGTTACGGGACGTTACGGCTTTGGTTGTGAGTTTTTGGTTTATGGGTTGGCAACAAGGATGATTGTTGGAACAACATGGCTACGGAATACAGTCCACTATATAAGTTATGATATAAAACCCTAGAATAAATTATATGTTCTAGTGTGTATTTTTTGTCTGCATACGTATGTAAATAAGTAGCTATTTTTAGCCTACTTTTCACATTTTGCAAAAATGAGGAAAAAGTAGACTTTTGAGATCGGGCAAATGTGTGTCTGTCTGTCTGCCTGTCCTTCTGTCTGTCTGGCTGGCTGTGTGTGTCCCCCCCCCCCCCCCTATCAACTCCTAAACGGGTGCAGCAATCAAAACAAAATTTGGTGGGAGTAAAGATCTGTACCTAAATATCTCACGGCCATATTTGAAAATGATGTCAGTGCTACCAACTACTGAGAAATCGCAATTGAAATTTGAGCTCCATGTTAGGTATCTTGGAAGGTATACATGGGAGCTATTTCAAACTTGGCACACGTATAGATAATAATATTGCAGTTTAATTTCCAGGAGGCCATACATGGCAGTGTTGCCAAAATGATTATAAGCCTGCTGATAGATTCAAATTTTAAATGCATATAACTTCTACACTATCAATTGGATTTCAACCAAATTTCGTATGTGGTATGTGTACATAAACAGATATGACTGAGCGTATTCTTAAGAGCCACCAGGGCTGCCAATTGTTAATAAATGCTCTCAATTTATTTTATCCAAATACCATTATATCAGAAAGTATGCAAGCCGACAGCTTTAAACTATGCGCACGTATAGTACCTGGCATTCTAGATGAATTTGGAGTATCTTATATACGTCAGTGCTACCAACATGATTCTAAGCCTGCTGAGAGGTCCAACTTTAAATACATGTAACTTCTATACTATCATTTGGATTTCAACAAAATTTCGTGTGTGATATGTGTACCATAACAGATATGACTATGCTGATTCTTAAGAGTAACCAGGGCTGCCAAATGTTAATAAATAATGTCTCTATTTTTGTTACCCTAATATCAATATATCAGAAAGTATGGAAGCCAATAGCTCTAAAGTTTGCACACGTATAGTACCTGGCATTCTAGATTAATTTGGAGTAACTAATATAGGCCTACGCCAGTGCTGCCAACATGATTCTAAGCCTGCTGATAGGTCCAATTTTAAAATACATATTACTTCTATACTAACAAATGGATTTCATCCAAAATTGGTACAACACGAGATCATGATATTTCAGATTATTTCTGACCAACACATGCATGACATTGTTGCCAACATAATTTTTCGCGCGCTGAAAAATCCAAGGTCTGACTGCATGTAACGTGCATGCTATCCATTTGACTTCAACCAAATTTTGTATTCTGTACCTTAAGAGATGCAACTAACAATAGACTATATTCAGTCACCAGGGCTGCCAACTGTACTGCTCTATTAGGCTACATTATATAAGGTATATTTCGAACTAATTAGGAATTTCGATATTGCCAACTTAATTTCGTCATTATTCTAGATAGGTCTATATAGATTGGCAAGAATCTTAAATTTCAAGAAAAGTAGGCTCTTTATATCGTCACGGAACTTCTTGTTATATACGTGTGTGTGTATTAAACCCAACATTTTGATTAAGCCCAACATTTTGGACGTATGGGGCCGGATCTATTGTCTTCAAGCG
The DNA here is from genome assembly GCA_946902985.2 of Meconema thalassinum. Classification (NCBI taxonomy): domain Eukaryota; kingdom Metazoa; phylum Arthropoda; class Insecta; order Orthoptera; family Tettigoniidae; genus Meconema; species Meconema thalassinum. The sequence continues at coordinate 772,314,698 of OX336388.2, read as the reverse complement.
GACAGACCACAAGGTTATGAATACACGCTTAACATTCAGCAAGTGATATATACGGTAGAGTAACGGCTTCGCCAATAATATTCACAATAGGGTGGATATTTACAAAGGTGGACTAACTACACCAGTTTGCCAGTCCCTGGTCGAAACTGTGAAACGGCGGCTTCGTCATTGTCACAACTACTCAGGGCAGGTAATTACAAGTACATTATTTTACTCAGGCTATCACAAACAAATGTAGATTGTTGGAAGAAATGAAAACGTAAAAGCACTTATAGTGGGCGATGTATTGAAGATAGAGATATGCTCTCGCGGACTTTTTTGTTGAACTTTTCATGCTGAACAATTCTTACACTCAAAGTATATTGATATTTTTAACGATTTACCCAGCGTAAGTTTAAAAATTGGATGGACGCCAGGTATCTTTTCGACTTTTTCAGTGAAATCGTTACTGCTTGGCTTCCTTTGATCATAAATAAGTTATTTTCTACCGAAACCTTCCTAGAGATATCCTTCACAGAATGGCGAAAACCGTACCAAAATCCATCCAGTGGTTCTCGAGGTTACCCGTGACATCCAAGAATCGGGGACTTTGTTTTATACTAAGTAGAGCATTTGCATTCTTATCCCCTAATACAATAACCAATGTTGTTTAGCTGACATATTTTCAACTATTTTTATTTAAATTCCTTGGTGTTGGGGTGGACTCTAATTTCACTGAACCCCTGACCAAGCAAGGTGTTCTTATGCCGACAGTCTAGCCGTGGCTAACCTCAGTCATGTGAATAAACTATTATTTGCTACACCTACCATATGAACGCGACAATGACGGGTACGCAAAGCTAGTTTAGTATAAACATACAACCACAATGTAAACAAATCATATGTTCTGGGTCATAAACACATTAGCAGCCATTACTAACTCTCCTTTCATAACTTTCTGTCACCTCAAACACTTTCTCCTTTCCACGGCTTAACACGTACAGGAGTTCTCTGTGGTCTTATTCTCTTTCCCCATCTCTTTTGCTGCGTTTCGTCAAACGACCCTTCCTAACTCTTTAACATATAGGTCAGTCCATTCAGCTTCCGTTGCGCAAGAATAATCTTCGTATATGGTCTAACGTCAACGCCTTATTGTAAGCACCCGTATTCGTCGCCTTATCAAGACCAGTAGGAGTTTTACCTACGTTTGAGGCCTTATACAGTAAATGATATACGAGGAGCATTCCTAAAAGGAGTTTCGTCACTTTATTTATTTATCATATGGCATTTAGTGCCGGGAGTGTCCGAGGACATATTTGGCTCGCCAGAGTCTGTAGCTGCTTCCAGCGTACACCCAGAGGGTGAGCTACAAGTTCCGTTAAATTTCAAGTAGTTCCAACTTTTGCTACCAGATGTCAATGATACCTCGTGGTGAACGTTGGGACTTTTAATAGAGCATTCCAACGAAATCTAACCTAGAAATTTAGCTTCAAACAAGTTTAGTCTGTGGAAGGATCTTTTACATGCCATAAATCTATGACATGGGACCGCCGGCTTTACTTCCCCTCCAAAGAAAGGCATACTGAAGGATTTTCACGCTCTTAAAAATCTGACGACTTTGGCCGGGTTTGAACCCGCTATCTTGGGAACAGCAGTTCACCCACTTTATTTCACGGGGAAGCTAAGTTTCAAAGTCAAATAACACATTGCCGTGATAAAGGGACGAGCAGACGAGAGCAGAGCATCACTGGAGCATGCGCTGAGTTCCAAAGCAGAAAGAGAAGCAGGAGATCGGCGTGGCCGAGTTCATTCGTGATCAAACCAGTGTTACCGAAACACGTGCGCTGGAAACGTAGTAACGAATGGAAGTGCGTACTGTCGTCCGCTGTGAAAGGTAGTGTGGGCCTAGTGTTTCAGATATCTATCGCTACCAACAGAGTGTCCATGGAGACAACGACGTATCCTATAAAATGGTTGGACGCTGCAGTTTATGATTTAATGAAAGAAGGCAGAGTGTCTAAACTGAACACCGATCAGGGCGCCCCGAATATCTGTAACAAACATCGACCGAGTACAGAAGATGGTGTTAGCCGACAGACGCGTAACTGTGTACGATGACACATCCACATTAAGGCCCGTTCTTACAATCTCCTGTTAAATCTTTACTGGTACTTTTACGGCAAGTTTACTGGAACTTGATTCTTACAATACCCGGTTAGCGACAAGCTGACAGTAAAATAAGCCTTAACCGGCAGTGAACTTTACCGGAGGATTCTCCTCCCGTAAACTACTTTACTGCCAGATTTTCTCTCATAATTTCAACGCCAGCTGATTACATACATCGTCAATATGCCTAGAATTATCAGTAATTTCATGGGTTTCGTAAATGGTGATGCTGTTCAAAGAAGGAGACGAAAAGTATATAAGAATCGAAGTGATTATTACGAGAAGTTAGATGATCAAGACTTATTTAGACGATTCCGTTTGACGAAGCTTTTCCTCTGGAGGCCTTTATTTGTCTCATTTGGAGATAATATTGTACATCCATATCTAATATTTCTCTTTTTAACCGTAAATAACAAACAGATTGCGCCAAGAACACAGATCAAGATCAAGGAATATAAAATATATATTTATTATTTACTCCCTGACGCAGATACACTCATGCCAACTATTCAGAGGTTTCAAGAAATCTGCAAATCGAACTACAAATATGTACCAACTGTTGAAAATTAAGCGCAGATCTGCTAACCTACCGTAAACATTAACCGGAACATAGTAAGAAGGATCGAATGTTTACCGGGACTTTACTCCGACCGTGAAGCCAACTGTCAGTTAGAGTTTACTGTCACTTTACTGCAGATTGTAGGAACGGGCCTAAGTGGTGGACTTGGGATATCGGAAGGTGTCGGCAAGATGGGTCCCGAGACAGCTCACCCCTGATCACGAGACTGCAAGAATGTCAATAAAACAGCATGCATCGATATATTCGTGCATAGAATAAATGTTATGAATATATAACATCCACATCACTGATACTTTCCACTTCAGGCTGTTTTTTTTTTTTCAAGAGCTATATCTTTCGCCTTTAATCTAACTTTGGAACAGATCTGGTTTTTTAATCGTTGATGTATTTTTAGCTTTTCAGATAATTAGTATATTTAGAATTATTTTTGGAAACAACCTTTGTTAACAAAAAAATATTTAATGTAAGACTTGGAACTCGACTTGTATTATCTATTTTCTACTGAGAAAGCTCACAATGTGTCCGAAACCGAATCAAAATACATTTTATTGCATAAGGTATTAATTTTCATAAAATATTAAACTTTTCAATAAGGAATTGGGCAGAAATGGTTGAATGCGTGCTAGTTGCGGACAACTGCTGTGTCCAAGATAGCTGGTTCAAACCCGGCCGAAGTCGTCGGATTTTTTAAGAGCGTTAAAATCCTTCAGTATGCCTTCCTTCGGAGGGGAAGTAAAGCTGGCGATCCCATGTCATAGATTTATGGCACGTAAAAGATCCTTCCACAGACAAAACTTGTGTGAACCAAATTTCTAGGTTAGATTTCGTTGGAACGCTCTATCAAAGTTCCAACGTTCACCACTAGGTATCAGTGACATCTGGTAGTGAAAGTTGGAACTACTTGAAATTTAACGGAGCTTGTAGCTCACCCCATGGGTGTCCGCTTGAATCAGCTAGAATCTCTGGCGAGCCGATCATGTCATCGGATACTCCCGGGACTAAAAGCCATACGATAAATAAATAAATAACCCATTTGGTGCTAGTTGTGGACATTTCCTGCGCCATCCCCAATGATCCTCACACACAGGAATTTCCCGTCAGTCGAGTGCAAGCAATGCCCAAGTGAACTGCTCTCAACAGGACCGTACCGGGTGAGTTAGCTGTGGTCGTTACGGCATGACTGTTGGCAGTCGCTCACATCCGGGAGGCGAGGAGGTTCGAATCCCCCCGCCGGCAACCTTGAAGATGGTCTTCTGTGGTTTTCCATCTTCCTTCCAGGCAAATGCCGGGGTTGGTCACCAACTATAGGCCACAGCCGCTACCTTCCAACTCCTCGACCTTCCATTCCAACTTTCCTCCCCAACGGTACTTGTAGCTCATCCATTGGGTGTCCGTCTCGAAGCAGCTACAAAACTGGCGAGCTGAACATGTCCTCGGACACTCCCGGCACTAAAAGCCATACGCTAAAAAAAAGGACCGTGCAAGACTCAACCAAATAAGTAGCCTGTACAATGCAATCGGAATTGACCATTTACAACAACCACATATTCACTCCAAACAGGCAAATTCCGGAGGTCAATCACCACTTCCAGTATCGTATCAAAACATCACATAGACCAAAACTAACAAATACTGACGAGTTGCCTTATCTCAACTAATACTGAAACTAAATAAGTGTATATATTGTCTTTACTAACATCCAAGACTGTTAACTTAGAGGTGCGAAAGCACTTCTTGAAAAGTTTTGTATGGAGTATTGCAAGTTATGGCTCTCAAACATGGACTATGCGACAAGCAGATATATCAAAACGTAGGGCATTCGAGATGTGGTGCTGGCGACGACTACTAAAGATATCTTGGACTGATAAAGTCACGAATGAGAATGTTCTCAAAAGAGCAAAGGAGACACGTACCTTGATTGAATACTTAAACAGAAGAAGGAATAGTTTTTTGGTCATTTGATTCGTCATTCTGACTGGTGCACCACACTCTTCAAAAGGAAACTAGAAGGAAAGAGGAGTCGAGGAAGACCAAGGACTCAGTTTATAGAGAGCATTAAAGGCAAGCACACTTATTGCCATTTGAAACTACAGGCCAGAGAAAGAAGACGTTTTGGAAGACATGCTTGTTACCCACCAACCTAGCGGTTGAGGAGAAGAAGAAGAAGAAGAAGAAGAAGAAGATTGTAAATATTATCACCCATACTTTCGTACATAATTTTCATAGCCTAAGTGTAATGGATCTGATGATAATCACTCGAAGATCGAATCTGGTCATCCAAGTGTATTTATTAATGTCATGTAATTTTTTTCAGAATGAGGGAATTACCCATCTCATTTGGGTACAATCGTGTTGACTGACTGAAAAGCACCAAACTTTTGTTTACTAAGGCAACACTGAAAAATGGCTTCAAACACAATAATAGAAATTGAGTGTTTACTAATAGAACGTACAGTTGTGAAAAAGTGTAAGGAAAGTACCGTCTATAATATGAGCCACAAAGAAGATAAACGATACGTTAGAAAGCCAAAATAAAATTTTGAATATGTTGAAGATAATGAGAATTCCAGAGCAAACTAACAGCGGTAGGTACGCTCGCTAAAGCGCTGCGCTAGACCATGGGTCCAAGCTATCAGCGTATTCGGTAGACGTAGGTAATAGCCCCACCGTCGGCCGTCCTTGAAATGGTTTTCCCTGGTTCCCCATTTTTACTCCAGGCAAATGCTCGGACGGTACCTTCTGACAGGCCACGGCCACCTCCTATTACATCCTTGCCCAGTTTCAGTCATCTTCATTCATTTAATCTCTCATTAGCTCCCCTCATGAGGTTGCCGTTAGGAAGAGCATCCGGCCGTAAAACCATCGCATCTCATCCCCAATCCCGTTGGAAACGGGAATAATAAGAGGTAGACATACAATCAGAATTCCGGAGCTTCTTAATACTGTATATCAGGGATTCACAACCGGTGGGTTCCGACCCCCTGGGGTGTCCCAGGATGTGTCGTGGGGGGTCGCGAGATACGGAAAAAAAAAGTTTAAAAAATTACTTATTGCTGTTGTTTTTTATTAAAAAAGAATACTCTCACATTGTACTTAACTTTTACGTTATTTAATTTATTGATGAGAAACATGAGCTTGTTTGGAATTAACCAGTTTTTTAATGTCTGGAATAATTTTTGTAACACGCAAAACAATGTCATTTCCCAGTGTCAAACGATTTCTTGATTTGGTTTTTAAATTCAGAGCCTCACAACATCAGCGACTGTCAGAAAACAAAGACTGAATGTGTGAACTGCCAGTTTCAAAACCAAAAGAACATCGCAAGGCGTCAGCAGCAAAATCTCAACTCCCAGCATCCTGCCACTTCAACAAATTGTCCAATCTACCAGAAAATATTTAACATTATAAGATCAAAAATTAATTATGGCTGAACTATTGATCTACCAACAACATTTACACAAATCAATTATACCCACGCAGGAACTTCTCAATTTTGACCATGACGAAAACTCAATCATTTGCATGCAAGAGCCGAACTTCAGATATAATAAAATATATGGTTTCGAACAATGGCTTTAACATCTTTTCACATAGGGAAACTCCACCCGTGGAAAATATTAGAGCGGTTATTGTCACAAAATCCAAAAATATTATGTTATTGCCACAATACTGTTCTGCAGACCGGGTTGTCATCTGTACATCATTAAACCGACAGGAGCTTTATGTGTGCAACGTTTACCTTGACTCTAAAAAAGACATCACTGTGGACCTGAATGCCATTCAGAAAATATGCGACGATCTGAGAGGGAAACCATTAATTATTACTGGTGATATTAATGGCAAGCTTGGCTCCAGGGGTTGCCCTATTGAGGATGCCCGGGGGAAACTCTTCTATGAAATTTGCAGTGCTGCAATATAAGTATAAGTTACTCAATAATGGTAACAAGCCGACATAAGACTAGTAACTCTCAAAGTTTTGTAGATATATCTGCATGCAACTCCACACTCTTTCCGTTTATATAAGCAGTTTTTAACTTTTATTCATCTAATTTTTCAAATTAATCTCATAATTTATGGTGTAACTTAAAAAAAATTGTAACAAACTACAACTCTAATTTACTTTGTGTAATAGGGTCCCATTTACTGTAATGGATATTCAATAATAAATAAATTCATCATTATGGAGAATCCGTGTTCACAGTTTTAAAATGTAAACAAGATGTTCAGTAAAGAACATATAGCCTACTTTCTCCTAAATGCATGGGTATAGTTATAACTCTTTGTCCTTTTCAAGGAGTATAATTGAATGTTGGCTGTAGTAGCTTGTTGAAATACAACGTGCTATACGGATATTAAACATTATTAAACATGAATATGAGGTGCCCTTTGCTTCTCTGTAAAAAAAAATCATTCAATTCGGTTTCACCGTGTTTGAATTGATATGGGGAATGGATTTTCACACATACATGGCCGCTATTGGCAAACCATTGGGCTGATGACCTTGTAGTCAGTCATAATATGCTTTCCACAAAAAGGCATCTTGTTGCAAAATCTGGTAGAGATCAAATTATTAGGATGGTCGTAATTTGATTTAAGCTTTTAACATTTGGGTGGCCGTCATTCCGTTTCCGTCAAGATGGCGGCGATATAAAACATGACACTGTAGTGCCCTTTGCTAGTGATACCTCTGTACCAAATTTCGTTCAATTCGGTTTCACCGTGTTTGAATTGATAGGGGAATCGATTTGCACACATACTTGGCCACCATCTGCAAACTATTGGGCTGATGATCTTGCAGTTTGATCAGAATATGCTTCCCACATAAATATATGTTGTTGCAAAATTTGGTAGAGACTAGATTATTAGGTTGGTCGTAATTACATTTTAGCTTTTAACATTTGGGTGGCCGCGATTACGTTTCCGTCAAGATGGAGTTGATATGAAAAATGACACTGAGGTGCCCTTTGCTAGTGCTAACTCTGTACCAAATTTCGTTCCATTCGGTTTCACCGTGTTCTAATTTATAAGGGAAATCGATTTTCACACAAATATGGCCGCCATCCGCAAAATATTAGGCTAATGACCTATTAGTTTGCTCAAAGGATGCTCCCTCCATAAAGGTTGTTGCAAAATTTGGTAGAGATCGGATGATTAGGTTAATCGTAATTTGATTTAAGCTTTGAACATTTGTGTGGCCGCCATTACGTTTCCGTCAAGATGGCGGCGAAATAAAACATGACACTGAGGTGCCCTTTGCTAGTGCTACCTCTGTACCAAATTTCGTTCCATTCGGTTTCACCGTGTTCGAACTAATAGGGGAAATCGATTTTGACACAAAGATGGCCGCCATCTGCAAACTATTAGGCTAATGACCTATTATATTGGTCAAAGGATGCTCCCTCCATAAAGGTATGTTGTTGCAAAATTTGGTAGAGATCGGATGATTATGTTAGTCGTAATTTGATTTAAGCTTTGAACATTTGTGTGGCCGCCATTACGTTTCTGTCAAGATGGCGGCGGTATAAAACATGACACTGAGGTGCCCTTTGCTAGTGCTACCTCTGTACCAAATTTCGTTCCATTCGGTTTCACCGTGTTTGAATTAATAGGGAGAATCGATTTTGACACAAAGATGGCCGCCATCCGCAAATTATTAGGCTAATGACCTATTATATTGGTCAAAGGATGCTCCCTCCATAAAGGTATGTTGTTGCAAAATTTGGTAGAGATCGGATGATTAGGTAAGCCGTAATTCGATTTAAGCTTTGAACATTTGTGTGGCCGCCATTACGTTTCCGTCAAGATGGCGGCGATATAAAACATGACACTGAGGTGTCCTTTGCTAGTGCTACCTTTGTACCAAATTTCGTTCAAATCGCGTTCACCGTGTTCGAATTGATAGTGTGGGACAGACATTCAGAGTACACACTCACACACACACACACATACACACAGAGACACTTTTTTTTCACCCTGTGTTTATCTCATAAGTCTACTTTCATTTTTTGCAAAAATCGAAAGTAGGCTAAAAATGGCATCAAAGTTTTTAACGCTGTTGTGGACAGTTCTGGGTATTCCTCAATAATACTTATACAAAATTTGTCGGCAAAAGCATCGTTAAAAGTTAGTTTCACTGACTGATCACTTAAAATCTCTAACGTTAAAATTTGGGTGGTCGCCAAAATACTCAGCCTAAAAAGGGGATCGCGGAGTCTAAATGGTTGAGAACCCCTGCTGTAAACTAACAAAAGATTGAAAGAGGGCCTTCTCGTGTGACGCAGCAGTAGAGTTCGCGCCCCAAACCGGTCGAGCACTTCCTAACCTCAATTTCCGGAGATGGTCGTCACAACGTACAAATTCGGTCAGCAGTGGCAGGCATTGCGCGGATCTCACAGCTCTCACCCACCGCTTACTCACAGAACATCGTGAGCGTGAGGGCCGGATTCTGGAACACCACACTTGATTCGGGCGTGTCTATCGCCAGGGACAGTGGAACCGCCCAACATCCCTGGAACACTTTGGCAGCAAGAGTGACGCCCAATATTTACAAGTTCATTTCATGGTGTAGTGGCTAGCATTCTTCGGAGGTCCGGATTCGATTCCTGTATCAGCCAAGAAATTTACGGCGGCTTCGGTGGCGTAGTTGGTAGCATGCTGAGCTTATATGCCCAAGGTCGCGTGTTCAAACTCGGGCGAAGTCGTCGGATTTTTAAGAACGTTAAGAAAACCCCAGTATTCTTTCCTTCGGAAGGGAAGTAAGGCCGGCGGTCCCATGTCACAGATTTATGGCACGAAAAAAAAACTTCCACTAACTAGCCTACACTTGTGTGAAGCCAAAATTTGTAGGTTAGAATTGATAACGCTCTATTAGTTCCAACGTTCGCCACCAGGAGCTGACTGCGATGGCATCTAGTAGCCAAGTCAGCAAGCTAGGTGTCATGGACGGTAGCATTTAGTAGCAAAATTACGAACTACATGAAATTATTGTCTGCAGTCCTTACATGAATTCAAACAGATGACACACACTAATACAGCCATCACAATTAACAGCGGTTATCAGACAGATTCTACACACACCCAAAGTACACGGGGCTACATGACCGCGTTGTCGCTGTCCCTAAACTGAGGAACCATCCAACCAAGAAATGCAATTCTGGTTTGAGGGCTGGAACGCGGTACACTCAGCCTCGTGAGATAAAACTGTAAATCCACAGCCTGCTTCCAGTCTCCGACCGGGTCAGGAATGGGATGAATGAAGCCCCCATCTAGCGGCGAGGATATGAAATGTGCCGGCTGCCGAGGCCGGATGCACTCCTCTGGGGCAATGATTAAATGATTGACAGATGAAATGAAATGAAATGATAGTGGAGAGTGTTGCTGGAATGAAATTTTGACAGGGAAAACCGGAGTACGCGGAGAAAAATCTGTCTGTCTCCGTTTTGTCCAGCACAGATCTCACATGGAGTGACTGGAATTTGAACCACGGACCCAGCGGTGAGAGGCCGGCGTGTTGCCGCCTAAGCCACGAAGGCTTCGTCGTGAGATTAAACTAAGATGCCTTAATAATGTTATTTGTTTTACGTCCCTTTTAACAAATCCGGTTTTCAGAGCCACCGGGGTGCCAGAAGTTTGCCCCGAAGGGGATCTTTAACGTGCCACAGCCTGCTTCCAGTCTCCGACCGGCTCCCTCACATTTGCGCACCCTCAAATGCCAACTGATTGCGCCAGGATTCGATCCTGCAACCTTGGATGCAGAAGGCGAGAACGTTACTGCTGAGCCACGCAGCCAGTTACAAAACCAAGAAGAGTTGAGTTCGATTCCCACCTCAGCCTTCCTGGAAGTGGTTTTCTGTGGTTGGGTGATTGGTTGGGATTGTTCCGAACTAAAAGTCACGGCCGAGTCCTTCCCAATGCTCACCTGAATTACAAATACACACACTACTTAATAGTATAATCTTGTGCTGAAGAAGAGGTAGACGAGTGCATGACGAACACTGTCCTGAAGCAAACGACAGTAAGTTGGAGATCTCTTTATTGCCACCAGGATGTGTGTGTGATGCTGTAACATAAAGAGAACTCCCCGTAATTGTGCAGAGAATGACTAGGCTGTCTTCACTGCTCATGTCTGCACAATACACGTCTGGCCTGGTATTGTTCTTCAGCAGACCACAAAACTACTCCTGTCCGTCGCATGGCTGCCCTTGGTCTCGACACTTTCATCTTCTCTTGACAGCTGTGTTTATCTTCATCAGTGTAACATAATAGCCCTTTCAGCCACAAGCTCGTTGGTCAACCAGTTCACAGCTTGGGTAAATATGCAGCAAATTATTGCTATAAATACGAAAATTGATTCCAGAATAGGCCTAATTGGACTTTTGCGACTGCATTAATGACAAATGGAAGCTTATAGGTTCTCTACCATCCATTTTTTAGCCTAAGTAGACTTACGAGATCTATACAAGGCCAAAAAAATTGTGTGTCTGTCTGTGTGTGTGTGTGTGTGTGTGTGTGTGTGTGTGTGTGTGTGTATATGTGGATGTGATTTGGTATGTCTGTCCCCACCTATCAATTCAAACACGGTGAAACCGAATTGAACGAAATTTGGTACAGAGGCAGCACTAGCAATGGACACCTCAGTGTCATGTTATATATCGGCGCCATCTTGACGGAAAAGTAATGGCGGCCACCCAACTCTTCAAAGCTAAAATCAAATTAAGACTAACCTAATCATCTGATCTCTACCAAATTTTGTAACAACATACCTTCATGAGGGAAGCGTCTTTTAACCACACTACAAGGTCATCAGCCCAATAGTTTGAAGACGGCGGCCTTGTATGTGTGCAAATCGATTCCCCCTATCAATTCAAAAACAATGAAACCAAATCGAACCACATTTGATACAGAGGTAGCACTAGGAAGGGACAACTCAATGTCATGTTGTATATCGCCACCATCATAACAAAAAAGAAATGGTGCCCACCCAAATGTTCTAAGCTTAAATCAAATTAAGACTAACCTAATTCTCCGATCTCTACCAAGTTTGCAACAATATACCTTAATATAGGAAGCGTCGTTTGCCCAAACTACAAGGTCATCAGCCACATAGTTTCAAGATGGCGGATGTATGAATGATGCAAGTATTATAGCCTAACCGTAACTTACGATTCAACAAGGCCTGGCCTTACCAAATACGCTCATCGTACATACGGAGGTTTAAATTGACCTCAAGGAGGTGACTGGTAGGATATTAGCATTTTAAAATTGAATATGTAACTGCAGTAGCGACTAACAGTTCAGGCTGACCGTGCCATATCGTGCTTGTCCGTGCCGTCCCGTTGGGTCAAAATGGAGGCTATTGTTTGTTCATAAATCCATATATTTCCGTAACTTCGTAAGTTTATTGATGTGTAACATATTTCCGCTCGGTTGCTGGATAGTTTTGTAGGAGTGATTTTGAAAATTGGGGAAGGAAGTTAATCGGGCGGAAGTGGATCGAACGGAAGTGGATCGGACGGAAGTGAAGACGCACTGCCAGGTGGATGTACAATTGAAAATGTGTGTATTGGAAACAAGGCAGTGTGTGTAGCGCGAGAATGTTATGGCAATACAGTAGGCAGTGCATTTAGCAGGCACTGGTTTGACGAGCACAGTGGCAAATGTTTCACTGACTTTCATTTGTCATTGAGCAGTTTATGAAGCTTCACGTTCAATGTTGAATATCACATGGGGTAGGACAAAGACGACAAATGACATTTAAGTAAGCGGCATTATTGTCAAGCTGTGGGTGAGTAGTCAAATATTAAATGCATAACAGAATGTTGTTATATGAGTGGAATAAAAGCTGTATTTTCATCATATGTGAGACTAGGTCATTTCATAATTGTAGGAAGCCATGTTTTGATTGTTTACGACGAACTGTATGAGAGCCTTGAGAATAATGAATGCTATAGTTACTGAGGAATGTGCTCACAGTATTTGAGAGTACTGTCGACGTTGTGTGTCACTTTTTTTTATTGTTTTAGATCCCTTATTTGGGGGTGGATCTAAAAGGGAGAGTTGTTGTACTAATTTATAAGGTGGTGCCTAAAAGGGTAGCTTCCCTTGTCAGGGTAAGCTGACCAGTGTAGAGTGTTGTGGTGTGCTAGGAACTAGGGGGCGTTCCTATAAATAATGTAGTAGTGTTTGAAGGGACGGGACCCACTGCAAAGGGTCGCTGTGCTAGTCGCTCAGCTGACTGCTTATTATGTAATTGAATCTGCTTGTATCAGCCGAGTGGCACGCGCTGCTTGCTAGCAGCCGAGTCGGCTCGGGGAACACAAAGGTACCTGAGTTAGCGCTATTGGGCTACCGTCTGTCACGTCTTACCGTGACGGGAGTAAGGAAGGGCGTTGGGATGTAAAAAGGCGTATAAACAGTAAAGCGTGTGTAGAGTGTGGACCAAGTGTTTTATTGGTCTGTGATTCTGAGTGTGAGTCCCTTGCAGGGAATGAAATTATGTTCACAATGTAATACAAGTTGTGGGTTACAGGTTACATAAGTAGGAACTCTGAACACGATTGACTGACTCACCTCGGTTGACACCAGCGTAGCCTCGGGCCGTCTCGATGAAGCACTGACAATGGAGAGATCCTTTGACCTCATTAGGATGCCTTCTTATACTCTCTGGCGCTATGTTGTCAGCAATGTGTTGGCCCAGTTACTAGTATGTAGGTATGTGTAAGCATTGTGCAAGGACTGAGCTGCTTCTTAGAGTGGCAAGCTGTCCCTGCTAAGTTTTATGGATGTTGGGCCGGCTTTCCAAGGGTTGCCATTTAGGGGATTTAGCCAGATGCCGGGGGGATGGACTCCAAGGGGTGCATACCCCTGGGAGGCTGTACAAGCGTCTTCCTTCATTTGTTCGCGTCCTCGCGAACGGGAACGGAACTGGAAGTTGGGATGTTGGCGTAGTGGTCCTTGAAACCCCCTCGTATCTCCTGGTGGTGTCGTATCGAAGTGTGGGTGTGAGGTCAGCCCGTGTTCAGAGGGGAGGGTTATGGGATGTACAGATATATGTATACACTGATATTGACATTGTGAAAAAACAAACAAAAAAATTGACATTGTGAAAGATTTGATATCGAGAAAAAAATTAACATTGGGAAAAAATTGACATTTGAGAAAAATTTAACATTAAAATAAATTCGACATGTAAAAAAAATTGCCCTTGCTATTGCTGGCATATTGCTAGTTTAAAAAAAAAACATGGTTTCTGATGGTGATGTGTTACATAGTTGTGCAGGGAGGAAAAACCCAGGGCCGAACGGATGATTGCGTCGTCCGCCCCATCTTAGGGAAAAAGTGCTCCCTGCACTAAGAAAGGTAGAAGAAAATAGAAAAATGGGTGTTCCAGGGTATAATTTAAGGGAAATATTCAAAAGACGTTTATTGGTTTGGGAAAAAACGGAACACCCTGACAAATGGGGAAGTTAGAAGAAGGAAAAATGAAAGAAAACAAATCATACACATTATGTACATTGGCATCTTGATAAACAAACAAAAATATATAGTGTTTAATGTACTATGTTGCGATTCTGACATTTAGGAATATTGTCGCTTTCCAGTGGAATAATTGTATGAAGTTTATCCTTAAAAATTATGAATTACAATGACCTTATGTCTAGTGGAATAATTATATGAAGTTTATCCTTAAAAATTATGAATTACAATGACTTTATGTCTAGTGGAATAATTGTATAAAGTTTATCCTTAAAAATTATGAATTACAGTGGTCTTATGTCTAACTTAAGTGCGCTAATCCCTTATAATTCTAGTTTTTGTGAGGTACCTCGCGTGCACGCTACCCGTCTGTACGTACTCTTGCCGTCTCACGGCTGATCCTGTACGGCCACTTCTTGGTACGGTATAGTGGTCGTACCGCTTGCATGTATTCTTAATACTTAATCTGTGAAGCATCCTCTGTGGGTGAATGCTTTCACACTTGACAATGAGAGTCACTGCCACAAATCGGTTGCGCCCTCATTGTCGTAATCTGCGTCGCATTTTGACGCTTTATGTGTTTCTATTTAGTTGATCTGCCAGTAAGCCTGGTACCCCACAGGCACCAGTCCTGCTGTGCAGATTTTTTTTGGAGTGTGTAGCTGAAAAAGAAAAATGTGGTGAGTGTTTGAGAGTGTGTCGGGATTAGTGCAAGTTGACGTATATAAAATAAAAAAATAGTACACCATCATGGCATGCCGTAAATAATATGATACTGCTATATGGTAGTGAAATTCCTGTCACCAGTTTCCTGTATCTGGTGACGATGCCTGTGAAAAAATGGCGAGGTTTAGAAAAAACATATTAGTATGACATATTCTCTATGTCGCTTCCTGTGTCATAGTTTGTTACTGGCTGAAGCTCTTCTTTCTCTGAAAAAAATAGCATGATTAATGTTAATTTGCTGCAAGACCGGGCTTACCCTATACGGTGCCGTAATGCCGTAAATAATATGTAGTTGGTCTTACCCCGGTAGCGGAATTGTGGTTACCGGGTGCCGATATATTCCACTTTGATTATGCCTATTGTACTATATTATATATTATCCTATATTATAGTGTATTGTCGGACTTACCCTGATGCCGGGTTTGGTGGTCATCAGGAGCCGACCGGCGTTACTTAATACTATCTATCTTAATTATGGTCTAATAATAAAAAAAATGCTATTTCTAAGCCGAGAGGGTTGCCTTAATCTATTGCCGAAATGTGCTGCGCCATACCTGGCAACAGCGGTGAATAAATTTGCTTAATCCTAGGTTGCGTGTCAAATGCAACCGTCTTACAACTAAATTTGGCCTAGGACGATCGCCTGGGGCAATTAAATCCCCAGGACACCACCCGCACGAGCCCCAGAAACACCGGTTGTCTCTAGGGTCGCTAGATTCCGTCCCCTTAACTCTAGGTGTCGACGTCTATTACTAGTACTAATCTATTCGCAGGCGGCTTACGGTGCCACTAAGCTAACCGTTTTGCCCGCTGTAACTTCCTTGTTCATGACCGTTTGCTGTTCCGATTTATCGTAGTTGAGCCGCCCACTTGGCTCCTGTGAGGTGCGCGCACTGCCCCTCTCTTAATGCCCATTGACTGCCCGCTGTGTCGCCATTTGTGTGGGCATTGGACAGTGTGGTCCAATGGCATAATATCCTCCGGGAAGGAAGCGTCCGGGGAGTCCTCTTCGCCTGTGTCGGCCGCAATAGTAATGATTCATGTGTCCTCCGGGAAGGGAGCGTCCGGGGAATCCTCTTCGCCTGTGTCGGCCGCAATATTTATATTCATGTGTCCTCCGGGAAGTGAGCGTCCGGGGAATCCTCTTCGCCTTAATCGGCATTGCTGGGTTGGCCCACTGAACCCCTTTGAGTGCCCGCTATGCTACTCATTTAAGAACTCTGGCGACCCGTTGTCGTCCATTTACGTGGGCGCAGGACCGAATGAGCGCGTACATTCCATATATATATATTCATATTTCATTCTTCATTATTGATTACCGTCGTGGTCTTCACCTTCACCTCGCGGGGTAAGGACTTGTCGGATCTAGGATTGGTCCTGCTGAACCCTTGGATCCTGCTTCACTCCTGACGAATAGGAGTCTGACTCCCCGCCATGGAAGTCCTACTTACGTAAGTTTAACTAACAGTCTAGTCATAATATGGGGTCGTCTCTAGGGATAGCTCCCGAGGCCGGCGCGGAGTGAGCTATTTCTCCCGCCATTCTCAGAAAGTCTCCCTGCAGGTCTTGGCTTCGACGACCGTGGCACATAGTGGGTGTAACGTTCTCCGACAAGGGGGATAAGCGACATGCCCCCTAGATCTCGATGTTTGCCCGCGCCAGGTCGCGAATGCTTTGACCTTACGTGGTTCGTCTATTTGGTCAGGTCAGTGATTTGGTGAGCCAACTGGG
This sequence comes from Meconema thalassinum, assembly GCA_946902985.2. Taxonomy (NCBI): domain Eukaryota; kingdom Metazoa; phylum Arthropoda; class Insecta; order Orthoptera; family Tettigoniidae; genus Meconema; species Meconema thalassinum. The sequence goes on along the minus strand of OX336388.2, from coordinate 772,298,041 downwards.
GTAAGGGTCCACATCGCCTTCCCCAGCTCTGCTCCAGTGTGGTCCCTCCTGCCCTTCGGCTTACACCGTTGTCAACAATCAGGTCGTGTCAGATTCCTTTGTAAGAGAAAAAAAAATGTGTCGTAACCTGTGTAAATGGTTCAATCTCTGTGTAAAATGTAAAATATTTCCAGTGTTGCGGGGTTGTAGATCTTCTAAGTACATAGGCTACTTCTGGCCTACCATCGCTACGTCAGCTTTCCAGCAATAATGCTTTCTTTACCTTAATGGAGGTGTTAGTAGGGTCTGTAATGTCAGGTACCCTGTTATTAGGATCTGGGGGTAGTTATTTGTTGAGTGGGCTTAAAGTATGGTAGGAAGGGTTTGCGCACCTTTGGGTTCCACGTTAGTGGTGGCCTGAAACCGGTGATGCCACTGGGATGCTTCTATAGTGAGTGGAGTGGGGAGGTAATTCCCGGGATTGCAAAGATACGAAAATTCATGCAGGTTTGATATTAAAATCCCTGGTAAATGGATGGGATACTCATGCATGTGTCTGGATATGAAGTTTCTGCCTTCATGTACGGATAGGTGTAGGATGGGACATAATACCATATGTTCCTTTCGTGCGGGAGAGTTTAAGTACTAAAGAATGGTTAGTATATATCTATGGCCTCCTCTCTCATTTGGAGAGGCGCATTATGCTTCTTTAATGTTTGCTGAGCCACCCCTAATACTCGGGCGGTAGCACCGTGGCTCAAGGCGTAGCATGCCTGCTCTTTAGACGCATGAAGTCCATCAACCCCTTGTGTGTATTTTGTAATGTAGTGTAGCTGTTTTTGGTCGTGTAGATGTGTTTGCGTTGTTTATGTTGGGCGTGAGAAGGTTATGGGAAGGGAGTAAGGTGGTACGCTGGTAGCCTGTTCTCCTGTCGTCCTCCCTTGGTCCATGTTGGCTTTCTATCCGCGCCTTGGGATAGTAGAGCTGCATGACCCAATCTGGTCGGCCATTTGCAGTGTAGATGTGGCCAGTGGTCGTAATGCGACTGGTCATGTGCTAGTCATCTGTAATGACTCCTATGCCTTACGAGCGATAAGAGAAGTTATTAGGGGGAGATCTTGTCTGTGTTTGCTCCTAATTGTTGAGTGCGTGTGCGTGTGTGTGCCTATGTTCCGCTACACCACGCGGACGGTTGGTCTGTTGCAGGCCAAGTCGTAATATGTATCGCCTGTGTGGGCAGAAGGCGCCCGTGGCTTGCCAACGTCTTTGCGAACGTGCCCTTGAGGCCCAAGATAATTTCCGCTGTGTCACGTCTTGTCCATTGCCAAATGTTTTTGCAGTGTGGAAAAAAAATGTATGGTGTTATAATTGTTATGTGTTTGTAATTTCACGGTCACTGGCGCTACGCAATAGTGTCTCGTCACCGCAGTATTGCAGTGTGAATAGTCTGCTGTCAGCAGTTGGTATGTGCTTTTTCTGCACGTATGCAAGTGTGGTCATTGTTTTGGATTCCTAGCCTAATGTAGCAATTCGTCCTAGTTAGGTAATGACGTCGTGTGGCCATTGTTCCCTAAGACTTGTGTCTTGTGAAATTGTCCTACCTGTGTCTGTGAAATGTATCCTCTATGCCTGGTGTAATTCGAAATTTTATGTCTGGTTTTTTTGGTGGGAGGAAATGTAGTATTCCCTGTTCATGCATTTGTATGGGCCAATTTCGGTGTGGTTGGGAGCCTGGATAACTGCTTCCCCTTGTGTCTAAATTTTTACTGGAACTCAGACCCGTGACCTTATGTCATTCTCTGTGTTTTATGTTTGCGTTGTGTTACAGGGCTTGGGGCTTTCCCAGTGTGGTTTTTGCTTGTGTTCCGTGTACCAAAAATACCATTGGATAGTTAGTTTTTGGTACGAGTGTGGTGTGTGGTCATGGGTTCGAATCCGGTTGTCTGTAAAGACTTGGTGTGATCATTTCCGTGCCGCATATATTATGGCACGTTCCCGTGGATGTGCAATGCGCAAATGAAAGCATGCATACCTGTGTAGAGTTTGTATGTTTTTGATTTCCCCTTGTAGTGTAATTTTGGAAGATGTAGGGTCTCTAAGTCGGGCGTGAATGATGCCGTGCGCTCTGCTCTGAGAGCTGTTGTCTGTAAGCGTGCAGGTTATCACTGAGGCCTGCGTTGTTGCTGAGTATGGCGGTATCGGATTACAATGTCTTGCGCGTACGCTCGTTACTTGTCTTGATAACGCTGTGTGTCCGGCACATGTGTTTTTAATCGCTTACTCTCTGTGACTGTGATGAGTGCTTTTCGCATTGTGACAGAAAAGAGGGGAATTTGTGGTTTAACGCGACCGTATCTGGAGATCATGAGCCACGGGATTTCCGTTTTACTTGGAATCCAAACCACAGGCCATGGCATTTCACTTCGGAAATCTCATATGCGTTGGCCGTACTTGTAGAAGAACCTTCAATTGACTACATTTGCGTCCCCAGCTTTTGTGTTACTGTACCGTGGTTCGATTATGTCCCTCCAATGGTACGAAATGTCATTATGCCCGCGTGTCTCCGGGACAGTTCTGTGGGGTGTTAGGATCGTATCCCGGCGCGGTCAGTGGGCTATTTCTTGGCCCTCTTTTCACGCCTGCCCGTGGGATTACTTCCTTTCCTTTTGGCAGTATTTCCGCCTTTACGTGTACCTATGTATTAAATATGTATATTTGTTTAACTTGGCCACCTTTCTTTCATCGGGCCTAATGCCTGCGTCATAATAAAAAAAAATGAGCTGTGCCCCGCTCTGGATTAAGAGAGCACTTTGAAAGAAAATAATAGCAGGTGGCGATAGTCTCTAAAAATTATGTCGTGAACACTATAAAAAATGTTAAAAATAAAAAAAAAATGGTGTTTGGGACCTGAGTGTAGTATTTACCATTTTGGTAACGTGAGTACTACTGTAATCTGGTTACGTCTCAGGGGAATCTACCGACACTGTCTAGTACACATTAGGAAGGCCATTGCAAGACGTAATTGATACACTTGTATCCACGTCACGAGCAAAGCCAGTGCACTATGGGAGTCAAACCTGCCCTTCAAAGTAATTGTAACTCACCAAAATGACAGTGTCTCGTCCCGGTGTGCAATTGGGCTTTTCAGTTGGTTAAAGCACACCTCACCAAATTTTTGAAATTAGTTTGAGATTCTTAATTCCTGCCCCACTTACGGCTTTCGCCCGCAACAGGAGAATCTATCAAACTGTGGAACCCTAACATAGAACGTTTAGTCATTTTCTACTTAGAAAGACTCACTTAAGCTTTATGCTGTGATTTTATGCTTAAGCTGTGTTCAAAATATCTCTCTTTCGGCCTGAAGCCTGCTTGGCTTCCACTTGGCTTAGCATATTTAGAGACTTTACGTTATGGCGTTAACCACTTCGCCCAATAACCATTGATGGCCTGAGAGAAAAATGCCATGGTTCCGAAAAAAAAAAACAGGAAGGATTTAGAATTGTTCCTTCTAATTTGGCTATGTTGCACTGTATATACATAAAATAAGAACGAAAAATATGCAATTTTATGTTTATTATGTACTTGTTGGACCATTTTCTTATCGCCCCCGTGTGAAAGAATTTATGTGGCCTATAATGTTGGTGTTAGCGATGTTGGTTTGTTTCTGTGGCCCTGGTGGAAGTCGTTATCCTCTTTCGAGCTTCAGTGCTCAGAAAGGTGAAGGGTTTTGCCCTGTTATTAGATTATAGGCCTTTGGAATCCACTGGGGTGTTCCTTTGCTACCTTCCGGCGGAATTTCTAGCAAAGTAAGCTTTGGCCTACTTCCACCGTAGCGCGTGTCTATAGGTTTGAGTGTACCTGTATTCGAGGGCCTAATTGTGCTTGACGCTGCCCTATTAGATTTTACGGGAGTGTGTGTGTTTTGGCCTGCTTGGTTTTGTGGGGTAGGTAATAACACTTTTCCTAATCCCCGTGTACTGTGTGGTAATGCCTGGTCAAAATGTTCGTGCGTATATCGTGCATCCTGAGGGACTAATACCGGTGTTCGCCTTCGTTCTGGCAAATTTGCCCTTTGAACTGGCGGTAAAGGTCGCTTAATGGCTTGTGTCTGGCCTAGCAATGTGGTGGCGTGTAGTCTGACCGCTTTTCGGCCTGTGGCCACGGCCGACTCCTGCCAATGTGTTAGCCTATCTGTGTACGTGTATGTAGGCTTTATGTACTGTAGGGCGGGCTCTACGTCGTCTGCCCATGACGTGGTTACGTCCCTTTGTTTTCTTGTCATATCGTGTGTGTTTAATGGCCCTGGCTTCAACTCCCTCTCGTCCCTTTGTTCCGAGGGGATTGTTCTAGGCTCGGCCCCTCGGTTTGGCAAAATTGCCTTCCGATCCGGAGCTGAAGGACGTGTGTTTGTGTTAGGTTTATTTTGTAGTAAGTTGGAGCCTAACCTGGCCGTCTTCTTGACTGTGGCCACGGCGAACTCCTTCCATTGTGTGGCAGTACGTGGCGAGAGGGACATCCTCGCAAATTGTCGAGTCAGCGTATCCACGCTTATGTCCTCTCTCGGGTGGGCTGGTGGCCCTACCATGAACTCAAAAATGGCCTTGTTGGCTTGGAGCTCACGGTATTTGTCCCAAATTTGGGTGTACTGCCTTATTGAGGCTCATGGCCTGCTTGCAAATTACTGTATTAATGTATTAATGTTTCTGTGCTCTATATTGTCCCGACTTTTGTTTGGAGTGCCCGTATTTGTGTTTGCCGGCTTTGTATGTGCCTCTGGCATCTGAACAATAATGTTAATAATATTGGCGTACCTCTATTGCCTCTATGGCTTGCAATCTCTGCCTGAGGTGCCATTCTGACTGCAGTGTATGGGACTACAATAAGAATACTAAAAAAAAAATCTGTGCGTGCTTGACAGTGTATTCTTATATTTCTCTGATTCTGTATGGGGCTAGGGGGTTGGTTTATTAAGAATTTCCCCTGTGTAGCTAGTTTGGAGCACACAAAAAAAATGGTGCTTTTTGTCTGGGGGAAAAAAATTTCACTATTCGCTTGGCTTTTTGCGGTACGGAAGGGGTCGTTTTACCTACGAGGGCTCGTTGGTTGAGTCCTGTTCTCTATGCGTAGTACCCCGCCTCCACCAGTGTTTTAGATCCCTTATTTGGGGGTGGATCTAAAAGGGAGAGTTGTTGTACTAATTTATAAGGTGGTGCCTAAAAGGGTAGCTTCCCTTGTCAGGGTAAGCTGACCAGTGTAGAGTGTTGTGGTGTGCTAGGAACTAGGGGGCGTTCCTATAAATAATGTAGTAGTGTTTGAAGGGACGGGACCCACTGCAAAGGGTCGCTGTGCTAGTCGCTCAGCTGACTGCTTATTATGTAATTGAATCTGCTTGTATCAGCCGAGTGGCACGCGCTGCTTGCTAGCAGCCGAGTCGGCTCGGGGAACACAAAGGTACCTGAGTTAGCGCTATTGGGCTACCGTCTGTCACGTCTTACCGTGACGGGAGTAAGGAAGGGCGTTGGGATGTAAAAAGGCGTATAAACAGTAAAGCGTGTGTAGAGTGTGGACCAAGTGTTTTATTGGTCTGTGATTCTGAGTGTGAGTCCCTTGCAGGGAATGAAATTATGTTCACAATGTAATACAAGTTGTGGGTTACAGGTTACATAAGTAGGAACTCTGAACACGATTGACTGACTCACCTCGGTTGACACCAGCGTAGCCTCGGGCCGTCTCGATGAAGCACTGACAATGGAGAGATCCTTTGACCTCATTAGGATGCCTTCTTATACTCTCTGGCGCTATGTTGTCAGCAATGTGTTGGCCCAGTTACTAGTATGTAGGTATGTGTAAGCATTGTGCAAGGACTGAGCTGCTTCTTAGAGTGGCAAGCTGTCCCTGCTAAGTTTTATGGATGTTGGGCCGGCTTTCCAAGGGTTGCCATTTAGGGGATTTAGCCAGATGACGGGGGGATGGACTCCAAGGGGTGCATACCCCTGGGAGGCTGTACATTATTATGAATTATTAATGTAAAAGGAAGGAAGGATGCTTGTAGGTTTGGGTGTCCGTTAATCTCACGATCTTGATCCACGGTACCTCACATTAACGTGGAATGCGAACCAAAGGACATGGCATTTCAATTCGAAAATCTCACATGTATTGACCGGGAATCAAACCCGGTCTACCTTGGTGAGAGACTAACAGCTTGACCGCTGCGCCACAAATGTGACAGTAGCATATCTCCAATTCAATCTATACATTCATCATAGTACCATTATGAAAATGGAGAATGTCCAAGCTGTTTAGTATACGAGTAGGATAACATGTCAGATGTTAAACATCTTATGCGACTACTGTAAGTCTCGTATCTTTTTATCCTTCTAGAAATGTACTGAATAAAATACTGTAATACATAATTAGTATCAAATGGTTTATAGATATGGCAGAAAACGCTAATGAAATCATTTTTTGCAAGACAAAATATTGTGAGTTATACTAAACCAGTTGTAAACCATGTGCAATTGTTCGGCATCTGTGGCGTGCTGATAGCGACCTGGTCTCATAGTCTGGAGGTTCATGGATCAAATCCCAACAGATTCAATTTTTTTACTTCGTTTTTTTTTTGTATTATTGATTTATAACTACTCACATGTATAGTATGTATTTGCAATCGAAAATGTTATAACACCACATATTTCAACACTCGACTACAGCGATTGAAATTCGTTGTCCTTAGTCCGCGGTAGAGTCTATTGTTGTTATTTTTTTGTTGATTCTTTAGGGGTTTTGCGACATCATGGTCTTGTATCCCCGTGTACTTGAGTGTGTGTAGAAGTTGTTGATGATGATGATAACTGTTGATGTTGTTTTAAGGGGACTAACATCTAGGTTATCGGCTCCAAATTATCTGGGTGATAGCAAAAATGACAATGAAATGGAAACCAAAACGAAAGTTAAGTGAGACTGAAAATACTTACAAAATGGAACTCAGATTGAAACAACTCACAAAATGTAGAGTGGAAATACTTACAAAAGGAATAGAGTTAAAAATACGCTCAAATGTAGTTTGGGTTCAAATACGTACAAAATGCCATGTAGATTCAAAATACTTACAAAATGCAATTGAAATTCAAAATACTTACAGTACAACATGCAATTCAGACTGAAAATATGTACAAAAGAAAGTTCTGCTGCCATGAGAGTTTCGCACAATTCAAGCCGGGGTAAAGCTAAATATATGGATCGTTTAACTCACTTACGTGGTATCCTAGAGCCATTCTGATTCAGAAAGACAAACGTGCACTTCTTTAGCTTGAACTCTTTCCTTCTTTATTCATGTCAGAAGTATCAAATTTTCATTCAAATATTTAAACAAGATGTTCAGTAAAGAACATATAGCCTACTTTCTCCTAAATGCATGGGTATTGTTATAACTCTTTGTCCTTTTCAAGGAGTATAATTGAATGTTGGTTGTAGTAGCTTGTTGAAATACAACGTGCTATACGGTTATTAAACATGAATATGAGGTGCCCTTTGCTAGTGCTACCTCTGTAAAAAAAAACATTCAATTCGGTTTCACCGTGTTTGAATTTCTAGGGGGAATTGATTTGCACACATACATGGCCGCTATCTGCAAACGTTTGGGCTGATGACCTTGTAGTTCAGCCAAAAGATGCTTTCCACAAAAAGGTATGTTGTTGCAAAATTTGGTAGAGATCAAATGATTTGGTTGGTCGTAATTTGATTTAAGCTTTTAATATTTGGGCGGCCACCATTCCGTTTCCGTCAACATGGCTGTGATATAAAATATGACACTGAGGTGCCCCTTGCTAGTGCTACCACTGTACCAAATTTCGTTCACTTCGGTTTCACCGTTTTTGAAAAGATAGGCGGAATCGATTTGCACACATCCACGGCCGCCATCTGCAAATTCTTGTGATGATGACCTTGTAGTTTGGTCAAATGATTTATTTATACATAAAGGTATAATGTTGAAAAATTTGGTAGAGATCAGATGATTAGTTTGGTCGTAATTTGATTCAAGATTTCTACATTTGGGTGGCCGGCATTACGTATTCGTCTAGATGGCGGCGATATAAAACATGACACTGGAGTGTCCTTTGCTAGTGCTACCTCTGTACCAAATTTCGTTCAATTCGGTTTCAATGTGTTTGAATTGATAGGAGGAATCGATTTGCACACATACATGGTCGCCATCGGCAAACTATTGGACAGATGACCTTGTAGTTTAGTCAAACGACGCTCGCCATATAAGTATATGTCTGTTAGGTAGTCAGCCCGAAGGCTGGTTGGATCCTCAAAAAGTACCGCCGTTACGTTATGTGAGTAGATACCCACAAAAACCCAAGGCAGCGCTATTTTGAGGCGTTCTAGGCAAGAAGAGGAGTGAGGTAGTTTGCCGTTGCTTTCCTCACTGAGTCAGTACAGTAGTCCTAACCCTATGAGTAGAACCTTTCACAGCATTCACAGGCACTGACTGTGCCCCGAATGCCATTACTAAGCACCACCCATACCTCAGTAGCTTCCATATAATCACAGCCATGAGTGAGACTGAGACATCGGTGAAAAGCCACCTTTTACTCTAGCCTGTGCCAACTGACAAATGCAAATGTACTGTATTCATCAAGAGATGGCAAACAGGCCAATAAGTATATGTTGTTGCAAAATTTGGTAGAGATCGGATGATTAGGTTAGTCGTAATTTGATTTTAGCTTTGAACATTTGGGTGGCGGCCATTACTTTTCCGTCAAGATGGCGGCAATATAAAACATGACACTAAGGTGTCCTTTGCTAGTTCTACCTCTGTACCAAATTTCGTTCAATTCGGTTTCACCGTGTTCGAATTGATAGTGGGGGACAGACATTCAGAGTACACACACCCACACTCACACACACACTGAGACAGACACACAATTTTTAGCCCTGTGTGGATCTCATAAGTCTACTTTCATTTTTTGAAACAATCGAAGTAGGCTAAACCGGATATGAATACAGGATATAGGATTTCTACCATACATATATAAAGGTCTATTATACAAACAAATCAAATATTGAGCAACAAATTTGAGAGCTAGATGATTTTTGCCCAGTATTGGGTGACGTCAATAGTGCTGGAGGGGGCTACAATCAAATCTTTCACAGTGCACTTTGAAGGACATAAGTCACACTGACATAAATATTGGATTGTCTGATGCTCTCCACAGTCACAGAGTGATGAGACGCTTGATAAACCCCACTCCCGAAGATTTACTCTTGTTCTGCCGACTCCTGTACGGAGTTTGTTAAGGGCTTTCCAAGTTGTCTACTTCTCCTGGTTTCCACATGGAAGACTTTCCTTCGGCCCCATCCAGTTGGAAAAGTGGTTAGTTCTTTATTTCCACATCTTGATCCTAGCATTCTCTGTATTCCCTTGAAGCTTAACTGATGTGCAGAGAAAACACTTTCTAGATTTCAGCCTCCGTGTGGCTGGATGGTATCCATAGAGGGGATGTGCTTCTGAAGTAGATGATTGGAGTCTGTTAGCTGCTACCTCCTACGAATCTCACCAGGAGCAATACCAGCTAGAATTTGGATCTTCTCAATAGGTGTTGGTTTTAAGCATCCTGAACTGAAATAAATAGGGATGGAAATAAAGAGACGCTGTGATTTCTAATTGTCTAGTGCCCATCAAACATGCACCGCTCAGTATCAGTAATTATCTTCTCTCAAGACCGGTTCTATTTCCTAAACACATCCTATAACATTCAGAAAGGCAACTCAACTTTTACTTGGTGCTCTACATAAAGGACATCAGAGCAATAAGATTTCACAAAGTGATTAAATGATAAAAATCCGGATCTTGTAAAGAATGTTACAGTACATTAACAGCGGTTGGTAATTGTCACTGTTCTGTAATTACTAAAATTGCGAACTTAATTCTGGAAACATTTGTTCTGCCCCCGTTTTTTCGTCACGCTACAATGGGCCTGTCGCCGTAGGGGTGCGTGCAGCGCGATTAGGAGGAGTCTGTGTCCTCAATACTGTGTACTCAGTGGTTGTCCCAGGGCAGAATAGGCTCTGCAAATTAAATGGTGGGATGACACATGCTTCTCAAGTTCGTAAAACAGGATTTAAAAAACCTTGTAAAAAGCAAACAGAAGAATGTGTCCTTACTTATAGATAAAAGACTGTTTCTGCTCAGCATTTTCGCGTAGATAAAGCAGTTATCGGCTCGAGAGTTAGCAAACTTGAGGAGCATCCTTGCAGAAAAGTTATTAGTCGAAAGTTAATGGTCCCTTTTAACTACTGAGGCCTTACGAAACAACATAAACATTTCTATATGTTCATATAGCTTTACGTGATCCGTTATTTATCAAGTGGTGTAAATCCATTTATAAAATGTTTGGATATTTAAAGAATCGTAGTTCACTACAACAAGCTTTAAAAATCACAGATTGAGCTTGATGACGTTTTACAATTAGTGGTACCGGTAGTCATATTTTCACGCCTATTAAAATACTGGAAATTTATTTTATTCATATTGTTCAATATTGCTTCATACCAGAGATGGACAAACAGTCGATCGCAGTCTATCGGTCGATCGTGGACGCATGAGTTGTAAATCGCATTATTTTATAGGGGATCTAATGACACTAATAATAATAATAATAATAATAATAATAATAATAATAACTCTTCAAAGTAGTCTATCAATATTGAATCTGCATTCGCAGATATATATTGAACTAAAGAAGGCAGTTCTGTTAAACACCTGCCACATTGTTAGGAAGTTCCTTGGTGACAATACCCTGGTCGAATACTCACAAGGCTCGATGATTCAGATGGAAATTTTGCTCATCCTATAAATGAAGGAGACTCGTGAAGACTGCGGGCACGACATGGATGTACAGTAATGTGAAGTCTCTGAACAGTGTAATCTAGAAACGTACCGAACCAGGCTTTAACATAAAATATAGCCGGTATTTGCCATGATAATGATGTCAAACAATAAATAATAATAATAATAATAATAATAATAATAATAATAATAATATCGTATGGCTTCGGATGCTGGGTGCAAGCTTTTTTATTTAACGCCCACGTGGCAGCTTCCGTGTCGAATATTTTCGTTCCTTGGAACACTATGAAAGTCAAGGAGGTTAGATATCTAAACTCCTTGACACTACTACAGCGCTTTCTAGTAGAGAAAGGAGGAATTTTGTGTTGGCGGAAAATCCCAAGATTAATTTTGCCATTATGAACACGGCCTACTGAATTCAAATGGGTTCTTTAACATGCCAACATCGTATGATATGCGTGCCAAGATTTTTGTTGCCTTCCAAAAATCACTTACCACGGCCAGGATCGAACCTGCAAGCTTGGGGGTTGGTAGTCGGACACGATAACCACTCACCCACCGTGGCAAACTAATAATAATAATAAATATGAAAGCGAGGATTGGATGAAATCTATCGAAGTATTGAGAAAATCACAGATTCCATCAGAAAAAGGAGACTGACATTTTAATAGCTTAGGCTTTCACGGCCGGCGTTCATAATTAAGTACATGTTTTTCGGGTGTGTACTTAATTATGACATTTCAATGTTCACACGTACAGAATGCATGACAATAGGCTTACAAAGAACATTTTAAACCCAGCATTTTCTCTGAGAAACCAGAACAATTGGCTGGTAGAAATGACACAAGAGCTAAAAGAAGTTAGTATTAGCGAAGAAAACATTCATAATAGACCACAATTTAGAACCCTAATAAACAGACACAAATTTACTAAGAAAGCTACTATTATGCGGGCCCGACGCAAATCAGTTTGGCAGGGGCTATAATCTTGCTTATATGTTCAAACGCACTTTATAGATAAACTAGCGGACCCGCGCGAGAAATCTCGCATGTTCATAAACCACACTTTCCCCAATACGTTAATAATGAGAGACTTAAGGAGAAATGTTATGTTTTTATTTCAACCAAATGATTATAGAACAATATTTACATTTCAGTTAGAATTCCAAGTTCTACGTTCCTAACTTAAGAAGGCAATCACTGAAAATTGGATCATCATAATACTCACAGGTTATTCGATATTTATGAAATTATACGATTTGAGTACTCATTCCTTTGATTTACTGTTTCTGAAATCCATGAAAAATGATAAAGGAAAGAACTCAGGATGTTAAAATTACATGAAACAGGCGTCACAGCAGCCAAAATGTGAAGTGGACAGCAATTTATTATGGAGCGTATTTTCCTACCGCAACAGTATCTGCAAAGCGTGCACTTCGTACGTTTTTTAAATCATTTCTTAAAGAAATTATATATATTTATGAAATTAGAGTGCAATTCATCACTGCTAATGTCTATTCTCTTTTGTTTGAATGCTCATTTGTCACGATCGGTCGCTTGTGAGCACCGCAGGAGGGATCTATACATATCTGTTGGTTTTTGAAGAAATTCAAGATTTTTCCTGTACTATTGAGACGATTTGCAAGATTTTGGTACAACCACACCTTCTACCTCCCTCTGGTTTAGGAGCTTGAGTTTTGTGAAACATACACCTTAGCTTATTATACTGTATAATAAGATACTGTAATTGCTAATAATTTTTTTTTACGAGGGACTGTGGAAAATCTTCAAAAGACACTTGTGAAGGGTCTGCACTCCACAGTAGTGAGGGATTCTTACCCACTAAAAACCACCTCCCTTTTCCCACGATGCGTTCATCACCCCGGAGCCGCTCTCGCATTACTTCAGGGTGATGTCGTGCTTACTTAGTCTTTCAGACTTCTTCTTTCTTCATTTCTTCTTAAGGACGTTCGTACGCTTCCAGATCCCGCTTTTTCTGGCGAAAGACATCCTCCACATATACTGCTACCTCATGCCATGATTGCTGATAATATTAGTAATAACAATACCAATATTAATAATAATACTGCTAATAATAGTAATAATAATAATAATATGGAATATTGGATTTCACTGTCAAGTAGGCTTAATTAAACTTCATCATATCTTGTATGATTTTGGCGTGCCTGTTCCATGATTTCTCAGGCGTTTGAACGGTTGGCACTGAAAGCCAATATTCCATCTGTGGTTACCTCTGTAGGAAGGAGATAACGTTGTGGGAACTGTTAATTCACCATCAAAGAAGTGAGATGCGCTTCACATAGGACGTAATGCGAGGTCTACTACCCCAGCGGCGGTCCGGGCAGGAGCACCAAGAGCCCAATGATGAGCCTGACTTGGTGCATCTAGGCCAGTGGTTCTGAACCCGGAGAAGTCTACGGACCACTCAGCGTGAAATTGAATCATGTACGGACAACCCCTCATCCCCCCTCCCCTCAACCCCCTCCCCCCTGAACCCCTCTCCCCCATACACCTTATCAGTTGTAACCCTTCCTAAATAACCCTTATTTTAAAGATATTTCAATTCAAACCCTGATAGTCATCGCCGCGAATACATTCGGACAATTTTCGTTCAATGCACATCGTTTTCGAAATCCCCATTTATTGGCCACTTTTTATAGGTGCTGGTGGACCCTTTTCACGTGTGGATCACTCCCGAGGCACTCGCGGACCACAGGTTATAACCACTGATCTAGGCGAAACCCCGCAACAGACAAGCCGAAAACCGGAAGGGTTTGCTGGAGTTTAAAATAAGTTAATTTTTCGCTACTAATTTCAAGCTCTGAATCGACGCGACAACAGTGACTGATTGAACGATCTTGCGACAGCGTGCTTCCCTCACTGCTTCAATCGGCCACACACTCGTCAGACAGTTCTTTGGAAACAACATACGGCGTAGGCCTGTTTCACAACGAGTTGAACACGCGCCTGTTACAAACGTTGTCTTTACGTAGATATCTGCATAAACTTGGTACGGTAAAAGCTTATATAAATTTTAATCCAGTGATATCTAATTTATCTCAATTGTTTTCATAACCTCCAGATGGTGGCTGTGCGAAATTTTAAAATCTTGTTCTTATTTCTTGTGTGCTAATTATGAGATTGACGTTTGAATAATAAACCTACGTAATAATCTTCATCTAATAGTACATAACTCTATGGCCAACATATGTAAAAATCCAACATGGCGACCATCCGACGGTTCTGTATATCTACGAATCTATTACAGCAATAAAACTGAAATTTTATATGTTGATATAGGCAGTTAACATGAGTAGGATATATGAAAATAGGCTATTTAGTCCTTCACGGAACTACTTGCTTTTACTTGCAGTTCGACGAATCAACTGACACAGAGGACACATCCCAATTAATCCTGTTCATAAGAATGGTATTCCCTGATCTGCGTTCCAAAGAAGAGTTGTTAACAATGGTCCCTCTGAAAGTAACTACCAACATTTCGTTTGATTTCCTAAGGAAAAAGTCCTCTCTCTTTGGAAACTGGTGTGCGTGGGGTGCCAGCCATGGTTGGAGAGAATATCGCACTTAGCAAAAATGAACCCTCAGAAGCTCTAATCATCTCCGACTTACTCAGCATTCTCACAGCATTACAGACACCCGCTGCTTGTAGATATTTGAACTTCCATCAGATCAACATTGTCAGCAAAATCCCTCACAACTCGGTAATACCGTCAACTTAGTATGGGTTCTAGCACATGTCATAATGGACACGTTGATAAGTTAGCCATGGAAGATGGCCACAAGAACTTCCCCATATACCGACCAGACTACCTTCCACTCTTTAAACACAGAGCTCAGTAATTCTGGATTGAGGGATGGAGCACCTCTAAGCTTCAACGTTGTCGCCATTATGCTATCGTTCAGCTCCTTCTTCGGACAACGCTGTGGTTCTCCAAATGGAATTCCAACAGACGATACATTACGTCTCTTGTTAGAATGCGGGTTTCCGCCCTTTAAAACAACAATAATCAGAATGCGATTCAATTACAAAAGATTTTCGAGCCATTTTGCGTTGGATTGGTGTCCTGGATTCTCCATACTGTTTTCAGTCATGCCATCAACAAAATGTCATCCGCATATTATACATTCGTCTGCTTGGACTTGTTTATTACTGTACCTCCCAAGCCATCAGTCTGTTCTTGTTCCCTGGAGCTTGGAACAACTGGTTGGGGGATACAAGTGGGGAGGTGTGATCAGCACGCCGCCCAGGCAGCCTCACCTACAAAGCGAGCAGGGGCCTCATGAGGGATGGGAAGGGATCGGAAGATTGGAAGGGATAGGCAAGGAAGAGGGAAGGAGGCTGCCGTGCCCTTACAGTAGGTACTGTACCCGTATTACCTACCAATACCTGTTGAAATCCCACGATGGCAGCTGGATCGTACAATCCGAAAATCCCCGGCTAGAAAAATCCAGATTCTACCAAAAAGTAGAATGGGATAATAGAGCACAAGTCATTCCCAACAAGATGGCATCAAGAAAGACCATAGAAAAAATTATTTAAACTCTCAGAGAACACAAGATTCCAGTAAAATAAATATCTCAAGAGTGTGGGAAACTCCATAAAACACCCAGCGATGGCCTTCTTAACGCAACTTTACATCACCATGATAAAACATCACGCCATAAGGATTAAAGTCAGATAACAAAGTTTATTCACAAAATGACATTACATGGGAAGCAATGTCTATCAAAGAAAGAAAATCCTCACTGAAAATCATCGAGAAAATCGATGGAATAAATGCAGCACACCGTCCCATCGGACCTGCCGGTGTTGATATCCTAGTCACTTATATGCACCAGAAATATGTACAACCATAATGATCCAAGAACAAGAAAACCCTAGTGGATCATTCACATAGACATTCCATGTTTGAAGTCACCGCATGTTAATTATAAGTTTCATATTTACGAATGTACATTTTCATGTACCTTTAAGTGTATCCGCAATTGACTTAACACTATCATCATCCAGATTTGCATCATTCTGTATTCAATTTCGTTGAGTTTAATTTAGTAATTCGACCAAGCATTGAAGCTAACACGAAATATGCATTCAAAAATCATTACAAATATATATAGGGATGACTAAAGTATCCTTGCTGGCATTGATATTAAAACTTTCAATTTGGAATCAATAAGTATTTTCCAAACAACAACTTTCAACTGTGCTTCGAATATTATCATTCACAAACATTCTATTACTGCGTAACTCCACTCTGATACAGTTCAATAACTACTTAAAGTCATACGTGAGATTCACGTTCCATTCGTAAATGAATTTATACCACAAACATTGAAATTCTTCACACAATTGGCTCTCAATAGCACATTATAACACGTACTTCAACAAGTACTTTATCATAAATACCAACTAATATCCACAGATATTCATACTCAAATAACACCTTCAAGGTGCCCAGTAAACCCTATTACACTTATCAAGTTTCATAATAACTATCGCACATAATATCGTGTCGATCAAAATTACAGTATTTAACATCATTGCACTCTGTTTAAATCATTAAATGTAGATTACTAATAAAAATTCCATTGGAATAGAAAAGCTTTGCCTTACAAAAAGATGCTCTTCGTCACGTATTTTAGTAAAAATACTCATCCACTCTCAAATTATTCATTGGGAATCATGTCGAAAAAACTGAATGTTCATCAGAAATAAATTCTCATTGCAAATATAATACAACATTGGAGATCACTCAATTCTAACTCCAGAAATTCTCCATGCACACAATATACGTGGAATTCATAAGAAGTGAAAATGATTAGACTAACTGAGACCCTCCTTCACTCAATTGAACTCAAAAATATCAACAATGATTTCTACACCATGTATCCAGGTAACATCACGGGTTAGGCGACTGTTGATCCATTGGAAATCACTGCTAATATAAGTCTTTCAAGAGAGTAAAGAATGCTCCCAAGAAATGAGTAAGATCAAAACTTCTCATCAAATCTAAATTCCAACAACTAAATTCATGAGAGTGATATTCAGTGATAATTTCAGAACAAATAACTTTGAGCCTCAACGCAGATGGAAACCTTCATTTCGAGATAACACTCGAAAAGTTCATCAAATTCCTAACAGTGTTCAAAAATAATTACATGTTTAATTAATCTTCATGGCAAATACGTATTTCTTCCACATAACGAGTTTCTTCTTAACATTTAAAAATATTCGTAGCAAATAACATTTAATTTCAAAACGAGAAATATTAATCTTTAATTAATTTCAAAAATCAAAACCGAAGAATGGATGCATTCGTTATTCGAATCAAAATCCGATTGAAAATGAGGCCAGTCACGAAGCAGACATCGAACCTGAACACCACCTCAATCAAACTAATCGAAAAGCAAGAATGGCAATCATGTTTAATCTAGAATACCTTATTATGCGACTACTAGAAAGATTGACTTGCTTCTACCTTTCGACGATTCTTGGAGGTGGCATATAATGGATATTCATGCCCTGGTCTCAAATTCCAAATCATACTGTGGTACAGTTTGTCCATCCAGCCTTCCAGGACTCAAACTGGGGAACCTCTCACGTTCTCCAGGCTCCAACCTCGAAATTGGACTCCCACACCACAGTAGTAATGGCCTCCAACATTGTGTTGTAGACCCCGTCTCGCTCGTATGAAGTTCGTCATCTCGTAGTAGCGTTTCAGCACTCGGATATCACCATGGATTATATCCATTTTCCCCGTGGTTTTAAGAATACTAAGATTCATGTCCGAAATGATTCGTTTGGCATCGTAAGCGCATCTGAAATTTGTAGGCAGCAGTAGTTACTTACGAAGTATTCATGCCTATGCTCGGTAAGTAGTGTTCATGTTAACGTTTAGCCTGCCATGGCTATCAATTCCAATTTCATTGTAACTATTCCTCCCGACGTCTTATGCGTGAACATGACGTGAAATATGAGAAATATATTTATGGTAGAAGTTCTTTCGTTGCAAACTGTGTTTAAAGTTACCATCATAGCTAATATTATCAGCTTGAAACATGAAATTACAAGTCCTTTGTAGCGTAGCATCAGCAAGCGTTGCTTCTTATTGGTATCAATGCGCGTTTACTAAGTTCCAAAGTAAGTGTTCGTATACGCAATCTTCACAAGATTGATTTAAAAAAACATATCGATCATCATCTCCGGCACACGTTTTATAAATGTACTGATCACTCCCAAGGTAGATGTGAATCGAACCGAGACGCTTTAAGATCTAATTCTTCTTCAGAGACAGCAGCTTACAGGTAAACACCGTTTCCCCCACTCCGGTGCATCGGAAGTCGATGTAAATCACATAAGCATACTGATTAATACAACTCCTGCCTCACAGAACGTTTATCTCAACGAAGATACAATTATCGTATAAACATTATGCTATTAAAAGATGACATCTTATGTAGAATATACTGCACAAAAAGCTCTCAATTTAATATAAACAGTATAATAATGTCTTAGGTGAGCAGTTCGATATGTATATTCATATTATCGATCGCTATTGACCTGCGCTAGAAGCTCATCTGTCTTCGTGTATGTCCGCCGACACCTTGAAATGTCCGCCGGAATTCGGCGATCTCGCATACTACAAACACAGCTGCGAGTGACGTAATAGATGCCTGGCTGCCTATCATCTCACAGAGTTGTAATGCAGCGCTCGAAAATATATTGAAACCAGGACTATAAAATAACGGTACAGTACCATACCGGCATTTGCGCGAAGACGAAGTAGGAAACCACGGAAAACCACTTCGAGGATGGCTGAGGTGGGAATCGAAACCCCTCTACTCATTTGGACCACCCGAGACTGAGTAGAGCCCGTTCCAGTCCTCATACCACTTTCAAATTTCGTGGCAGAGCCGGGAATCGAACCCAGGACCTCCTGGGTTGCAGCTGATCACGCTGACCACTACGCAACGGAGGCGACCATGTAAATGGTCGATGGACTAAAATGAAAGATACGGACGTGTACACAGTAATCGATAAGTTCGCCGATGCTGTACGCAGGAGACGATTGAATTTCTATTGTCACATTTTCTGAATGGATGACACTAGACATGCAAAAAGAATTGCTTGATATAATAAATTCAAAGAAGGTCAAAATCCAGTTGGTTTGAAGAAATCAAGCAGGCCTTGAAAGAAATAAACATCACAGAAGATACCATCAAGAATCGCAAGTCCTTTGGAACTCTGGTTGCAAAGCACCCTTTCACGGAGAAATCTAAAAAGACCACTGGAAAACAATGGATAGTAGAACGCAAGAAACAGCATAGAGTGTTCATGAAGAGATTCTGGGAGGAGAAGAAGAAGGAAAAGCCATCAACCCACGTTAGTAGTAAGTTTGTACGGGTTCAGCACCCTCCTCCTCATCACCCTCCTCACAAGATGGCGGCGGTGTGATATATATCGAACGCTTGGTCGGATTTTGACAAATGAGGTGTTGTTGAACTCGGGCTGACACCCCCTTTCCATTAGACAGCATATTTCCACCCCAAAATTAAACCTACCCCTACTAGAGGGTGAAACTGTAATTTTTTCGAGAATCTCGCTTTCCAAGTGCAACATGTGGGAGTTTGAATGCTAATATAAAATTAAACGTTGTCCCACACAAGAGACATGTGTACGGTGGAAAGCCACTATGGTTTAACATTTTTGTTTTTTGTTTTTACGCACTCACTCATAGCTTTTGTAAGAGGGAGGGCTTTTTAAAGATGGTGGCTATAGTGTAACCTAACCTAACCCAACCCACGAGGGGTGATCAAAACGTTTTCCAAGCGACGCTTATCGATAGGCAAACCAATAATCAAAGAGGGGCATGTCAGACCTTGAGGCGATAGCCCATTTTGATTGATCACAGTTGATTTGTTCCTTTGGACTGGTCCCTGTGGACTAGCCCCTGTTTGACAGGTCCTTTTTGACAGGTCCTTTTTGATGGGTCCCTATTGACAGGTCCTTGTGGACGGGTCATTGTTGACGAGTCCCTGTGGACGGGTCATTGTTGGCGAGCCCTTGTTGATAGGTCCTTGTGGACAGGTCATTGTTGACGAGTCCCTGTGGACGGGTCATTGTTGGCGAGCCCTTGCTGATAGGTCCTTGTGGACGGGTCATTGTTGACGAGTCCCTGTGGACGGGTCATTGTTGGCGAGCCCTTGTTGACGGGTCATTGTTGACGGGTCCCTGTGGTCGGGTCCCTGTGAACGGGTCCCTATTGACCAATCCCTTTGGACTGGTCCCTTAGGACTGGCCCATGTATTTATTCAAATTGTGCCAAAGGGCCTAACTACATTTGTGTGTAAGGCAGTGTGTTGAACTGACGTTGTTCACCAGTCCTTACTACTACAATCCGATAACGATATGAAAGGAAAGTGACGAAATACATGTGAACACGTGTGAGATGACATTATTATTACCGACCCCCTTGTGAAAACAACATGTAAGCTAACAAGTCACATCCTGTTTTGGTTTGTATAAGTGTAAAACTTGGTAGATAGAGGACATGTCAAGGCCTAAGTGCAAAACTTGGTGGATGAATATGTTCTAGTGCTAGGGTTAATGAACACATCCTAGTACACGGGGCACATGCAATTTAAGGACAGGCCAAGGAACCTAAGTTGGTGGATGGATGTGTCATTTGTAGTTGAAAGAGAATAATGCACATTCTTAGGATGTTAAAACTGAGGAGATGGTACGTGCAGTAAACCGACTTGTTATTTCCTGTGTCATATTGCTGACATGGCAGAGAGCGCACAGTTCTGTTGCTATGACTAACGCTGCAGTCATTTAAAACCGCAGGTGTTCATCAAGACAATGGGTGATGATCATGCAAAGTCAGCAGTAATCTGATACCGCACAGGTGTTCCTAGTGCACTCTGGACTGGCAGATGTACAGGAAAGGAATTGCAATGATCAGCAAAAAACTGCTGACACGAGTGATGTAAGCTTATATAAGGGAGGTGTCATATATTTCCCTACTGTCTGTCTTTATTACTCGTTACAAGTGAACAGTGCTCTATTACTGCTAAACATTTGCAAAAGCCTTTTTGGTGGAAAATCTTTAAATTATTTTGCAAGGTAAGTACTTATTATTAATGGATTGTAGTCTTTTATTACTAATCGATGTTCAAGTTATTGATTGGAATGTATTTATTGATTGATTTATTTATTTGTTTACAGATAATTGGCGTACCTGTAGGTTAGCAGATTCCTGTACCTAGTTCAGTCAGTGACAGCAGTTGATAAATTATTAAAGGTAATAATAACTTCTAATAACTTTTAAACAGCTAGAGCTATATTTTCCAATGTTCACTGCTAGATGTCAATGACAATGGTTTATTTGACAATTAAAGTTGGAACTACTTGACTATGATGTGTGAAGCTAAATTTGTAGGTTAGATTTGATTAACACTCTATTAAGTTCCAACGTTCGCTGCTAGGTGTCAGTGACAATAATATTTGTTAACCAATGTTGGAACTACTCGACAATTATGTGAAGCTGAATTTGTAGGTTATATTTGATTAACGCATTATCAAGTTCCAAGTTCACTACTAGGTGTCATGGTACCTGGTAACTTAGGTTGGAACTACTCGACAATGGTGCGAAGATAAATTTGTAGGTTAGATTTGATTAACGCTTTATTAAGTTCCAACGTTCACTACTTGGTGTCAGTGACAATGGTACCTGGTAACTAAAGTTGGAACTACTCAACAATGGTGTGAAGCTAAATTTGTAGGTTAGATTTGATTAACGCTCTATCAAGTTTCAATGTTCACTGTTAAGAGCCAGCAACAGTGCCATATTTACTAACTAAAGATGGAACTATGCGAAAATGGTGTGAAGCTAAATTTGTAGGTTAGATTTGATTAACGCTCAACTCCGAATGTTCACCGCTAGGTGACGGTGATAGTGACATATCTGTTAATCAAACTTGGAACTACTTAACAATTGTGTAAAGCTAGGTTTGTAGGTTAGATTTGATTAACGCTCTATCAAGTTCTAACGTTCACCACTAGGTGTCAGTGACAATGGTATCTGATAACCAAAGTTGGAACTACTTGAAATTAGACTTGCTGAGAGTCCACAGACGTTTAATTAAAATACTCTACTATGACCATTGGCTGTAATTTAATTAACATATTTTTCTTTTAATTTGTTTTATTTTTATTAATATTTATGATTTCATTCTTTTATAGGTAATTTGGAAAGTGATTGATAATCATTATGTTCAAGTGTAGTGATAGTAAAAAGCAGTTTTCAAGACCTGACAACCTTCAACGTCATGCAAGTACAAAACATAATCTTAAAATGTTTGTGTGCAGTTATTGTACTACCACATTTAACAGACAGGATAATCTTGCACGTCATGTAAATTTAATACATGTTAGTTCAGCACCATTTTCGTGTTCATTTTGTGATCTTGGTTTTTCTGCTGTAAAGCGATATCAATCCCACATGGTTGAAGTGCATGGAGAACAACAGGAATTAAAAACTGCAAAACCATCGACTTTCACGGAACCTTTAAACAAATGTGATGCTCAAAAGCGTAAACGTTCTCAAGATTGTGAAAATAGTTGTGCAACAAAAAGAAAGAAGAATGGTGAACCTTCGATAACGCATTGTGATGTATGTAATATTGATATACCTTCTTCAATCATCCATGGACATTTACGCAGTATTCATCATAAAAATAACGCTTGCCATGAAAGAAATTCTGCGAATATTCAACAAATTGGTAGTGCGTTTAAAAGTCGAATTGCTAGTTACAGTGAAGAAAAAACTCAAAGTATTGAAACATTTTTACAGAATGTTCAACCTAGTGTGTTTGACTTGATAGATAATGTTTTAGTAGAGCATAAAACATTTAAAATTAATTTTGAACTCTTTGGGTTAAATGTAAAAACTGGGAGTGAAGGTGAAATTACAGATATCAAATCCTTTAATACAAAAAATGAAATTGTTAGTGAATCAACTAATATCAGTGATATGTACCAAGATGTTTCAAGTGCTATAATTGTAAAGAGTGAAGAATTCCAGGAAAGGGAGTCAGGCTGGGCGTTGGTTGAAGTACTTTATTTAGAAACCAACATGAATAAATATAACCCCCTTCGAGCATCATCATACATTGATTTGCCAGTATGGATCAAACGTAAGAATGCTTGTGTAAACGTCATGAATAGTGGCCATGCATGTTTTGCATGGGCTGTAACCTCAGCTCTCCAACCAGCAGTGATGCATGAGAACAGAACATCATCTTATCCTCACTATTCCTCAGTGTTAGATTTACAAGAAATGGAATTTCCTATGTAGATAAAAGATATTAAATGATTTGAAAATCAGAACAATGTAAGTATTAATGTTTATGGAATTGAAAACAAGAGTATAGTTGGTCCTCTAAATTATACTCAGGAAAAAAGGATACTCATGTTAATTTATTATACATAGCCGAAGGTGAAAATGCCCACTATTGCTGGATAAAACATTTAAGTAGACTTGTCAGTAGTCAGATATCAAAATATAAATATAAAAAGTGGTTGTGTGATAGTTGCTTGCTATATTTTAGAAAAGAGGATCAACTATCTCAACACCAAAAAATGGGGATGTAATCATGTGTGTACGGTATTACCGACTCCTAAGAACAACATTCTGAAATTTAAGGAGTTTGAGAAGCAGCTTCGAGTACCATTTGTTATATATGCTGAATTGAGGCTTTGCTAAAACCATTTAATACATGTTCATCGAATCTAACCAAAACTTTTACCAACACTACTCACATTCATGAACCTTTTAGCTTTGCATATTATATTAAATGTAGTTATGATGACTCGTTAAATAATTTTGAACTCTATAGAGGACCTGATGCACCTAAAGTTTTTATGGAAAGACTTGAAAAAGATGCCATCCCTATATCCTCTATTTTAAAGACTATCATTCCAATGGAGCCACTAACATCATCACAGCAAATGCGTTTTGAAACTGAAACTAATTGTTTTATATGCGGTGAGGGTTTATATACGGACAGGGTTCGCGATCATGACCATTTAACAGGAAAATATCGAGGTGTTGCTCACCAAGAATGCAATTTAAATTATAGAGTAACAAAATTCATTCCAGTCATTCTACATAACGGTATCAAATATGATAACCACTTTATCGTTAAAGAATTTGGAGCTTCAGATGTGAAAATTGATGTGATGGCAAATAATAAGGAACAATACATATCGTTCACAAAATACGTCAAAACTGACACAAAAAAGATAAAACTGCGATTTTTAGATTCATTCCCCTTTATGCCAAGTAGTCTTGATAAGCTTGCTAGTAATTTAAAATCAGATCCGATTCATGAAATTCAACGTGTCTTTCCTAAAGAAGATGATTTTAATTTGATTCATCAAAAGGGTATATTCCCTTATGAATATATTAAATGTGTGGAACGTCTTGAGGAGTGTTCTTTACCACCAAAAGATGCATTTTACAGTTCCTTAAACACAAGTCATATTAGTGATCAGGAATATTTACATGCACAACGTGTATGGACACAGTTTTACATTCAAACTTTAGGTGAATTTTCAGACATATATTTGAAGACAGATGTGTTATTATTAGCAGATGTTTTTGAAAATTTTCGGAATGTTTGTATGAAAACTTATGACCTTGATCCTAGTCAGTATTTCACTGCTCCTGAGTTAAGTTTTAGTTCAATGTTGAAAAAGACAAAAGTAAATTTAGAATTGATGACTGATATAGACATGATACATTTTATAAAATCATCAATTCGAGGTGGATTAAGCCAATGTAGTGGGCGATATTCTAAAGCGAATAATAAATACATGCCTAGCTACAACCCTTGTGAAGAGTCAAAGTATATTGTCTACCTCGATGCAAATAACCAATACGGTTGGGCTATGAGTCAATATCTACCACTGAAAGATTTTCGCTGACTGACAGAACCTGAAATTGATGTTTTCCATGTTAACACTTTAAATGATAACGATGAAAAGGATATATTTTGGAGGTAAATCTTGAATACCCTAAAGAGCTACATGATGAACATAATGATTTACCTTTTTGTCCTGAGAATATGAAATCCCCGTACATCACATCACGAACGAAAATATTAATTGCTAATGTGAATGATAAATGCAAATATGTAATACATTATCAAAACTTGAAACAGTGTCTACAGCATGGATTGAAATTAACTAAAATTCATCGCGTATTACAATTTCATCAGTCAGCATGGCTCAAACCATATATTGATCTAAACAATAATTTAAGAACACAGTCAACAAACGCGTTTGAAAAGGATTTTTATAAACTCATGAATAATAGTGTTTTTGGAAAGACTATGGAGAATGTTGATATGCGAGTTGATGTAAAGCTGATAACAAAGTGGGAGAATGATGGTAAAAGGTATGGTGCTAGCAACTTAATAAGCAAGCCTAACTTTCATAGCTGTTCAATTATTCATGAGGATTTAGTTGTAATACAAATGAATCGTCTTAAAGTAACCTACAACAATCCCATATATGTGGGTTACGCCATTCTGGAATTGTCAAAACACTTGTATGAATTTCACTATTATTATGTTAAGAAAAACTATCATGATAATGCAAAATTACTCTATACAGATACAGATTCTTTTATTTATGAATTTAAAACTGATGATTTTTATGAGGATATCAAAACCGAGCTAAATAGGTTTGATACAAGTGACTATCCCAAGGATAATATCTACCATTTACCTCTAGTAAACAAAAAGGATCTAGGAAAATTTAAGGATGAATGTGCTGGTGTTGTTATAGGCACCTCTGTAGGCACAAAAACTAAATCATACAGCTATATGACAATTGATGATGTAGTAATAAAAAAAAATAAAAGGAGTGAAAAAAAATGTTGTTAGTAAAGAGTTAGACATAAGTGATTATAAGAACTATATAGTCAGTAACCCACCTATATTATATAAGAAAATGTGTGTATTTAGAAGTAAAAATCATCAGCTACATACCAATTTGCTGAACAAAGTTGCTTTAAGTAATGAAGACAACAAACGATTCATTATACCCAACACATTTGATACTCTTGCTTGGGAAAACCGTCGCATTGACGACTATTACTTTACTTAAGTCTAATGTTCACCATATTGTATCATTTGTAGTGTGTTTTATATTGTGATATATTTGTAAAACTGTATGTAGAATGTATAATGTTAGGCTACTGTAGTTTTAGTTTAAAATGACACACTTTACTGTAAAAATTTGCTTTTTATATTATGGTTAAATAAATGATTTAAAAATGCATAAAATGTGAATACTGAACAAGACAATGTAAAAAATGTTAAGTGAAAATTGTAAATATCCATGTGTGAAAATGGCTAAAATTATTTTAAAAAATGTACAAAAAGGTAAAATTAAACAACGGCAATGTAAAAATGTAAATTGTAAATTGTAAATATCCATGTGTGAAAAAAGTGGCTATCACCATTAAAAAAATAAGGGATAAGGAAGTACCAAGGAAAAGCAAGGAGGTATTGTATAAAGTGTACTATGTTCCCATATTAACTTATGCAGCTGAGACTTTGACCCTGACGAGCAGGCAAGAGAGTAGAATCCAAGCCAGTGAAATGAAATTCCTAAGAAGTATGATAGGAAAGACAAGGAAAGACAGAGTGAGGAATGAAGATGTTAGGAAGAAAGTTGGGATGGGAAAACTAAAATGAGAGAATTGAGAAGAATAAACTAAGGTGGTTTGGACATGTAAATAGGATGGAGGAAAATAGAATACCAAGACAGATGCTGGAGGCGAAGTGCAAGGGTAAGAGAGCAAGAGGAAGACCTAGAACAAGGTGGATTGATTCAGTGAAGAACAGCGTAAGAAAAAGAAATCTGGACTGGGACAAGATCGTGGAAGAAGAATGGTGGAAGGAAAGAGGAAAGTGGAGAAGTGCCATAAATACCCCGACCCGGCAGGAGCTGGATAAGGGGAAAAAATGATGATGATGAAGGCATTGTAATCTGGTAAACCTTGTTTTTATTTCACAACAACAAATAGGGCTTTACAAAATAGAATACAAAGAAATACCAATTCCTCAATCCTTTCAATGTTCATGTCCACTAATCATTAACTTTCCTTTAATAGCACTAATCACAATGAGGGCTGCCAACCTTTCTCCCACTGAGGCATCACAGGATGTCAAACGTTGTTTAGCTTTTTTAACAATACTTTATCCTCCACACGTCTTAATGTTGGATGTCTATGGCGATAAGAAAGGTCATGTTCTTTGCATGCTTGATCCAGAGGATTAATAAGTACATCACCACGTTGCAAATGTTGATTCAGCTTCGTTCCAGGACCACAAAAACGATAACCAGGAAGATGGATTTCAAAAGGTAAGTATTGAATGACTTTGTCAATGACACCATGACCAGTACAAGTGTGACATATCCTTTTCCAAAGGTGGAGAAAAGGTTTGATTTTCCTCTTCATCTGTAGACGATGTTGATGTTGCTGCTTTTTTTCTCGCCATCACACCCGTGGAATGAGGAATCGAAGTCTTTACACTGACTTTTATGACCGTGATAGAGTTTGACCAACTGACAAGTAGCACACTGTCGCATAGAGGGTATTTTTGCCATGACCACTTGCTTATGGTGATCATAATCTGTACATGGTTGCAATTCACTTAACACAGGGTCTTGAGTCCATGATTTTGGTACATGTTGCCAGATTTCTTTCACTGCATTTGTTGCCACGTAATAAATGAACGAGTTTGGAAGAGCCAATAATTCTTCTTTGGTAAAACTGTCTAGTTTCTTTTTACACACAAAGAACTTTCCAATCGCTTTATCGGTAGCATCCCCTTTCTCCATGGTATCACGTTGATGTTTACACGTCACTTGTAGGAATCTCACTGGTGTCATTCACAGGTAAACCTTCAGTTTTAATTTTATTTAACAACTCCCAGCAGGCATTGATGGTTAGCCAATGAAAGAGATGCTACACCTGTGCCATGGCTTTATGGGTAATATTGTCACAGGGGCAGCGATCCATGAGTGTTTGCAGCGAGGGGCAGCCCATGTCCATTAAATCGATACATTGACAGTAAGACGCCAAAAATGGTTGTAGCCATTGACGTTTTTCACTACCTTTCACAAATACCGCATGGGCACATCACTGACTAGTCACTATTGAGGTTAGGGTATGACAGCGGGCATAAGAAATAATAATATAGCAACAACAACAACAACCAATTTTTAATTCATTATTTTATCAGCATAACAGTGGGCTTTCATGACCATGTCCAGGCGCTTTTAATAAATGGTTCCTTGCTTCCAGTCCAGTTGCATATGAGTTTCAATCCACTGGGTTTGTTTACGGTCTTTATCACGCAATAAATCAAACGCATAGGGTGGTTTAAACACCAAACGGGTAGCTTGCGATATCCAAAAAGTGGAACAATCGATGATGGCAACTTCTTTATATATAAATTTGTAATCTCCAATTTTAAACCCTTGATAGTCGACAATCAGTGCACGCAACATGTTCACTCTTGTCTGGATCAAGTCCAACTGACCACAGACCACAGTAAGGTGTACCCATGACATTTACTTACATTTCATTCTAGTAAATAAAAAAATCACTGACTAGTCACTATTGAGGTTAGGGTATGACAGCGGGCATAAGAAATAATAATATAACAACAACAAAAACAACAACCAATTTTTTATTACATTATTTTATCAGCATAACAAGTTTTAAATTCTTTTTTCATTCTGGGATAAGGGCGGTACCAACTCATACAACAAAAAAGTATTTTGTGTTTATAGCGTCCATAACACCGATGATATCCCAATGTCTCTAAACTGGGTGTTTTTGACTGTGAGCTGCTCACCGAAGCATCATTGACACCATAAGGTCCACACGTATCATAACTTTTTTCTTCACTCAGAGGCACCAGTGAGGGGTAACTTGAATGATAGTGTATATTACCCATCTCCATTCTGCACAGGTGGGGGCAGGCGGGTGACCAGCGCTGATGTTCTTTCATGGGTTCATCACTTTCTTCCCATTGGTCTATGATGATGGGATAAAAGGCACATTTCACTTCATCTCTTGTTTTTAAATAATAGAATCCAGCGGCCGCCAAGGCTCGAGGGTTTATGAAAGCCACCGGCCACGTCGCAAAGGTCTTGAAACGTTGTTCCTCAGATTTTAAATTCATGGGTGTGACGTCTCTAGATGCTTTAAAGCAAGACATGACTTAGTGGCTTGACGTGGGTTGACCTGTTATTTATACACTTGTCACTTGGTTGGACAGAGGATAATAGTTGATTTGTTTGTGATGAATGATCAAACAGTAGGCCGTGGTATTGGCTGGAACATAGTCATGCGTTTCAAAATCTAGTCGAATGTCAATATTGGATGGCTTGACAGACTCGTCCAAATAGGAACAGTCAAAGACAATCAGTGGCGCCCTAGTCTTAAAAGTTTGGGGTGACAACATGGGGCAATTCTCTTTTTGATAATACGACCATCTAAATTTAGAAAACAAGCCGTGAGGGGGTCAAATTTATTTTTTGAAAAATCTAAATCCAGTCCTTCATAGGGAAGCACAGCACCGTTGAGGAAAAGACGTGCATTTCTTAATTGCAGGTGATCAAATTGCGTGGCATCTTTGGTTTGTTCATACTTGCGATTCGTTTGAAAACCCACGATCATGTAGAGAGGTCTCTCTGTATAGAGAGCTGTTTTTACAGACCAACTGTGTGTGTTGGTGGTGGGCAATAGCGGGTACTCATGGAGTGCCCAGCTTCTAAATTCCATGGGTAGAGGCATATCTATCTTTACCATTTTGAGTATGTCCAGTTTTTTGCTATCGTCAAGGGTCACATGAGGCACTTTCCATATCAAACGTTGTAGTTGAATTTTTGAATCTATGGGAGCATTTTCGGCTCCCTTGAGTGCATTATTATCACTCCTGTCTCTCACCAAATAAAGCACTTGCCTTGCGTTCACCACAATGCGCTGGTGATCTTCGGCAAAGCCTAAAATCAGTTTAAGAGGTAAATATCCAGTAAAGGTGCCATCGGTGTGTACCATCCAGTCATTGGTCGAGTCAGGGCACAAACCTGCCATGCAAAGGGTTTTAGCTTCTTCCTCACTAAGAGGGATATAGTTTCATGACACTGGAAATACCCACATTTCGAGTGCTATCCACCACGATATCGTTAATGACTTACCGCACCTCAGAAAACAGAAAGGCGAAAGCATGGTTGGCTAACTTGGATGTGGTGGGTGTAGAGCCATCGGCTTTGGTGAGTCGACCTTCAATCTGAATGACACTTTCATGCGGTAGGGTGTAAATATCTTGGTTGTTGATAACAAATTGAATTTCATCATTGTTATTGAGTCCAGGTGTTTGAGCTTGATAGGAATGGAGATCAATTCTTACCACCCCTGGTTGCTCCTCGATGAAGTTCGCTACCTCTAGGATGGAATTCATCACGGGGGTTGACGTGGTAACCCAAATGCTGTAAAATCTGCTTGTCCTGAGATGTTAACGCGTATTCACGTGGTAAACTACTAACGCCATTCCTAGACGGTGCTGTTGCTTTATATACAAACTTCATAGTGGCTTTAGCACCAACTTGTAAGTCACTGGTGTGGTAGAATCTAGTTGAATGAGTTGTTGCTCTCTATTGATCAGTCTTAATGTTATATTACTAATACCATCGACAGCCACAGAAAGAAAAAGCACCACTGGAGGGTTTTCACGAATAATATAACCATTGGGCGATGTCACAATAAAGTCATAAAGCGAATGCGATGGTTCTTGATTGGTGTACACTTGGCTAATAATATTACACGTCACCGACACGTGATGGTCCTCAATGAATTTCACTTCATGGTCTGATTCATGTTTTTTGTTGGGCTCCAACACGCGTGGTTTAAATCCTAGTAATGGACCAATGGAATCGGGGTGTGTTTTAAAGTCAATTTTGAATGTAGAAAAAAAAAACTGCAGCGAGGGTGTTGGTATTTCCTACAAGTTCAAACTTGTGCGTTCCAACGAGAAATGACTTTAAACCATATTCATTGATCAACACCACATTAATGTGTTCATAAATGTCATCTATCGTATATCCACCAGAGTTCAGGGTGAGCACACAATCATCATAGTAAAACTTGTTGTTCACATTTTCACGTATGTTGTATATTCGATTGTACGCTTCAAGTGAAACAAGTCTTAAACCATAAGGTCTTTCACTCAATTCAATAGGCGGGTAAAAGTCTAGGCTGACTTCAGGTCCACGTCCATGCAGTGTAAACGTCTTACTTTCCGCTGACATACTGTTGACGTTTTTGCTTATGCTGCGTCTTATATAAAAAAATAAACACAAACGTCCACACTGTTGGCTGTTAAATGTTTGCTCACGTTTCACATTATAATATATATTGATCCTGTTTTCAAAATAGGTCCCTAATTCCATGGGCGGGGAAAAATTCCCAAAACTGTCAAAGTACCATACGTTGGATCCCTCGTTGACATAAGCTACATAATGTGTTCCTGGTCCTCGGTGATCATCCAAATTGACAACAGCACATTCGTGTTTCCAGGGTCGTGGGGGTAATTGGTTTCGCATAAACACACCTCGAAAATGAGAGAGCTTTAGTTGTTCAGCATAGCTTTCCACTTGTTGATGCGTCAGGGCATGTCTTGCTATGGTTGAGGTTAAAGATGTTTTTATTTTATTTCGAAATGGTGAAATTCCAAATCCTTGTTGATAAAAGGCTGGCTTTAAATTTTCATTTCTAGCCCCCATAGCAATCGCTTCCATAGTTTCATTGTGTCGCTGACTTTCTTTTAGTTGTTGCTTGCCCTGCTGTGAAGCTTTAATGGTTTTTGCCACCGCACTGGCACCACCCAAAAGTGAACCCAGAGCAGCTAGACCAGCAAATAAAGCAGGTAAAAATCCCGCTCGTTTGGGGACGGGAATCATTCACTCTTGTTTTGAACCCTGTCGCTGACGTTTTGGAATAACACGTCTCTGTGCTGCTCGAAGGGCTTTCCTTATGGTCAATACATTATTTTTTCTTTTTTTTTCTTTCGCAAGGGCTTGTCCACTAATGCCTTACGCCCATGCTTTGCCAAGGACAGAGTCTTATTTTTAGTCTTTTCACCACATATCTTTGTTTCACCATGATGATGATGATGATGATGATGATGATGATGATGATGATGATGATGATGACCAACAACCTTTCACAAGAAAGTTTAAGTCACAACTAGCGTCATCTTGTTATTTCATGGCTGTGTATTCCAATTCCACATAAAGTGGGAAATCGATAATGGTTTTTCCAGTTTGCTTTTCATCCCATGTCAACATGAGATGAAAGGATAATTCGTCACCTGCATTGACCATTTCATGGTTATGGATCAACATCCTATGACCGTTTATCTCTATTTGTAAATGGTTTTCATCAGGTATCGCGT
Source organism: Meconema thalassinum (assembly GCA_946902985.2). Taxonomy (NCBI): domain Eukaryota; kingdom Metazoa; phylum Arthropoda; class Insecta; order Orthoptera; family Tettigoniidae; genus Meconema; species Meconema thalassinum. Next base: position 772,265,623 of record OX336388.2, on the reverse strand, counting down.
ATTTCATTTGAATTGTTCCATCATAGTGTGATCGATAGTGGTTTAAACCCGAAGCAAGCACATAGGTCAGGTGCTGGTCATGGACTAGCGGTAAATGGCTTCTATCATTCACAGGTTTTTCATTTTTCAGAAACACTAAAAATACAGATGGGATAAATTTATAAAGCCTTTTCATTTCATAGGTCACGTAACGCTTGGTACAGACATCGTCTTCGTCTTGCGGGTCTTCCACGTGAATAATGCGCTGATGATTAGCGGTATAGCCATTCACTGTAAGCTTGGACACTTTGTCATAAAATTCATACACTTTGTTATCCACATACTTTTTTGTAGTAACATCTGTAGACACTTGAAGATGTTTCACATGGGTTAACTGCTTTCCCTTAAAGTCATAATCTCCCTGTTTGTGCGTGGCACCACAGACCTATCCACATAGTGTTTATTAGCAGGATCCGTTTCTTGTTTAGGATCATGTATGGGGACAGACCTAGCTTTGGCCATCAATGCACGTCCAAAGACATCCATCGTCAACCTGTAGTACGAGTCTACTGTTTCTATGACAAGGCTTGGTGTCATGTATATAGACAGCCTGCCAGCCTCTCTAAGCCTTAGTTGATATGAAGATTATTAAGCAGCAAGAGTCATTCCCCGTGGGGGACATAGTTTCCCATATCTGTCCCACATCACGTGAACAACGCCATGGTTCACTGTTTCCATCTTCCATTCGCTGCATTATTGTGGGACCTTCGGGAAGTGGAAAGACCAATCTTTTGCTGACGCTCATTACAGCGGCTAATGGTCTGCGTTTTCAAAATATTTATATTTTTGCAAAATCTCTCTACCAACCCCTCTACGTGTTTCTGGATCAAGTCATGTCTGGATTACAAAATGAGAATATGGGTTATTTCACATTTTCCATGCAAGAAAATGTTATTTCATCGAATGAGGTAAAGCCTGATTCACTCATGATTTTCGATGATGTATCCACTGAACGACAAGGCATCATTCAAAGCTATTTCAGCATGGGTCGGCACAAACATATCGATTGCTGTTATCTAGGACAAACATATTCTAAAATGTCCAAACAGTTGATTCGTGACAATGCTAATGTCATTGTTTTATTTCGCCAAGATGAGAGGAATGGTCGTCACATTTATAATGAACTTGTGAATACGGATAAGGCCTTTCAAATGTTTACTGAATTGTGTGCCAAGTGCTGGAACACTCAACGTCATGCCTGTTTAGTGATTGACAAACAAAGTGAACTCAACCAAGGACGATATCGCTTAGGGTTTGATCATTTTATTGCTATTTAAGACACTGTCTCATTCCCTCTCAAGTCATTTGTCAAGACACCATGGTGTTAGCAGAGAGTCAATTGAAAAAGCATATTATTAAAGCAAAAAATGCTATTCGTCAAAAGTGTCGTCAATTGCAACGATCACGTGCAGATCATGCTTTGTTTATTCAACAACATTTAGCACCTTCGCTAAAAGCCATGTTGAAACCCTCTTTCAAGCCATCTGGAACGCTACCCACTGTTTCACAAGCTACGCAGACACTACACAAGGACCCTGTGGAAGAGGAAGGGGAACAGGAAGATTTGACTAGTGTTAACGAGGTTGAGGATGACGAGGAACAAGTATTTACACCTAAAAAAAGACCTCACCCCTCGCAAAGTTTTTACGAAAAAAGAAATCCTTGGCCATGGTCGAAACACCTTGCCCTTCCAGATCGTCTCCGTTTTCACAACTCTTGGCTACCCCTCAACATAAATCTCAACTGAAAAATATTTTAATAAAATATTATGGATCAACACTGGAACCCTATTTCACCGATTTATTTATTGGAAACACAGATACCACATATGGTGTTCGCTAAGAGGATGATAGTTTTAAAATTGGGGATTCATCGATTAAATTTGCTCGTACTAAAGCTGTCATTAAAAAGATCAATTATAAATTAACACCGGGACTGTTAAAGCTGCTATTCTCTCGGACCCCCTCTTCCCATGATTATACGCCAGAGGACCTTGGAAAATATAAATCCATTTTATTGGACACCCACGCCCACAAAAGACAGTATGATCCCACTCAACAAGTGAATGCCAATATATCTCAAAAATATAAAACCATCATTGCAAAATTGTTCCCCACCAGTCAAAGTGGTCGTCGTAAAGTGTCCGCTTCGGGAGTGACATTTAAACTATCAAAACCCCTTGTGGATGTTACCTTCTGGCACAATCCCAATAAGCTCGTCCAGCGACTACAGCTGTTGCATGTTTCACGTCAAGCCGGCCATACCGGTCACGATTGGGAAATTCAAGAAATTGAAGAAGAACTTCGAAATGCCAAAATTATTGTTTAAGTCTTCACCCATTAAAGTGGGCTTCGCTCATGAGTTGCATCGTCCAGCTAGACGTCACTATCAGCGACTCAAGGTGATTTCACGGGGTGTGGATGAACTTTGGTGGAAATTATTCCCTATGCTAGTGTTAACGATGGTGTTCGCTATATGTTGACGGTCATTGATGTGTATTCCAAAATAGCCTTTGTTCAACCCGTGAGTCGCAAGTCTTCCCGCAAGTCATCAAGGCCTTTAAACATATTATTCAACAATCCAAAGTCAACCCCAGTTGTTACAAACCGATCAGGGAAAGGAATTTTTCAACAAAGACTTTTCCAGTTTTCTCAAATCTTTGGATATTCACCATTACACCTCATACAGCAATCTCAAAGCCAGTGTGGTCGAGCGTTTTAACCGAACATTGAAAACCCATATGTGGAAAGCGTTTACCGCTCAAGGCTCATATCGCTGGTTGGACTTGTTACCTGAGCTAGTATCACGTTACAATGACACCAAACACAGAACCATTGGGACCAAGTCACGACTTGGGACCAAAAATATTCCGCGACTGGATAAACTGTTTAACCCCATAAAAACAGCAGACCCTAAACGTCACCTCCTTAACATTGGGGACCATGTTCGTGTGAGCAAATTTAAGTCTGCCTTCGACAAAGATTACACACCAAACTGGGGGACTGAACTATTTCGAATTCGACAAGTCAACCTGAACAGTCCAGTCACCTATTTACTCGAGGACCTCAACCATCAACCCATCAAAGGCAGGTTTTATCTCCAAGAACTCCAAAAGACAGCGTTTCCTAAACATTACCTTGTGGAAAAAGTGTTGAAACAAAAAGGAAATAAACTATATGTAAAATAGTTGGGATTTAGCTCAGCCTTTAATTCATGGATTAATAAATTACATGTTGTATGAAACTGTCCACTTTGTATTTATTTATTTATTCACTCATGTTGTACTTAACCTATAGCCCTGTGTGTACAGTCCTCATTCCACATGTATTATGAGCAATACATTTTTCTTTCTCTCTTCACCTGTGTTCTCTCTTACACCGCCCCTCCCCCTCCCGCATACTCCCCTTTACCACCCACCGCTGCTAAACAGGTTGTGACTTGTTTGATGTTATCGCTCACGTGCACAGCTAACGTTCAAGGTGAACACCTGTGGTAGGTCAAATTACACACATGAACTTGCATTTTCTCAAGTACGAACCAAAACAGAATGTGACTTGTTGGCTTACATGTTGTTTTCACAAGGGGGTCGGTAATAATAATGTCATCTCACACGTGTTCACATGCATTTCGTCACTTTCCTTTCATATCGTTATCACATTGTAGTAGTAAGGACTGGTGAACAACGTCAGTTCAACACACTGCTTTACACACAAATGTAGTTAAGCCCTTTGGCACAATTTGAATAAATACATGGGCCAGTCCAAAGGGACCAGTCCAAAGGGATTGGTCAAAAGGGACCCGTTCACAGGGACCCGACTACAGGGCCCCATCAACAATGACCCGTCAACAAGGACCTGTCAACAAGGACCCGTCAACAAGGGCTCGCCAACAATGACCCGTCCACAGGGACTCGTCAACAATGACCCGCCCACAAGGACCTATCAACAAGGGATCGCCAACAATGACTCGTCAACAATGACCCATCCACAAGGATCCGTCAATAGGGACCCATCAAAAAGGACCTGTCAAGCAGGGGCTAGTCCACAGGGACCAGTCCAAAGGAACAAATCAACTAGGATCAATCAAAATGGGCTATCGCCTCAAGGTCTGACATGCCCCTCTTTGATTATTGGTTTGCCTAACGATAAGCGTCGCTTGGAAAACTTTTTGATCACCCCTCGTGGGTAGGGTTTGGTTACACTACAGCCGCCATCTTTAAAAAGCCCTCCCTCTTACAAAAGCTTGAGTGAGTGCGTAAAAACAAAAAAAATGTTAAATCATAGTGGCTTTCCACCATACACATATCTCTTGTGTGAGACAACGTTGAATTTCATATTAGCATTCAAACTCCCACATGTTGCACTTGGAAAGCGAGATTCTCGAAAAAATTACAATTTCACCCCCTAGTAGGGCTGTAAATATGTTGTCCAATGGAAAGGGGGTGTCAGCCCGAGTTCAACAACACCTCATTTGTCAAAATCCGACCATGCGTTCGAGATATATCACGCCACCGCCATCTTGTGAGGAGGGTGAGGAGGAGGGTGCGGAACCCGTACAAACACAGTACTCACGTTAAAATGTGGGCATAACGAAGAAAGAAAGTAAGAAAGAATAAAAGAAAGAAGAAGAAGAATAAATAAGGACAGGAGAAAGACTCAAGTGCCATGGCTGAAAGAAGTTCATCAGGATCTTAAAGAAAGTTGAATTGAGGAGGGAGGTATTGCAAACACAACAGTGTTCAGAAGGAAAATTGCTGAGGTGACGGATCTGTTTGTAGATAAACCCAGGAGAACAAGAAGGGTGTTCTCGGATGAGCAAGAGCGATCCAGAGAATTAAGGAGTATTGACGTAAAAACAAAGAACATCAACAGTTAAGGAAGTTGTGTAATCGTAACCTAAAGGAGGTTGAAACGAATCTAAATAAATAAATAATAATAAAGAAATGCAATTTAGTGAAATAGAAAAAGTCATTCAAGGAATTAGCATTACGGAGGATATTTTGCAAGATCGACTCCTGTCCAGAACATTAATCAATAACCATCATTTCTATCTGAGAAAATGACTACCAGGACCAATAAATCATGGACTGAAGAACGGAGCAAGATTTTCTGAGCCCAGATGAAGACATTTTGAGAGAAGAAAAGAACATCAGTAGCAAAGTGAGTTATATAACGCGCCACAGGTGAAAATAACGATGTATATAATAATCTATCTATTATTCGTTACGGCCGACTATGGACCCCGTTTAACAGTTTTTCAAATTATTTTTTGTCCTGACTCTCTGCCAATATCTCTTCCCCCTTCCTTCTTCTATTCCTCCGTGTAAGATCTTCCTTTCCTCACTGACAACTCCCCTGTCCCCTGGAAACCTGTAAACTCCTTAACCAGACGTCTAAATTGCTCTCTGTCCATTATGTCTTCTTCTTTCCTCCCCATCCGATCCAAGTCCAATCTCATTTCCCGAAACGATTTCGGCTCCGTCTTCCTCTTCCTGAAGAATTCAAAAATCCTCTTCGTCAATCTGGCACTGTTTATCCTCACCAAGTGTCTATAAAACTGTATTCTCCTTTTTCTCATTAGGGCTACGACTCCTTTTGTCTTCAGGTATAGTTCTTTGTTAGGTTTAAGTCTCCTCTCTCCATCTTTGATATTTGGGCCTAAGATTTTTTGGAACATTTTCCTTTCCCTCTTCCAGATATCTTCGATGTTACCCTTCCCGATCATGTGTAGTGTTTCTGCTGCATACTGTACCCATGCTACTTGTGCTGACTGGCGTCGAACCTGATACTCCAGAGAGGAAAAATCACGCATATGATTTTTCGGGGTGTCTAACCAGAGGTCTTTAAGGGGGGAAACCCTCATTGTAACCAAGAACCACATAATATAAGGCTATTCACGAAATATCAGCTTAATTCCAGATGCCTTGTAGGAATTATAAGCAATATTGTACAAAATAGAAGGTATCCATACTACTGTAAGATACAGTATTTGAGCTAAAAGCACAGTTTCGAGGCAAGACTGCCAAGTGAGAAATTAGCTTGTTCAGAGGGGCGTGTCAGCTTGGCGCCTACGGACTTTTTCCGTCTACAAGGGGGAGCTAAGACAGAGAGTAATGACTGTGGGAACTACCGAAACATAAGGGAGAATAGTTGGAATGGGAAGGAGGACACACGAAAATAATTGATTACATGAAAACGAGGCATCCGAGAGAGTTGAAATCAACACCAAGATGAATAAAATCCGGAGAGGATAATTATGAGCCAAAGAAGTATGCTTATTGGAGCATATTAAGCAACACATGGACGGCGAACGCACAAACGCGGATGTCAGACCGTTAGCGGAAGATGAAAAGGGAATCCCGGAGCATAGCGTGCCCAAGCCATCACCAAGATCAATTAATATTAATTAATTGAACGATCAAATCACTGGCACGAGACTGGAATCGTAACCTCCGTGCAAAATTGGACCAGATGAATGCAGTTTCAGCCCTGGAAACTGCAGTTTTAAAGGAAAAGTCGCTCCGTGGATTTGAGAGAACTATGTTTTGAGAGGAAAACCTTAAATAGAGCAGGAAGCCATGGAGAAGTCAGTCAACATGGAGCACTCACGCGGGGAGGGTGCTGCCCACGCGTACAGAATTTGGAACAAAGCCACGCCAGTCGTTATAAACAAAGACCGCGCAAGTACAAGTGCAAATGTTATATAAAGTCAACTTGGAGAGCTCTGGCGAGGAGGGTGCTACTCCTTCGCTCGGGAATTTATAAACAAAGCCGCGCACACAACGAACAAAGTAATTTACAAGTGCAAGTGTAAAATGTATTATAAAGTCAACCCTGAGAACTCACGTGGAGAGAAGGTTACTCCAGCACGTTCAAATTTTGTGAACAAATGCCGCGCAAACGAACAAACTATTTGTACAAGTGTGTAAAGGAACATTTGGATGTTTAATCTAAAGTCTATATAAGTGTTTCAGACGGGAAGATGTTCTTCAGTACTGAACTGATTGGACGAAATTACGAGTGCGCAGATGCCGTAATAATAATAGAAGCCAAGTAAAGCTTATAATTATCATGCCGTGCAGTAAGTAAAATAATGTGGTATGAACAGTAAATTACACCGTCATATGGCTAATTTTGTAAAGCGCGCAAGTCATGATTTACTTGTTAACAATGGTCACACTGTATCCATTATTATAGATCATGGGATGGGAAGGATGTCACATGCATTGTGATATTATTCAAGTACAGACAAAGACACTGAGGATAGATGACGTGGAGGAACATTCTCACTAGCAGCCGTTTGAATGAGTGTTAGCCAGGATCGCGTTTGATAGAGACTTCCATTGGAGTTAGATCTCGGAAATCACGCCACCTGCAACTCTGGTATCACGCAAATATGAAACTAATGAAGCAAATCGTGTGAAAAAGCGTCTGTGTAATATACATTTTAATGTATGTCAGTGTTAAAAATAATATGTTGTATGATAAAATATAGTGAAAATATGTATTACTAAAGTGAAAATGTGTATTGTGTCCACAAAGGAAATATAACGTATCCATCATGATGCATCAGTAAATGTCAAGATGGTGGGTTATATGTGGTGTCATAGGATTCGACCACCGGAACACAATGTGAGTACCAAATTCCGATGATGTAATGTAGAAAGCTAACGATACGATACGTCTAAGTCAAAATCATGTCAAAATAGGTATTTGGAAGTAATATTTATACGAGCTTGCATTCCTCGTATTTGCTATAGACGCATTTGCAAATTGAGAATGATTTGGCTTACAGCTGATTTGCGTAAGACCACAATAAGTCTAATGTTAAAGTTGAAAAGTAATTTTATGAGTGAGAAAAGTCGAAATAATGAAATATTCAGCATGTTTGCATGAAGTGATAAAATTGTATCAAATCCCAGGTAATTACAAGGTAAATGTTATATGTAAGAATGATGTCATAATGTGTCAGCAATTAATGTTATACATGATCAAATGTAATAAGTGTAATGAATCACGCAGTAACTGTTGTAATGTAAAAGTCAGTAGAAATGCCAGTAAACATATACCAGTATGATAAGGGATGATATAAGAAAATCATTAAGCACGCCAGATGGAAGGGAAACTAGAAGTGTCATATGATCTGCGATATACCGACAGACCTAGTATTTATGCCGCTGTTATGCGAGCAATTTAAGAGTAAAATCAAGATGATTATTTTAATTAATGCAAGGAACGTTTCTAGGACATTGTCAGGACCATACGGGCTATTCTACGAAGGTTTGTATTGATGTATAGCCATACCGTTGTATTGACGATAGCGGATGGAGACAGACAGGCGTCTGAGCTACCATGGCTCGTGAGAGCCATTGAGGAATAACGTTTGCCAACTCAATGAGCTACTCCTTGTAATGATGCGCATTGTGATGCGAGTATCTATTTGTACGGAAGGGTCAAGGACGCCTTACCGAGCTTCGTGCGTTAAAGTAGCAAGCAATAAGACCACTAGACTACGCCATTAAAAGCCGTATGCCGTTCCCCAAGACTTTCGTGCCTAGTAAAACCCATTCCTTTGCTATGTTATGTTGTTGAGCCACGTTGAGCCAATTAATGTTACCCTGTTAATAGGATGTTAAATATTTGGATATCCAGTTCATAATGATGACACCGTTTCGCCTTATACTAAAAGCAGAGTGAGAGTGCGACTGTAAAAATCTTGTTGGTGTTGTGTGAATGAGTAATGAGACAGCTGGGGGAAGGAAGCTGGTCAACCGAGGGTCAGACGAGGCGGCCATCAGGGTTTCTGGCGACCCAGGCATAAGCTATTTTATTCACTGCGGGTGGTAGTTTTACGACTAACCCTATTGTAAAGTGTACTCGGAGACTGCGATATCAAGGTCTGGCATTTTAATTAATAAAAAAATTGTTTATTTTGTCGGCAGAAATCAATTCTTAGCATTATAAGGATGTTATATCCATCTTTTAATTGTTGAAATCGAGTGATATTTAGCAAAGTTAGCTGTGCGTAACACTAACTACGCTAAAAGGCAACTGACACATTATTTGAAGTTTAAAACCCAGTTTGAGATGCATATTTGCATACGGGTACGGCGAACATGGATTTGATGCAAACATAATTATAAATCGACTTATATTTTGAACGACTTAGAGACGTATAGTATCGTTATAGCAGACTAGCATTGTTTATGTAGAATAGGAAGGTACTATTGTTAGCATTTGTGGAGAAAGCGGAGGAAGAAAACAATACACAGAATTAAAGTACATTGTTGTACAAGTAAACTATCGCAACAATGGCTAACGCATTGTTGGACCATGAAGTAAAGTAAATATTCCATAAGCACTATGGATAGTCAAGAAATAAATACTGTAACGTCAATAATCTTGTAGTGCTATTTGTGTACAGTTGATGTCATGTTTATTTGATTTGTTTTGCTTATTATTATTATTATTTAAGTGATGTGCATAAGATATGAACATTTGTCAAATGACAAGAGTGCATTACTATAAATGGAATTGTTTAGTGAAGTGTAGAATAAGGTGTATTGAGACACCAGAGGTAGACTCATAGACTCACAGGAAGAGATGTGGCAGCATGCCTGGTGATGTCAAATTGCGATCTCAGCTGCGGACCGCAGATGATGTAGATTAGCATTCAGTGTCCCTTTGCCATTATCATCTGTGTGATCCAAAGTTTATTTTGATTATTGTGGGATTAATTTAAATGTAAATGGATGTTTTATTGTTGTGTAATAGCCATGATTTAAGATTAAATATTGTATTTTAGGAAGTTATTTACCCTTTTCTTGTAGAGTAGTACCTGGTAGTATTCGGATCCTGAATAAGTGTTCGCACTATGGGGAGACGCACCATGCCCCGAAAGGACAGAGCAAGTCGGGATGTGAATACATGTTCTCCACATGATGTCGGATGGGAACAATACAGACATTCAGGTCTGACAACAGTATCTAAGTGTCGGAATAATAATAATAATAATAATAATTCCACACTTTCTTTGTTTTATTATCCAAGTTTAGGGTTATGTCATCATGGTAAGTGCCATGTTGTATGTAACTGGTTGCATGGCCACCCTTACCCCAAATACTGTACATTAATACACACATCAAAGAAAGGTTTGCATGTTGCCATGGAGCATGGTGAGGATGGACGTATTTATTAAGCAGTGTCCACGTCTGCTCTACACAATTGAGATCGGGAGAATAGGCAGGCCATTCCATTCTGTGAATACCATTCTCCTGAAGAAAGACGAGCGTTATCGCCCACGAAAGTGAATTTTGGGCCAAAATATTGTCAGCATAGCTTTCATTACAAGTGCCAGAATAGTATCCCTGTAACGTATGCCTACCATACGACCTGGAATGTACACGAGGGGTTCGGCGACCATACATGATGCCACCCGAAACCATTGCATCACCTCCTCCCTGTTGGTATCGGTCTCGGATATATTTGTTGAGCTAGGTTCACCGCGTCGTCTCCACACTCACACAGATTTATCTTCATTGACACAGGCGAATGTACACAGCTGCTGTAGGCTACACGCACGCAAGAAACGACTAATGGGTTTGAGACCAGCTGGCTGCGTGGCTCAGCGGTAAACTTCACGCTTGCTGTCCCCATGGTTGCAGGATTGAATACTGGCGCAGTCAACTGGCATTTGAGGGAGGGAGCCGTATCAGTAGATTTACTGGCACGTTAAAGACCCCCTTCGGGGAAAAATTCCGACACCCCGGCGTCTCTAGAAGGCGCAGTAATTAAAAGGGACGTAAAACAAATAGCATTATTATTATTGTGTAGATTAATGCTTTCATGGCCAGGTACACTATTAAAATTATTCATGAGTTTGGGATATTGCCATGTGAAAAAATTCTAAACATTTCTAAAGGTACCTTGCCTCCTTTTTCAATAGAATTAAACAGTGTGGCCAAAGAATGTGTGTCAATGAGCTTACAAAAACTAGAGAAATTCCTCTGTTCGACACCAGAGAGCAGTTAGAACCTACTGTATGGACCTTGGTAGAAAAAAAAAGAGACAGTCAGTCTGAAAGACTGGACTTTATATCATTTTAAATGCTACAAATGCTGAAAAATGCTTCGCTCGAAGCCAAAGACTCTTGGCATGTTAAATGATCGAGAAACAATCAGAACATTAGAAAGTTACAAGTCATGAGGGAGCTGGAGCGCGCGGTGAAAGGAGGGAGCTGGCTGGATGACGTCACGCTCGCCGTGTCGTTGCCGTCTCGTAACTCCAGAGCTCTCCAGTGAACTCAGTACACATGCACCCAGCGGAACTATGACGTCACAACCTCAGTGCATTCTCGGTACATTTTGTGACGTCGCCGTAACGTAACGACAAAGTCGACTGGATCATTTAATAGTACATTATGCAACGAGCCTATAATGGCAATAATTAAGACACGAGTATATTTATAAAACGAGCGTATGCGAGTTTTATAATTTCCATACGAGTGTCTTAATTACCATTATAGGCGAGTGGCATGATCACTTTCGTGATGTTTTTAATGTGTTGTTTTCTTATGCCGCATTTGTCGGTCAAATGCTTTGAGACCACCGAACTATTAATGTATTTAATCACATTTATGTTTATAATATATAATGTAATTCTCGAGTGATTACTCGTCACAAACAAAATTTCTAAGACACATACCTCAGCTTGTTCATAGATGTTGACTCTCCGAGCCACACGTTCACTACTGCCAAGTGTGCTTCTCGCCTAGCCGCTACGTGAAGGACTGTCGTCACATTCTCCTCTTTGGCCAATCAGGCGCTGCCAGCCAGTGGGATTTCTCGATTGTTCTACGCCCTATTTAAGAAGCGGTTCTCCCCTTCAAGATTCAGATCCAGTGCAACCAGATCCAGTACAGATCCAGTACGCCTAACCCAGTACAGATCCAATACGCCAGATCCAGTACGACAGTACCGCATTACCGCATCACGTCATGGTATCTTCCAAAGCTTCGTCACATGGGGCAGATACCTGACGGCATGCTTCTACAGTAAGACGGTGTACTCAGCACGTCACACCGATACGCTGGAGATTACTACGCATCAATGTCACAACTAGATGAGCTGTTGCAAGGCTCAGATTACAGTTCTCACCGCTACGCAAGATGAAAGCTTGCTTGTTACTTTCGCTCTTCAGTGTACTTTGGTTCTAAAGAAGAACCCTTCTTCAAGCCGATACTTTATTTCGAGATGCTGGACATCGCAATCACAAAGTATAGTGTTCGTAAACTATAAACTACAACAGCAAACCAGCAAGCTCTGGCCACGGCCGACCTGCAGCACTGAAACCTCTCTAGTCAACATAAATAGCAACGGAAGATAAGTTACATTCTTTTATTCTCTATTTTTTATCTTCTATGTTTTAATGGTTTTAATTTTGCTTGCAAGTGCAATTATTCCAAAACAAATAGTGTGTCTTTCAAATGAACTCTTGTAAATAGCACCAAGTTGTGCCAACCTACTAATTTTTAAACCCAAGGGGTTTCCAGTAATGTATAATATTTATCACTTGTTTCAAACAACAAATAAATTTATATTATATTAATGCTTAAATGTTCAGTGTTAAATTTAGACTTAAAGTTGAGGATAAAGAACCAGGCCGCACTCCCCTAGCCCAAAATATTCAGTCTAATAGCTCCTTTCACAGTAGTTATTTTGTCCAGGCATTTGCCTGATGCTTTCTCCCGTTTATGAGAACGAACGTGGGCTGTTCTTCACATAACCATATGGTGCCGAAACCCGGGAGTGCGTTTTGTAAACATTTGTTGAAGCAAGTCTGTATATTGAACCTTTCTCAGAAATTAATATTTGAACTAATTAAAAAAAATTCTCTCATACTGAACATTAAGTGTATAAATTGTTCAAAAATTGTGATTTCTAATTCTTTTGGAAAGTTTCAGCTCGGAGTTCATGCTTGGCACTGGAAGAGGAGACACAAAAACAAGTTCCACATTTAACCGTTGGAGGGGCTGCTTTCTCTCTCTTCTGGCAGGCTGTTGTACGAGTTCACAGGGAAGTCGTGAGTACTTTCACAACAAACTTTCACAATGCCAATGGACGAAAAACTCATTAATGCGAGGGCTTCGGTCAAGGGCAAACTCACGCGTTTTCGCACTTTTCTATATGAGCTCACGGAAAAAGAACGTAATAGTGACATAATTTCTCAAAGACTGAAAGGTTATGAACAGGCCTTTGAAAAGTATGACGAGATCCAAAGTAATATTGAGACACAATATCCCGACCAGCAAAGTGACCGCGCTGAGGTTGAAAATTTATATTATAAGGGGTTTGCAGACGCAAAGCAGCTTTTAAGAAGTTTAACATTGCGGGAAAAGCAGGAGAAAACTCCTTCAGAATCTTCTTCTTTTCCTTCCCGTGTTATATTACCGAAAATAGAATTACCTAAATTTACCGGAGATGAAGCTACATGGGAACCATTTTTTGAATTATTCAATTCATTGATTCACGAAAACGATTCTCTTCCTTCAATACAGAAGTTTCATTATTTGCGTTTGTCCTTGCAAGGCAACGCACTCAAACTCATCCAAGAGCTTACGTTGACAAATGAAAATTATGAAGTAGCTTTGGCACTTCTCAAAGATCGGTTTGGGAACACTCGTTTAAAAACTCAACGTCACATACAGGGTTTATTCAATTTACCTATTGTTCAAGCTGATAATCTTGCCTCGCTTCGTAATCTGATCGATGCTGCAGAACTTCATATTCGTGCGCTTGCAAATTTGGACCAACCAGTTGACCATTGGGATCTATTTTTGATTCATCTCATTTCTGTTAAATTAGACACTAAAACTTTAAAAGATTGGGAAGCAGATCTGTCGCAACATTCATTGTGTACCTATGAAGCTATTATTAAATTCTTAAAGGCGAAATGCCAAATTCTCTCTGCTGTAGCCAGCCAAAAGAGTAGCTCTACCTTCAAACCTTCCTCTAATAGTAAGGACATCAGCCCCACTCAGAGAGTACTAAGGTCACATGCCTTTTCTACCAATATTCGGTCTTCCAATCAAGCACAAGCTTGTGTTTTGTGTCAACAACCACATAACTTGTACCAATGCGCTCAATTCAAATCTTTATCTGTGGATGAAAGACGCAAATTAATTACCACCCACAAGCACTGCTTTAATTACCTATCAGGGACACATATGATAAGCAATTGTCATTCTGAACGGTTATGTTTTCACTGTAAAGCAAAGCATCATACTCTCCTGCATAGGCATGAAAGATCGCGGTCATCAGCAACCAATAGTTCATCCGCTAAATCTCATTCTGAGACTTTGCCGAATAACGCTCAGTCTTTTACTCAAAGTTCTGTTTCGTTCAGTAAAACTCAAGTTTTATTGTCCACTGTCCAAATTCTAGTGAAGAATGTTCACGGAAAATGGGTTTCTGTAAGGGGATTGTTGGATAATGCTGCAACTAACAATTTTATCAGTGAATCGCAAGTTAGGTCTACAAATATGCCCTACTTCTATAGAAGTTACAGGAATTAATGGTTCCAAATCGCAATCTCTGAGTTATGCTAAAGTGGATGTAAAAGATTCCAATAATCTCGGCATTCATTTAAATTTAGATTTTTTAATTCCATAGGTAATGACACCCCCATTACTTCTTTTCAAGTCCAGGGTTGGAATATTCCGCATCATTTGCAACTTGCAGATCCGAATTTCAACAGAGCTTCATCTGTAGAAATTCTTTTAAGTGCCAGCATTTTTTTGGCAATGTTTACATCCGGAAAAGGTTAAAGTTGCCCGTGATGTTTTCTTTCGTAGAACTGATTTCGGTTGGATTGCCACTGGGCAAATATACCGCAACCCCGTTCAACAAAGATCTCATTGTTATTTTGTTGGTGCTGATTTAAATCAAGAATTAATTAAGTTCTGGGACATTGAGGATATTCAAGTCACCTCACCTCATTCTCGCAATAATGAGATCTGTGAAACACACTACGTAGAAACCACTGTTCGCACTACTGAAGGCAGATTCGTGGTTACTCTTCCTCGCATTTTTAACCCCCCTGTTATTACAGAATCACATTCCAGAGCTCTCAAAGCTTTATTCGCAATTGAAAATCGCTTTAAAAAAGATGCTCTCTTAAAAACTCAGTATACTTCCTTCATGGAAGAATACGAATCAGCGAATCACATGGAAGTAGTTCCAAAATCTGGAGAAATTAGTAATCCTCCTAAAGAAATAGTATATCTTAATCATCATCCAGTTTGGAAAAATTCTTCCACCCGAGAACAGATAAGAGTAGTTTTTAATGGGTCATCTCCAGATGCTAATGGTGTTTCTCTCAATGACACTCTGCATTCTGGACCCGCTATTCAGACAGATCTTACTTCAGTTTTACTTAACTTTCGTCTATTCCCCATTGCTGTTCTTGCTGACATCAAGCAAATGTATAGGCAAATTCTAGTAAATTCAGAACAACGTGATTTGCAAAGAATTTTGTGGCGAGATGACAATGCAAAACCTATAAAAATATTTCGTTTAAGAACAGTGACATACGGTCTTAAGCCGTCTGCCTTTCTCGCAATACGATCTCTTCACATGTTGGCAGAACAAGATGGTCATCTTTTTCATCCTCTAGCTTCTGAAGTTTTGAAAACTGCATTTTATGTAGATGATTTCCTGTACTCCTTTCCTAGTATCTCTGACGCACTTCTTGTTTGTGAAGATTTAAACTCTCTTCTTTCCGGTGGTGGGTTTACCCTTCATAAGTGGAACTCGAACTCAACCGACTTTTTATCTAACTTTTCACAAGTAACTCCTGTTGACCAATGTGTTGCGCTTCCTACTGAGGAATCAGCTATTAAAACCTTGGGTGTTTTTTGGTCTCCTTCTTCAGATACCTTTTCCTATCAGGTACACTTATCTGAGTTTCACCCTCGAACGAAAAGGCAATTATTATCAGAAATAGCGAAAGTTTTTGATCCCTTGCAGTACATTGCTCCGGTGGTTATTACTGCAAAAATTTTCTTACAAAAACTTTGGTTATTGAAAGTTGGTTGGGATGATAAGGTACCCTCCCCCCTTTTGGATGAGTGGTTGAAATACCGCAAGAGTTTGTTAGATCTTTCTCAAATTTCTATTCCCCGCACTTTAATTTCGGACCTTTCATGTCAGTATTTCGATTTGCACGTATTTGCAGATAGTTCTGAAAAGGCATACGGTTGCTGCGCCTACTTAGTAGGCCGCTCTTCCAATACTTTACCCGGATTTTCCAATTTAATTTGTGCAAAATCAAAGGTAGCCCCACTCAAATCCATATCTTTGCCTAGATTGGAATTATGTTCTGCTGTAATGGCTGTGGAATTAGCCAGTAAATTAAAAATCAGTTTAAATTTGAAATTTTCGAGCACATGGTTTTGGAGTGATTCTTCCATCGTGTTAGCTTGGCTTTCAAAACCATCTTCACATTGGACCACTTTTGTGGCTAATCGCGTTTCTAAAATACAAGAGTTGTCTCATTTTGACCAATGGAATCATGTTCCGGGGAAAGAAAACCCCGCTGATATAATTTCACGTGGCTGCTTGCCCAAGAAATTAATTTCTCTTAAATTATACTGGAATGGTCCGGCGTGGCTCAGTCAGGATTTCTCTTGTTGGCCTCGTTCATCTAATCCGCTCGCAGAAGATGTTCCTGATGCTCGCATTGTTACCGCTTCCCTTTTTCTAACTTCTATTGCTACTAGTCTCTTTCAGCGGTACTCTTCGTTTAATAAATTAATTCGTGTGGTAGCATATTTATTTCGATGGAAATTTCTTGTTCTTGATCAGCCTGTGAAACCGCAACCCTTTCTCACTAAAATGGAATTGGAATTTGCTACTCGTAGAATCTTGTTTCTTATGCAACAAGAAGTATTCTTTCTTGAGTATCAGACGCCTTTAAGCAAAAAAGCTTTACCAAGGTCTAGTAGGCTGTTACCTCTCACCCCTTTTTTGGACCAAGATGGATTAATAAGAGTGGGGGCAGGCTAGAATATTCTAGTTACTCAGATGAGAAAAAACATCCCATTATTCTCCCTTCTAGACATCCTATTACTACTCTCATCGTAAAGAAATTTCATTATCAGAATTTGCACGCTGGCACCCGCACTTTGCTTTGTTTAATTCGCGAGCAATATTGGCTCATTAACGGTGTTCATGAAGTTTCTTCTGTTATTCGGAAATGTATACCTTGTTTCAAATCTAAGCCCCCGCCAATCACGCAAATTATGGGAAACTTGCCATCTTTTCGTTCCGAACCTAGTAAGCCTTTCGCCCTTACGGGTATCGATTATGCTGGACCTTATGTCTATCAAGTTAATTCCCCCTTATCTAAGCGAAAGTTGTTAGGTAAACTTTATATTTCTTTATTTGTGTGCATGGTGACAGGAGCCATTCACCTTGAGTTGGTTACAAGTGCATCTACTCCTTATTTTATAGCAGCCTTTTCTAGATTTGCCGCTAGAAGGGGTGTTCCCTCCGAGGTTTTTTCAGATAACGCAAAAATTTTTGTTAGTACTTTTGATCTTTGGAAAACTGCGCTTACCTCCCCTTCTGCTAAGGAACAGTTTTCTAATTTTTCTCATGCTAAGGGATTCAAATGGCATTTCACTCCCCCTTACGCCCCCCATCATGGTGGTCGTTGGGAATCTTGCATAAAGCTCACGAAGAGACAGCTGAAGAAAACCCTTGGTTCAGCCATCCTTTCCTATGAGGAATTCAATTCCTTAATTATTCAGGTTGAGGGTATCGTAAATTCTAGGCCGCTCACGCCTTTGTCTAACGATCCTAAGGATCTTCTTCCCTTAACACCTGGTCATTTTTTAATAGGCTGTTCTTTAGCTTCTACGCCTCCTTTGCTGAGTCGACGTTGTGATCTCGGGTTGCCTATTTTATGGAGAAAATTAGAATCTTTGCGAAACTCCTTTTGGCGCCGTTGGAAGCTGGAGTATCTCGGCTCACTTAACAGGAGAGAGAGGTGGCGGCTTTCCCAGCCTGATGTGCGAGTGGGAGATATGGTTCTTTTGCGAGATCCAAGTCCCCCTCTCGTATGGAATATTGGTAGGGTAACTCACTGCCATCTAGGTCGTGATAGGCATGTGAGAGTTGTAGATGTTCTCACTAGTAAAGGAGTCTATACTAGACCTATTTCTATGGTTGCTATTTTGCCTGTTGAGGCTTAGTGTCATCCTCTTTCATTGTTGTTCATGTTTTTTACAGATGATTCTTTGATTGTTTTCTTTCGGGGGTCTCGGAGCATGATCACTTTCGTGATGTTTTTAATGTGTTGTTTTCTTATGCCGCATTTGTCGGTCAAATGCTTTGAGACCACCGAACTATTAATGTATTTAATCACATTTATGTTTATAATATATAATGTAATTCTCGAGTGATTACTCGTAACAAACAAAATTTCTAAGACACATACCTCAGCTTGTTCATAGATGTTGACTCTCCGAGCCACACGTTCACTACTGCCAAGTGTGCTTCTCGCCTAGCCGCTACGTGAAGGACTGTTGTCACATTCTCCTCTTTGGCCAATCAGGCGCTGCCAGCCAGTGGTATTTCTCGATTGTTCTACGCCCTATTTAAGAAGCGGTTCTCCCCTTCAAGATTCAGATCCAGTACAACCAGATCCAGTACAGATCCAGTACGCCTGACCCAGTACAGATCCAATACGCCAGATCCAGTACGACAGTACCGCATTACCGCATCACTTCATGGTATCTTCCAAAGCTTCGTTACATGGGGCAGATACCTGACGGCATGCTTCTACAGTAAGACGGTGTACTCAGCACGTCACACCGATACGCTGGAGATTACTACGCATCAATGTCACAACTAGATGAGCTGTTGCAAGGCTCAGATTACAGTTCTCACCGCTACGCAAGATGAAAGCTTGCTTGTTACTTTCGCTCTTCAGTGTACTTTGGTTCTAAAGAAGAACCCTTCTTCAAGCCGATACTTTATTTCGAGATGCTGGACATCGCAATCACAAAGTATAGTGTTCGTAAACTATAAACTACAACAGCAAACCAGCAAGCTCTGGCCACGGCCGACCTGCAGCACTGAAACCTCTCTAGTCAACATAAATAGCAACGGAAGATAAGTTACATTCTTTTATTCTCTATTTTTTATCTTCTATGTTTTAATGGTTTTAATTTTGCTTGCAAGTGCAATTATTCCAAAACAAATAGTGTGTCTTTCAAATGAACTCTTGTAAATAGCACCAAGTTGTGCCAACCTACTAATTTTTAAACCCAAGGGGTTTCCAGTAATGTATAATATTTATCACTTGTTTCAAACAACAAATAAAGTTTATATTATATTAATGCTTAAATGTTCAGTGTTAAATTTAGACTTAAAGTTGAGGATAAAGAACCAGGCCGCACTCCCCTAGCCCAAAATATTCAGTCTAATAGCTCCTTTCACAGTAGTTATTTTGTCCAGGCATTTGCCTGATGCTTTCTCCCGTTTATGAGAACGAACGTGGGCTGTTCTTTACATAACCACATACGACTGTTTATGTTCGACAATAATTATTATAACTATTTTATGTTCGAAAATAAATATTCATAAATATCTGTCGAGATTTCGCCAGTTTTATGTAGCCTACTGAACAGAGTGCATGAGACGCAGAGAATGCCTTGTATTTGACCATGGCCTCCTCGATTACCCTACTATGACACTAGGCCAGGCAGTGAAATTTAATTTAGAAGGCTGTGGAACTCAGCGCATCTAATTATCGAATTGGTCAAACAACTGTTTCTTGAGCTCTGATTGGTGGGAGAAACTGTTTCATAATGAAAAATAGTGTTATAATGAGCCTCATTATAGGACAGTTTTCTGACATATAATAGTCAGGGTCGAACATAAATGTAATTTTGGGAAACTGGTGTCGAGTCTAAGAATTTGCACACCTCTGTAATTAGAACGGCGGAAAGAGTAGTAAGGAAGAGGAAGGAAAAGGGGGCGAGGGGAAAATTATTGAGACTTCTGGAAGAATGAGGATGTCCAAAATAAGGTGAAAGAGTGGGGGGTGGAGGGGGGGATGAGGGGAGGGGGGGATGGATATAAGGAAACAGAAACAAAAGGGAAGTGTATGTGTACGGTACCCAACGTCATACAGGCCTCGGCTAAATACAGATGGAAACTCCTCCAGTGGTTTGAGACCTCTACGACTCTTGGCCAGAACTTGTTTTGATGTGTGTAAATAAATAAAAACTTATATTACCTTCACAATTGTAGACTCAGTGGTCTGCAATATTACAGAAGCCGCCCTCCGCTATATAGCCTAATATTTAAGTAGCCTATATTTGGTCACCACAACTCATTTGGTTTAAATAAAAAATTAGGTTACAGCCAAAAATTCATAAGTTCAGACAGAACGCTTTTATAAAGATTGGCACGTAAACCCTCCCCCACCCCCCATCAGCACTATACAATTGGGTGTATGTTGAATTTGTGTAATAAGCTATGTTTCTTTGGTGGCCGAAGTAGTTTGTGACTAATTATTAGGCTTCAGAGGCGGCTTCGGTGGCATAGTCGGTAGCATGCTGAGCTACTATGCCCAAGGTCGCGTGTTCAAACCCGGCCAAAGTCGTTGGATTTTTTAAGAGCGTTAAAAATCCCTCAGTATGCCTTCCTTTGGGGAGGAAGTAAAGCCGTCGGTCACATGTCATAGATTTATGGCATGAAAAAGAACCTTCCACTAACTACACTTATGAGAAGCCAAAACTTGTAGGTTAGAATTGTTAACGCTCTATTAGTTCCAACGTTCAGCACCAGGTGCTGACTGCGATGGCATCTAGTAGCCAAGTCCACAAGCAAGGTGTCGTGAACCCATTTGGTAGCAAAAGTAGGAACTACTTGAAATTATTGTCTGACGTCCTTACCTGAATTAAAACAGATAACACACACTAATACAGCCATCACAAATAACACCGGTTATCAGACAGATTCTACACACACCCAGAGTACACGGGGCTACATGACCGCGTTGTCGCAGCTCCTAAACTAAAGAACCAACCAACCATTAGGCTTCAGAATGTTGTGGACATTGTGGTCATTTAGGGCCGTGTACTTGGGCATGGTTGTCTGATAACTAATGTCATTGTGGTGCCTGAAGTAGCGTGCGCATTTGTAACTGAGGTAAAGATTGAGAAAGAGGCAGCTGTGACTTTAACTTAGAAACCATCTCGTTATTTGCCTGGAATGGGATTGGGAAACCATGCATAAACCAATCCAGGATGGTTGGGGGAATGAATCGAACCCACCACTTCTCAGTTTTGCCTCACTAGGCTGAGTTTACCCTTTGCCTGGTCTCAGACAAAAATTAAATGTATTGGTGTATTGGCTTTCTCGGCCAGGGAATTAAAACTCAGCACAAAACTAGAAAAATTGCTGAGTTTTAATTCACTGACCGTGAAAGCCAATACACCAATTTTTTGGAAGCCTTCATAGGGAGGTTAAGGCTGCTTGAGCTTTTTTTTTAGCTCTCGCAGTTAAGAGGTGTGGGTGTGCTTCATAAAAAGAGAGGTAGAGTGATGTTCGCTACTCCTGTGGGAGTCCGGGCGGGGACACCAAGAGCCCGCTGATGAGTCAGCTTGGTGTTCCTAGGCGAAACCCCACACAAGACAAACCTAGAAAAATTGCTGAGATTAAATTTATTTGCAGAGTCGGGAGTCGACCCCGTCTGGGATGACAACCAAGAATGCTAGCCACTACAGCATGCAGTGTTCTCAGGATATGGTTACTGGACATGAAATGACTGAGCTTTTGCCTGGAGAGGTGTGGGGAATAATTGGAGAAAACCACACTTAAGAGAGCTGCTTGCTGCGCTGGAATTCGAACCATTGATCTCCGAACATACAGCAGTTCTCAATATTGTAGTCTTATAGCGTGACGTAATGCTCACAGCTATCGTGCTGGGAATGGAAATAATATAATAATAATATCGTATGGCCTCGGGTGCCAGGTGCAAGCTTTGTTATTTGACACCCAGAGGGTAGCTTGCATGTCGAATTTCGTTGTTCCTTGACTATGAAAGTCAAGGAGGTTAGATGTTAGATATCTAAGCTCCTTGAACACTATAGCGCTTTCTAGTGGAGAAATGAGGAACTTTGTGATGGCGGAAACTCCCGAGATTAATTTTGCCATTATGAACACGGCTACTGAATTCAAATGGGTTATTTAACATGCCAACATTGTATGACATGCGTGTCGTATTTTTGCCGCCTTTCAAAAATCACTTAGCACGGCCAGGGGCGAACCTGCAATCTTGGGGTTAGTAGACTGACACGCTATCCACTCACCCACCGTGGCAAGCTCGTATGGAAATTAAATCATGAAACATTAGCTCCTCAATCATCGGAGCAACACAATCTGCAGCTAAATGGCAGTATGTCTCCTGGGTGGTTATTTATTTATTTATTTATTTATCGTATGGCTTTTAGTGCCGGGAGTGTCAGATGACATGTTCGGCTCGCCAGAGGCTGTAGCTGCTTCAAGCGGACACCCATAGGGTGAGCTACAAATTCCGTTCAATTTCAAGTAGTTCCAACTTTCGCTACCAGATATCATTGATACCTAGTGGTGAACGTTAGAACTTTGATAGAGCGTTACAACGAAATCTAACCTAGAAATTTAGCTTCACACAAGTTTAGTTAGTGGAAGGATCTTTTACATACCATAAATCTATGACATGGGACCGCCGGCTTTACTTTCCCTCCAAAGCAAGGCATACTGAAGGATTTTAACGCTCTTAAAAAATCCGACGACTTCGGCCGGGTTTGAACCAGCGACCTTGGGCACAGCAGTTCAGAATGATACCAACTGCTGACTGCTACCCAGGTGGCTCAAGTTCAACTCCCCGCTCTGCTGGGCGTTATTGTCGTTTTACGGAGCAAAATATCTAGGAAGGAAGCTTGTAGTTTAACATGACCGTTAATCTTGAGATCATGAGCCACGGGACCTCCTTTTTACATGGAATCCGAACCACAGGACATGGCATTTCACTTCGAAAATCTCACATGCATTGACCGGGAATCGAACCCGGACCGCCTTGGTGAGAGGCATACAGCTAGACCGCTGAGCCACCACGCCCCCAAAATATCTAGGTAATCAGCCCCTATTTGTATGGATGATTAATGAAAACGGATAGTCCATTAATTTCCTGATGTAGCGGCTAGCATTCTTGACTGTCGCTTCGTAGGTCCGGGTTCGAGTCACAGCTCTGCCAAGAAATGCAATTCTGGTCTGAGGGCTGGAATGGGATACACTCAGTCTCGTGAGGCAAAACTAAGAAGAGGTGGGTTGGTTCGATTCCCATGTCAGCCATCATGGAAGTGATTTTCCGAGGTTTCTCCAATTTTACTCCAGGCAAATGCCGGGATGGTTCCTAACTTCAGGCCACTGCCACCTTCTTCCCAGTCGTAGCCTGAATTAAAAATACACACACCACTACAGACACCACATTAATAGTCGACAGGTCTTCAGATCAATTCTACACACATCCAAGTACACGGGGCTAAATGACCACGATGTTCGAGTCCCTGAAATGAAACAACAACAACATGAAAATGGATACTACTTACTATGTATGACAAACAACTGCCTTACAGGTAATTTATATCTAAGAGAAGCAGTGGACGAGGAAAAGGAATGAAAGAAACAGAAGACATGGGAAAATATACGCCCTACACTCTCAAACAATGAGCAATGAGGGACTTTGAAGGAAGTAGAGCCATGAAAGGCTGATAGGGAGATGAAAGAGGAGAAGGTCCACTCCATAGTAACAGAAAAATTGGAAATTCGAACACATCTCAGGAATCTCTCGTGGTCGCCAACTCTTGAACTCGCCTGCCGTGAGCCCTTGAGTGTGTAGCGCTATCCAGGGTGCACGCTGCCTCTGTAAGGACACTGTATAGAAGGCAGGACGCGCCATGACACATAAAAAGAGATCTAATCCCTCGAAGAATGAGGATATCAAGAGAGATGAAACCATGACGGGAAATCAAAAGTTTCCCTATGCTTTCAATCGGGGTCGGAAGAAAACCAGAGGTAACCAAGGGAGATCAACAGATAAGGTGAAGGAGTAAGTGGAATTCATACCGGACTCAGCTGGGGTCCCGTGTTCGCTAACCAGCGTCCCTCTAGTCATGAGCCTCTGGGAGTTTCTCCATCTTTGCCAAGAAATGTAATTCTGGTTTGAGGGGTGATGTTGAGTTGGTCCCATGGAACTGTCCCCAGTAGTCACGGACACGTTTGAGATGGGACCATGGGCATAACATTCCTCTGCAGAATACCGTCGACGCTAGGTTAGGTTTGGTTAGGATAGGATAGATGAAGTTAGATTAGGTGAGATGAAGTTCGGTGATGTTAGAATAGATGAGGTTAGGAGAGGATAGATGAGGTTATGTTACGATAGATAAGGCTAGATTAGGTGAGATTAAGTTAGGTGAGGTTAGAATAGATGAGGTTAGGTGAGGATATATGAGGTTTGGTTATGTTAGGTGAGGTTAGGTTAGGATAGATGAGGTTGGATTAGGTGAGGTTAGGTGAGGTTCGGTGAGGTTATGTTCGGTTAGGACAGATGAGGTTAGATTAGGTGAGGTTAGGTGAGGTTATCTTAGGTTGGGATAGATGAGGTTAGATTAGGTGAGGTTAGGTGAGGTTACGATAGGTTAGGATATATGAGGTTAGATTAGGTGAGATTAAGTTAGGTGAGGTTATGTTAGGTGAGGTTAGGTTAGGATAGATGAGGTTTGGTTATGTTAGGTGAGGTTAGGTTAGGATAAATGAGGTTGGATTAGGTGAGGTCAGGTGAGGTTATGTTAGGTTAGGATAGATGAGGTTAGATTAGGTGAGGTTAGGTGAGGTTATGTTAGGTTAGGATAAATGAGTTTAGATTAGGTGAGGTTAGGTTAGGTGAGGTGGGGTTAGGATGGATGAGGTTAGGTTAGGTGAGGTGAGGTTAGGATAGATGAGGTTAGGTTAGGATATATGAGGTTAGATTGGGTGAGGTTAGGTGAGGTTATGTTAGGTTAGGATAGATGAGGTTGGAGGTACTGGAACGGTATCGTAGACTTGGACCAGCCCATTGCCTACATGAGCTAAATGCCAGATTCCAAGCCGTCGGTATCTGAAACCGAAAGTCTCCTTTGAATACCGATAAATGTTGGATATATTGGTGGTGTAAGTATGTGGCGCGCGAAGTAGGCCTGACGTCTCAGAGGAGTGGTGTCGCTGGCAGCCATTTAAAGGAGCTCGCGTCCCACTCAGACTCAGTGTTGAAAGTGCGCTGTGCGTCTCAAGTTCCAAGTGTTGTGTGTGCCGTGTTCTAGCTGTGATACAACTGTAAGTCACCATTACACCTATTTTATCAATACTACCATCAGTGACCTTTGACACTGTGCGTGCTTTCTTACATGAAACTAGCTCAAGAGCAAGTTACAAATAATTTTAGGACATCGTTCTCTTTGGAGCGATCATATCTGTTAAGTGGGCACAGTAGAGATTCGAACCCGAATTTCGTGCTGTTCGGGTAGCAGCGCTTAATCACATTAATGTAAGTTGTTGTCGATTCTTTAGGGACTTTGTGACATCGTGGCCATGTAGCCCTGTGTACTTGAGTGTGTGTGGAATTTGTCTGATAACCTGTCTTATTGTGATGACTGTATTAGGAATGGGAAGGAGGTGATCGTGACCTTAAGTTAGGAACCGTCCCGCTGTTTGCCTGAAGTACTAGTGCGAAACCAAGGAAAACCACTTCCAGGATGGCTGAGGTAGGAATCGAACCCACTGCTTCTCAGTTTCGCTTCACGAGGATGAGTGTACGCCGTTACAACCCTCAGACCAGAATTAGCGGGCTATTCACTGCACCACGAAGTCGGACATCAATAACATAATATTACATTGTATCTTAATTCAAGAGCCTCCGTGGCTTAGGCGGCAGCACTCCGGTCTCTCAACGCTGGGTCCGTGGTTCAAATCCCGGTTACTCCATGTGAGATCTGTGCTGGACAAAACGGAGGCAGACAGGTTTTTTTTTTTCCGGGTACTCCGGTTTTCCCTGTCAAAATTTCATTCCAGCAACACTCTCCACTATCATTTCATTGCATCTGTCATTCATGTAATCATTGCCCCAGAGGAGTGCGTCAGGCCTTGGCAGCCGGCGCAGTTCATATCCTCGCCGCTAGATGGGGGCTTCATTAATTCCATTCCTGACCCGGTTGGAGACTGGAAGCAGGCAAGTTCATTAATGGTATTGTTGGTAGAACTACGTATTGGGACCCCTTTGTCATAGATCATGGTTTCGAATACCGTTTTGCCAAGAATCATATATCTGGTCTAAGGGTTGTAACACGGTACACACAGGTACAGGGGGGAAACTCAATAGAGGTGGGTTCGATACCAGCCTCATAAATGGTTTCCCATATCTACACCGGACAAATACCGTGATGGTACTTAAATGCCACGGCGACCTCCTTTTCAATCGTAGCCACAATTGCTTGTACTGTACTCACACACAAGTACAATTATCACAATAACATAAGATATCACACAGATTCCATATTCATGAACACGATGTCTTAAGCATATTCAAGTACTATCTTGTAAAACAAATTGACAAAAACCAAGAGTTTGGAGCTTTTCAGTCGGTCAACACGAATGTACCCAAAAGAGCTGGGTTATGCCCTAATCCTGAAATAAATTACATGAGATTAATAAATATACTAGGATGACCAGTCTCGATCGTCAAGCGATCATCATTAGATCCATTACACTTAGACTATAAAATCTATGTCTGAAAATACAGGTGAAAATATTTACAATATTACAATATTTGCACCTGGAGTAACAGTGAACACGAAAACTGCGCGTAGCTTCAGCAAGGAAGACAACCAGATAAGTAGTAATATTACAGTTTAACCATAGTTGATTTTTACAACCATATAATCACTCCAAAGTACAAACTCCGGATATCTATCACCATTTATCATTTCACCTAACATATATACTGCATTTAGCATACACTGACAGTTGCAGTACCAATAATGCAACTAAATAATTGTACATAATGTAAATATTTTCACCTGTATTCTCAAACATAGATTTTATAGCCTAAGAGTAATGGATCTGATGATGATCACTTGACGATCGAAACCGGTCATCCTAGTGTATTTATTAATCTCATGTAATTTATTTCAGGATTGGAGCATAACCCAGCTCTATTTGGGTACATTCGTGTTGACCGACTGAAAAGCACTAAACTTTTGTTTACTTAGGCAACACTGAAAAATGGCTTCAAACCGCACAATTGACAAATACCACTAAAATGCTGTGTAAGTAAATTAAACGCACACATGATCAGACGGCTAAAATAAACGGCCAATATACAAGTACAAAATTGAGGCTATTAAATGTTATTCCGGGCATATTTGTGAAACTTAAGAATTAAAGTTCTAAATTCATTTTACTAGGATGAAAAATGCATTCCACCTCCTCGTAGTGTAGTGGCTAGCATTCTTGGCTGTCACCCTGGAGGTCCGAGTTCGACTACCAGTTCTGCCAAGGAATTTCATTTTGGTCTGAGGGCTGGAACGGCGTACACTCAGCCTCTTAAGACACAAATGACTAAAGGTTGGTTCGATTCCCACTTCAGTCGTCCTGAAGTGGTTTGCCGTGGTTTCACACATCTACTCCAGGCAAAAGCCGTGATGGTTCCTAACTTAGACTACGACCGCCTCCTTCCTCACCTGAATTAAAAATACACACACTAATATTCTTCGTCACCAAACATAGTGCATAAAAGTGCAAGGTCACGGGGCCAGGCTATCTCCGGGCTTGGTCTCGAACCCCACCACCCACTGTGCTTATAACGATTGTCTGTGGTATCCCATTTTCAATTTCAAGCATATTTATTTTTTATTTATTTAGCGTATGGCTTTTAGTGCCGGGAGTGTCCGAAGACATGTTCGTCTCGTCAGAGGCTGTAGCTGCTTCAATGCGGACACCCATAGGGTGAGCTACAAATTCCGTTCAATTTCAAGTAGTTCCAACTTTCGCTACCAGATGTCACTGACACGTAGTGGTGATCGTTGGAACTTTGATACAGCATTTCAAGGAAATATAACCTAGAAATTTTGCTTCACACAAGTTTAGTTAGTGTAAGGATCTTTTACATGCCATAAATTTATGACATGGGACTGCCGTCTTTACTTTCCCTCCGAAGGAAGGCAAACTGAAGGATTTTAATGCTCTTAAAAATCCGACGACTTCGGCCGAGTTTGAACCCGCTATCTTGGGCACATCAGTTCATCATGCTACCAACTACGCCACCGAAGCCGCATATAAATGCATATATATGCTAGGACGATACCTTCTAATATGCCCAACAAATTCCTTGCAAAAGTATATTTATCTTCACTTGATTTAATCCCCAAATTTCTCTAACGAGTTTGGCTTCATAAAGGGCACGGATATATGAGGGGTAGCAATAAGAGCATTTTCATATGTAAGCTGCCAAAAAATTCTTACATGTCGAAATTGTCTGATATTTTACTAAAGAAATTCAAATTCCTGTTTGATTCAAATGGTATTTTTATAATGTATACATTATTTAAACTATTAATTTACTAAAGTAACAAAGATTAATTATTTTATTATTCCTACCACACTTTCCTACTTTATCTTTATTAAATTTCCGATTTTTCCAATGTACAATACTACAATTGTGTGCTCTTATTTATTCATTTATTTGTTTGCGCACAACAGTATTTTCATCCCAATTACAGTGGCATAAAGATTACACAGTATGTTATCTTATAACTTATACTAACTTAAACTAAACAGTAACTAATTAAAACTAATTAAAATAACTAAGTGTGAAATTAAAACAGTATAGTACAAATAATAGACATGTAATACAAGGTTGGCTAGGTAGAATGACACAGTGGTAAGAATTCATGATTTACAATTTGCAAGGTATGAGACATCATTTCTGGAGAGTATTAGAAATTCCTTCAAAAATACTGTCAAGGAAGTACTAAAATCTATGTCATTATTTCTTTAAACAACATTATTGAAGATATTACACAGTCTGTTCAGCGGTGAATTTTTGTGGGCAGATGTCCCAGTTCTTTTCATTTCAAATGTGATATTGATCCTTGAATTGATGCGTGGTAACACGGAAATTTAAGAGAAAAAGGAATTCGGAATTATCAATTGAATTGTTTGTAGTTTTTAAAAGGAATTTCATAGCATCTACTTTTCTTCGTATTTCTAAACTGTCCACATCAAAATTTATTAGCAGTTCCTGGTATGGTATCAAGTGAGGATAGTTGGCTGTTATTTTAAAATGTAGATATTTTAAGGAATTGCATTTGTATGTTTTCAATCATTGAGGTATATGTCTTGCATCTAGGACTCCATATTCTAGTTTCGGTCCGACTACTGTGTTGTACACATGCTTATATTTTTGAATGGTTTTGTATTCCTGATAGCAAATCCCAGTGTCTTGTTTGAGCCAGCCATCATTACCTTAATTACCTTAATGTCTCGCCCTTAAAATAAAATGATCTTAAATTGATCAATATCAGGTTGTGACCTGTCTAGTAGAGCACGCTGACGTCACCGTTACATAGTGTACAGTACTTTGATCTCTGTGCGGCAGAGCGGAACATTGCCCGAATTGGCCAGAGCCTGAGAGATATGGTACAAGGCCTGGTCTTCATATAGTCACACCTATTGACGCAAAGCAGATCAGATTTGCTAAGTGAGAATTAAAATTTCCCCTCATAGCTCAGTAATCAAAGGAACGGTGGAGGTCGCAAGTAAAGTCCCGCTGGGGTCAGACATTCTACTTTTATAACTTTGTGGAATTGAAACATGGACCACAGAAGGAGACAATTGAGGAGCGCCGGAAAAAAAAACCGATAAGTTTAGCAAAGCATTAGTTAGAAAAGAAAATCCACAGCCTGCTTCCAGTCTCCGACCGGGTCAGGAATGGAATGAATGAAGCCCCCATCTAGCGGCGAGGATATGAACTGTGCCGGCTGCCGAGGCCTGACGCACTCCTCTGGGGCAATGATTAAATGAATGACAGATGAAATGAAATGATAGTGGAGAGTGTTGCTGGAATGAAATTTTGACAGGGAAAACCGGAGTACCCGGAGAAAAACCTGTCTGCCTCCGTTTTGTCCAGCACAGATCTCACATGGAGTGACCTGGATTTGAACCACGGACCCAGCGGTGAGAGGCCGACGTGCTGCCGCCGAAGTCACGGAGGCTTACAAAGCATTAGTTAGAGACTATAAAAATAAGAAATACTGACAACTTAATGGCATTTCGAATGGTTTTTATGATAGATTGAGCGGCATTTGATAGGACATGCTTGTAGCATCATATTTCACCCAATATTCCCCCCAAAACCACAAAAGCACGAATGAAGAAAGAGTAGATTTATAGATTTTTGTTCCGACTCTCCTAACACTCTTGGCCGTCCCTGCGGAGGCGCGAATTCGATTCCCGTCTCTGCCAAGAAATTTAATTCTGGTCTGAGGCCTGAAACGGGGTCCACTCAACCTCGTGAGGCAAACCTTAGAAGAGTTGGGTTTGATTCCAAACTCAGCCTTTCTAGAAGTGATTTTCCGTGGTTTCCCCACGTCTGCTCCTGGTGAATGCCGGGATGATTCCTAAATCAAGGCCAAGGCCGTCTCCTTCCCAATCCTCATCTGAATTACAATCACACACACACTAATACAGCTATCACAATAACACAGGTTATCATACAAAATAGACACACACAAGTACACGGGGATACATGACCACGAAGTCGTAAAGCCAGTAAATGAATCAACGATAACAAACCATTGTTCTGACTGTCCTCAATTATGAAAGACCCCATTAGGATACACCAGAGCTCTCCAAACTTTTTCTCATGGCGACACCCTATTGAAAATCCACAGTCTGCTTCCAGTCGACCGACCGGATCAGGGAATGGAATGAATGAAGCCCCCATCTAATGGCGAGGATATTATCTGTGCCGGCTGCCGAAGCATGTCACACTCCCCTGGGGCAATGATTAAATGAATGACAGATGAAATTAAATGATAGTGGAAATAGTTGCTGGAATAAAATTGTGACAGGGAAAACTGGAGTACCCGGAGAAAATCCTGTCAGCCTCCGCTTTGTCCAGCACAAATTTCACACGGAGTGACCGGCATTTGAACCACGGATCCAGTGGTGAGAGGCTGGCGTGCTGTCGCCTAAGCTACGGAGGCTCGGCGACACCCTATTTGCACACATAATTCTATATGATCCCCATTTAATTATTTTAATTATAAACCTAGACTATTTTAACAAAGGAGATTGATTTTAAAGAAATTTAATTTTCTCATAGCATGTAACCTATATGATGTTCGAGACTATATTAAACACCTTTCTCATTGATTTAAAAAAACGTGCACCTTGATGTTCCAATTCAATAACTGCTATATCATTACAAATCAGCTTTATATCGGGTCAGATGCAGGACAAATTCACACGCATTTCCTCATCTAACATTCTCAAACTTCCACGTTTAACTGTTTTTGTATTAGATATGACAGAAAACGAACTTTCACACGAATATGCAGCAGAAACATGCAACAAAACAATGAGGGCTCTTTTACAAAGGTGAGGAAAATCTTGTTGAATAGAAACCCAGAAGCCGTCTAATGCTGACTCTTGGTAAGTCTGGTTGTTCTTAAGTTCCGTCAATCCCTCGTCTTCGATAAGTTGAGGTTCACAAGAGCTGGAGGATGCAAAAGGTTTTCTTACCCAGTCATGTTGGTTTACATTTAGTGTTGGAAAATATCCATCCAGGCCGAACGAGGGGAAACAAGCTTACTGCTTTCTCACAGGTTCTTTATTCGTTTTCTATCCTGAATTTATAAGTAAGACGAATCTCACGACACCCTGTTTGTAAAGCACTGGGATAGACTTTAGTGGGAACTGAACCCACTTGCCTCTCGAGTAAAGTTAATGGACAGACATGCGGTTGGAGAAGAACATACATACACATAAGTAATATACCATGAGTATTTATTAAATTTATACACCTTAGTCAATAAATAGTTTTGAAAATATTATATACTAGCAGTTGTGCCCGGCTTCGCCCGGTGGATTTATTTGTTTTATGGATGATAATGAATAGGCCTACTACTACAGAAGTGGAGCGCTCAAGGATAAGGATCGGAAAGCACCAACGCTTATTGCAGCTGATAACCTCAGTACACTGCACCAACACCATCGCCCTTATACAGAGGCATACTATTGTCATGATGATAACTGTTTTAAGGGGCCTAAGAAATATTTTTGCACTAATTACTCCCCGTGACTGCAATTTATAAGCAGCTCGCAATTCTGCACAGAACACTGGTAGGGGTGACATGATGCAGCCCGCATTGCCAGGCAACAATAGACTTACGTATTATTGAAGCTGTTCGGGAGCGCTTGTTCTTCTGACTTACTGAACAAAAATCAATCTTTAAGGTTACCTGAGAGGTATAGCATAATTCTACATAGCCTAAACTATTCCTCTTGAATCTGACTATCATATACAAAATGATTTTTTTGAATCCGACTGGTAGTTCCAGAGATTAGCGCGCTTAAACACACAAACTATTCAGCTTTATTATATTAGTATATATATACTATACCAGTTTTGACCACATTGTAGCCCTCTTCAGTAACTGTCTTATAAAATTAATTGAACTAATTTAATTACGTTCAGAGTTGTTTAACCCTGAGAATGGCGTGAAAAAATATATCATGAGGACTGGTGCGAGTAATTTTGACCCATAGTGTGACACTCCCTTTTTGTAGTAGTCGTACGGATTTTAATGAAGTAATTTTACACCTGGTGTCTTCCTATGTACTATACCCAATATAAAATGAAGTTTTTATTTTATTTTTTAAATTTAACATGCAGAATAAATGACAATAATGTTTGTAACAGTAGAATTAGTGGTGGCAAAGCAGTAAGGTGTGTGACGTCATAGTACGATGTAGCAGCCGAGTACCAAGAAGGCAGTGCGAGAACAGAGTTTCAAGAAGGCAGTGCGAGAACAATCAAGTAGGCAGTGGAGAAACAAAATAGGATCTCGAAACTCGGTTCGTGCACTGCCTTCTTGGTACTCGGCTGGTAGCATTTAAAATGATATAAAGTCTATTCTTTCAGACTAACTATCCGTTTCTTTTTTGAACAATGGAGCTGATGACCAAGGTGTCCCAAGACCGTAAACATGGATCAGCAAGGATGTGAGCTATGTAATTGTGCTGCACCAAAATAGTTGAATTTTCCCCCTTATTTTTTATAGATTGTCCCGACTAACCTAAGCCGAAAATTGTCAAGCGAGTTCTGGCGCCATGCGTAAATCTGACCCGACCGTAAATAATATAGATATAACTTGAGTGTTCAAAAAGCTATGGTCATGTTTCTTTTGCAGGGTGAAGTTCAAGGCTAGGAAGGAAGGTACAGTAAGCGACAGGAAATAAGGGCTGACCAAAACGAAGATATAGAACATTGTTTAAGCCTCGAGTCGAAAATATCCATGCGCCAATCCTCGCGGGCTAATATTTACCTTGGGTTTTCCCATTCTGTGAAAATTAATTTAATGTAATAAATTTAATAAATGATTTAATTTAATAAATACGATTAGTATTTTACTTATAATTATAACGTCAATAAGGGAACCTCCTTCATGTGATAAATTTCATATCATTACGTATACATACCCTACACATGTAATATTATGTGAGTAGCTAATAAATTACTAATGGTGGAACGAAGCAAGTATTGCAAACTTCCAGCTGGCAGTGAACTTGTCTTATTGAGGCCACGGACCTTATTTGATCTCTCCTCGAGAAGTGTGGCAGGAAATGTTGACACTGAGTCTTCATAAGTAAACTTCCTCGTCAGGTGTGTTCGGATTTAAACTAATACCGCTGAGCACTGACGAGCCACTCAAGAGACATGTGAGTTCGAGTCCCGCCTTGGTCATCCTCGAAGTGGTCCTTCAAAAATTCCCATTCTAAATTCCAGAAATTACTGGGATGGTCCATTTCCTTAGACCATGACCGTCTTCTTCTATTCAGAATGTTTCAAAAATACCTCATAGTGCAATGACTAGTATTTTTGGCTGTCTCCACAGAAGTCTGGGTTCGATTCTCGAGGTGGTCAATTAAAAGGTACCATACTTATAGCACAACAATGTGCACTGCAGTATATCATTATAAAGGAGAACCTTCAGAGAATAAATATAAGTGATTAATCTTTTTACTCTACTTTTCACATTGTGGTACGAGTAAACATTTGAAAATGACGTCAGTGCTACCAACTGCTAAAAAATCACAATTAAAATTTGAGCTCTATGTTGGATATCTCAGAGGTTATACATGCGAAGTGTTCTAAAATTGGCACACACATAGATAATAACAATCCAGATTCCTTTTCTGGAGCCCATACATGGCAGTGTTGCCAACATGATTCTACTTCTAATAATATACGTCAGTCCTGTCAACATGATTCTAAGCCTGCTGATAGGTCCAATATTTAAATGTCTGTAACTTCTATACTATCAATTGGATATCAACCAAATTTCGTATGTGCTTTCTGTACCACAACAGATAGAACTGTTCATATTCTAAAGAGTCAGCAAGGCTACCAACTGTTGATAAATTATCTCTCTATTGGTTTAACCCAAATATCAATATATCAGAAAGTATGCAAGCCAACAGGTCTAAACTATGTACACGTATAGTACCTGACATTCTAGATCAATTTGGAATAACTAATATAGGTCAGTACTGCCAACATGAGTATAGGCCTGCTGATAGTTTCAATTTTTAAATGCATGTAACTTGTATACTAGCAAATGGATATCCTCCAAAATTGACACTGTAATACATCATAGTATTTGATTAATTCTGAGCAACACATATATTTGACATTGTTCCAACATTAATTTACGTGCACTCACACATTCAATATATAACATCATGTAACGTCCATACTATCCATTGGACTTCAACCAAATTTTGTATGTGCATTCTGTACCTAAAGAGATGGAAATAAGAATATATTTAGAGTCACCAGGGCTGCCAACTGCAGTGCTCTAAAAGGCTACACTATTTCAGGTATATTTCAAACTAATTAGAAATGTTAATATTACCAATTTCATTTCGTCATTATTCTAGATAGATCTATATAGATTAATCATTGGCATGGATCTTAAATTTTAAGAAAGGTAGGCTCTTTAGTTCGCCACGGAACTGGTTGTCTCATTTAATATCGGATCCCATGTCCCCTTAACTCTTTATAGGATAGTGGTATTTATATTAACCACCTACTATAAAAAGAGTCTGTAGGCTATTATCAAAGGTGCTAATAGCTGAAACTTTCAGCCTAACTACTGTACAACAAAATTTCTTGTAGATGTAATATTTCTGATAAGCAAATATTATATCTGTCTAGTTTTATGGTGCTGGATAAAATTTCAACCTGTAAATGTAATCAAAAATATTATAATTAAACAATAAAATAAAACATAAATACACAAATTAAAATAAAACACACTATAAATAAAAATAAAAATAAGATTAAAAAATTAAAAAGGTAAAATTATAAAATAAAAAATAATTTATTTAAAAAAATATTGAATATTAAAAAGCAGAAAAGCAGTTAACCGAAAACACCATTTGGGACCGAGGGAAATGGAAAAGACTTGCCAAAAACGTCGACCCCGCATGAGCGGGAAAAGAAGAAGAAGAAGAAGAAGAAGAAGAAGAAGAAGAAGAAGAAGAAGAAGAAGAAGAAGAAGAAGAAGAAGAAGAAGAAGAAGATTGAATATTAAAAATAAAAATAAAAATTTGAGCTGAAATGAAAATTTAAATAAAGAAAAGTAAAGTAAAAATTAGAAAAAAATAGTCCACCCTATAAAGGGTTAAGTTTGTTTGGTTTTTGTACTGTCTTAGTTCAATGTTGATTTGCAAGCATCTTCTTAACCTCCGAAGTATACCAGTCACCATGGCGACGTATAATTTGTAAAAGAGAAGTAAAATCTTGTTGAAAAACACGTTTAGTTACCCGGCACTTTCCTGGAATGAATGTGGAGAGAAACGGAGAGAAACCTCATTCAGGATGGCCACCGTCAACGCTGGAATTCGAACCTCGTTTCTCCGAACAACAGCTCTCCGTTGCAGTCGTGGAGCTGGACTTAATGCTCTCTGCTCTGCGTCTACTTCGCACATAAATATAGAGGGTCTTTCATAAAGAATGAAGCGATTTCGAAGCTTCATTACGCAGTACGCAAGCAACGTAGCAGAACGAGTCGCATACCATCACAAAGAGCGTAGTCTTACGTTTCGAATAGTAGCCAGTAGAGTGATCTGTCGTCCCAGTTACCCGAAACAAGCCGACCTGCCTGTTGCGCACAGCATTTGCCGCGTTCTTCCAGAACAACACTGTCACAGGACAAAGCTGTCTCGAAATTATACGAACCTGGCTCTTCCCTTTGCTAAAAAGCACACTCACGAGACTTCATTGTCCAACAAGATGGAGTCCCACCCCATTGGAGCTTAGCAGTGCGACCATTTTTAACGGAACAGTGCCTGAATGGTGGATGGATCGCAACACTCCTCCGGATAGTGCTCTATTAGCGTCGCCTCCAAGATCTCCAGACCTCATCCCTTGTGACTTCTTCTTGTGGGGATACGAATAGGACTTCCATCTCTTCCCACTACACTGGATGACGTTAAAGAAAGGATAACATGTGAGACTGACTCAGTGGATCGTGATATGCTGCGACGCGTTTGAGGGAAGTCTCCTCTCACTTTGATGTGGTCCGTGCTGCTGGCGGTGGTGGTGGTAATATTGAACACTTGTAGTCGAAGGGACACAACTTCAACATCAGTCAAATGCATGTGTCTTGGTTGCAGTCTTGTACTACTGACTGATACGGAGATATAGCTTGATTAAATAGGTTCATTCTTTATGAAAGACCCTGTATTGTGTAATTGAGGAATAACGGATAAAGAAGAGAAACGTCTAACTCTGACTGATTCAGAAGGAAGCCTCTGATGTTCGTAGCCCTGTTCAGTGTGGTGTTGTGGAGCATCAGGTGACCCAACGCTGCCGAACTGTTTCTCTGCAGGAACAACTTTCTATTGCGTGGCTGTCTGCCCTTGCTTTAGTAATGACCTTAACTGAACCAGGACTGTAATAAGAAAGGAGCAGAACAACACTGTCCTTACGCAACAGACTGAAGGAGTAACGTGAAAGGTGAGACTGGAAAAAGAAATGGCGCCATGCCATTTCTCGTTTCCTGTACAAGCGATTAACCCTCGGACACTCGCGCTAGTAATAGATACAGAGTTACTCGCGCGGGCTACTATTGTAGCCGAAACAGTTATTCGATCTGATGGACTCGCACACGTTATTTGTGGTGTTCAGTTTTAATAATATGATAAATCGTAGTATGTAGAAGTATTCTAAGCAAAATCTGAGGATTTTATGTATGCTTTTATTTTCATATGGAGAGAAAGTACAAACCTAAGAAGAAAATTCAATTTTACCGTACATCTTCGGTAAAACTGCATCAGAAATAAAACTAATGGAACTAGAACTGTTAAAATATTTTTATGTAAACCTGAATACTTACATTAGTGCATATTTGGATTGTAATTAAACAAAAATAATACTAGGTTGGATAATTTTCTTAGAAAATCAGCACTTGAACAATTTCAGTATTTTCATTTATTTTTTCTCGAATTTTTGAATTTTATTTTTGCCCTTTTGGCTACAATCAATAGCCCAGGAAATCCATAAGCATGCTCACACAAATTTCTCACCCAAGCCTTCAGTGCTAAAGGACACAATGATCCGAGAAGATTTTTATTGCACTTAACACATCTGTTCCTTGTTGATTTATCGGTGTCAGTTTGGTGCAATTAGTTCAGTCGGAAACACACCCGTCTGTTAAATGCAGCATCAACAGGCAGCTACGGAGATCCTCAATATTCCTAGAAATGAATATACTCTGCGCTACAACAACAACAAAATCACTGGGCTACATCTGTAGCCCGCGCGAGTAACCGAGGGTTGAAGAGAAGATTCGTATGATTGGCCTTTATAGTAATCATTATGTAATGGCACTAAATTCTTTAGCATACTTTTCGTAAATCATAGAAGCCGTGAATTTGACTTTTCTTTAAAAAAAGATACGAGCCTTACAGTAGTCGCATATGATGTGTAACATCCGAAATGTTATCCTACTCGTATACTACACAGCTTGGACATTCTTAAAATGTTAATTTACACTCCATTTTCATACTGGTACTATGATGAATGTATAGATTGAATTGGAGATATGCTACTGTCACATTTGTGGCGCAGCGGTCAAGCTGTCAGTCTCTCACCAAGGTAGCCCGGGTTTGATTCCCGGTCAATACATGTGAGATTTTCGAATTGAAATGCCATGTCCTGTGGTTCGCATTCCACGTAAAAGGGAGGTACCGTGGATCATGATCGTGAGATTAACGGACACGCAAAACTACAAGCTTCCTTCCTTCCTTCCTTTTACATTAATAATTCATAATAGCAAAGTGACACACAACGTCGACAGTACTCTCAAATACTGTGAGCACATTCCTCAGTAACTATAACATTCATTATTCTCAAGGCTCTCATACAGTTCGTCGTAAACAATCAAAACATGGCTTCCT
Organism: Meconema thalassinum; assembly: GCA_946902985.2. Classification (NCBI taxonomy): domain Eukaryota; kingdom Metazoa; phylum Arthropoda; class Insecta; order Orthoptera; family Tettigoniidae; genus Meconema; species Meconema thalassinum. The sequence goes on along the minus strand of OX336388.2, from coordinate 772,226,748 downwards.
ACAATCATGAAATGACCTAGTCTCACATATGATGAAAATACAGCTTTTATTCCACTCATATAACAACATTCTGTTATGCATTTAATATTTGACTACTCACCCACAGCTTGACAATAATGACGCTTACTTAAATGTCATTTGTCGTCTTTGTCCTATCCAATGTGATATTCAACCTTGAACGTGAAGCTTCATAAACTGCTCAATGACAAATTAAAGTCGGTGAACCATTTGCTAATGTGCTCGTCAAACCAGTGCCTGCTAAATGCACTGTCTACTGTATTGCCATAATATTCTCGTGCTACAGAGCACACACTGCCTTGTTTCCAATACACACATTTTCAATTGTACATCCAGCTGGCAGTGCGTCTTCACTTTCGTCCGATCCACTTCCGTTCGATCCACTTCCGCCCGATTCACTTCCGTCCCATTTTTCTGGCAGTTCGTCTTCACTTCCGTTCGATCCACTTCCGTCAGATCCACTTCCGTCCCCAATTTTCAATATCACTCCTACAAAACTATCCAGCAACCGAGCGGAAAGATGTTACACAACAATAAATTCCGATGAAATGTGGAAATTTTAAGTAGCGGTGCGGAAGTGTATAAGTGAGCATCGCTGTGAGGAGAACAATACCAAGTTTAGTGTATGTTATAATTAGATTTTTCTAGTGCAAGCTAATAACATGCGGTGTGTCCCGTCCGCCATACAGTATATATACATGGTATAAGAAGATAGCCCGCCATTGCATCCTGGTTAGCTATGCCGTCGTTTATACCTCAATTAACGCTTATACCAATGTCGTACAACTCAATTCTGCGTTAACTACGGAGATAACTTTAGTCGAGGTATAACCCGAGTTCGTACAACTGGCCCTAGCCAGTTAACAACATTTCGACCACCTCGTGTTGTAGTGGTTAGCGTTCTTGGCTTTCGCCACAGAGGTCTGGGTTCAATTCCCAGCTCTGCCAAGCTAGCCGCTACATCACGAGATGGTCCATTATAATTTAACATAGTTATCATATAACAGTGTGCACTACAGTATGTCATTTTAAAGGGGAACCTTCAGAGAATAAATATGTGATTAATTACCGGGTGAGTTAGCCGTGGTCGTTACGGTGTGGCTGCAGGCAGTCGCTCACATTCGGGAGGCGCGGAGGTTCGAATCCCCCCGCCGGCAACCTTGAAGATGGTTTTCTGTGGTTTCCCATCTTCCTTCCAGGCAAATGCCGGGGTTGGTCCCTAACTATAGGCCACAGCCGCTACCTTCCAATTCCTCGTCATTACATTAACACTTTCCTCCCCAGACAACACTCCACACGCGACGGTACTTGTAGCTCCCCAATGGGTGTCCGTATAGAAGCAGCCACAAAATCTGGCGAGCCGAACATGTCCTCGGACACTCCCGGCAATAAAAGCCATACGCTAAAAAAAAGTGATTAATTCTTTTTTTAGTCTACTTTTCCCATTTTGGTACGAGTAAACATCTATACCTGAATATCTTACGACCATATTTTAAAGCCACGTCAGTGCTACCAACTGCTGAAAAATCACAATTAAAATTTGAGCTTTATGTTGGATATCTCGGAGGTTATGCACACACATAGAAAATAAAAATTCAGATTAATTTTCCGGAGCACATACATGACAGCGATGCCAACATGATTCTAAGCCTACTGATAGGTCAAATTTTTAAATGCATGTAACTTCTATACTATCAATTTGATTTCAATCAAATTTCGTATGTGCTATGTGTACCATGATAGATATGGCAATCCGTATTCTTAAGAACCACCAGGGCTACCAACTGTTAATAAATGCGCTCTCTAGTTTTGTTATCCTAATACCATTATATCAGAAATTTTGCAGGGCCACAGCTCTTAACTTCTCACACGTATAGTACCTAACATTCTAGATTAATTAGGAGTAACTAATATATGTCAGTGCTGCCAACATGATTCTAACCCTCCTGATAGGTTCAATATTTAAATGATTTATTAATATTACAATGTGATATTCTAAATTGTATACACGTCGATACACGCCGTTTCTCACGTGATTCAAAAAAGCTCGTTACACAAAACAAACCTAACGTATAACGAGATTCAAATTGCGAATCAACCATTATACTACAATCATCTAACGACGTGCTATTGAACCACAGTAGTGAATTTACAACCTTAATACAGTGATCAGGATCTGATGATGGCCACTTGAGAGTCGAAACGCGTAATCCTAAATTGTCCATTTAAGTGTGATAGCTAGGGCCCGGATATATTTTCTTCCTGAGCTCATTTCACCCGAAATCTGAAAAATAAGTTTGAATGATGGGTCCCTGACCACGTTTAACGCAATTCGATGTTGCCTATAAATGCATATTTCGGCAATTTTTATTGTTTTGGTCATATTTGGTCATATTTTTGTGATATAAGGTCATATAAGGTTATAATTTCAGCATTTTTGTTTAAATTGAGGCGTTGGTAACAAGGCACGTGTAATCTGTGTCGAGTTTCAAACACAGGATTTCCGGATAGTGTAATAGATATATTTTTCTTTCTTTTCTCGGAACAGGCAGATAGCCGGTTTAGAAGACCTGATTCCAAGAATGCGCTCCTCTACGGACTTTAAGCCGACAGATATCATAAAGCATGCTAATACTTCGTTTTTTTGTTTTCTATTAGGAAACCCGAGCAAGAACTGCATCTCAAGGCTATGATACTGAATGAATGTTGGAAATTTTAATGTACTGTAGCTCTCTGTCAGTTTGTATGATTAAATGTGTCTGGTGTATTATAGCTGATCACGTTTTGGCACTTAGCACGTTTACTGTATGTTAGTGATACTCTACCTATCACGAAAATTCATGTCATATTTCATAGTTTATTAGGTCATATTTTATAGTTTTTAGGTGATATTTAAATATTTTTAGGGCATATTTGCTTGCATATTTTTTACTTATTTAGGTCTTAAACTTCCGAACCCTAGTGATAACTAACTAATACGTACTGCTCGGGTCCAAGCTCTATGAACTTGCGGGGTGAGGGGAAAGAGCAGGGAAGGGTCAGGTGAGAAGAGAAGGGCCAGTCAACAGCCCGCCGTGATATCTGGTATTCCTTTCTATTCCAATACTGCTAACATAGGGCCGTTGCTCATACCACTGTGGTGTTACGAATGAGTGAGTGAGTCACCGACCGATGTATTTGGTTCTGTACTATGCACGGACCGAGAAACCTCATCACTCGTCAACACCACTTCTCATAGTCCGGGATGCACATTCCTCTCAGGTTCACGCAGCTTAGACCCAAGCAGTACATGTATTATTTTTCCAGGAATGTGTTTACATACTTATAACTTATAACCCGCCCAATTCACTGGGCACAAGCGTGTTAGTTGGTTGGTTGGTTGGTTCCTCAGTTTAGGGACTGCGACAACGCGGTCATGTAGCACTGTGTATTTTGGGTGTGTGTACAATCTGTCTGATAACCGGTGTTAATTGTGATGACTGTATTAGTGTGTGTTATCTTTTTTAAATTCAAGTAAGGACTGCAGACATTGAATTTTTTCAAGTAGTTCCTACTATTGTCGCCAAACCCCACCATCAATGACCAACTAGTTCAGAACTTCGTTACCAGATGCCACCGCAGTCAGCTCTTGACGACGAACGTAGGAACCTAAGAACGTTAGTCAAGTGATTAACCTAGCCTATATATAATTTAGCTTCACACAGATGTAATTAGTGAAAGGTTCTTTAACATGCCACAATCGTGTTGACCGACTGAAAAGCAGAAAAAGACAAATTCCCATGACTTGTTACAGAAAGATGTCATCTCGCGGGAGGAGTCTTAACCACCGTTACTGAAATGTATATATTCTAGCAAATAATTTCTCAATGTAATGATGTTGGTGCAGACATAGGTCGTGAACTGAAAGCTATTAATTTTTAGTGCATCACATGGAGAATCTTTGTATTGGGCGGGAAAAGTTTTAATGAAAAGACCAGTAGGATATTTAGTTCTTCACGGAACTGCTTGGTTTCTTTTTTTTTTTTTCATTGTTTTACTTTTCACGTTTTACCTTTTTATTGTTTACATTATTGTTGGTGTTACTTTCAAGATTACGTCACTAAGTCAGAGGAATTAACCATAGGAGATCAAAATCCACCACGACCTGGCCGAGAATCGAACCCGGGACCAATTAGCCACGTGGCAGAACTTTTTAAATAATATTGTAATGTGTTTAACGTCCCTTTTATCTCCTGTAACTTTAGAGAAGCCGGAGTGCCTGAATTTTGCCCGGAAGGGGATCTTCAACATGCCAGTATATCTACTGACACGGCTAGATCACAGTTAATCCCGCCGTTTACCTGGAACAGAAGTGAAAAACCTCTTCCAGGATTCCCTAAGTGATGAACCATTGCTACTCTCCCGAGGCTAAGTGCACCATAAGCCAAGAAGAGCCCTCAGACCAGAATTACATTTCTTGGCGTACGTGGGAATTGCACTCAGTGTCTTTAGAACAAGTGGCTCAATGTGTGCCCCTAGACCATGGCAGAGAGAAGAAAACAATCCTGTGAATATTAAAGAAGGCGGAGAGCATATGATTAGGACACTTGCTCCTCTAATGACAGTTATGGCAGCCTATTAACTTGCGGGAATAAAGCCTAGCGAGGATAATTACTAAGCCTCCTGAGTGGTGCTTCCTCACGCTATGTTAGTCAGCGTTACCACTTAATGTCTAATGCTACTCTACAACTGAGACCGCTAATCTGAAGTACGAGGGCTATTCCAAAACTAAGGTCCGTTTATTTTTTTAAATTAACCGAACATTTTATTTTGAAACAACATTTATTTTTAGGTTTTACATACCTTCCTCTATTTTTCTACATAGTTGCCTCGTTATTTAGGCACTTGTCATACCTTAAAACTAAGTTCTCAAATCCCTCTGCATAAAAGTTTGCCGCCTGCTCTGTCAACCAAGAATTCACACTTGAGGAAAATCCATTGATAGAGTGGTTATCGTGAATCTTCGCTCCTCGTGAATTTTCGTGTCAAATGCAGTCACCAAGTCATCTGTGATCACAGACCTGAGCATTCATCGTCATGAACATTTTCACGGCCACTTTTGAACTCGCGTACCCATTTTCTCACTTTACCTCCCGTCATTGCATTATCACCATACACCTCACAAAGCTGACGATGAATGTCTGCAGCCGACTTGTTTCTTGCACTCAAAAAAGGTATCACAGATCGTACCTCACACGCGGCGGGCGAATCATTAATCTTGAACATTGTAAAGATGCACAGTTCAGCGTACAGGTTAGCTACACAGCTGCAAAGGACGCCTGCTTGTTCGCAAAGGATGCCGGGAGGTAGCGCGCACGCTTGTTGCAGCGTGCGCACTAACTACGGGCTTAAATAAAAAACGGACCTTAGTTTTGGAATAGCCCTCGTATATAGCCTCCAGTACACTTCAATAATAATAATAATAATAATAATCGTTTCAACAATGTTCCGTATGCATTCATAAACCATTCATCTGATTGTGATTAAACTTTAGTGAGTTGTTGTATACACGCCTGCGAAGGGGTTTGACTTAGTAAATCCATTTAACAATAGGTAGCACTTGAGTAGATTTAACAAATGAGTGACAGCGTGCGAATCGTTTCAACAAAATCTCGTATGCGTTCATATACCATTCATCCAATTGCGATTAAACTTCGTTGAGTTGTTGTGTACTCACCTGGGAAGGTGTCAGACTTAGTAAGTCCATTTTATAATAGGTAGAGCAGGAATAGATTTAACAAATGGGTGATGGCGTGCGAATCGTAAAAACAAAGTTCCGTATGCGTTCATATAGCATTCATCTGATTGCGATGGAACTTTGGTGAGTTGTTGTGCACATTCCCACAAATGTTTCTGAATTAGTAAATCCTTTTTACAATAGTTTATTTTATAGTTAACGGAAAAAGAAAAAGAATTGTGTATCCAAAAGCACTTCAACAAACAAAATTACAACGCTTTCTTTAATTGGCATTGCAAAGCATGCCGGGTACAGCTACCACTTTCCAACATCTCAGGGGTAAAATTGTTAAACAGAAATACATTTAGGAGCATAGTTGATGATGATGATGATGATGATGATGATAATTGTTTTAAGGGGCCTAACATCTGGGTTATCGGCCCCTAATGTTATGGATGATCGTGAAAATGTAAATGAATGTATAACTAAAAGATACAGTCAGTCTGAGAGACTAGACTTTATATCATTTCAAATGACGCATGCTACAAATGCTACACATGTTAGAAAGGCTAGACCCCAGGAGTAAACTCAGACTCAACCGACTCCATTGCCCTTTAACTTAGGCTTCCCGCACGGGGGCTGCATGACGTCACGCACTCGCCGTCTCTGTTCGCATAACGCCAGACCCCAGGAGTAAACAGACTCAACCGACTCCATTGCCCTTTAACTTAGGCTTCCCGCACGGGGGCTGCATGACGTCACGCACTCGCCGTCTCTGTTCGCATAATGCCAGACCCCAGGAGTAAACTCAGACTCAACCGACTCCATTGCCCTTTAACTTAGACTTCCCGCACGGGGGCTGCATGACGTCACGCACTCGCCGTCTCTGTTCGCATAACGCCAGACCCCAGGAGTAAACTCAGACTCAGCCGACTCCATTGCCCTTTAACTTAGGCTTCCCGCACGGGGGCTGCATGACGTCACGCACTCGCCGTCTCTGTTCGCATAACGCCAGACCCCAGGAGTAAACTCAGACTCAACCGACTCCATTGCCCTTTAACTTAGGCTTCCCGCACGGGGGCTGCATGACGTCACGCACTCACCGTCTCTGTTCGCATAACGCCAGACCCCAGGAGTAAACTCAGACTCGGTGCATATGCACTGAACAACATGATGACGTCATATACGCCGTAACCGTGACGCATAACGGTAGACCAAAGCATAACGATGAAGTCGACAAGATCATTTGAAATGGTAAAACTAACTACATACTACAAACTAGAAGAGGAAATGGAAAAGATATGCCCTCAACCCTAGTTAGTTAGTTAGTTAGTTAGTTATTGTTGTTTTAAGGGGCGGAACTACGAGGTCATCTGCCCCTCTTAACACAGATTAAAGAATACAAATTTGGAATTAAATTTAAAATTTAGAGGTGGACACCTAAATTTGAAAAGACCTAAAATAATAAAACAAAAAATTAAATAAAAATAATAATAATTATAAGATTAAACAAAAATTACGGAAAAACAAAAAAAAAAGCATTCAAAAACGAACAAATCGTTGAGTCAATGTTCACTGGAAAATTTAGATTGCTGGCCCTAACCCACTCTCACTTATAAAGCGGATAACGCGATCGGCAGCCACCGCGTCATCGGCTAATATAAGTTTGAGTGTCGTCTGCAAACCAAGGTTTCTTCGTAAGTCAGCAAGATCCGCACACTCGGTGAAAATGTGGGCCACGGTGAAAACGGCTCCACAGGTACAAAGTGGGGGTTCTTCCCTTCTCAGTTAGGTACGAGTGGGTGGATCTTGTATGACCTATCCTTAGCCTACACATAATGACGGACTCTCTCCGTGACCGGAAAGAGCTCCGCCACACGCGAGTAGTTCCCTTGATCGCTCGCAGTTTACTGGTCAGTGGGTCAACTAGCCACTGACTCTCCCAAAATGCCAGAACGTGTAGGCGTAACTGAGAGCAAATATGATATACAGTAGGCTAATGAATATTTTTACACCAAAGAACGACAACTTGAAGATGATTTATTGTAGAAATATCTGTAATGGCGCCTCCAAACCTTGAAGTAATCCGTATGTTATATACATGGCACCACTGCTAGCTGGCAGTTCGTCTTACACACTTCCGTCCGATCCACTTCCGTCCCAATTTTGAAAATCACTGCCACAAAAATATCCAGCAACCTAGTGGAAAGATGAGAATGAATGAGGTGTGAGCGACTTGGAGGAAAGGAGAGCCATGAAAGTCAGATAGGGAAGGGAAAGAGGAGAGAGTCAACCCCAAAGGCAGTGGAAAACGGGAGAAAACCGGACCCAGCCCAGGAATCCCTCGGAGTCGCCAATTTGGACAACCCGAGGCTGAGTAGACCCCGTTCCAATCCTCATACCTCTTTTAAAATTTCGTGGCAGAGCCGGGAATCGAACTTTGGACCTCCAGGGTGGTAGCTAAGCACGCTGACTACTATACCACTGAGGCGACTGGTATTATTATTCGTATTATTATTCCTATTATTCATTCAGTCATTTCATATTGGCCATCTGTGGACAGCGTCATTCCAACTGACTCAATTTTCGGGCTTTGATATTATTTGTCCAGTACGCCCACATTCACTCTCGTTGGATTTCCTTCCTTTCCTGGGTCCAAATCTTTCCCGTTTACAGCCTCGCGTTTTCTTGGAAACCTTGGTATGTTTGAAGTTTCCTCTTCAATGAGATGCACTCCTGAATGTCAACGGATGTCATCTCCACTTCTTTTAGATCTCTATCCAGTTCAATGAACCAGGCCCGTTTTCCTCTCCTATTATATTTATTACAAGCGGACCCGTGCGAGAAATCTCGCATGTTCATAAACCACACTTTCCCCAATAGGTTTATAATAAGAGACTTAAGGAGAAAGGATGTTAAGTTTTTATTTCAACCAAATTATTATAGAACACTATTTACATTTCAGTTAGAATTCCAAGTTCTACGTTCCCTAACTTAAGAAGGCAATCACTGAAAATTGGATCATCATAACTCTCACCAGTTATTCGATATTTATGAAATTTTACGATTTGAGTATTCATTCCTTTGATTTACTGCTTCTGAAATCCATGCAAAATGATAAAGACCTCAGAATGTTAAAACGACATGAAACAGGCGTCACAGCGGCCAAAATGTGAAGTGGACAGCAATTATGGAGCGTATTTTCCTTCACCAACAGTATCTGCAAATCGCACACTTCGTACATTTTTTTAAAATACATTTTTGAAAGAAATTATATATATTTATGAAATTAGATTGCAATTCGTCACTGCTAATGCCTATTCTCTTTCATTTGAATGCTCATTTGTCACGATCGGTCGCTTGTGAGCGCCGCAGGAGGGATCTATACTACTGAAATAATATATATGATGATGACTAGGGCCCGGATGTTGATGACATGTCATCTTCTCACTGAGCTGTCTAAAACAATGCTGAAGTACATAGAAACTTCGGACGGGCCACCCCGTCTTCAAATATGTCTTTTTTATTTTGCATCTTTTTGCATTTTTGCTATTTTTCCATTTTAAGAGCATTTTTTAAGTTTGGTAGGTTTTTTGGTCTTATTTTAGGGAAATCAGCCTTTTTATGGTAATTTTTTTCCAATTTAGTCATGTCACAGCTTTATATGAGGGAGTTACGTCTCTCAGAGTTAAGAAGAAGCTAGTGGCTATGAACATAAACCTTTTGTTAAGTGCTAGAAATCTATTTTGATTGACTTTTCAGTTTGAGCTTGAGATGTAATTTTTGAAATATTGGTGAGTTTATTATTATAAGATCATTTTCTCCATTTTATAGTGCATTTTTTAATTTTTAGATCATTTATTACAGTCATTTTTGAAAATGTTAAGTGCATTTTTAAAACTTTTTTATGGCATCAACATCCGGGCCCTAGTGATGATACTTATTATACTGTTATGGGTTAGCATTCTATTTAATTTCAGTGAGTCAGAGACGTCGGTAGCAGGAATCTTGTCTTGGAGGGTAAATCTACCGACACGAGTCTGTGGCTCATAATTAAATTGCTTAAATTAATGAGTGTAAATCCTCCCACAATATGATGGAACGTGCACCTACATTGCACTTGTGTGACTCACTTCCCCCTGTAAACAGGTTCTCCTCAGCACCTTAACCTACTTGGCCTGCCTCCGCAGTACGATACTTAACCACGGGTGTATGGTCGAGTTGTGATGGGCAAATAAACCATATTTAGCTCCCCTCAGAGAAAAAGAAATCTTCGAAGACAACAAAACGATCTGCCTTGCCTGAAGAAAAGCCGCCATATATGGAGACGTTTCGCTCCGTTTGTTGTCTTATGATTGGACAACAGCGCCTTGCCGTGTGTGGAAGTACTACCCCGCAACACAGATTGCTGTTTTCTGTACAGTAGACTGAATACATGATTTCCTTTGGTTGGTTGGTTGGTTGGTTGGTTCTGAAGTTTAGGGGCTGCGACAACGCGGTCATGTAGCCCCGTGTACTTTGGGTGTGTGTAGAATCTGTCTGATAACCGGTGTTAATTGTGATGACTGTTTGTGATTAGTGTGTGTTATCTGTTTCTTAATTTTAAGTACTACAACTTAGAATTTTTCAAATAGTTCCTACTTTTGCCGCCAAGCGCCACCGTCAACGACTACTAGGCCAAGTTCAGAACTTAGCTACCAGACGCCACCGCAGTCGGCTCGTGGCAACGAACGTAGAAACCTAAGAGCGTTGTTTAGATTCTTAACCTATCCAATTTAGCTTCACACAGGTGCAATTAGTGGAAGGTTCTTTAACATGCCATAAATCTATGACATGGGACCACCGGCTTTACTTCCCCTCCGAAGGAAGGCATACTGAGGGATTTTTAACGCTCTTAATAAATCCGACGGCTTCGGCCGGGTTTGAACCCGCTATCTTGGGCATAGAAGCTCAGCATGCTACCGACTACGCCCCTATGAGATTAATAAATACACTTGGATGACCAGTCAAGCGATCATCATCAGATGCATTAGACGTAGGCCCTAAAATTTATGTCAGAAAGTATGGGTGCAAATATTTACAATATGTACGCCTACATCTATATACAGTAGTTGCAGTGTGATTTGAGATAATTCCACTCGTCAATATTTGTTAGTTGTGGTCTATGTGATGTTTTGTTAAAGTGACTGCTCTCACCAGGTCAGCGCAAGACACCATCAGATAAGTATCCGGTAATATACAACCTGTATTGACCATTTAAAACCACAATCACATATTCACTCCAAACAAGCAAGTTTGGAGATCAATCACCAACTCCAGTATTTTAACAAAACATCCCATAGACCACAACTAATAAATATTGACGAGTTGCCTTATCTCAATTCAACCGGGTGAGTTAACCGTTACGGCTGCAGGCAGTCGCTCACATCCGCGAAGCGAGGAGGTTCGAATCCCTCAGCCGGCAACCTTGAAGATGGTTTTCTGTGGTTTCCCATGTTCCTTCCAGTCAAATGCCGGGGTTGGTCCCTAACTATAGACCACAGCCGCTACCTTCCAATTCCTTGTCCTTACATACACTCTCTATGGAAGTGAAACTTGGACTATTGGTGCAGCAGAAAAGAGGAGGATTGAAGCGTTTGAAATGTGGTGTTACAGGAGAATGATGAAGATCAGATGGGTAGATAGGGTGACAAGCGAAGAGGTATTAAGACGAGTGGGAGAGAAGAGATTTTTCTGGCGACTGCTAGTGAAGAGAAGAGATAGGTTGATAGGACACATACTAAGACACCCAGGAATAGCAAGCTTAGTTATGGAAGGAAGGGTTGAGTACAAGAACTGTAGGGGTAGACCAAGGTTAGAATACATTAAACAGATTGCCTCGGGTGTAGGGTGTCGTAGTTATGTAGAGATAAAATGATTAGCTCAAGACAGGGGGACATGGAGCGCTGCATCCAACCAGTCAAAAGACTGAAGACTCAAACACACACATACACACTTTCCTGCCCAGTCAGCACTCTACACGCGACGGTACTTGTAGCTCACCCCATGGGTGTCCACATAGAAGCAGCTACAAACTCTGGCGAGCCGAACACTCGGACACTCCCGGCGCTAAAAGCCATACGCTAAAAATAAAATAAAAACTCAACTCATACTGCAACTATATAAGTGTAAATAATGTAAATATTTTCACCCATACTTTCTGACATACATTTTAGGGTGTAAGTGTAATGGATCTGATGATGATCGCTTGACGATTGAAACTGGTCATCCAAGTGTATTTGTTAATCTCATATTTTATTTTTTTTTCAGGATTTGGGAATAACCCATCTCCATTGGGAATAATCGTGTTGACCGACTGAAAAGCATCAAACTTTTGTTTGTCTGATAACCTGCTTTTATGTGATGACTGCAGTACTGTGTGTAAATGTAAGGTAATATCCCGGTATTTGCCTGGACGAAGTATGGAAAATGATACAGTCAGTCTGAGTGACTAGGCTTTATATCATTTCAAATGACGCATGCTACAAATGCTACACATGTTAGAAAGGCTCAGGAGGGCTCTTTGCACTCTGCTGCATGACGTCACGCACTCGCCGTCTCCGTATCGTATGACGCCATACCCCACGAGTAAACTCAGACTCAACAGACTCCATAACCCTTTAACTTAGGCTTCCCGCGCGGGGGTTGCATGACGTCACGCACTCACCGTCTCCGTATCGCATATCGCCAGACCCCAGGAGTAAACTCCGACTTTGTGCATATGCACTGAACAACGTGATGACGTCATATACGCCGTAACCGTAACGCATAACGGTAGACCAAACCATAACGATGAAGTCGACAAGATCATTTGAAATGATAAAAACAGGGGAAATTCCACACTCAGGATACCCGCTGTCAGCGCTGGGATATGAACCACACTCTCCCGACTGCAGCGAGGCACGAGCTGGCGCGTTAGTGCTTTCGGCCACCGTGGCGGGTAATGAATACTTGATGAGGTTGTAATAGATTCTGAAAGTCAGTGACAGAGTCTCCTCTCCTTAGACTGTGACTGATGTTTTGCATCCGGGAAGCGCCCATCGTTAAGCGCATTGAACTGAATGATCACATTGCGATTGTTCTTCCATGTTGGAGCTCGGAGCTCGTCATCAGTTGTCTGTGTTTGCTTTGGCTGGTAATCGTATGCATCAGTAATTAACTGGGGCTATGATAGCAAAAGGTAGTAGCCATAGTGTTTATGAGAAGGCCAACTTTCCAGTGTTTAGCTGGAATTGAATTGGATCACTCTTTCAAGGATGAATTGATGATGAAATTGTTATTTTAAGGGACCTAACATCTAGGTTATCGGCCCTTAATGGTTTGGGTAACAATGAAAGACGAGATTAGAATGAAAACTATAAATAATACTAACTACAGATTTACATACTAAAAGAAGGAATGGTAAACAATTTTTTTTTTAAGTCAACCCCTGGCACTATACAGTCCATGAAGGGCCTAGGCCGACCAAGCGACCGCTGCCCAGCCATTTGGCCTGCAGAAATTGGGGTGACGCGTGATCAGCGCATCGGGTCCCCTCGGCCGTTAATCTTGGTATTCGTGATCGGGGCTGTGCCTCACTGTCAGACAGCTACTCAATTGTCCTCACGAGACTGAGTGCACCCCGTTCCAACCCTCAAGTCAGTTTTAAAATCCCTCACGGAGCCGGGAATCGAACCCGGGGCCTCCGGGTGAGAGGCAGGCACGCTACCCCAACACCACGGGGCCGGCAAAAATATAAAGGATAAGGAAATAAAGGACCGGGAGAAAAGAAATGCCCTCAACCCTCGAAGAATGAGGATTGAGGGACTTGGAAGGAAGGAGAGCCATGAAAGGCAAAGAGGAAAGGAAAAGGGGAGAGGGCTCGCCCCAAAGTCAGTGGATAACGGACCCAGCTCAGGAATCCCCCGGGCTCACCAACTCCCGAACTCACCAGCTGAGGGTGTAGCACTATCCAGGGTGCACCAGAAGTGGTGGAGCTACATACACCCTGCCTCCTTGAGGGCCTTGAGCAGAAGGCAGGAGATAACATGAAATGTAAAAGAAAGCTGACCCCTCGCAGAGGGAGGGTATCAGGAAAGATGAGAGGAGGGCCAATTAAGGCGGGAAAGGAAGAGACTCCCTAGGCCTCGGATACCCTAATACCGTCGGGGTTGGAAGAGAACAAGATTTGACCAAGAGAGGATGACAGGAAAGAAGACGGAGAGGAGCCCGGCACAAGTAAGTGGAAGCAATGACAGACTCAGCTGGGGTCCCGTGGTCGCCAACCCACGTACCACTAGGTGTGGGCCCCTGGGGGGCAAGAATGAATTGCCGATCTTCCGGCACCATAAATAAAAGTTACGATGGCCGACACTATAAAGCACTGAGCTACTTAGTACTGTTATACGATACAATGTCCACAATTGGTCGCAATGAAACAGTGGAATCTCTTTGCCCACACTTTAAAAGTTAAGAGATACGGATGCATGATTCCTCAGTTTACGGGCAGCGACAACGCGGTCATGTAGCCCCGTGTACTTTGGGTGTGTGTAGAACCTGTCTGATAACCGGTGTTAATAGTGTTGACTGTATTAGTGTGTGTTATCTGTTCTTAATTCAAGTGACGACTGCAGACGATAATTTCAAGTAGTTCCTACTTTCGCTACCAAATGCTACCGTCCATGACACCTAGCTGTGAACTTCGCTACTACTAGATGCCATCGCAACCAGCGCCCGGTGATAAAATGTTGTAACTTAAGAGCAGTAATCAAACCTAACCTACAAATTTTGGCTTCACACAAGTGTAGTTAGTGGAAGGTTCTTTTTCATGGCATACATCTATGACATGGGACCACCGGCTTTACTTCCCCTCCGAAGGAAGGCATACTGAGGGATTTTAAACGCTCTTAAAATCCGACGACTTCGGCCAGGTTTGAACCCACGACCTTAGGTATAGAAGCTTAATGCTACCGAATACGCCACCGAAGCCGCCCTCTTTTTAATGAGCTGTCAACCAACAAATGCCTGTTTTTATGTGCACCGTACTAATTTGTAGCACAAATATGTGAATACAACACTGAATAAGGTATGTACACCATTTTAGTAGCGGGTTCGGTGGTGTAGTCGGTAGCATGCTGAAATGATTTGAGCCATACCACACTTTTGGCCTTGACACATAACTTAGCCAGAGAAATCGTCATTCATTGAAAGTGGTTTGTCGGTGGATAATTGTCTTTCGAAATCTGATAGAATAATTAAAAAATCTCACTGGGAGTTCTTTAGAAATTCCACAGTTAATATTCATATTTAGGTCGCTGAAAGTAAGTTCACTTCGGCGGCATGAAGAACATCTATTATGATGTTTAATATCTTTAAGGACTTTCTCCCTGGAATCTTCAGAATTCGATCACAGAGCATTGTCGTAATTAATACTTTCACACTGTTATTTACACTGTTTATGAATTGCTCGCTGCCATGGCTCATTAGGAAGAGTGGTGAGCTATGAAGCTTCAGCGTCGGAAGATCTGACTTTACCGGTCCTGGCTGTAGTTGTGGCCATTTCGGGTGTTTTATGTCTTCTCAAGGGGAAGGGAAATATAAACAATACCTTATTTAAAAAATTATAGTAATAATATGAAAAGCTAAGAATATAACCATGGCAGCCTTTGTCCTTATTGACGAAGTTTAAATATTCAGTAAGTTGAAACCTTGAGTCAATAAATAGTTGTAGTTTAATCACAGTAGCAGTTTCGGCCACATTGCAACCTTCTTCAGCGTAATATTATAAAATTTGAAAAGAAGCAAGACTTACATAACAAAAATGTCCTTATCAAGAGTTGTTATCAAAATAATTACTTAAAATACTAATAGTCTAAAGGCTAGAAGCCTCCGTGGCTTAGGCGGCAGCACGCCGGCCTCTCACCGCTTGGTCCGTGGTTCAAATCCCGGTCACTCCATGTGAGATCTGTGCTGGACAAAACGGAGGCAAACAGATTTTTCTCCGGGTACTCCGGTTTTCCCTGTCAAAATTTCATTCCAGCAACACTCTCGTCTATCATTTCATTTCATCTGTCATTCATTTAATCATTGCCCCAGAGGAGTGCGTCAGGCCTCGGCAGTCAGCACAGTTCCTATCCTCGCCGCTAGATGGGGGTTTCATTCATTCCATTCCTGACCCGGTCGGAGACTAGAAGCAGGCTGTGGATTTTCATTTTCACTAATAGTCTAAAGGCTGAAAAACACTTAAAAATTTTTAAAATCAGATCTTTTGCAATGTGTTTAACATTTAACAACTGCGCCTTTTAGAGACGCCGGGGTGCGCAGGAGGATCTATAAGGTGCCAGTAAATCTACTGAAACGGCTACCACCCAATTAAGCACCCTCAAATGCCGACTGAAAGTGCCGGGATTAAATCCCACAATCTTTGCCACAGCAGGGGAGCCCCAGGTTGCGGGATTGGATCCCTCTAAATTATTGTTCTTCTTCTTCTTCTTCTTCTTCTTCTTCTCCTTCTCGCGGATGGGTCAATTAGGACCACGCTGAATGAACATATGTAGAGCCTTCCTCCTTGCCCAGTATGTATGGATTGTTGTACAGGGTCATTATGCGTGTGTGCGCCAGTAAACACAGCAAGCTAAGCCGCCTGTGACTAGCGCATATCGCGGCGGCTCGCGCCCGGTTCGGCCGGCGATCGGCGCGCACTTTTACACTTTTACCAAACATGTTCAATAATGTGTACTTACAGTGCTCATAGGCGATGCTGAAAATGTCCTCCCTCTCTTGTAACATACACCTGACATCATTCTGATGAAAGAATGTCTGTCAACTCTTGTATTATTTACGGAGCCTGTTTCCTTGAATCGTTTAGCGAGCCTCCCAATTGTACTGGCATTAGGCACAAGTCTTCCTGGGAACTTGATGCGAAATTTTCGTCTCGTTTCAGAACAAGATTTTCTGCTTTTCATATACGAATTATGGATATACACACGTTCGTGCAATGTGAATTGGTGTGTAGACATGACCAATAATCACAGCATTCACAATACTCACTAAACGTGCAACACTAACGTCTAAGCTTTGTAAATACACGCCCATATGAATGACAAAACACGTGTGAATTAACGATATGAGTCAGCGAAGAGCGCCATCGCCGGTTCAACCGGGTGCGCGCGGCCGCGATCTGCACTAGTCACAGCCGGCTTAGCTTGCCGTGTTTACTGGCGCGCATACACATAATACCCCTGTAGTTTCTGTTCCTCCGACCATGGACGTCGTGTTGGTTTCTTCTGATCTTCCTCAAATCCCCATGTGTGAACAATATTACTGATTACATTTCTATTCATCAGATCTGGCGATCCCATCTCCACTAGGTCCCTCTCCACCAGTTTGTACCACTTTGGACTTACACGTTTGATCTGCAGAAATTTGTGGATACGGTAAGTCTCGTATGATTCATTCTTTCCAAATGGCCCAAAAATTGAATTCGTCTCATTCTTATGGTATCGGTAAGTTTAGAAATTTTCCTATATATTTCAGAGTTGGGTTTGGGATAGTGTATGCCATTTTTAATTCTGGGCCCTAAGATCGTTGGCATAATTTTCCTTTCCTTAATCTCTAATTGTTCCTCAAATGTTTAAAGTTGTAAATTGAGCGTTTCTGAAGCATAAAGAGCTTCCGGTTTAATCACTGTTAAGTAATGGCGAATTTTACTATCCCATGACAAGCATTGCTTGTTATAAACCTTTTTTGTGTATTGAAAAGCAAAATTATCGTTGCATATATTAACATAGACATCAAAATAATACAGGTTATAGGACTCTATACACAGGACAACATAGGACTAAATTAAACCAAATTAATTTGTTCAGTTTAATAGAGCTTCGAGCTAGTATTGTCTTAATTTGAGAGCTAGCAATTACGCGGCCATCAGTCCTGTGGATTTGTTGTTTGTGAATGTGATCTTGTACACTAGTGTAGGTCACCATTATTGTTTGAGACTAATATTCTGAAAGTTGTTGTTGATTCACTTAGGGGCTTTTCGACATCGTCGTCATGTACCCCAGTGTACTTGGGTGTGTGTGGAATCTGTTTGAAATTATTTTTATTGTGTTGGTTGTAGACTTGTAGCCTATGTATTTATATTACAGACCAGGATTTGGGTAGGAGGTGGCCGTGGTATTGATTTAGATACCATCCTAGCATTCGCCAGAAATAAAAGTGTGAAAACACTTCTAGGATGGCTGAGGTAGGAATCGAACCCGCCTCCTTTCAGTTCTGCCTCAAGGGACTGAGTGAGCTTCGTTCCGGTCCTCAGCCCAGAATTAAATTTACTTAAAAGAACCGAGAATCGAACATGGACCTCCTCGGCGACAAGCAACAATGCTAGTCACTACGCCATGAGGTGGGTAGAATTGATATACATGGCTTTAAATATGATAACTGTGCCATGGATAGGAAAAGAAAGGAAATTTAAAATGACCACCGATAATCAACATTGCTACATTTCTTGATTTTTGTCTCGTCCTTGTGTTATCATGTTACTGTACTCTCGTTAGCAACTGGCATAGGTTTGATATTCATTTTCAATCTGAAATTCTCAAGAGTTCATTTACTCATTTACTCTTTTCTTTCATTTTCCGCTAATTTTTATTTCTTCTTCTTTTCCTTTCGAATAACCGAATCAACTTAGGCAATTTCTCATTGTATTCAATTTCCTTTGCTTCCAAATTTCGTTCATCCTTCTGGAGTATCAATTCTTCTCTTATTGAGTCCACTTTCGTCTAGTTGTTAATTTCTTTCTCTCATCTTCGGTGGCATAGTCAGTAGCATGCTGAGTTTCTATGCTCAAGGTCGCGGGTTTAAACCCAGCCGAAGTCGTCGGATTTTTAATAGCGTTAAAAATCCCTCAGTATACCTTCCTTTGGAGGGGAAGTAAAGCCGAAGGGCGCATGTCATACATTTATGGCATGTAAAAGAACCTTCCACTAACTACAGTTGTGTGAAGCAAACTTTGTAGGTTAGGATTGATTAATGCTCTTAAGTTCCAACGTTCGTCACCAGGCGCTGGTTGCGATGGCATCTAGTAGTATCCAAGTTCACAGCTAGGTGTCGTTGACGGTAGCATTTGGCAGCAAATGTAGGAACTACTTGAATTAGAAAATGATAACACACAATAATACAGCCATCACAATTAACACCGGTTACACACATCCAAAGTACACAGCGCTACATGGCCGCGTTGTCGCAGCCCCTAAACTAAGGAACCAACAAGCCAAAATATTTCTCTCCTGAAATCCTGCCATTTGAGTAACTTCTCGAAAGAGTGTTCTGTTTACTATTGTGTCTGTTTTAATTCCAGTGTTTTTCAAATCTTTCTCAATTACTACGAATCATATGGGTTTAGATTTGTAACTGTTCAGTAGGCCCTAGTGGGCGATGTATTGAAGATAGAGATATCCTCTCGCGGATTTTTTTTGTAGAACTTTTCATGCTGAACTATTCTTACACTCATAGTATATAGATATTATAATTTTAACGGTTTGACCAGCGTAAGTTTAAAAAGCGCATGGATGCCATGTGTTTTTTGCGACTCTTTCACTGAAATCGTTCATGCTTGGCTTCCTTTGATCATAAACAAATTATTTTCTACAGAAATCTTCTTCAAGATATCCTTTACAGAATGGTGAAAACCGCATCAAAACCCATCCAGAGGTTCACCCGTGACATCGAGAAACGAGAGTAGCGGCACTTGAGTGCAGCAACAGAAGAGAGAGAGAGAGAGCGTTGCAGCAGAACAGAGATAAAACGATATCATCACCTTTCACTGTAACACTTTTTCATGAACGTCACTGTATTCCAACAATTTATTTGACATTGTCACGTCAAAACCTTATCCAGAAAGGTACTACCAAAGAGTGGTCAGACCAGGAACTCCGTATGCGGCAGAAAATCTTAAACTAACAGGAATTGGAGATCTAGAAAAATTAGAGAAGGTCGAAAGAAGAATTTTGAGAAAAATACTGGGAGCTAAAAGAAATAATAATGCAGACCAAACAGAGAGCTATATTTGAAAATTGAAAAACTACTAGACGTAATGAGGAAGAGAAGACCACAGTTTATTGGGCACATTTACAGAATGGACAACAATAGAGTAACTAAACAGATTTTCAACTTAGCCTATAAGTGATTTTACGTTTTCATTTCTTCCAACAATCTCCATTCAAATACTGAGGCGACAGTTTACGAGCTGCCTAGGGGCGAGTCTATTACGCCAGTTACAGCCTAGCTAGCGGGCGAACATATTACCCCAGATACAGCCAGCAGCAAACTGTCGAGTCGTGTTGAGTTGAAACTTCAGAGAAGAGTGGTTGTGTTTGGAGTTTTCCTGGAAGTGCAACTCAGCTTTTCTTCATTTAGCCTGTGAACTTACAGTTCCGAAAAATACATAATTAAAAAATATCCGAAGATGACATTTCGCAAGAGCGACAGTTTAAACAAATCAGTCCGAGAATACGTTGTCACGCTCAAATATCGTCGTGCAGCGTAGTGGCACACACTCAATAGTTTTTATGTTTTTTTTCTCATATTAAACATCCTTTCCAATTTGTGCACACTATAGATGTATTTTCTTTAGTGTTGTTCGTTATGCATTCTCCTAGGTATTTAAAGCAATTTGTTTTACATATTGTGCTGTTATGAAATTGCGTTATTTTGAGCGGCGTCACTGATGATTGCCATGAACTTTGTTTTTTCAAACGATATTTGTAGTCCTACTTTGGCTGCTTGTTTTTGTAATTTTCTGATTTGTTCTTGGGCAATATCCAGTGAGTCAGTAATTAAGTCCATTTTTGTTTATTATTATGTTATAACTATAACTTTTGTTTAATTTTTTGATTTATTATAATTAGGCTTCTTTTAATATTTAGGCTAAATTTCAAATTTATTAAAATTTGTATCAATTTATCCACATTAAAAGGCGAAGATGACCTCGCTGTTCCACCCCTTAAAACAACAACAACAACAACAACAACAACAACAACAATAATATGTCCATATCTTCCTGCCAATGACACTTCCAGTATAGAGGGGGGAGGGGGGATATTCATTGACTCTTAGCGCACCAGTGAGAGCAATTCAGTTCTCAATGGATACTTGATAATGATGAATAGCAAATATGGCCTCGTGCAGTAGCAACCAAGGTTGCACGATGAATCTGAACTGTAAGGCCTTGGTATAGGCCTATTTAAAACAAAAACACTGAAGAAAGGGAAGTGACAACTTATCTTTCTTCAATTCCTCCTCACTCACATGTCTGCTTATTTATTTAGCGTATGGATTTTATTGCCGGGAGTGTCCGAGGACATGTTCGGCTCGCCAGTGGCTGTAGCTGCTTCAAGCGGACACCCAAGGGGTGAGCTACAGGTTCCGTTCTATTTCAAGTAATTCCAACTTCCTCTACTTGATGTCACTGCCACCTAGTGGTGAACGTTGGATCTTTGATAGAGCGTTTCAACGAAATCTAACCTAGAAATTTAGCTTCACACAAGTTTAGTTAGTGGAAGGATCTTTTTCATGCCATAAATCTATGACATGGGACCGCCTGCTTTACTTCCCCTCCGAAGGAAAGCTTACTGAAGAATTTTAACGCTCTTAAAAAAATCCGATGACTTCGGGCAGGTTTGAACCCGCGATCTTAGGAATGGCAGTCCAGCAGTCTAGTATGCTACCAACTACGCCAACGAAGCCATTCACATGTGTGTTGTTAATGTGTGTATACGCGTAGCTGCGGATATTGCCTTGCTGAACCACTCACTAGGAGTAAAGGAGAAAGACGTTCAAGCGGAAATCCATTATCTAAGTACAGTAAAGTACACAGCAATCATCTTGTCAGTTTGCTCGTACATCACCAGTCTAAGCTCACGCTGTCTACTAAACCACTGTTCTTAGTTAGCATGTTACTATCACTGTTAACAAGATCACAAATGTGAAACTCCCAATCTAACTGAATCTTTGCGTACAAGTTCGTCAGATCGAAACTGTGTATTTCGTCCCCAGATTTAGTTGAGCCACCTCTAGAGAAGGTGAAATTCTACGCGTTTAAATACGGACGAGACTTGGATCAGCCCAGGTGGATAAGATTGTCTAGTTCCCATATTCTCTCCAGCCAATCACGATGCATCAACCTAAGGGAAGAACTTGTATCAGTGCAATCAGCAGGTGAGGATATGAGAACTCGGTGCACTCATCCCCCTAAAAGTCTTAGACACGCATTGTGATTCACAGAAATCCATCCTCCTTAGGGATCGCAAAAGTGAATTTGTAGACTAAATCCCACCACATATATTTTACTGTGATCCTACCAATATTTGTGCCAAGTTTCAGAGAGATGATGAGATGCACGCTCGCGATGTGTGTGTAGGGGTGTTTAAAGGGTGGCCTAGCTGGTCAGGCGCATTGTAGTCGCATATTCATCTTCATCAGGGTGCAGAGCCTCTGTGGCTTAGGCGGCAGCACACCGGCCTCTCACCGCTGGGTCTGTGGTTCAAATCCCGGTCATTCCATGTGAGATTTGTGCTGGAAAAAGTGGAGGTAGACAGGTTTTTCTCCGGGTACTCCGGTTATCCCTGTCACAAATTTCATTCCAGCAACACTCTCTCACTTTCATTTCAACTGTCATTCATTTAATCATTGCCCCAGGGGAGTGCGACAGGCTTCGTTAGCTGGCACAGTTCATATTCTCACCGCCAGATGGAGGCTTCATTCATTCCATTCCCTGACCCTGTTGGTCGACTGGAAGCAGGCTGTGGATTTTCATTTATCAGGGCCAGACAACTGTGTGCACACGGCCATTCCAGCACGCTGCTTTCTTCTGAGTTCCGTGGCAGGTAGCTAGTGTGTGCATTAGAGGGGAAAGTTGGATAAGGATTCCCGAGTAACAATGCACTATACACAACCAGCCTGGAATCAACTCATACCACCTTACCTTTGCTCTTATCTGACGTCACACTGCAGTATAGTGGTTGCAATTCCTTCACAAACATTACACCTCACTGACATGCTCCGCGATGATCCACAGTAAATTCGAAGACAAATGTTACAGTCTCAGTTTTCTACGAATTACAAAAATATCGATGTTTGTTCTAACTTTGTTGTCAAAGATTCTCCAGTCAGGTCATCAGTTTTTCTAAAGTGATTTGACGAGCATTTTCTATCGATTTGATAGAATTCGTAGTTTGTATTGGTCCTGAGTTCAAACTGCGCTCTCATTGTCTATTGACGAGTGTGTGATGACAACTGAATCCTCTAATGTTACTCATCACCGAGGCTCGGATAATTATGTGCTTAACTTTTCAGGAATATGCATTTATTTGCGTGCTTAAAAGTGGAAAATGTGTGATTTAGTTTCCAAAATAAGTTCTTAAATTTCTATCATATCCCCCAGGTACTCGAAACATAGTTCAAACGTCCAGCTGTTGGAATAATCCATAGTGCTGTCCACAGTACCAATGTTCCCACTTAATAGGCCGGGGCTTGCCTCAGTTCCTGAATCCTACAATACTTACGCTACTGCAGATGCGCGATACGAAATGTCCTGTTTTCGAATTTCATTCCAAAGAGCAGAAGAAAAGGTCACTTCAAAGACTTTCATAGCACTCTGTCAATACTCACAAGTTTTGCAGACCACTGTAATTTCAAGTAAAATTTCCTGTCAAGATAAGGACTATTGGAAGTTTTAATGAGACAGTTGACTCCAGCCCCCCTGCTATACCTAATGACCGGGGAATTCCTGTCTTGAAATACTATTACAATTCAGAGGAAAGGGTGCACTCACTAAATAGAGAAACAAATTCCTGAAATTGCTAAGGGTCGAAAATGTGGGCAGAACAACACACCGCCATATATATATGTACTTAGGAATAAATACACCAGAATATGTATTTATTTATAAAAATGGCGAAAATATGCAAATAAATAAAAATATTTAAACACATAACTACATGGGCCTTAGTCATCACTCATCACCCTTGAGTTGCTACGCATTGTTAACGAACATTAAAAGTGATACAGAAACAGTATTTCTACATATTTCTGGATTGCAGTCTTAACATAATTCGGCTGATGGTCAGTCAAAATTTTCCGCAAACTGTGAACTGAATTGCTACCCTTTTTAGATTTAACGTGCACGGCTACGCCGCTGGGTAATAACCTAAGAGATTAAAAATGTATCTGCACCACCTTTTGAGGATTTAATCATTGCAGGGGCAGATGGCATCGTAGTTTCGCCCCTTAAAACAACAATAACTAACTTTAATAATTGTCTGGTCTGATGAATGAGGAGAATGTTATGTGAAGTCCCACTAACCGCATACTTGCTTCTAACTTGCATTGCGCGTCATAAAAAGTATGCACATGAGCGGCGAAGTTTGTATCACAAGATAAGTGCCCTGCAGCCTCTCAGTTTTCACGCTGGTTAACTTCTCCGTGCTCGGCTGCTGTGTAACGGAAACAGCAATTACTGTGGAACAAGTCAAGCTAATTCAGTCCGTTCGATAATGTTTTCCGTGAGACCAGGAGGTTTCCAGACATTGATCATAGAACTAGTGAGCAAGTTAACTCTAAAACACGCCTTACTAGGAACATAGCATAATACTAGATACCCTTCTCTCAGGATGGTATTATTATTATTATTATTATTATTATTATTATTATTATTATTATTTATATCCAACATTGAGCTCAAATTTCAATTAATTTCAATTGCGATTTCTCAGCAGTTGGTAGCACTGACATCATTTTCAAATATGGCCTTGAGATATTCTGGCATAGATCTTTACTCATACCAAATTTGGTTTCCATAGCTGCTGCCATTTAGGAGTTGATAAGGGGGGACTCACACAAAGCCAGCCAGACAGACAGATGGACGGACAGACAGACACACATTTTCCCGGATCGATCTCATAAGTCTACTTTTTCCTCATTTTTGCAAAATGAGAAAAGTAGGCTAAAAATACACTAAAGGACCAAAGAACCAGTTCAGTTACAATATTTGATTTATGTTGAAAGATATATCTCTTGAAAAAACAGCTTGAGGTGGAAAATATCAATGCTGTGGACAAGATGTATTGGTGCATAGAAATGTTGAGGTTGGGATGATTCATGTTGTGATCATAATTATGTACAGTATAAGTGAAAATAAAAAGCTTTATGATTGAGTTAGCTTATAACTACAGTACTCAATTTTTCTCGGATTAACAATTTTCTCAGCAACGTAATCAGAAACTGGCTTCTTGCTGTTGTTGTTGTTGTTGTTGTTGTTGTTTGAGTCTTCCATCTTTTGGCTGGTTTGATGCAGCTTTACATGTCTCCCTGTCCTGAGCTAATCGTTCCATCCCTACATTGCTACCACACCTTACATCCGAGAAAATCTGAATTACCTGAAAACAAATGTAATTTTATTAAAATTTTAGCCATACTTAAAACGAACAACCAACACAGGCAAACGTAGGTAATACATTAATTTCTCTACGACGCGGCGATAAGAAAAGCTAATAAAGGTGCTAGAGTATTGATGATTCAGTTCGTCTCATTCCATTCCATTTTACTCGTTGTTAAGTAAACTTCATTTTGATTCTATTCCATACAATTAAAATGGAACTGGCCTTATTATCTCATTTTGCCGTTGTCTGAAGGATGTTGCTGGTTTTTAATTCATTTTAGGAGCTTGTAGCATCTTGGTCATCGGTCCCGTATTGTTGGATGTGTGTGGAAGTTGCCTGATAACCTGTAATTATGTGATGAGTGATATCTGTATTAGGGACAGGGATGGGATAGGCACTCAGCGCCGGAATTCGAGCCTTCGATCACCGGACTTGCTGCAGCTGTCATCACGGCCGTGGTGCACGATTTAACGAGCGGGACTTGCCTGACGGAGACGAACTTCATGTATATTAGTTGTCAACCCCATGTTCTTACCGGGATGGTCGAACTCCGCTGATTAGGTTAAACCCAAACAGTCCTGTCAGCTCACGCTAATGGGTTTGGGAAGAGAGTGGGGTAGGCAACCTCTCCTGAAATGTTTGTAAGTCATGAGTTGACTGACAGCTACATACACCTGGACCCCCTGGGGTTTCTGTAGATATAATCAGTGCAGCGAACATGTTATACATGTACAGTCAAAGAGTTGGAGAATTGTGAATTATAGGAAACTATAAATTTCATAAGTGTGAGTTGTCAAAACGGGGCCAACAGTGGAGGTGTCAAGGAATGTTCTGCCCATTTATTTACAAATGGTGGCAACTTTCTGTTATGTGGGTCTCACAATCACGAACCATGTACGACGATTAATCAAGAATGTATTTAGAACAGTGTAAAAAGAAATGTACGTGATAATATATGTGAACGGCCATCGAAGTTGATGAGAAAAGACATACTTGCTGCCCCTAAGCACTTGTCTGATAATTTACTATTATAGTTTTATAGACGGAACATTTAAGTATTGTTGTATGTAAATGAAGAGAAACAGGATAAGTTAGAAATAATGATAATGTTATTAATGCAGCCAATGGCCATGTACTGTTTCTTTTCAGGACGGGTTAGGGAAGGGATATTGGAAGGAAATCGGCCGTGGACCTATTGAAAGGAACCGCCCCGGCATTTGCCTGGTGGTGAAAATGGGAAACCACGAAAACCATTCTCAGGACGGCCGAGGTTGGATTCGAACCCACGCTCTCCCGATGCCAGCGAGGCACGAGGTAGCGCGTTAGCGCTCTCGGCCACCGCGGCCGGTTAAGTTAGAAATAAACACACCAGATGTTCGTAGAAACACACCAGATGTTCGTATGAACCGACTCAGATGGTGGGGTCATGTGAAGAGAAAGGGGGAGGAGAGCTTACCTAAGAGGTTAATGAGTTCGGCTGTAGAGCGTAAGAGAAGTAGAGGTAGACCTAGGATGCGATGGTTAGATTCAGTGTTGAACGCTTTCAAAGTAGAGGTGTAGAAGCAGAGGAGACCGCAGTGCTAACTGCTAATAGGAGATCATGGAGGTGACATGTTCACAAACAGAGGCTTGCAGACTAGACTGGAGGATTGGGAAGGAGGTGGCCGTGACCTTAAGTTAGGAACCTTCCAGCATTTGCCTGGAGTAGAAGTGGGGAATCCACAGAAAACAACTTCCTGGATGGCTGAGGTGGGAATTGAACCCATCTCTTCTCAGTGTTTCCTCGCGAGGCTGAGTGTACCCCGTTCCAACCCATAAACCAGAATTAAATTTCTTGGCAGAGCCGGGAATAAAACATGGACCTCCGTCAAAAAAATAACGGAGAGCTCTCAGTATTAACATTGTAACCTGTTTTATAAGCTTTAAAATGATATAGACTATACATTAAAATTTTGATTTTCATTATATTAATCTCAAATTTTAATAGCCGCCTTGTCAAACACTTAAAAGACGTTTAATATTTAAATTAATACGTACATGCTTCGGTATACAATGATAATCGTCAGCGTAGATTGAAATAATAAAAGAATCTTAAACACTATGTTAACAATTAATGCCAAAGTGAAAATGGATATCTTTACAAAGTACACATTAAAATTTAAATAAAATGAAAGGTCCCCAAAAACAAGAAAAATACATAAACGAAACAAGACTAAAGTTAATATAAATCTACCTTAATAGATTGTCTACATTATACTTCTTCATTATGGTTCAATATAATGAATCGGATCTCCTGTTGATTGCAAAAAGGTGTTGTTTCCACGTATAAAAATTGGTGAAATGCGTAACAATTTTTGACTGATAAAGTCCTCTAACCTTGAAAAACGTTCTAGTTGAACCCAAACTTTCTATATTAGGCCTATATTAGACTAGATTTCTTCAATACGGCTAAATAATAATATATTGCTTGCCACGGTGGGTAAGTGGTTATAGTATCGGATTACTAACCCCCCAAGCTTGCAGGTTCGCTCCTGGCCGGGATAAGTGATTTTTGAAAAGCGGAAAAAATGACGACATGTCATACGATGTTGGCATGTCAAAGAACCCATTTGAATTCAGTAGGCAGTGTTCATAATGACAAAATTAATCTCGGGATTTTCCGCCAACACAAAGTTCCTCATTTCTCTACTAGAAAACGCTATAGAGTCAAGGAGCTTAGACATTTAACCTCCTTGACTTTCATAGTGCTTCAAGGAACAACAAAATTCGACATGCAGGCTACCCTCTGGGTGTCAAATAACAAAGCTTGCACCCGGCATCCGAGGCCATATGATATTATTATTATTATTATTATTATTATTATATAGTGAAACGGATGTCGCTGATGGATGCTATGGGATGTTGTTTCCAGCCAGGCATACTGATATGGAACGATGCGTAAGATTTTTGAAGTCATCTAACCTTATAAAGAGTCCCGTTGAAATATATTTGTGGTTACAATATGTTGTTTCCAGATGGTCGAACACCGTAAATATGTTTTATAAATGATAAACCCATCTAACTAACTAACCTCGAATAAAACCAGAGGATCCTACTTCTATGTTAGCTCTGTAGAACTAGCTGTCCAAACGGGTGATTTATTTCATATCATAATTCAATTTGCCAAGTATATTTATAGGTTGAATGTTGAATGAAATACTTGGACATTGATGGGCCAAAATATATGGATAAGTCGAGAATAAACTCAACTAAGTATCTTCAAGAAACAGTGTGCACCAACAAGGAATATGCAAATGAAATGCAATGCAATGTGTCAATAACAAGGTTTCATTTAGGTATATTGCCACTAAATGTAGTTTAGTGGGGCTACCAGTGCGGTGACAAATTTCACACCCCACCAAAAAAAAAAAGTCCTCTCGGCACGCCGGAAGGCGGAGGTAGATTTCACCGGACAAACTTGGGGATAGGCGAAAATAGGCAGAATATGCAGATTTTCGTAGAAGGATCAGACCTCATTTAATGCGAGAAGGTATTTTATAATTGGAGCTTAATTAACTTTGTTTTTCGTCATTTTATGCTTATTTTAAACATTTTATTGTCTTATGGGAACGGTAACCTTCTTGTCATTTGGGGTCCATTTTTATACTTGTGGTCACACTGTCCTTATGCTAGGTTTCGACACTGATGTGCAACTATGTAACGGTCTGTTACTTCTTCACGCAAAATTATATCTACCGCAGAGATTTTGGTTGGTTCCTCAGTTTAGGGGCTGCGACAACGCGGTCATGTAACCCCGTGTACTTTGGGATGGCTGTATTAGTCTGTAATTCAGGTAAGGACTGCAGACGGTCAATTTCAAGCAGTAGTTACTAATGTTGCTACCAGGTACTACCGTCAACGACACCTAGC
Organism: Meconema thalassinum; assembly: GCA_946902985.2. Classification (NCBI taxonomy): domain Eukaryota; kingdom Metazoa; phylum Arthropoda; class Insecta; order Orthoptera; family Tettigoniidae; genus Meconema; species Meconema thalassinum. The sequence goes on along the minus strand of OX336388.2, from coordinate 772,197,651 downwards.
TGTGAACTTGGCTACTAGATGCCACCGCAACCAGCAACTCGCAACGAACGTTGGAACTTCCCCTCCAAAGGAAAGCATACTGAGGGATTTTTGGCGCTCTTAGAAAATCCGACGACTTCGGCCGGCTTTGAACTCGCGACCTTGGGCATAAACATTCAGCATGCTACCAGTTACGTCACCGAAGCCGCTTCACACTTAGATGGAAATCTGAATCTGATCTCGTGCAAGTGCGTTATCTTGGCAACGTCTGATGGCTCATCCCTCATCAATTTAGTAGTGTTGCCATGGCAACCACTGATAGGTCTTGGCATTTTCTTATAATTCCGAAATTATTTTTCTCATCCCTTGGCATAATGGTGGGTTATATCAAAAATTCTTTCAGACAAAAGTTTTAGGTAATTATTATGGGAATATTGTCCATTTTGTACGGTTTTGATATTGTGCCTATTAAGAGAGATATGATTAATGTTTCCCGAAAAACCCACTTTTTCCCACCCCTTTGGTCAATGGTTGGTGCTATAAAAAAAACTCTTCAAACATACATTTTTGGGCTTTATCCGACACATAGTATGAATGTTGAACGGATTCGATATTTCACATATTAAGAGAGTTATAGCAATATTTCACTTTTTCGAAAAAAAAAAAGCCCCCCATTTTCACCCCCCAACGACCGATTTAGCCCAGTAACGAACTCGACCGAGATTTTATAGGTATACGTATTCGGTAAAAAATTCAAAGTGATTGGTACAAAATTACGGCAGTTATCGTGTCCACAATAAACTGATATACATATACATACATAAATTATATATAACTTTTGAACTGACGGTGGTTTTGGGGCCTGGGGATGTGAAACGCGAAGATATGTCGAAATTTTCCGGAAGTCGAAACATGGTACTCATTGCAATAGTTAGCTTTCTAACGAAATCTACCTCTGGTTGGTTCCTCAGTTTAGGGGCTGCGACAACGCGGTCATCTAACCCCGTGTACTTTGGGTGAGTGTAGAATCTGTCTGATACACGGTGTGAATTGTAATGGCTGTATTAGTCTTAATTCATGTAAGTACTGCAGACGGTCAATTTCAAGCAGTAGTTCCTAATGTTGCTACCAGGTACAACCGTCAACGACACCTAGCTGTGAACTTGGCTACTAGATGCCACCCCAACCATCAACTCGCAACGAACGTTGGAACTTCCCCTCCAAAGGAAAGCATACTGAGGGATTCTAGTGCTCTTAGAAAATCCGACGACTTCGGCCGGCTTTGAAACCGCGACATTGGGCATAGACATTCAGCATGCTACCAGTTACGTCACCGAAGCCGCTTCCCACTTTATCAGGCGGCTTTGGTGGCGTAGTCGGTAACATGCTGAGCTTCTATGCCCAAGATACCGGGTTCAAACCCGGCCGAAGCCGTCGGATTTTTTAAGAGCGTTAAATATCCCTCAGTATGCCTTCCTTCGGAGGGGAAGTAAAGCCGGCGGTCCCATGTCATAGATTTATGGCATGTTAAAGATCCTTCCACTAATTGCACCTGTGTGAAGCTAAATTGGATAGGTTAAGAATGTATACAACGCTCTTAGGTTTCTATGTTCGTTGCCAAGAGCCGACTGCGGCGGCGTCTAGTAGCTCAGTTCTGAACTTGGCCTCGTAGTCGTTGACAGTGGCGCTTGGCGGCAAAAGTAGGAACTATCTGAAAAATTGTTAGTTGCAGTACTTAAATTAACAAACAGATAACACACACTAATACAGTCATCACAATTAACACCGGTTATCAGACAGATTCTACACACACCCAAAGTACACGGGGCTACATGACCGCGTTGTCGCAGCCCCTAAACTTAAGAACCAACCAACCAACCACTTAATCAGATGGAAATACTGAATCTGATCTCGTGCAAGTGCGTTGTCATGGCAACGTCTGATGGTCCATGCCTCATCAATTTAGTAGTGTTGCCATGGCAACCACTGATAGCTCTTGGCATTTTCTTATAATTCCGAAATCATTTTTCTCGTCCCTTGGCGTAATGGTGGGTCATATCAAAAATTCTTTCAGACAAAAGTTTTAGGTAATTATTAGGGGAATATTGTCCATTTTGTACGGTTTTGATATTGTGCCTATTAAGAGAGATATGATTAATGTTTCCCGAAAAACCCACTTTTTTCCACCCCTTTGGTCAATGGTTGGTGCTATCAAAAATCTTATTTGACATAAATTTTTGGCACTTATCCGACACATATTATGAACTTTGAATGGATTCGATATTGCACGTATTAAGAGAGTTATAGCGAAATTTCACTTTTTCGAAAAAAAAGCCCCCCATTTTCACCCCCTTCGACCGATTTAGCCCAGTAACGAACTCGACCGAGATTTTATAGGTATACATCTTCGATAAAAAATTCGAAGTAATTGGTGCAAAATTACGGCAGTTATCGTGTCCACAAGAAACTGATATACATATATATATACATATATATATACATAAATTATATATAAACTTTTGAACTGACGGTGGTTTTGGGGTCTGGGGGATGTGAAACGCGAAGATATGTCGAAATTTTCCGGAAGTCGAAACATGGGACCCATTGCAATAGTTAGCTTTCTAATGAAATCTACCTAAAAGCGGTTGTTATATTAAATATTAGTAGAATAGGTATTTTGGTTAGTTATTGGACTAATACAGGAGGTACATTTAAACACAATTCCCCCCACCATGATCGTTTCACTTTGATCCCCCAATTTACACATTTGCAGACTTTAAGAAATCACCTTGTGGTAAAGGTTATTTTTTAGCCTACTTTCGATTTTTGCAAAAAATGAAAGTAGACTTATGAGATCAACACAGGGCGAAAAAAGTGTGTCTGTCTGTGTGTGTGTATGTGTGTGTGTGAGTCTGTGTGTGTGTGTGTGTGTATGTGTGTGTGTGAGTCTGTGTGTGTGTGTGTGTGTGTGTGTGTGTGTCTGTGTGTGTGTGTGTGAGTGTGTGTACTCTGAATGTCTGTCCCCCCCTATCAATTCGAACACGGTGAAACCGAATTGAACGAAATTTGGTACAGAGGTAGCACTAGTAAAGGACACCTCAGTGTCATACTTTATATCGCCGCCATCTTTACCAAAACAGAATGGCGGCCACTCAAATGTTCAAAACGTAAAATCAAATTACGGCTAAACTAATCATCCGATCTCTACCAAATTTGGTGACAACATACCTTTATATAGGACGCGTCTTTCACCCAAAATTCAAGGTCATCGGCCATGCCATTTCAGGATGGCGGCCGTGTGAATTATGCAACCATTTTAATAAATAGCTTAAGACCCACCAATTCCGATTATCGAGCCTAGGGGGGTTTAAGCTATCCTGAAGGTCGTGATCCGTTATTTATTATAATTTAATATTATAATATTATACAGTATGAGTGGCTTAAAAGAGCTGAGCCGTTTGTGTCACACGACAAGATGGCAGCTGTCCTCATGTGCCTGTCTTATATTTCAGTAGTTTTAGTATGTTGTATGTGATATACCGTACTGATACAATAATATAAACTTTGTATGAAATGATCTTTAATGAAGATGTACTGCAGTGAAGAAATCGTTTATTTAAAGTCATTATTTGCCAACAGTTTGTATCTAATATGTCAGTTAAGAACACCTGACGTCATGGATACGGTTAGCTCTGGGCTAGCATGTTAGTCTGACACGCAGTTGACTGGGGATCGAATACTGCTACAGTTAGGTTTTTTTTTCTTGAATTCTTTTACAAATGATGTGCACGAGCTTTTCCCACAGATACTGAATAAAATGTCATTTAGCTCAAAGGAGAGGATAAAGTATACACTCGTATATTAATAAAATCACAGTCCCAGCATCGCACATAAACAGAAGACATTAGAAAAAGGAGAATAGAAGAACTAGATACACGTTGTCATTAACCACAGCCTTCTTAATGCCTCTGTACGGTGCTGTCCTCTTGTGGGTTATGTGGGTAATATTGTTCCAAACATAACGCTGTGTAAATGCCTGAGCTGGCCTCCTGAAGTATGGCAATTTTGTAATACTGGTAGTTCAACTATTAGCCACGATCGCGCTCCGAATACCTTTAAACACTGCCAGCTGGATCGCCTCCCTCTTGGCTACTTTAAACTGCCTACTCATTCAACACCCATAGAACACTGCCATCGTAGTACATTACGATGGCAGTGCATAGGCGTACAAGATAAAGATTAATTCACTGATAGGTCGCAGCACCACCTACTGTGATTGGGGCGGAAGATGATTGGGGCGGAAGATTCTTAATTTTGCAGGCTGGCTTAATATAGAGATTAACGGACGTGAATGCATTACAATAAGTTAGTAGTTTTGTTATTCAATCATCATAAAGTATATAATATTGATCTTGACACTTACTGGCTTATTATCAATATAAAAGAAAACAAACAATACATTGTGGTTGGGGTGATTGTTTTAGGGATGAGGACAAAGAGTCATAAAGATACCCATACATTTAGGAGAAAGTAGGCTATATGTTCTTTGCTGAACATCTTGTTTTCTCTTAAGACTTAAACGATGTGTCATAAAATTTCTACATTCAATTTTGTTCTTATACCAGTACTTCGTCTTGATTGAATGAAAATACTAAGAAGATGAATTATGTTCATACCGTCAAAGTTTTAATGTTAACTCCACGAACTTTCAGTGGAAGTAAAGCTTTTGTCTGCAGTTTTGCACCTTGTAGCAGAATATCGTTGCAATGCTCATACTGCTGGTTATAACTTTCATATGATTACATTTTTACAAAGCTAAAGCATACAAATAAAAATGTGCATATTGATTTGTATAGTACGCCTAGAATTTCTAATGAGTGGTATGGACTACGTGTTTGAGATAACAAGAGTAGATAGTGAAGATCATCGCAGGTTGACACATTCCGTTGATATTACTACCTTCACGTCCAGTTTGGAGTGGGGGGCAGTAAAACACGCCTCAGGCAACTTCCCCTGTTAGGATTTTCCTAATTGACCCCCGTGGAGAGAACTCATCAGCGGAGCTCGGTATCACCCGTTCTTACTATGTGCGGGCGTCTTTGGTGGCGTAGTTGGTAGCATGCTGAGCTCCTATGCCCCAAGTTCGCGGGTTCAAAACCGGCTGGAGTCGTCGGATTTTTAAGAGCGTTAAAAATCCTTCAGTATACCTTCCTTCGGAGGGGAAGTAAAGCAAGCGGGCCCTTGTCATAGATTTATGGCATGAACAAGAACCTTCCACTAACTACACTTTTGGAAGCTAAAATTTGTAGATTAGTTTTATAACGGTATATTAGTTCCAACTTTCGCCGCCAGGTGCTGGGTGCGATGGCATCTATAAGGTGCGTTCAAAAAGTAACGAGCCGGAGGGTACCTTTCCTGCACTCGTGTGGATGGCATTGCCTTTTTTGGGTGGTGGTGACCCTGGATGCATCCACTGGAGGCTTTGTCGTTTGGATTCTGGTTCGAAGTGATGACACCATGACTCATCTCCAGCCACCACTCGTGACAGGAACCCATTCCCTTCCCTCGCATAGCGCTGCAGATGACCAAGACAGTGGACCATTCGAAATGCTTCCTGGTGTGGTTGAAGACTGTGGGGCACCCATTGGGCACACACTATGCGCAAGTGCAGTTGTTCCTTCATGGTGGTGTGCACACTTCCGACGCTCAATCCGACCACGGCGGCTATGGCGTTCACTGTCACTCGGCGGTCCTGGGTAATGAGTGCATCAACCAGCTGGACGTTGTCATCGGTAATGCAGGGGGGTGCCCCAGACCGGGCATGATCGGCTAACGACACCCGTCCTTCCCTGAAGCGCTTGTGCCACGCCTTGACCCTTGCAAGGGACATGCAGTGTTCGCCGTACACTTGTGACATTCGGCGATGAATGTCCGTTCCCCGTACTCCTTCCGCTGTCAGAAACCGAACAACACCTCTTTGTTCTTCGTTTGACGCCTCCATGTCACTGTTTGCAATGCGACTGGCAGCGTTGGACGATTGATGCATGCTGCTGCTCGCTTTGTATCGTCACCTGATGTGCACGCGTGCCCTCTAGCGACGGGCTGTGACCTTCCACGCTCTGGTCAGAACCACACCTCGTTACACACGCCACGATTAGCCGATGTCGTCACCGGTTTGCGCATTCCAGCCTCCGGCTCGTTACTTTTTGAACGCAACTTATAGTAGCCAATTCCGCAAGGTAGGTGTCGTGGACGGTAGCATTTAGTAGCTAAAGTAGGAACTACTTGAAATTATCGTCTGCAGTCCTTACTTGAATTAAAACAGATAATACACACTAATAAGCCTCCGTGGCTTAGGCGACAGCACGCCGGCCTCTCACCGCTGGGTCCGTGGTTCAAATGCCAGTCACTCCATGTGAGATCTGTGCTGGACAAAACGGAGGCAGACAGGTTTTTCTCCGGGTACTCCGGTTTTCCCTGTCAACATTTCATTCCAGCAACACTCTCCACTATCATTTCATTTCATCTGTCATTCATTTAATCATTGCCCCAGACGAGTGCGTCAGGCCTCGGCAGCCAGCACAGTTCCTATCCTCGCCGCTAGATGGGGGTTTCATTCATTCCATTCCTGACCCGGTCGGAGACTGGAAGCAGGCTGTGGATTTTCATTTTTCAATACACACTAATACAGTCATCACAATTAACACCGGTTATCAGACAGATTCTACACACACCCAAAGTACACGGGGTTATTTGACTGCGTTGGCGCAGCTCCTAAACTAAGGAAACCAAGCAACCAACATTACGATGTGTGCAAAACTTGCTGATGTGAAGGTTTTAAGTCACTAGAACTCCCTCTGAAACTGAATCACGTAAACTCCAAAGCGTGGAGCTCTTCTTCTGCAGGGTGAATAGCCTCATTAGCGTGACCTACGCCATATGGTGAGTGGAGTTCTGCACGCAATTGTGGTAATTTCCAGCAGTGCCTACACCCATCAAGTTTTGTGCCATTTAAGAGTGTGGCCCTACGCCGAGCAGTGTTGTCTGGTTCGACAAAATAATTTCGGAAGTTACATCTCGAAAATGCTGAAGATACGGACTAACTTTTGGAATATTAAAAGAAACGTTATTAACCCTCCGTTAGGCGCGCGGTATCTTATAACATTATTAGTCGCGATGGCTTTGGTGGACCCATGCTCTTGTCCCACATCTTATTGCGGGTTATTGCAGTTTAAAAGGTTAGACTATATCTCTATTCAGAAAATTGCTAATGTGCAGAAGAAGAATATGCGAACATATACAAGGTGCGTTCAAAAACTAACGAGCCGGAGGCATAATTACAGAAACCAGTACCTGTATGTTAGAAGTATTAGCCCTGGCTGTTGAGGCACTTGTCCCACTATGACACGAGACGGTAAATGGCTGTCTCATAAAATTCCCTGGGGTGCGATGTGAACCAGTTCCGCACGTATAGCTGGACGTCGGCGTCCGAGGTGAATCGTTGGCCCCGCAGAGCCCTTTTCAGGGGACCAAACATGGCATAATCACAGGGAGAGATGTCTGGACTGTATGGAGGGTGGCCGAGAACCTCCCATTTGAATTTCTGCAGGAGTGCCGCGACTGTGTTGGCCGTATGAGGTCGTGAATTGTCGTGGAGCGACCACGGCAGCTATGGCGTTCACTGTCACTCGGCGGTCCTGGGAATTAGTGCATCAACCAGCTGGACGTTGTCATCGGTAATGCAGGGGGGTGCCCCAGACCGGGCATCATCGGCTAACGACACCCGTCCTTCCCTGAAACGCTTGTGCCACGCCTTGACCCTTGCAAGGGACATGCAGTGTTCGCCGTACACTTATGACATTCGGCGATGAATGTCCGTTCCCCGTACTCCTTCCGCTGTCAGAAACCGAACAACACCTCTTTGTTCTTCGGTTGACGCCTCCATGTCACTGTTTGCAATGCGACTGACAGCGTTGGACGATTGATGCATGATTCTGCTCGCTTTGTATCGTCACGTGACGTGCACGCGTACCCTCTAGCGACGGGCTGTGACCTTCCACGCTCTGGTCGGAACCACACCTCGTTACACACGCCACGATTAGCCGATGTCGTCACCGGTGTGCGCATTACAGCCTCCGTCTTGTTACTTTTTGAACGCACCTTATATTACGACCCAAATTAGACTTCAAATAAGAATAATACGACAAAACAATATCTGCAACATATCTACATAGTATAAGACAAACTCTCCGATTCTTGGATGTAGCCTAATGGGTAATCTCGAGAACCACTGGATGGGTTTTGATGTCGTTTTTCACCATTCTGTAAAGCATTCCTTTTAAGGTTTCTGTAGAAAAACATTCATTTATGACCAAAGGAAGCCGAGCAGTAACGATTTCAGTGAATCGTGTTGAAGAAAAACCTGCCGTCCGTGCGCCTTTTAAGCTTACGCTGGGTAAACCGTTAAAGATCCGAGGCGGGTTGCTAGTTAAACTAGAAATTATTATACTTTAATTGAAACTTCGTACGTCAATACGTTATAATATCTAGTCATTTCTTCAGTCTGTCCTGGGATAGACACAGTTTGAACCTATTTTCGCATGTTTACTAAACAATGATGCATTTGTTTGTGAGGGCAAATTTGAAATTTCCGATTGGGAAAGGTATCCCAAGACGATCGCTCAAATTGGTTGGTTCTTAAGTTTAGGGGCTGCGACAACGCGGTCATGTAGCTCCGTGTACTTTGGGTGTGTGTAGAATCTGTCTGATAATCGGTGTTAATTGTGATGACTGTATTAGTGTGTGTTATCTGTTTTTTTAAATTCAAGTAAGGACTGCAGACATTTCAATTTTTCAAATAGTTCCTACTTTTGCCGCCAAACGCCACCGTCAATGACTACTAGTTCAGAGCTTAGCTACCAGACGTCACCGCAGTCGGCTCTTGGCAACGAACGTAGGAACCTAAGAGCGTTGTTTACATTCTTAACCTATACAATTTAGCTTCACACAGGTGTAATTAGTGGAAGGTTTTTTAACATGCCATAAATCTATGACATGGGACCGCCGGCATACTGAGGGATTTTTATCGCTCTTAAAAAATCCTACGACTTCGGCCGGATTTGAACCCGCGATCTTGGGCTTAGAAGCTATCAACTAGCTACCAACTACCCACTACGCCACCGAAGCCACCGATCACTCAAATTAACTAGGAAATTGAAATGTTTGGGCAATCTTACGTTGTTTTAAGGTATTGTTAATAGAACAGCCTCTCAGTGGTTGTAGGATGAGGGAGGCATAGTATTTCCTCCAGAATTAGTTTGAATACCCCCACTGCTGATCAAACAGAGGTACGTTCTTCGATTAAAATGATCAATGATCAACTGTTTATAACCGCGCTGTTGTCCACGATTAGACAGCTGTGGCAAAGTGTAACATCAGTGTGAACCAGTGGGTCCAACAGCCTCTAATGAGACACCAGTTGACTTGTCGCCTTTAAGGGGTTCTTATGAGACTGATCAGGCTGTCAGATCCAGCGCGCCTAACTGTTGTTATTGTCGTTTCATTTGAGGAGCTTGGAAACCGAGATCATTATCCCCGTGGACTTGGGTGAGTGTAGAAGTTGTCTGATAACCTGTGTTTCTGTGGTATCTGTAGTAGTGTGTGTATTATTAATTCAGATGAGGATTGGGAAGGAGGCGGCCGAGGTCTTAAATTAGGAACCATCCCTGCATTTGCCTGGAGTAGAATTGTGGGAACCACGGAAAACCACTTCCAGGATGACTGAGGTGGGAATTGACCCCTCCTCTTCTCAGTTTTGCCTCAGGAGGCTGAGTGTACGCCGTTCCAGCCCTCACACCAGAATTTAGGCAGCTTCGGTGACGTAGTTGCTAGCATGCTGAGCTTCTAGGCTCAAGATCACGGGTTCAAACCCGGCTGAAGTCGTCGGATCTTTTAAGAGCGTGAAAAGTCCCTCAGTATGCCTTCCTCTGGAGGGGAAGTAAAGCCGGCGGTCCAATGTCATAGATTTACCGCATGATGAAGAACCTTCCACAAATGACACTTGTGTGAAGCTAATATTATAGGTTATATTTGACTAACGCTCTTAGATTCCAACGTTCGTCGCCAGAAGCCGGCTGTGGTGTCATCTAGTTACCAAGTTCGGAACTAGTTGTCGTTGACGGTGGCGTTTGGTAGCAAAAGTAGGAACGACTTGAAAATCGAATGTCTGCAGTCCTTACTTGAATTAAAAACAGATAACACACACCAATACAGCCATCACAATTAACACCGGTTATCAGACAGATTCTGCACACACTCAAAGTACACGGGGCTACATGACCACGATGTTGCCGCCCCAAAACTGAGGAAACAACCAACACCAGAATTAGAATTTCTTACCAGGGCCGGGAATCAGACCCGGACCTCCGGGGTGACAGTCGAGAACGCTAGCCGCTACCACTACGAGGCGGTCATGTTTAAGAGTATTTATGAACCTACATACCAATGAGCATGTAATCATAGGCCTACATAAACATCGCAAATTTTCCCCTTGCATCGATCTCAACGAATCCACAATGATATGCTAGCATTAAAACTCAGCATTTTCTCGAGGTTTGTGGCGTGTCTTGTGTGTGGTTTCACCTAGGACACCAATCTGGCTCACCAGCGGGTTCTCGGTGTCCCTGCCCGGACCCCACAGGAGTAGCGAAGTGCGCGCTACCTCCCTTTTTATGAAGCGCACCTGCCTGCGCCTGTTTAATGCGAGAACTAAAAGCTCAAGCAGCCATATCCTCCCTATGAAGGCTTCCAAAAGGATGGTATATTGGCTTTCACGGCCAGTGAATTAAAACTCGGCATTATCTCGAGGTTTGTGGCGTGTCGTGTGTGTGGTTTCACCTAGGACACCAAGCTGGCTCATCAGCGGGTTCTTATGTCCCTGCCCGGACCCCACAGGAGTAGCGAACTGCACGCTACCTCCCTTTTTATGAAGCGCACCTGCCTGCGCCTGTTTAATGCGAGAACTAAAAGCTCAAGCAGCCATATCTTCCCTAGGAAGGCTTCCAAAAGGATGGTATATTGGCTTTCACGGCCAGTGAATTAAAACTCGGCATTTTTTCTAGGTTTGTGCCGTGTCTTGTGTGGGGTTTCGCCTATGACACTAAGCTGGCTCATCAGCGGGCTCTTGGTATCCCCGCCCGGGCCCCTACAGCACAGACACGGCACAAACCTAGAAAAAATGCCGAGTTTTAATTCACTGGCCGTGAAAACCAATATACCATATGGTAGCATATCTATATATTTAAAGTACTAAGCTGATTTTTGATACCGCGAGATTGACAGGACAGCTGAACCGAGTGAATTCGTAATGCACTCTGACGAAAGCCCTTGGACTGTATATTTGCAGAGTGTCTTTAACATAAACAAATATGTTACCATATATTTTAAATTTATAAACAACAAGTAGTTCCGTGAAGAACTATACAGCCTATTTTCATATTTCCTACTTACGTTAACTGCCACTATGAACATACAAAATTTCAGTTTGATTGCTGTAATAGATTCGTAGATATTGAGAACCGACTAAATATTGCGGATGGTCGCCATGTTGGATTTTATATGTGTAGGTCCTAGAGGTATGTACTGTTACATGAAGATTATTGTGTACGTGTAGCATTCAAATTTCAATCGCATGATTAGGACACAAGAAGTAACAAGGAGATTTTAAAATTTCGCACAGCTGCCATCTTGTGGTTATGGAAACAATTGAAATAAATTTGATGCCAGTGGATTAACATTCGTATAAGAATTTACAGTACCAAGTTTCACTGCACTAGGATGGTTAAATTGCGAGAAACGTCCATGTGAATATTTATAATTCGCGTCGCCACTATGTTTGATTTGTGATCACCAGGTTATTTAAAATCCTATAGGTGAACTTATGTTCATAACCCCTATGAACATAAAGAAATTCAGTTTGATTGCTATAATAGATTCGTAGATATTCAAAGCCGTCCAAATATTTCGGATGGTCGCCATGTAGGATTGTTAAATGTATAGGCCATGTACCATTAAAGGAATATTACTGCGTACGTTCATTATTCAAACTTTCACTTCGATCGCATGTTTACGACACAAGAAATAAAAACTTTCGCACAGCCGCCACCTTGAGGTTATGTAAACAATTGAACTAAATTGGATACCAGTGCATTACAATGTGTATAATCATATTCTGTACCAGATTTCATTGCGTTTGGAACATTAAATCGCGAGAAAGGTCTATTAAAATTTTTAATTCGCTTGGCCGCCATGTTCGTTTTGTAGTTAACCGGTTTTTGAAAGTCTTATAGATGAACTTCCAGTAGTGCCCTTTATCTCCGTACAAAATTTCAGGGTGATACCGCTAATAGTTTCAGAGATATAGAATGCCGGTGAAATATTTCGCACATCCGCCATCTTGTGGTTATGTAAACAATTGAACGAAGTTTGATGTCGGTGCATTACAATGTGTATAAACATATACTGTACCAAGTTTTATTGCGTTTGGTTGGTTAAATCGCGAGAAACGTCTATTTAAAAGTCGCAAATTCGCGTGGCCGCCATGTTGGTTTTGTAGTTACCAGTTTTTCAATAGTCACATAGGTGAACTTCTAGTAGTTCCCTTTATCACCGTAAAAAATTCCGGTGTTATATCGGGAATAGTTTCGGAGATATTGAATGCTGGTGAAATATTTCGCACAGCCGCCATGTCGGATTGGTGAGACGTAACAAAATTTGAAGGGCACGGTCGGGGTCGCCCGGGGTAGTGATGTGAACTTACCGAGTTTCATTGAAATCGCTCCAGCCGTATAGAAGTTATTAGGGACACACACACACACACACACACACACACACGCACACTCAGACACACGGACAAAAGGTGATCTCATAAGCCTGTGTTAGGTAGTCAGCCCGAAGGCTGGTTGGATCCTCAAAAAGCACCGCCGTTACGTTATGTGAGTAGATACCCACAAAAACCCAAGGCAGCGCTATTCCTATTTTTTCAAAATTGAAAATAGGCTAAAAATTCACAATTATTGGCCCGAGCGCATGCGCAGAATCAGCTTGGTCATGATAAACATGGCGGATGTCCACCGCGTTTTAATGTGAAAGTTATTTATAAGAATTATAAAGGAGGGAAAGATTGCTTAATTGTTGAGTGTAGGTACTCTCCCCTTTTCATAACTTTCACAAGGCAGATTATTGAAAATATATTATTTTTGATTCACATACCTTTCTGGGAGTCATTAGAAGTTGATTTCAATTTGAATTGTCGCTGCTACACTGGGAATATTTCCTTTATTACGACTATATATAATTTTCATACCTTATTTTATCTCTTGGGGAAGCCTCCGTGGCTTAGGCGGCAGCACGCCGCTCTCTCACCGCTGGGTCCGTGGTTGAAATCCCGATCACTCGATGTGAGATTTGTGCCAGCAGTATGTAGCAATGTCGAGACTGCAATCTTTTGACGCCCTTAAAGTTGCAATAGTACCAAAATGGAATCGTACAGAGAATGTAACTTGTATAGGAAACTTCTTCAGTAAACATGCTGTTCATTGTCCGTCATGTTTTGACGGGTTTCAACGAGTTAATATTTATTTCTGAATGATAAATTTACACTGACGAATTGTTATGAAATGTTACCACTACTGATACTTGCAAGTTGTGCAGTATGTGGCCATACCGAATCAATTCCAGGCACATACGGAAGTGGAGTCCACGAAGTGGGTCAGTTGGTGCACGAAAACTAGTCAATGGGTCAGTATCTGCAGGTAAAGGAACCATGAGGCACGTTCAGCATGTTATGATATGTGTACCTCTCTCTCACGCCGTGAGAAACCACATTCTTCTGGGTCTAATAAGTAAATTTCCAGTTAGTGAATGCGTTGAAATGGGGAACATCCAAATGTCTTGGGTGATAGCCTATTAATTTCATGAAATTGCTCAAGAGACCGTTTGCTCTACTTCTGTCATCTGTCTGCCCTAATTAACCTAAGTTCAGTAGACAAAAAGAGGAGGATATCGTGTTGCAGAATTAAAACAGAATCATGCACATGTTTTATTTATCTATTTGTATTATAAGGGAGGCGTGATGGTGTGCTTGGTTCGATTCTCGTTAATTATTATACTGTATATGAATTGCAGCCCATGGAGTACCATCAAGTTCGATTTCAAGTAGTTCCAACTTTGGATACTAGATGTCACTGTGACTGATACCTAGCGGTGAACGTTGGAATTTGATGGAGCGTTTCTAACCAGCCAAATATAACCTACAAACTTGACTAGACACTATAAAGTAAAATCTACCTTCAAGCGACGTAGCATTCTTGACTGTCGCCTTGGAGGTCCGGGATCAATTCCCGGCTCTGCTAAGATTTAATTCTGGTCTGAGGGCAGGAACGGGGTCCACTCAACCTCGTGAAGCAATAGTACATTATGCAACGAGCCTATAATGGCAATAATTAAGACACGCGTATGTTTATAAAACGAGCATATGCGAGTTTTATAATTTCCATTCGAGTGTCTTAATTACCATTATAGGGGAGTTGCATACGACTATTTATGTTCGACGATAATTATTATAATTATTTTATGTTCGAACATAAATATTCATAAATATCTGTCGAGATTTCGCCAGTTTAGTGTACTGAACAGAGCGCATGAGACGCAGAGAATGCCTTGTATTTGACAATGGCCTCCTCGATTACCCTATTATGACACTAGGCCAGGCAGTGAAATTTAAATTAGAAGGCCGTGGAACTCAGCGCATCTAATTATCTAATTGTTCAAACAACTGTTTCTTGAGCTCTGATTGGTGGGAGAAACTGTTTCATAATGATAAATGGTGTTATAATGAGCCTCATTATAGTACAGTTTTCTGACATATAATAGTCCGGGTCGAACATAAAAATGATAAGAGGTTGGTTCGATTTCCACCTCAGCCCTCCTGGAAGTGGTTTCTCCACATCTAATCCAGGCAAATGCTAGAATGGTTCCTAACTTAGGGGCCACGGCCGCCTCCTCTCCAATCCTCGCCTGCATTATCAATACACACTCACTACTACAGACACCACAATGCACATGCTATCAGGCAAATTCTACATACACCCGAGTACACGGGGCTAAATGACAACGATGTCGCAAAGCTCCTAAATAAATTAACAACACCAAAATCAACGGAAGCGAACGGGACTCGCAATCTTTACCGTTAAAGATAGGTGTCCGCCTAACGGAGGTGGGCCTGTATTAAAATAATTAAACTATGAATGGGCATTCTGAAAAAATAAAATATTGTACATACCTCATTCAGTGTTGTATTTATATATTTCTGCTACAAATTAGTAGTCTACAGAACTGTAATAGCAAATCTTACAGTGTACATAAAGACAGGCATTTGTTGGTTGACAGCTCATGGGAAAGGCTTGGGCAACAGGAAACAGGCAAATAATCATACACTTTGACTTGCAAGCTGGAGAATAAAATAAGGAAGACCAATTTACACATTCCTGGTTAGCTACAGAATCAACTGTTGCAGCAGACAAGGAAAACTTTCACAGGGGACATGAAAATTTCCTAAACACTGCATTCGGGAACTAGGAAATTTTCCGTTAAAATGCCTATTTTCTTTCCCGTTTTCCGCGTAACACAGTTTCCTTTTAATGAAGGAAACTTAACACGTGTTTCACCTTCCAACCTCTTGATTCTCCATCCACACCCCCCTTAAGTCACCACCGCTTCGCCGAAAACCCATCCTCATCTTTGCTATGCGGAACAAGGGGTTGGCAATACCTTGAACCTGCCCACGGATTGGAAATACGATCTTCCGGAGGCAGTGCCTTCCTCGCTTGGCCCACTTGTCGCATCATGGCGGTTACGTCAGAGAAATTAAACCGAGATTAGAAAACTTGTTTCTTGAACCGGGTTATTCAAAGGCGCGGCTGCTGCAATCTCTCTTTGGCGGTACTATCTTTCAATACAGGACTTGACAGTTGTGGTGTCTTGCATCGCAACCATGAACGCTTAAGTCACAGGAAATAAATCCCCAGCTGTTAAGGACACCACGTACTCTTACACGATGAAAAAGTATATTTTTGTGGCATCACTTTACTAAGTATCTTCTGGGTTTATGCTAAATGTACAGCAATGATTCTTGTAACATATAAGAAGCGGTATATTCTGAGCTGTTTTTGACCATGTAGTGCTACTTTGCTTGTATAGGATGTGTGAAATGAATACGAATTTGGACAGATACATTTTAAAAATGTTGTATAAGTTGCTTCAGGTACACATATCTCAGTTTTTTTTCAATCAATTACTCTTAAATTTTGTTCACTTACTTGGAAAGGATCACGGCAGATGAGTAACCACTTTGTTTCATTATTATTGGGACAGAATGCAAGAAAAGAAATGCGAACTCTTTCTTTTTAAATTCATTCAAAAATATGTATCAATTTTTCTCTTCCCAATCCATGCCTACTATATTTTGGAAGTGAAAATAGGTTAACATTCAAGTACTCCATTAGGCAAGTTAATGTAAAAAAAATTAGCCCTCTATCTTAAATGGTTTCCTAGTTATTGGTACCTAAATGTGAAAAATGAGTATTCACGGAAAACAGCTGGCAAAGTTAAAAGTGTATTATTCAGAGCATGGGACGCTAATTTTAAAAAACAAATTTAAGATAGTTGTAGACATCTAAACCCCAACAAACTATATATATTTGGATTCAGAAAAGAATGAAAAATGTTATGGCGCCAAAATCAAAAAAATCGATTTTTTCATCAAACAAGAGTACGTGGTGTCCTTAAGCGCGTTTATGTCGACAAATTACTGACTCACATCATAAGGTAACGGCTTTACAGTTCTTTCTGAGTCCACTATTGAACCTTGTGGGTGTATAGCCTACTGTTGTGACGTAGCTAGCTGCAAATTGGATAAGGTCCAATGGTGCATTTGTAATTTGTCTTGATAATATAGTTTATTGTTCTTATTTTATTGTCTGGCTGCGTGGCTCAGGGGTAACGTTCTCGCTTGCTGAGCCCAAGGTTGCAGGTTCGAAACCTGGCGCAGTCAGCTGGCATTCGAGGGTGCGCAAATGCGAGGGAGCCGTGTCAGTACATTTACTGGCACGTTAAAGATCCCCTTCGGGGCAAAATTCCGGCACCCCGGCGTCTCTAAAAGCCAGGGTAGTTAAAAGGGACGTAAAACCAATAACATTATTATTATTATTATTCTTATTTTATTATAATTCCAACGTTCGACGCTAGGTGTCAGTGACAGTGACATCTAGTAGCCAAAGTTGGAACTACTTGAAATTGAACTTGCTGAGAGCCCATGGGTAATTCATATATAATTTTATTATTATCATTATTATTCTCTCTTGTGTACACGCCTAATTTTGTTCAGAAGGTGGGAATCGATCGCAAACGGCATTCTAATTCATTGTATTTCATTAATTTGGTGGCTTGCCACAGTGGGTGACTGGTTATCGTGTCGGACTACCAACCCCAAGCTTTCAGTTTCGCTCCTGGCCCTGGTAACTGATTTTTGAAAGGCGACAAAAATCACGGCATGCATGTCATACGTTGTTAGCATGTTAAAGAACCCATTTGAATTCAATATGCCGTGTTCGTAATGGCAGAATTAATCTCGGGATTTTCCGCCAACACAAAGTTCCTCCTTTCTCTACTAGAAAGCGCTATATTGTCATGTAGCCCCGTGTACTCGGGTGTATGTAGAATTTGCCTGATAGCAAGTGCATTGTGGTGTCTGTAGTAGTGAGTGTGTATTTATAATGCAGGCGAGGATTGGAGAGGAGGCGGCCGTGGCCCCTAAGTTAGGAACCATTCTAGCATTTGCCTGGATTAGATGTGGAGAAACCACTTCCAGGAGGGCTGAGGTGGAAATCGAACCAACCTCTTATCATTTTTATGTTCGACCCGGACTATTATATGTCAGAAAACTGTACTATAATGAGGCTCATTATAACACCATTTATCATTATGAAACAGTTTCTCCCACCAATTAGAGCTCAAGAAACAGTTGTTTGAACAATTAGATAATTAGATGCGCTGAGTTCCACGGCCTTCTAATTTAAATTTCACTGCCTGGCCTAGTGTCATAATAGGGTAATCGAGGAGGCCATTGTCAAATACAAGGCATTCTCTGCGTCTCATGCGCTCTGTTCAGTACACTAAACTGGCGAAATCTCGACAGATATTTATGAATATTTATGTTCGAACATAAAATAGTTATAATAATTATCGTCCTTAACATTCATAGCGTTCCAAGGAACGACAAAATTCGAAATACAAGCTGTCCTCTGGGCATCAAATAACAAAGCTTGCACCCGGCACCCGAGGTTATACGATATTATTATTATTAATTTGGTGGGGAGGTTTAAAACATTTCCAACTTTGGAGTAAGTGCTGAGAATGACAGATTTTATGAACACATGTCACTGTATTGATGAGAAGTTCCAATACTAGAAGATTACTGTTCAGAGATGTTGGTACGACACCTGCCACTGAGAGGACAAGTGATACAACAGTCGTCTTGTCTTGATGCTACATCCTCCTTATTTCTTCTGCCAACTCACTACATTTGCAGATTCTTTGACTGTACATCTGTTGTATGTTGTATGTATTTGACAGAGCTATGTCAATCAAATGCGTGTGTTTTTGGATTTTGTCCGCAAGTATGATAGATATTGATTGAAATTCATTTATTTTAAGTTAATTATTACATGGAAGCTACTGAGGTATGGGTGGTGCTTAGTAATGACATCCAGGGCACAGTCAGTGCCTGTGGATGCTGTGAAAGGTTCTACTCATAGGGTTAGTACTGCTGTTCTGACTCAGTGAGGAAAGCAATGGCAAACTACCTCACTCCTCATCTTGCCTAGTACGCCTCAATATAGCGCTGCCTTGGGTTTTTGTGGGTATATACCCACATAAACTAATGGCGGTGCTTTTTGAGGATCCAACCAGCCTTCGGGCTGACTACCTAACAGACAATTATTACTCTCTCTTATAAACACGCCTATTTAAAAAAAAAAGGAGAGAAACGATCACAAACGGCTTTCTACTGCAAGTTGATGAGCTTCTATTCCATTTATTTGGCGGCGAGGTTTAAAACTAATGATATGTGGTCTATTCGCTGGAATGGTTTTATCTGTGATGACAAATCTGTCCCAATCGATTTTGTGGCTGTCACTGTCAAGAACTGGGATTATTATTATTATTATTATTATTATTATTATTATTATTATTATTATTATTATTATTATTATTATTATTATTATTAAGGCCCGGAAGTTAATGCACTATTAAATGAATAAATGTGCAAGCAATGTTGAGATGGGGTTGTCAACTACTTCTTTAGCCTACTTTTCACATTTTGCAAAAATGAGGAAAAAGTAGTCTTATGAGATCGATCCGGGAAAATGTGTGTCTGTCTGTCTGTCTGTCCGTCTGTATGTCTGTCCTTCTGTCTGTCTGGCTGGCTGTGTGTGAGTCCCCCCCCCATCAACTCCTAAACGGCTGGAGCAATCGAAATAAAATTTGGTACGAGTAAAGATCTATACCTGAATATCTCACGGCTATATTTGAAAATGATGTCAGTGCTACCAACTGCTGAAAAATCGCAATTGAAATTTGAGCTCCATGTTGGATATCTTGGAAGGTATGAATGGGAGCTATTTCAAAATCGGCACACATATAGATAATAATATTGCAGTTTAATTTCCAGAAGGCCATACATGGCAGTGTTGCCAAAATGATTATAAGCCTACTGATAGGTCCAATATTTAAATGCATATAACTTCTACACTATCAATTGGAATTCAACCAAATTTCGTATGTTGTATGTGTACATAACCAGATATGACTGAACGTATTCTTATGAACCACCAAAGCTGCCAACTGTTAAAAAATGCTCTTAATTTCTATTATCCAAATACCAACATATATGAGAAAGTATGCAAGCCGACAGCTTTAAACTATGCACACGTATAGTACATGACATTCTATATTAATTTGGAGTAACTTATATACGTCAGTGCTACCAACATGATTCTAAGCCTGCTGAGAGGTCCAACTTTAAATACATGTAACTTCCATACTATCATTTGGATTTCAACCAAATTTCGTATGTGCTATGTGTACCATAACAGCTATGACTATGCGTATTCTTAAGAGCAACCAGGGCTGCCAACTGTTAATAAATGCTGTCTCTATTTTTGTTACCCTAATATCAATATATCAGAAAGAATGCAAGCCAATAGCTCTAAACTTTGCACACGTATAGTACCTGGAATTCTAGATTACTTTGGAGTAACTAATATACGTCAGTGCTGCCAACATGATTCTAAGCCTGCTGATAGGTCCAATTTTAAAATGCATGGAACTTCTATACTAACCAATGGATTTCATTCAAAATTGGCACAACAATAGATCATATTATTTCAGATTATTTCTGACCAATACATGCATGACACTGTCGCCAACATGATTTTACGCGCGCTGTTAGATCCAATGTTTAACTGCATGTAACGTCCATGCTATTCATTGGACTCCAACCAAATTTTGTATTCTGTACCTTAAGAGATGGAACTAAGAATATGTTCAGTCACCAGGGCTGCCAACTGTAGTGCTCTATTAGGCTACATTATGCCAGGTATACAGAATTTCGAACTAATTAGAAATTTCGATATTACCAACTTAATTTCGTCATTATTCTAGATAGATCCATATCGATTAATCATTGGCATGAATTTTAAATTTTAAGAAAAGTAGGCTCTTTAGATCGTCACGGAACTTCTTGTCTGAATTAAGATCTGTCCAGTACTATACCGCATGAGATGTCTACAGTATTTCCTGAAGGTCTTTTTCAACTTCAAGCAAGCAGTAATTGTTCTTAGCTTTCTTTGAGAGAGTAAGATCTAGAACTATTTCAGTCAGCCTATGATCGCTTATTCTGAGAAAAAGCCCAAATAATTTCAAACGTCATTATTTGAATGTGTCCGAGATTTTCTCCGAATATTCTTCTTCATCTTTCGTTTCACCCTCTTTGGGGTACGTTGAATCAATCATTTCGCTGTACGCTGTTCTTTCCGTAGAGCCCAGTACTTCTTCAGTCTTTCCGATCTTCTTTTCCTCACTTCTTCCGAGATAATGGGTTTGGATTTTAGTGTAGCTCTGTCATGGAACCTTACACTTTCATCTTTAGTAATTAATTTGGCTGTTCGATCGAGTAATGACGTTTCTCCGAATATTATTATTATTATTATTATTATTATTCACGATGGAAGTCCATACAACCATGTTGCTCTTAGATTACGTCACAAGCTGGCTGGGTGTATGTAACCACAGGTGCCCTACAGACGGACCATAACCAGCAGGCTCCCCACATGTAACCGTTATGAGATGTCATTGTCCTAGCTACTCATCACTCATAATACCAAGGTGGTCACGACGTGAGTTGTTTTAGCAAGCATTCACCTGGAGGCGGCAAACTTTGCTAATTTGCTGCATCATTCCTTTCCTTGTTCACCAGAACACCTCAAGTGGAGAGACAGCCCACTTTTCCATTTACTGTAGTTGCACATCAGTGTTGCCAAGTCAGGTTTATAAAAGGTCACCAAAACGTAGTAAAAATTCGCTAAAATTCATATATCAATTAATAGAGAAAGTTAATTTGATTTTTTTTTTGCCTCCAAAGGTAGTTCAAATTGTCGTCAAAACCCTATTTAGTTAACACTAAATATAAAATGTTTTGTCTCCCAATTTTCGGAAAAGTTGCTATATCTAGCAATAAATTCGCTAAATTGGCAACACTGGTTGCCATCTCTTTATAAACACAGCATATTTTGCCTTTCAACTTTCCTATTGGCAGAAACTAGAGCAAAATGTAGCTATTAACTGATGCCGCCTCACGGTGTAGCTGTGCGGGTTAATAAGGTGGTCCACGGTCGCGATACGGGGGTTTGCAGCAAATCCGGAGATTGGAGGTTTGAATCTCGGCGCTAACAGTGGTAGAATCCGCTGTCGTCAGTCTCGTGAGCGTTGTGGTCATTGACTCGACTACTTCTTGTTACACTTACAGCACAAAACTGTCAACGATGGGTACGCAAAGCTATTACACTCTCAAAATAATTATGCCAGTAGTCTTGAAGAACCTATGTGACGAAAAGTGTTGTCCAGAAAATCACTAGGAAGTACATTAACGTCGCTGGATTCGTATACTGTTAACAAACAGAAACGATTTATTTATTCAAGAAGCTTTAATACGTAACTAATTCATCTTCCTCC
The DNA here is from genome assembly GCA_946902985.2 of Meconema thalassinum. Classification (NCBI taxonomy): domain Eukaryota; kingdom Metazoa; phylum Arthropoda; class Insecta; order Orthoptera; family Tettigoniidae; genus Meconema; species Meconema thalassinum. The sequence goes on along the minus strand of OX336388.2, from coordinate 772,175,325 downwards.
TCCTCCTCTTCTTCTTCTTCTCCTTCTTGCCCTTGTTCTCATTATTGCAGATGATTGTGTAATATACCGAAACATTCATAGCTGACAACACAAAGTTGAGTTACAAACTGACCTCAACATGGTCCATAAAAAGTCTGTTGACGACAAAATATGAGTAAATGTAGTCTCATGAAAATAGCGAGAGGGCGAAGGCATGATTTTCAATATAATATCGGCTCGGAATTACTTGTAGAAGAAGATTCATGCAAGCACTTGGGCATCCCTGTGAGGAATCCCATGCGGAATGTGTCCTCTCCAAAGCGTACAAATGAATTCATTTTGTAATGAAGATTTTTCATGCTGACGAAGTTATCATTGATATAACGAAACATGTTAATTTAATTATTAACCTACTTTCTAGTAGTTCCACCGCAAAATAATTGGGATATTTGACCCTGGTGAGGCCAATCGTGGAATACAGCTCAGCGGTTTGGAACCCATATCGGGTTGGGCTTATCAATGTGCTGGAGATGATACAAAGGTGGGCCGCTAGGTTTGTGCTCAACGATTATATCCTAGAAGCAGAGAAACTAGGGTGGGAATCTCTGGAAGATAGGACGAAATCCAGACTATACGCTATGTTTAACACTTATACTAATCGTCCAGCATGGGGGAAATATAAGAAAGTGTCTGGGAAATCCCGCCTACCCTATCAGGGCAGATCATCCGCACAGTTTTAAGGGCCGTCCGCAGCGTACAAATTACGAGAATTTTTATTTCATTAACCGTGGTATTGATAATTGGAACTCATTACCTGCCTCAGTCTTAGAGCCTTTCCCCAAACATATTGATGTGTTAAATTTGTCACTCTTGGAAATTGCCCCAGTTGCAAATAAAGTAAATGAATGATTTTTTGAGACCCACCACTCTGCACCTCGCTCCCCATTTATTGCGATTTTCTGCATCTATAGGCCGAAGATCTACGGTGCGCATATCCTCACGTAAGGTATCAATCCATCTCTTTTTGGTCTCTTTGAGATCTTTGTCCAACTAGCTTGAGTAGTAGCGCCTTATTAACTATAGACTCTGCATTAGATCGGGCCACGTACCTGTACCAAAGTAACCACGCCTCCCTCTTATCGGCTGGGATAGGGGCAATTTTCAGGGTGTTCTAATATGATCCAGCTGTTCAATACTCAAAGACCATCTCAGCATCCGCATCTCCATTGAGTGCAAGGCCTGCTCGTGTTTCATTGCAATAGGCACCATTCAAAACTACTGGGCGGTCGATTGTTCGATAGATGCTCAACTTCAGACGCAAAGGGATCTTGCGTTAACAGACACGCCTCTGACCTGGCGTCACTTCATTCGCGCAGCATTCACTCTTGCACGAGCGTCCGAGAGTGTGTCAGCGCCAGGTGTCACTCGGGAGCCAAAGTATCGGAGATGTGAAACCTTTGGTAGTGGGGTATCATCTACTATGACGGTGCCATCTGTCTAGGAACCACACTCTCGGCAAGGTTGAGCCGTAGTCCAAATTCACACAGTCTCGCATTCCAGAGGTTCACCAAATGTAACTAATTCCTATTTAAACAATACTAAATTCATAAAAGTTTCTGCCAAAACTAATTGTTAACATCGCTATCTAGTAACTTGTCGCTGAATTTGGCAACACTAGTGATTGATTGATTGATTGATTACAAATTACATACATAGGACTGAAAAGTCCCATTGGATGTAATATAATCCGCTCTCTTATATAAAAAAACCAGCATGACTCACAACCATTTAACAAGCTATAATCTACACTAAAATTACCTTTGTACTTGCCACAATCACGTAATCGTCTTTAATTGTCACTTTAGCCCGCCATTAATGCACTAATAATAATAATATCGAATGGCCTCTTGTGTCGGGTGCAAGCTTTGTTGTTTGCGCCCAGAGGGCAGCGTGCATGTCGAATTTTGTTGTTCCGTGGAGTGCTATGAAAGTCAAGAAGGTTAGATATCTAAGCTCCTCGACACTATAACGCTTTCTAGTAGAGAAGGGAGGAACTTTTGTGTTGGCGGAAAATCCCGAGATTAATTTTGCCATTATGAACACGGCCTACTGAATTCAAATGGGTTTTATAACATGCCAACAACATATGACATGCGTGTCGTGATTTATGTCGCCTTTAAAAAAATCACTTACCATGGCCAGGAGCGAACCTGCAAGCTTGGGGTTGGTAGGCCGACACGATAACCACTCATCCACCATGGCAAGCTATTAATGCACTGGTAAAGTGTCTCTTGAGTACTGAGCGATGCGAATTCTCATAGATAAACAACTTGTACAAATTATATATTCGGGTTACAATACAGATACCGGCGACTAGCTATGCACTTGACCTTGAGATTTCAGCGGCAGGAGAGGGGCGTGGGCCGTGCGGGGATCGTGCCGAATACATCCCTGGCTGAGAACATTGGCGCGTGACACTAGCATGTTCCCTCGGACATTACTAGTCTAACGAGGGAACGGTACGAAGTCGGACGGCGAATTTTGATTTTATTTTTACTTAGTCGCAAAGGTCTTTTTACGCTGAAACAGGTAGTGGAGGTCTAATTATTCGCTGGTCATTTTTAAGGCGGCATTTGGGAGCTCCAATTTGGCGATGCGCGCTCTAAATTGTACAGTACATGCCGGCACACGTCACCGCGCACAGCCGGCGGCTGTCTTGCCTCTCCCACTCTCTCCCCACGTTCGGTTCTCTACTATCCCCCACCACATACGGCTGTCTACAGTTGTGTATATATATATATATATATATATATATATATTTACACAGGATGGAGGGTTAAAACTGTCGTTAGTTGGGATATTTTATTTACAATGATGAATTCATTGTGGAGTATAGAAACAATAACAATGGTTTACAAATCATATTACACATAATCACATATCATCTTCATCATGCCTTTATTCTTACACAGTATGGTATGGGCGCATTGTTCATGGCATGATAGTGAAAATCTAACACAAAATATGAATAACAAAACATAAGAAATCAATGTGCGCACCTTATAAAAGAAAAATTGGTGCAATCATTTCCAGCACACTTTTTATCAGTCAAATTATGAAAATTAGATCTCGAGGCAGTATGAAATTGTAGTATATTATTAGTAATGGAATAACAACCGGCTTTGCAAGCATATTTCAGCATTGGTACAAAATAATCAGCTAGTAATTGGTTATGCGCTAGCATTTGACTAGTTATAATGGAAAGTCTGTTCTTGGGTTTTAATTTTGACTGACGTATAAATTCCTTACTCGGCAAATGTTTTCCATTCGACAGACTTAACATTTTAGTTATCGGAAGAGTCCCAAGATCATACGGCTGGCAAAGATACGTAGTTCCTATCGGTATGTATTCAATTTGTACGTCTTTGCTCGTCAGAGATTCAACTTGTGCATTTTGCCCTGGTCACTGAATGAATCTAGGAGAAGAAGATTTCGTGCGTCGTCCTGTAATTACGGATGGAAAACGTTTCGGATCCAGGCACGTACATTAGGAAGATGATATGTGATTATATAGGCTATTATATGATTTGTAACCCATTGTTTTTGTTTCTATACTCCAAAATTAATTCATCATTGTAAATAAAATATCCCGACTAACGTCAGTTTTAACCCTCCAACCCGTGTAAAAAAATATATATACTGTATATACACACACACCTGTAGGTAGCCGTATGTGGTGGGTGATAGTGGAGAACCGAACGTGGGGAGAGAGTGGGAGAGGCAAGACAGACGCTGGTGGTGCGCGCTGACGTGTGCCGGCATGTACTGCACAAATCTGAGCGCGCACCGCCAACTTCGAGCTCCCAAATGCCCCCTTATAAGAAGGACCAGCGAAAAATTAGACCTCCACTACCTGTTTCAGAGTAAAAGGACCTTCACGACTATGTAAAAATAAAATCAAATTTCGCCGTCCGACTTCGTACCGTTCCCACGTAAGCCAGTGCCGCTTAGCGTGGCTAATGTTTTACACTGCAGTAGTATGCAGGAGGAGGGGGAAGGCAAGTGCAGACGGTTCCCATCAATTCTCATCAGATGTCCATAGAGCTTCAGCCATCGTTTGCACATTGAGACAGTGATGCTTTCAGTGTGTCAGTAACGGTCCTCGTTCTTCTTCCGTGTCCCATCAGCACTTTTACGTGACCCTAGAATTGATCTTAAGATTTTCCTTTCCTGGAGATCAAGTTCCCTTATCTACCCGTTTTTATTCATAATCAGACACTCCGATGCATATGGACCCTCGGACTTCACTACTGTGGTGTAATGTCTGATTATTGACAGTTCGATTTATATGTCCAATATATAGTAGCCTACTGTTGCTTCGTTTGATCCTCAGTTTAGGGGCTGCGACTACGCGGTCATGTAGCCCCGTGTACTTTGGGTGTGTGTAGAATCTGTCTGATAACCGGTGTTAATTGTGATGACTGTATTAGTGTGTGTTATCTGTTTTCTTAATTCAAATAAGGAGTGCAGACAATAATTTCAAGTAGTTCCTACTTTTGCTACATAATGCTACCGTCCATGACACCTAGCTTGTGGACTTGGCAACTAGAAGGCATCGCAGCCAGCACCTGGCGGCAAACGTTGGAGCTAATAGAGCGTTCTCAATTCTAACCTACAAATATTCGCTTCACACAAGTATAATAATGGAAGGTTCTGCCATAAATCTATGACATGGGACCGCCGGCTTTATTTCCCTCCAAAGGAAGGGACACTGAGGGAATTCAACGCTCTTAGAAAATCCGATGACTTCGGACGGGTTAGAACCCGCGATCTTGGGCATAGAAGCTCAGCATGCTACCAGCTACGCCACCGAAGCCACCATAAAGTACCGTACTATTATAAGTCCCAAATCGGTAACAGAGTGTTTGTAAGGAACAGAGGTATTGCCGATTGGGACATTAATGAAAGAAATGTTTAGATGTTATGAGTTCTCTGAAACCAGGCGGGGAGTTGGGCTGTTAAACTAAAGGAACACACCGTTTCCCAACACTTGACTTGGTAGCATCCTCATTCCTACTGTAAACATAGCACACATTGATGGTGGGAATGCACGACATTGCAAGCCACTCGACTGTGTTGTGCTGATTCATTGTGGCTGGTCGCGATGTACGGGGACGTGCATTTTACTTTAAGGTGAGTTTTCTATGGCCAGAGGACATTGAACAACAATCGATTTTTGCAGAAAGGACCTGAGTCACTTAGTTTTGAATTGTATGTCTACCCCTTATTATTCCCGTTTTCCAACGGGGTTGGAGATGAGATGCGATGGATTCTTTGTGGCGATGGTTTTTACGGACGGATGCCCTTCCTGACGCCAACCTCATGAGAGGAGTTAATGAGAGATGAAATGAATGATGGTGAATGAAACTGGGCAAGGATGTGGAAGGAAGCGGCCGTGGCCTGTCAGAAGGTACCGTCCCAGCATTTGCCTGGTGTTGAAAATGTGGAAACCACGGAAAACCATTTCAAGGACGGCCGACGGTGGGGCTCTAACCCACGCGTCTACCGAGTCAGCAGAGAGCTTGGCCCCATGACCTAATGCTGCGCTTTAGCCATCGTAGCCACAACCATTAAGGATATGTAACTTATTTCCCTGGAGAAATTACCCCAGAGCACTTTTAACTGGATTATCAACAATCAGTCTTTCATTTGATTGATGGTAATTCTCTGTGCGGGGGGCGTGGTGGCACAGCGATCAAGCTATTTGCCTCTCACCAAGGTGGACCGTGTTCGATTCCAGGTCAATGCATGTGAGATTTTCGAAGTGAAATGCCATATTCTGAAGTTCGGATTCCACGTAAAAAAAAAGCAGGTCCCGTGGCTCCTAGGTGGCTTCGCTGGCGTAGTTGGCAGCATGCTGAGCTTCGTTGTGGTGTTTGAAGCCATATTTTCAGTGTTGCCTTAGTAAACAAGTGTTTAGTGCTTTTCAGTCGGTCAACACGAATGTACCCAAAAGAGATGGGTTATGCCCTAATCCTGAAATAAATTACATGAGATTAATTAAATAAATTAATAAATTAATCTCATGTAATTTATTTCAGGATTAGGGCATAACCCATCTCTTTTGGGTACATTCGTGTTGACCGACTGAAAAGCACTAAACACATGCTGAGCTTCTATGCCCAAAATCGCGGGTTCAAACCCAGCCGAAGTCCTCGGATTTTTAAGAGCGTTAAAAATCCCTCAGTATGCCTTTCTTCTGAGGGGAAATAAAGACGGCGGTCCCATGTGATAGATTTATGGCATGAAGAAGAACCTTCTACTAACTACACTTGTGTGAAGCCAAAATTTGTAGTTTAGGTTTGATTAATGCTCTTAAGTTCCAACATTCGTCATCGGGCGCTGGTTGCGATGGCATCTAGTAGTAGCGAAGTTCACAGCTAGGTGTTGTGGACGGTAGCATTTGGTAGCAGAAGTAGGAACTACTTGAAATTATCATCTGCAGTCCTTACTTGAATTAAAAACAGATAACACACACTAATACAGTCATCACAACTACACCAGTTATCGGACACATTCTACACACACCCAAAGTACACGGGGCTACATGACTACGTTGTCGCAGCTCCTAAACTAAGGAACCAATCATCCTATGCTTTTAGGAATGTTTGGACTTTTCTTTTCATTTTTTCATTTTCAAAGTGGGTGTTACAAATTCAGCTACAAAATGAATCTCACTCATTTCCACATCATTAATTAATTACGCGCTATCACTTCATTTTTATTCTGAACAAACTCAAAACAATTATTTTAAAGTTTTATAGAAAGACTAATTAAAGCCACAAAGTATTGGATGAGTTTCAATTAGTAGCTGAAGGTTTAACACCCACTTAAAAAAATAAAAGTCCAAACATTCCTATAAACACGGGAGATATGAGGGTGAGCACAAAGCAAGAACCACATTTTGAAAAAAGGATAAAAAATAGTTACGATTTGAATTTAGAAAATTTAGAACTTTGTTTCTAATAGCAAGATGAATGTGTTTTCTTGAAATGCACAGTGTTACAGTTTCTTACAGGCACATTTGTCATATTAAAATATTGTTTTAGCTCCTTACAGTAAAGTGTATGTTCCCCCATCAAGGAGTTTTTCTAATCTTACATTACCGACATAGTTGGGCAGTAGTCACTATGGCTTCGGAGACAAGAGTTGTGCTTGATCTTAACACAAGAGTAAAAGCATCGCCGTCTACAATTCTCAAGGTCTGTCATCTGGGAGGCCTAGCGCAAGCACATGGTAATTGCTAACACTGCGTAAACACATAGATTTTGACGCAAAATGTTACCGAAAATACAACAGAACATAACGTCCACTGAATCTACACACAAATATCACAAATAAAGGATGTATATCATCATCCTGTCGATTCCCGATAAGGTAATAATAAAGGGCTGTACTGTACCTCAATGTCCCAAAGGTTGAAGTTTTCTTTTCTTATTGCTAGGCTCACTGCCGTCATTGACGCGCTCAGAAAATATATATTTAAGACTATTCTTACGAACTTAGAGACTGCCTTTGATAATGAATTCTTCACTCTTTGTCCACAGATGCACTCAGCATAGTCACAATAGGCCCAGCTTAATGTTGACAGTCTAACAATAATGTTCCACTGGTCACTTAATTTAAAAATAGGTAGCTTTCTCATGAAAGCTACCTAAAAGCACTTGCCAACTGAGTACAGTTCATAATGTACTGGAAAATAGAGGACACATGAAGATATACTGTTATTATTATTATTATTTATTTATCGTGTGGCTTTTAGTGCCGGGAGTGTCCGAGGACATGTTCGGCTCGCCTGAGTCTGTAGCTGCTTCCAGCGGTCACCCTAAAGGGTGAGCTACAAGTTCCGTTCAATTTCAAGTAGTTCCAACTTTCGCCACCAGATATCAATGATACCTAGTGGCGAACGTTGGAACTTTGATAGAGCGTTCTGACGAAATCTAACCTAACAAATTTTGCTTTACACAAGTTTAGTCTGTCAAAGGATCTTTTACATGGGACCGCCGGCTTTACTTCCCCTCCGAAGGATTTTTAACGCTCTTAAAAAATCCGACGACTTCAGCCGGGTTTGAGCCCGCTATCTTGGGCATAGCAGTTCAGCATGCTACCGACTACGCCATCGAAGCCGCTTAAGATATACTGTACCATACCTAAACTAAATTAGGCACAGAAAGTCCACCTCGCTGTAGTGATCAAATCGTTGTAATATAACCAGTTATTTTAATAGTGCTGCCATAATTTGACCTACAGCAAGGAACACAACACTTCTTGGGCATCTGAAATAGTTTAATGAAATATTAGTGAAGAATTTGTTGGTTAAATTCATTACAAGGCATTGGTTACACAAACAACTTAATACGGGAAATACTCACATCTACAACTTTCAGTAGGTCTGATTTACCACGAGGAATTTCACGGGTGTTGAAATAGTTAGTACGAACTGCTTTTAGATGCTGGCATATCAAAATAAACGATATTTATTAATAAACCTTAGCATGTGGTCTTACGTGTTTATAGAATTTACGGACTCTTTTATACGTTGCCAATTCTACCAACAGCATGGCTTGAGAATTATAGACGGCGATGGTAAAAGTAGCAGAAATATGTAAAAAAATAATTGAATAAATAAGTACACCATTTTATTTTTCCCAGTAATTCCATTATGGGCAAGTCCATGGTTTAATTGTTTTGGAATAGACCCAACTCCGTTAACCGGAAACCCATAGTTAATGGAGCAATTAGCGAGTCCTGTTCGATTCCGTTTTACTGTAGGCCAACATACAGTTTTTACACACACCAGAACAGGAAGATAGGCTATCAGACGAACACCTAAGTACACAGGGCTGATGACCCGCATGATCCACGCACTAAATATAAATGAACAACTACAATGTGTTGTGAACTTCCGCTGTCGTGCCCTGGTTACCGTCTCCAGCACTACAACAAATGAACACGACAAGGTACTTCCTGTATGTAGTTCAGTGGAGACGAGGTTCTGCTAACTGGTGAGAACGAACTCTGCTCCTCCAGTGTACTTGGCTGCTATCTCGCAGAGCCGGGTTCCATTCCCAGCTTTGTCAAGAATTTTAAATCATCACATTCTTTCGTTTAGGGACAAGAGCACCGCAATGATGGATTTTCGTGTGAGTATAGGATTTTTCTGATAACCTGTGTTATTATTATGTCAGTAATAATTTGTATACTGTATTTGTAATTGAAGCTAGGATTGGGAAGGAGGAGGCCGTGGCTTTAAGTTAGCAACCATTCCGGCATTTGGCTGGAATAAAAATAATATTTTTCTGAAACATTTCACGTACATCTCCCCTTAGTGCTTAATGCGGTGTCGACTGGTAGGTTTCTGTTCCATTCCCTGACACATTTTTCCAGAACACAGCTAAATAATATGCAAGATATACCATCTCCTTGCCTCACCCCTGTTTTGATTAGGAAACTCTCCGACAACTGCCCTCGAAACTTAACTCTGGAAGTAGTATTGTAAAGGGTGGCTTGTAGCCTACCAACCTACTGATTTTGCCATTAGGTCCCAGTTCGCCTAGGATTCTGAAGAGAGTGGTTCTAACCACAGAGTAGTATGCCTTTTCGAAGTCAACGAAGGTGACTACCCATTTTCTTGATAGCTTGTGCTGTCATTTTTAAGCTCAGTAGTATCAAATCTTGGGATCGTCTTTCTCTTCACTGGCATACCATTGGTCTTTTTTAGTAGCTACAGGTTCGTCTTAACCAGGGATAGGTAGTGATCAGAGTCGACATTCATGATGTCACAGTGGTGTTGTGTGTCTATTGCAATGTGGTCGATCTGGAACTCACCGAGCATGCTGTTTGGGCTGCGCCACGTCATGGACTTCCTGGGTAGATGTTTGAAGGCCGTGGACAACAAGAGTAGTCCATACATTGTGCACAGGCTGATTAAGCGTTCCCCATTCTTGTTGGTTCTTTTATGAGCAGGATATCGTCCTACAATTTTTCAGTGTTTGTGTTCTTTCTCAATTCGGGCGTTGAAATCTCCTAACAATATAATCGTGTGGTGATGAGGCATCTTATCTAGGGTTTCTTCAAGGGTATCCCAGTACTGGTCTGTGGTCTCTGGGATTTTCCTGTTAGACTGTTATTTATTAATTCATTCGTTTATTTATTTCTTGCAGGGCACCATGAGGAGCAGAGTGGTTGGGCTGGTCCTACTGCTTACGTTGAGTTGTTCGGTCCAGGGAGAAGAATCAGCTAGAGGATGGGAGAATGTTGTACAGTGTGTGTTCCAGCCTAACCTGGCTGACTGTATCGAGAGGAGGAGTGTGCGAGCACTCCAAGGATTCGTGGAGGTCGCAGGTACAACAAACATTCCATTTAGTGTGAAGATAGCGATTGTAGCCTCACTTTGTAAGATTTTGCCGTGCGTTTAGCGGGTTGTTGCTATAATAATAATAATAATAATAATAATAATAATAATAATAATAGTCTATTCATCTATATCTAGAATATGGAAGAGATATGTAGGGAAAAAACGTCCATTGTTGACCAAACATTGAAAACACCACTTCAAATATTTGCGTATAATTATGTTCTCATTCCTGAGCGTAGCAGTGATAGAAACATTTCTTTTCTGTCTATTGGATCCTCAAGAAGTACCGCCATAGGTAGCACTATTATGAGGTATACTAGGCAAGATGAGGAGTGAGGTAGTTTGCCATTGCTTTCCTCACTGAGTGAGAACAATAGCACTGACCCTATGAGTAGTACCTTTCACAGTACACACAGGCACTAGTTGTGCCCTGAGACCATTACGCAGCACCACTCATACCTCAGTAGCTTCCATATAATCACAGCCAAGACATCAGTGGAAAGCCACATTTTACTCTAGCCTGTGTCAATAGACAAATGCAATAGTACTGCATTCACCAAGAGATGGAAAAGAGGCATACATTTCTTTTCAAAGAAAGTAAAGTTCTTCGGGGAAATTTCTGATCCATTTGAAATTAGGACTGGGGTCAGACAGGGAGATGGATTATCTCCAATTCTCTTCAACATCGTCTTGGAAAAAAATAATGAAAACTTGGGAAGAGGATTTGAATATGAGATGAATTGTAGAAATACACCTGGGGAGGGGAAAACATAATCTTGAAGGCAAGTGTTTAGCTTTTGTTGATGACCTTGCTTTCTTAGCCAACAATCGAGAAGATGCTCGAAAGATGCTTGAGAGTCTTCATGAAATAGCTGGAAGAACAGGTTTTCAAATCTCCTATGAAAAAACGGAGTATATGGAGTGCAGACACCAAAATGAGAAACATATCGAAGTAAATCATGGGAAGATTAAGAGGACAGAGAAGTTTAAATACCTGGGGGAATGGATCCAACCCAACGGACTGGATAAGGAAGCAATCAAAGGAAGAACGAGAAAACTGGACCTGGCTTACAAACTAACACAGAATAAATACAACAAACGAGCTTTATCATACAAGGGCAAAATCAGACACTACAAATCGGTAGTACAGCCTGAAGGATTGTACGCTTCAGAGTGTCTGATTTTAAGTAAGAAGGGAGAACTTCAGGTACTAGAAAAAGAAAGAAAGATTCTGAGAAAAATACTTGGACCACAGAAGACTACTGATGGGATATGGAAGAAGAGGAAAAATGAAGAACTTTACAAGTGTACTGAAAAGATCACAGACGTAATGAAGAAGCGGAGGCTAAAGTTCTACGGACATTTACTACGAATAGATGAAGGCAGGCTGACCAAAAGTATCTTCAGCTACATCATGAGGTTATAGGTCACATCTACTGTAAATGGATAGATGAGGTGAAGAGGGATGCAGCGGAAGTTGGAATTACTCCACCGATGGCCCACGATAGAAGAGAGTTCCACAGTTGAGTTGACGGAGTAAAATCATTTCAGGAGAAACCACCAAGCAGGAGGCCCAAACGGATCATTTCCGAGGAGGAGAGAAAACAAAGAAGTGACAGGTTGAAGAAGTTAAGTCTTGAGTTCCTTGCGGTCCATAGTTAGCAAAATTCGATAATAAATAAAAATTAAAACAAGTAGTTCCGTGAAGAACTATACAGCCTATTTTCATATATCCCACTCATATTAATTGCCAGTATCAACATACAAAATTTCAGTTTGATTGTTGTGATAGATTCGTAGATATTGAGAACCGTCTAAATATTTCATATGATCGCCAGGTTGGATTTTAATTTATGTACTATTACATGAAGATTATTGTGAACGTGTGGTATTCAAACTTCAATCGCATGATTAGGACACAAGAAGCAAAAACGAGATTTTAAAATTTCGCACAGCTGCCATCTTATGGTTATGAAAACAATTGAAATAAATTAGATGCCAGTGGATTAACATTTGTATAGACATTTAACGTGCAAAGTTTCACTGCACTCGGATGGTTAAATCGCGAGAAACGTCCATTTAAATATTTGTAATTCGCGTCGCCGCCATGTTGGATTTGTGCTCACCAGGTTACTGAAAGTCCTATAGGTGAACTTATGTTCATAGCCCCTATGAAGATAAAAATATCAGTTTGATTGCTGTAAAAGATTCGTAGATATTGAGAACCGTCAAAATACTTCGGATGCTCGCCATTTTGGATTGTTATATGTATAAGCCATAGAGTTATGTACCATTAAGGGAAAATTATTGCGTAGCTTCATTATTCAAACTTTCACTTCGATCGCATTTTTACGATAAAAGATATAAAAACTTAATTTTAAAATTTTGCACAGCCTCCATCTTGAGGTTATGTAAAAAATTGAACTAAATTAGGTGCCAGAGCATTACAATATGTATGATCATTTACTGTACCACATTTCACTGCGCTCAGATGGTTAAATCATGAGAAAAGTCTATTAAAATGTTTCAAATTCGCTTGGTCGCCATGTTCGTTTTGTACTTTACAGGTGTTTGAAAGTTACATAGATAAACTTGTAGCAATGCCCTTTATTACCGTACAAAATTTTACGGTGATATCTGTAATAGCTTCGGAGATATAGAATGCCAGTGAAATATTTTGCACAGCCGCCATTTTGAGGTTATGTAAACAATTGAACTAAATTAGACGCCAGTGCATTACAATGTGTATAAACATTTTCTGTACCAAGTTTCATTACGTTTGGATGGTTAAATCGCGAGAAACGTCTATTTAAATGTCTCAACTTCGCTTGGCAGTCATGTTGGTTTTGTAGTTACCAGGTTTTTGAAAGTCTCGTAGGTGAAGTTCTAGCAATGCCCTTTATCACCATACAAAATTTCAGGGTGATATCTGTAATAGTTTCAGAGATACTGAATGCTGGTGAAATATTTCGCACAGCCGCCATGTTGGATTGGTTAGACACAATACAATTTGAAGGGCACGGTCGGGGTCAGCCAGAATGGTGCTATCATCTAACCGAGTTTCATTGAAATCGCTCCAGCCGTTTAGCAGTTATTAGGGGGGGGCATACACACGAATCACACACGCACGCACATACAGACACACGGACAAAAGGTGATCTCATGAGCCTATTTTTTTTTTCATAAAATGATAATAGGCTAAAAATACATATAAAAAAGTCTTAGGAGTATCCAAAACAACAAGGTCTCGCCTAACATAATGTATCTACTTACTAGAGAGAATTTCCTAGTAGAGGAATTAAAAACAACTTTCTTGTTCCCACTTTCCACGGCAGCAGAAGAGGAACTACAAAGCCTAAACGAACGCCGCCGGGATATATGCTCTGATTTCTATAACACGGGAGCCATTATTGATAGAAACTGGACCAAAGCAATCTTCGAGATGAGACATGTTTTAACGAGATTAGCCGTACATGGATTTCATCACCCTCTTTGCCAGGACAAGACATTCCACATTCCCAGGCAAACATAGGCTACATCATGTCAACTATGCGGGGAAACATGTGAACGTTATGTACAAAGCGTACATAAACTAAAAGTGAATATGCAAAACAAAGTGTTAATAGGAATTAGATCTAGTACCTCATTAAACAAAACAAAACCTTGTGCATATGTACGCATTTCCAATATTAAATAATAATTATGATAATAATAATAATAATAATAATAATAACATATCCATGAATGGATATACCTTTGTGTATTGAAGGAACTTAAACTTTTAATACAGTATTATTCATTATTCATAGAGCCTCCGTGGCTTACGCGGCAGCACGCAGGACTCTCACCGCTGGATCCGTGGTTCAAATTTCGGTCACTCCATGTGAGATTTGTGCTGGACAAAGTGGAGGCAGACAAGTTTTTTTTTCGGGTACTCCGGTTTTCCCTGTCACAATTTCATTCTAGCAACACTCTCCACTATCATTTCATTTCATCTGTCATTCATTTAATCATTGCCCCAGCGCCCACGGGAGTTCGACAGGCTTCGGCAGCCGGAAGAGTTCATATCCTCGCCGCTAGATGGGGGCTTCATTCATTCCATTCCCTAACCCGGTCGGTCGACTGGAAGCAGCCTGTAGATTTTCATTTTCATTTGGATCTCATGATTCACTGCGAATAGAGCTGTATGTGGCGCTTTACAGATGAGTGAACTACCGTCAAAACACAAGATTCTTCTGGGAATTGCCTTCGACATAATTGTTAGTATCGTCAACTCGGGTTATACATTGTCTACTAATACTTCCTGTTAAAACACCGAACAATGGCTCTGGATTGTACATTACAATGAGACAATTATTGAATTGTTGCTCGGTGTCCTTTGAAAGGTGATGCTAATAAGGCCTCAGGTAGTCTTGAATGGGTAATTATGACAGGTTGTTTTACACACGTGCATACACGTACAGTACTTTAGTGTGTGTGTGAGTGTGTGTGGTGGATTTAAATCATGTGAATATACGCAGTGCCTCCACGTGTGGACAAACACAGCCGTGAATAGCCCATGTGTCTCTCAAATGGCCCGTTGTTGAAAGCATGTCAGTATTGAAACCATTCTCTTCAGTGTTTACTAATTAGAGTAATTACAGTTACCGGTAGGCGTACACTCCGGTCAGACAACATATAGAACTACTCATTAGGCTAAGCACTGAGTAAATAGTACGTTTAATACACGAAGCAAAGCATAAAGTATTTCAAAACTATGTGCTCGTGTCCGAAGCTATCAAAGGCCTTTGAGATACCGACTCGTTTTGATTGATTCATTTAGGCCGCAGAGCTTTCCAAACCTTTTCTCATGGCGACACCCTATTAGCACACACTGTAAATCCACATGACACCCATTTAATTACCTTAATTATAAACATAAACTATTTAAACAAATGGGATTCGTTTATAAAAAATGTTATTTTTCGTAGTATATAAATGATTTTCCAAGTATAATAGGCTATATTAAACACCTTTCTCTCCAATTCAATGACTGCTATGGGCTTGGCGATCATTATAAATCGGCTTTATATCGGGTCAGATGAAGGACAAATTCACATTCACATTCACATTCCCAAACTTCCACGTTTAACTGTTTTTTGTATTAGCCGTAACAGAAAGCGCACTTTCACACGAATATGTCGTAGAAAACTGCAACAAAATGATGAGGACTCTTTCACTCAGGTGAGGAAATAGAAGCCCAGAAGCTGTCTAATTCTGACTCTTGGTACTTAAGTTTTAAAGTCTGGTTGTTTTTAAGTTCCGCCAGTTCCTCCTCTTCAATAAGTTGAAGTTCACAAGAGCTTGAGGCTGCAAAAGGATTTCTCATCCAGTCATATTGGTTTACATTTAGTGTTGGAAAATATCCATCCAGGCCGAACGAGGGGAAGCAATTTACTGCTTTCTCACAGGTTCTTTATTAGTTTAGCGCCTTCGGTGGCGTAGTTGGTAGCATGCTGAGCTTCTATGCCCAAGGTCGCGGGTTCAAACCCGGCCGAAGTCGTCGGATTTTTTAAGAGCGTTAAAACTCCCTCAGTATGACTTCCTTCGGAGGGGAAGTAAAGCCGGCGGTCCCATGTCATAGATATATGGCATGATAAAGAACCTTTCACAAATTACACTTGTGTGAAGCTAACTTAGAGGTTAGATTTGACAAACGAACAAATGTTCGTCGCCAGGAGCCGACTACGGTGGCATCAACTGACCAAGTTCAGAACTAGTTGTTGTTGACGGTGGCGTTTGGTAGGAAAAGTAGGAACTACTTGAAAATTAAATGACTGCAGTCCTTACTTGAATTAAAAACAGATAACACACATTAATACAGTCATCACATTAACACCGGTTATCAGACAGATTCTACAGACACCCAAAGTACACGGGGCTACATGACCGCGTTGTCGCAGCCCCTAAACTGAGGAACCAACTATCTTTATTAGTTTTCTGTCCTGAATTTATAAGTACGACGAATCTCACGACACTCTTGACGGTAGCACCTGATTTAGGGGTTTGCGACTGTGTGGTCATGTAGTTCCATGAACTTGGGTGTGTGTGAAATTTGTATGATAACCTGTGGCTGCAATAGTGTGTGTATTCGTAGTCGAGGCAAGGGTTTGGAAGAAGGTGACCGTAGGAACCATCCCGGTATTTGCCTCGAGTAGAAGTGAGAAACCACTTACAGCAAACTACTTCCAGGATAGCTGAGGTGGAAATCGAACTCATCTCTTCTCACGTTTTCCTCACAAAGCTGAGTGTACTCCGTTCCTACTATCTGACCAGATTTCTCATGCGTTGCCAAGGTTGGTCACCAGTTGGGGTAGCGCGCCTGTCTTTCACCCGAAAATTCCGGGTTTGATTCCCGGCTCCGACAGGGATTTTAGAAACTTACGTGAGAGTTGAAACGGGGTGCACTCAGCCTTGTGAGGACAATTGAGAAGCTGTCCGACAGTGAGATAGCGCCCCAGTCACGGAGACCAAGATTAACGGCCGAGGAGATCTGACGTGCTGACCACGCGTCATTCCATAATTTGGAGGCCAAATGGCTGGGCAGCGGTCATTTGGTAGGCCCTTCATGGGCTGTAGCGCCATGAGGTTTGATTTTATGTCTTGGTCACCAAGACGCTGGCCAATAAATGAGAAGCGAAGGTTATTTTATGTTCCTATTTGGGTAGAACTGATTCCAAAACGGACTGTTGTGTCTAAAATGTAGCCTCTTTTCATTCCAGCATTGTAGGTGATTAGGTCTACCCGTCTCGTACATCCTTGACTGGCAATTCCTGACTCTTCATGAATGACATCTTCTTCTTCTCCTTGTTCTTCTTGGTCGTAGTTCGATTTCGAAGGTCGTGACCCTTCACGCAATTCTTTTAACAATACCGCGCCATACCCCGCGGTCTTCTGCATTGTGCATTAATTTATGAAGTGGCAGATTAGGCAGACTCTTTAACTGGTCAAGGTACCTTTTCGGGGCACGTCCCTTCAGCCCTTTTCCGTCAACTTAACCCTGGATGATACACTTCTCAAAGCCATCTCGCCGGATGACATGGCTGAAAATTTTCAACATTTGCCTTTGGATGTTTAGGAGTAAGCGTTCTTTAGGAGCAATCCTTAGCTCCTTCAGACATGTGGTATCGGGTTTCTTGTAGTGTTTCGCTGCGTTAATGCTGGCAGCGAGTTCCGTCCTTACTTCTACCCGACACTGATCATATCGCCGCAACGTTACACATAATCTTTAGGACGTATTTCCATTCGAAACTGGACCATCCCAGTCAACCACTACAGTTCGTGTACAGTAAGGTTATTTTTTATTTTATTTTATATTTGAGTACGGGAAAATTAACCTTACATAGTTGTAATTTGGGGCTATCTATCCATATACAGGGTTCGGCAGCATAACTTCCTTTTTTAAAATCTTAATAAATCACATTGTATGAATCAGAAAACTTTTATTTTTTATACAATGTAGGCGCATACATAAAGTTTTGTTTAACTAAGTTTTGAAGATCAAATCTGGTAGGAGACCTCCCCCATTCTCCATACACTGAGAAAATCGCTTTCTGGCGTTTATCATGACTCTTGCCAGCAAATCAGGCGATATGTTAGTAAATTCTTCCTGGATGTTGGTATTCAAATCTTGTAGGGTCCTTGGACGGTTCAAATAAGCACGGGATTTTAAAAAAAACATAGGAAAAAATCACAAGGGGACAAATCGGGAGAGCGGGCCGGCCACTCCAAATCGCCCCTAAGTGAGATGAGGTGCTCCGGGAAGTGTTCCCTCAATATCGCCATCGTTGCTCTTGAAGTGTGTGCCGTTGCACCGCCTTGTTGTAACCAAATGTCCCTTAAGTCCAACTCATCCACCCGTAGGAAAAAATAATCACGTAGCGTGTTTACATACCGGTCCGAATTCACTGTAGCTGTGACTGAGTTTTCCTCAAAGAACCAGGGGCCAATAATTCCAGCTGAGGACAGTGCACACAACACTGTGACTTTAGGTGAATGCAAAGGCATTTGGTGCAGTTCTTGAGGATTGGTGGCAGCCCAGTAGCGCATGTTTTGATTGGTAACGGATCCACACAAATTAAAATGGGCTTCATCATTAAAAAAGAAAGCAGCGTCCTCCGGAACGACTTCGAGAAGAACATCACACGCGTTCTGCCGACAATTGAAGTCACGTTCAGAAAGTTCCTGCGCACTCGCCATCTTGTACGGATGGAAATAAACATCAGCATAAAGAATTCTCCTCACAGACCGATCGGATAGACCAAGGGCAGGCGCATGTTTGCGTACAGAACGCCGTGGTGATCGCAACACTGAAGCTCTCACTGACTTAAT
Source organism: Meconema thalassinum (assembly GCA_946902985.2). NCBI lineage: Eukaryota > Metazoa > Arthropoda > Insecta > Orthoptera > Tettigoniidae > Meconema > Meconema thalassinum. The sequence continues at coordinate 772,156,559 of OX336388.2, read as the reverse complement.
GTTCTCAGGTGATCGAATAGGCCGAAGGACTCAAGTTCTTTGCCCTGTCAGACTTCCAGTTCGTCTGAACGTAGTGATCCACGTAGAAATTGATTTCCGGCCCGGGACAGGGGCCAAATTAAAACGCCTCCGAAAGGCGCGCTGGGTTGCGATCAGAGAACATCCGCTCGAAAAGTAGGCCACAACGGCAAAAGCACGCTCCTACATGTTCCAACGCATGATGGCGACTGAACTGTGTCGGGATAAAACTTTATAGTACCACCTCACGAACGAGACCACTAGCGCTCCGCTACGACATCAAACGACCGAATGGCGGGCATTTTTAGCCTACTTTCGATTTTTGCAAAAAATGAAAGTAGACTTATGAGATCAACACAGGGCGAAAAAAGTGTGTCTGTCTGTGTGTGTGTGTGTGTGTATGTGTGTGTGTGAGTCTGTGGGTGTGTGTATGTGTGTGTGTGAGTCTGTGTGTGTGTGTGTGTGTGTGTGTGTGTCTGTGTGTGTGTGAGTGTGTGCACTCTGAATGTCTGTCCCCCCCTATCAATTCGAACACGGTGAAACCGAATTGAACGAAATTTGGTACAGTGGTAGCACTAGTAAAGGACACCTCAATGTCATACTTTATATCGCCGCCATCTTCACCAAAACAGAATGGCGGCCACTCAAATGTTCAAAACGTAAAATCAAATTACGGCTAAACTAATCATCCGATCTCTACCAAATTTGGTGACAACATACCTTTATATAGGGCGCGTCTTTCACCCAAAATTCAAGGTCATCGGCCATGCCATTTCAGGATGGCGGCCGTGTGAATTATGCAACCATTTTAATAAATAGCTTAAGACCCACCAATTCCGATTATCGAGCCTAGGGGGGTTTAAGCTATCCTGAAGGTCGTGATCCGTTATTTATTATAATTTAATATTATAATATTATACAGTATGAGTGGCTTAAAAGAGCTGAGCCGTTTGTGTCACATGACAAGATGGCAGCTGTCCTCATGTGCCTGTCTTATATTTCAGTAGTTTTAGTATGTTGTATGTGATATACCGTACTGATACAATAATATAAACTTTGTATGAAATGATCTTTAATGAAGATGTACTGCAGTGAAGAAATCGTTTATTTAAAGTCATTATTTGCCAACAGTTTGTATCTAATATGTCAGTTAAGAACACCTGACGTCATGGATACGGTTAGCTCTGGGCTAGCATGTTAGTCTGACACGCAGTTGACTGGGGATCGAATACTGCTACAGTTAGGTTTTTTTTTCTTGAATTCTTTTACAAATGATGTGCACGAGCTTTTCCCACAGATACTGAATAAAATGTCATTTAGCTCAAAGGAGAGGATAAAGTATACACTCGTATATTAATAAAATCACAGTCCCAGCATCGCACATAAACAGAAGACATTAGAAAAAGGAGAATAGAAGAACTAGATACACGTTGTCATTAACCACAGCCTTCTTAATGCCTCTGTACGGTGCTGTCCTCTTGTGGGTTATGTGGGTAATATTGTTCCAAACATAACGCTGTGTAAATGCCTGAGCTGGCCTCCTGAAGTATGGCAATTTTGTAATACTGGTAGTTCAACTATTAGCCACGATCGCGCTCCGAATACCTTTAAACACTGCCAGCTGGATCGCCTCCCTCTTGGCTACTTTAAACTGCCTACTCATTCAACACCCATAGAACACTGCCATCGTAGTACATTACGATGGCAGTGCATAGGCGTACAAGATAAAGATTAATTCACTGATAGGTCGCAGCACCATCTACTGTGATTGGGGCGGAAGATGATTGGGGCGGAAGATTCTTAATTTTGCAGGCTGGCTTAATATAGAGATTAACGGACGTGAATGCATTACAATAAGTTAGTAGTTTTGTTATTCAATCATCATAAAGTATATAATATTGATCTTGACACTTACTGGCTTATTATCAATATAAAAGAAAACAAACAATACATTGTGGTTGGGGTGATTGTTTTAGGGATGAGGACAAAGAGTCATAAAGATACCCATACATTTAGGAGAAAGTAGGCTATATGTTCTTTGCTGAACATCTTGTTTTTTTTTTTCTTTAGGAAGTTATGCTGCCGGACCCGTATATCTGGAGGTGTGGAATGTTTCAGGGAAGGCCCACAGTACAGCCGTGCTCGTTAAAGTCTTGGCACCACGGCTGCGAGGGCAACACAACACGCCCACAACTACACGGGGCTAGTGAGTAAGATGTCCCAAGCCCCCAAAATGAATTATTAACAACAACGGTTTAAGAGAACTGGCAGAGAACAATAGAACCTCACAACAGAATTTTAGGTTCAGCGAGGATATGATATTTTTGACATCTTCAAGAAATCATGCTTTTCACATGATTATTTATACAACCACCTATCAAATGTGTTGTTTTAGAAATGCCTAATTTTCATGTTGGTCTAAGAATGTGTAATTTGTTTTTATGTTGTAAACACATCATCAAAAGCACCGCTCAGAAATAGAAAGAAACTCACTCAACCACTTTTAGCACTCAAATTAGTTCTTGGAAGGGTTTAATTGCAGTTCCATAAAATTCATTGGCATGCCTCTCATGAAGTGGAGTAATGAAACCTTAATCGTGAAGCACATCAAATGAAAATAACAAAAGTTAGGTAGGTTGGTTCCTCAGTTTTGGGGCTGCGACAACGCGGTCACGTAGCCCCGTGTACTTTGGGTGTGTATAATCTGCCTGATAACCGGTGTTAATTGTGATGGCTGTATTAGTGTGTGTTATCTGTTTCTAATTCAAGTAAGGACTGCAGACATCCAATTTTCAAGTAGTTCCAACTTTTGTTACCAAACGCCACCGTCAACGACTACTAGTTCTGAACTTGGTTACTAGATGCCACCGCAGTCGGCTCCTGGTGACGAACGTTGGAACCTAAGAGCGTTAGTCAAGTCTAACCTATAATTTAGCTTCACACAAGTGTAATTAGTGGAAGGTTCGTTTATATGCCATAAATCTATGACATGGGACCGCCGGCTTTTCGTCCCCTCCGAAGGAAGGCATACTGATGGGTTTTTAACACTCTTTAAAAAATCCGATGACTTCGGCCGTGTTTGAACCCACGACATTGGGCATACAAGCTCGGAGGGGAAGTAAAGCCGGCGGTCCCATGTCATAGATTTATGGCATGTTAAAGAACCTTCCACTAATTACACCTGTGTGAAGCTAAATTATATATAGGTTAAACATTTGACAAACGCCCTTAGGTTCCGACGTTCGTCGCCAGGAGCCGACTGCGGTGGCATCTGGTAATCAAGTTCTGAACTAGTAGTCGTTGACGGCGGCGTTTTGCGGCAAGAGTAGGAACTACTTGAAAAAAATTAATGTCTGCAGTCCTCACTTGAATTGAAATCAGATAACACACACTAATACAGTGATCACAATTAACACCGGTTATCAGAGAGATTCTACACACACCCAAAGTACACGGGGCTACATGACCGCGTTTTCGCAGCCCCTAAACTGAGGAACCAACCAACCAACCAAAGGTAAGTAGTTTTTTTTAATAAATTTTTTATTTTTATTTTTACAAATTGATAATTTATTTCTCAAGAATACCATACTGTGGAATTCTCAGTTTGGCTCACAAGGCTGAGTGTTCCCCGTTCTAACCCTCAGACCAGAATTAAAATTTCTTGGTAGAGCCAGGAATCGAATTCGGATCTCCGGGTCGGAAGCCAAGAATGCTAGCCGCTACACCACGAGGCAGTCTAATTTCAATCTTAATATTGTTTATAACTTAGCCAATAAGTTAAGATTAGGGTACAACCAAATTTACAATTATTTTATGCTTTTTCCAAAGCAACGCATTCTTAATTTTTATTGGCTTTTTCCGGGGGGTGCTGGAGCCCCGCCAGCTGCCCCGGTATATACGCCCCTGACCAGGACACTATAGTGTCTATAATAATAATAATAATATAATATCGTATGGCCTCGGGTGCCAGATGCAAGCTTTGTTATTTGACACCCTGAGGGTAGCTTGCATGTCGAATTTCGTTGTTTCTTGACTATGAAAGTCAAGGAGGTTAGATGTTAGATATCTAAGCTCCTTGAACACTATAGCGCTTTCTAGTAGAGAAATGAGGAACTTTGTGTTGGCGGAAACTCCCTAGATTAATTTTGCCATTATGAACTCGGCCTACTGAATGCAAATGGTTTCTTTGACATGCCAACATTGTATGACATGCGTATCGTATTTTTGCTGCCTTTCAAAAAAAAAATCACTTACCACGGCCAGGAGCGAACCTGCAATCTTGGGGTTAGTAGACCGACACGATATCCACTCACCCACCGTGGCAAACTACTATAGTGTCTAGGAAAATTCAGATGAAAGGGCTCCTTAGATGTGATACCCCTGATCAAGTCCTTAATGAAGAATGAAAGATGTTTGGCTTTGTTTTTGACAAAAGGTATTGTTTTATTTTGATGGCTGTTGTTCAAAGCCTCACTTACTTTTGATCGTGAATTTCAGAGAAGACTGAGCTATCCCCAGATGATCGCCTGCTAGCCGAGGATCTGAGCGTGGTGTTGGACCCTCTGGTGCCAGATGAAGATGTCGAGAGCCAGACTTCCCCAAGAGATGCTCCAGAGGAGGAGGAAGGGGACAAGACAAAGGATTTACAAGAAGAAGGTATGTTATGGGCATTTCTACCCCTTGTTTTCAGAGATGAGATGAGTTTGCAGGTGGCATTGTGGATTGGGGAGCACACATAGAAGTTCAAGCCGACTAGACATGTTGAGTAAGTCAGTTGATAATTAAGGAATAAAATATCCACATGGGAGAAAAGCAAGGTAATGGTGCTGACTAGAGGAGAGAGGGGAGAAAGGGGCATATATACAATTTTTATCATTTCAAATTATCTTGTCGACCTCGTCGTTATGCTTGGGTCTAACGTTATGCGATACGGTTACGGCGTGTGTGACGTCATCATGTTGTTCAGTGCATATGCACCTAGTCTGAGTTTACTGCTGGGGTCTGCCGTTATGCGATACGGAGACGACGAGTGCGTGACGTCAGACAGGAATACAGGGTGACTCCTAAAGAAGTGTGAAAGATGTCAGACAGGAATACAGGGGGACTCCTAAAGAGATGTACACGATGTGAGATAAGAATACAGGGTAACCCTTAACGAGTTGTACAAGATGTCAGACAAGAATACAGGGTGACTCCTAAAGAGATATACAAGACGTCAGATAAGAATACAGGGTGACTCCTAAAGAGGTGTAAAGGATGCCAGATAAGAATACAGGGTGACTCCTAAAGAGATATACAAGATGCCAGATAAGAATACAAGGTGACTCTTAAAGAGGTGTACAAGATGGCAGAGAAAAATACAGGGTGGCTCCTAAAGAGGTGTACAAGATGTCAGACAAGAATACAGGGTGACTCCTATAGAGGTGTACAAGATGTCACACAAGAATACAGGGTGACTTCTAAAGAGATATAAAAGATGCCAGATAATAATACAGGGTGCCTCCGAAAGAGGTGTGCAGGATGTCAGACCAAAATTCAGGGTGACACTTAACGAGGTGTACAGTATGTTAAATTCAATTCAAATACAGGGTGACCCTTAAAGAGTTGTAAAAGATGTCAGACTCAAATACAGGGTGACCCTTAAAGAGGTGCCCGCCCGGGAAGCCTAAGTTAATTGGTAATGGAGTCAGTTGAAAGAGTCCTGGGGCTTCGAGCGAAGCGAGAAGCCCTCCTGAGCCTTTCTAACATGTGTAGCATTTGTAGCATGCATCATTTGAATTGATATAAAGTCTAGTCTCTCAGACTGACTGTATCTTTTTTTACGGGGGGGGGGGGGACTGACTATCCTGGAAAATTTTGAGTATTCTCAGGGAATTGTCACCACAAAATACCCAGAAATATCAACCAATATCTTAAAGCATGTAACTTTGTGTAATTATTTTAGATAAGAGTTAATTGTAAAATTCTAAGTTTATGTATCCTACAATTAGTGGCAATACAAAGTAAGTTGTAAAATACAACACAACACACAAATAAAATTTGAATTTTTTATTATGATCCATGGAGTATGAAAGGCAAATATCTAAATATTTGTCTATTTACTAAGCTGGGAGGTAAACAGTTATTCTTTTTAACAAATTAGGTAATAATTTATTTCTCAAAAGTACCATACTGTGGAATTCTCAGTTTGCCTCACAAGGCTGAGTGTACCCCGTTCTAACCCTCAGACCAAAATTAAAATTTCTTGGCAGAGCCAAGAATCGAATTGGACCTGCAGGGTGGCAGCCAAGAATGCTAGCCGCTACACCACAAGGTAGTCTGATTTCAATCTTAATATTGTTTATAACCAATAAGATAAGATTAGGGTACAACCAAATTCACAATTATTTTATGCTTTTACCAAAGCAACACATTCTTAATTTTTATTGGCTTTCTTTTTTTTGGGGGGGGATGGAACCCCCATAGCTCCCCCCTTATATACTCCCCTGAGGGGTGGGAAAGGTAATATAAAAATTATGGAGCAAAATCTTGTACTGATGCAGCATGTAAGGCTACACATGGAGATAAGTATTTATTTATCTGAGTCCAAAACACATACAAATATAAATTACACTAAATTTCATTACTCCAGTGTTCAACTGTTAGAATGGCACAGTCATTGGCTTCTGTCAAGTCCTGCATAGCACATGGTCTTGATAACATGCTGCAATTCAGAAGGTGCTCAGGGTCTAGTCTTTCACCACATCTACAAAGTTCTTCAGCACTGTATCCCCACTTCATTAAATTGCTTTTGCACCAACTCACACCAGTTCTCAGTCTGTTGAGCATCTTCCAGGATTCGTATTGTAGGTGGTAGCCAGCTGCCGGCTTCTCCTTCATTTCCCACGATCCTCCCGGTGATTTTGCTTTCCAAAGTTCAATTCGGCGAGCTTCAGCTGAGGAATGAATGGATATTGTTGTTTGGAGGAAGCTCTTTTTTGATTTTAGCCTAGGTGGATGGACATCAAGTCCATACCATTGGATGTCTTGGATCTCTTTCTTGCTTTTTCTTCTCTACTTCGGCCGCTACTTGTCTTGTAACTTCTGGAGGTGCTACTCCCATAAGCGGAAAGATCTTATCGAGAGAAGTTGGACGTAGACAGCCTGTCACAATGCGGCCTGTCTCATGGAGGGCAACATCTACTTGGTTGGCATGAGCAGAGTTTCTCCAGACTGGGGCAGCATATTCTCCAGCAGAGAAACTCAGAGCAAGGGCAGTTGTACGCAGACACTAGGCTGAGCTCCCCGTCTGGTGTTTGTGAGCTTCCGAACGATGTTGTTCCTGGTGCATACCTTCCGTTTGGTGTCCATGCAATGCAGTTTATAGGTTATGGAGATCAGTAAAAGGATACTACAAGGAAATGAATTTTAACAGATTGTGAGGAACCTGGTTTGGAGGAAGGAAGTGCCAAGAAAATGTTAAGAGGTGATGTATAAGATGTACTATTGCCCTATACTGACGTATGCAGCAGAGACCTGGCAGGAGCTGGATAGGAGAAATTGAAGGAAGGAAGGAAGGAAGGAAGGAAGGAAGGAAGGAAGGAAGGAAGGAAGGAAGTAAGCTTGTAGTTTAACGTGACCGTTAATCGTGCGATCATGAGCCACGGGAAGAGAAATTGACATTGATGATGATGACTACAACAAGACTAAACCAGATACCCTTCACTTTAGCCCTGACTACGACACAAGAGAAATGTTTAATGTACATTTAGGTATTTGGACTTGATTCAGTGTCAAAACATTCTCACAATGTTTGTACTCATAGAAAGCTTTGAGTTTCCCGGTCAATGCATGTGAGATTTTCGAAGTGAAATGGCATATATTGTGATTCGGATTTCATGTAAATAGAAGGTCCCGTGGCTCATGATTACAAGATTAACAGTCACGTGAAACTACAAACTTCCTTCCTTATTCAGGGCGCCATAAAATGTTCTCCACAGCGGCTGTGTGCAGCTGCGAGAGGTAGCGTCATCAGTTTAGTTGGCAGCATTGTGTCCTCGATAGGGTGATGGCCACATGTGGGCTGTCGAAATCGTCAGTGTGTATAGTTAGATTATTGGAAGAGGGCAACAGTATGTTATGAATGGCTGTGGTGAGTACAAAGTTTACTGTTTGTTTTCATACAAGCGACAGCCCACGTCCTTGTTCATCCAGGTTTAGGGTCTAGAGACACCGTGGTCATCAGCTCCTATGTTCAAAAATATTGAGATGACTTTGCTGCTGCCACTCTCAAGGCCAATATTATACTGTTACAAAAATTATTTTCATTTTTTTCTGCATGTTAAATCTAAAAAATATAAATAAACCTCATTTTATATTGGGAATAGTTCATAGGAATACACCAGATGTAAAATTACTTCATTGAAATACGTACGACTACGACAAAAAAGGAGTGACACACTATGGGTCTAAATGACCCGGCGCCAGTCCTCATTGAGTAAAATTCTGAAATCTGTCTTTATAATGGTAAATTTGTGATTTTTCATGTACATGTGTTCACAAACCACCAAGTGCCTTACATGTTTGAAGACATTTCTGTGCTCTTTGTACCATGTGTCAAATCTCCTTCCACTTTGTCCCACATAAATTGCTTGGCACCCTCTTTCTTGGCATACTCCTGACTTACCATACTTTATTTTCTAGAGTATTGTTACAATGTCACCTTGGTATTCTTATTGTTCTACTTTCTGGTTGACAATTTTTATAGTAGAAGGAATTTCCAAAGTATTGTTACATGTTACTCCTAGTGGCACGTTCGTTAATTGGGTTGCAGTGTTTAAAAGCACAACACAGTTTGGTCCTTTAAAGAAATATAGCTTTATTGCAGGTCAAGAAAGTTACACCACACAATAAACACTTCGAAACCAATTAGCAGTCTCAGTCAAGTTCCTCCCTTATGGAGTTCACTCACCTCCTTTCACTCACTCACAGAAGTTAATCTTTCACTAATGAGGTAGACCCGTGTCCTGGAGAGGAATAACTGCACTCTTCCTCTTGTAAACAAGCCACAGTCGCCGTCCGCAGGCTAGGGAACAGTCCACTGCGTTACGCAATCCACCACAATAACCTCCGTCGCACTGGAAAACACACTCGCTCGGTACTTCGCCTCAATACTTCTGTCTCACAGTCAAACACACTCACTCCTCAAACACACAGTTCGTGCTCACCGGCCAGGGTCGCTCTTATATATCGGAGCTGATAACTCAATGGATGCTTCGAGAGCGGACCAGGGTTCACGATTTCTCAAGAGTTCCATTTCTGGGTGGGCTGCGTAAGTTCTAGACCGTGCCCTTTTGTTCTTACAGCCCCATTGCGTAAGGCGCTGGTAACACTCAGTCAGGGATAGCCTGGGGCGGCTTGAGTCATGCGCGGGCGACGAAACTGTCCAGCATTCGTAACAGTATATTTTCATCATGAACTGGTTGTTCGATAAAACAGAGCATTCCTTATTTTTCAATCAGTTGCTGTCAGAGCAGCTTGAAGATAATTCAGATAAGTTATCATATCACATCATCCAACATAGACAGTATTAGTAGACACTGCTTATTTCTAGAGTATAGATTACCTACTGATATCCTACGTGCCATGCACTAATTAAATTAGCAGAACTTTGGAACAGCGCTAATGTTTGCCTGTTTGTTTATGCTCTCTATATGTGCAAGGCCCTTAAATACTGGTCTAGCCTTAATTGATGCTATCGCGACTGATTTTTATTAACTGCTACTTTCCAAACAAGACATCCAATTAAGCCCCCCCATTTGTGTGAGAAGTGTTATAATAATTGCATAAATAATTCATGTAATTTATTTCAGAAACTAGAAAATTAATTGTAACTCCCCGCCCAATCGAATTGGGTACACTCATGTTGACCGCCTGAAAAGCTTCTTATGATCGATTAATTAGGCAACACTGAAAAATGGATTCTAATATTTCAATAATCGTTATTTGTAACAAATTTGCTACAAAAAGCTGAATTCTGAATGCTAAATTTTGGATTTTTAAATGCTTAAGTCACATACTCTACCGCTCTGTCCACAGGTCGAGGAAAGAAGAAAAAGAAGAAGCGTGCCCTCATGAAGCTTGTGATGGTGATGATGCTTCTCAAGAACAAGATCAGTCTGCTGTTCAGTGCCTTTGGAGCACTGTTGCAGATCAAGTTCTTTGGCATTGCCATCCTCAACTTGATCTTCACTCTGTTCCGGCTGTACCTGGAGCTGACGAAGAACAAGCAGCCACAGAAAGTGATTTACTACGAACATGCCCAGCACCAACATCATTATGAGCATGAACACCATTATGATGATGAGAACAAGGGCGGCGGCTCGTGGGGCAGCCTATGGGGGCGCAGCATCACGGATCAAGAGGAGGACGCCAAGGCAAATGCTGCTCAGGGACTAGCGTACAACTCCTACCATCCAAGACAAACCTCGTAATCTCGCCTTTTAAGTATACTGCCACTATGGCAATTGTTATAATTGTGATTACGTTACCATGGTGACTAGCATAGTTTTCAAATCACAGTCGACTGAGATGGGGCTCGCTCCTCTGCGTAACTCAAATGTCCAGATTGGGTGATTTTTTCCACATGTTAGATAATGGGGAGCCTTTGCTCCATAGTTCGTTAGACTATATGTAGCCACTTTGGAAAGGGAGACTCTTCTCTTGAGCTCCTCTTCATGTTCTATTATCCATACTGTCTCTTTGTTACCATTATACAGTTCTCTTGTCTAAATATTAAGGCCTTTCAAGGTTGACTCCAGAATGACAACAATCATCATCATCATCATTTTCCATCTCCAGTTTCCTGGGTGTGGCAAACAAGCACTCTCCATCTTGACCAATCTTGGTACATCATTTGTTCTTGGACATCGTCCCAGTTAAAACGATTCTTCTCCACCTCTGTTCGAACTATCTCTATCGATCGCCATATTCAAAAGGTCTAAAAGAGTGAAAACCTACCTGTAAACTGCCACCATCTAGAGGTAACATTCTTCTAGGCACAGGTCCTTATTTCAGTTGGCCATGCCTCATTGAAATCTAACCTCTGAATGGCCATGTGATGTTACCATGGGAACCAACTTAGATGAGCAATGTTACCAGTGCAAGAAGCAGCTAGTGAAGTTATAAAGCTGCTCAGCTCAATGCAGGATACATAACATGACAGCTATTTTATCTAGACCTTGTGAACAAGGTAATCGATATAACCGATTGATATTTCAGCAGCAAAACTGGAAAGTGTTTGTGAGGTAGTTGTCCAAATTGTGGTAACAAACCTATGAAACTACGCAGCATTTAATGTCAATCAACAAAGCTAGCAATGGAAGTATCATAACAGTGGCATTGCTATGGGAACTGTTCAGACCATTTGTAGCAAAACAAGGTGGTATTACTAAGCTATTTTTACAAATGTGGTAAGAAGCTGAAGCCGAAGTTCATTTGTGATGTTACAAATGTTCAGTTAGGGGCAGATGACCTCGTAGTTCCGCCCCTTAAAACAACATTAACTAACCAACTAACTTGTTCAGTTGACCACAATCATTGAAATACAGTAATGGATTTTTTTTTCATATATTGTCTTGTCCAATCATATAATTATTTGAGGGCCAATGAGTTGCTGAGATCTTGTGATAAATAGGTGAAAAGTTAGAGATTACTTCTCTTGTATCCAAAAGTAAAATGGAGATGAATAATGGTCAAAATGAGGTAGTATTATGTGTTAGCAAAACTCATCAAACTGTGTGATACTCTCCTCTACCAGGTCACATTTACTGTAGCGCCATAGCCTAATGTTCATCTATGGTCCCACAGGTTGTTCATCGTAACCTGGTGATGATTCTTTAAACTACAACGTTTATATTGAAATATGGTATAGTTTTACACATTTGTCCATATATTCCATAAGACATCTTTCTCACCATGTACGGTACGTTTATAAATCATACGAGTAATATTACTTTAACCATCTCTGAAAGTAGCCATAAAGTGAAGATAAAAATAATGTTGATGTAACTCTTAATCTCTAATAATAGGTACCGGTAAGGCTAGAGAATTGTATAGATTCGTATGAAACCCAAAACCACTTTTGATCAGCATTTCAGTGCCTTGGACTCACAGAGAGCATTAACAAACAGGCAAGCATTAGAGCAAGACCAAAGTTCATCTTATTTAATTAATTAGTGCATGGCATCTATATGATAAATAATCTATTCAGAATACAACAGGCCTTCAAACCTTTCAATCGAATACCACCCTAAGAAATACCACTTGTGTGTATCCTGCCAGTGCAATAACATGTATATTTTAGTAATATTTATTGATAATGAATCACAGTACAATCTTATTGTTATATGACTTTTGTATTTAAATTATTTATTTATATAATAAAGATTTGTATTTATTTGTTTGTTACTTATTGGTAGTTATCCATCTTCAATACATTACCATGATGACTTTTGAGGGGTTGTCATTTGTTGTGAGAACTATGGCTAATTTACCAGAGGTGGCTGTAGAAGGGAAGTAAGTTACCGTACTGTATCCTCAGGCATCAACAATATGATTGAGTACCAGTGAACTGATCAACACCGGTCATGGTGGCCGAGAGCGCTAACAGGCTAGCTCATACCTCACTGACATCGGGAGTGTGTGGGTTTGAATCCCACCTTGTCCGTCCTGAAAATGGTTCTTGTGGTTTCCCATTTTCACCACCACGCAAATGCCAGGGGCATGTTGGCGCAGCGGTGAAGCTATTCGCCTCTCAGCAAGGTGGACCGGTTTCGATTCCCGGTCAATGCATGTGAGATTCGCGAAGTAAAATGCCATGTCCTGTGGTTCGTATTCCACATAAAGGAGGTCCCGTGGCAAATAATCACAAGATTAACGGTCACGTAAAACTACAAGCCTCCTTCCATTTTTTGCTTGGTTCCTTTCAACTGATCCACGGCTGACTTCCTTCCAAAATTCCTTCCCTGATCCTTTTTTAATTAGACCCAAGTTAGCTGACACCTGGGCGATTGACCTGTCACCATCCCCAGTTGTATCTGCTGGCCAAAGTGTGTTCAGCTCCCAGACACCGTCCTTGCAATGGTAGAGGATTGTTTCCTCGCTGAGTCCGTGGGTGAAGCAGCTGAGCTGGGTGGATAAGAATTGATTAAAAAGAAAACCACTGATCAACTTTCTGTAGGTATCAAATCCTAAAAACTTAACCCTCGGACACTCGCGCTAGTAATAGATACAGCGTTACTCGCGCGGGCTACATATGTAGCCCAAACAGTTATTCAATCTGATGGACTCGCACACGTTATCCTTGGTGTTCAGTTTCAATAATATGATAAATAGTAGTATATATTAGCATTATAAGCTAAATCTGAAGATTTTATGTAGGCTTTTATTTTCATATGGAGAGAAAATACAAACCTAGGAAGAAAATTCAATTTTATCGTACATCTTCGGTAAAACTGCAACAAAAATAAAACTAATGGAACTAGAACTGTTAAATTATTTTTATAATACTTATGTTAGCGCATATTTGGATTGGAATTAAACAAAAAAAAATAGATAATTTCCTTCGAAAATCAGCACTTATTATGAACAATTTCAGTATTTTTATTTATTTTTTCTCGAAGGTTTTGAAGTTTACTTTTGCTCTTTTGGTACAATCTATAGCCCAGGAAATCCATAAGCATGCTCACACTAATGTGTCACTCAAGCAGTCTGTGCAAATGGACACAATGATCCGAGAAGATATTCATTGCACTTTGCGCATCTGTTCCTTGTTGATTGATGCCTTCCTCGTCCACACAAGAAGCAACCGCCTACTTTATTTCCATTACACTCAACCTATCATTACTTTTATCTAAACACTGACTGATTTGAAAGTCATCTACATGGCCGCCTCCTGTGAGGCAACGTTTCCTTTGCACGCTCAATTCTGAAACAGCGATGCTCGCGCGGGCTACTATTGTAGCCCAGACGACTTCTAATGCATCTGGTGTCAGTTTGGTGCAATTGGTTGTCGGAATCACACCCGTCTGTTAAATACAGCATCAACAGTCAGCTACAGAGATTCTCAATATTCATAGCAAAAAATAAACTCTGCGCTACAACAAAATGAATCACTGGGCTACATATGTAGCCCGCGTGAGTATCCGAGGGTTGACTAAATATATCTGTTTCCTGTTAACTGCAGAAAGCATAGTTTGCATGTACATGAACCTTGCTATTGCATATTGTTCCATGATCTGTGAGTTTCTACAAGGGCATAGAGGGGATTGGAGTGATGGCTTTGGTAATATTTAGTAAGTGATGTGTATACGCACATTTTTCCCCAATGATTCCTGCTACAGTAAGGCCCTGTTCATACTAAGGTGATATGTTGTAAGCGATATACGATACGCCACACGCACAGACAGATACGTGAAATGTAATGCGAGGCGATAAAAGAGGTTCACAGCTGCGTGATTGCACAACATATCGCAAGTGACAGATCTCTCGAAGTACCGCTTGCTTGTCTCTTGAGCGATTAGTATCATACGATAGTTCGAGCTGTAAACATGATGGCGGGAAGAAGAGAAGACAATTCTGTAATTCCTTTCATTAATTTAGTGAAAGCACATGAGTGCATCTGAACTCCCTGAATTTTGATTCATGTTTTGACAGCTCTCGAGAAACAACGGCCGAGCTATGGTGCACGTTGGTGAGATTGTAGGGATGCACACAGTATTTCCTCCTTCTTCTCCTCATCCTACGCCTGAGCCACTACAATGTCTTCCTCACTTGAGCTCATATTTGTAACTGAAGTAGTGAGAATTGCTCCCACCAAATTTTTATCGCCCAGATCGCGCCGATTAATCGCGTGCTCTCTGAACCTTCCTAGCAATAGATTCTTACCACGTATCGCTTATCTTATATCGCCTTAGTATGAACGGTGCCTAACCCCTCACATGTCTTGTTTTTTAATCTATCAGCATAGCTTGTGTGACTTGATAGCATGCTGTAATATGTTCAGATATCACATCAGATAAAATATTATCAAAGTTGTTAATGACAAAAACTTAAACAAAATATTTAATGAATGCCGCATGTCAAACTCCTGAAAGTACTGCTTTTCCTCCTCAAGGCCTCAACTGGTAGAGCAGAATTCCTCTACTCCATAAATAATAAAGTGCCACAGTTACACAAAATATTTTCATGTTTTCAATCAAACAGAACTTTATCTTGGTAATACGAGAGCTGTTTTCTTTTTCAACCTCAGATCCATAAAAGAAGACAAGTGCAAATAACAACATGATTGTATTTCCAAACCTTACGTACAGATCTTTGTCAACCACTGTTTAAAGAAGATTCTCAACATCTACTGGCTGGAAGTAATCTCCAACCATGAACTTTGGAGAAGGATGGGGAAAATTGAGATGGCCATAAAAATCAAAAGGCAGAAATGGAAATGAATCAGGAATACACTCAAGAACTGCTCGATGCTGTAAATGAGGCTAGTAATACCAAGGGCCTAAGGCTGAATGTGAATGGTTATACATAGGAAAGAAGATGACATTCATGACAGTCTCAAAGTTGGAAATGACTGGATTGACAAAGTGGCATCATTTAAATACCTAGGATGACACATTAATGATTACTGGGACCATGGTAGAGAGATCCGATGCAGAATTGAGCAAGCTAGAACTTCTTTTCAAAAAGTCAGAAAAGTTTTAATAAGCCGAGACCTGTCCATTGCACTGCAGACACGACTCCTCAGATGTTTCGTTTTCAGCATTCCACTCTACGGCGTCGAAGCATGGACATTAACTGAAACCATGTGCAAGAAGCTACAAGCATTTGAAATGTGGATGTACCGATGGAACAAAAAAACCTGAAATTCTCAATACCATCAAGAGAGGAAAGCTATAGGGGTACCACATAGAAAAGAATGTTGTAGGGGGGACTCACCGTACGTTGCTGCTGAAGAGCTTCCCACTCCATTCATGACATCACAAGGTCCAACGCCAACGACAAGGAAACCAGTAGCAGCAAGAAAGAGAGAGAGACACATCTCCTACCTGATGCACATGCGCAGAAGAAAGACTAGCAGTGGACAGACAACAGAGCTGGAAACACTCTCTCCTACTTTGGTGCGCATGCACATTGTAACATTCTTTTCTATGTGGTAACCCTATAGAATACTTTGGTCATATGATGCGAAACAGTAAATACCAACTCCTTCAATTAATACTCCAAGGGAAAATTAATGGAAGACGTGGTCCGGGGCGAAGAAAGATATCGTGACTCGACAACTTAAGACAGTGGTTTGGGGAGACAAGACTCGAACTGTTTAAAAGAGCTATGGACAAACAGCAGATCATGCTACTGACCGCCAACATCCTGAGAGGACACGGACTTTGAAGAAGAAGAAGAAGAAACACTCAGAAAGGGAAAGGGAAATGAAGCCATTGAAAGAGAGGCGTTGTGTTGGAACTTGCAGGGTACAAGGAAGAGAGGGAGACCCAAACAAGAGTGGCAAATATCAGTACACATGGAAACAATGGAAGAAGGCAAGACCTGGAGCGAGTTGAAGAGGTTGGCTGTCAATAAGACCAGATGGAGATGCTTTGCTGATGCCCTATGTTCCACGACGGACAACAGGAATTAAGTCCTAGTACTGTAAGTCAATGTTGGCTACATACATGGTTACTTTTCGACATAATTAAGGCATTTGTCATATCTTTGAACGAGCTTTCCTATCCCCCTCTGACAATGAGTGGACATGGGCCTTAATGTTGTTCTGAAGCTCGGCATTCATCTGGAACCTCTGTCCTCCTAGACATCTGTTTCAGTTCAGAGAAGTGGTGGAAGTCACACCGAGTATTCCAAAACACCCACCGAAATTGTGGAAGGAACTGTTGGGTTACAGCAGCACCGTGTGCGCGGGCGTTGTCATGAATGAGAGGAACTCATTTTCCAATGCATTTTTCTGTACTATTTCCTTCGGCAAGAAGAAATCCAGTTACACTACGCAACTTGCAGTTGGTGGGAGAATCAAGTGTAGCACCCATGTGTACGTGCCTGTACTCAGCTTATGATAGCATAATGATGTCGGAAGTGGCAGTGGTTGTAGTGTGCAGTCGTCCTCCGAGCATATCCACCTCCTACCATGGTCCAGCAGTTTGTGGATAAAGTAATAATTTTTTTAATTGCACGTTGTTGTTCTTCTTCTTCTTCTTCTTCTTCTTCAAGTATCGTGTTCGGTATCCCGAACGTTGGTGATCAACATGGAAAAAGCGCCTCTGTCCACCGCAAGCCGGAACAATTCTTCAACAGATCGAACCCATGACCACTCCTTGATATTCTGAAGCCAGGACATCTGTCTTCTGCCACGCCCTCGTCTGCCATCTATTTTGCCTTGTGGTATTAGTCGAAGCAACTGATATTTTTGGCCTCTAAGTACATGACCCAACAAGACCACGTTTTTGGGCAACTACAGTCACTCCGAGTAGGGGACCAGTCCTACAAGAGGGTCCATGAATTTAAGTACCTAGGATTACTTTTCACGGAGAACTCATCATGTGAGGCAAAAATCGACGCCAGGATAAAAGCAGGAAACTGAACTCTCTACAGCTTAACACAGCTTCTTCGGTCCAGATATCTCTCCAGATAGTTCAAAATTTGTCTGTATAAAACTCTGATCCAACCCGTTGTACTATATGGATGTGAGACATGGAGTATCCGAAAACAGGACTTTTATAAACTACTCGTTTTTGAGAGAAAAGTTCTTCGGTAGATCTTCGGACCGGTGAGGGATGTACACGGGTGAATGGAGGATTAGACACAATCATGAAGGAGAAGACCTATACCATGATACCAACATAGCTGGAACCATCAAAACCAGAAGACTGCAGTGGGCTGGACATGTAGCCCGGATGGAAGACCAACGATGGCCACGGAAGCTACTGGATTTCATCCCCACAGGAAGAAGACCACCAGGGAGACCAAGGAAACGGTGGAGTGATGGACTCCATGAAGCTCTGCAACAGGCAGCGATACGTGTGGACAGTTGGCGGATGGCAGCTATGGATAGGAGACGATGGAGAAGGAAACTTGTAGCAGCGTGCGGTCCACAGGGCCTGAGCTTTATTCGACTCCATAATGGAATCCATTAGGTCCGTATTGACAAGAAATGTTATGCCACAATTCGAGGAAAAACTCCGTCAATCAATACCTTATACTCCCCTTATACTAGAGTTGTTCCCCGCCGCGCGCTCCATACTCACTTTACGAGCCAGCGCTGTCACATATGTTTCCATCTAGTCAGTGACCTCCGCACAATCTACACCGTACTGCCAGGTAAGATCAGCACGTTGTTCGGACGGTTCTCGCGCTGAGTTTTCGTTAATTAATATCCTCGATTTGTCCGTAACGTTCTATATTTTTTCTCTTTCATGGTTTTACAGGCAGGAATCTTAGGATGATTTGGGATTGGTCATCAGGCCCGGTTCCTTCTTCTCCCTAGCTTGAACGTAAGCCAAATTAGTCAATACACATTACGGGTTCCGTTTTTTGAGATTCTAGATCATCGTTCTGTTGTCTAATTTTTGTTTCCTTTTTCATTTTTGGACAAATTATTTCACAGGCTGTCCCAACTATGAAGAAAACCTCCGTTAAATTAACCTCTGCCAATAAAGATCAGTTTATACAATCAAGCTCGCATTGAGAAGAACAGAGCGACAATCTGCATGAACTCACATGACGCAATAGTCAAAATAGATTTTTATAGTGCTGTTAATATTTTAATATTTTTACGTGGCAAAACTGCCCCATCCAGAAGATGTCACACAGGAAGTGGCTTTATCAATGATGCAGTATACAATTTGCTCACATTGGAACAACAAGCAATGTTTGAAACAAGCTTTCTCAAACTTGACGCAGCTTTACAGAGTTATTTCAGTGTTTTTAGTGTGTTTTAATGTTTTATAGTGTTTTTTAACATGTTTGTCAGTTGTATGTTTGTATGTTTTTTATTTGATGATGAGATGTACAAGGTTTGATTGTCTAATACTAAAGTCAGGGCTGATGAAGGGCTAAGTAGAGTAGCTCGAAACATGTAAAAATAAAAGGTATTGATTGATGGAGTTTTTCCTCGAATTGTGGCATAACCACTGGGCCTGATCGCATAGAAAAAGAAGAAGAAGAAGTACAAGATCCAAATAGGCAGTTTTTTGATACTTAATGTTAGACAAAAGCTGAAGATCACATTTTGCTCCCTTGAGGACATCTCTGTTAGTAACTCTATCAGTCCTAGGTATTTTAAACATTCGTCTATGAATCCACATTTCGAAGGCCTCTAATCGTTTCATGGTGTTGACCTTCAAAGTCCAAACCTCCATACTATACAAGAGTGTTGACCAGACATAGGTTCGAGCCAATCTTTGTCGGAGCTTCAGATTTAAGTTGACATAGTTAAAACACGAGGACATTTTCCTATACATTGCGTGCCATTTCAATGCGACTTCTGATGTCAACGTCTGGATTAAAATCGTCAGTGATGATACTCCCTAGATATTTACCCTAAATGGTAAACACGCTCGACTGGAAGACCTCTGATGTTCGAAGCAGCCTGGTCATGAGTTTGACGACTAAAAACCATAAATTTTGTCTTATTTACATTGATTTGAAATCCAAATTCTTCAGATGTCGTGCAGATGTTGGTTAGCACGCTCGGAGGTTGGAAAAGAAGAGCCTGCCCTGGTATATGATTTTAACCAAAGGGTGAATAATAAAACTGGTGCGAGCATGGATTGGAGAATGGCTTTTCTCTACAAGTAGGGGATCCGTAAGCTAAGCTTATGTAGTTCAAGTAAAATGTTATTATTATTATGTTGGTAACACACAGGATGTGTGCTAGCCATCTCAACTTGATATGATTTTCTTTTAGCTTCACCTGAAATAGTGAGGCAAGTGAGGTGTGTATGTGTGGTAGGTATATTGTTACTAATAAAACTGCAATAATTTAATGAACACTTCATAAGTGCACAACCGCGTAATCCTTAACAGAACAACAAGAACCAGATTAGATCAGCTATTCACACCAACCTCGGTCAGGAAGAAGCAACTCAGCCAAGCTCGGTGGTGAGCTGGATCAGACACACCATGGTCATATGCAGAGTAAATTATGGCAATGAAAATTACAATCCCTTGCCTCACCAGCTACCATTTGGATGGTCTACCTGGGCCAGATGAATTTCAACCAATTCCTTTGTTTTGACATAATGTACTGTTAATAGAGGCCATGTGAAACATACCAATGTGCAAAGGAAATTCTTTTAAAATTAATCAAAAATTATTTTGCACTAGATGGCCTTGTGCTACCATGTTTACAGCTGGTGATTAACAAATTGCATCTTACAGTGAGGTCCTTCTCTATAGAATGGTACCTTGCAGATTCGGTGTGGCGGCCGGGCCACTGTGCATTGCAGCGTGTCGAGCAAGACATTGGAGCTAGTAGCAGCATAGCGCCCAATTAGTTTAACACATTTACACTCACAACATACGGTATTTAGGCTAATTATTACTGCTGTCAACGACACTGCAAGGATAATCTCGGGTTTCCTGAAACCAGCACCAGGGCACAAACTGTACCCTATTGTTGGAATAGCCCCACCCAACATCCGGAGGGCCACTGCTGCGAACGCTGAGAGTACAAAGCAGGAGAATGACCATTGTCATCCACTATATGGTCACCAGGCAGCAAGGTCTCGCCTCAGATCCCGCAAGAGTTTCCTTGCTAGGACTACGCCGCTGGAGAGAACACCAGAGACAACTCGTCTCAACAGATGGAGGAGCTCACTGCCCACAGACATGTCACCAAAGGAAGAACTGGCACCTGGCACCGACCTACCTTATCCTGTGTGGAGGTCCCTCAACCGCTTAAGAGTGGGTGTCCCTCGATGCAAGACCAACCTACAAAAATGGGGGATCCTTCCAGCAGACGCAGACACAGACACCTCTTGTGAATGTGGAGCTGAACAAGACCCAAGCCACCTACTTATCTGCCCCCTCCTGGACAACCCATGCACAATGGAAGATGTTTTTAAAGGAAGTAACAAGGCCATCCCACCTGCAGTTTTTGGAAATGTTGACCGGACACGGAAATGAATGAATGATCCTGTGCTTCCCGATCTGCTGTTGTGTAATCGATAGATGCTAGCCGTAATTTATCGCTCTCCACCAATCGCACGGCCTCGGCGAGGTTCCATTCTTTAGAGAAGGGCCTCACTGCAGATAATGCACTGTATATAGGTGTGCAGCATTTATATGATCAAGTTGTAACCAACTGTAAACATGACAACATGCATTCTACTTCCTCTGTAAGGAATGTCCAGTGTTCCTGTGGGGCCACATGGTGGAAAACAACAGTTTTAATTAATTTTTTTTATTGACAAAAGTACTATGGTCTTTGTGAAAAAGAAATCATGTGCAGTTTTACCTGACATTCCCTCATCAAATATCTTTTGTGATAATATACAGCAGCATCCGCTTTGGTGTTTCTGACAACTGTTGAATATATTCCCTCAGTGGCGGCTGGTAATAATTCTCTTGGTCATCATCATCATCTTGTACAGTTTCCAGCCCCAGGCTGGGTCTGTTTGGAACATAAGTCTCACCACTTAGACCTTTCTTCCCACCACCTCTCCACTGTCACTCTCGTCCAGTCCTCGCCTCTCTTCTTGACACATTCCTCCACTACTTTCAGCCATCTATCTCTTGGTCTTCCCCTTGGCCGTTTCTTCTGCATCTCATGTATCCTCTTGGGAATCTTCTTCTCTTCCATTCTCTTTAAGTGTCCATACCACCTCAGTCTTGATGTCTCAATCCTACCCTGCAAGGGCTCCTCTTTCACTATTTCCCTGACCTTTTCATTCCTCACCCTGTATCTTCTTGTTACTCCGATCCTACTTCGTAGGAACTTCATTTCACCTGCCTGTATTCTGCTTATGTCTCTTTTCTTCATTGTCCACGTTTCTGATGCATAGGTCAGTATCGGGATATAGTAGCTTCCGTATAACACTTCCTTGCTTTTTTGTGGGACATCTTTATTCCACACTAAGCTCCTAATGCTTCTCAAAAATGCTTCTGCCTGTCTGCCACGTTCCGTAATCTCTTCGTCATTTCTCCCATTTTCCTGCACTCTACTTCCCAAGTACTTGAGACTTTCCACCTTCTTCAGCTGTCCACCTCCAAGTGTTATCCCACTCATTGGTCTGTCCTTTTTCCTGGTCGTTAACAGGATCTCACAAATTCAAAATTTGCTATAAAATCATTCAAACATTGCAAGTATAGACAGTGCATACCGTATTTTATGCTGTAGGCTTAAGTTACAAAATCACAGTATTTAACAGCTGTGTAGTTGTACTAGACGCGCAATTTAACTTTGACACGATTTCAGCTGCCACCGCAAAATAAACAGGCAAAATTAAATTAACAAGAAGCCCTACCGTCAGGACTACCTTACATACAGATATAAACTCGGTAAGGATATCCGTTGCACCCAATTAAACACAAAATACTTTTACGATGCTACTATTAAACACTCGCAATGCCACCAGTAAAGTTAACAAACCTGAGAATTTGTATTAGCGTTCTGGTAGGCGTAACTGTGTTGCCAACTTAAGCCAACGAAACAAAGCAAAACTTACTGCAAAAAGTCCGGCTTCATCATCATCTTCATTTCCCGTTTCCAGCTCCCTGGGTCTGGTCGTGAATTAAAGACCTCCATCGTAGACTGTCTCTCCACCACTCCTCTCCTATTTTAAGTACATCTTCAGATTTTCTTCCCCTCTTCTCTGTACACTCCCAGAATGTATCCGCCCATCTCTTTTGGGGTCTACCTCGTGGTCTCTTCTCTGTCATCTTTTCAGAAAAAGCTTTCTTTGGTACTCTCTCCTCTTCCATCCTCATCATGTGACCACACCACTTTAACTATGTTGTTTCTATCCTGTCCTGCAGCTTCAAGATTCCTGTCCTTTTTCTTATCTCTTCATTTCTAACTCTATCTCTTCTGGTCTTGCCCTCTATGACTCATCTTCGCTGCTTGTATTCTACTCTCCTCTCTTTTTGTAGTAGTCCATGTTCCAGCTGCATATGTTAGTGTAGGCTCTTAATAGGTTGAATATACCGGTAGTACCCTTTTACATTTCTTTGGGACGTCTCAGTTCCAAAGAATACCCCTTACACTCTGATAAAAATTGCTTGCATTTTGTATTCTCCTTCCAATTTCCCTCTTTATTCTTCCATTCTTTGCGATCACACTTCCCAGATACTTGAAACTCTTAACCACTTCTAGACTTTCCCCATTTAGTTTTATCGTTCATCTTCCTTCATTTGTTCCTCTTGTGGTTGGTCTTTCACGCAAACAAATTCCATTGGGCGCCACTCATATACACTATGAGAATATATTGGAGAGAGCACGACATCTTTCCTCCCGGGTAGCAGGACAATGTGGCTTGCTTATGACAAAAACACCCTCCTCCCTTCTCGTATGAATAATAAATATAAAGAAGAAATATGGAAATCACAAAATAACAACTACGGAGTATAATAATAGGAAGGGAAGTTATTATATTTAATGAATCAATATATATCTTACTAAACAGAAAGTGCCATGCATTACATATTCTATTGGATACCTAGGCTTACTTGTGGTAGGGGTATAACGTATATTCAAGTGTACTTTATATTCTCCAAACTTGCGACATATCTGCTTTATCTTATAAAGCATCATTTCATGGACACTTCTCCGTTATTTAGAGATACGAATCTTCTCTATTAAAGAATGACAGTCACCAGGACATGTAGAATCTCGTCGAATTTTTAACAACAGCGTCCATTCAATACCAAACAATTATCTGATAAAAGAACTTTTACCAAAGCTTGTATATAGCCAGTCACAGCCACCTAGATCACTGTCGGTTTCTAATCAATGCGTTAGTTCGACGTTATACCGTGTCACTCCTTAATGGCCTATACATCGTAGTAGTTTTTTTTAAATATAGAACACAAGGCCATCAGACAACAGCCTGGTTACTTATTTCTATTCCTTAACTGGGCACTTTCCGATTAAATTTACATAAGATACAACTCTACATGACAATAAATAATGATGAGGGCTGTCTGTGCAGATCCAAGATCTGTCACACTCTTGACATTACCATTGTCTTGCTCTTATCTGTGCTTACTAACATCCCAAATTTCTCTATCTCTTGATTCCAAACCTGTACTTGCTTTTGCACTTCCTTATCGTCCTCACCCCATAATCATCGGCAAACAACATGGCCTTTGTTGCCTCTTGTCCCAATATCTGCTTCACATTCTTGTGAATTACAACCATGACTATGATAAACAGTATGGGGGATAATACACTTCCCTGTCGAAGACCTGTTTCCACTTTAAACCATTTTGTTTCTCCGATACTGGTCTTTAGGCTACATTACAAACACAATATTTGTACTTAGCTTTTAACATTCTCACTTCTGCTCCGTTAACTAGTTTTCTCCTTAATACATCACAAACCATCCCTCTGTAATTATTACAGTCCTTTCTGTCCTCCTTCTTAAAATTCGGTATGATTAAGCCTCCCCATTCTTCTGGGATCTCTTTCTTTTTCCCAACTATTCTAAATACAGTAATCTATACAGCCACTGTAACCCTATTGGTCCTGCTGCTTTTATCATTTCCATGGTCACCTCATCCACTCCTGCTGCTTTACTGCTCTTCATCTTCTTTATAGCTTCCTCTATTTCTAGCAAAGATATCTCATTTTCTTCTTCTTCTCTTTCCATTAATTCTTCTTGATTCCTATCATCTTCTGGTTCAATATACTTTATATTTAGTAGCTTTGAAAAGTATTCTTTCCATCTTCTTAATATATCATCACTTTGGTACAACAATTTTCCTGCTACATTTTAAAAAAAAATTATTTTTACCCTGTGTTTTATGCTATTATACAGAATCTCTTTACTTCCTCCAATATCCTCCTGCAATGTTTCTGTG
Organism: Meconema thalassinum; assembly: GCA_946902985.2. NCBI lineage: Eukaryota > Metazoa > Arthropoda > Insecta > Orthoptera > Tettigoniidae > Meconema > Meconema thalassinum. Next base: position 772,131,470 of record OX336388.2, on the reverse strand, counting down.
AAGCTTTCCCAGCTTTTCTCTCTGTGCTATTTTCTGGCACACCTTTTTGGCGTCCTTATACTCACTCCATTTCTATGAATTTTTACTGCCTATCCACTTCCTCCATGCCATTTGCTTATCTTTAACTGCTCCATTTACTCTGTCATTCCACCACGGTGTCTCCTTTTTTTTTTTTTTTTTTTTATCCCTGACAGTCTTTCACAAGCGTTTACTGCACACGTCACAGAACTACTTCGAAATCATGTCCATTCCTGTTCTACACTTTTAACTTCATCTTTAGGTATTTACTTTCTTATATTCTCTTGAAACTTATCTATTATCTCTCTCTCTTTTAGCTTCCATACCTTTATTTTTCTTTCCATTTTTCTGTTATCTTTGTGATTCTTCCAAGCCTTAATTTGGTTATCACCACTTATGATCTCCTTCAAAATCTCCTCTTGGCATAGTCGTCACATCTACAAGTTGTCTACTGCTCGGGTCTAAGCTGCGTGGACCTGAGAGGAATGTGCATCGCAGACTATGAGTAGTGGTGGTGACGAGTGATGAAGTTTCTCGGTCCTTGCGTAGTAACAGAAGCAAATACATTAGTCGATGACTCTGTCACTCATTCCCAACACCACACTGGTTTCAGAAAAGACCCATGTTAGCAGTATTGAATAGACGAGAATGTCCGGTAACACGGCGGGCTGTCGACAGGCTTCTCAATTCTCACCTGCTCCTACCCTGCCTCTGCCCTTCATCCCGCAAGTTCACAGAGCTTGGAACCGAGCAGTGCATTTATCCTTTTCCACCAGAATAAGATCAATCATTGACTTTGCCTTACTATCTCGCCATCCATATCAAGTTATTTTTGGAGAGTTCTTTTTTCTAAACCACAATTAAACCATTCTTTCTGTAGAAATCTATTAGAAGGTCTTCTTCTTCATCCTGCTTTCCATAACTAAATGGGCCAATTATCTCATCTTTTTCCTGTCTATCCTGTAACTACCTCAGCCCCACTTGGGCGACCAATTGTAATATGCCTGCCTCTCAATACTTCTATATGTACGGGGTGCGTGGGGGTTAAACACCTGTATGATAATACCAACAGCAATAGACATTCACACCTAACTACTCCTAAGTGACCTAATAAATAAAACCCTTCAGATTCTGGTAAAATCGATAATATGTTGTTATTTAAACACAAATTGTGCTAAATGTTCCGGCATAACTCAACAAAATGACAGTGTTTCGCCCCGGTGTGCAATTGGGCTCTTCAGTTGGTTAAAGCACACCTCTCCAAGACACTGTCTAGTACACACTGGGAAGGCCATTGCAAGACGTATTTGATACATGTGTATCCACGTCACGAGCAAAGCCAGTGCACTATGGGAGTCGAAACTCCACTCCAAAGCAATTATAACCTTACCTTGGCATTGAATATATAATTTTCAAAAGAAAAATATGTATTGTCCGTTGAGCCATTATATATTTAAACACAAATTGTGCTAAATGTTCCGGCATAACTCAACAAAATGACAGTGTTTCGCCCCGGTGTGCAATTGGGCTCTTCAGTTGGTTAAAGCACACCTCACCAAGACACTGTCTAGTACACACTGGGAAGGCCATTGCAAGACGTATTTGATACATGTGTATCCACGTCACGAGCAAAGCCAGTGCACTATGGAAGTCGAAACACCACTCCAAAGCAATTATAACCTTACCTTGGCATTGAATATATAATTTTCAAAAGAAAAAAAAGAAAAATATGTATTGTCCGTTGAGCCATTATATATTTAAACACAAATTGTGCTAAATGTTCCGGCATAACTCAACAAAATGACAGTGTTTCGCCCCGGTGTGCAATTGGGCTCTTCAGTTGGTTAAAGCACACCTCACCAAGACACTGTCTAGTACAAACTGGGAAGGCCATTGCAAGACGTATTTGATACATGTGTATCCATGTCACGAGCAAAGCCAGTGCACTATGGGAGTCGAAACTCCACTCCAAAGCAATTGTAACCTTACCTTGGCATTGAATATATAATTTTCAAAAGAAAAATATGTATTGTCTGTTGAGCCATTATATATTTAAACACAAATTGTGCTAAATGTTCCGGCATAACTCAACAAAATGACAGTGTTTTGCCCCGGTGTGCAATTGGGCTCTTCAGTTGGCTCAACGGACAATACATATTTTTCTTTTGAAAATTATATATTCAATGCCAAGGTAAGGTTATAATTGCTTTGGAGTGGGGTTTCGACTCCCATAGTGCACTGGCTTTGCTCGTGACGTGTATACACATGTATCAAATACGTCTTGCAATGGCCTTCCCAGTGTGTACTAGACAGTGTCTTGGTGAGGTGTGCTTTAACCAACTGAAGAGCCCAATTGCACACCGGGGCGTAACACTGTCATTTTGTTGAGTTATGCCGGAACATTTAGCACAATTTGTGTTTAAATATATAATGGCTCAACGGACAATACATATTTTTCTTTTGAAAATTATATAATATATTGCTATACCGAACATAAAACACACATTTCGGAAGATCCTCCTCGTACAGAATACCGTAATTACACTCATATCGTATTTACACAGATGCACATATGACATGATATAGATGACCCTCAGGAATAAAGTTGACCAGTACTCACAGATGTTGGCTTCAGCAGTGGTGACCTAACTCTACTAATTCTGGGGTTAGTGCTCCCAAAGAATTAGCCCTATTTACTCGCAGCACAATTAATTTTGATTCACACGCCATTTCTACTTTTATGATGACTACCGTATTATGTTTGTTACTTTTGTAACCAGCATCCAACGATTTAATTTGCGCCGTGGATCTAGTACCATACAAATGCTTGGAATCCGTGTTGGATCGTCACATTAACTCCGCTCGTGAATCTAATAATGCATAGCATATATGATTAGCATTCCTGGATGAATAATTTGCCGCTATAGTTGAAATGCAGATGTACAGATATCAGATCACGATACTTAGTGCTGTTCGAAATAAGTAATCTTGGAGATATACTTAAGACTAGGCTCATCATTCAATCAAGAACTTATAGCCAGCAACTTGGTTATTGTATCAAGAACACGACTAGTGTTATACTGTAATACCTCTTTCTCAACACACAAAACCAAAAAGACAAGTCCTACTCCCATGGAGTATCGAAGAATAATTTCCGCTCACACTCGGTCTGAAAACTGAGACTACAGCGCCCCGCGGTTCCAAAATGAGTCTAATCCCCACGGGATCCGAAAGTTGAGTGTCCTCCACTTGCCTCCACAAAATCTAAGTAACCATCATCATCCCCTTCCACAATCACTGGTTTACCTGGGTTCAACCACGAGATCCACCCAATCACACTGCCTTATTCTCAACATTACCAAATATGGAAACAGTCCATCGTCCTCGCTCGTACATAGATGCCAAGCCTCACCCCTGACTCATACTCCCCATGCGCTCGGGTTTACCCCCGGGTCTGAACAACAACCCATGTTTCCTCGTTTGTGCACACTTGCAGCTTCAAAACTTTATATTACTCCAATGTTAAAATATTCCTCACTCCCTAGATTCGGATCCTGGTAAAATTACAATATGTATACGCTAAACAAATTACTTGTAAATCAAGCATGTCATAATATACATACTGATAGATAATTATAAGACATAAAAGGACCTCAAATAAAAATATACAAATCACATTAATAAAATTCGTAACTCCCCAGAACACGGGTTCGGTTCCTTGTAACCGGGGCGATTACAATCCCTTCCAACGTGCGCGTTCATGTCCCCCATTATTATTACCTCTTTGTCTTCTATGCATCTTTCTAGTTCTTCCAGAAACTCCTCCAGGCATTCATCTATCTTCCCTTTTTGAGATGCATAGACCTGTATAAAATATTTTATTTCACTCTCAAGTCCAAGTCTAACTTTGATGTTTCTGTCACTAACCTGGTCAATTATTTCCACATACCGGTATTGACTAAGTCTTCTCTCAATATGATACCCAACACCCTTCTTTGCCTCTTTGCCCCCACTCCAATGTAGTCTATATACTTTCCCTTTTTTTCACTTCATTGGCCTTTCCCTCTATACTTTGTCTCACTCAATCCCATCATCACTATTTATGTCTTCTCCATATAGTCCACCAATTCCTCCAACTTGCCATTCAGGGTCATCACATTTATGAATCCTGTTTTGGTACTGTCTGGTCGCCCACTTTTCACAGTTTCACCAGGACACCGAGAACTGTGGGTCACTTCCAGGGGACGCCCTAGCATGTTCCAAGGCCTCAATTCACTTTCATTCATTTTAGGCTAGTATTACGGGGGGCGGGGTCGCCACTCCCAGAGACATTTTATACCTACTGCCAGGTGTCATTTTAGGCCGCTCCACAGGAGTAACGACGCCTTTTGCAACCCCTTCTCTGAAGGACAGACGTTGCAGACAGGAGATAGTTCTTCCGCTTCTTCTGCCGTTGGGACTCAGGTTCTCTTCCACCATCCAAACCATTGACCATGCTCTTCTTCTAAACCAGCGGTTCTTAACCGGTGGTCCGCGAGTGCCTCAAGAGAAAAAGGTCCACCAGCACGTATAAAAAAGTGGCCAATAAATGGGGTTTTCGAAAACGGTGTGCGTTGAACGAGAATCGTCCAAATGTATTCGCGGCGATGACTATCAGATTTTCAATTGAAATATCTTTAAAATAAGTGTTATTGAGGGAGGGTTACAACGGATTGGGTATCACTTCAAGCAGTTCTAGCTGCACTCTGGTGAACTCGCCACACAACTGTTGGCTCTACCTCAGCCCAACACAACACATTACAACACATGCAAACCCAAGCCAAACTAGCCTTTATTGGTATTGAGTCTTATTTTCGAAGGTGGGGCCCATGAGATCTGGCTCACTCATTCAGAAGAGCGCCGCCAGAGCGTAAGTCAGTTCGCGCGCTCATTCAAATGAATGCAGAATAAGATATGTATGCCATTTTCTTGAAATTTAATACAAACTGTCATTGTGAGGGCACATTGGTGGTGCCATGGCACACTGGCACTACCTCATGGGCACCCCTGGATTCCCTCAAAATAACTGTGACCATCATATCCCAATAAGTGAAAGTGCAGAAGCAAAAGACATTGCAAAGGACAATATTGATAAAACTCAGCTATTTTTCTAGGTTTGTGCCGTAACTTGTGTGGGATTTTGCCTAGGACACCATGCTAGCTCATCTGCGGGCTCTTGGTGTCCCCACAGGAGTAGCGAACTGCGCGCTACCTCCCTTTTTATGAAGCGCACCTGCGCATCCTTACTGCGAGAACTAAAAGCTCAAGCAGCCATAATGAAGGCTTCCAAAAAGTTGGTGTATTGGCTTTCACGGCCAACAATATTGATGTTTATGATCTGAAATGGAGAATACATTATTTCACAATTAAACAAGCATTGGGTGGGAAAAGAAAGATAGAAACAAGTGAAGAGGTCAAACACAATGATATGCTGGTGTGGGCAGATTGATTGTTTATTCTAGGACTATATGCATTGGGCTATGAGAGAGAGATGGGAAAAAACAAGGGCCAACATATCAAACGGACAAAAACAATCTCTGCACATCCAGACACGCTGACTTCTTCAAAGATGGGCAATCACACCATCAACGCAATCAATGGCTTTTCACTGCTATAGCCCTTGATGAGACCCCTCTGACCTCTTGCTCTTGGTCAACCAGGAGGGCAAGCAAGCAGGTGGTATTCTTCAATGAGACCTTTGTGTTGAAGTAGATAGTGTAGGATGGAGTTTAAATCAGGCAAACATAGGAAAGAAGACAGAGAAATTAGAAAATAACCGCTAAGATGCATGAAGTAGCAACTCAATCCTACACCACCCAATTAACGACAGATGATTTCATTGAAGAATGTCCCCTGCTATGCAATATTTTGAGCCTCGAAAGAACTGATTGTCTATATTGGCAATATTTAAAGAAAATGTTTCCATCTAGCAGATACGAGTACAAGAGAAAACTGAAGTTACCATACTGTAGTTATTATTTGAACATGTTTCAAACTGAAACTAGCTCTTCATCGGTGCTAAATCATCCCACAGTTTTCTCTCATTTCTGTAGTCAAAAACAGACATATTTTAATCACAAGTAATATTTTTCATGTTATTTTTCGCATGTCTCAGTAAGTTGACTGGTAACGTATTACATTGTGTTGACCAAGTGAATACCGTAGTTGTAATATCAATATTATACTCGAACAGTTTGTCAGTGGAGTCTGGTTCACCCAGTATTTCCTCACCATTCGCAACCATCCACAAATATCCTCCTATACATTCTTTCTCTCCCTCATAACCTAAAAGCATACCACCTAGTCTTGCTCTAGAATGACTACCTGTGCCAAACAAACTTTCCTTACAAAAATCTGAATCATTATACTCACACTGCTTGCCCACCTGTTGCTTCTCGTTACATGCCTGGTGAACTTGCTTTGTACCCCTTCCAACTCATTTATCAAGTTAGTAAAATTGCCATGGATCCCATCCACCTGCACAATATTCCAGTTGAGGTCTTACTAGAGACCGGTAAACACTCTCGCGTATCTCCTTCTTCTTCTTTCCTAGCGTTTATCCCAGTACGGGGTCCGCTGCTCTACTACATCTTCTCCACATTTTCCTGCCGTTGACATCTGCAGGTTGTAAGCCAACATCGTGCATATCAGATTTATTGCTGTCGATCCAACGCTTCGCAGATCGTCTGCGTGGTCGCATTCCACCTGGGTCCAGGTTGAAAGCTACTTTGGCGGCAGAGTCGCCCGGCATTCTCATAACATGACCATGCGAACGGAGACAAGCTTCTCTCACTTTCTCCGTAATTGGTGTGACACCTGATTGGTGTCAAACATCTGTATTTCTGACATGGTCATATCTAGTCAGTCTCATGTTCTCGCGTATCTCCTTACCAGCACCTTTGTACACCTGCATAATCATGTGGAGTTACATGTACTGTATGTCCTCTTAATCATCCCCCCCTATGTGTTTTTCCCTCCCACGGTAAATACATACAATCTCTATCAAATTGAGAATTAGTTCCTCCTATTAAATAATCAAAAGACGTTTCATTTTATTTTCAATTTTCACTGCATGACATTTTTTTCATATTTACCACAAAGCAATTTCTAGCTCTCCAGTTTTGTACCGGTATCATTAAAAAATCCCTTTTGCAATGTAGGTCTATAATAATATCCGTAATTTTTCTAAATATAACAAACAATGTCAGCAGCGACAGAGGTTTATGAAGGATGTAGCATAAAGGAAATGCAAATAGGCTATGCGAAATCCAGCCATTAGACCTGTACGGTATAAAAATCATTCTAAAATAACAAGCTGAAAAGTCCTCTACTGTGTCACTGTGTGCTATTCTGATAGTTGAGTCAATTGAAGTTCCCCAGTGGCAAGCATTCAATCTCTTCTACCCCAGTAGTGCTGCAATAAGTATTTTGTGTCTAATGTTTCAAGTGATTTCTTGTGGCAACTACAGATGACTTTAATTTACTGCCACAAACTGTTAGGAGCATACTAGCTAGGCTAGGATGCATGCGTCTTCCACTATGCTGTATTTCAAACCATGGAATAGATGCATTTGCACTCCTTCAGACTGTTTTGGGGGGTGTGGGACGGCATCAGTGAAATGTGTATGAGTCAGCTAGCAGGTAATGGGTGATGTCACAAATGTTGAAGTTCTAACTGCAAATACCTGGCACCACCATAAAGAATCTACCCTGGAAATGACAAACATGTTACAGTCTTGCCAACATAAAATTTCTTTGCATTGTAATGTGCTGGTGAATTTAATCAAGTATACACATTGGCTAATTCAATTTCTTATTTAAATACTAGTTTCAATAATCAAGAATTTCTACACACGCACTACAAGGACAATAAATTCAATTTCTAGTAAATAACAAGTCTATATTGATTACTCGCTGGCCCCGTGGTGTTGGGGTAGCGCGCCTGCCTCTCACCCGGAGGCCCCGGGTTCGATCCCCGACTCCGTCAGGGATTTCAAAACTGACGTGAGGGTTGGAACGGGGTGCACTCAGCCTCGTGAGGACAATTGAGTAGCTGTTTGAGAGTGAGACAGTGCCTCGATCACGAAAAGCAAGATTAACGGCGAGGGGACCCGACGCGCTCATCACACATCACCCCGATATCTGCAGGCCGAATGGCTGGGCAGCGGTCGCTTGGTCAGCCTTAGCCCATCATGGGCTGTATCATGGCCGGCTCTACGGAAGGCCGCGGCGAGCGAAAATTGGCAACCTCGCCGTGAATGGCCAGTCTGCTCTGCCTAGCCCACTGAGTTACATGGAAAATGTGTCACGCGCTCGTGTTTTCTTCAAAATACTCTTATGTAAATGAAATTATACCTTTGATTTTTACTGTATAGTGGCTAGCTACAATGCCAAAGACTTGTGTTGTGCCGAATTGTAAGTCTAATTATCGTTCATCGATACAAACTGAAGGATTTCTGACATTGTTTGTGTTTCCTAAAAATCCATAATTGAAAGCCATATGGGAACGTGCTATTCCTCGAGCCAATTGGGTACCTACGAAATATTCCTTCGTATGTATTAAACACTTTCTTCCTGAAGACGTAAGTTATGTTGAAAAATACAAGGATGGTGATGGGAATAATAAGGAATTCACACGGAAGAAGCCTGTATTGTTACCTCGTGCGGTTCCAAAGGTATTCCCAAATTTACCATCGTATTTGAGTAAGTGCTCCTCCAAGATAAGGAAATCTCCAGAGGAAAGAAGAGAAGAAAAAGAACGGAAAAAATCTGCAGAGGAATGTGAGAAGACCCTTGCTGAGGAAGCCAACAAAATTACGACTTTCAAGTCCTTTGTTTGTGATATACAAAATAAATTGGTGGAGCATAAAACAGACTGGTCTGTAAGTACTAGTGAAAACTATTGTATTTTGTATAAATTAGATGTGTCAAGCATACCTAAAATAAGGTAAAGTATAAGGGTAAACAATGATTTTACGGTCGAAATTCATATCAATGGAGGTGTAATTCCTAACGCTGTTGTTCTTCATTCTGGCTCTGTAATATTTCGAAATTCATTATTAAGTAAGTAGAGTCAGTTGTTCCAAGCAATAGAATTTTGCCACGACTTTTTCTTACCTGTAAGTTCTGTAAGTCCACTAGTCGTCCAGATTAATAGTTTAATAGATAACCTAAAAACTGACCTTGAAAACCAGGGAGACGAAACTTCAGAGATTCTGTTAAAAAGTTAATGTTTCTGCAAGATCAGTTTACACTTACTTTTTTAAAGAAACCTAGATATAACGTCACTACAACTCTAAATGCATTCCTCATTTATATGCAGTCTACAAAGTGTTATAACGAAATTAGATTTAACCATATTTTATCCCTACCTCATCCCCGAGTTTAACAAAAATTAACAACTTCCTTCGCCATATCCCCGAAAGCTGATGAAGAGAACAGTAACTTTCTAAGTCACATTGTGAAAAATTTATCAAATTTAGAAAGGGTTGTAAATTTACAGATTGATGAAATACATGTCAAACAAACTTTAGATTTTAAAAATGGGCAATTCTTTGGTGTTGCTACAAATGAATCTTTCGATTTAGCTAAGACAGTTCTGGCCTTTCTCGTTAGTTCTGCTTTTGGAAATTTGAAATAGGTTGTTAAATTAGTTCCAGTGAAACAATTAACGGGTTTGCAACTAGCTGATATTGCGAAAGGTGTTATCAGGCAAATACAGGATTGTGGCCTAAATATTCTGTCTATCATAATGGTGTGAATCGTGCTATGTTCAAAGAACTAACCGAACATTCTGATAGTAATTACTGGTTCCATATTGATGGAAACCCCCTAAAAACCTTTGTTTTATATGACAGTGTCCATGTATTAAAAATATACGAAATAATTGGCTGAATTTAAGTGGCATTGATAAGTCATTTATTATTCCTGTATGGGAAGATTTAGACTCATTTTCAAATGTTTTAAGTTCAGATGACTGTAACCCTGATTTTAAAGAGGTAACTCAAGCATCATTTAGTGACATACGAGCGATCTACAAAAAGGAATCCGATTTACTTATTAAGTATTGTTATAAAGGTACTGCTTTTTTTGTCAGAGTAATCCTAATGTGGTGGTCCATTGTTAATATTAAGCGGCCTCTCACCCATGTTGTTAAACGTAATAGTCTTCAAATGCCTTTCCATAATCCCGAAGACAAAAGGTTGGCTTTCCTAAAGGCATTCCTCCAATGGTTGTCCATGTGGAAAAAGAACGATGAAAATAATTCCTCAAAAAAGAGTTGTTTAACCAATGAAACTTACAACGCTTTGTATGTAACAACCTATGTATTACGTGAGATTATTATTTATGCTCTACAGAATGTGAACCCCTCTTATGTGTTAACTGGCAAATTTCAGAGTGACCAATTAGAATCCAGGTTTGGGTAGTACCGCCAACTAACAGGCGGCAACTATAATATATCATTTACTCAGGTAATGGAGGCCGAACTGAAAATAAGGTAGAAAAGCGTACTTGGCCTTCATTCAGCCAGGTATGGAGCAGTTACTTTTTCGAAAGAAATGATAATGTCCTCTTCTGATACAAATTCAGGAGAAAGTACAACAAGCAGCCTTTCGTCAGCTACTGTTGACGATACCTTTTACAGTATTTTAGAAGACAAGTACACTGAAAACATACAATTCGATGAGTCGGGTTTTATATATGCCTGTGGTTACATATCGTTCAAGCAATGTTCAAGAATAAAATGTGAAGAATGTTTGGCTTTGCTTAGAAATAAAGAAAAGATAAATGACAGCTACTTCAATCAAATAAATAGGGGCGGACTTTCAGTTCCTGCAGATTTTATTTTATCAGTGTGTAAACATGTTGTTGGAATTACGCAGGCACTAATTTCTGATAAGTTTGAGGAACAATTTTTAAAATGTAAATGTAACAATCAACGCCAAGTAATTCAAAATCTTAGTCTACTCGGTATTTGATCAGATATTGAATTGTCAGAAACTGCCGAGAAAACTTGTACTTGTGGATGTTATGACAATAGTCACAAGTATTGTCTTAATAATGAGTAACATTTTGTTAAATAATTACAGGAAGTTGAGGAATGAACGGGTAACTTGCCATAGTAATCACAGAAAACTTGCTATTCTTTGTTAGAGGCCAAACTGTTGTATATTTTGTAAATGTCAAATAAATATTGAAAGCAAATTGGTTTTGTTACTCCAAGTAAGCCCTACTCACTCTTGACAATCCTTTTACTTTAATGTTGAAAAGAACAAATATTATTTCGTTATATCAATTTGTTTTCGTGGCGAAGCACACGCATCAACAGCTGGCCGGCTGCTATGGCCATCCCAGTTCAGAGAAGTGCAGCGTTGCAAGGTCGAATGCCGCGGCCTTCCGTAGAGCCGGCCATGGCTGTATAGTGCCAGGGGTTGACTTCTTTTTTTTTTTTTGATGTGTAACATCTTTCCACTCGGTTGCTGGATATTTTTGTGGTAGTGATTTTGAAAATCGGGGACGGAAGTGGATCGGAACGATCGAGCTGGCAGTGGTGGATCAAACGGAAGTATGCACTGCCCGCTCGATCGATCAAACGGAAGTGCACTAGCTGACAGTGGTGGACAACGGAAGTAAGCACTGCCCGCTCGATCGATCAAACGGAAGTGTACTAGCTGACAGTGGTGGACAACGGAAGTATGCACTGCCCGCTCGATCGATCGAATGGAAGTGTGCCCTAGCTGGCAGTGGTGGATCGAACGGAAGTATAAGATGCACTGCCAACTCGATCGATCGATCCAGCTGGCACTGGTAAGAGAAACAATCAGTGCGCGGTGTCGAAAATTGATACCATGACGCACTCTCGGCCATGTGGAATGTATATGACATACTGAACGGAAAACGCTCATGCGAACTCTGGTATCAAGTGATTTAAACAAATGACATGGTACATGTTCGAAGTCTTCGTATCAGTATTTAAATGGTAAAATGCCTTAATATCAAACATTGTAAGTGGTCGGCATTGCATTGGCATAAGGCATTTTAAACTCAATGTCACTCAGGAACATTATCGAAACAAGCAAAATATAAATGAAACTTAATTCCGTAATGCAGCATTATTGGAACGTGGAAATAAATCACCATCTTGTGCACAATATTTGCGTAGTCGAAATAGCCGTGGGGTTATTGCGTATGACTGTGAATCTAGAGAACTTGGGTTCGAATCCTGGGCGTGGTAGATATTTTTGCTACCAGATTATCATTTTAAACGATATTTATCATATCCATATGACTCATTTTAACAGAATCCATATGAAATTACGTGTTGGTCTGTGAATCAAGAGGACCTGTTTATAAGGAATTTAAGGTTATGAGCGGTGTCGCGTCTATTAATCTAGTTGATCAATATCGTATTCTTTATTTAGGCTAGTGCTGGTGGAAGCTACAAATCATCTAATAAAATGAGTTCCGTATTATAAACTACAATATCTGTAAAACACTCCCTTTTACATTAGATTAATATTTATGCCAATAATACTATAAAATACCGGTGTATCAACCATTTCAAGTGACGTTTCTTCTATGTCAGATGTTACACATCATATGCGACTGCTGTAAGGCTCGTAATTTTTATTATTTTTTATATTGATTACTCTGTAAAGAGATCTAACAGTGTGTAAACTGTGAGTGGTTTCAGGAATTTCTGGAGAGACTGACACATCGATGGCAAAAGTGCATAAAGTTACAAGGAGATTATGTTGAGAAGGTGGACGTAACAACTGATGTCTAATGTACTTCATTTGGGTGGAGAAAAATAAAGTGTAAAACAATATAGTACACCCCTCGTACATATTACCATCAGTCAATACGGATAAAACTAGTTAGTAGTTAGTTATTGTTGTTTTAAGGGGCGGAACTACGAGGTCATCAGCCCCTCTTAACACAGATTAAAGTATACAAATTTGGAATGCAATTTAAAATTTAGAGATGACTGATAAAACTGCTACCATTTTTAAACTGGTTAACATTTACACATTTTACTTGTATTTCTTGACAGTTCCTTTAACAATAATCTTACAAGAAAAGGAAGGAAAGGTTCAATAGACCTTCCCTAACCCTCTATCATCCCAGGAGATCCTGTAGCACCAACATCTTGGGGGTCTACGTTGCTTCACGTCCGTAGGTATAACCTTCAATTACCCTACACGTGTCCCCCGGGTGGTGCTAAGAAAGCAACAGCGATAAGATGAGACCGAACTGTCGGAAAAGACCTCTCGGTCAAAGAAAGAACACGAAGGAAATGTGCGGTCCTTTTCAGGACCCACAAGTTCGTAGAATTGGACCATCTCTGCGCATCTGTCAACTGAATATCGAAGGGATAAGTCGAGCGAAATGTGATTATCTTTCCAGGCTCTCGCAGAAATATGCAGTTGATGTCATCGTGCTCCAAGAAACACACACAGCAGACGAACTACAGTTACAGAGTAGAGGTAAAATACCAGGCTTTAAATTGATAGCCTATAACTGCCATCAAAATTACGGCCTTGCAACGTACGTCAAGAATTATATAACAAATTACCAACCACTCTCAGTAAACTCTGAAAATGAAATTTTTACTACTGCAGTCAAAATTGAAAACTTGACGATAGTTAATGTTTACAAGCCACCAAATACTAAATGGCCTAATCCCCCTCTACCAACTCAACAACATCCAACTATATTCCTTGGCAACTTCAACAGTCATCATCATCTTTGGGGATACAACAAGAATGACCTTAACGGCAAAGCTCTTGTGGACTGGATGGAAACGGAAAACCTGAAATTGATTTATGATGCTAAAGACCTGCCTACTTTTAATTCAGCTCGCTGGTCTCGTGGCTACACCCCAGATCTATGTTTCACAACTCAGCTTCACAATTCACTCACGCAAGTTCGACGAACGGTGCTCAACGATTTCCCACATAGTCAACACAGACCTGTTATCTTGGAGGTGGGGATGTCTATACCTGTTATACAATCACATCCTAAACCGAGATGGAACTTCAAGAAAGCCAACTGGACTGAATTTGCAAAGCAAACAGACTCCAATATCAGATGGATCAAACCAACATACAACAACTACAGCAGATTTGTTGGGGTCATTAAAGGTGCAGCCAGGCGATGCATTCCTAGGGGATACCGCAAAGAGTACATCCCTGGTTGGAGTGCAGAGAACGAGGAATTGCTAAGAGAATATGAAGAACATCCTACTTCTGACAATGCAGCAGGTCTCCTCCAATCCCTGGATGAGAGTCGAAGAAAGATCTGGCATGAAACAGTAGAATCCCTAGATTTCACCCACTCTAGCAGGAAAGCCTGGTCTATCATTAGGAAATTAGATTCATCAAACCCTGCAACTAAAAGATCGAAAACTGCCATCAACCTGAATGATTTTGCTAAACATCTAGTATCAGTTTCCAAGAACACAAAAGACAATCAAACCAAAAGGGATATCAAATTACAGTTGAACACCAAGAAAAGAGCAGCCATACAGTCTTCTGAATTCTCCATTGCATTCCAAGAAGAGGAAACTAAAGATGCAATGAAAAGTATGAAACTAGGGAAAGCAGCTGGATTTGACGGAATATACCCTGAATTTCTGGTTCACTGTGGACCAGCTACAGTAAAATGGCTAACCAACTTCCTTTCAAATATCCTGCAAACTGGAAACCCTGATGAAGAAAACAAAAATAATAGCCATACTGAAACCAAATAAAGATCCCACAAAAGTGGAAAACTATCGTCCAATAGCACTTCTAAGTGTCACATACAAGCTTCTTGAGCGCCTGATCTATAATAGAATTTTTGAAACAATCAACAACCACATTCCTATAGAGCAAGCAGGATTCAGACCTGGGAGAAGTTGTAGCGATCAGGTACTTTCTCTCACTACGCACATAGAGAATGGGTATGAGAAGAAATCAATAAGTGTGGCTGCCTTTTTGGATCTGTCAGCGGCCTATGATACTGTTTGGCGAGAAGGACTCCTATTGAAATTTGTGAGTGTTATCCCATGTCGTAAACTTGTGGCCTTACTTAACAATATGCTAAGTAATAGGTACTTTCAGATCTACTCTGATAATGACAGAAGTAGAGTGTTTACATTAAACGATGGTTTACCTCAAGGATCTGTCCTGGCTCCCCTCCTTTTCAGTCTGTACATACACGACTTACCGGAAACATCTTCAAGAAAATTCATTTATGCTGATGACATTTGTTTGGTGACTCAGTGCTCCGAATTTTCTGACGCTGAAACTACTTTATCCGCTGATCTGGAAGCCTTGGGTGTATACTTCAAGAAATGGTGCCTCCACCTAAATCCTCAGAAAACAGTTGTATCTGCATTTCACCTACTCAACAGACAATCTAATTACAAACCAGAAGTCGAATTCAGAGGCCAAGTGTTACCGTACTGCAGTACACCAAAATACTTGGGAATAACACTAGACAGAACTCTGACTTTTAAGCAGCATCTATCAAATGTGGCTGCTAAAGTCAAAACTAGAAATAACATACATCAGAAACTTGCTGGTACATCATGGGGAGCTAATACTCAAGTTCTAAGATCCACAGCTTTAGCCCTATCGTATTCTGTTGCTGAATACTGCTGTCCAACCTGGATCAATAGTGTTCACACTAAGAAGATAGATGTGCAACTCAATCAGGCAATGCGAATAATCACGGGATGTATTCGGAGCACGAACACGCTATGGCTGCCTGTTCTCAGCAACATTCCACCTCCAGCCCTAAGAAGATCAGATGCTCTCCTAAATTTATGGGAAAACATTCAGCAGAATCCCCAGCTACCCATTCATCACGATATTGCACAAGCAGAACATCAACGCTTGAAATCAAGGAAACCACCATGGCGCACAGCAGTCAACCTTGAAGGATCCTCTTTCAACGTTAACAATTCATGGAAAATACAGTGGGAGCAGTCTTCAGTAATCAACAAACATCTAGTTGAGAACCCTTCTAAGCGGATACAAGGATTCGACCTCCCCAGGCGACAGTAGAGGATCATCAACCGGATTCGAACTGGACAAGGCAGATGTGGTTACCTACTGCACAAATGGGGATGGGCTAGCTCTGCAAATTGTGACTGTAGTGCCTCCTTACAGACAATCCTTCACATTGTTGCTGACTGTCCTCTTCGAGCTTTCGAAGGAACGATAATAGACGTCCACCATACATCGAAGGGAGTAGTAGAATGGGTCAAACAACTAGACCTAGAATTATAAAATTGTACGAACTTGTGACTGCACATTTGTCCATTCATTTTGTATATATATATGTAAAATCCATCTACATGCATTCTTCATACGATAAATAAATAATAAATAACCAACATCTTAATTTTAGACATGGTTTTCTTTTGGGTATTTGCCATGTATTTCACAGATATGTATTCTATTACATCCTTTGTCAGGCACAGTTCACTCAACAGTTGCAAGATTTTGTTTGAACCAAATGTCACCGTTAGAATGATGCAGTCACTTACGTTTATCACCAGATGGCAGCCAGACAGCAGCTCTATCATGAAAATTCGCCAACAGCTCATGTCCTCATATTGATAGACAATACAGCTCATAGGTAGAATGGTAAAATAATCTATATAGATGGCAGACAGCCACCAAGTATCTGGAAATCACTCTTGAACACAGAGTCACTTTCGCTCAGGAAGTCACTGTGCATTCAAATCAAGTGAAGGTGGTTCATGCTCAGCTCTGGCCTCTACTAAGGTCCCAGAGCGCACTATATGACTTCAGCAAACTCTTAGCATACAGCACCATTGTGCGACCAGTAATGTAATATGCCAGTTCTGTCTGGGATTATGCCACCCCCTCTATAATAAATAAATTGCTACTTATTCAACATAAAACACTACATACGACAATCAGGAGCTGAATAGTACATACATAATGCTCAACTACACACAGATTACCAGCTCCCTTTAATAGATAGATAGATATTTTATTCAATTAATTCCAAAGAGCCATAGGCTCGTACAGAGGAATTGTACAGTAATGTGTGTGTTTACACACCAAGGAAGAAAATTCTGAAGGTAACACAAATTGATGAATAAGGACATAGGCCTATTATAAGGTTGATACCATATCTAAGATTGTTTAGACCAAGGTCCCTTAAAATGATAAGCACTTACGATTTTTAATCTTATACATAACTTAACTTATTTGATGTATTAAGATGCATCGAATTTTTCCCACAATACTTCCATAGTTTTCCTCTTAAATACCGACAAAGTTGGTGCACTTTTTACTTCATCAGGAAGTTTATTATATGACTGTGATGCAGAGAACTTGAAACTATTTCTACCATATTTAGAAGAGTGATTGATATATAAGGCTACGTCCTTCGCATGCCTAGTTCCATAAGAATGATTGTCTGAGTTCAAGATGTAGGGAGAGCTATAGAGTATTGTGTTGTGTTTAATCTTGTATATTAGCATAGCTGCTCGGAGTTCTGCACTTATGCTGAGGGGTAGAATTTTACTTTTGATGTACAGATCTTTTACTGGAGTGCAGTAAGGTGGGTTAAATATGTTTCTAATAGCCCTATTCTGAATAGTCATTAAATCATTCAGTGTGGATTTCCTGCAGTGAGCCCAAATAACATTTAAATATTGGAGCTTGCTATGTACAAGTGAATAGTAGATTTGTTTTACAAGGTTTAGGGGAATAAGATACCGAAGTTTCCTTAGGATCCCTACTACAGGTGAGAGTTTCTTAGCAATTCGTTCAACGTGTTCAATCCAGGTCAGGTGTTTGTCGATGATTAGACCTAAATACTTTGCCTGATTAACCTCTTTTATTTCAATATTATTTATATATATTTTGTCATGTGTGATTTCTTTCATGCTTTGTTTTGAAATTACCATGTAATTGGTCTTCTGTAGGTTCATTGTTAATTTATTGGCCTGGAACCATTGTGAGAGAGTATTTATATCTTGTTGCACATTTTGTATGATTTCAATTATGTCTTTCCCAGTGTAGAAGACATTTGTATCATCTGCATACAATTTGATATGCCCTCTCAAATTACATTCCACAATATCATTTATATACATTAAGAATAATGTAGGTCCAAGTATAGATCCTTGTGGAACGCCATGAGTTATATATTTTCCTGAACTTATGCATTTATTCAAAGCTACATGTATTAAGAACCAGGCAGAAAAACTGTATCTCAAGACGCAAAGATCAACCAATCCTCTCATAAACAGGTTGGGTGATTATCAGGCCACCTGGTACCCCCATAAGTGACCCCAGATCCCAATTGAATTGGTTTTTAATTTTTGTAATAGCTATGCTACTATAGCAACAAATTACTCTTCTCACCTTCTGTACCTTCTTCACCACCTTGCATACCTGGTCACAGTCTGCTTCACTGACTTCGCTATGCAGGTCCAGTCTAGTCCAGGTGTCCATCATGTTTCCTGCCTATTATAATTAGGTATATATTTCTGTTGAATGACTGGGACATGTGGTTCCTATGTCTGATAAGTACCTATGTCAGTTCTTCCAAGGAAGACTGGTGGGAAGGAGGCTGCCATGGTGATCAAGGAAACAATGGTTGGATGATCTGGAGGAGGACTTGAATGCTATCAAAATCATGTCCTGGAGAAGGTGTGTGCAGGACCAGAAGGACTAGCACATCATGGTGGACCAGGCCAAGGTTCTTAAGGTCTGTAGTGCCACAGGGTATGGTAAGTAAGAAAACTGTGACTATCAGTTCCCATAGCAAATAAGTGCGATGCGCTTCACATATAAGGGATATAGTGCACGGTCCACCACCCGAACAGCAGTCTGAGCAGGGTGTACACAAAACTCACTTATGAGCTTGACTTGGTGTAACTAGGTTAACCCTGCAAATGACACAGCAAAAACCTTGAAGAATTGCTGGATTTTAACTACTTGGCCGTGAAAACCTACTTATGGTATTGTTTTAAGGTGCCTAACTTCTAGGTTATTGACACTACTTTAAAAGTACCAGGAATAAGTTAACTGTAACCCATATTTCTAAAGACTGATTATAATTGCTAGGCTTATTTTAATAATTAATTCCAGGTCTGAGGGACAGCTGGATAAAATACTGAAGACAGACAGTCTCAACGAGCACATTCAAGTATGAAGAAGCTGTTAGCTGAAGTATTGTCTCTGGCTGTTTTGCAATGTCTGAAATTTGTTGGTTGCTGACGTTTTGCCATTGTCACAATGGGCTAGTCAGTTGGTGGTGACCTGTCTCTTGTTCAGTACCGGTAGGGCATAGTGTGTACTGAGGATGGTATTCGACCAGACCATGCATGGAACCTCTTACTGCCTATAACCAGTTGCTTTTTGTGCTACTAGTTCAGCCATTAATGCAAATTTCCAGATATCGGGGAGATGGATGATTGAAATTATTTGGATACTTTGATATCTCAATGGCCTCTCTGATGTGCAGTAGAAGTGGCCGCTGCCCACCCCAAGGTGTTAGGATAGCGCACCTGCCTCTCCTCTAGAGACCTCGGGTTCAATTCCCGGCTCTATTAGGGATGTTAGAAACTGACGTGAGGGCTGAAATGGGGTTCACTCATGAGACAATTGAATAGCTATCTGGCAGTGAGGCAACACCCCAGTCACGGAAATCATGATTAACGGTCGAGACACCCGACTCGCTGACCATGCGCCACCCCACAAAATCTGCAGGCCAAATGGCTGGTTAGCAGCCACTTGGTAGGCCTACGCCCTTCATGGGCTGTGTTGCCATGGGAAGGGAGGGGGGAGGTACATATGTATGTATTTATATATGTTTGTTGTATGTCTGTATATATGTATATGCTGTATGTATGTATATGTAGCCTATGTATTGTAAGTAGGCTTTGTAAGTTCTGTCGTGTGTTGTTGGTGGGATGTTTTCCACCTTCTGTTTAACGGCTTGGCTATTTCATAGCTTTGTTTCGGCTCTGCAGGAAAATTGTTGCAGTAAATCCAACTCTGTGATTTCAGCCCTGCGCATGTCACATACCTTCTTTGCCCTGTGGACGAGTATTGATAAGACTAATATTTTCTGTGCTGCACAGTGTATACTGTAGGTAGCAGTTGGTGTGTTGGTTTCTTGCAGACAGTGTGGCTTAGAGTTCCGTCTAGCTTGCAGCTTAAGAATTGGAGGCGATTTCATGCCCAGTTCATGTTCATTAATCAGTTCTTGTGCAAACTCTGCTTGCATTCAACATGGGTTTCACATCAAACTCAATACAAACAGCTGCGAATCAGCTAATTTTGATATCCCTCGATCCATTTACTCTTGCAACCACCAAACTACTTTCAATGATTATTAACCTACTTGCTTCCTCCCATTCCTCATTTTGAGGGACTCTGAGATGAATCATCAATTGACACTTAAGTCCAGGGAAGTTCAAATTCTCAACATCATGTAAATTTCCAATCACACTCATTCTCTTCCTTTCCCACTTTCTCCCTCTATGCATCCCACAGCAGAATCTAGATACCGGTATACAGTACAGTCTTCCTGGGGATCATTCCCTTCCTCTTCTCCACCCACAAACTAGATATCCCAGCAGCTGCCTATCCAATCAGACAGAAACTTACGTAGAGGGGATTTATTTTATTCGTACATTCTCATGGGATTTAATCTACAAAGGGGTCTCAACTCGACGAACATTTTGGGTGACCAATATACACTAAGCTGAGTTTCATATTCTTCTTCTTCTTAGCGTCATCCCGAAGGAACGGGGTCCGCTTTTTGGATCAATGCACGCCATTTCTTGCGATCTAATGCTTCGCATGATTTCAAGTTTCTTGATCGTAAATCTGCGTTAATAGTGTCCAGCCACCGCAATTTTGGGCTCCCATGCTGTCTCTGGCCATTGACCGTTAAATGGTAGGCCGAGCCGATGACTGAACTTTGTGGTGCATGGATAACATGCCCATACCAACGGAGTCTCAATTCCTGCATTTTCTCATTGATTGGAGCCACGCTAGCTGTATGTTGAATCGTTGTGTTGGGGATATGGTCGAGCAGAGAAATGTCTAAAGATCTTCGCAGCATCCGCATTTCCATAACATGAAGTGAGTGCTCAGCACTCGGTACCATATAATGCAACTGGTCTCACCATTGTGCGGTATATCTTTGATTTTAGGCGGATAGGCATCTTCTTATCATAAAGAACACCGGTGACATCTCTGAATCGCATCCAAGTCGCATTGATTCGTGCTTGCACATCTTCATTCACAGAGCTGTTGCCATTCAATCGTGAGCCAAGGTATCGGAATGTATTTACCTATAGTTCCAGGGGATGGAACCGTTTCTAGGTATTCAATCTTGTGGATGTTCAAACGAAGACCAAATCCTTGCAGACATGCCATGTCTGCGCTTGGGTTTCAAGATCCTTCCTGGAGTCTGCTGCAAGCATCACATCATCAGCGTATAGCAATGTCCATGGGACATTCTTCTGCAGGTCTCGCGTTATGGAATTCATGACGATAACAAAGAGCAGGGGAGACAGAGCTGAGCCTTGATGAACCCCAACTGTCACAGGGAAGCTGTCAGTCCGTCCTGCAGGGCATTGCACGTGGCTTTTGGTGTTGTTGTACAGCATTTTAACCAGTTTATATACATGTTTGGAACTTGATGATCTCGGAGAGCATACCAAATCATCTGGTGTGGTACTCGATCAAATGCCTTCTCGAGGTCAAGGAAAGCAAGATGTAGTGGCCTCCTCTTCTCGCGGAATTTCTCCATCAGCTGGCGCACAGCAAAGATTGCGTCTATCATGCCACATCCCTTGACAAACCCACATTTATTTGCTGAGAGCTGTACGATGTTCCTCAGCCTATTGACTAGGATACGTTCGAATATTTTCATAGTGTGGGAGAGAAGTCTGATTGGACGGTAATTGGTACATTCAGCTAGGTCACCCTTACCCTTAAAGATAGGTACTGTGATACTAGTTGACCAATCTGTAGGTATTTAACCACAGAGAATAATTGAATTGAAGAACTCTGTCAGCCGGGTGGTCGCATTGTCAGTAAGTTTCTCAATTTTCCAGATGTCTGCAGGAAGGTCATCTAGCCCTGGGGCCTTTCCATTTTTCATGCTACGAATGGCAACTTTGACTTCATCTTCAGTGATACAAGGTACTGGTCCAGCCGTAACATTGTTGTCTGGTTTGTGGGTGAGGGAATTCAGTGTTGAATACTTCACTAAAATACTCTCGCCAACGGTGCAGAATCATCTTGCTATCGTGAAGTCATCGACCATTCTTATCCTTCACACACACATTGTGTTCTATATCCTGACCTGCTCTACACCGTGCTCGGGCTAATCAGTAGATAATTTTGTCTCCGTCTTTAGTTGTCAGTTGATCATATAAATGTTTTTAGTGCTCTACTTTAGCCTCAGCAACTGCTCTTTTTGCATCATATTGCTGGTGCTTATTTGCACATTTTACTTCTCTTTCATCTTCTGTTGGTCAACTCTTATTCTCTTCAATTTCAAAGGTTTAAGGGCACCTGTCAAATATGTGCCTTCAAATTTCCGACTCTCATGGACCATCCACTTGAAGCCAGTACACCTCAACATCAACCTTCGTTCAGAGTGATACAACAAGTGAAAACAATAGTTTGAAGTGCGAAGCAAGAGGTTTCTTTTTTGTAGGTGCAACAAGTAACACAACCTTGATGGAAGCTGGTTTAAGAAACTACCAATATGATTTCAATGGTTTATAAAACTTTTAAAAACTGTCTCAGTGGCACTACAGACCCTTAAGTACCTTGGCCTGATCCACCATGATGTGCCAGTCCTTCTGGTCCTGCACACGCCTTCTCCAGGACATGAAAAAAATCCACAGCCTGCTTCCAGTCTCCGACCGGGTCAGGAATGGAATGAATGAAGCCCCCATCTAGCGGCGAGGATATGAACGTGCCGGCTGCCGAGGCCTGACGCACTCCTCCGGGGCAATGATTAAATGAATGACAGATGAAATGAAATGGTAGTGGAGAGTGTTGCTGGAATGAAATTTTGACAGGGAAAACCGGAGTACCTGGAGAAAAACCTGTCTGCCTCCGTTTTGTCCAGCACAGATCTCACATGGAGTGACCGGGATTTGAACCACGGATCCAGCGGTGAGAGGCGTGTTGCCGCCTAAGCCACGGAGGCTTTACCTTCTCCAGGACATGATTTTGAATAATATTTTTAGTAGTAAAAGCTGTACATTTCCATGCATAGGAATTCATAATTATGTTCTTTATTATTATTATTATTATTATTATTAATCTTGATTGGTCACATTGGACCACTTGAGTCGTTCCACAATCACTTCTTTGAAGGGAGTACTGCTTGGTTCTTGCATTTTTTCAGATTGGGATTTTCTCAACTCATCTGAAATCTCCATAGGCTTTCTATGTGTCATTTCTGCAGAAAATTTGAAAGTTTTAAGAATGGTGTTAATTTTATTTTTCTCCTCGGCATCTGTTATCATGAGTCCAACTGCTCTGAGATCTTGTTGGATTTCTTGGATCCATTTTCCTCCAGTTTTCTTTCCTAGATTTCTCATCACTAGTTGCCATACAATTCTGTTTTCTGGAAGCCGTAAGATGTGAAGAAAATATGAATTTCTTTCCTTCTTCATTGTGCTGGTGATTGGATCAATCTCACGATAGAGAGTTTCATTTGGGAGAATCCTCCAGACTCCCTCAACCTGATACTTTTTAATTATGCACGTTCTAATGATTCTTCTTTCTGTTTTGAGGAGCTGATCAGTTCATTGTTCATTTTTAATTTGGAACAGTGTTTCACAATCATAAGTGACTTCAGGGAGAGTTACAGTTTTATAATGTTGGATCTTAGTAGCTATTGATAGGCATTTTTTATTATATGTCGACCAGGTTAGAGATTGCGCCTTTTTCATTTTATTTGTTCTATTTACCCAAGTTACTTTTTCGTTTAAGTTATGTGTGATAATTTCTCCAAGATACTTAAATTGAGGAACTAGGCTAATTTTATGATCATTTATATAGACTTTATTTATATCTAAGGATTTCATAGGCATGATCTCAGTTGTTTCAAAGGATATGTTCTTTAATACAGTAATTCAGGAAATCTTATTAGTAAGTTACTGTGAACTGTCTGAGAAAGCGAAGCGTGCTGTCTAGGAGTGCTCATCCGTTCGGTCGTTGCCAGCCCTGAGCTCCGATCAGACCTCAATAGTGAAGGGTATGGCAGAGATGGTAGACTGAGTAAGCCCTATCCCAACAGTTAACTCGGCTGGTCATTGCCCGCTGATTGCAACAAGTGAGCCAAGGACCGGACGGAGACATCCGAGATGCTCCGTCAACTGCCGATACTATGTCTTGTTTTGTAATTTGCGAGTGCTGGTGACACTTGCGGTTCTTTCTTGCCCTCCTGTATAACTTACGTTGTTTTATTCTTATGATCCATTTAATCCGATGATAATGTGTTTCTATGAACTGCGGAATTTGTGATGAATGGGGTACATTTGTTTAATCGTGCATTTGAATACAGTTTTCTCTGATATCAAGCAGTCTCTTACCCTACACCTCCACCCCGCTTCCCCCCCCCCCTCCTTAATGAAAATAGTCCAATGCCCAGAACAATTATCCCCAGCCGCCACTGATTTTGATAGCGTTCAAGTCCTCCTCCAGATCATCCAACCATTGTTTCTTTGGTCATCATGGCAGCCTCCTTCCCACCAGTCTTCCGTGAAAGAACTGACATAGAACAGGTTATGGGTTATCAGACATAGGCACCATATCTCCCAACCATCTGACCTGGGCAATCTTAAACTGACAAGGGAAGTCTTCGCGCTACTACACTCCGATCGGGATGAAACTCAGGAGACGAATAGCTGAGGAAATGTACCAAACAGGACAGGAAACCGCATCGGCTCAAATTAATACTCAATACCATTTTTTATTGTATGAAACGTCCGCAAATCGGGCGCGCGCTAGTAAGAGCGTGGCGCAAGAAACGAAGCAGACACCGTAAAGGAGTTGTTGACTACTAATGTCTGCTTTGTCATGTGAATGGGGCTCCAGACAGAACGTGTGACACATCGGCTACTTAAGCAGAATGACAGGTAACTTTGAACATGCAGCTGACAATTTGTATACCCACTGTAATATTAACAATGTTTGATATTTGTAAGGTCAAACTTTGTTAATATTACAGTGGGCTGCAATCATAAGGTATTGTTACAGAAACCATGTCTGCCTGTGAGGACATAAAAAAACATCAACCCATGGGACGTTGTTCTGTGCCTGTACAATTGTTTTGCAGAGTGCGAAAAGACACCCACTACGGTTACAGCTGCAGAGGTGGATTTAACCTGTGAATTGTACTGTAAGTAGGCTACATCCAAGAATACGTTTAGAACATGTAATTAATTGGTTATTAATTCGGTCCGTGTTTTGGGGGCTAATTTGACGTCTTCGTTACAGGTCCCATGGCAAACCGTATAGATGACCCAAGTTTTTCCGTTAAAACGGAAGATAGCTTGGTTATGCTTGACCCTGACAACGATGCTGAATACGACAGGGAGCACGATGAACCTGCGGGAGACAATAGCGATATAAGTGTGCAATATAAGAACGCCGCTATTTATTTTTGGCGTAATCGAGGAGGTAAACAACGGAAGTTCCAAACTGTGCATCGCCGCTATAAGAAGTTGAAGTGTCGTAATGACCTTTACGTATGGGAGAAACATGTTGAGCGCGGAGGTACGAAAAAAGAAAAAAACTGAAATTAATTTTCGATGCAACCGCTAAAAAGTTTCAATGCGCCAGAGAGGGAAGAACGGTTGTTCATGACAGTGATATCCGGAAATGGGCTCTTGCGGCAGCACGGCGAGTAGGTAATGATCACTGCTTATAACCCTCATAAAAGCAACATTCCACACTTTCTAACTGATCTCGAAGTAATTATTAGTTCTTACTCAACTAATCCTGTTATAATACTAGGTGATATGAATATCGATCTATTATTTGGGGACAGATATACTAGTAGTTATATTAACCTAGTCAAATCATACGGTCTAGTCTTATGTAATACAAAATATCCAACTCGTGTAACACAAACTAGCTCTACTCTAATTGATCATGTATTGGCGAACGACTGTGACAAAATATGTAATGTCTATAATATTGATAATGATTTGAGTGATCACCATTTACTCATCTGTGAAATGAGAAACAAAAAGATAAACAGGAACTCAATATGTGATGATAGGCCAATAGAAAAGGATAAAATAAACTACAAAAAACTTAATAAATATTTAATAACTCAAGAATTTGTATGCAATGAAACTAACATCAATGACTACTACAATAAATTCTGTGATTTTATTAATAAAGGAATAGAAGCCTGTACTATAAAATATACGAATAAGGAGCCAAGTGCCCCACCAATAAAACCCTGGATCACACAAGATCTTTTAGCACTAATACACAGGAAAGATAAGATATATACAAAAACCAAAGTTAAAAATCCATCTGCAGAAATTTTAGAAGAATATAAAATTATTAGCAACCAAGTTACAAAACTTAAGAGAAACCTACAAAGAAACTACTTTGACCAAAAAATTCAAAATGCAAATAATCAGAGGGAAGTGTGGAGTGTTGTTAATGAGATGTTAAATAGACCAAAGAAGGGGAAAAATGAAATTGTCAAACTTATAGTCGACGGCACAAATGTCGAAAAAAAGGAAAATATATGTGATGAAATTAATAAATATTATGTCAATATTGCTAACAGTATATGGGAAAATCAAGGAAACGGTTCTACCTCGGGCATTACAAGCTATAAAAATACTACTAGCACTAAGACAATCTTTATGTTACCTACTGATGCTAATGAAATACAATCAATTATAAACTCCCTAAAACACAAAAACAATATAAGTGAGGACAACACTACTAATGTCATGCTACAATTGTGTCTTGAGGGCCTTACACCATATCTTGTCAAAATAATAAATCTTTCACTGATGACTGGTATATTCCCCGATGCCAGTAAAGTCTCTAGGGTGGTCCCGATCTACAAAAAAGGGGACAAAACCCACCCATCAAATTACAGACCCATTAATATTATATCTGCCATCAGCAAGGTTCCAGAAAGCGTTGTTAAACGAAGACTTATGAATTTCTTCATGAAAAATGATTACTTTGCAAACTGCCAATATGGGTTTATTCCAAATAGAGGAGCTGATAGTGCTATATTTGAAGTAGTAACTGATGTAGAAAAGGCATTAGATGAAAACAAACTAGCTGCTGGTGTACTAATTGACCTTCAAAAAGCCTTCGATCTGGTTAACCATAAGATTCTCCTTAATAAACTAGAATTTGCAGGCATCAGAGGAGTGGCACATGATTGGTTCAAGAACTACCTCACTAACAGAAAACAATATGTTGCAATCGATAATGTAAAAGGATCTCAAATGAGAATTGACACAGGAGTACCTCAAGGTTCTGTCTTAGGACCAATTCTTTTCTTGGCCTATATTAATGATATAGTATTATTAGAATTGAAAGGCAAGCTTAAACTATTTGCAGATGATATTTTTATACTCTATCTGGGAACATCTGAACAGGAAATTATGCTAAATATTAATTATGATCTCAATAAGCTGGTGGATTGGTTGAGAGCACACAAAATGGTTATCAATATCACTAAAACAAAATATTTGTTCTTCCATAAACCATCATACAAGATTGAGACCACAAACATAGTCAACATAGCCAACAAAGAAATAGAAAGGGTTAAATCGGCAACATACTTAGGTATCACACTAGATAGTACACTAACCTGGGAAAATCATGTAGAAAATGTAAAACATAAAATCAGCCCTTTAATTGGTATTATTTTCAGATTAAGATATAGCTGTCTTACTAGCCAACAGTTGAAAAATATATACTTTGCTCTGATACATTCACATCTAATGTACATGAATTTCATATGGGGATATTGTAAGAAGGAGCTGATAAAAGAACTTGAGATACTCCAGAAACGTGCTATAAAATCTATCTTTGGATTACCTTGGCTCACACCCTCAAATGAATTGTACTCAGGAACTAAAATTATGCCACTGCAAAAACAAATAGCTATGTCAGCAACAGTATTTGTATACAAATTAGAAAACAAATTGATACACACACACATCCATTTTACCCATGCAAATGACATTCATCACTATGCAACAAGAGGAGTAAATCAAATATTCACCAGCCATTCCCAATCCATTAAATTTGGAACTAAAGGAATTATGTCCTCTATAATAAAAGAATACAACTCGCTACCATTAGGCATAAGGGAAAGTTTCTCTATAAAATCATTTAAGAGGAAAACAAAAGACTTCCTATTAAGGAATGAATAGCCAATGTACAATAGCCTTAAGCAATGCAATGTATCATACCGTATTATCTCTGTAAAGTTAGTCACTAGCAATCTAAGTTACTATTAAACTAAACAATAATGTTACAAAAATTATGTATATGCCATGCTGTAACTATGTTACTTGATTGTCCCTAACACGAGCTCAGGCTCATTGGGACCTATGTAAATAAATAAATAAATAAATAAATAAATAAATAAATGAAACCTTTCGCGCATCGAAAGTTTGTCTCTCCCATTTTAAAAGATCTTGCCGTATTGTGTCAAGAAAAGTGACAAAATTCGTGTCACATAATTATACAACAAATCATGCTGACCTACTTGCAAGTGCGACAACCTTTGTTGGAGATGATGCGGATGTCATTGAAGCCTATAGTCCAATGTGTGTCTTTAATACAGACCAAAGTGGGTTCAACATGGAATTTCACTCTGGACGAACACTTCACAGCAAAGGTGACACGCGTATATTTGCTGAAGCACAACCCCTAAATTCGTTAACGCATAGTTACACCGTCCAACCAATAATCTCCGCGGATGGTCGTCTGCTTCCCTTTCTACTTGTGGTATTACAGGAAAAGAACGGAGTCTTTGGACCAAGAGTTAAGGACACCTTGTTTACTGCACCTAATTTATATGTTCTCGCTTCCAAGTCGGGTAAATTAACTCAACATTTATTTCAAGAGTGGCTCCTAAATGTGTATTTTCCGTTAGACCCTGATTTTAGTGTACTGGTTTTAGATTCATGGACTGGGCAAACAGAAGGTGCTATACTAGCAGCCAAACCAAATGACAAGGACATTGATGTCAAGATTGTACCAAAAGGAACCACAGGTATAATTCAACCCCTGGATGTATTTGGATTTCGGATATGGAAGAATTTCATTCGAACTTTCTACGATAGTGTGCTGTTACATGGTCTAGAGTTCAATATTCACCTACTTAACATCTTGAAAGTTCAGTCTTTTACATACAGCCAATTGTCATCCCCACGCGTTCAAAGCATGTGGACATATAGCTGGTTTAAGGCTGGCTTTGTAGATGAACGACCGTCCAACTTTCCGAACCCTGTTGTTTTTTGTTTTAAAAGTCCTTCCCTGGATATTTGTGGCCAGTGTACAAATGCTGCCATAATCACGTGTGGCTGGTGTAAAACAAATCTATGTATTGACCACCTTGTTCATGACATTCACCTTTGTGTTACGTACATTGATTGAAACAAACAAGACATGATAAGCAAGTGATACTCGTTAATTGTGTAAAGTACTGTACTTATTATTAGGTATCGGTTGCATTTCATTTCTGTAATTGTATATAATAATACCTAGGTAATGAAAATGAAAATCCACAGCCTGCTTCCAGTCTCCGACCGGGTCAGGAATGGAATGAATGAAGCCCCCATCTAGCGGCGAGGATATGAACTGTGCCGGCTGCCGAGGCCTGACGCACTCCTCTGGGGCAATGATTAAATGAATGATAGATGAAATGAAATGATAGTGGAGAGTGTTTCTGGAATGAAATTTTGACAGGGAAAACCGGAGTACCCGGAGAAAAACCTGTCTGCCTCCGTTCTGTCCAGCACAGATCTCACATGGAGTGACCGGGATTTGAACCACGGACTCAGCGGTGAGAGGCCGGCGTGCTGTCGCCTAAGCCACGGAGGCTCGACCTAGGTAATATATCTCGGATAATGAACAAATTACGGCAGCAACACTGCTACTATGTCATCCATTGTGTTTATCATAGGTAACACGTCCTGCATATTATTTAAAAAGAAAGTACATCCACATTGAAGGCCACGCGCTTGTATCATTCCGTCTCGCCTGGAAACAGCGAGCGTGTGTCAGACCTGTTACAGCCTCACTGGCTTACTGCTCACCATTCTCGGTGCGGCATGCGTATCATTGTTATAACTTTAACGTTATAAATATGACATAGCATATTAATTTGAGCCGATGCGGTTTCCTGTCCCGTGTTGTACATTTCCTCAGCTATTTGTCTCCTGAATTTCATCCCGATCGGAGTGTAGTAGCGCGAAGACTTCCCTTGTGAGCTACAACGGTTGCCTCTCCATACTCTTCTTCTTCTACGCGATCAGGCCCAGTGGACCGCACGCTGCTACAAGTTTCCTTCTCCATCGTCTCCTATCCATAGCTGCCATCCGCCAACTGTCCACACATATCGCTGCCTGCTGCAGATCTTCATGGAGTCCATCACTCCACCGCTTCCTTGGTCTACCTGGTGGTCTTCTTCCTGTGGGGATGAAATCCAGTAGCTTCCGTGGCCATCGGTGGTCTTCAATCCGGGCTACATGTCCAGCCCACTGCAGTCTTCTGGTTTTGATGGTTTCAGCTATGTTGGCATCATGGTACAGGTCTTCTACTTCATGATTGTGTCTAATCCTCCATTCACCCGTGTGTACATCATTCACCGGTCCGAAGATCTTCACGAAGAACTTTTTTCTCAAAAACGAGCAGTTTATGAAAGTCCTGTTTTCGGATAGGCTACTCCATGTCTCACATCCATACAGTACAACGGGTTGGATCAGAGTTTTATACAGACAAATTTTGAACTGTCTGGAGAGACATATGGACGGAAGAAGCTTTGTTAAGTTGTAGAGAGTTCGTTTTCCTGCTTGGATCCTGGCGTTGATTTCTGCCTCACATGATGAGTTCTTCGTGAAAAGCGATCCTAGGTACTTAAATTCATGGACCCTCTTGTAGGACTGGTCCCCTACCCGGAGTGACTGTAGTTGCCCAAAAACGTGGCCTTGCCCGCGAGTCATATTGAGGTACTCCATCTTGGTTACATTCACGATTAGCCCAAATTTGTTGGCAGCTGCCTTCAGTGCTCTGGTCATTTCCTGAGAGCTGGAGAGTAAACTGATATCATCTGCATGGGCAAGGTATGCTAGATTCTTCCCTTTGACTTGGATTCCTTCAAAATTCTCTCGAAAGGTCTCACGTATGATCTTCTCCAAGGCAAAATTGAACAGTGTAGGAGATAAACTGTCTCCTTGCCTGAGACCCGTCAAAATTTCTAAATCCTCCGTCACTCGATTTCCCATTTTTATCCTTCCGCGTGTTTCACTCAGGCAGATCGCTACCAAGTTGATGAGTTTCTCGACCATTCCAAACTCTCTTAGGCAACTGAATAGGCTCTTTCGGTGTACACAATCATAAGCCTTCTTGAAATCTATGAATAACACCTCCATACACCTCGTAAATTTCCTTGTTAGTACAGAGACGCCATCTCCCCTGATCTCAGACTGGCCCATATGTCCTCCTCAAGATCTTCCTCTCCCACTCCTCTTCATTATCACCCATGTCTCATGATACCATTCGTAATTTCATCAAATAAGCAAGGCTGAAATAAGTATAATTCCCTTCCCAGAGTGTCTCATTGATTTCCTTGAGACATTCTTAATGATCGGTGATAAGGGATCCAAGGTACTGCACTTGAAAGTGGTGATCTTTTGTCAAAATTATTTTCTCCCTCAACAAAATCATTAACTCCATCGGCTCCTCTCGTTGTGATCATATACCGGTAATTGCTCTTAGCTGATACGGTTTACAGCAGATACATTATGTCAATTTATAAACCACTTTATTATGACACTTAACACTTTGATATTATCGTGTTGGAAGCCATTTCTCAGTGTTGCCTTAGTAACCGAATTTAATGTTTTTCAGTCGGTCAACACACGGTTGTTTCCAATTGTACTGGGTGGTTCCCTAATACTGAAAAAAATTTACATGAGATTAATAAATACACTTGGATTGTCAAGCGATCATCATCAGATCCTTTACACTTAGTCTGTTAAATCTAAGTCTACAAGATGGGTTATGATTAGAGCTATGGATTTTTGATTTTATGTTATCCTCGAAATCTTTCAGCAAACATCTATATGTTATCACAATTATATATTCACTCCAAATATGCATTCTTTTTCTATATTGAAATCGCGAAATATCGCGACATAAAATTAAGTTGAGAAATGTGTTAATTTCACCCCAAAAAATGAAGTACTGAACCCATGTACCATAGGCTTCAAAGGGAGTCGAATCCATGTATTTTGTGAAAGGAATGAAAGAATCATACAGTCTCTAAGGGAACGGAGAGAGATTTCAAGCCAGGATTCTAGCCTAACATTGTGCAAGCGTTGGGACCAGGTGTTCCTAAGATGAGCTCATGCCTCTTGACATTTATAAGGAGCCAGTCATGGATATTATTAGAACGAGTGGAAAGTTTGGACTGTAAGACGAAGGAGCTTGACTCGGAAATTGCTCTTACGTTGCAGGAAAATGGCAACCTCGCTGCTGAGTCAGAACAAGAATAATTAAATTTAACCCGTTTACGAGTATAAAAATAAGTAAACAGATACAGTACGGTGAATCATTTCGGATTAAAGATTTTTGTGTTAAGAAAAACCTTGTAATAATTGCACAGGAAAAAACTGCAAACGCAAGTATACGTCATTGGGAATTCACCGGGACCCAAGGAGTGGGAGAAATAAAAATGAACAGCACCACCCACACAGTTGAGGACGAAGAATTAATTAATATCTCGGAAATGCACGATCGATTTCCATGCACAGGAAGATTATTTTACGTTTGGAAGACGAGCTTTCTGGAGATATAATTTTTATAATTGTGCGACAATTAGTTCAAAAGTTGGTCACGAAAAGGACTAGGATTTTATCTTTTTTTGACGAAAGGTATAAAACTCCTGGCCTCACCAAGCCAATCATGCAGTCTACGAGAGCCCGTGAGGGGAACGTCACGCTGTATCAGTATATGCAGTCTACGATAGCCCAGGGAGGCGTTACGCTGTATCAGTTCATGCAGTATTCAAGAGCCCGTGAGGGGAACGTCACGCTGTATCAGTATATGCAGTATTCAGGAGCCCGTGAGGGTAACGTCACGCTGTATCAGTACATGCAGTCTACGATAGCCCAGGGAGGCGTTACGCTGTATCAGTTCATGCAGTATTCAAGAGCCCGTGAGGGGGACGTTACGCTGTATCAGACATCGAAGGCAGATTACCAGTACTCCTTGAGGGGAGAAACGCTGTATTACACCGCAGAATTAATATCCGACAGCCACGGGCGTCGAAGTATCAGTAACTTGCGTGCCTCCGGAAGGAGTTGCAAAGAAGAAGTATTAAAGTATCGTCGTGTTGAAAAATTAGGAAAATCCTAGTTACAGGATTTAGGTCCGACAGGGCAAAAGTTTACCGTAAAAGTTCCAAAAATACAGTCAAAGCAGGCTGCGAACTTAGGGTTCAGGCGATAGGTCTTTCAGTAAACGACCAAAAGTATCATAACGTACGGAAGTACCGGAACAGCGAGTTAAACAGTTTATCAATTTTAAAGAACCCGAACAGGGAAAAACAGAGTAAGGTTCGCAACGTATTCCAGAAAATTAGAAGTGCGAGAACCAAATAAACAAAGAAGAACGGAAACTATAGACATTGTCTCAAGAAAGCAGACGAACTATTCTAAAGCACTAAGACTCGAGAAGTATTAGTTGCTAAAAATCCATAGGTCACCGATAGGTTATCGAGGGGACCTCGATCAGAACAGACTTTCGCTAGGATCGATAAATCAGATCTAAAAGGGGAGCCGTTCAAGCTAGAGAAATAGCCGATCATCAGGAACGGGATTCGAAGAATTGTTATTCCAGGGAAGTAGTAGATGATTCGAGACTTTCGTATTCTGCAGGATAGGAAGCCGACATTGAATAAATTTCACCCTTGGAGACGGGAGATTAAGAGGTCACGTGTGATAGGCTAGAAAAAGACGGCCTAGTGATCAAAAGTTGTGAAGTGTAAATATATCAAGAGTGTGTGTTAAAAGTAATATATTTTTTAGTGTTTTATTGTGTGTTCAAAACGGATACACCAGTGTATTAAAAATGTTGTCAGTGTTAAATGTATTGAATATGTGTCAAGAAGTGTCTGTACATGAGATGAGTTTGTACAATATGGAGTAAGTCAAGAAGGTGGGCCAAAATGTCACATCGAACGAGAATAAAGGTCAGAAAACGACCTTAGACATGTGAGTAAAGATTTTCATTATGTTTTGGTGTCGGGGAAAATTTTTGTGTACAATTCCACCGGAGTTTGAGTAAAAGGGATGTTTTTAAATAAATAATAACTAAATAAGAACGCGATCTGAACGAAAATAAAGTTTTAAGAAATAACAAATAATTATGTGAAATAATAAATCCTGTAGAGGAAATGCATGGAATAAAATGTCAGTGAATTTGATGAATGTTATAAAAGCAAGCGTAATAATAATAATTATAACAAAGATATTTACATAAAGGTAAATTTGAATTATATGAAAGAAAATAGCTTTTGAGCTTTTGTAAGGAATGAAAACATGATGTGAATAACAAGGTAAAGAAATCTAAATAAAGATTAAATTGAATGATATAAAAATATAGAGCGTTGAAGCCTTAACAAATGTATAAGACATGATGTGAATGCATGTTCTAAAAAATGGAGCGATTTATTGTCAACGGAAAAGATTAATATAAGAATTGAGATATGTATCAATTGTTACTATGAAATTTATCAGTTCTTTGGAAGACATTAGGCCGTAAAGTAATGTGTAGCGTAATGGAACGCAATTAAATAAAAAGTCACGCTAGGAATGCGTAGAATTAAAATGTACTTGGTAAATTACTTATGAGGGGTAGTTGATTGTATTGAATTGAGATATGTTGTAAGTCCTCTAATTGTGACGTAGATCACGAGGCCATGTGTGTGTTATTATAGAAAAGGGGGCAAATGTATGGTATTATTGAGCGTATGTCATGTAGGCCACGGCCGACTTTAAATCGCGTCTTGTATAAGTCCTCCAATGTGGAAATGGTTCCCGAGGCATGTTAAGAGATTCGAACCTAGAATCCTCTTGTTGTTAAAGCCCCTTATTATTCGTCGTCGAATGTGTATTACTCTTCCCCAATCAACGAGGACCCTTCATAATTAATAAATGCCAAGATTACGAGAGTGGTTTATGAGCCAAAGAATATTGTTGAAAGTGAAAAGAGAAGTTAATATGCCAGGTCTCTCCATCGAACTGAAAATAATGTGAAGGTTTGTTTTAAAAGCATTGAAGAGAGCTCCAACAGTAGGCTAGGCAGGGAGCCGCTCTCCCTGTCATAAATCACGCTCGAGTATAATGGCCTGACCCTCATAAAGCGAGGGTGGGTAAAGATCGTCTTGTAAGAAGTGTTAAATACACCGTGAGTGTTTAAAGTTGTTAATGACCCGGGCGTTGAACCGAGGTCCTTGTAGATTGATATTATCGCTTGCCAGTTCAGATCGTAGTTTTCTTATGTGATAATGGTCTTATAAGACACATGAATTAAATAAAAATCCCTATTGTAATGTTGTATGGAAAATAAGGAATCCACGAGTTTTATGAAGATAACTAGATTTCGGGAGTAATCATAGTTTTTGACTTTGTCAAGTAATCTTTATAACTCTGGAGTACACAAGTAGTTTCCCGATCACCGTAGTGAATTTGCAAAACTTGAGAGAGATAGTAAATACTGAGAATATGTGAAATGCCCAAATATTGAAGTGAATAATTAACATGTAATTTTAAATGTAAATATATATTTGTTTTGATGATAAGAAAAGATAAAATAAATTCTTGAGGTGTACAAAAGTATGACACCATTATTATGCTAAAGTATCGAGCCAAAGGAGCTCGTAGTTACATGGAACTTTAAGATAAGTACTTTATGGAAGTGAAAATAATCGTGAGTTGTTGGTTTTAAAGAAAACCATGTGTTTTAATCTAATATTTGTTTTATTTTTATGCTATTCCTTGTTCACTTTGGACAAGTAGAATGATATTGGTCAGTAGTTTATTTGTTTTATTGTTTGTAGCGCCATAATTTTGATTAATTAAATGTGTTAAAATAGGAGTTGATTTTGTTGTTATTTTTGCAAGTGTATCCTCTATTTAATCCAAAATATGTAAGTCACAGTGTGGGAGAACTTACCGCAGCCCCGAAAAATCCCGAATTGAGCAATGCTGGCATACTGTGATTTGCATATTTCTTGCTAAAAGGGCACAGGGGGGTGGATAGAAGTACTGTGCTTGGATTAATAGTTAGAGGAACACTAAAGACGGTCGATTCATGTAAAAGTAAAGTAATGATAGAAGTAGCTACAACGTATAATGTTAACTGA
Source organism: Meconema thalassinum (assembly GCA_946902985.2). NCBI lineage: Eukaryota > Metazoa > Arthropoda > Insecta > Orthoptera > Tettigoniidae > Meconema > Meconema thalassinum. Next base: position 772,094,741 of record OX336388.2, on the reverse strand, counting down.
CCGCATGGGTCCCTAGAAACTCCTCGTGAACAAGCCCTGGATTAAACGACCACCTACCAGACATTTCATGGCGCCCAGTACGCAGGGCTGAGTTTTCCTAGGGAAAACCCGAGTTTTCTCGAAAAATCAAAATTTTCATAAAAAAATGGTTTTTCGAAATTTTGAATTTTAAATACTTCCATAAAGGTCTTTGAGTTTGAATAATGATATCAAAAGGGTACGGTGTAGTAAAAACCCGTACCAAAGTAAATTTTTAAAGAAATTGGGACACAAAGGTTCAGATTACTATCTCTCAAGCATGTATTAGCGATGTGGCATGGGTAGCCCACTATATTCTAATAAGATGGCATTGAGTGAGGAGATGCAACGGCTCTTGGAGGCCATAAACAGTAAGTTGGATAGCCAACAGAGTGAAAATAAAAAGGATTTAGGATCCATGAGTCAAAGTTTTGAATCACTAAAAACTAATAGTGATAACATGGGGACTAAATTAGAAGCTATCGAAGTTAAAAGTGATTACATGGGGACTAAATTAGAAGCTATCGAAGCCGACTGTATAAATATGAATAAGGAACTGAAGGCCGAGATAGAAAAGATGAAAACAGAAAATGGGAAAACCATTAAAGAACAGTTGGAAGTGATGAAAAATGAGACGTTAGAGTCTATGAAAGCCGACAGTAAAGAAAACAATGGAGTACTGAAGGCTGAAATAGAAGGGACAATGGATAACAAATTTCAAGGGTTTGACACTAAGTTTGGGGACAAGTTAACTGAGTTAAAAGGGGGAAATCACAAGTGAGATTAAAGAGGAAAATAAAGAATTTCATTCAGGATTGCAAGCCCAAATACAGGCCTTGAACGAAAGTATGGGAGAGTCCCAAACTAAATGTCAAGAAAATTTTGGAAATTTAAATAAAAGTTTGAGTTCCATGAAAACTAAATTAAGTAATATGGAAAAAAGGGTGATGAGTGTGAAAAGAAACTTGTAACCCAGATTCAAGGTGTGCAGAAAAAGTTAGAAGATCAGATAGAATCGAACCAGAGTATTTGTGAAAAATCCCGGAAAGAGATAAAAGAGAGTCTTGATAGGCTAGAAGACAGATTTACAGGGGTGGAAAACCATGTAGGAAAACTTGAGGAAAAAGTAGTGGGAGTTCAGACCGAAGTAAGTGATATGAGAATTCAGAATCAGGAAGATGCGAAGAGTAGGAAAGAGCAATTTGATCATTTTACCGGGCAGGTAGATGAGAACTTAAAGAAGTATGAGGGTGAAATAAATCGAAGATTAGGTATATACGAGGGGCATCTCCAGAGTGAAAGAAAACAACGAGAAGACGAAAATAAGGAAAGTACCCATTAGATAGTTGAAATAAGTCAGGGTGTTAATGATGTTCAGGAAACCATCGGAACATTAAAGGTCCAAGTAGGAAAAACTCATACTGAAGTAAATCAGGTCCAAGATGAAATGATGAAATTATTTAAGAGCCAAGGGAAAACTGAAGAAAGGCTTGACGGAATTAAAATAGATATGGTCAAAGGACAAAGAGAAATGGAGAAAAAGATAAAGGAAATACGAGAAGACCTAGATACCAGAGGTGACGTTAAACCAGAAATTATAACAGAACAGGTCATGGTCATCAAGAAAGAGGTAGAAGAACACTTAAATGAAATCAGGAATAGATTCAGGGACGACAAAAACCAACTCAAACGAGAACTGGAAACCAGTAAGAAAAATCAGGAAAGAATTCAAAATGAATTAGGGTCCCGGTTGGAGAGGACTGAACATAAGAACAGTCAAATGGAAATCCAACTCATGGCTAATGAAGAAAGTGCCCGAAGGGAAAGGAAGTTAGAATTTGAGAATCAGGAGGAGTTTCCAAAGACAGGATGGGTAGATTCCCGTGAACAAGGCACCGATACAGATAGGGACTTAGGAGGGGAGAGCCCTTATAAGAACCCAGGATATCCGATGGCGATGTCAACCCCATACATGAACCAGACAAATGGTCAGGTAATAAACATTATTAAGTCGAATGAGGACAGACCGGTACAGTTTACGGGTAATAACATGTCAATTACTCCAAAATACTGGCTAAAGGAAGTCGCAGAGTACTTAAACGAAATGAAGGTTCCTCAGGATCGGAGACTGAGAGCTATTGAGAAGCTGTTGGCAGGTGATTGTCTCACCTGGTTCAGAAGCTTTAGGTACACCTTTGATACGGTGGAAGGCTTTAGAGAAGCCTTTTTAAAACGATATTGGGCAGCAGACGTCCAGGAGAATTTGAGGCTAGATCTGTACTCTAGGAAGTACAGCACAAATGCACCAACTTAGTACTCGGAATTTTTTACCGCTCAGCTGTGTAAATTCCACGAACTTGACATTGCTCCAGCTGAGAACGACCTGTGTGCCGCCATTGCAAGACAACTTCCATATGAGATTCAGAGGCTGTTAATCTCATCCAAAGCCAGAAGTGCTGTGGAAGTGGAGAGTGTATTACGTCAATTAGACCTGACGACGTCACACGTAACTCCTAGGCATCAAAGACAGACTGAACAGGTACACATGGCCAGCAGTCAGGAAACCAGAGAAAAACCATCGACCAGGAATCAGTCCACTAGCACTGATACTCAAGGACTAGGTCGAGAGTATGGGCACCAAGAGCCTAGAGGAATACAGCCATACTACAGAGGAGGATATCGAGGAAGAAATCCTAGGAATACGGGTTATAGGCAACAAGAGAGCCGACCCTATAACAATAACCATCAGAGGCCAGAAAACAGAAAGAAATGGGAGAATTATCCCAGAAGGAACGTAAGGCCAGAGGATAGGGATGATGAATATCGGGCCGAAATAGAGGAAAGATATCAGGAAAGTCTTCGTTACATGAACGAACGACCAGATGAACCTGAAAGGCAAAAAGTCCGTTGGAGTGAGGCAATCAAGAACCGGAAATCACCCGACCGACTAGATGGAGCTCAAAGCTTGGAACTACAAGCTCAAATAAAGAATGAGGGGAAAGGAAGCCCTCAGGATAAAAAAAAACTCCAAATTTAAATCGTCAAAAGTGGAAACATACCAGGAGCTGGGAGGAGGTAGAAATTGTGAATTGGATAGCAAGACCAGATGAGCTAATTAATGAGGATGTGGAAGGAATCCCACCTATCAAAAGAGAATTACCCATAATTATGCTAAGGATAGAAGGATTACTGGTCAGGGCATTGATTGATACCGGATCAACAATAAGTTTAATTACGCAAACCCTTCTGAATGAATTGGAAACAAGAGGCCGCGTATTAAAAATCCCCACATCAAGTGTAAAGATTAAGGGAATTATCCCTGAAAAATCGTTAACATGCAAATTTCAGGTATGCATTGATCTAATCATGGGTAACACTGAAATTTCGCAATGCTTTTTGCTGGTAAATCAATTACCATATAATGTCATATTAGGTATTGATTTTATCCGTGAGAACAAGGTCATCATAGATCTAGCGCAAAATTGCATTAGAATCCAAAGAGAGGATGTGGATGAACAAAACATTAACCTACAGGAACAGGAGGCGGAAATAGGAGAACAGGTATGGCATGTGGAAGAAGTAACTGAAGAAGGTTATAAGGACATAGAAAAGATATTTGAAGTCCTCAACATAGAACTCGAAGATAATTTGGAAACTGAGTTCGAGACCAACCTGTCAGGAAAAGTAGAGGAGGCTAAAGTGAACCTTGAAAATAAGGAACAATTAAAGAAATTATTATTAAATTTTAGGGACGTATTTGATTCCAAGCCAGGGAAGATTGAAAATTTTAAATACGCGTTCCAAGTCAATGATTGGGCACCGTTCAGACAAAAACCATACCCGGTTGCGGAAAAACATTACCCACAAACTAAGAAAACACTGCAGGAGATGATGAATGCAGGGGTTATAGAAAAGATGGCGACACCATATGTTAGTCCATTAGTGATTGTGAGTAAACCGGATGGCTCAGTAAGGGTGTGTCTAGATGCCAGAAATTTAAATGCAAAAATCATACCAGAAAATGATTCGGCACCACCCATAAAAGAAATACTGAGGAAGTTCAAAGGCAAGAAGATTTTCACAAATATTGACATGACTTCTTCGTATCATCATCTCGAACTGGAAGAGAAAACCAGCTTGTTGACTGGATTTCAGTTCGACCAACAAACCTATTGTTTTAGGAGATGTCCGTTTGGATTGAAGACCGCGGGATCTGCCTTAATAAGAGCGCTTGATCGAAACCTGTCAGAGGAAGTGAAAGAGTGCACTATCCGTTATGTGGATGATATTTTGCTTACCTCGGAGAACATTGAGGAACATTTAGAAAAATTGAAGAAATTATTGGAAGACTTAAGAAGGGCAAATTTTAAAATCAATTTAAAGAAGTCAAATTTTTGTCAAAGACAAGTAACATTTCTAGGGCATGTGATTGATAAGGATGGTGTTAAACCAAATCCATGCAAATTGGAATCGATAAGGGATTTTCCAAGGCCTTTGAAGGTGAAGAACGTTCGCCAGTTTTTGGGATTGATTGGTTTCTTCTCAGGACATTGTCCATCATACACAAAAACTGTTGCACCACTACAGGACCTTCTGAAGAAGGGGACAAGTGGAAATGGACGGAGGAAACAGAAAAAGCATTCGTGGAGGCCAAGGAAATGCTCTTAAACTATGTGAAGCTAGGATATCCTGATTTTAATCAGAAATTTATAATTCAAACAGATGCATCCCAGATTGGAATAGGGGCAATGCTATATCAGGAAAACCCGGATAACCCTGATAAGAAAAATTATCTAGCTTTCACAAGTCGGAGACTGAAACCACACGAGAAAAATTATACGATCAGCGAAATCGAGCTGTTAGCGATATTGCACGCGCTGCAATATTGGCGAAAGATCGTATATGGGTTTCAGGTCATTTTAAGAACGGATCATTAAGCCTTAACCTTTTTGATGAAGACTGATCTATCCAGTCAAAGGTTGATGCGTTGGGCTTTATACATTCAGCAGTTTGATGTAAAGATAGAATACTGCCCAGGAAAAGAAAATATAGTTCCAGACTATTTGAGTAGACAGCCAGAGTCCACAGAAGAGGAAGTAATGGCTATTGATTTGGAAGACAGGGATCAGCGTACTCTAAATGAGTTAAGGAGCATTAGTCAACGGCAACGTGAGGATCCATGGATGAACATGCTCATATCTTTTCTTGAGGGAAGTTTGATAAGGGGAACACCAGCGTACACAGAAGCTAATAAGATAGCTCAAGATTACACATTTTACAATGGATTATTATACAAGTTTGTGGACTCTGACCATACACGATTAAGGATTGTTGTACCTGCAATTTTGCAGAGGAAAATAGTATGGTTAGCCCATAGATCGTTCGGACATATGGGAGTCGACAAAACAGTCTCGATGCTGAAAGAAGCATTTGTATGGCCGAGACTGAGAGAAACTGTAAGGGACACGCTAAAGACATGTGATCTATGTCAAAGGATCAAACCAAATGCATTTCTGATGAGACAAAAGCCTATACCATTGTTGCCCGAAAGGCCAGGTCAAATCATATCTATTGATAACTTCGGACCTTTGCCAAAGGCAAGAAGAGGAAATCGACACATAATGGTAGCTATGGATGTCTTCACTAAAATGGTTGTCCTTGCTCCCATACAGAAGACTAGTACCAAACAGGTGTTAAAACGACTTAAAGAAAAAGTGATACCGATTCTGGGAAAACCTGAGAATTTGTTGTCGGATCACGGTAGTTGTTTCACCAGTATAGAGTTCAGACAAGAATTAGAAAGACTTGGAATACGTCAGATTTTGTCAAGTATTCGCCATCCTGAGGTAAATCCTGTAGAAAGAGTGATGAGGGAGACGGCCAAGTATTGTAGAATATACTGTGCCGAAGAAAATTGGAAGTGGATAGATATCCTGGATATTATCGAATTTTGTATAAACAACACAATCCATGAATCTACGGGAGAGATACCAATAACGTTATATCGGAATGAGCAACCAGAGAGACCTTGGAGTCTGGTAATTCCTAGGCCAGCAGACGCTCAACCTGGAAGAGATGTACGTATAAGAAGAGCCTTTGAGCATTTATAAGCTCAAGCCGACAGGAGACAAAGAAGAAATAGGCACAAGTGGTATCATCGGCCACTATTAGCAGGGGAAATGGTGTTAGTAAAAGGACCCGCCATTTCGGATCCAGGGAACCGCGTGTACAAAAAGTTCCAGAAAATGTACCACGGACCGTATCAAATAATAAGGGATTTGAGAAATAATGCCCATAGAATTCGGCACTGTGAAACGAATCATGAAGTGACCATGAATTCAGCAAATTTAAAAGTGTGTTACCCTCCCGAAGACTTCGATGAAGCCAATGAACAAGCCCTGGTTATGGAACAATTTAGAGATGAAGAATCAACTTTTGATAGAAACGAGAATGAGATAGAAAAAGGAAACAGAGGTCAAACATTCGAGTGCGAATGCGAATTGGAGAAATTATATTGGGAAATAAAAGAAATAATTGATTTTATTGAAGAAGAAAATTTCAATTTAAGAAAGGAGAATGATGAAATAAAGGAACGGGTAGGGATAGACCACACCCGTAAAGAAGAATGAGGTTCTGGAAACTTGAAGTCCAGACAAATAAAAAGGGGAAAGAAAGGGTAGGGACAGAGCGTACCCAACCGACACAATTACCGGATATGACTTAAAAAGATGAAAGAAATCAAATTATCGTGGGATTTTTAAGGAAGAAAAATCAGAAGGTACGGATAACGTTATGATGGCTTCGACATTTATAAAGGAAATATAAGATTTTTTGGATAATTAAAATAAATTTCCTCAAAAGTTTTCGAAAATTTAAATACCTAAGGAGGGGAGAGATGAACCCATGTACCAAAGGCTTCAAAGGGAGTCGAATCCATGTATTTTGTGAAAGGAATGAAAGAATCATACAGTCTCTAAGGGAACGGAGAGAGATTTCAAGCCAGGATTCTAGCCTAACATTGTGCAAGCGTTGGGACCAGGTGTTCCTAAGATGAGCTCATGCCTCTTGACATTTATAAGGAGCCAGTCATGTATATTATTAGAACGAGTGGAAAGTTTGGACTGTAAGACGAAGAAGCTTGACTCGGAAATTGCTCTTACGTTGCAGGAAAATGGCAACCTCGCTGCAGAGTCAGAACAAGAATAATTAAATTTAACCCGTTTACGAGTATAAAAATAAGTAAACAGATACAGTACGGTGAATCATTTCGGATTAAAGATTTTTGTGTAAAGAAAAACCTTGTAATAATTGCACAGGAAAAAACTGCAAACGCAAGTATACGTCATTGGGAAATCACCGGGACCCAAGGAGTGGGAGAATTAAAAATGAACAGCACCACCCACACAGTTGAGGACGAAGAATTAATTAATATCTCGGAAATGCACGATCGATTTCCATGCACAGGAAGATTATTTTACGTTTGGAAGACGAGCTTTCTGGAGATATAATTTTTATAATTGTGCGACAATTAGTTCAAAAGTTGGTCACGAAAAGGACTAGGATTTTATCTTTTTTGACGAAAAGGTATAAAATTCCTGGCCTCACCAAGCCAATCATGCAGTCTACGAGAGCCCGTGAGGGGAACGTCACGCTGTATCAGTATATGCAGTCTACGATAGCCCAGGGAGGCGTTACGCTGTATCAGTTCATGCAGTATTCAAGAGCCCGTGAGGGGAACGTCACGCTGTATCAGTATATGCAGTATTCAGGAGCCCGTGAGGGTAACGTCACGCTGTATCAGTACATGCAGTCTACGATAGCCCAGGGAGGCGTTACGCTGTATCAGTTCATGCAGTATTCAAGAGCCCGTGAGGGGGACGTTACGCTGTATCAGACATCGAAGGCAGTTTACCAGTACTCCTTGAGGGGAGAAACGCTGTATTACACCGCAGAATTAATATCCGACAGCCACGGGCGTCGAAGTATCAGTAACTTGCGTGCCTCCGGAAGGAGTTGCAAAGAAGAAGTATTAAAGTATCGCCGTGTTGAAAAATTAGGAAAATCCTAGTTACATGATTTAGGTCCGACAGGGCAAAAGTTTACCGTAAAAGTTCCAAAAATACAGTCAAAGCAGGCTGCGAACTTAGGGTTCAGGCGATAGGTCTTTCAGTAAACGACCAAAAGTATCATAACGTACGGAAGTACCGGAACAGCGAGTTAAACAGTTTATCAATTTTAAAGAACCCGAACAGGGAAAAACAGAGTAAGGTTCGCAACGTATTCCAGAAAATTAGAAGTGCGAGAACCAAATAAACAAAGAAGAACGGAAACTATAGACATTGTCTCAAGAAAGCAGACGAACTATTCTAAAGCACTAAGACTCGAGAAGTATTAGTTGCTAAAAAATCCATAGGTCACCGATAGGTTATCGAGGGGACCTCGATCAGAACAGACTTTCGCTAGGATCGATAAATCAGATCTAAAAGGGGAGCCGTTCAAGCTAGAGAAATAGCCGATCATCAGGAACGGGATTCGAAGAATTGTTATTCCAGGGAAGTAGTAGATGATTCGAGACTTTCGTATTCTGCAGGATAGGAAGCCAACATTGAATAAATTTCACCCTTGGAGACGGGAGATTAAGAGGTCACGTGTGATAGGCTAGAAAAAGACGGCCTAGTGATCAAAAGTTGTGAAGTGTAAATATATCAAGAGTGTGTGTTAAAAGTAATATATTTTTTAGTGTTTTATTGTGTGTTCAAAACGGATACACCAGTGTATTAAAAATGTTGTCAGTGTTAAATGTATTGAATATGTGTCAAGAAGTGTCTGTACATGAGATGAGTTTGTACAATATGGAGTAAGTCAAGAAGGGGGGCCAAAATGTCACATCGAAAGAGAATAAAGGTCAGAAAACGACCTTAGACATGTGAGTAAAGATTTTCATTATGTTTTGGTGTCGGGGAAAATTTTTGTGTACAATTCCACCGGAGTTTTGAGTAAAAGGGATGTTTTTAAATAAATAATAACTAAATAAGAACGCGATCTGAACGAAAATAAAGTTTTAAGAAATAATAAATAATTATGTGAAATAATAAATCCTGTAGAGGAAATGCATGGAATAAAATGTCAGTGAATTTGATGAATGTTATAAAAGCAAGCGTAATAATAATAATTATAACAAAGATATTTACATAAAGGTAAATTTGAATTATATGAAAGAAATAGCTTTTGAGCTTTTGTAAGGAATGAAAACATGATGTGAATAACAAGGTAAAGAAATCTAAATAAAGATTAAATTGAATGATATAAAAATATAGAGCGTTGAAGCCTTAACAAATGTATAAGACATGATGTGAATACATGTTCTAAAAAATGGAGCGATTTATTGTCAACGGAAAAGATTAATATAAGAATTGAGATATGTATCAATTGTTACTATGAAATTTATCAGTTCTTTGGAAGACATTAGGCCGTAAAGTAATGTGTAGCGTAATGGAACGCAATTAAATAAAAAGTCACGCTAGGAATGCGTAGAATTAAAATGTACTTGGTAAATTACTTATGAGGGGTAGTTGATTGTATTGAATTGAGATATGTTGTAAGTCCTCTAATTGTGACGTAGATCACGAGGCCATGTGTGTGTTATTATAGAAAAGGGAGCAAATGTATGGTATTATTGAGCGTATGTCATGTAGGCCACGGCTGACTTTAAATCGCGTCTTGTATAAGTCCTGCAATGTGGAAATGGTTCCCGAGGCATGTTAAGAGATTCGAACCTAGAATCCTCTTGTTGTTAAAGCCCCTTATTATTCGTCGTCGAATGTGTATTACTCTTCCCCAATCAACGAGGACCCTTCATAATTAATAAATGCCAAGATTACGAGAGTGGTTTATGAGTCAAAGAATATTGTTGAAAGTGAAAAGAGAAGTTAATATGCCAGGTCTCTCCATCGAACTGAAAATAATGTGAAGGTTTGTTTTAAAAGCATTGAAGAGAGCTCCAACAGTAGGCTAGGCAGGGAGCCGCTCTCCCTGTCATAAATCACGCTCGAGTATAATGGCCTGACCCTCATAAAGCGAGGGTGGGTAAAGATCGTCTTGTAAGAAGTGTTAAATACACCGTGAGTGTTTAAAGTTGTTAATGACCCGGGCGTTGAACCGAGGTCCTTGTAGATTGATATTATCGCTTGCCAGTTCAGATCGTAGTTTTCTTATGTGATAATGGTCTTATAAGACACATGAATTAAATAAAAATCCCTATTGTAATGTTGTATGGAAAATAAGGAATCCACGAGTTTTATGAAGATAACTAGATTTCGGGAGTAATCATAGTTTTTGACTTTGTCAAGTAATCTTTATAACTCTGGAGTACACAAGTAGTTTCCCGATCACCGTAGTGAATTTGCAAAACTTGAGAGAGATAGTAAATACTGAGAATATGTGAAATGCCCAAATATTGAAGTGAATAATTAACATGTAATTTTAAATGTAAATATATATTTGTTTTGATGATAAGAAAAGATAAAATAAATTCTTGAGGTGTACAAAAGTATGACACCATTATTATGGGAAAGTATCGAGCCAAAGGAGCTCGTAGTTACATGGAACTTTAAGATAAGTACTTTATGGAAGTGAAAATAATCGTGAGTTGTTGGTTTTAAAGAAAACCATGTGTTTTAATCTAATATTTGTTTTATTTTTATGCTATTCCTTGTTCACTTTGGACAAGTAGAATGATATTGGTCAGTAGTTTATTTGTTTTATTGTTTGTAGCGCCATAATTTTGATTAATTAAATGTGTTAAAATAGGAGTTGATTTTGTTGTTATTTTTGCAAGTGTATCCTCTATTTAATCCAAAATATGTAAGTCACAGAGTGGGAGAACTTACCGCAGCCCCGAAAAATCCCGAATTGAGCAATGCTGGCATACTGTGATTTGCATATTTCTTGCTAAAAGGGCACAGTACTAACAAAAGGCTGGTTATAAGATGTTTTGTCTTGTTTTAAATAATTAATTGAAATAGTTCCATTATCTGTGGTTTGATAGAAAATAAGAAATCTTAAATATAAAACTCAGCAATTCTTCTAGGTTTGTGCCGTGTCTTGTGTGGGGTTTCGTCTAGGACACCAAGCTGGCTCATCGGCGGGCTCTTGGTATCTCCGCCCGGACCCCCACAGGAGTGACGAACTGCGTGCCACCTACCATTATATTAGGTGCAACTGCACCACTTGACTGCGAGAACTAAAAGCTCAAGCACCCTTAACCTCCCTATGAAGGCTTCCAAAAAGATGGTATATTGGCTTTCACGGCCGGTGAATTAAAACTCAGCAATTCTTCTAGGTTTGTGCCATGTCTTGTGTGGGGTTTTGCCTAGGACACCAAGCTGGCTCATCGGCGGGCTCTTGGTATCCCCGCCCGGACCCCCACAGGAGTGACGAACTGCGTGCCACCTCCCTTTATATTAGGTGCAACTGCACCACTTGACTGGTGTCCTAGGCGAAACCCCACTCAAGACACGGCACAATCCTAGAAGAATTGCTGAGTTTTAATTCACCGGCCGTGAAAGTCAATATACCATGTTCATAAATATAAATGTTTTATAAGATAGTGAAGGAGGCTTCCTGCCTACACAAATAGGAGTACAAATCTAAATTCTGAAAACAATGCTTGGCATATACTTACGAGTTAGTGAGAAAAGGAGTCATGAAGCGTATTTGTTGAAGTAAATGTTAGGTTAGGTCTTAAACACAGTAAATTGTTTGTGAAGAAGGGTGATAATAATAAATGTGTTATTCCCCCAAATGTTTCTATTAGTGTTCATTGTATAACTAAATCCATGCACCGTATAAATAGTTAGCACACTCAACCCTCACTTTTTTTATTTCACCGCCTTGAATATTTTATTTCACTGCTTTGGAGTGTTTTAAATTACCATAACTCAGGGTCCCTAGTGACGATATTTATAATATATAGTTGCTGTAGTAATTAAACTAGCACAAATAGTCAAGATATGTGATTTCTTTTGTTGAGATACTGATAGTGGTGACCTTCAAGTTTGCTTGCTCAGTGTGATTATGTGATTGTTATTAAATGGTGAGGTTATTGTGATTGTGTACTTAGCAGTTTGAGCGATGTGTAGTCCGTTTCTGCGCAGCTGCCACCTCCCACAGCTTGCACTGATCTGAAAGGTATTTCCTATCTCGTTACGTTATCTCTTAACAAACTCCGTGGCCTTTCCCCCGCACTCCGTACTGCCTGTGTTTGTCAAGCAATGTAACATATGTTTGTTGCTAAGTCTAGAACATCCTATTACGGTGTATTTTACTGTATTCTGGACTTCTTCAACTATTAAAGGTCAGTTTTCTTTCTCGCCATGCGCAAGCTAAACAGCCCTAGGAGCGCTGCCCGGTCTAATGAGAATGTTCCGGAACCTTTAATACTGCTGTTAATGCCGGCCTTGGTTTATTGAAGATATGGTACAAAGTATATCATGTTCCAGTAACACGTTTCCCTATGTTGCTCCCTTATCTAGCTTGGCTGCAACGTTATGTTGTTTCTCGCTTCCAACCAAGGGTTTTTTCTACTTAATGTAAAGAGGGGTAAACCGTAAGGAAGAGCTCTTGATATAAAGGAAGCAATCCAGATACACTTAGCTAACATAAACAACCCTAATAATTTAAACGAACACACATTCAGTTGAAAGTCACCATAAAAATTATAAACCACACACCTTAGATCAAGATGGCTTGAAACAAAATTTGCATTTATACAATTTTGCAGGGGCGTAAAACTCCTCGCAAACGTGGAGGGTGGGGAGGTCAATTTTATAATCTGTGGTTGCCTAACTAACACGGTTATTTCTTTTTCAGTTTAAGGATTTAAAGTTTGAATAAACACGACGATATAGGCCTAACGCTAAATAAAAAAGAAAGGTGATTTTTACTATTCATTATTTCTAATTAAAATACTATCAGAATATGAATACAAAACATAAAACATTTGTGAATGTCTAGCAGAAGACCCGAACACTGACTGCCGTCTGTCTATCTTTGTTCACAAACTGTTGCGCAAGACACGTGTCATCTAGCTTGTCATCCATTTCCGAGTAGGTGGCCAATAAACAGCAATGAAAATGAAAATCCACAGCCTGCTTCCAGTCTCCGACCGGGTCAGGAATGGAATGAATGAAGCCCCCATCTAGCGGCGAGGATATGGACTGTGCCGGCTGCCGAGGCCTGACGCACTCCTCTGGGGCAATGATTAAATGAATGACAGATGAAATGAAATGATAGTGGAGAGTGTTGCTGGAATGAAATTTTGACAGGGAAAACCGGAGTACCCGGAGAAAAACCTGTCTGCCTCCGTTTTGTCCAGCACAGATCTCACATGGAGTGACCGGGATTTGAACCACGGACCCAGTGGTGAGAGGCCGGCGTGCTGCCGCCTAAGCCACGGAGGCTTGACCCAATAAACAGCAATGATTCCGTCAAATTTGTCCTATCATAGAGCGGATCTATGCCCAAATCTCGGGTTCAAACTCAGCTGAAGGCGTCGGATTTTTTAAGAGTATTAAAAATCCCTCAGTATGCCTTCCTTCGGATGGGAAGTAAAGTCAGTGGGCCCATGTCATAGATTTATGGCATGGAAAAGAACCTTCCCTTGAGCTACCAGCTCAATGGGACTTTCTGTACCCTATAAATAAATAAATAAATAAACTACAATTGTGTGAAGCTAAATGTATAGGTTAGATTTGATTAACGCTCTTAAGCTCCAACGTTCGCCACAAGGTGCTGGTTGTGGTGGCACCTAGTAGCCAAGTTCACAGCTAGGTGTCGTTGACGGTAGCACTTGGTAGCGAAAGTAGGAACTACTTAAAATTGATCGTCTGCAGTCCGTACCTAAATCACAGATAACACACACTAATACAGCCATCACAATTAACACTGGTTATCAGACAGATTCTACACACACCCAAAGTACACGGGGCTACATGACCGCATTGTCGCAGCCCCTAAACTGAGGAACCAACCAGTCTTTAACCCTTCCCATCACCGAAAACCTTCTCTCTGCAGAACAACTTGAAGTAGCAAGGGACGAGCATTGACAAAGTACAAACTTCACAAATTTAAACGAAGTAATCAACAAAGTTTAGACAGAAATTGATGAAATGCTGGAACTCCACCGATTTGGGTAAACACCAGTGGCGGCTCGTAGATGAAAAATCAGGTGAAACTCTAATTTCAGCAGTGCTTGATTGCTTTTGTGAATATTGACATTTTTTTTCGTATTTTAATGCTAAAATATCCACTCGGTCGTCCTGAAAATGATTTTTGTGGTTTCTCATTTTCACCACCAGGCATATGCCGGGACGGTTCCTTTCAACAGGTCCACGGCCGATTTCCTTCCAAAACCCCTTCCCTGACCCGTCCTGCGAAGAAAATGCATGGCCATTGCCTGCATTAACAGAATTAATAGAATTCCTTAAAGTTCCCACGAGTTACCGTAAAGTTTAAAGTTCATAGGAACTCTCTTCTAGAGGTCATGACGAGAGTGAGACCTCAGGTATAGAACAACTCTAATATTACAAGCCTCAAAATCTGCCTATTTAAAGTCACATTCTCATTATATCTAAGTTCACATGCAGTGCTTGCAGAAAGTTTAGGGACAGGTCTAAATTTCGTTTGATGCACATTTTGTCCCTAAAGTAACTGCATTTAGGTAATTGTTTTACATGATGTTGTTAGATACTTATATGAGGGGGTTTTCATTTAAAATTTTGCTGCTCTATCTCTAAAACTTTTGGAGATGGAATGCTTTACCTTTTTGTAAACAGGGCTAAAAAAACTGCTTTTCCTACTAATAAAATGTTTTCGTTCTCAAAAACTGCTAATCCTACAACTATGAAATCTTTACTGCTGTTTTACTACAATATAGCAATCATAAACATAAAAATACAACCAGGGTAAAGAAATTACTACTCATTTGATCGCCTCTCAAACAAACTTTCTTCCTCGGTAATTTTGGCTGCAAAATTGGTCAATTTCGTTCCATGACAACTTCCGATTGGCAATATTTCGAGAAAGTACCCTCAGCCGATCCATCACAAACAAGACACGGAGAAAACAACTGCGTAGTCAGAATAGCTCGAAGTGTTTCCAATCGGAAGTAATCGCGCAACGAAATTGACCAATTTTGCCGCCAAAATTACTGGGGAAAAAGTTTGTTTGAGAGGCGACCAAATAAGTAGTATTTTTCCCATGTTGTTAGGTTTATGATTCCTATATAGTAGTAAAACAGCAGTAAAATTTTCATAGCTGTAGGACTAGCAGTTTTTGAGAAAGAAAACATTTAAGTAAGAAACACAGTTTTTTTAGCCTTGTTTACAAAAAACATTCCGTCTCCAAAAGTATTAGACCTGGAGCAGTGAAATTTCAAATGAAAACCCCTCATATAGATGTCTAATAACATCATGTAAAACAATGACTAAAATGCTGTTATTTTAGGGACAAATGTTCATCAAACAAAATTTAGACCTGTCCCTAAACTTTCTGCAATCACTGTAGTCTTGCATTTTCCCTCAAGGCGTCAGATAACGTGGTAGTGTTTCTTTTGAGTGTTCTAATCTGTAACTGGCACTTCAAGTGTTCCTCTCTGTCTTTGTGTTTGTTCAACCCGCGCGTAGGCCTAATGTTTTGGAAATCACTGAAACTTGTAGATTCCACACACCACATTTGTTACTAAAAAGTAAGCAAGGCTAACAGAACAGGTTGTTTTTAAGAATACAACTACCGCACAAGCATGTGAACTGTTCGAACCAAGATCCCTTGCAATGAAGGCTATACGATTTGTCGGTTTTCTTGATATAATTTTAGTGCACAGTTCTATTAATTAATTTGGCCGTCCACAATTTAATAACTCCCCTTTGTCTTTGTCTTTCCACCTACTGAAGAGAATTTCTAATAAAAGTAATACTGTGTCTTTCACTGGAAATATTATTACACTAAAAGCCATCAACTTTCATCAACAAGAGGGTAAGTAACGTTATAAATAAATACTATTTATTGGGAAAATAAATACAAGCTTCAGCATAAAAGAAAAGAAGCCTGGCGCAATGCCAACTTTCATCATTTGGACTTGACGTATTGCCTTGGAGACACAGCAACTTCTTCACTCGACTGTCTAACGGTGGGTAATGACGTCACACCCGATGTCAGGTTGCCATGGCAACGAGACGAAGTGGCCGACATAAACACGTTACTTCGTCTCCTGCAGATTCCCTCCAAGTTACGACAGCACAATCTAGCGACAAGTTGTTCAACTGACACAAACCGTCATAGTTACAGCCTCGCTTGCGTACCATCTAGCAACGGACTGTAGAAATAACAGTACACTACACGATACATAGTAGTAGGTAATCTGTGATACAATAGCGCAAGACAATATGGATGTATAGAACTAGCACCGATAGAGCGCACTGCTGTTGTACTGGGTAAGCGCAAGGCGCTCTTCATTTGTCTCCTGTGTTCTCATGCCGCTAATATCCACGAATTTAAGTTGTTTAAATGGCTATTTTCGTGACTATGCCGAGCTATTGCAGTGTTCCTCTTTGCAAAAATCAGGGAAATCCGATTTCGTGTCACCAATTTTCACAAAATAAAGAAATGAGGAAGAAATGGTTACATGCTATTAGAAGGAAACATTTCGGTGAAGAAAATATTAAAGTGTGTTCCCATCGTTTTCATCTCGATGACTTCACGAAAACTGTGTTGGGCAAGTGTGATTTACAAAGGGAAATAATTCCTACCTATAAACTGAATAGACATATCGATAACAACCACTGGATTTATGCGTTTGTATTTGAAGGTGAGAGAGCAAGATTAAAACCGGGTACTGTTCCATCGCTTTTTCCGTGGACCACGAACACAACAAAAATAAGGAAGAGGCCATACACAAGAAAATTGCCAGTTTACCACGATAAGCCTACAATATCGGAATCTGCATAAATTATCTCCATTGAAGTACGGTACGGGAAGAAATCGTCAATTTACAGGAAAAAGTGAATGTAACATTTGTGACTCTCATTTGCAAAGGCATCAATTCTCGGACAAATACTTCAAGAATAAATGTCACAACATTAACAGTCAAAAACGTATTATGGTTGGTTTCTTGAAATCAGAATTAATCGTCAACTTACATCTGCCCGACGGAGAATGTGGTACCGGTAGTGACTGACTTCTACATTCTTGAGTCATAGGCCTAAGTTAGCCAGATGAATGTAAACAGTTCATGGCCTTAAAACAGGGATTCTCAAACTTTTTAAATACTGTACCCCTATGTCGTTTCCAAGGGGTACGGAAACGATTTGTATTAAGAAATTGACAAATTACAAAAGAACCAAACGTTGCGATGCATTTTGAGGTAAACAATACCGGTATCAACTTTCTCTGATTATGTTTAGCTTAAAACAAGACCGTTTCATGTACGCTATCAACCAAAAAAATACACGAATCGAAGTCTATAAGCAAGGGGAGCCAGTGAATATTTAAATCTCTATTTATAAAAGGAAGATTATAGTTTTACGTGACCGTTAATCTAAAGATCATAAGGCACAGAGGACTTCCTCTTTGCGTGGAATCCGAACAGGACAAGGCATTTCACTTTGAAAATCTCACATGCATTGACCGGGAAATCTCTATTTATGATTTAAGTCTTATGGAGATATAGGCTATTTATCAATATAGGCCTAAAATACTCAAGCATGCTGACTCCTATTCATAATTTGAATAATAAAGCGTGTTAGAATTTTGTTATTACCGCTGTAGCCTACTAATTCTTCCCTCCTCCCACTAGTTTTAGCGCCTCTAGTCCGTAGCTCATTTTACAGCTGTTTAACGCGTAAACGCTGAAAATCGTTCATAATATATTAGAGGATATACCTATAGAATTAATTAATATAGTCTTGGAGTAAAATTAGAGAAGATATAATTTACTTTAGCTTAGAAAACACGGTCACAATCTATACATTCCTCGTAGCTGACTGGGGGAAACATAGGACGATCGCCTTGCGCTTACCCAGTACTACACGAGCGCTATCTGGCGCGAACTTTCTCAGGCTACATCCCTATTGCAACATTTGCATTTAAATAACAAAATATAATGTTTATCTTACGAGATGCCTAGTGAAGAGGCCCTTCACTCCCTTCACCTGAATAGCCGCTACTGGTAAACACGACACAAGCGTAGCACCAAATGTCAAACTTCTGACGTCACGTGCATCACTGCTTTTCGAACTCGGTCGGAGCAACACAACTGCATTCGCAGGGTGTGTTTAAAACGCGTTATTCGCCAGGGAAGAGTAGTGTTATTTTACATTGTTTGTTTCGTTGTTTTCCGGCAGGAGTATTGATTTCGTGTGTTGTGTATGGCAGTATCTTACCTCAGTTTTAACTGCATCTCTCTCCCCTTGTCTCTTGCTGATATCGATCAAAATGTTCTGCCTAATGTACTATTGCATAATGTATAGAATGGTTTCGAGTTATTTTACTTTTATTTTTAAGGGTACCGTACTTAACATTTTTGTCTTGTTCCTAAAACTTGAGGCACCCCCCTGTCCTCCGCGTGTCTTACGCTCCTGCAATTTTTTCAAATAAAGCACAACGAATCTAACACCTTCTACCCTGTAAACCAGAGGATCTTAACCGGTGGTCCGGTGCCTGGGGAGTGGTCCGCGGGAGAAAAGGGTCCATCAGCACGTAAAAAAAATAGTGGCCAATAAATAGGGATTTCGAAAACGATGTCCGTTGAACAAGAATCGTCTGAATGTATCCGCGGTGATGACTATCAGGTTTTGAATTGAAATATCTTTGTTGTTGTTGTTGTTTGAGTCTTCAGTCTTTTGACTGGTTTGATGCAGCTCTCCATGCCTCCCTGTCCTGAGCTAATCGTTTCATCTCTACATAGCTACAACACCCTACATCCGAGGCAATCTGTTCAACATATTCTAACCTTGGTCTACCCCTACAATTCTTGTCCTCAACTCTTCCTTCCATAACTACGTTTGCTATTCCTTGGTGTCTTAGTATGTGTCCTACCAACCTATCTCTTCTCTTCATTAGCAGTCGCCAGAAACATCTCTCCTCTCCCACTCGTCTTAATACCTCTTCGTTTGTAACCCTATCTACCCATCAGATCTTCATCATTCTCCTGTAACACCACATTTCAAATGCTTCAATTCTCCTCTTTTCTGCTGCACCAATAGTCCAAGTTTCACTTCCATAGAGCGCCACGCTCCAGACAAAGGCTTTCAAAAATGATTTCCTAATACCTAAATCTATATTCGATGTCAACAGATTCCTTTTTGGTAGAAATGCTTTCCTTGCCTGAGCCAACCTACTTTTTATATCCTCTTTGCTTCGTCCATCACTGGTTATTCTGCTTCCTAAGTAACAGAAGTCTCCTACTTCCTTCAGCTTTTCACCAGCCAATTTGATCTCCATAGAGGTTTCGATTTATTTCGGCTGCATTCCAGTATTTTTGTTTTACATTTATTAATTTTCATCATGAATTGTTTCCTCAAGACGGAGTCCATACCATTCAAAAACTCATTCAAATCCTCAGGCTTGTCGGCCAAGATGACGATGTCATCAGCAAATCTCAGAGTTGAAATTATTTCTCCTTGAATCTTCACACCCACTTTAATTTTTTCTCCAATTTCCTTCATTGCTTGTTCAATGTAAAGATTGAAAAGTAATGGTGATAAGTTGCAGCCTTGCCTTACACCTTTCTGAATACCAGCTTCTCTCTCATGTCCTTCAGCTCGAATGACTGCTGTCTGGTTTCTGTATAGATTGTATATCACCCTCCTATCCCTGTACTTTATTCCAATAGATTTCAAAATGTCAAACAATTTAGTCCAATCAACATTATCAAAAGCCTTTTCTAAGTCTACAAAAGCCATGAACGTCTCTTATTTTTCCTTATTCTACCTTCCAAAATCAGCCTAAGACTTAGTACAGCTTCCCTTGTTCCTACATTTCTCCTGAAACCAAACTGGTCTTCACCCAACTCCGCTTCTATCTGGCTTTCTATCCTCTTGTAAATTATTCTAGACAGGATCTTTGAAGCATGAGTAATCAAGCTGATCTTTAAAATAAGTGTTATTAGAATATGATACAAAATAATTTTCATAACTTATGTTTAATTGTGGCAAATAAGATGGATGGACAAGTAAGTAAAGTTACACGTATTTATGTTTCATCTTACTTCTCTTGCTGGGTGTACTTCAGTTGGCCGGTCCGCAATAAGGAATAGAGGAGCGCGCGCCCGGCCAACATACTTGAAACTTCTTATAGGGAAGGCGCTGAGGAAGGGTTACAACTGATAAAGTGCATTTGGGGGTTGGGTGGTACGCACATGATTCAATTTCAGGCTGAGTGGTCCACAGACTTCTTCAGGTTCAGAACCACTGCTGTAAACGGTATCGTTGATCAAGAGAGAGCCACGGGAATGATAAATAACTACAGCAAAGCATCAAGGTCGTCAGTGGTAGATCCAATTGAGGGACGCAGAAGGCATATGAGTATGCCCCCTGCTGAGCTTCCCCAGAAATTAAGCAATATTACACACATACCGTACCGGTAGACTATGTATTACCGTATGTAAACACTGGTATATATTATTATAAGGTCTCAGAATGTCTGCCTATGCTGCAAAAAATTGTCTGTCAATAAAGCATACTGGTGGGTATGCAAGGTGGTGGGGTAACAGGCCCGACGAGAGGGAGGGGCAAACGGGGCTGCAGCCCCGGGGCCCGGTCTTGCCGAGGGGCCTGTAAAAGTAGAAAACCCCAGAGTAAACACATTTACACAATTTTACGTATTTGTCAACAAATTTGATATTTTATTATATTCAACGTATCTGAATAAATTGAATATGATAAAAAAATACTATAGTGAGAACATGTAAATAACCATTATCTTCATATCTTTGCGGCGACCAGAGAAATAGTGAAGTTTCCACTGTTTATACGAAGGAAAGTTTCTAAATAATATTTCAACTAAAAGCCGCTAAGTTAAGCTACATTTATGAACCTTCGCAAAGTTCAGTAGCCTACATACGATAGTGAAAGGCGTTGAACTTGTCCTTGTGATGAGAGAGAGAAAAATTTTCGGTCCGATACAACAGAAACGACATTAGAATGAAGAAAATTAGTACGTTCCAAAAAATAGTAAATAAAAAATTCAACGTTTTTTAGTGGGACTTAAAAATAAAATTGCAAATTTGATATTTACACAATGTCACGGGGACGAAACAATATGGAAGGGGCCCGTAAGTCCTAGCCCTAGGGCCCGTACTCGCTCTCCACGGCCCTGGGGGTAGATTACGGTACTGGTAGTGTTTTAAGTTTTTTTCAACTGAAATGAATTCATACGTAAATTTAACACTAAATTTATGTTCTGAATTAATTAGATTTATCTTCGTAAAAATGTGCTGAAGTGAGTTATTTGTTTTATTGACAAGTTGCAGAATCTGCCAAACCTTGGAACAACGAGAGCAGGGGCGGATTTGAAGGAGGGGCGGAGCCCCCCCCCCCCCCCTGGACAAATTTTTACTAATATCTTTGAATGTTATTTAAACATTTCTTGGTTACTTGTATTAAAAGCCTGCAAACAAATCATGGAATTTCTTAGATATTCACTAAACATGGAACTCGAAGCTCTTGAAATATTAATATTTACAGACCTTTAAATGTGTAACTACCTTTTATAATGATATGTAGATCCCTTTGCATATTAATTTACAATTATGCCCTTGAAGAACATCTAAGAACGACTGGTCCAAGAAGCCTCTTTACCAGTAAAACAATTCAAAATTCAAAAATATTTTGAAGACTACAGTGGTTCGTGTAAACAAAGCCAAGGAGTTCAGCTGTATGTTTGATGAAACAGTGGATGTGTCCCATATTTCACAAATGTCACTCATTCTGAGATACGTTTGGAATGAAGCAGGCAACGTCAAGGTTAGAGAAGATTTTGTGGGATTTCTCAACATTATAAAAGCTGTTTTGGACCTTGAAAGAAATTCATCAGGCTCAGAGATAGAAGATGGGAATTATGATAACCATTCGAGCATTGAAACTGAACCGACGGTGACAGGTTTGATACTCGGTGAAGTAGTGATTAGAGAGTTAAGGGCTCATGGTTTGAACCATAATAACTGTGTTGGCATAGGAACCGATGGAGTTTCCGTGAATATTTCCGAAACGGTTGGAGCAGTACAAGAGATTCATAAAGTTGTTGTCAATGCAGTAAGATGTCCTTGCTACAACCACCAACTAAACGTGGTTATATGCAAAACAACGAAGGTCCTGTCTGTAAGAAATACATTCGGTATTTCGACAGAAATTATATAATTCTATAATGCTTCTTCAAAACGAAAATAATATGGTTCTGAACAAGTAGTTCCGTGAAGAACTCTACAGCCTATTTTCATATATCCTACTTATGATAATTGCAACTATCAACATACACAATTTCAGTTTGATTGCTGTAATAGATTCGTAGATATTGAGAACCGACTAAATATTTCGGATGGTCGCCATGTTGGATTTTATATATGTAGATCCTAGTGTTATGTACTGTTACATGCAGATTATTGTGTACTTGTAGTATTCAAACTTCAATCGCATAATTAGGACACATGAAGTAACAAGGTGATGTTAAAATTTCGCACAGCTGCCATCTTTAGGTTATGGAAACAATTGAAATAAATTAGATGCCAGTGGATTAACATTCGTATAAGGATTTACTGCACCAAGTTTCACTGCACTTGGATGGTTAAATTGCGAAAAACGTCCATGTGAATATTTATAATTCGCGTCGCCACCATGTTGGATTTTTGATCACCAGGTTATTTAAAGTCCTATAAGTGAACTTGAGTTCATAGCCCCTATGAACAATACAAAATTCAGTTTGATTGCTATAATAGATTCGTAGATATTGAGTGCCGTCTAAATTTTTCGGGTGGTCGCCATGTTGGATTGTTAAATGTATAGGCCATAGAGTCATGTACCATTAAAGGAAAATTATTGCGTAGGTTCATTATTCAAACTTTCACTTCGATCGCATGATTACATCACAAAAAATAAAAACTTAATTTTAAAATTCGCACAGCCGCCATCTTGAGGTTATGTAAACAATTGAACTAAATTAGATACCAGTGCGTTACTATGTGTATAAATATTTCCTGTACCAAATTTCAGTGTGTTTGGAACAATAAATCGCGAGAAAGGTCTATTTAAAATTTTCAAATTCACTTGGCAGCCATGTTTGTTTTGTACTTAACCGGTTTTTGAAAGTCTTATAGATGGACTTTCAGTAGTGCCCTTTATCTCCGTACAAAATTTCAGGGCGATACCGCTAATAGTTTCTGAGATATAGAATGCCGGTTAAATATTTCGCACACCCACCATCTTGTGGCTATGTAAACAAATGAACGAAGTTAGTTGTCGGTGAATTACAATGTATATAAACGTATACTGTACCAAGTTTCATTGCGTTTGGTTGGTTAAATCGCGAGAAAAGTCTATTTAAAAGTCGCAACTTCGCTTGGCCGCCATGTTGGTTTTGTAGTTACCAGGTTTTCAAAGGTCACATAAGTGAACTTATAGTAGTTCCCTTTATCTCCATACAAAAGGTCAGGGTAATATCGGTAATAGTTTCGGAGATATTGAATGCTGGTGAAATATTTCGCACAGCCGCCATGTTGGATTGGCGAGTCGTAACAAAATTTGAAGGCCACGGTCGGGGTCGCCCTGAATTATGCTATGAACTTACCGAGTTTCATTGAAGTCGCTCCAGCCGTTTAGATTTTATTAGGGGGGGACACACACACACACACGAATCACACACACACGCACACACACACGGACAAAAGGTGATCTCATAAGCCTATTTTTTCAAAATTGAAAATAGGCTAAAAATATTCTTCATGGCCATGTCTCTTTGTGAGACACGATGGGTGGAACGGCACGACGCTATTTTGAAATTGTCAGCCAACATTGAAAAAGTGAGTGTTGCACTCGAAATTGTCTCCAGTTGGTCAGACGTTCAAGGGGATGCGTCATCACCTAAGGCACCATGTTTGTTGTCCAGCATAACCGATTAGGAATTTATTGTATCTTTGTGCTGTCTTAATGAAGTTCTAGCCATAACTCATTACTTGAGCGTACTTTTTCAAACTGAAAACCTAGATGTCAAGTCAGCATCTGATGCAGCATTCAGCGTGATATCCACCTTTGCCAGGAAAAGGAATAATATAGAAGAAGACTTCAACACCGAGTATGAAAAGTGTAATATAATTGCACTGTGTTGGCTGTAGAGATAAGGCTTCCGAGAATCGTAGAGACAAAGAAACCGGCAAAATGCACCATTCACTACTACTGAAGAATATTTTAGGAGGAATATCTATATCCCTTGCTGGACTGGATGATCAACAATCTAAAGACAAGATTTTCTGATGAAGTCCTTGACATCTACAAGTTGAATATATTTCTACCTCAAAATGTTGTTAAAACTGTATTACTAATCTTGATATTCCAGACCAAAATGAAGTCCTGAAGACGGCGACTGAGAAATTTGTTTCAAATATAACAGTAAGTGTTGTATAATAATAATTACCCCTGGCACTACAGCCCATTAAGGGCCTAGGCCTACCAAGCGACTGCTGCTCAGCCATTTGTCCTGCATATATTGGGGTGTCATGTGGTCAGCTCATCGGGTCCCCTCTGCCGTTAATCTTGGTTTTCGTGACCGGGGCGCTGCCTGACGATCAGACAGCTACTCAATTGTCTTCACGAGGCTGAGTGCACCTCGTTCCAGCCCTCACGTCAGTTTTTAAAATCCCTGACGGAGCCGGGAATCGAACCCGGGGCCTCCGTGTACGAGGCAGGCGCGCTACCTCAACACAACGGGGCCGGCTAATGAGTCTTGTATACGAAACTAAAAGCTGAATATCTCCATTGGTCAACAAAATGGAATATGGAAATGGACAATGGGGGCATCATCCCATCAACTGTAGCTAGTGCGTTCGAGGCTTGCCACCCAGTTTTATTTCCATTGGTGAAGACGATGCTCAAAGTAATACTGACACATTCTGTAAGCATCGCATGTGCCGAATGGTCATTTTCGACTCTCCGTCTCCTGAAAACATACTTGAGATCGAAGTTTACAGAAACCAGACTCAACAGATTGGCTCTAATGTTCATCCATACAGACATTCCTATTGCTCACAATAAAATCCTTGATAGGTTTGGACAAGAGAGCAAAAAAGAATCCACAAGCTTATTGTAAAATGAACTTCAATAAGTGAGCAGTCTGTATTTATGCTAAATATAAATACTGTATAATGATTTTGATTAAATGGTGTATGTCAAGAAAATTTGTGTTTTTGTCTTCTAAATCCTCAGATTTCAAAACATAGAAGCTATAAACTTTTAAATAATTTGATTCATCTTGCTGTTATACATTAAAGCATAGCCTACTTAAGCTCCTGAGGAAAACATTAGCTTCACACAATTTCTTTCACACTTAAATACTGTATAATACCAAAATGTAAAGGTTACAATAGCCTAATATTGCGAACATTGTGTTTTAAAGAATACTACAAATGTTATAACCTCTCTAAAAATAGTTCTAAATCATTCGTATTAGAGCTATTGCAGTAAATAGTAGGACTTACAAAACTGAGATATTGTGGTGTTTGAAGCCATATTTTCAGTGTTGCCTTAGTAAACAAGAGTTTAGTGCTTTTCAGTCGGTCAACACGAATGTACCCAAAAGAGATGGGTTATGCCCTAATCCTGAAATAAATTACATGAGATTAATAAAACACTAGGATGACCAGTTTCGATCGTCAAGCGATCATCATCAGATCCAATACACTTAGGCTATAAAATCTATGTTTGAAATACAGGTGAAAATATTTACAATATGTACAATTATTTAGTTGCAGTATTGGTACTGCAACTGTCAGTGTATACTAAATGCAGTATATATGTTAGGTGAAATGCTAAATGGTGATGGCTATCCGGAGATTGTACTTTAGAGAGATTATATGGTTGTAAACTATGGTTAAACTATAAAATTTTAGGCTAACTACTTATCTGATTGTCTTCCGTACTACAGCTATTCGCAGTTTCCGTGCTCACTTGAACTCGCTGTGCGGTCGACTGCGGTGGTTATCTTAACGACTGGTTTTTCCCTGCCTTCCCCCCCTGTCCCTACGTGCTGTGGGGAGTGATCGCGATGTGTTTATGTGAGGTGTTGCCAACCTAGATAAGATGTATGTTATTGAATGAGGTGGATCTACAACTATTAAAGACCGTGGATTAGTCCTCGCCACGCGTGGAGCATAACCCATTCGAACTAAGCGTTGACGGTCTTATGAGGACGTCCCGGCACCTTTAATACTGCCTCTAATATGGGCCTTGGTTTATTGCAGAAGAAAAGTACATCGTACACCTGATCCAGATAACATTTACCTATTAAAAACCCCCTAATTTCCCCCCCTTTTTTATCTAGCTTGGCTGTGTCGCTAAATTGTGTTTTGTTTCCGACAGGGTGTGTTTTTTAGTAGCGTGAAGAGGGGTGAGCTCTCCATGAACGTGTGTTCATTTAGATTTTTGGGATTGTTTCGTTTGGCTAGGTGTATCTCGATTGCTTCCTTTATGTCAAGAGCTCTGCCTTTCGATTCGTGATGGATTATTTTAAGGTCCGACTCTATGTTGGTAAAGCTATGCCCTGCGTCACACATATGTTCGCACACGGCTGAATGTGTTCCGTATCTTATCGCATTTCTATGTTCATTATAACGTGTGTCTACTCGCCTTCCACTCTGCCCGATGTAATTAGCTTGACAATCGGTGTCTTGGCACGTCATAGAATATACCCCTGACCTTGAATACGGGTCACGTTTATTTAGATTACTATTTAGGAGGTGCCTAGCGGTTGTGTTTTTCGTCGTGAAAGCTATCTTTATGCCTTGCTTTTTGAATAGGTTAGTGATTTTATATGTATTCGCATTCACATAGTTGAAACGCGCAAATTTTTTCTCATTACTGTCCGGTTTGGGAATCGTTTTATCTTTATTTTTATGTTTGGCTATAATTTGATTTATTTTGCTTGGCGAGAAGTTGTTTTCCTTTGCTATTTGCATAATAGTTCTTATTTCCTTATTATAGTTGTCTTTTGACATGGGTATGTTTAAAGCCCTGTGCACCATTGAATTGAAACCCGCTAGTTTGTGCGTACTGGGGTGATTAGACTGATTGTCGATTGCATGCGAGGTTTGTGTTGCTTTC
The DNA here is from genome assembly GCA_946902985.2 of Meconema thalassinum. Taxonomy (NCBI): domain Eukaryota; kingdom Metazoa; phylum Arthropoda; class Insecta; order Orthoptera; family Tettigoniidae; genus Meconema; species Meconema thalassinum. The sequence goes on along the minus strand of OX336388.2, from coordinate 772,067,364 downwards.
CGGAATATGGAATATGAAAGGTCGTTGTCTTTACGTTCAATAGTTATATCGAGATAATTTATTTTCCGGTCTATTTCGGATTCCTTAGTGAATTTGATAGAGTGGTGAAGGCTATTAATGGATTGGAGAATTGTTTCTTCGCTTGTTAGTTCAGTATCGTAGATGCAAATTACATCATCTACGTATCTTTTCCATATTACTATTCCCTTTGTTGAAGTCTTTTCTAAGAACGCATTTTCTAGTGCATTGATGAAGATGTCAGCGATTAACCCACTTAGTGGCGATCCCATTGCTAGGCCTTCTCTCTGTGTGTATATTTTATTGTCGAATTGAAACACGTTTTGGGTGAGAACGACCCTCAGTAATCTCACAATCTCTTCAATTTATTTTACCGAATTGTTGGATTTTAAGTTGTTTTCGATAGTGTTGATTGCTTCAATAATCGGAATATTGGTGTACATGTTAGTTACGTCGAAGGATACTAGCCTGAAGCTAGGTTTAATTTGTAGGGTGTTCAATGCTGTTACTAGTTCTGTTGTGTTCTTTACAGAGTTGTTTTTGTCGTTGGAAAGACGGCATTTTAAGATTTTTAGTAACTCTTTGCTGATTTTGTAATTAGGGGCATTCCTACAATTGACTATTGGTCTCATTGGGCATTCCTTTTTGTGTATTTTTGGTTGTCCCCTCAATGACGGTATTTTCGGGTTCATGTTTATTAGTTTTGATTTTTCAGCTTTGGTCAGTATGTATTCAAGCTAATTACATCGGGCAGAGTGGAAGGCGAGTAGACACACGTTATAATGAACATAGAAATGCGATAAGATACGGAACACATTCAGCCGTGTGCGAACATATGTGTGACGCAGGGCATAGCTTTACCAACATAGAGTCGGACCTTAAAATAATCCATCACGAATCGAAAGGCAGAGCTCTTGACATAAAGGAAGCAATCGAGATACACCTAGCCAAACGAAACAATCCCAAAAATCTAAATGAACACACGTTCATGGAGAGCTCACCCCTCTTCACGCTACTAAAAAACACACCCTGTCGGAAACAAAACACAATTTAGCGACACAGCCAAGCTAGATAAAAAAGGGGGGAAATTAGGGGGGTTTTAATAGGTAAATGTTATCTGGATCAGGTGTACGATGTACTTTTCTTCTGCAATAAACCAAGGCCCATATTAGAGGCAGTATTAAAGGTGCCGGGACGTCCTCATAAGACCGTCAACGCTTAGTTCGAATGGGTTATGCTCCACGCGTGGCGAGGACTAATCCACGGTCTTTAATAGTTGTAGATCCACCTCATTCAATAACATACATCTTATCTAGGTTGGCAACACCTCACATAAACACATCGCGATCACTCCCCACAGCACGTAGGGACAGGGGGGGAAGGCAGGGAAAAACCAGTCGTTAAGATAACCACCGCAGTCGACCGCACAGCGAGTTCAAGTGAGCACGGAAACTGCGAATAGCTGTAGTACGGAAGACAATCAGATAAGTAGTTAGCCTAAAATTTTATAGTTTAACCATAGTTTACAACCATATAATCTCTCTAAAGTACAATCTCCGGATAGCCATCACCATTTAGCATTTCACCTAACATATATACTGCATTTAGTATACACTGACAGTTGCAGTACCAATACTGCAACTAAATAATTGTACATATTGTAAATATTTTCACCTGTATTTCAAACATAGATTTTATAGCCTAAGTGTATTGGATCTGATGATGATCGCTTGACGATCGAAACTGATCATCCTAGTGTTTTATTAATCTCATGTAATTTATTTCAGGATTAGGGCATAACCCATCTCTTTTGGGTACATTCGTGTTGACCGACTGAAAAGCACTAAACTCTTGAAAACTGAGATAATTTAGAATACACTAAATATTTCACATAAAATGGCTAATATCACGCAAATATTTCCGAATTCACAAAACAGTTTCATACAATTCTTAATTGTTTCTCTATTTTAAATTGTTAACATTTATTTTTACCCAAAAATATCACAAAAAGACTCACTAATTTGGACCTAAATTTTGCAAAATTTTCTGGGGGAGCTTCCTCGCACCACCTATTGGCTTGGGAGTATTCGAGACCTCCGGTGTGTCCACCCCTCCCATAATCTTGCCTTAAATCCGCCACTGAACGAGAGATGGTTCAGGCAGCCATTTTGTCCTGCTATAGCCTGTGGAGGTGCATGGCTAATTTTCTTTATTCACAAAGGACGGAGGTTTTGATGAAGGTTTGCCGAACTGTACGACTAGTATAGCAGTAACAAAAAAATGCAATTTGGAGAATAGGCCTATGTACTCTTCACTTTTTGATACATTATGGTGTTTGAAGACATTTTTCAGTGTTGCACTAGTAAACAAAAGCTTGATGCTTTTCAGTCGGTCAACACGATTGTACTCAAATGAGATGCCCTAATCCTGAAAAAAATTACATGAGATTAATTTCTTCTTCTTCTTCCTAGCGTTGTCCCGCTGGTGCAGGGTCCGCTTTTTTGGTCATTGACCTCCAATTTGTCCGGTTTCGTGCGTCAGCTGGATTTAGGCCAGTAACCTTCAAGTCACCATTTATAGTGTCTTTCGAACACTGCTTCGGTCGTCCTCTGGGGCGCAGGCCTTCAACCTCAAAATGAAGGACAGTGTTAGTAACAGTATCAGGCGCTGCACGCAGGGCATGGCCATACCATCGGAGCCGTCTCTCCCTCATCTTTTCCACAATTGGGGCGACGCCCATTTGCTCCCAAATTGTGTCGTTTCTGACATGGTCAATAACGGAGATGCTCATTGTCAAACGGAGCATTCTCATTTCCATGGCGTGCAGGCGACGTTCTGAAATTTTGTCGGATGGTCGACATTCAACTCCATACAGCGCAACTGGCCGTACCACTGTCCGATATATCTTCGATTTGAGACGAAATGGCATTTTCTTGTCGCAAAGCACACCCGTGACCGCCTTCCACCGCAACCAGGTTACGTTTACCCTGGCTCTTACTTCATCATTGAAGTTGCCATCACTCTGAAGACGAGATCCAAGGTACCTGAAGCATTCTGTCTTGACTAGATTTTGTCCAGCGACTTGAATGGTACCGTCGCTTGGGATTAACTCCAGATACTCCGTCTTTTTCTCATTCAGACATAGGCCATACTGGGCGAGGCAGTTATTCCAGTCTTCAACTCGACATTGGAGTTTTTCTCGGGTGTCACCTGCAACCATTATATCATCATGAAATTCTTTTCAGTGGTAGCTATGTATAGATGAAACGATTAGCTCAGGACAGGTAGGCATGGAGAGCTGCATCAAACCAGTCAAAAGACTGAAGACTCAAACAACAAACAACATCTCATTTGGGTACAATCGTGTTGACCGACTGAAAAGCAACACACTTTTGTTCACTTTTTGATGATCAATAACGGTGTGAATTTTAGCGTGCTCCTTTGAATTACTTCAGGAAAGAAACCTCCACACCAAATAGTGTGGTGCAGTGAAACCGGCGTTGGATTACAGTTGAATTCTAGTTGTAGTTGCAGTTTAAATTTTCCAGGGCACTCTCTGAAGTAAATCCAGTATCCGCCACTGTTAGACATATTTTAAATTCTTGTCAATGTAACTACTAATTGCTCTATCAAGAAAACTCCTGCACTGACAGAGCATCCTATGGCAAGAATATAAAATGCGGTCTGAAAATGTTCCACACGGAGTTTAACTAGCTGCTTCTCCCCTTGTGTCCCACCGATATCGACCAAAGTCCCAGTCATTGTCTTGCTGAACATTACATCACTCTTCCATTTGTTGCTTAAACCAGACTCATAAATTCTTTGTATCACCTTGTCAAACTGTTTAAGAAATGGTGAATTCCTTGGTACTTCGTACGATGTATACGAGGATACCAATTCCTCTTTCATGAGATGCAGCAGTGGACGACCGTTGTCGGTATTGACACTAGAAAGTACGTAATAATGAGCAGAGTCTCTTGGTTTCATCTCAGCCATGGTTTTCATTACGGCCATTGAGTAGAATCTAAATGACTCATTAGCTTCCTTCTTTGAAATGTACTTCTCAGAGAGCCTCTGGATGACAGAACTCCTGTCTTGCGATTCAATGACAAGCTTCACATTATCGTTAGCATAGATTCCCAAGCCTGATTTATCAAGATCTTGGAGCGTGTCGATGTCTGGAAAGTACTGAGGAATCGCCAGATAGCTGGTGAGAGAACCTTGGAAAGCGTTGTTCATTATTAGAGAAAATATCATCCAGTGAAGGAAGAAGATGCGTTGTGACATGATCCTTGGTTTGGGGGACACTGAACCTGATAAATATGATTGAACCACAACAAACGGAGACGTTACGAGCATTCCCATGAACATATTTCTGTTTTCATGTCTTGATTGCTCGCACCATTTTAGCAATAACCAGCACACAGAAGCAAGAGGAAAGAAACATAGAAAAGTAATCCATGTATGCTCACTGAACGGTAAAAATATATTCTTGTATAGAGGAACCAACTCGGCTTTAGGCACTACAATACACAGGTCGTTGTCCTCGTTAGGGTACGTGTACTTCAAGTAAGACAAGTAATGGAGTTTCATATACCTGGCATTCGCTGCTATATCAGCTCTGTTATAAGCAACATCACCACTCAGGCCAGTAAGGGTACCATTCTCTAACAAGACACCATGATTCTGATTGTCTTCAGGCGAGAAGAACTTCACAGTGCCATTCAGATATTGAGCTATTGCTCGGATTATGTTAACGTCATAACCATTATACTGTGTTTTGCCACTTGAGTTACTAATATCCACCCTTACCCTCTCTTCAATTATAGAAACATACAACTCCTGCCCATGCATGTCATTTAGTTCTCCACTGAATGGTTGCCAAGTGCTGTTTATTCTCCAGTCTCTGAAAATGTCTGTCACTAAAGTGGTTGAATTCTTCAAGAGCATTGGTTTGTGAGTGAATATACGCAAGTAGTCTCTGAAGTCTCCGTTCAATTGTTGGCAACCTTTGCACTGTCTATTGGTATAACATACTTCTGGACACATTACTAGGACATTAAGTAGTTTGTATTCCCAAAATGCATCGAACAAACTCTGTAAGTTCCCTACACAAGTGTTCATAATTATAAAGAATTTTATTTGTGCATTCCATGGACACGTAACATCGCTCAGTTGTACCAACATATTTGTAAACATATCTTTTTTGTAAGCCTCGGTAAATAATAGGATGCAATCGAACCCTTTTACGCCGTAGCAATGTGTTCCCAAGTGTGATGTTATAACTGTAAGAGCTCTTCCAATCTGTCGATGCACATGTCTCAATATTATTTCTGCCTCTGAAGACACCTGAGATGTTCCAGTTGCAAAGATGATGGTCAAACGGAAGGCATTCTGATTCAAATGATAATCGAACAAATGCTTTACATTTTCCACCATTAGCATGGCAGTCTTCTGTGTCTGCACACTCTGTTGAACAGTGGTACAAGAAGCCAGAACATCAAGACTTATTGCAACCGTAAATATTACCGTCTTGAAGTAGGAAACCATTCTCTTCCCCATTTCTATGGAATAGAACTGCCGGAACTTTGCGTTACCATTTCAGAAAATATTTCAACTACACACAATAAATGACAGATGGAAACACGTATTTATGGACATGCTCTGTGTAAGAAGCCACCCAATGTGAGAAACTTAGATACAATAGCAATTGAGTTGTTCTGCTCTTGAATGGGCCATTAACGTGTCACACGAGTTAAAAATGTCAGTCGAACACAATTGAACTTTTACAAGTAGAATATTCTGTAGCGGCATTCCCACTTTTGCCATTAAAATTCAATGAGAAATATTGTTATAAACTGATGAAAACATCCTAGCTTCCATAGCTGTGAGGAAATTGCGATGTAGCTCTCTGACATTATAATGATTAATCAATACATTTTATGTAACAGAGATCGACGAGGCACACGCACTGAAAGGCCCGAGAGACGCATTCAATCAGATAAAGATTTATAAAGTGGAAGGCAGGCTATTAGTAGAATGAATGCCAACGAGTGATACATTTATTAAATGAGGATTTGAAAGATGCAGAGTGAATAGAAAACCTATGTACTGTACCTTTAAGGCGTCTTGAGCACAAATAAACCTTCAAAATTTCCGTTTTAACTTTTACAGATTCATCCGATTGGACACATCTTCTGTTTCAAGCTACGCGAACTATGGAAAATAAAATGGCTTCAAACTTCCTCCAGTCAACTGAAGGAAATAATAGTTAAATCCTCAAACCAATATTCAATCCAAAAATTTCAGAGACAGGACCAAAAGATATCCCGACTAAGGATAGGACATGTCAGATCACACACAACCACCTACTAGAGAAGAAACCTCCCCCCCCCCACACCTCCCCAACATGCACCAACACTATGACAAGCATATCCTGACTGAATGCCGGATGTACCATCAATGGCGACAGCTCCATGGAATACCCAGAGAATTGGAAGTGACATTATCTTCTCCAACACTAGGTCCTCAAGTCATCAAATTCCTTATAGACAGTGGATTGTACCTCCAGATCTAATTTAATGTAATTTAATGTAAATAACTATCTGTAGTTGCGATAAAACCTCGGAGTTAAAGCGACCTTAAACACGCAAAATAAATAAATAAATACATAAATAAATAATCATCTGTTTCTAGGGAATTGTCATGGCAATTGTTCCAGTGTGAGAGCTAGAACAATTGGCAATCAACAAATAGAGCAGGTCTCAAGATTCACTTATCTTGATTATGATTTACTAGCATTACCCGTCGCGGCTTCGCCCGCGAATATTCTAGTTTTAAAGAGTACACTTAGCAAAATCTCAATCATGAATGCTATGACTGATTTATCCTTGATATGAATAACAGACTTTATCAATTCAGCTACTGGTGCAGTGGTTAGGGGTTTGTCATTCCTTCATTGGTATATCAGAGCGAAGTTAGTTTTCTGGGAATATGACAGACACTTTCAATTTAAGGGCCTTGAAATGTGGTTTTTGGAAACCCTTTATTGTCGGGTGAAAAAGACCTTTCGTACCACACTCACGCGTGAAAATTGCGTGAAAAAAGTCTCGAGTGCCCCTTGACCCCCTTAAGCGCATTATACTGTATGTATTGATGAATTTTACAGCTTAATTTGGTTCAGTGATAACCTTATAACCGTCTGGAAACTTTCACAGTAATGTAATAATTGGACTTGCATTGCGTCTTACAGAAGTAGATGGACCTGTGAGATTCTGTTACCATGTTTACCGTGTTGCATTCTTTCATGTTGCTTGCCACGGTGGGTGAGTGGTTATAGTGTCGGACTACCAACTCCAAGATTGCAGGTTCGCCCCTGGCCATGGTAAGTGATTTTTGAAGGCGACAAAAATCACGACACTCATGTCATACGTTGTTGGCATGTTAAAGAACCCATTTGAATTCAGTAGACCGTGTTCAATGGCAAAATTAATCTCGGGATTTTCCGCCAACACAAAGTTCCTCCATTCTCTACTAGAAAGCGCTGTAGTGTCAAGGAGTTTAGATATCTAACCTCCTTGACTTTCATAGCGTTCAAAGGAACGACGAAATTCGACATGCAGGCTACCCTCTGGGTGTCAATTAACAAAGCTTGCACCCGGCACCCGAGGCCATACGATATTATTATTATTATTATTATTATTATATTATTTCATTGTAAATATACATGTTTTGAGGTATTTATTTAATTGTGAGGCATTTAAAGAGTAAGTGAGTGCGTTTCGCTTACGCATTGGGTTATGCTGAACCTGTAGGTACCCCATATGTGTAGGTTGGTGTTAATGGGTCCGTATTTTCGGTATAATACTGGAATGGGACCTTAGCAGAATATTATAGGGAGGAATCATTAATTTAATGATGATAACAAAGTGAAGAACGTCTAGTAAGTTCTGAATTAGGCCTAGTAGTTGTTGACGGTGGTGCTTGGCGGCAAAAGTAGGAACTATTTGAAAAATTCTAAGTTGCGGTCTGTACTTAAATTAAAAAACATATACACGCACTAATACAGCCATCACAATTAACACCGGTTATCAGACAGATTCTACACACACCCAAAGTATACGGGGCTACATGACCGCGTTGTCGCAGCCCCTAAACTTAGGAACCAACCAACCAATAAAGTGAAGAAGGAGCTTCATCAATTCTACGCCCACTGAAGGGTAAAGTACGAGAGAAAACCCAACTTAAATTCTATAAGACTGTGCCATGATTGATGTATTGCAGTGAATGGGTGAATAGAGCAAGTTATAGGAATAAATAGGCTACAATGACATTCTGAGATCAATGAAATGATAGAAAACGCAGCGAAGAAGTAAGGTAACAATTATAAAGTTTGATTGAATAATAGAATTTCCCGAAACAGAGAAAATTTGAAAAACCACAGTATAAAGATGGATGATGACAAAATACCGAAGCTTGCCCTTGAATACAATCCTATTGGAATAAGAAATATTGGTCGACCCATGAAGACATGGCAAGAAAACTGAGGTTTAAAACCTGGCTAATCCTAAATGTGGTTCCAGTAGTTTTCCAGATATTTTGGTTTCAGTAAGAGAGTGTTTTAAGTGAATTTATGAGAAAACACCTTATCAAGTTGTATTTTTGAAAGTTGAATTTTCATCGCACGAACATATATTTCAACCTAATTGAGTGATTCATTTAAGATTTGGTACAGTTCTTTAGATGATTTAATTTATTTTCAGTTGGTCAAGGCGATTGTACTCAAATCGTAATGAGTGTTGTTCCCTAAACCTGAAATAAATTACATGAGATTAATTATTACATTTGGATAAATGGTTTCGATCTTCAAGCGATCATCATCAGACTCTTTACACTCACAACCAGGCTATTAATGTCTACGGATATGTGGGTTAAGATATATACACTATTTCAGTTACAATAAACTTATGTAACTAAAATAGTGTACAGTGTGTAAGTTGTATCTAAACCCACAGACTCACATAATTATATATTGTCTTAACCGATTGTCTCCACAGAAGCTGGAAGCACTCACAAGGAGTTATAACATCGACAACCATTGGCCGGTGGTACTAGAAGATTTTTCAAAGGTTCCTCACTGTTGTGATGGTTCCTTAGGTGAAAAGAAACTTTTCTTAAAACTTAACAAACTTCTTTGCAGTTTTCTGGAATATGGCATTTCTGCACACAATAACGTACCTTTATCGGGTTCTATTCAGCCTACATAATTCGAAATTTGTACTGAAAAATGTTTAAAAACACTGTATTGCATAATCCTGTTGGAGTAGTTTTTATATTTTATATATGTTATTAATCCCCATGCGTGTCAATAAATTTTAGAGATTTTTTTTTACAAAAAAAAGTTAAAATTGATGTATAAATATAACTAAGAGCTTAATTAAAATTCTTTTCCACTAATTTAGGAACGCACCAGCAAATATTTATCATAATCAAGCTTTTCTTCTATGGGAAAAGGTACATTAAGAATCTTTATTTTAATTAATATCCTGAGTACCGTAATGGTCATATACAATGTCTGAGTAGAAATCAACTAACAGTAGTTACTCCATGCTATCAACATTGGTGCAAATATTCATTATTGTATCTTTAAAACTATACAAGTTGTCTCACTGTCTTTGAACAGACTGAGAAGGCCTGACTAAATTCGAATCGACAATGGCAGAAATAAAAGAATCTATTCTTGTAAGGAAGTGGCGATCACATTGTCAAGTGGCTTATTGTCATTAGTGGTTGTTTGGGGGAGGCGGGTGAAAGAGTTCTGTCTGGAAAATGTTACTCTACACCTTTTCTCAGAATTATTATTATTTATTTACCAAAAATTGTGGCTTCAATTCAATTACGCCCCCGAACAACGCTGTATGGCAAGTTTTGTGTGAAGTTGAGTTTTTAGTGGAACATTGATGTATGGAACAGCCTATACGTGAAAGTCACTGGATGTCGAATATCTATCCCCCAAGTGGCAGTAGTAGTCAGACATTTGAACTACTTCAGTGGAACAATGCTGTATAGCAAACAAGATGGCGGATGCTGGAAGAATACATGTTTCACCAACCGATCTAAAACGTCTAAATACATCAAGAAAACGTAAAATTCACATGTGTGAGTGGAGTGATCTGAAACGGAAGAAGCTAAGGGACTCTGGAAAGCCATACAAAAGCCGAAGAGGCAAAGAGGTGCCTGGAACAACGCTGTACTGTCTTATTGATACTACAGTGCACATAATCCAGTCTCTGATTGACGTCTATGATATTCATGTGCTATTTTGATGTTCATTTCAAATATTCTTACTGATATTGAACGTGGGTACCCTGTAAAAGATTGATTATAATTTTAATATAGCGTACTGTACTGGATTAGCAGTAGGCCTATTAGGCTACATAGACATAACCTCACCGTATGTTATCCATAGTTACAGTTCATTATAATTAAGTACAAGTTTTTCGGGCTTGTAGGCCGTGGTCCAGGCAGGATATCTCCCGACGTTTCACCGGAAACTGCGTCCGGCATTATCAAGGGTTCCGCTTCTTTCCTTGGTCAGCAGTGGAATGAGGAAGAGGCTTGAAATAATGGGTAACGGTTTGTAGTGGGGTATTGTTGTTTGAATATAACTGTTGGTTGGGTGGATCTTGGCGATGAACTAACGGCTGGAAGGTAGTTTTGGATCTTCAAATTAGCATGGTGAGTCGAGCGTTCTCTTCGCATTCTGGCTGGATCGTCTGATCTCACGTACATGTTGCGGGGTGCGGTGCGTGCTCCGGCTTCGGCGACCGAGCTTGTGAGGGTCAGGTGTTCCCTGGGCGACTGCTGGGCTGTAGCGGGAAGGTTCTTCAGGTTGACGTGTGAGTGATTTCTTGGCCTTGGTGTTCCTAAGAGCCGGGATCCATGTATTTCGCACACGTTCAATTTCTTCCTTCCGATTGAAATTGTCGAGGTGTTTGAAGATTTCTATGGCTTCCCGTTGCAGCCTGGCGTGGTAGCGTGTGGTCGTGGAGAGTATCTCCGTGTCTCCGTACTGTACATCGTGACCGGGCAAGAGAGAATGCTCAGCAACTGACGATTTCTCAGTTTGACCCAGACGGCTGTGTCTGTTATGTTCCTTGAGTCTGGTGGACACGCTTCTCTTCGTCGTTCCTATGTACACCTTCCCACAGGAACACGGGATTCTGTAGACACCTGCAGTGGAGTGTGGGTGGCGCTTGGCTTTAGCGGATCGCAGCAAGTCCCGGATTTTGGCGGTGGGTTTATAAACCGTCTTCACCCCATAGGTCTTCAGTAATTTGCCTATCCTGTCCGTCACCTTCTTCAAGTACGGCAGGAATGCGGTGGCCACCGGAGTTTCCTCAGAATCTTTCCTCGTGCTCCGGTGCCTGGGATGAGAGGCTCGCTCAATCTCCTTATTGCTGTATCCGTTGGCGCATAGGGCCCTCTTTATATGTTTCAGCTCTTGGTTGAGGTTGGATGGCTCACAGATTCTCCTAGCACGGTCTACTAATGTTTTAATAACTCCGTGTTTCTGTCGGGGGTGGTGATTGGATGTCTTGTGTAGATACCGGTCGGTGTGTGTGGGTTTCCGGTATACGGTGTGCCCCAAGCGCAAGTCATTAGTCCTGGTGATCAGCACGTCAAGAAAGGCCGGGCAGTTGTCTTTCTCCTTCTCCATAGTAAATTTTATGCTGGTGTTGAGGCTGTTAAGGTGGTCCAGGAAACGTTCCAGCTCTTCCTCTCCGTAGTCTGGAGCCACGGAGAGGAAGAGCTGGAACGTTTCCTGGACCACCTTAACAGCCTCAACACCAGCATAAAATTTACTATGGAGAAGGAGAAAGACAACTGCCTGGCCTTTCTTGACGTGCTGATCACCAGGACTAATGACTTGCGTTTGGGGCACACCGTATACCGGAAACCCACACACACCGACCGGTATCTACACAAGACATCCAATCACCACCCCCGACAGAAACACGGAGTTATTAAAACATTAGTAGACCGTGCTAGGAGAATCTGTGAGCCATCCAACCTCAACCAAGAGCTGAAACATATAAAGAGGGCCCTATGCGCCAACGGATACAGCAATAAGGAGATTGAGCGAGCCTCTCATCCCAGGCACCGGAGCACGAGGAAAGATTCTGAGGAAACTCCGGTGGCCACCGCATTCCTGCCGTACGTGAAGAAGGTGACGGACAGGATAGGCAAATTACTGAAGACCTATGGGGTGAAGACGGTTTATAAACCCACCGCCAAAATCCGGGACTTGCTGCGATCCGCTAAAGCCAAGCGCCACCCACACTCCACTGCAGGTGTCTACAGAATCCCGTGTTCCTGTGGGAAGGTGTACATAGGAACGACGAAGAGAAGCGTGACCACCAGACTCAAGGAACATAACAGACACAGCCGTCTGGGTCAAACTGAGAAATCGTCAGTTGCTGAGCATTCTCTCTTGCCCGGTCACGATGTACAGTACGGAGACACGGAGATACTCTCCACGACCACACGCTACCACGCCAGGCTGCAACGGGAAGCCATAGAAATCTTCAAACACCTCGACAATTTCAATCGGAAGGAAGAAATTGAACGTGTGCGAAATACATGGATCCCGGCTCTTAGGAACACCAAGGCCAAGAAATCACTCACACGTCAACCTGAAGAACCTTCCCGCTACAGCCCAGCAGTCGCCCAGGGAACACCTGACCCTCACAAGCTCGGTCGCCGAAGCCGGAGCACGCACCGCACCCCGCAACATGTACGTGAGATCAGATGATCCAGCCAGAATGCGAAGAGAACTCTCGACTCACCATGCTAATTTGAAGATCCAAAACTACCTTCCAGCCGTTAGTTCATCGCCAAGATCCACCCAAACAACAGTCATATTCAAACAACAATACCCCACTACAAACCGTTACCCATTATTTCAAGCCTCTTCCTCATTCCACTGCTGACCAAGGATAGAAGCGGAACCCTTGATAATGCCGGACGCAGTTTCCGGTGAAACGTCGGGAGATATCCTGCCTGGACCACGGCCTACAAGCCCGAAAAACCTGTACTTAATTATGAACGCCGGTCGTGAAAGCCTTAGCTGTTATACAGTTCATTATTTTGGATTTTAATAGAATACCATCTCTCAGGCTGAGGTGTGTGACCCAGAAATATGCACAAGTTAGAAGTTTTACATACCGTACATTATGAAGCGATAAGTTTGTAAAATTTGATTTGGTTTAAGGAGTGTGTGTGCTACCACAATTTACATGCTACAGAATTGTGAATTGCTGCATGTATTATGTTATTTTTGTGGCTTTTCTTTGTTTTTTATGTTTATCAGTTTACAAGTTCGCGTATTATTCGGAAGTTCATAAATAGGAAACATGCAGCATTGTTCCACTAAGTACAGTAAAATACATCGTTGTTCCACTGACATTCTCTATAGAACTACTTCAGTTTGGAAACATTTAGTAATAGACAGCTGATTAAGAGTAAACATGTATGATGATGATGTAATGTGCCTGTTTCCTTGATATAAGGATTCAATTATAATTTATTCTTGTGATATTATGTTTTATGCCTCTCCTGTAAAATTTGGAAAAAGTGCCATACAGCGTCGTTCGGGGGCGTACTTCAATTTATGGACGGCAGATAGCGAAAGGGCAAGCCCCACATACACCACAGTGTCTCTATAGGCTGCCATGATCTACTGGTCAGTTCCTGTGAAATAAGACAGCAAATGTTCGAGTTTCTTTTAGTCTAGAATGGTCGTGGGAGCTTCCTGCCTATAAGAGTTTCAATGATATGAGGATAGCAAGTTATGCGTTTAGCGCAAAGGAAGTAACATAAAATCGTAGGGAAGTAGGGAGGATAAAAGTTGCGATGTTATTAATGTTGATGACCTCCTTTATTATAGTTTCAACGCGATGATATGTTCTAAAATGGTCATAAGGAACTTCCTCTCACTTATCACTGGTGGATAACAATGCATTTTGCGAGAGTGGCGCTTTTCCTGTTGATAGTACACTGGTGCAGGAGTAGTTCCGCACGCCAAGGCTCAAGACCATGCGGCAAAGCAATCTGGGTCTTGGCAGACGAGTAGATGCGGGAAAACACGGGAAACCACTTCTAGGACAGTTGAGGAGGGAATCAAACCCATATTTTCTCAGTTTTCTCTCACAAGGCTGAGTATTACCTAATCTCAAATTACAATAGCGGCTTAAAAAACGTTTAATATTTAAAGTAATTCGTATATGTTTCGGTATACAATGATACTCTTGTCAGTGTAGATTGAAATAATAAAAGAATCTTAAAAACTATGTTACCAAATGCCAAATTGAAAATGGATCCCCTTAAAAAAAACACATTAAAATTTAAATAAAATGAAAGGTCACAAAAAAGACATAAAAAACAAGACTAAAGTTAACATAAATCTACCTTAATAGATAGTGTATATTATACTTCTTCGTTATGGTTCAATATAATGAATCGGATCTCCTGTTGATTGCAAAAAAATGTTGTTTCTACGTATAAAGAATTGGTGAAATGCGTAGGTAACAATTTTTGACTGATTAAATCCTCTAACCTTGAAAAGCGGCAAGTTCATTGTGAATTGTCTGTTCTTATATCGTATTTGTATGCCATTGGAAGTTAATTGATTTATCAGAACCTTAATGTTAGAGTTATTTATTTATTTATTTATTTAGCGTATAGCTTTCAGTGCCGGGAGTGTCCGAAGACATGTTTGGCTCGCCAGAGGCCGTAGCTGCTTCAATGCGGACACCCATGGGGTAAGCTACAAGTTCCGTTCAATTTCAAGTAGTTCCAACCTTCGCTGCAAGATGTCACTGACACATAGTGGTGAACGTTGGAACTTTGATAGAGAGTTTCAACGAAATATAACCTGCAAATTTAGCTTCACACAAGTTTGAATAGTGGACGGTTCTTTTACATGCCATAAATCTATGACATGGAACCACCGGCTTTACTTCCCCTCAAAGAAAGGCATACTGAAGGATTTTAACGCTCTTCAAAAATCCGACGACTTTGGCCGGGTTTGAACCCGCGATCTTGGGCATAGAAGCTCAGTACTGTATGCTACCGATTACACCACCGAAGCCACTATAGTCATAGAGTGATTCTTGTTAACATCTGTTTGCCATAGTAAACTACAAGTGCTTGGAAATTGTCGGAAAAAATAGCCTAAATAGTATTCAATATGACGAAGGAAATAAAAAAGTACTTAATCTGACTGGTATCCAAAGATGAGAACTGTCCTCTATTTTGGTGTATGCCAGAGATGATGTTCCTGATCTTAAAGTTGCTGCTGGCAATGCATCTGAGGTAGCAATGCACTAGTACAGGGCGCCAGGAAATGTTTTCCGCAGTGACTGCCGGCTTCTTCAGTTTAGTAGGCATCACGGTGTCCTTGACAGGGTGAATCTCACACGTGTGGGCTGAAGACTGTCGAAATCGTCAGTGTGTATTGCAATAAGCGAACGTGTGTGTCATCAGCACTTCCAACATCAGTTATGAATGGCTGTGGTGAGTACAACGTTTATTGTTTCTTTGTTTTTATACAAGCGACAGTCGTGCTGCCAGCATACATACTGATGCTAGCTGTCGCAGACTCATGTAGGCACTGCGGAGAACATTTCCTGGCGCCCTGTATTATCTTGGTGTTGATGAGTGAACCGGTGTGTGCGCGTGCGCGATTTGTGCCTAACTGTCGCGTTGCAGTGTTTTAGTTGCCAGACGGCATGACTGCTGGCAGTCGCTCACATCCGGGAGGCGAGGAGGTTCGAATCCCCCCGCCGACAACCTTGAAGATGGTATTCTGTGGTTTCCCATCTTCCTTCCAGGCAAATGCCGGAGTTGGTCCCTAACTATAGGCCACAGCCGCTACCTTCCAACTCCTCGACCTTTCATTCCCACTTTCCTCCCCAACGGTACTTGTAGCTCACCCATTGGGTGTCCGTCTCGAAGCAGCTACAAAACTGGCGAGCCGAACATGTCCTCGGACACTCCCGGCACTAAAAGCCATACGCTAAAAAAAAAAGTTGCCAGAGAATCAACTTGGCTTACCATTGCACAGCGTGACTTGAACTTGCAAGTGTTTCTTTTATTAAACATAACTTGTGATCGGCTCAAATTTATGTCTCCATTCCAGAGAGAGAGAGAGAGAGAGGGATAGGTGTACGCGTTGCTGAGTTCTTTTTTAAAATCTTTTTTTAAGCGATGTGTTTCCTGGCGCTTGGGCAAATTACAACGGAATTGGCAATTCACACAAGTGTATTGCAAATGTAACGCGGACAGTTAGACCATATCCTTTGTGTCCTATATCTATTACTACTGGCCCTAGTGTCGACCCATACATGGTCAAATCAAAATCGATTTATCTACTTCTGTTTTGAGAAATTCTCTGCGTCCCATGCGCTCTGTTCAGTAAACGAATGGAGGAATCTCGACAGATTGCCATTATAGGGTAGTTGCATAATGTACTATTCCGCTGAAAAGTGCACAATATAATGCGTAATATTATAAAGTAATAGGACAATAAACAAGTAAAGAAACGAACCATGCCCGGTTTTGAACCCCAGCTGAATGGGTGACAGTCGAACACGCTACCACTTTTTTATACTTGTTTCTGTTTATTTGTTTCCAATATTTGGTCATTTGTACATTGAAGACGTCACAAACACCCAGTCTCCGGGTCAGAGGAAATAACCTCAGGAGATTAAATTCCCCATGGCCCGGTCGGGAATGGAACCCGGGACCCTTCGGGCCAAAGCCTAGCACGCTAACCTATGAGCCACGGAGCCGGACCCACTTGGTTGAACCTAACCATTTCTATATCAGTGTTATCAATAGTCATAGATACAACGCCTTAACAAATGATGACTTGGAATAAATGATTTCTTCAGCGTAGTTTAATTACATTTATTACGTATTTTCTAATGAGAAATTAATTCGAATTTTACAGCACGTTTTAATGCAAGCTTCCACAACTAAGATGCTAGTTCATTGGCTGCGGATTGGCCCATAAATTAAGGATTAAATTGCTTGCATAATAATAATATCGTATGGACTCGGGTGCCGGGTGCAAGCTTTGTTATTTGACACCCAGAGGGTAGCTTGCATGTCGAATTTCGTTGTTCCTTGATTATGAAAGTCAAGGAGGTTAGATGTTAGATATCTAAGCTCATTGAACGATAGCGCTTTCTAGTAGAGAAATGAGGAACTTTGTGTTGGCGGAAACTCCCGAGATTAATTTTGCCATTATGAAATCGGCCTACTGAATTCAAATGGGTTCTTTGACATGCGTATCGTATTTCTGCCGCCTTTCAAAAATCACTTACCACAGCCAGGAGCGAACCTGCAATCTTAGGGTTAGTAGACCGACACGATATCCACTCACCCATCGTGGCAAATTGTTTGCATGATTCACATGGATTTCTAGAAATGGTTTGGCTGATGACTTTATAGTTTAGGTAAAAGGTTTCCTACCATATGAAGGTATGTTTTATCATTTCGAATGAACTTGTCGACTTCATAGTTATGCTTAGGTGTACCGTTATGCGTCACGGTTACGGCGTGTATGACGCCATCATGTTGTTCAGTGCATATGCACCGAGTCTGAGTTTACTCCTGGGGTCTGGCGTTATGCGAACGGAGACGGCGACTTCGTGACGTCATGCAGCTCCCGTGCGAGAAGCCTAAGTTAAAGGGTAATGGAGTCTGTTGAGTCTGAGTTTACTCCTGGGGTCTGGCGTTATGCGAACAGAGACGGTGAGTGCGTGACGTCATGCAGCAATGTGCAATGAGTCCTGGAGCTTCGAGCGAAGCGAGAAGCCCTCCTGAGCCTTTCTAACATGTGTAGCATTTGTAGCATGCGTCATTTGAAATGATATAAAGTCTAGTCTCTCAGACTGACTGTATCTTTTTTTATTTTTTTATTTGGCAGAGATTCGAAGATTAGTTTAGTCGTAATTTGATTTAAGTTTAGAGCATTTGGGTGGCCAACATTTTTTATTTGGTTAAGATGATGATGATAATTGTTGTTTTAAGGGGCCTAACATCTAGGTTATCGGCCCATTTGGTTAAGACGGCGGCAATATATAACATGACACTGAGGTGTCCTTTGCTAGTGCTGCCCCTGTACCAAATTTAGTTCAATTCTGGTTCGTCGTGTTTGAATTGCTAGGTGGGGGGAGACATAGTCTATAGGCCTACATATGCACACACATACAACTTTTGGCCCGGGTAGATCTCATAAGTACCCCAGGGGCTCACATCTAGTGGGACGTGGGTTGGTGACCACGAACCCCAGCTGAGTCCGGCATTGCTTCCACTTACTTGTGCCGGGCTCCTCTCCGTCTTCTTTCCTGTCGACCTCTCTCGGTCAACTCTTATCCTCTCCCGACCCCAACGGTATTAGGGTATCCGAGGCCTAGGGAGTCCTTCACTTGCCCGCCTTAATTGGCCCTTGTCTCATCTTTCCTGATACCCAAATTCTTCGAGGGGTCAGCCTTTTTTTCTTTTCATGTTATCTCCTGGCTTCTGCTCAAGGCCCCCAAGGATGCAGAGTGTATGTAGCCCTACCACTTCTGGTGTACCCTGGATATTGATACACCCTCAGGGGCTCACGGCTGGTGAGTTTGGGAGTTGGCGATCCCGAGGGATTCCTGAGCTGGGTGCGTTTTGTCCCCTTTTTCCTCTGACCTTGGGGCGGGCCCTCTCCTCTTTTCCTTCCCTATCTGCCTTTCATGGCTCTCCTTCATTCCAAGTCCCTCAATCTTCATTCTTCGAGGGTTGAGGGCATGTCTTTTCTTCCTGTCCTTGATTTGCCTTATCCTTTATTTGTTTACCATTCCTTCTTCTAGTATGTAAGTTTGTAATTAGTAATAGTTATAGTTTTAATTCCCATCTCATCTTTTACTATCACCCAAACCATAGGGGCCGATAACCTAGATGTTAGGCCACATAAAACAACAATTATCATCATCATCATCATCATAGATCTCATAAGTCTACTTTCATTTATTGCAATAATCGAAAGTAAGCTAAAAGCGGATACCGGAAATGAAAATAAAAAGCAGGATAAATACGGAAGCCCCGAGTAATTACGGGAGGTTTGACTACCCTAACTGTGAGGGAGTGATTGTGTTGAGCACGCTGCAGATCACTAAAGGTTAGGTTTATCATTCCGATAAGATAACCCGCGACCGTTGAATCATGTACAGATCGACATTTAGCTCATAGGTTTATGATCTTGTTTACTCGTATGACTCACTCTACCAAGTTTTATTCGTCAGTTATTAAGAAATTAAAATTCTTTTCTAATAAAAATGATACAGTAGACAGGTTCACAGGAAGAACATTATGGGCCTTTGACTTGGAAAATGAGCACATTTCTTATCGGCGGTGATTTTCTTGTTTACATCTCAACAGTAAATGTTATCTTCAAAACGATGGTTGGTTGGTTGGTTCGTAAGTTTAGGGGCTGCGACAATGCGGTCATGTAGCCCCGGGTACTAGGAGTGTGTGTAGAATCTGTCTGATAACCGGTGTTAATTGTGATGAATGTATTAGTGTGTGTTATCTGTTTTTTAATTCAAGTAAAGACTGCAGACTTTTGCATTTTTCAAATAGTTCCTACTTTTGCCGCCAAACGCCACAGTAAACGACTAATACAGTAGTTCAGAACTTAGCTACCAGACACCATCGCAGTCGGCTCTTGGCAACGAACGTAGGATCCTAAGAGCGTTGTTTACATTCTTAACCTATATAATTTATCTTCACACAGGTGTAATTAGTGGAAGGTTCTTTAACATGCCATAAATCTATGACATGGAACAGCCGGCTTTACTTCCCCTCCGAAGGAAGGCATACTGAGGGATTTTAACGCTCTTAAAAAATCCGACGACTTCGGCCGGATTTGAACCCGCGATCTTGGCCATAGAAGCTCAGCATGCTACCAACTACGCCACCAAAGCCACCCTTCAAAACGATAATTAGTATCTTAGGATAATGCTAAAATATGCAGAGCTCACTGTTATAATATATTAACCCGTTCACGAGTTCAAATTATAAGGTAAAAAATACCTTTTCACCCTCCATCAATTCAGTACCTACAAAATTATTCATCATCTTACCATCTGGCCACGTTTCTGGTTACCTTTTCCATCAACAACTCTCTCGGTTCCATGGCATAGATTTATGGCATGATAAAGAACCTTCCACTAATTACACTTGTGTGATGCTAAACTATAGGTTAGATTTGACCTGAATCACAGATAACACACACTGATACAGCCATCACAATTAACAGACAAATTCTACGCACACCCAAAGTACACGTGGCTACATGACTGCGTTGTCGCAGCCCCTAAACTAAGGAACCAACCAACCAAGTAGATATTGCAACTTTTTCGCTAGATTTTGCGCAGCTTCTGAAAATTTGATGACGAAATATTTTAAATTTGGTATTATTTAAATACGGTGGCCGAGAGCGTGCCTCGCTGGCGTCGGAAGAGCATGGGTTCAAATCCCACCTCTGCCGTCATGAAAATGGTTTTCATGGTTTCATATTTTCCCCATCAGGTAAATACCGGGACGGTTCCTTTCGACAGGTCCATGGCCGATCTCCTTCCAAAATCCATTTTTTGATCCTTCCTTAATTAGATGTTAAAGGTCGCCTGGGCGATCGGCCTGTCACCATCGCCAGTTGTGTGTTCAGCTCCCACACACCGTCCTTGAGATGGTAGGGGAATGATCGCTCGCAGAGTCTGTGGGTGAAGCCAAAATGGGTGGATAAACGATTTAAATAATGTTTGGATAGGCATTTAGCGACTATATTTCTCTATTGAAAACAGGAACTTCGCGACTTTTGACAACTACTTGACGTTGTTTTTTAGCCTACTTTCGATTTTTGCAAAAAATGAAAGTAGACTTATGAGATGAACACAGGGCCAACAATTTTGTGTCTGTGAGTGTGTATATGTGTGTGTACTCTGCATGTCTGTTCCCCCTATCAATTCAAACACGGTGAAACCGAATTAAACGAAATTTGGTACCGAGGTAGCACTAGCAAAGGCCACCTCAGTGTCATGTTTTATATCGCCATCTTGACGGAAATGTAATAGCGACCATCCAAATGTTAAAAGCTTAAATCAAATTACGACCAACCTAACCATCTGATCTCTACCAAATTTTGCAACGACATACCTTTATGTGGGAAGCACCCTTTGCCCAAACTACAAGGTCATCAGCCCTATAGTTTGCAGATGGCGGCCATGTATGTGTGCAAATTGATTCCGCCTATCAATTCAAACATGGTAAAACAGAATTGAGCGAAATTTGGTACAGAGGTAGCACTAACAAAGAGCACGTCAGTGTCAAGCTTTATATTGCCACCATCTTGACGGAAACGTAATGGTGGCCACCCATATGTTCAAAGCTCAAATCAAATTACGACTAACCTTATCATCTGATCTCTACCAAATTTTTCAACGACGTGCCTTTATGTGGGAAGCATCTTTTGATCAAACTACAAGATCATCAGCCCAATAGCTGGCAAATAGCGGCCATGTATGTGATCAAATTGATTCCCCCTATCAATTCAAACACGGTGAAACCGAATTGAACGAAATTTGGTACAGAGGTAGCACTAGCAAAGGGTACCTCAGTGTCATGTATAGCCTACTATCGCCGCCAACTTGACGGAAACGTAATAGCGGCCACCCAAATGTTCTGAGCTTAAATCAAATTACGACTAACCCAATCATCTGATATCTACCAAATTTTGCAACGATATACCTTAATGTGGGGAGCGTCTTTTATCCAAACTACAAGGTTATCAGCTAAATAGTTTCTAGGTGGTGGATCTATGAATCATGCATGTAGCATTGTGCCCGTTTAGACCGGAGTCCGCACGACCACATATGCATTTTACCAATAATCAGTCAGCACGAGAGTCAAAATATCCCGGAGCGCCAGATGGGTTAAAGCAAATCGCTAAACGACATCAAATGAAAAAAATGCTTTACTGATTTTTGGCTCAATGCAACAATAAGGATAGAAGGAGATTCAATTGGGCGTAACACATCAAGTAAAATCATCTCATTTTATTTTGAATTTAAAATTGACTGCAAAAATGCTCAAAGCAGCATCACTCACGTGTGGCGACCCACACTCCTATTTACACAATATACAGAAATTTTCCAAACACATTTGACAATTATTTTTTTGGAAACACAAGTCTGATTGTTAGTCCTGTAGACTGTGTTCCAAAATTATTTATAATTAATGATTAAATCCAGTTCAAATTTAATTGTCTCTACTGGAAATATCGTAGTTCACTGTTTGAATTTTCACATAATATTAACACTCTTAGAATAAATGTTCATAGAATTTTAACTTTCACTTATTTTTCCAGTTTCAAAAATATATATTGTCGAAAAATATTATTATCATTGAATCAACACAAATTATTTACACATATTAATAACATCTGAAAAGTATTTGACATTGAGCATAGCATCGAAGAACTGTGCGAAGCACAACAAAAATTAATCGTTCTTCTGACATTAAACATTCGAGAAGTGACTCGATTATGAACTTCCAAGTTCCTAACAAAATATATGATTTCTGAATCATCAACTTGATCAATAAATTGTTGAACCATTCAACTATTCAATTTTCCACTTGGAATAATTATTATAAAAAATATTTATATTCATGGCCATTTTTAGCAACTTTCACAACTTACAATTCTTCGACAGAATGCGGAAATAAGAATTGTAGTTTCATAATGCATTCATTTAGTTCATGGCACTAGGATTGAAATTATCCTTCAAATTATTCGTGGTTAAAGAATTATTTTTAATTGGCAGTGGCCCATTCTATTATTTGTGTAAGAACACAATATTACAACAACAACGGCAAAGGTCTTCCTCTGAAGAAGAATAAACTAATATCATGACAAATCCGGGTTCTAGCAAAATCAAAGTCTAAATGGAATTCGTAAACAAGGTTGAAATAAGAACTGATGGTTTCTAAGAAATAACCTTCGGGTCATTCATACGACGAAATGTGTGGTTCCAATACTCCTTCTATAAACCTGAGCCATCGAACCTGCTATTTGATTGATGCTCGAAAAAACCTCTTCATTCCTGCGACTTAAACATGCGCACCTGGGAATGGCATTTCAACTACTCCACACACATAAATTTTCTTCCCAAAATTTATACAATAAATCAAGCCTCTGCTTGTTATCAACACTGGAAGATTAATAAACTTACAAGTTTATTTTATTTTACCATTCAGTTCAACCCGTGAATTTACCATACTTATGAAAATCTTTATTTCACTTTCGAGTGTATTTACGTCATGATTTTATATAAATACAAAAATATTCTATTTGATACAAATATCAATTGCTTCCCGTTTCATGCCTCTCCGTGTTGTCTGAAAAATATACTTTGCTCATTGCAAATATCAACTGTTCAACCAGAACTGAAATGTTGGTTGAATGCGGGCTTGCGCTAACCACTCTCCTTCGGAAAATCTCCTGTTCCAAACTAGAAATGATTAAACTACTTCATAGGCTCTCTCTCAATACATATGATTATTAGAAAATATAATATCCAAGAATTATTTAGAAAAATTATAAAAATTATTATTATTATTATTAGTGGATTATTATTATTATTATTAGTTATATTATTTTAAATATGTTTAATTATCATCTCATTATGTGAGAATCCACATGTTCGAACCTTCGAATATGGAAAAAATATCCATTCCTCAACAAAAATAATGTAACTCAACCATTACATCGACGGTTTTCCTTGATATCCCTAAAATATGAAATATTCAAATAAATGCTCGAAATGCTCGGTCATCGATCCTAAACTGTTCTGAGTGCTGAAAATACTCAAAATAACTCTAACAAGTCTTGCGTAAATCATTGCAAGATTTAAATACGAAGAAAAAAATAAATGTGTTGGTCATCTGCAGAAAAATAGTTTGTTCCAATTAGCTAGGCATAATATAATTCAAATGTGGCTTACATTTCTTGATGGTCTTGAAGCGTAGTGAACCTGGTCTGTACCAGATTTATCCATAGACATGCCCTATCGGACAAGCACGTATAATCCTTGTATCGGCCGCCATTATATACCCACAATCCGTCTAGCATCTATTGACGTTTGAAGTAACTGTTGATCCATTTTAAAATTGGCTTCTGTTAACTCCATAACAGTTTGCTTAAATGGGGTCAGATCTAAGTGATCTATTCTTAGATATGTCAGTTGTAACGTAACTCACGGTAATCGTTTCAGTACAAGAAAACACTGACAATCTAACCAATCAACAGCTGTTCTGAAGATCGTTCCCTGGGCATGGTTTATCACCATCTACCATGCGCGAAGCAACATGTAGTTTCCCTGCGTAGACTAATGAACAACACCGTGATAGACTGGTATTCAATGTACTGATAGATCGAAGTGGTTATTAAGTTACAAATATGAAAACTGACTGAAATGGATTTAAATATCCAAGTATTAGGTTATTACTGGACTGTGACAAAGTACTAATTCTAGACAAAGTCTAGCATATGTCCATGTGAAAATAAAAATATTTCACCAGTGTCTGTAGAAAATAACTATCACCTTAGTGATCCTCCCTGCCGGAAACTTACTAAGTTCCACTCGTAGCGCAGCACTTTTGTGACTATCACAACTTTGAAAATAACTTCTGCGTAGATCCGGCAACCATGTGCCTTGGCTCAGCGTAGTAGCACCTTGCTAGGCAAGTGCTTGTGTTGAAGTGAGCTCCTGATGCCTCGGCCGGCCGGCTTTTATTCAAAATTGTCAGGGTCACGCGTCATCACGCTGAAATCTAGAAATCCTCATATCTCTGGTATCCCTGGTCCGATTTACTTGATACTAAGTGCATTCTCTTTCATTTGGCCGTGCCAGTAATCTGATCCAAGTCTCAAGTCTCTACTCCATGGTTAACTATTTAATCAATAAATAGCCTCGACCTCTGCTATTACTCGCTACGTCACTTGACATGCTGTTAGCGGTATATTCTTTCCAATTCCTTCTCGAAGCAATGTAGCGCGATATTCAAATATCTCAACTTTCAAAAGCGGCTGTAGCCTTTCCCTTGATATCTAGGTGTCTGAATCTTGGAATACCCATTCCTAGAGTTGGGGACAGTATAGCCTAACCGTAATTTACGATTAAACAAGGCCAGGCCTCAACAATTCAGCTTATCGTACATAGGGAGGTTTAATCTGTCCTCAATGAGGTGACCGGTAGGATATTAGCATCTTATGATAGGATATTTAACCGTAGAAGTGACTAACAAGTCAGGCTTACCGTGCCATATCGTTGTGGGCCCGTGCCGTCTGTTGTCAACATGGCCGCTATTTTTGCTCGTAAATACATATATTTCCGTAACTTCCTAAGTTTTTATCCATTTAGGAATGTACTGAACAAAATAATATATATATTTAGTATCAAATGGTATATAGAAACACCAGAAAACGCTAATGAAATCGTCGATTTTAACAAAAAAATATGATACAGTTATACAATACCAGTTGTTTATGAAGTATTATCGTAGGGCATCCGTGGCGTAAGGGTAGCGACTTGGGCTCTTAGTCTGGGGTCCGTGGATCAGATCTCTGCTGGTTCAAATTGCTTTACTTCGTTCTTTTTGGTATTTATTGATTTATAACTACTCACACGTTATAATGTTACGCATATATACTGCAGTGTGTATTTGCAATCGCAAATATTATATATATACTTATAACACCACCTATTTCAACACTCGAATGCAGAGATTAATATTCGTTGACCTTGATCCGCGGTAGAGACTATTGTTTTATTTTTTGATGTTGATTCTTTGGGGATTTTGCGACATCATGGTCTTGTATCCCAGTTTACTTGGGTGTGTGTAGAAGTTGTCTGAAAACGTGTGTCACTGTGATGTCTGTAGGCTTACTAGTGTGTGTACTTTTATACGAGGAAGGAAGCTGTTGTTGTTTCATTTGAGATGCATGGACATCATGGTCATTTAGCCCCGTGTACCTGGGTGAGTGTTGAATTTTGTCTGATAACCTGTGTAATTGTGATGGCTGTATTAGTGTGTGTATATATATATATATATACACACATCAAAAAAAGTTTTGCATCACCTCGGTTCCAAGAGTTCCGGAACCTTTAAATACAAAGGGAATAGAGATCAACACAAACAACATTTCAGCTCGTTTTATTGCTCATGAGACCCACACATTGCATGTTGTACCATCATACAGCTAGACTTTCAGCATTTGTGGTCCAGATTGCAGTACACACCACTACCTCTAATACCCAGTAGCACGTCCTCTTGCATTGATGCATGCCTGTATTCGTCGTGGCATACTATCCACAAGTTCATCAAGACACTGTTGGTCCAAATTGTCCCACTCCTCAACGACAATTCGGCGTAAATCTCTCAGAGTGGTTGGTGGGTCAAGACGTCCATAAACAGCCCTTTTCAACATATCCCAGGCATGTTCGATAGGGTTCATGTCTGGCGAACATGCTGGCCACTGTAGTCGAGCGATGTCGTTATCTTGAAGGAACGCATTCACAAGATGTGCACGATGAGGTCGAGAATTGTCGTCCATGAAGACAAATGCCTCTCCAATATTCTGCCGATATGGGTGCACTATGGGTCGGAGGATGTCATTCAGGTATCGTAAAGCCGTTTCGGAGCCTTCCATGACCACCAGTGGCGTACGTCGGCCCCACATAATGCCACCCCAAAACATCAGGGAACCACCACCTTGCTGCACTCGCTGGACAGTGTGTCTAAGACGTTCAGCCTGACCAGGGTGCCTCCAAACACGTCTCCGACGATTGTCTGGTTGAAGGCATATGCGACACTCATCGGTGAAGAGAACGTGATGCCAATTCTGTGGGGTCCATTCAGCATGTTGTTGGGCCCATCTGTACCGCGCTGCATGGTGTCGGGGTTGCAAAGCTGGACCTCGCCATGGACGTCGGGAGTGAAGTTGCGCATCATGCAGCCTATTGCGCACAGTTTGAGTTGAAACACGACGTCCTGTGGCTGAACGAAACGCATTATTCAACATGGTGGCATTGCTGTCAGGGTTCCTCCGAGCGGCAATCCGTAAGTAGCGGTCATCCACTACAGTAGTAGCCCTTGGGCGGCCTGAGCGAGGCCTGTCATCGACAGTTCCTGTATCTCTGTACCTCCTCCATGTCCGAACAACATCGCTTTGGTTCACTCTGAGACGCCTGGAAACTTCCCTTGTTGAGAGCCCTTCTTGACACAAAGTAACAATGTGGACGCGATCGAACTGCGGTATTGACCTTCTAGGCATGGTAGAACTACAGACAACATGAGCAGCGTACCTTCGTCCTGGTGGAATGACTGGAACTGATCGGCTGTCGTACCCCCTCCGTCTAATAGGCCCTGCTCATGCATGGTTGTTTACATCTTTGAGCAGTTTTAGTGACATCTATGAACAGTCAAAGGGACTGTATCTTTGATACAATATACACAGTCAACGTCTATATGCCGGAGATCTGGGAACCGAGGTGATGCAAAACTTTTTTTGATGTGTGTATATATATATACTGTAATTCAGGTGAGGATTCAATCAATTAAAGTATAATATCCGTATAGCACGTTGTATTTCAACAAGCTACTATAACCAACATTCAATTATACTCCTTGGAAAGGACAAAGAGTTATAACTATACCCATGCATTTAGGAGAAAGTAGGCTATATGTTATTTACTGAACATCTCGTTAAACATTGGGTACGGCCGTTCAGTATGTTGTCATAGTGTGGCTTCAGAGATTGGACGCAGATATCTTCGATTCCAGCTTCGATCCCTTGAAATATCCTTGGAACAAATGATAAGGTTCCCACGGGTGTTGGCACAACGGTCAAGCTGCGTCATTCCCTCCAAGGCGGGCCAGGATTGTTTCCCGGTTAATGTGTGTGGGATTTTCACATCTGGTAGTTCGGATTCTACGCAAAAAGGAGGTAGTTGGTTGCTTCTTCAGTTTAGGGGCTGCGACAACGCGGTCATGTTGCCCCGTGTACTTTGGGTGTGTGTGGAATCTGTCTGATAACCGGTGTCAATTGTGATGGCTGTATTAGTGTGTGTTATCTGTAATTCAGGTGAGGACTGCAGACATTCAATTTTCAAGTAGTTCCTACTTTTGCTACCAAATGCTATCATCAACGGCAACTAGTTGTGAACTTGGTTACTAGATGCCACCGCAGTCGCCTGTTGGCGGCAAACGTGGGAACTTAAGAGCATTAGTCAAATCTAACATATAATTTAGCTTCACACAAGTGTAATTAGTGGAAGGTTCTTTTCCATGCCATAAATCTATGACATGGGCCCGGCGGTTTTACTTCCCCTCCGAAGGAAGGCATTCTAAGGGATTTTAACGCTCTTAAAAAATCTTATGATCTCGGTCGGGTTTGAACCCATGACCTTGGGCAGAGAAGCTCAGCATGCTACCAACTACGCCACCGAAGCCGCAATAAGGAGGTACCACAGCCTTCTAGTCTGGCAGTTAGTCTGACAATTTAGCAGCCTGAATTGAAGTTTTTATTGGATCTTCAAAAATTCATAACTCACAAGTGGTTCAAGGTAAATCCTTGCTCTTTTTTTGCAGTCTCATGAGTGTACTTTATGCTTTAATTTAAAATATCACAATATATATTTAACTTCATTTTTCAATGGCACCACAACTATGTAATAGTTTGGAAAAAAATAAAAATATCTTATAACAGGATAAAATAGCAGATAAACAAAATAACATGCTTTTTTGTGGGGCTTAGAAGTAAGTTAGTTAGTTATTGTTGTTTTAAGGGGTGGAACTACGAGGTCATCTGCCCAGGCTTAGAAGCAAATGAATGATCATTATGAAAGGTTAAAATGAAAGACAAAATTATAATTGCGATATGAAAAAATAAATCTCCCTATCAGAAACAATTCGTATGTAGTACAGTAGGTAGAGCCTTGCGCGGATAAACAAAACCTCATCCGCCCCGCATCCGCACAAATATTATCTGTATCCGCCTCGCATCCGCACGACATTTTTCCGCATTCCCACGTTTGTTATTCGTATCTACTGGCATTACAATAATATTTTTAATTAGATAAAGCATAAACTACTAAAGCAACATATTTAGACATTTGAGGAAAAAGTCGTTCCCTTAGGCTTTCTATGTCATATGCTATGTTTAAAATGAATGTTATACAGCCAGAATTGCAACCGTTTTCAGTTCGGAGTGTTAATTGTGCTTAATGACATAATTTGAATGAAATTTGCTTAAATAATCTTTTACATTTGTCTTGAAAAAAAAAAAAACATTACGGAAAAATATGATATATCATAGTTAACCGGGTCCTAGTAATGATATTCAACAAGTTCGGATTGTATTCTAAAAACTATCCGCAAATTTACTCCAAACATTATCCGCAGCTTATCCGCTATCCACACAGCCAAGCAAACTATATCCGCATGGTGAAAACTTTTGCGGATAACCGCATCCGCGCAGGGCTTTAGTAATAGGGTGCCATATTACAAGTCATGGAGGTTGGAATCTACAGACTGAAATTCGACTTGACGAAATTAGCCTATAAGTTTCTGGTCGATCTCTCACTAATGGTGTCATCTACTGGATTTTTATCTTAACTAAGACATCCGGTAACAATCCTGAAACGACAAAATGTGAATATAGCCCGCAGTAGCCTATATTTTCCGTACGCGTCTAAATGCTTTTGCGGGTATAGCCCATCACTCGTCTTCAACGTTACTATCGCTACTGGGGCCAGGGCCAGCACCGAGACTAGAATGTGTTAATACTAATACTCCTCTTCCACATTCAATTTTATATCGTAGGACCATAAATTTACCTCATAGGAGGGTACACGACATTATTATTATTATTATTATTATTATTATTATTATTATTATTATTATTATTATTATTATTATTATTATTATTATTATACTTTCTTCGTTTAGGCCAGCTACGGACCTCGTCATTTCAACTGCTTCCGTGTTTGGGCCTTGATCTTAGCCCAGTGTTCACGCATTCGCTGCCAGTGAGACTCCCTTCTTTCATCAGACCACTTCTTGCCGGTTTTTAATTTCGCCTTTTCTTGGAATTGGTGGTGTGCTCCAAGCTTTTCCTTCATAAGATCACGTTCCATAATGTCTGCGTGGGTTATCCCTACTTCTTGCAAATCCTTGTCTACCTCACAAAACCAGGAGCCCTTGGTTTTCTCGTTAAGAAAATAGGTAAATATCCGATTGGCGATTCTCTCGAGTTTCATACGAGTTAAGTGGCCATAGATAGATATTCTTCTCTTCCGAATTACTTGAGATATCCTTTCTACATGATGGTACAGCTCATTGTTATTCCGTCTCCTGTATTCACCATTGACTCTCAACGGCCCTAAGATCTTCCTCAGGATCTTCCTTTCCTTCGCTTCCAATTTCTCAACCAGACGCTTCCTGTTCATTGCCAGGCATTCTGTTTCGTACAGCGCCTTAGGTCGGATATCTGTACGATAGTGTCTTAGTTTGGCATTGCGGGACACTGTTCGCTTGTTGTACACTCCTTTCGTTAGCTGGTAGGCCACTTCCTTTTTGTTCATTCTTGATATGAAGGCTTCCTTCTCTGATATGTTGGGCTCGATCCACTCCCCTAGGTACTTAAACATTTTTGCCCGACGGTTCTTTCCATGTTCAACATTTAATTATTTGTCTGCAGGGTTAATATTAGTTATAAACTCGGTCTTCTCAAATGAAATCTGTAAGCCTGCCTTTGCCGCTTGTATTCTGAGTTGGTTGACTTGCTTTGCGGCTGTGTCTAGGGAATCAGAAAGATTGCTGGATCAACTGCGAAAGCTAGGCAGTCAATTGTCAGGTCCAAGCTCTTGCAGCCCATTCTCACGCCATTTTATAACACTTCTTTACCCATCTCCTTGCGCCATTATTAGACTATTATTATTATTATTATTATTATTTGGCCCCCAAACGCCTCGACAGTCTGAAAAGCAATTATTTTACCAGATGAAGAGATACCTACAAATTGTGTGTTGTGGACACATGATACTCAATCTCTTATTAAGTGCCGCCAGGTGTAATTCAGGAAAATGACGACGCAGCATCCAAATGAAGAAGTAGGAGTACTGATATCATTGATTAACGTTCAGGAAATATCAGAGTTCACATTTGTTATCAGCAGTACCTACTGTCCATTCACGTTGTGACCTCGAGGTACCCATGTGCCAAGAAACAATAGAAACACAACATCAACATTACGCTGACCCATTGTGCCTGTTTTCAATGCTAATCAATAATCATATTCTTCAGCTGCTTCCGATGCACATAATGCATTCTTCGCATATCTGCTTGTAAGTATTTTCACCTCATATTGTTCCCATTTCTAGATGTGGAAATGGTGCCCTTTCTTGCACCAACCTCATTAGAGGAGATATTGAGGAATGCTGTTGTTGGTATATTGGCTTCACGGCCAGTGAATTAAAACTCAGCAAATTTTCTAGGTTTGTGCCATGTCTTGTGTGGGGTTTCGCCTAGGAAACCAAGCTGGCTCATCAGCGGGCTCTTGGTGTCCCCGCTCGGACCCCCACCGGAGTAGCGAACTGCGCGCTACCTCCCTTTTCATGAAGCGCACCTGCGCCTCTTTACTGCAAGAACTAAAATCTCAAGCAGCCATAACCTCCCTATGAAGGCTTCCAAAAAGATGGTATATTGGCTTTCACGGCCGGTGAATTAAAACTCATGAATTTTTCTAGGTTTATGCCGTGTCTTGTGTGGGGTTTCGCCTTCGTAGGGAGATTATGGCTGCTTGAGCTTTAGTTCTCACAGTAAAGAGGCGCAGGTGCGCTTCATAAAAAGGGAGGTAGCGCTCAGTTCGCTAGTCCTGTGGGGGTCCGGGCGGGGACACCAAGAGCCCACTGATGAGCCAGCTTGGTGTCCTAGGCGAAACCCCACACCAGACACGGCACAAACCTAGATAAATTGCTGAGTTTTAAAGTTGTTGTTGTAGATTTATTTTGGGGCTTTCAGGTAATGCTGTGTATTTGAGTGTGTGTGGAATATGTCTGATAACTTGTGTTTTTATGAAGGCTGTATTAGTGTGGGCGTTTGTAATTTTTCTGTGGCCGTTTAAACATGAAGAGACACTTGTCGTATCCGAAGATCAGCTGGATTGTAGAATCTTGAAGGTCCCCGGCTAGAAAAACCTGAAAATCCAACCGAAAAGAGCTACATGTGGGTACACAAGTCCTACGATTGTGTTATGGACAGTAAATACTGGGCAAACCACTCAATTAATTGGAGAATACGAGAAACTTACGGTTCTCGGGGCAAATGGGACATAGCAAAGGGCTTTCATAAACCTTAATCCACTCAACAACACAATCTCTCTTCATAACTTAAATGAATCACGCAAGTCAGTTTATGAAAAACGAACAATTAGATTTATTCAAAGTTAACACAACAATTTAAATTTAATATAAAATATAAATCCTAAAATAAATTAAATAAATTCATAATAAACACGCTTGTCGAATAAGAAGGTTAAATAATTAAAAATGTCCATCTGACATTGTAGTGTACAGCTCCACTCAAATGTAAACATGGATCAACTGTTTCAAAAGTAAACACAGATCATCTGATTCAGAGTTTGAAATTAAAAAATAGATATTCAATAATATTATTAGTATATTATCTCAGTCTAACAAAATCCTTCTTTAATATAAACATAAATATTTGTTTATATGATCCAACTATAAAACTACAGCTTATATTGACACTCGTTTCAATGGATCAGCTGTTTCTCGACATCATAACTAACTTCCTGTACATTGCTCACTTCAAAATAAAAGCATCACTGCCTCATTAAAACATTACGTTAACATTTTCCTCCGTCTTCCATTCTTATAAATGTCATTAACACAATTCACATTATCAACACAATACTTTCAAAATAATTGACCTGTCATACGATATCCTGCGTCAATAAATATAATATAACTAATTATCATTCCTCACTGTTCTTCATACAGCCTTTCACATAACTATCAACCTTTAATTTCACAAATCCTCACTTCAAAATGTTTATTCTTGTTTTAAATGTCAATAATAAAACCTAAAATTATTATTAATAATATTATTAAAATTATTTAATAATAAAAATATTTATTAATATTATTGTCAATTAATCTTTATCCATACTCATTATTTATTTATCGTTGCATATCAATATTTATTAATATAAATATTTTATTCAAATGCTACTCACCTTATTATTAATAATTGTTTACTTACATTTATGCTTGTTTAATCGCATCATTAAGCTTTATTAGTTTCATTATTCTCATTAGCTCATTACTTTCATTACCGTAGTGTTTCTTAGTTTCATTAGTTTTATTACCGTTTATTACCGTTTATTACCGTCGCTACAATTTTATAGTGGTTTATTTCATTACCAGGCTAATATGGCCGAACAATTAAGCTAAGCTCACACGTAATATCGTCTAGATTATGATAATAATCTTAATAGAGTTCACAAACCAATGGTTTATAATCATTTCACAACATTTTTCCGCCAACTCTCCTGTCATTTTGATTGTAGGTCAGTAAAAATAAATTTATATTCTTCCACACTCTTTCTTACAACAACACTGTTTTATACTGCAATATTTTCATCTATAATCCATCTCCACTACGAATTAGAGCTTCCACATAACAACACTGCTCTAAAAAGCATTACCACTTTATTCAATAAACATTTCATTCCTCTATAATACGCCTGCTTACGCATTAGAGCTTATCAACGTAGCTATGCCTCTATCATTGCAATAAAATCCTCTCCAATAATACATACTTGTCATTACAAAACTTGACCTTAGAACTGTCACATTAGTTCTCCATTTCAATATTTCTTCATCACGATGTTCACAGTTTATTAAATTATCTCATTGCCTAAATATTTTCATTAACCTTGACCTTTAATTACAGTACACGAACTTTCCTTTGTTTACTTGGCTGTTATTCTGATTGAAAACAATAGTTGTTAACATTTAATAAAAATACAGTTCTCCATTTCAATATTTCTTCATCACGATGTTCACAGTATATTAAATTATCTCATTGCCTAAATATTTTCATTAACATTGACCTTTAATTATAGTACATGAACTTTTATTGGTTTACTTGGCTGTTATTCTGATTGAAAACAATAGTTGTTAATATTTAATAAAAATACAGTTTAGTAATACCTCATAACGGGGTGCGCTCAGCCTCGTGAGGACAATTGAGTAGCTGTCTGACAGTGAGACAGCGCCCCGATCACGAATACCAAGATTAACGGCCAAGGGGACCCGACGCGCTGATCACGCGTCACCCCAATATCTGCAGGCCAAATGGCTGGGCAGCGGTCGCTTGGTCGGTCTTAGCCCGTCATGGGCTGGATAGTGCCAGTTTTTTTTGGAATACCTCATTTGTCGTTGCTTATTGCCACAATGCAATATTTAAAAAGTCAACAACAATATTATATTAATGTTGCAAAGGGTATATTAGAATTCTCATTTGTCGACATATCACGATTTATTGGATAAAAATCTCCTATATCTGATATATTCAATATGTCGATTAATAATAATAATTATTATTATTGTTAATTCTTGAATGGTCTTATTAAAGAACAAAATCTTTAACTGACGTTCAATAGACCGTGTTATTATAAATTCAATGTAGGCTACTTCCAGTTCAATCAGCTGTTATCTCAAGTATAACATTCGCTTCAAATAATGCAAATATTCTTGATTAGAACACAGAAAATATTATAGAATACGAAAATTATGTTCTATGTTCGATGAATCTTCTTCCTAATTAATATTCTTCTCACATTAAAATTTACAATGCCAATATCGTAGACCAAAATATTAATCATATTTAAGAAATGATCTTAAATTCATTAATGCGGAAAATCGAAATTCATCATCAAAATAAAATTCACAACGTAGATGAAATTCTCAAAAATGGTCAAAACTGACGAATAAATACAGAATGTGGAATATCCCAAAATTCTATTTGAAATTCACTGAAGCATAAATTTACTAAACTAATGGTGAAATGGTTTTGCTCCAAAATATCCAAACTACAGCATGACTACTCAACAAACTACATAAGGAAGCTTCTTCTAATTTGATGATTCTCAATGAAATTAGAATGACAGAAAATACCGTAACGAACAGTATTCCCCATTCTGGATTACTGCCATCCATCGCCTTCTTCTTCCAAGAGAACTGCCTCGTCGAACCTCGAACTCCATCACCTGGCATCGGATTGCACCGTCTGGCATCAAACTTCGCCTTCCTGGACCTCCATCTAGGCTCGAACCAAGCTTCATGCTGTGAACCGGGAACGCCCTGGTTCTCTTGACATTTTCTCAATGATGATCTCAAAAGAATTCGTCTTTTCATTATGTGGTGAGAATATGCAGAATTGATGTTGCATTTCTTCATTATTGGAAATTTAGTATAATGATGGTTGCTCAAAATACTACAGCCCCCAGCAGATATCACGTTCCTAGCGCATACTGACTTACGCCGACATCACACTCTTCTTATTAATGCTTAGTCTCGTTCCTCTCAACTTTCTGATATTCAACTTGGTGAAATTATAACGAAAATGAGTAATATCAATGTAGACACTCACAGTCAATGTTTTCGGGTACGCGTTTATATTCAGGAATGCTCAACACTGTCCTCGTTCACGCTGCTCGTATACTTGTATAGCTCGCCTCTTCAACCTTCACACAATGCTTGCGGAGATGATCACTTTTATACGAACTGTCTTCTTTCTCAAATATCGCTTCGCTGTTACACAATTTTGTTAATAAATCATCGTCGTGGATATATATTGTTGTATACAGAAGCTTTAATACACTTCTTCACAATTATAGAGCACTGAAGCTGAGTTTTAGACACTGGACAGGATTTAGGAAGTGTTGGTTGTTAATGTTGGCAGCATGAACAAATGAATGTATGTATGTAAGACAGGCCATCATGGCGACGGTTTTAAGTTGAGTCGCATTTTAAGTATTCTATTCATGTTATGTTTGTTACCGGTATTGTAATGCAATTTAAGTGCAATAAACCTAATGATAGCAACCGGTAGAATCAGTGTACACTCTATTGTAGTTCTTAATGCTACCAGACTAACATTTAAGTTATTTTATACATTAAAATTGGTCCTCCGGGCCGGATGCTATTAAGAGGCGTACCGGTAATCGAAGCCGAAGTATGGTGATCTCTTTAGTGCTATGGTTTTAAGTGAATATGAACATCCCATAGATTTGTGAGTGTTATATACAATGTGCTAGTGAATACGGTACCGTAGGCCTACTAAAAGCCGGTACGATTTTAAGCTTATATTTCATTTTGGTGGATGCCTGTTGCGTTCAACAACTGGGATTGTTAAGAAGTGACTGTTGCTGATATTATAATCTCAGACTGTAAAGGTCGTAGAACATTTAATGTGCAACGAATGTTCTGTGGTCTGTGAACTGGTTAGAACGACGGTGTGATTATTTCCCATACAAACTGGAGTACCGAAATAAATATTCGAGTGAATAACGATATGTGTGAAGTTCAAACTGGGTTGAAGTGGAGCGGCGTTGCCATCTCGTGTACAATTGGGAACCAGTGGAATCAGCTGTCAGTCTACGTAAAAGTTATCGATGATCAACAATAAGATAAGTCCTCTCCTATTGTCTATTCCTTAACCTTAGATTCACAATGGATCGTAACACAATTAAGGGCCTTGTGAAGCAAAGGGGAATATATATTGCATCTTTAACACGCATGCAGACATTTGTAACTAATTATGATACCCAAGGAGATGCTATTAAAGTAGAAGGAAGATTACGGGATTTACCAAGTTTAAGAGACAATTTTGAAAGAGTACAATTAGATTTAGAACTAAATGATGAAGCTCAAGATCATTCAACTGCTAGAGTGAATTTTGACGATCTCTACTATACAGTATTAGGAAAGTTAGATGCCTTGGCTAAATCCATACAGTCTTCTCAGAATGTCAGCACATCTGGAAATTCAATTTCAAACGGTATAGCAGTGAACAATGTGAATTTACCTAAAATATCAATTCCTCAGTTTTCTGGCAATTTCACGGAATGGGTTAGCTTCAAGGATACATTTGAAAGCTTGGTAGGAAATAACCCTTCTCTTACTGGTGTTCAACGGCTACATTATTTGTTTTCAGCATTGAAGGGTGAAGCCAAGCAACTTGTATTGAATATTCCTGTCTCAAATGATAATTTTACTGTTGCATGGGAGTTGATAAACTGTAGATATGATAACCCCAGATTAATTGCAGTACAACATGTTCATGAATTGCTGTCTCCTCCATCTGTTAGTGAAGACTCTGCAGTTCAACTCAGGCGATTGATAAATCACATGGCCAGTAATAAGAATGCATTAGAAGCACTTGAATTAGATGTCTCCTTGTTTGAACTGGTTCTTATCCAAATTATGCTGAACAAGGTTGATAGTAGAACCAAGAAGGAATTTCAAATGATTTCAGCTCCTAAAAAGGGTTGTGACTGGAGGGATTTAAATGAGTTTTTGGAAATAAGGTGTCAGGCACTAGAATTAGTGAGCGTAAACTCACAGTCAACTAACAAATTTAAGGTTAAATCAAATAAGTTCAAGACAGAGGGGTTCCACAGGTTTTCCCAATCTTATGTTAGCACAGACAAGCAATCCAGATACTGTAATCAGTCACATGTTCTATATCATTGTGATACGTTTAAAGGATTGTCTATCTCACAGAGGTTGGAATTTGTTAAGTCTAAGAATCTGTGTTTCAACTGTCTTCTTACAAATGATCACAAGTCGTCACAGTGTAAGAGTAGCTCTTGTCGAACGTGTAAGGGGAAACACCACACGTTACTCCATGCTGTAAATGGTAATGTTAAGGAAATGGGTGTTATTCACGAAACCCAATCCCAACTCACTCACGGAAATGAAGCAGATGTCAGATCAACGGAGATCAAAGCTGGAAGCTATTGTTCATTTGAAGGCCAAGAGAATGTTAATGTATTGTTGGCAACAGCTATCGTACACGTTTTGGACACTAAATGAGTAATGCATAAGGCGCGTTGTCTTCTTGATTCTTGTAGTCAATCTAGTTATGTGACGGAACGATTAGTTCAAAGATTGAATTTAACAAGATCGAGAAATCATGTCCCAATTGAAGGAATAAGTGGAATTATTCATCAATCGAAATACTGTGTTAAGTTGTCAATTAAGTCGAGGATTTCCGAGTTTAATGCTGGTGTTCATTGTCTGGTATTAAGTAAAATCACTAATGCCCTACCTGCCATACACATGGACATATCTAAATGGAACCTCCCTAAGGATATCCAGCTAGCCGATCCTGAATTTCACATTCCCGGAAATATCGACATTTTGTTAGGAGCAGAAGTGTTTTTCGACATTATGAAGCATGATCGCAAGTCCAGACAAGGTGACTGGCCAGTCTTACAAGATACGCAGCTGCGTTACATTATTTCTGGCAGATTTCAGTCAACTTCTCATGTTCGTGGGTCTTCTCAAAATGTCTTCCTTTGTAACGAAGCACTAGATTGCAATTAACAAGGTTCTGGGAATTAGAGGATGTTCCGAGCAACTTGAAGGGAACCGACCTTGATGTCTTTGAGAGGCATTTTCAGAAAACCACAGTACGTGACGCAGAAGGACGATTTGTTGTAAACTTCCCATTTTAGAAGGATTCAAGTAATCTTGGAGAGTCTCATCAGAATGCATTAAGTCGTTTTTATCTTCTGGAGAGGCGTTTTGCAAGACAACCTGTTCTGGCTGAAGCATACAAAAATTTCTTGACTGAGTATGAAGAGCTAAATCATATGAAGGAAGTTAAGGTGACTCAAGACGTGGATCTGAAGGACGTCTATTATATTCCTCACCATGCTGTCTTTAAGGAATCAAGCACGACAACTAAGTTAAGAGTAGTCTTTGATTGTTCATGTAAAACGTCTAGCGGGTGCTCTCTGAATGACTTACTATTATTTGGCCCCACACTTCAACAAGATCTGTATTCAATAGTACTAAGATTCAGAACTCATCCAGTGGTATTCATGGCCGACATCGAAAAAATGTACAGAAATATACTAA
This sequence comes from Meconema thalassinum, assembly GCA_946902985.2. Taxonomy (NCBI): domain Eukaryota; kingdom Metazoa; phylum Arthropoda; class Insecta; order Orthoptera; family Tettigoniidae; genus Meconema; species Meconema thalassinum. Next base: position 772,028,008 of record OX336388.2, on the reverse strand, counting down.
TATGTCCAGATCAAAGGCGCTTCCAACACATCCTCTGGAGATCTAATCTCAAGGAACCCGTTCGTATTTACGAATTAAGAACGTTGACGTATGGAATGGTACCAAGTTCCTTCCTAGCAACGAGGTGTTTGCTACAATTGGCATACGAAGAAGAAACGAGAAATCTCATTGTATCTCGAGTGTTGATGGATGACGTTTACATGGATGATATACTTACTGGAGCTGAGAATGTCTGTGAGGCAGTACAATTACAGCAAGAGTTAATTCATATTCTGTTGAATGCTGGATTTCCATTAAGAAAATTTTCCTCCAATCATCCTTCCTTGATTAAAACTGTACCGCCGGACTACAGGGAAACTCAATTGCCAGATTCATTGGATAAGGAATCAGGTGTTAAGACATTGGGAATATTGTGGCACCCAATATCAGACAAGTTTCTTATCGCTGCTAAGGATCCCAAGTCATCTGTTAAGGAGAATGTTCCCACGAAACAAGTGATGTCAACAATTGCTTCAGTGTTTGACCCAATTGGTCTCATAGGTCCTTACGTTACTGATCTTAAAAAGTTTATGCAAGAATTGTGGTCGCATAATTTGCGATGGGACGAACCCTTGCCACAATCATTGAGAGATACCTGGTGTGAGTTAAGTTCTCAGCTATCTGATGTCAAATATATTCAGAAAGATCGATTTGTTTTAAGTTCTCCAGTTTCGAAGGAAATACAGATGCATGCATTTTGTGATGCGAGTGAGAAGGCGTATGGATGCTGTATTTATCTTAGAAGCGTCAGTAAAGAAGGTGACATATATGTTAAATTGCTGTGTGCCAAGTCTCGAGTGGCTCCCTTAAAGAAAACCACTCTTCCCAGACTAGAATTGTGTGCAGCTGCACTTATGGCCAAACTTGTACAGGAAACCACTCCCATCTTGAAACTTAACATTTCTCGCACCTTTTATTGGTCAGATTCGATGGTCGTTTTAGGATGGTTGTCTTCTCCAGCGTCAGGTTGGAAGACGTTTGTTGGAAACCGTGTATCGCAAATTCAATGATTGACTGAGAATAGTTGTTGGGGACATGTATCATCATCAGATAATCCAGCGGATTTAATTTCACGAGGTCTTAAGGTGAAGAATCTTCGACAATCGTCTTTATGGTGGCAAGGTGCAGCCTGGTTGAAACAATAACAGCCCTGTTGGCCCAAACAAGTCCAGACAATGCATAAGGATGAGTGGCCAGAAGAAAGAAATTCAACCTCTAAAACCTTAATATCGTTGGCAGACTCGGACAATTTTATTGGACGGTTTTCAGGTTTTAGTAAACTTATAAGGGTTGTGACCTACTGTCGAAGATTCATCTACAACGTCAGGCATTCTGACAGAAGGACTGGAACTTTGAGCGGCGATGAGTTGAAGATATCCTTGAAGATCTGTATCAAGATGGCACAAAGTTCTGCTTTTAAGAAGGAGATTGATGCTTTAAAGAAGAAAGAACCGACATCGAGGAGCAGCCGTCTTCTTAGCCTTAATCCATTTCTGGACGAAGAAGAGGTATTAAGAGTAGGGGGAAGATTGAATAAATCGTTTCTGCCACATGAAACCAAGCATCAAGCGATTTTACCTTCAGAACATCATCTGACAACCCTCATCGTGGGAGCAGAATATTACCGCTTACTTCATGCCGGACCAGAACTGATTATCTCCAGCTTACGTCAGCGATATTGGATCCCAAGAATTCGGCAGGTAATCAGACCTATTCTTCACAAATGTCTGCAGTGTGTCAAACTGAAGGGAGCAGTAAGAACACAGTTAATGGGACACCTTCTCGATGTTCGTGTCCAAGCTTCTCGTCCATTTACAAATGTGGGCGTCGACTTTGCCGGGCCTCTTATGATGAAGGTTGGATCTGTTAGAAGTAAATCGGTCCAAAAATGCTATATTGCTCTTTGTATGTATGTGCACTAAGGCAATACATACCGAGTTGGTTTCCAGTCTATCATCCAGTGCGTTCATAGCAGCCATGAAACGATTCACAGCCCGTAGAGGCAAATGTTTTATGTACTCCGATAATGGAACTAATTTTTTCAAGGCTAATAAGGAATTGCAGAAGTTTCAAGGACACTTTTCGTCTCCATCTTTCAGGAAAGATTTGGAAAACTTTTCAGCCAGTGAACAGTTCTGATGGCATTTCATACCGCCTGGCTCCCCACACTTTGGTGGTCTTTGGGAAGCAAATATAAAATGTTTAAAATATAATCTCAGACGCATTGGATCAAATTTACTCACCTATGAAGAGTTATGTACCTTGGGGTATCAAATAGAAGCGTGTCTGAATTCAAGGCCTTTAACTATGTTAAGTAATGACCCTGACGATCCTCTTCCCCTTACACCTGGCCATTTCTTGATTGGTTCTCCACTAGTATCCTTTCCTGAACCCGATTTGAGTGATGTTCCAATGTCTCAGTTAAGAAGATGGGAGAGATTGCAGCATTTCTTGCAGTATATGTGGAAGAGATGGTCCACTAGCTACTTGAGTGGTCTCCAGCAGCGGCTGAAGTGGAAAACAGTGCAACCTAATGTTCCTGTCGGCACTGTTGTGCTCGTGAAGGATGAGGACATTCCACCTCTCCAGTGGAAGATGGCGGTGGTGGTAAGGACTTATCCTGGGAAGGATGGACTGGTGAGGACAGTGGACGTAAAAACATCTAGGGGGATGTTAAAGCGTCCTCTAAGCAAATTGGTGCCTCTTCCTACGGGAGAATAGTTGATCTTCCCAGATCAAGGGGGGCAAGATGGACAGGATTTAGGAAGTGTTGGTTGTTAATGTTGGCAGCATGAACAAATGAATGTATGTATGTAAGACAGGCCATCATGGCGACGGTTTTAAGTTGAGTCGCATTTTAAGTATTCTATTCATGTTATGTTTGTTACCGGTATTGTAATGCAATTTAAGTGCAATAAACCTAATGATAGCATCCGGTAGAATCAGTGTACACTCCATTGTAGTTCTTTACGCTACCAGACTAACATTTAAGTTATTTTATACAGACACAAAGGCACTTTCATTAATATTTCACTCAAGCACGGTCTTAATACGTTTCGCCCGACCGACTGGACCATCGCCCGTCAAGGTCTTTCACGTACTCACTCATATACAAATTAATCAGGTGCGCGATCGCGACACGCCTTACATTCTCAAACGTTGAATGGAAAAGGCTCCCGCCTCTGGAAGCGTCACCCCCACCTAGACTGTAGAATGGTGCCTCATTAGGGAATTTGCGGCAACTGACCAATACTCCATATAAATGCTCCTATCTTTGTTGATCGATTTCGAACTTCATTCCAAAAACACCAACAATATTCTTCATCAGATCCCACGTACTTCCATGTTCTCAGAAGTCGATTAGCTCCTTTCTTCATAGCAATACATGTAAAATCCTTTCATGAAGAGATTCTCCTTTACCGCCAATTTCTCTTTCTACCTTCTATAAGGTGCGTTTAAAAAGTAACGAGCCGGAGGCATAATTACAGAAACCAGTAGCTGTATGTTAGAAGTATTGGCCCTGGCTGTTGAGGCACTTATCCCACTGTGACACGAGGCGGTGAATGGCTGTCTCATAAAATTCCCTGGGCTGCGATGTGAACCAGTTCCACACGTACAGCTGGACGTTGGTTTCCGAGGTGAATTGTTGGCCCCACAGAGTCCTTTTCAGGGGACCAAACATGGCGTAATCACAGGGAGAGAGGTCTGGACTGTATGGAGGGTGGCCGATAACCTCCCATTTGAATTTCTGCAGGAGTGCCACGACTGTGTTGGCCGTACGAGGTCATGCATTGTCGTGGAGCGACCACGGCGGCTATGGCGTTCACTGTCACTCGGCGGTCCTGGGAAATGAGTGAATCCAACAGCTGGAAATAATCATCGGTAATGCAGGGGGTTGCCCCAGACCGGGCATCATCAGCTAACGACACCTATCCTTCCCCGAAGCGCTTGTGCACGCCTTGACCCTTGCAAGGGACATGCAGTGTTCGCCGTACACTTGTCTTATTCGGCGATGAATGTCCATTCCCCCTACTCCTTCCGCGATCAGAAACTGAACAACACCTCTTTGCTCTTCAGTTGACGCTTCCATGTCACTGTTTGCAATGCGACTGGTCACGTTGGACGATTAATGCATGCTGCTGCTCGCTTTGTATTGTACCCATGTGAGTAATTTCCATGGCAAATATGCTCCTGCCTCCAGCTAGCTTCAGTTCTCGGCGTGTACCGTTCTCCCACTGAGCAGTTGCATAATTTTGATTTGAGACTAAAAGGTATCAACTCTACAATGATAAAGCACAACTCTATTCTAAAGACTTTTATTCAGCATTAAATCATGGCTTCAAACAATATGAGAACACAATCCCAACAAACATAATACAAAATCAAACAAAATTGCTCCCACAATCCACTAATTATTCACACATTATCCTATTAAATTCATATCATTATTCAATCCTTTACCCTTAGGTTGACTTCAACATCCACTCTCAAGTGCGCTGATGCACATGTAACTTCCATAAAAACTGTACCTTTTTTATCGTACGTCACCTGGTGTGACTTCTTTAATTTTCACAAGAATAATTATTTCTCCAAACACATCTTACTTTACATTATGTTCTCAAAACACATCTTACTTTACATTAAGAGTGCCTTCTGTGTTTTACTTTACATCATGAGTGCCTTCTGTGTTCTGTATCTCTCTTCCCACCAAAATGCTTTAGCATGCATTAGCCAATTCATGGGTTGCACTGGTTATCTACTTGCAACTCCACCATTATGTAAATATACCCCTAAAGTTCCCTTTTTATAGTTCCACTGCATGCCGTTGTGATTTCAATTCCAAAACTTTCGTTATCGCTGTGTCGGATGGTATTATTAAGCTACCCTTGCGAGCGTAGCCTGTGGCATCAAGTGCCCAACTTCATGAATATGTGTCAGTGTCAGTACAAAATGCATCTTCCGACCATTCGCAAGATTGCTAAAATTTAAATCATGAGGGTGCTCTATGATTACCAATGTGTTTTTAAACCACATAAATTCATTACACAATATAACAATGTTTCCTTTCAATACAAACAGCGCCTCAAATCTGTCCTTTCTAAGCGTTAACTTTCACGGTTCGTTTTAGAACTCAGCCCCCTCAGAGCGGCTCGTATACAATAGAGCGGAGTGGAGTGGTTACAGCACATGCACCATCCCTCGCTTTCTGACTTCTGTTTTTTTAAATCCCCAAGCAGTAACAAGATTCTAAATACAATAGCGTGGTCACACTGACCCACATGATCCCATATGATTTAAACTGAATGGTATGCAATTTAGGTTCTGGACGAGTTTATACATTTATTCCTAACCTTAGGATATTAATAACTGGCCTCAGTAAGTCCATTTCATCATATGAAGGCACAAGATTCATAAACACAGGTCGAGTTGGATAGCCGGTATCTTAATAAATGCTACGGTCAGTCACTAGCTGCCGTCAATAAGATTCGCTTCACAAGAGCCGAATCATTCAATAACAAGTTCTCGGTCGATCAGGTATGGTGCAGGGGTTTCCATTGTTCTCCTCTCACCTACCACAGGATTCGAACCCGGAACATTCCATATCCATCATCAGAGTTAGGGTACAACACTAAATACACTCTGGCACAAAATAAATATCTCTGTACGCCCAAGGCTATACGAGATTTCACACGTCGAACAGATTACCTGGCTCCATGACCCGATGCTCTGATCTCGTCCTTTAATTAGTAAGAGAAGTCTATCAATTACTCTACAAGCTTATTCACAAGCTACAAATTCAATTCACTATTAAACTCTTCCATTTCCTTGCATAATTATATTCCCATTAACACAATATATTCTGATATTAAACTGCTTTCTCAGCCCTTAAGGTATTATCTTACTGCTTGGATAGATAAATATTCCAATTAGCGTAAATATTTCTTGCAACAACATTTTTCCCTGATGTATTCATTTATACCTTTTATTATTATTATTATTATTATTATTACTGACCTAAATTACCATAACCCGACACAACGTAACCATTTTAATAATCGAACATCCGTGTTCGTTACGTTAAGTTTTTACATAACTGATTTGCCATTTTTTAAATAATAGTGGTAACGATTAATCCACTCACTGATGTATAAAACATCTCAAATCTTCTAAAATCAACACAACAAATAATGAACATTTGAGGTTCTACCTCCTAATATTGATTCTTACTGGCACATTTTATAATTCTGAAATCACGTAACATACAGTGGACTATAGCTACTATAACATCATGGTTTTGGGTACTTACATACTGTAGGCTATCCAGGTGGCTCCAACCACTCACATCTTCCAGTATCGCCTGCCATTTGCATACTTTGCGAGGCATTTCCACACTGATAATACACATATTATAAAACCTTTGCCTCCCGAAACACACGGCACTTTTCTTTTCCATATTGAGGCACATAACACTGTATAACACTTGTTACAACAATAATTTTATAGATATTTCACAGATCAACACTAAAAACACACGTCACTATTTACATTTCCTACTGGTTGAATTTCCCTGGCAAGATATCAGAACTGCAGGTGTTGACGGACTCTTCCTCGCTCCTCTCCACATCCTGACTGAAAGTCTCGATTATCTGCCTACGGATTCACCAACTGTCGATCCATTATCCTACGATAAACTTCCTGCTTTGCATGAATATGCTTACTTTTCGTCCTGAGCGTTACTATTTGGTATTCTTATGACATTTCACCAAACGCATCATAAAGTTTATCTCTTGCGCAGCCCGGCATACTAATATATGTCCAATCAATATTTTACACACTGCGCTCAACATAGTACATTTTATTTATACAAATTATTACTTTCAATAGTTCTGCAAGTTATATCACACGGTACTTCCTATGTGAACACTAACAATTGCTCGTACTGCCGACTATACACATACAGCACGACTGTCCTTAACAAAAAGTATTATAACAGTTTCACTGCACGGCTTCCCAAACTGAAGTCCGAGCATCCCTCCTTGACTTCGGTAATGCACATTTCGCCTAATACAGTTTATTAATTACAGTACTTATTATCACTTCATGACTTAATTTGTGCATTACACTGCACGGCGAATATCCTGATTAACATTAGAAAATGTTCAAGTCTTTGTGTGCGCTTCTTTCCCTGGTGTCGGGCGACATACGCTCCGCGCTAGATTCTGGTACAACTGTCCTCTCTGACCTGAGTCCACCCCCTTATATTCGTTTCACAAGAAAAAGTAGACCTAGGATTCCCTCGCTGTATCATCTCCTCTCCCAGGATGATTCTGGTCTTGAAATACTGTTCATAAGTTCCTTTTTCCTTGTTGGTCACAAAACAATCTGCGTGCTCGAGGATCGATCGGCCAATTAATTAATATTAATTGCCTTTGCCATGGCGTGGGTACGCGGCGTCCTGTAAAAATCCCCGGCGACATGGTTATAGCATTCCGCTAACATCCAGAATCCTGTGTTCTTGCGCAGTCCCTTAAATATGCCTCGATTTCACAGTTTAAATGCTTGATAATTAGCCTCCCGGCTAAACATTTACATGTGTGCAACTCTCATGTCATTGCGTTGCTCCAATCACGAGTAATCAATGATTTTCACTGTGATCTTCCCACCCCATTCACATTTCTTTTCTGAAACGGGGAAGAACTTGATCTTTAGTTAGCCCCTTGGCTTGCTCCAGACGACTTAAGTAGGTCAACGAGAGTGACACGGCTCCACGAGTCTCCTCCCACAATTCTGGGGCTATTAGTAAAATGTCAAACTCCCCAACTTCTGTGCTCGAATGCAGCATAGCTTCCTTCATACAGCCCAATATGCTGTAGTCCACTCATTTTCCCTGCATTATATTAATAAATGATGTCAGCCTCAGTTGATATCACAACAGTGATTTCCTATATAATTTCCTCTAGGGGTTTTTACAACTAAAACTCCCTCAAAAGATCTCGGGTTCGTTCCTAGGTGGAACCTTCATTCTGAGCTCACAGTCTCTGAGATCCACGTTCGATACCAGTCAGCATAACCCCCTCGGGTTCATATTCCCCTTTCAAAACTTATAGAAGTCAATTGCAAGTGACCTTCTGTAAGTAATCAGCTGACTGTCCTACTGTCTGTGTTTACATTAGGGGTCCTTCACCTCGTCTGGCTGCGAGTGTGTTTGTCTGGTTCACCCTTCCACTCTGCGCTAGGCCCTAAACTGTGCATTCTCTAGACGGAGGGTCTTATTTATTGCTTCAACTTCCCTGGCCGCTTCGACCAAGTCTTTGTAAAGTTGTTGCAAACACTGGCATTCTAGCCGTTCGTTCCTTTCACTAGGCAAGCTGCTTGTTTCTCGTTCCATCTCGCCGCGCGAACCATCAGGCCTGACTTTGCTGTCCACGTCCAGTTGGGTGTGTGCTGCTAAAGCTTCCTCTTGTTCGTCAAATTCTTCTGGCGAATAATACATTTTGAGATTGGCTGCATCTGGATCTGAACTGGCTGGCTTTCTGACTAAAACTTTTTCCCCAATGAGAAGCGGTCTGTGATATCGCTTCGCACGATTTCTTCTCTGGCGTCTGCCTGTGCTTGGAGATATTCGAATGTTCGTTGGATCCTCAATTCTCGTCCTGGCTGTGCGTCTACAGGTAATGGAATAACACCAGTCCATGGTCTCTCCGGTCTCTGATCCAAATGTAGAGTCACGGGCACCTGACCTGTCGCTTCATGCACAGTATTATTTATGCAGTATTCTATTACTTCCAGGAAATCGATCCCCTTCCAGTTCTCTTCAGAGCAGTAAATTTTCATGTACTTCTGTAAATCTCTCATAACGCGCTCAACAGGATTTGCCTCAGGATGGCGAATGGTAGATAAAATCTGCCTAATTCCTAGATTTTCCAATTCCCGACGAAATTCTGCACTGGTGAAGCAGCTCCCATGGTCTGAGAGTAGGTTATCCGGTTTCCGAAGTATCAGAATAACTCTCTCTTTCAGGCGTTTCAAAACCCGCTTTGAGCTGGTTTTCTGTATGGGGCATAATACCACCATTTTTGAGAATACATCCATGGCTACAAAAATATGTCTATTGCCTCTACGTGCTCTAGGCAGTGGTCCAAAATTGTCTACGCTCATTAGCTGCCTTGGCTTTTCTGGTAACAACGGAATAGGTCGTTGCCTCATTAAAAAGGGATTTGGCTTTACCCTTTGGCACAAATTGCATGTCCTAATAGCATTTCTCACAGTTTCTCTCAACTTTGGCCAAGTGAATGCTTCTTTCAGTAGAGCAGTGATTTTTTCTATCCCGGGATGTCCAAACGCTCTGTGTGCTAGCCATACCAATCTCCTCTGCAAAGATGCAGGAATAACAATTCTTTGGCGCGTATGTTCCACATCATCCCACTTGTGTAGCATCTGATTGTACCATACATAATCTGTTGATAATGCCTCTGCCTCTCTGTATATTGCAGTTCCCCTTGCTAAGCGTCCCTCGAAGTAATCAATCATCATCTTCAACCATGGATCTTCGCGTTGTAGGTTGGTAAGATTCTTCAAGTCATCCAAGGTCTTCTGATCTCGATTCTCAATCTGGACAGCTAGAGTTTCCTCTTCTCTTGGATATCGGCTTAATATGTCCGGTATTACATTTTCTTTCCCTGGACAGTATTCTATTTCCACATTGAACTGTTGAATATACAGGGACCATCTTGTCAACCTCTGGCTAGACAAGTCCGTTTTTAACAAAAATGTTAAAGCTTTATGGTCTGTTCTGAGGACTATTTGAAAACCATACACGAGTTTGCGCCAGTACTGCAACGCGTACAAAATTGCGAGCAAGTCTGTTTCTGTAATCGTGTAATTTTTCTCATGGGCTTTCAACCTCCTACTTATAAAGGCAATAAAGACTTTCTTTTCGGGCTTATCAACATTTTCTTGGAATAGCATCGCTCCTATCCCAACAAGTGATGCATCCGTCTGTATGATGAATTTCTGGGTATAATCAGGGTATCCCAGCTTCACATAATCCAAAAGCATTTGTTTTGACCTCACGAATGATTCTTGACATTGCTCCGTCCACTTCCACCTGCCGCCTTTCTTCAATAGATCCTGCAGGGGTGCGACAGTCGTAGTATAATTTGGGCAGTGGTTCGAAAAGAATCCAATTACTCCCAAATACTGTCGGACGTGCTTAACTTCGTGGGTCGAGGAAAATTTCGAATTACCTCTAATTTCTCTGGGTTTGGCTTAACTCCATTTTCATCAATAACATGCCCTAGGAATTTAACTTCCCTCTGACAGAAGTGCGATTTCTTGATATTAACCTTAAAATTAGCTTCTCGAAGGTTATCCAGCAACTTTTTCAGGTCTCTCATGTTCTCCTCCAGAGATTCTGATGTGAGTAGAATGTCGTCTACATATCTGATGGTACTCTCTTTAACATCATCGGATAGATTGCGATCTAACGCTCTTATCAGGGCTGAACCAGCTGTTTTCAAACCAAAAGGTAGCCTTAAAAATGTGTATGTTTGTTGATCAAACATAAATCCTGTCAACAGACTAGTTTTCTTCTCTAATTCAAGATGGTGAAAACTTGAAGTGATATCTAAATTTGTGAATATGGTCTTCCCTTTGAATTTTCTGAGGATTTCTTTAATAGGTGGCACTTGGTCGAATTCCGGAATTACCTTCATATTTAAGTGTCTCAGGTCCAGGCATACTCTGACAGTCCCGTCTGTCTTAGGTACGATTACCAATGGGCTTACATAAGGCGTAGGTGTTTTCTCAATAACACCGGCCTCCAACATCTCCTGAATTGCCTCTTTGACCTTAGCATAGTGCTTTTCGGCTATAGGGTAGGGTTTCTGCCTAAATGGTGTCCAGTCACTAACTTGGAAAGCATAAGTGAAGTTCTTTATACGACCAAGTCTCGAGTCAAAGACTTCCTTCTGTTCCAATAATAATTTCTTTAAATTTTCTTTCTCTCTTGGCCCAATTTTTGCTTCTTCTAGTTTTTCCAAAATATGTTCTTCCAGTTCGGGTTCCAGATCTTTCTCCATGTCTGCGGCTAGTGTTTTCAGTTCATCTTCTAACTGCTCTATAGCTAACACTTCTTCCTCAGCCACGTCTCTGTATGTATGCCATACTTGTTCATGTGTCCCTGGTTCATTATGATTGAGTGAGACCTCTAAGCCTTGGGCTTCCTCATTCACACGGGACATAACTCTGTCCTGTGATATGTCTATTACCACTCTGTATTCCCTTATAAATTCTGCCCCAATAAGTAGGTTAAAAGGCAGTTTGTTTACTAGTAGAAAACTCTGTGAGAACATAGAGCCTCCTATCTGTAAATCTAGGAATACCTGATCTTTGCATATCATCGTTCTGTCTGGAATTACACCTTTTATTTTGAAACTTGAGATAGGTATTTTCAAAACATTCTCTCTCTGGGCTATATCATTATACAAAGCTCGTGTCATAAGACACACTGTCGAACCCGTGTCTAACAGACTTCTTATTTTCAACCCTGCCACTCTTACTATTATAATAGGCAATTCTCTCTTGACCATGACCTGTGATCCTCCTGTATCCTCAATTAACTCTTCTGGTTTGGCTATCCAATTGATGATGTTGACCGACTTCCATCCATCATATTCGAATTCTTCTAATTTTGGAGTTTTTTTGTACAGCACCAGTCCCCTTAGAGTTTATTTTCCCTTGTTCGCTGCGCTGTAACTCCAAACTCTTGGCTCCGTCTCCATATCTGTCTGGCGACGTCCTGTTCTGCATAGCTTCTTGCCAGCGGACTTGTTGCTTCTGGGGCTCTTCTCCCCTTTCATCGAGGTATTGCAATGAAGCGTGATATCGTTCCTCTACCTCGTCATCGAAGTTACGTCTTCTTTCCTGGGGTCTCCAATTCCTATTGTTGCCTTCTTGGCCATTGTTGCCTCCATTGGCTTGGTACGGTATACCCCTGGTATTCTGTTTATTCCAAGAATTTCGGCCTCCTCTTCCTCTACCAGCATTCCCTTTGTACTTCGGCTGCCATCTTCTGGGTTCCTGTTCCCATTGACGTCCGTTGGAATCTAACGTTTCAGTGCTAGTAGCTTTGTTGTTCTTCGGAGCTTGGTACTGGTCACTCTGCGTGTTTGTCTCGTGTACCTGTTCCACGGTTCGGTTCTGACGCATAGTAGTTGATGTTGTGAGGTCTAGTTGCCTGAGAACTGCCTCCATTTCCATAGCGGTTTTTGCATTTGCCGAGATCAGCAGCCTCTGGATTTCGTAAGGAAGCTGTTTGGCGATAGCAATACATAGCTCCAGCTCGCTAGGTTTTTGGTCCAGTTCTTTGAACCGACACATCTGAGAGATGAAGAATTCTGCGTACTTCGTTGGATGGTTGGTGCTGTATCTTTTTGAATACAAATCCAATCGAAAATTCTGCTGTGTCATTGGATCCCAGTACCGTTTCAAAAAGGCCTCCCGAAACTCCTCTACAGTATCGAAAGTATAACGGAAGCTGCGAAACCATAACGCACATTCTCCCTCTGTTAGTTTCTCTATGGCTCGTAGCCTGCGCTCTTGTGGTATCCGCGCATCATTCAAATATTCAGACACTTCTTTCAGCCAATACTTCGGTGTCATATTACAATGGCTACCTGAGAATTTCCTTGGTTTCTCTTCGCTTGCTCTAATGACGTTTATCACCTGGGTGTGCATAGCATTTTCATGCGGCGTAGAGGCTGCAACTGGTGCACCTGGCGTCATATAAGTACTTTCGCCTGGGCCTGTAGCGTTCCTTATTATAGGTTGGGTTTCCAAATCTGCCCACCTAGTTTTCCTCATATCTTCCACACTGCCTTCACTTGACTTAGGATCTTTCATCAGGGTTTCCTCCTGTGCGATTATCCTAGTCTCCATTTGATTGTGGCGCATCTCTGCTCTTTCCAGTAGAGTAATTACCTCCTTTTCGATTCTGGTAAGCCTATCTCTATTCTCTTCGGCCACTTGAAATATTTTCTTCTTATCTTCCTTCAGGCTTTGCTTGATATGGGAGATTTCATCCTCTACATCTTCCTTTATTTGAGCAAGTGTCTTGTCGCTTGCCTCTGTCTTCTGGCCTTCTCTTACTTCGAGTTCTTCTCTCAACCCCTTAATTTCCTCTTGGATATGTCCATTTACCTTTGACATTTCATTGCGGACCTTAACAATTTCACCTCTGTTCTCCTCTTGCCTTTTATTAACGATGATAATGTCACTGTGAATTTGGTCCAATTCTTGATGAACTTTGCTCATCTGACCTTTCATGTTGCCTACCAGCTCTTTACTTTCAATAGCGATAGCCTTAATCTCTCCTATTTCCTGACATTGATCTAATATGTTCTGATCCTGTTTCTTTAGATCACCGTTAATTGCTCTAGCATAGCTTTTCAATTTCTCGTCCCATTTATTGTCGTTCTCTTCTAACCTCTGATCTACCGTTCCAGTAAATCCTGAAAACTGTTTCGCTTGGCGTTCGAGATTCGCCTCATTTTGGATTTGAATATCCTTAATGTCATTAGACAGCGCATCTAACCTACTGTTGGTTTCATCCTGCGCATGCTTACACGCCTGTAAATTACTTTCAAGCTTGGCTTCTATAGCCTCGAAACGTTTATCTGTCTTAACCTGCATTTCTGATATAATGCTTACAATGGTTTCTGTTACTTCGGTCTTAATTGTTTCTTGCATTTGACCTAGCTTATCATTTAATTCAACCTTATTTGCATCCAATCGGTTGTTTATTTCAACCTGATTAGCATTCATTGCAACCTGATTTGCATTAATTGCCTCCTGATTAGCATCTAAACGAGTGTTTATTTCATTCTGGAAAGCGTTGGCTTCCAGCTTGTTCTGTTCATTAACAGCGTCAATTTCCTCTGGGATATGTCCATTTCATTCTGGAAAGCCTTGGCTTCCAGCTTGTTCTGTTCATTAACAGCGTCAAAATGCAGTCTTAACCCTGCAATCACCTGCAAAATCTCCTCTGTACCAGCCATTCTTACAACAATACACCTTGAGATACAGGCAGGCTTCCTGGAAACATGTGTGGATACGTTTTGAAGAGAGATACAAGACACTGCACCCATATTGCAAGATTGTACTAAAACTTTGAATTTTAGGATAAATTGTGGATTGGGTGTGTAGCACTCATACCCTTGGGTAATTCGCTTCTCAATAGAGAGATTCTGCGTTACGTCATAAGCCTACTGAACTCAAAAATCAATCAAACATAGTTTAAGGCAAAAAAATAATTACTATGGTTTTCCCCATGAAATACCATAAAACTCTATGGGGTTTCCCTAAATCCCATAAGCTCCACAAACCTGGGCGCCATGATAATTTAATAGATGGTTTGGCCACGTAAGACATCGCATCAACCATCCAAGGACTCGGTAGTACTGTTGAATGCCCCACTTGGGCCTTGCCATGATAATTTAATACACCTCTGCGCCTATGGTGACCTGTATTTTAAACTGGCCCACATACCAGCGCCATGATAAATAAAGTAGCTATAGCTTGGTCCCTGACAATAATATGAAGTATCAGATCTTGCAATGCCAAGATATACATATTGCACTACTGAGGCGATTCCACGATATAATAATACCGCCCCCTGTTACCTGGATCATGGTAAATAAGGTGTTTATCAACATTTATATTGTTTGTATCGGAGCTTAGCTAAGGTTAGGTGCGGTCATCCCCTAATTCATGTTATTCGTTCCTTTAATAGAGTTGTTTGCACTAAATCTAGACCGACTTAAGTTGTACCGATAGCTCAAATCACTGTACAGGACATCAATCTCCATGTACCCATGTGAGTAATTTCCATGGCAAATATGCTCCTGCCTCCAGCTAGCTTCAGTTCTCGGCGTGTACCGTTCTCCCACTGAGCAGTTGCATAATTTTGATTTGGGGACTAAAAGGTATCAACTCTACAATGATAAAGCACAACTCTATTCTAAAGACTTTAATTCAGCATTAAATCATGGCTTCAAACAATATGAGAACACAATCCCAACGAACATAATACAAAATCAAACAAAATTACTCCCACAATCCACTAATTATTCACACATTATCCTATTAAATTCATATCATTATTCAATCCTTTACCCTTAGGTTGACTTCAACATCCACTCTCAAGTGCGCTGATGCACATGTAACTTCCATAAAAACTGTACCTTTTTATCGTACGTCACCTGGTGTGACTTCTTTAATTTTCACAAGAATAATTATTTCTCACAACACATCTTACTTTACATTATGTTCTCAAAACACATCTTACTATACATTAAGAGTGCCTTCTGTGTTTTACTTTACATCATGAGTGCCTTCTGTGTTCTGTATCTCTCTTCCCACGAAAATGCTTTAGCATGCATTAGCCAATTCATGGGTTGCACTGGTTATCTACTTGCAACTCCACCATTATGTAAATATACCCCTAAAGTTCCCTTTTTATAGTTCCACTGCATGCCGTTGTGATTTCAATTCCAAAACTTTCGTTATCGCTGTGTCGGATGGTATTATTAAGCTACCCTTGCGAGCGTAGCCTGTGGCATCAAGTGCCCAACTTCATGAATATGTGTCAGTGTCAGTACAAAATGCATCTTCCGACCATTCGCAAGATTGCTAAAATTTAAATCATGAGGGTGCTCTTTGATTACCAATGTGTTTTTAAACCACATAAATTCATTACACAATATAACAATGTTTCCTTTCAATACAAACAGCGCCTCAAATCTGTCCTTTCTAAGCGTTAACTTTCACGGTTCGTTTTAGAACTCAGCCCCCTCAGAGCGGCTCGTATACAATAGAGCGGAGTGGAGTGGTTACAGCACATGCACCATCCCTCGCTTTCTGACTTCTGTTTTTTTAAATCCCCAAGCAGTAACAAGATTCTAAATACAATAGCGTGGTCACACTGACCCACATGATCCCATATGATTTATACTGAAGGGTATGCAATTTAGGTTCTGGACGAGTTTATACATTTATTCCTAACCTTAGGATATTAATAACTGGCCTCAGTAGGTCCATTTCATCATATGAAGGCACGAGATTCATAAACACAGGTCGAGTTGGATAGCCGGTATCTTAATAAATGCTACGGTCAGTCACTAGCTGCCGTCAATAAGATTCGCTTCACAAGAGCCGAATCATTCAATAACATGTTCTCGGTCGATCCGGTATGGTGCAGAGGTTTCCATTGTTCTCCTCTCACCTACCACAGGATTCGAACCCGGAACATTCCATATCCATCATCAGAGTTAGGGTACAACACTAAATACACTCTGGCACAAAATAAATATCTCTGTACGCCCAAGGCTATACGAGATTTCACACGTCAAACAGATTACCTGGCTCCATGACCCGATGCTCTGATCTCGTCCTTTAATTAGTAAGAGAACTCTATCAATTACTCTACAGGCTTATTCACAAGCTACAAATTCAATTCACTATTAAACTCTTCCATTTCCTTGCATAATTATATTCCCATTAACACAATATATTCTGATATTAAACTGCTTTCTCAGCCCTTAAGGTATTATCTTACTGCTTGGATAGATAAATATTCCAATTAGCGTAAATATTTCTTGCAACAACATTTTTCCCTTATGTATTCATTTATAACTTTTATTATTATTATTATTATTATTATTATTATTATTATTATTACTGACCTAAATTACCATAATCCGACACAACGTAACCATTTTAATAATCGAACATCCGTGTTCGTTACGTTAAGTTTTTACATAACTGATTTGCCATTTTTTTAAATAATAGTGGTATCGATTAATCCACTCACTGATGTATAAAACATCTCAAATCAACTAAAATCAACACAACAAATAATGAACATTTGAGGTTCTACCTTCTAATATTGATTCTTACTGGCACATTTTATAATTCTGAAATCACGTAACATACAGTGGACTATAGCTACTATAACATCATGGTTTTTGGGTACTTACATACTGTAGGCTATCCAGGTGGCTCCAACCACTCACATCTTCCAGTATCGCCTGCCATTTGCATACTTTGCGAGGCATTTCCACACTGATAATACACATATTATAAAACCTTTGCCTCCCGAAACACACGGCACTTTTCTTTTCCATATTGAGGCACATAACACTGTATAACACTTGTTACAACAATAATTTTATAGATATTTCACAGATCAACACTAAAAACACACGTCACTATTTACATTTCCTACTGGTTGAATTTCCCTGGCAAGATATCAGAACTGCAGGTGTTGACGGACTCTTCCTCGCTCCTCTCCACATCCTGACTGAAAGTCTCGATTATCTGCCTACGGATTCACCAACTGTCGATCCATTATCCTACGATAAACTTACTGCTTTGCATGAATATGCTTACTTTTCGTCCTGAGCGTTACTGTTTGGTATTCTTATGACATTTCACCAAACGCATCATAAAGTTTATCTCTTGCGCAGCCCGGCATACTAATATATGTCCAATCAATATTTTACACACTGCGCTCAACATAGTACATTGTATTTATACAAATTATTACTTTCAATAGTTCTGTATGTTATATCACACGGTACTTCCTATGTGAACACTAACAATTGCTCGTACTGCCGACTATACACATCAGCACGACTGTCCTTAACAAAAAGTATTATAATAGTTTCACTGCACGGCTTCCCAAACTGAAGTCCGAGCATCTCTCCTTGACTTCGGTAACGCGCATTTCGCCTAATACAGTTTATTAATTACAGTACTTATTATCACTTCATGACTTAATTTGTGCATTACACTGCACGGCGAATATCCTGATTAACATTAGAAAATGTTCAAGTCTTTGTGTGCGCTTCTTTCCCTGGTGTCGGGCGACATACGCTCCGCGCTAGATTCTGGTATAACTGTCCTCTCTGACCTGAGTCCACTCCCTTATATTCGTTTCACAAGAAAAAGTAGACCTAGGATTCCCTCGCTGTATCATCTCCTCTCCCAGGATGATTCTGGTCTTGAAATACTGTTCATAAGTTCCTTTTTCCTTGCTGGTCACAAAACAATCTGCGTGCTCGAGGATCGATCGGCCAATTAATTAATATTAATTGCCTTTGCCATGGCGTGGGTACGCGGCGTCCTGTAAAAATCCCCGGCGACATGGTTATAGCATTCCGCTAACATCCAGAATCCTGTGTTCTTGCGCAGTCCCTTAAATATGCCTCGATTTCACAGTTTAAAGGCTTGATAATTAGCCTCCCGGCTAAACATTTACATGTGTGCAACTCTCATGTCATTGCGTTGCTTCAATCACGAGTAATCAATGATTTTCACTGGGATCTTCCCACCCCATTCACATTTCTTTCCTGAAACGGGGAAGAACTAGATCATTAGTTAGCCCCTTGGCTTGCTCCAGACGACATAAGTAGGTCGACGAGAGTGACACGGCTCCACGAGTCTCCTCCCACAATTTTGGGGTTATTAGTAAAATGTCAAACTCCCCAACGTCTGTGCTCGAATGCAGCATAGCTTCCTTCATACAGCCCAATAATGCTGTAGTCCACTCATTTTCCCTGCATTATATTAATAAATGATGTCAGCCTCAGTTCATATCACAACAGTGACTCCCTATATAATTTCCTCTAGGGGTTTTTACAACTAAAACTCCCTCAATAGATCTCGGGTTCGTTCCTAGGTGGAACCTTCATTCTGAGCTCACAGTCTCTGAGATCCACGTTCGATACCAGTCATCATAACCCCCTCGGGTTCAGTATCGTCACGTGAAGTGCACGCTTGCCCTCTAGTGACGGGCTGTGACCATTCACGCTCTGGTCGGAACCACACCTCGTTACACACGCCACGATTAGCCGATGTCGTCACCGATTTGAGCATTCCAGACTCCGGCTCGTTACTTTTTGAACACACCTTATATTTCCACACACTGGATTGACCAATCTCATTGATTCCTCTCTGTTGCTATGCTGTTTCCCGCGATTTATACTGTACCCATGTGCGTAATTTCCATGGAAAACATGCTTCTGCCTCCAGCTAGCATCAGTTCTCAGGCATGTACCGTCCACCCACTGAGTAGTTGCATATTTTTTGATCTGAGACTAAAAGGTATCAACTCTACAATGATAAAACACAACTCTATTCTAAAGACTTTAATTTAGTTCAAAATCATGGCTTCAAACACATAAAAACTCAATCCCAACAAATATCAAACAAAACAAAGCAAAATTACTCCCACAATTCACATTTTATCCTGCAAATCCAGATGATTATTCATACATTTACCCTGAGATTAACATCAAAATTCATCTCAAGTGCTCTGATGCACATGTAATTTACACAAAAACTGTACTTATATTCTTATATCACCTGTTGTGCCCTCTTTCATTTTACAAGCTTAATTGTCTACTCACAACATCTTAATTTACATTATGTGTGCCTTTGTGTTTTGTTTCTCTCTTCCCTCCAAAATGCTTTACCATGCATTAGCCAATTCATGGGTTGCACATCAAATCTACTTGCAACTCCACAATTATATATAAATATACCCCTACAGTTCCACTGTATGCCGTTGTGATTTCAACTTCAAACTTCCGTTACCGCTGTGTCGGATGGTAAATTATGCTACCCTTGCGCGGCATAGCCTATGGCATCAAGTGCCGATCGTCATAACTAAGTGACAGTGTCAGTATAAAATGCAACTTCCAACAATTCGTAAGTTTGCTAGATATTAAATCATCAGGCTGATCTTTAATTATCTATGTGTTTCCAACCACACAATTACATTATACAATACAACAATGACTCCTTTTATTACAAGCAGGGTTTCATAGTCAGTCCCTTCTAAATGTCAACCTTCACGGATCGTTTAAAACTCTGCCCCTTGGAGCGACTCGTATAAAATGGAACGGAGTTGAGCGGTCACAACACGTGCGCCGTCCCTCCTGACCCCTTCTTTTATCTCCCAGCAGTAACACGATTCTAAAAACAATAGTGCAGTCTCAAAAACCTACATATCCCATATGATTTCAACTAAATTGTATGCAAGACAGGTTATGGACGTGTTTAAATATTTATTCCTAACCTTAGGATATTAATAACTGGCCTCAATGGGTCCATTTCATTATATGAAGGAACGAGATTCATCAAACACTGGTCGAACTGACTAGCCGGTATCTCATTAAGTACTACGGTCAGGCACACCCTGCCGTCAATAGAATTCGCTTCTCAGGAGCTGAATTATTCAATAACAAGGTCTCGGTCGATATCAGGTATCATGCAGAGGTTTCCATTTTTATCCTCTCATATACCACAGGATTCGAACCCGGAACCTTCCATATCCATCCTCAGAGTTAGGGTACAACACTTAATACACTCTGGCAAATAATAAATATCTCTGTATGCCCTAGGCTATACGAGATTTCACACGTCGATAGACTACCTGGCTCCCTGACCATGTGCTATGATTTCGCCCTTTAATTAGTAAGATACATCTATCAATTACTCTACAAGCTTATCCACAAGCTGCAAATTCAATTCACTATTAAACTCTTCCATCCCCTAGATTCTTGCATATCTTATTCCCATTATTACAATATACTCTGATATTAAATTGCTTTTCTTAGTCCTTCATGTATAGTATTACTGCTTGGATAGATAAATATTCCAATTAGCATATATATTTTTGCTTACAACCATTTTCCCTGATGTGTATTCATTTATTCTTTCTATTATTATTATTATTATTATTATTATTATTATTATTATTACTGACATGAATTACCATAACCCGGCACAACGTAACCATATTAAGAATCGAACATCCGTGTTCGTTACGTTAAGTTTTTATATAACTGACTTGCCATTTTACAATAGTGGTAACGATTTATCCACTCAATGATGCATACAAACATCTCAACTTTACTAAAATCAACACAACACTACTACTTTGAGGCTCGACCTCCTAAAATTGATTCTTATTGGCCTATATTATAATTTTGAAATCACACAACATTCAGCGGACTGCAACTGCTACAAAATCATAGTTTTTGGGTACTTACATCGGCTAGTCAGGTGGCTCCAACCACTCATTTCTTCCAGTAATGCCTGCCATTTGCATAATTAGCGAGGCATTCTTACACTGATAACACACATTTTTTATAACCTTGGCCTCACAAGACACACGGCACTTTTCCTTTCCATATCGAAGCTATTGCTTCCTTATACACATAACACTTTATAGAACTTGTTACAATATTAATTATAATGATATTTAACAGATCATCACTACACTCACACGCTCTATTTACATTTCTTACTGGTTGAATTTTCCTGGCAAGATATCAGAAATGCAGACATTGAAGATCCCCTCCTCGCTGCTATCCGTATCCTGATTGAAAGTCTCGATTATCTGCTTAAGGATTCCTATCGATTCACCCAACTGTCTATCCATCTCTATCCTTCAATAAACTTCCTGATATAGCATGAATATGCTTGCATATCGTCCTGAGCGTTAAGTATATTGGTATGCTTATGAAATTTCACCCACCGCATACTAAAGTTTATCTCTGCGCAGTCCGACATACTAAGATATGTATAACCAAGAGTTTATATACTGCGCTCAACCATTTTACATTGCACAGGTACAAATTATCACTCTCAATTGTCCTGGCTTGTATATTACACGGTACCTTTCCTACGTGCACAAAAACAATCGCTCGTACTGCCGACTATACAAATATGGTGCGACTGTCCTTAATAAATGGTATTAATAAATGTTTTACTGCGCGGCTCTTCATGTTGAAGTCCGAGCATCCCTTCTTGACTTCGGTAACGCGCACTTCGCATTAACCTGCGGTTAAACTGATTATATTACTCGTTATTACTTCATGACTTAATGCATGATTATATGTTTCTGCACTTAGAATGTTAAAGTCCGCGCCTTTCTTCTCTGGGCTACAGTGACGTGCTCTCCGCTCACAAGTATGGTTCGACTTACCCCTCTCACTCCATCTGTCTCCACTAACTAACTGCCTCTGTCCTGGGTCCACTCCCTTATATCCGTTTGAAGAGAAAAAGTAGACCGAGAATTCCCCTGCAGCGCCAAATTCTCTCACAGTATGATTCTGGTCTTGAAATAACTTTTATATTGTTCCTTTTCCCTCGCTGGTCACATAGCTGTATGCGTGCTCGAGGATCGATCGGCCAATTAATTAATATTAATTGCCTTTGCCATGGCGTGGGCACGCCGCGTCCCCTAAAAATCCCCGGCGGCCTAGTCAGATCTCGCCGCTAACATCAAATATACTGTGTCCCTGCGCGTTCCATCAAATCTTCATCGATTTCAGTGTTTAATGGCTTGATAATTAGCCTCCCGGCTAAACATTCACATAGGTGAAAACCTCATGACACTGCGTTGCTCCAATCACGAGTAATCATTAAATTACGCTGGGATCTTCCCACTCCACTAGTCTTTCTATTCTGAAACGGGGAATAACTTGGCAATTATTTATCCTCCTGACCTGCCCCAGACGACTTAAGTAGGTCACAAAGAGTGACAAGGCTCCAAGAATCTCCTCCCCCTTTTCTAAGGTCATTAAACAAACGTCAAGCGCTCCAACTTCTGTGCTCAAGTCCAGAATAGTATGCTCCATACAGCCCAATAATGTCGTATCCTACTAATATTCCCTGCATTATTTTAATAAATAATGTCAGCATTAGTTCATATTACCACAGTGATTTAATATGTATATTCTCTAGGGGTTTTTATAACTTAAACTCCCTCAGAAGATCTCGTGTTCGTTCCTTGGTGGAACCTTCATTCTGAGCTCAACTTATCTCCGAGATCCACGTTCGACACCAGTCAGCCTAACCCCGTTGGGTTCAATACGCGACGAGGCAAGGTCATCTTTGGCAAAAGACACCATTGTCCTCACTCTGATACAATCGGAATCCATTGTTCCGATGTCGCAAAATACATGATGTTGTGCAATATCCAAAATTCCTTCTTTCTAGACAAAAATTCGACATAAGCTTTAAAATGGTATTTTCATGTTCATAGCCATCTTGAAATTCGTGTTCAGTACCATCCTGGCATTTTCCTGAAGCAGAAGAGGTAAACCAAGGAAAACCACTTCTAGGATGGTTGAGAGGGGAATCGAACCTACCAATTCTTAGTTCCACCTCGCGAGGCTGAGATTACCCCATTACATCCCTAAGACAAGAATTACATTTCTAGGTGGAGTCCGGAATTTAACCCGTGAGAGCCAATAATGTTGCGCCACGTCTAATGAGAACAGGGAATTGGAAGAAAGCAACCGTGGATTATGAGAAAGTACCGTGCCAGCATTTGCCTGGAGTTGACAATGGGAAACCACGGGAAATCATTACAAACACAGCCGACGCGACGGTGGGTACACAGCCACTCGTCTTGCAAGTCTAGTTATAGCACGTAGCTACTTTGGTCGGTACGAAGCTGTCACAATTAAATACGGTTCAATGCCATAATCAAATATTAACTGGTAATTGTTCCGGTTTGAAGACCAGCATTTAACCAAGCCAAGGGATCGATGCACTTCAATACGAACGTGATGGAACTCAATAGACCCGGCCGAAGCCGTCGGATTATTTAAGAGCGTTGAAATCCCTCAGTATGCCTTCCTTCGGAGGAGAAGTAAAGTCGGCGATCCTATGTTATAGATTTATGGTATGTTAAAGAACCTTCCACTAATTGCACCTGTGTGAAGATAAATTGGATAGGTTAAGAATGTAAACAACTCTTTTAGGTTTCTACGTTCGTTGCCAAGAGCCGACTGCGGTGGCGTCTAGTATCTGAGTTCTGAACTTGGCCTAGTTGTCGTTGACAGTGGCGCTTGGCGGCAAAAGTAGGAACTATTTGATAAATTCTAAGTTGCAGTCTTTACTTAAATTAAAAAAAAACTGATAACACACACTAATACAGTCATCACAATTAACACCGGTTATCAGACAGATTCTACACACACCCAAAGTACACGGGGCTACATGACCGCGTTGTCGTAGCCCCTAAACTTAAGAACCAACCAACCAACGAACTCAATAGAAAGATAGGTGACGAGCAAATCATCTGATTTCAAAATTGTTAAACTTTTCTATCATCATTCGCTGTTATAATCATATATATTATTTCAATAGTATAGATCCCTCCTGCGGCGCTCACAAGCGACCGATCGTGACAAATGAGCATTCAAATGAAAGAGAATAGACATTAGCAATGACGGATTGCACTATAATTTCATAAATATTTATAATTTCTTTAAAAAATGACTTTAAAAAATCTTCGAAATGTGCGATTTGCATATACTGTTGCTGTACGCTCCATAATTGCTGTCCACTTCACATTTTGGCCGCTGTGACGCCTGTTTCATGTCATTTTAACATTCTGAGATCTTTCCTTTATCATTTTGCATGGATTTCAGAAACAGTAAATCAATGGAATGCCTACTCAAATCGTATAATTTCATAAATATCGAATAACCGGTGAGTGTTATGATGATCCAATTTTCAGTGATTTCCTTCTTAAGTTAGGGAACGTAGAACTTAGAATTCTAACTGAAATGTAAATAGTGTTCTATAATCATTTGGTTGAAATAAAAACATAACAACCTTAAGTCTCTCATTATAAACCTATTGGGGAAAGTGTGGTTTATGAACATGCGAGATTTCTCGCACGGGTCCGCTAGTTTTATTAGGGACACACGTACACACACACGCACAAACACACACAAGGCAAAAGAAGATCTCATAAGTCTATAAATCATAAATGAATATAGCCTCAAAATATGGCTTTTCCTCAACATCCGAACCTTAGTGATAAGAAAGCACACCAGCTGATAATTCGTAATTTGTAGAAGACGCAGTCTGATGCCGCCGCAATGGCAAATGTATTATCTTATGTCAGATAACATCCGTAGCAGGTCAACGAAGCCATCACTTTTCCTGTTGTCTTTCTTGGAAACTGAGTTAAGAGAAGAATGGCTGCTAGAAATGTTCTGATAAAATTAATCTACGCATTACTAACTTGTATAAGATAAGATTCAACCATAATAATTACGATTTATTGGTTGGTCCATATTTGAGTTACAAACACCAACCTGTCCATTAACACACCAAACAAATAAGCTTGAAGGTCGAATTGGCAGATGAAAAGCAAAAGGAAGTCGGTGGCTTCTGATGGACGAAGCAAAGAGGATATAAAAAGTAGATTTGCTCAGGCAAGAAAAGCATTTCAACAGAATAGAAATCAGTTGACATCAAATATACTGTAGATTTGGATATTTTTAGCCTATTTTCAATTTTGAAAAAAAATAGGCTTATGAGATCATCTTTTGTCCGTGTGTGTGTGTGCGTGTGTGTGTGTGTGTGTGTGTGTGTGTGAGGTGTGTGTGTGTGTGTCCCTAATAAAATCTAAACGGCTGGAGCGATTTCAATGAAACTCGGTAAGTTCATAGCACTATTCCCGGCGACCTCGACCGTGCCCTTCAAATTTTGTTACGTCTCACCAATCCAACATGGCGGCTGTGCGAAATATTTCACTAGCATTCAATATCTCCGAAACTATTACCGATATCGCCCTGAAATTGTGTACGGTGATAAAGGGCACTACTAGAAGTTCACCTATGAGACTTTTAAAAACCTGGTGACTACAAAACCAACATGGCGGTCAAGCGAAATTGAGACTTTTAAATAGACATTTCTCGCGATTTAACTATCCAAACGTAATGAAACTTGGTACAGCAAATGTTTATACACATTGTAATGTACTGGAGTCTAATTTAGTTCAATTGTTTACATAACCTCAAAATGGCGGCTGTGCGAAATATTTCACTGACATTCTATATCTCCGAAACTATTACAGATATCATCATGCAATTTTGTACGGTGATAAAGGGTACTGATACAAGTTTACCTATGTATATTTCATAAACCTGTAAAGTACACAACGAACATGGCGACCAAGCGAATTTGAAATATTTTAATAGACTTTTCTCATGATTTACCTCTCTGAGCGCAGTGAAATGTGGTATAGTAAATGATTTTGCAGATTGTAATGCACTGCCATCTAATTTAATTCAATTGTTTACATAACCTCAAGATGGCGGCTGTGCGAAATTTTAAAATTTAGTTTTTATTCTTGTGTCGTAATCATGCGATCGAAGTGAAAGTTTGAGTAATGAAGCTAGGCAATAATTGTCCTTGAATGGTACACAACTCTATGGCCTATACATATAACAATCCTAAATGGCGAGCTTCCGAAATATTTAGACGGTTCTCAATATCTATGAATCTTTTACAGCAACCAAACTGATGTTTTTTATGTTCATAGAGACTATGAACATATGTTCACCTATAGGACTTTCAGTAACCTGGTGAGCACAAATCCAACATGGCGGCGACGCGAAGTATAAATATTTAGATGGACGTTTCTCGCGAATTAACTATCCGAGTGCCGCGAAACGTTGCACGTTAAATGCTTATACAAATGTTGATCCACTGGCATGTAATTTATTTCAATTGTTTGCATAATCACAAGATGGCTGGTGTGCGTACTTTTAAAATCTCGTTTTTACTTCTTGTGTTCTAATCATGCGATTGAAGTTTGAATACCACACGTACACAATAATCTTAATGTAATAGTACAAAAATAAAAATCCATCCTGGTGACCATATGAAATATTTAGATGGTTCTCAATATCTACGAATCTGTTACAGCAATTGAACTGAAATTTTGTATGTTGATAGAGACAATTAACATGAGCAGGATATATGAAAATAGGCTGTATAGTTCTTCATGGAACTACTTGTTATTTATTTCAAAACGCACAATGTGCAAATTATTTCACAATCCCCCCCAGGGGCTCACATCTAGTGGGACGTGGGTTGGCGACCACGGGATCCCAGCTGAATCCGGCATTGTTACCACTTATTTGTGCCGGGCTCCTCTCCGTCATCTTTCCTGTCGACCTTTCTTCGTCAACTCTTGTTCTTTTCCGACCCCGACGGTATTAGGGTATCGAGGCCAAGGGAGTCTTTCAATTTCCCGCCTTAATTGGCCCTTGTCTCATTTTTCCTGATACCCTCATTCTTCGAGGGGTCAGCCTTTTTTTTCGTTTCATGTTATCTCCTGCCTTCTGCTCAAGGCCCTCAAGGAGGCAGGGTGTATGTAGCCCCACCACTTCTGGTGCACTCTAGATGCTGCTACACCCTCAGGGGCTAACGGCTGGTGAGTTTGGGAGTTTGCTACCCCGAGGGATTCCTGAGCTGGGTCCGATTTATCCCCTTTTTCCCCTGACCTTGGGGCGGGCCCTCTCCTCTTTCCCTTTCCTATCTGCCTTTCATGGCTCTCCTTCCTTCCAAGTCCCTCAATCCTTATTCTTCGAGGGTTGAGGGCATTTCTTTTCTTCCTGTCCTTTATTTGCCTTATCCTTTATTTGTTTACCATTTCTTCTTCTAGTATGTAGGTCTGTAGTTAGTATTAGTAATAGTATTAGTTATAGTTTTCATTCTCATCTCATATTTCACTATCACACAAACCATTAGGGGCCGATAACCTAGATGTTAGGCCCCTTAACACAACAATTATCATCATCATCATCATCATCATCATCATCATTTCACAATCATTCTGAGCGTCAACTAGTTGTCCTTCCTGCACAACTCGGTACGTGGTGATGATCACATTGCTTCCCACACAAGGCGGCTTCGGTGGCGTAGTTCGTAGCATGCTGAATTTCTATGCCCAAGATTACGGGTTCAAACCCGGCCGAAGTCATCGTATTAAGAGCGTTAAAATCCATGAGTATGCCTTCCTTCAGAGGGGAAGTAAAGCCGACGGGCCCATGTCATAGTTTATGTCATGTAAAAGAACCTTCCACTAACTAAAATTGTGTGAAGCTAATTTGTAGGTTAGATTTGATTAACGCTCTATTAGTTCCAACGTTCATCGCCAGTTGCCGGTCGCGGTAGCATCGAGCATCCAAGTTGGCAGCTAGGTATCGCTGATGGTAGCATTTGGTAGCAAAAGTAGGAACTAATAGGGATGTAGCAGGAGAAAGTTCGTGCCAGATAGCGCTTGTGTAGTACTGGGTAAGCGCAAGGCGATCGTCTTATGTTTCTCCCAGTCAGCTGCGAAGAATGTATAAATTGTGACCGAGTTTTCTAAGCTAAAGTAAATTATATCTTCTCTAATTTTACTCCAAGACTATATTAATTAATTCTATAGGTATATCTCCTATTATATTATGGACGATTTTCAGCGTTTAAGCGTTAAACAGCTGCAAAATGAGCTACGGACTAGAGACAGTAAAATTAGCGGGAGGAAGGAATAATTAATAGCCTACAGCGGTAATAAAAATTCTAACACGCTTTAATATTCAAATAATGAATATGAGTCAACATGCTTTCTCCTAAAGATTACAATTACTGTAGTATTGTAGGCCTATATTGTTAATATATCAGACTTAAATCATAAATAGAGATTTAAATATCCACTTGCTCCCCCTGCTTAGAGACTTCGATTCATGTTTTTTTTTTTTAGGTTGATAGCTTACATGAAACTGTCGTGTTTTAAGGATACTGGTATTGTGTACCTCGAAAATGCATAGCAACGTTTGGTTCTTATGTAATTTTGTCAATTTCTCAATAAGAATCGTTCCCTTACCCCTTGGAAAGGACTTGGGGGTACAATTTTTTTAAAGTTTGAGAATCCCTGCTTTAGAGCCACGAACTGTTTCCATTCATCTGACTATGTCTCAAGAATGTAGAAGTCAGTCGCTACCTCATTCTCCGTCGGGCAGATGGAAGTTGACGATTAATTCTGATTTCAAGAAACCAACCATAATACCGTACGTTTGTGACTGTTAATGTTGCGACATTTATTCTTGAAGTATTTGACCGAGTAGCCTATTGATGTCTTTGAAAATGGGAGTCAGAAATGTCACATTCACTTCTTCGTGTATATTGACGATTTCTTCCCGTACTTCAATGGAGATGATTTCCGCAGATTCCGATATTGTAGGCTTATCGTGATAATCCGGCAATTTTCTTGTGTATGGCCTCTTCCTAAATAATTATTTTTGTTGTGTTCGTGGTCCACGGAAAAAGCGATGGAACAGCGCCCGGTTTTTATCTTGCTCTCTCACCTTCAAATAAAAACGCATAAATGTCTAATCAGTTTATAGGTACAAAACAGGAATTATTTCCCTTTGTAAGTCACACTAATCCAACACAGTTTTCGTGAAGTCATCGGGTTGTAAATGATGGAAACACACTTTAATATATTCGGTCAGATTTTTCTCACCGAAATTTTTCCTTCTAATAACATGTGACCATTTCTTCCTCATTTTTTTATTTTGTGGAAATTGGTGAAACGAAAACGGGCTTCCCTGATATTTGCAAAGAGGAACACTGCAATAGCTCGGCATAGTCACGAAAATAACAATTTTAACCACTTAAATTCGTACATATTAGCGGCATGAGAACACAGGAGACAAATGAAGAGCGCCTTGCGCTTACCCAATACAACAGCAGTGCGCTCTGTCGGTGCTAGTTCTATACATCCCAATTGAAATTGATCGTCTGAATTACCTGAATTACAAATAACACGCACTAATATAGCCATCACAATTAACACCAGTTATCAGACAGATTCTGCAGACACCCAGAGTACACGGGGCTACATGGCCGCGTTTTCGCGCCCCTAAACTGAGGAACCAACCATCCTTCCCACACAAGACACACACGCATCCCTCATATGGCGAGTGGTACGTCTCCGTGGAACATAGATAGAAATGAAATCCGTTCACAACTAGACTGGTTGTTATGGGCCTTAATTCGTAGTTGGCATCTTTCCACCTGTCGGTGGTTATTGCATCCGTACTGTAAAAGTTCAGCCCAAATATAGGTTTTCTGTAATGTTCGAGAAAAATACTTTGGTATGCTGTGATTGAACGGAGAGAGAACATTTCCCGTATTTCCTCCAACAACATAATTTCCCTAGCTAGCTCATATGCCAGTCTCGATGAGGTAAATTTTGATAAACATAGTGGCATTGGAAATTAATTTTTAAAAGCCTTTGTCTGGAGCATGACACTGTGTTGTTGTTTGAGTCTTCAGTCTTTCGACTGGTTTGATGCAGCCCTCCATGCTTCCCTGTCCTAAGCTAATCGTTTCATCTCTACATAGCTACCACCCCCTGCATCCGAGGCAATCTGTTTAACATATTCTAACCTTGGTCTACCCCTACTGTTCTCATCCACGACCCTTCCTTCCATACCTAAGCTTGCTATTCCTGGGTGTCTTAGTACGTGTCCTACCAGCCTATCTCTTCTCTCCATTAGCAGTTGCCAGAAACATCTCTCCTCTCCCACTCGCCTTAATACCTCTTCATTCGTATCCCTATCCATCTGATCGTCATCATTCTCCTGTAACACCACATTTCAAACGCTTCAATTCTCTTCTTTTCTGCTGCACCAATAGTCCGAGTTTCACTTCCATAGAGCGCCACGCTCCAGACAAAGGCTTTCAAAAATGACTTCCTAATACCTAAATCTATATTCGATGTCAACAGATTCCTTTTCTGTAGAAATGCTTTCCTTGCCTATGCTAACCTCTAAGGAAGTAAAAATTTGGTTGTTGGCGCAACATAAAAAATTGAGAATTGAAGCGTTTGAAATGTGGTGTTACAGGAGAATGATGAAGATCAGATGGGTAGATAGGGTAAGAAATGAAGAGATATTAAGACGAGTGGGAGAGGAGAGATGTTTCTGGCTACTGCTAATAAAGAGAAGAGATAGGTTGGTAGTACACATACTAAGACACCCAGGAATAGCAAAGTTAGTTATGGAAGAAAGGGTCGAGAACAAGAAATGTAGGGGTAGACCAAGGTTAGAATATGTTAAGCAGTTTGCATCGGATGTAGAGTATGATAGGATTGTTGAGATGCTCAGGACAGGGAGGCATGGTTGGCTGCATCAAACCAGTCAAAATACTGAAGACTCAAGCAACAACAACAACAACAATGTTTTGAAATGGGGGAAAACATACAACTTATACAAACTACTGACTTACAACTTACTTCCAGACTAGAAGAAGAAAAGGACGAAGCAAGGAATAAGGGCAATTATAACAGGGAAAAGAAATGCCCTCAACCCTTGAACAATGACGAATGAGGGATTTAGACAGAAATAGAGACATGAAAGGCAGAGAGGAATGGGAGACATGTCATCCCAAAGTCAATGGAAAGGGGAGAAAATGGACCCAGCTCAGAAATCCCTCGGAGTTGCCATCTCCGAGCTCACCAACCGTCAACTCTTGATGGTGCACCATGGATGGTGGGGCTACATACCACCTGCTTCGTTAAGGGCCTTGTGCAGTAGATAGGGGAAAACAGGAAAATAAAACACGAGGTCTGACACCTCGAAGAATAATGGTATCAGGAAAGATGGGACAAAGAGCCAATTAAGGCTGGAAAATAAAAGACAGACTAGGCCTTGGATACCGTAATACCGCCGAAGTTGGAAAAGAACAAGAGTTAACCAAGGGAGGTCGACAGGAATGATGACAGGGAGGAGTTGCACGAATAAATGAAATCACACAAAAGGCTCAAAATGTAACCTCGTTCACTTATACCCGTATATTACTTGAAATGAGTGCATAATAATAAATACAGTAAGATTTCGATACTGGCATTTTCATAATTCAGGCAGGAATTAGAGGAACCCTACATGTCCAAGGCTTTTGAAATTTAATATCCCAATTATGAACAATTATTTTCAGGGCTGAGGAGGGCGGTCACGGGCCCTAGCACTTGAACTTTCGGGCCCCTCAATCTTTGTTCGTCTCTCAACTTTCTGGAAGTATCAGGTTTGAATTTCTATTTTAAAGACCCTTCAAAAATGTGGATTTTTAATGTCATTTTTATTGGAACTGACTGAAAAATGTATTCTCATCATAAGAACAACTCTTTGACCTTTCACAACCATATGAACTGGAAGTTAGACTTTACTCTATTTATCTGGATGTAAAGATGTAGACATAATTCATAATAATTCAGCTGGAATCCCTTGGTCGCCAATCCACGTCTCACTAGTTGTCATACACCACGATGTTAGTAGCGTACGAGTGCACTAGCACCAAGTGCTCTCACACCATGCCAACCCCACTTTATGTCGGGTGAGTCACTCAGTGCATCATTGTTGATATCCACATGAAGTGAGTTATTGGTAGAAATGTGAATTGAGGAGCGCCGTATCTATATAGAACGATGAGAAGTCATGTAGGCGTGGGTTATCATCATGTTAGTGTGTACATTCACACTTGACTCGGCAGTGCGGTGTATGAATTTCCATTCTTGTGGATTGATTCCCTGGTTGCTGTATGTATTGTCAAGTTATGCGATATGAGACCGAGTTCATTACAATAGCTAAATTGGAGTGATCAAAACGTATATTTGCAAGTTTACTCAATTTTTAGTGCTTCAGTGGCGCAGTTGGTATCATGCTGAACTGCGGTGCCCAAGATAGCGGGTTCAAACCCGGCCGGAGTCGTCGGATTTTTAAAGAGCGTTAAAATCCTTCACTACGCCTTTCTTCGGAGGGGAAATAAAGCCGATGGTCCCATGTAATAGATTTATGGCATGTAAAAGATCCTTCCACTAACTAAACTTGTGTGAAGCTAAATTTCAAGGTTAGATTCCGCTGAAATGCTCTATCATAGTTCCAACGTTCACAACTAGGTGTCAGTGACATCTGGTAGCTAAAGTTGTAACTACTTGAAATTGAACGGTACGTGTAGCTCTCCTCATTTCTCAACTTATATGTAGGTATTTGAACGAATGTGTTAGTAATCTTATGATTTGTGCGTTTTTAGCCTATTTTCAATTTTGAAAAAATAGGCTTATGAGATCACCTTTTGTCCGTGTGTGTGTGCGTGTGTGTGTGTGTGTGTGTGTGGGTGAGAGGTGTGTGAGTGTCCCCCCCTAATAAAATCTAAACGGCTGGAGCGATTTCAATGAAACTCGGTAAGATCATAGCACTATTCCCGGCGACCTCGACCGTGCCCTTCAAATTTTGTTACGTCTCACCAATCCAACATGGCGGCTGTGCGAAATATTTCACTAGCATTCAATATCTCCGAAACTATTACCGATATCGCCCTGAAATTCTGTACGGTGATAGAGGGCACTACTAGAAGTTCACCTATGAGACTTTCAAAAACCTGGTGACTACGAAACCAACATGGCGGTCAAGCGGAATTGAGACTTTTAAATAGACATTTCTCGCGATTTAACTATCCAAACGTAATGTCACTTGGTACAGCAAATGTTTATACACATTGTAATGCACTGGAGTCTAATTTAGTTCAATTGTTTACATAACCTCAAAATGGCGGCTGTGCGAAATATTTCACTGACATTCTATATCTCCGAAACTATTACAGATATCATCATGCAATTTTGTACGGTGATAAAGAGTACTGATACAAGTTTACCTATGTATATTTCATAAACCTGTAAAGTACAAAACGAACATGGCGACCAAGCGAATTTGAAATATTTTAGTAGACTTCTCTCGTGATTTAACTCTCTGAGCGCAGTGAAATGTGGAACAGTAAATGATTTTGCAGATTGTAATGCACTGCCATCTAATTTAATTCAATTGTTTACATAACCTCAAGATGGCGGCTGTGCGAAATTTTAAAATTAAGTTTTTATTTCTTGTGTCGAAATCATGCGATCGAAGTGAAAGTTTGAATAATGAACCTAGGCAATAATTGTCCTTGAATGGTACATAACTCTATGGCCTATACATATAACAATCCTAAATGGCGAGCTTCCGAAATATTTATACGGTTTTCAATATCTATGAATCTTTTACAGCAACCAAACTGATTTTTTTAATGTTCATAGAGACTATAACATATGTTCACCTATAGGACTTTCAGTAACCTGGTGAGCACAAATCCAACATGGCGGCGACGCGAAGGATAAATATTTAAATGGACGTTTCTCGCGAATTAACTATCCGAGTGCCGTGAAACTTTGCACGTTAAATGCTTATACAAATGTTGATCCACTGGCATGTAATTTATTTCAATTGTTTGCATAATCACAAGATGGCTGGTGTGCGTACTTTTAAAATCTCGTTTTTACTTCTTGTGTTCTTATCATGCGATTGAAGTTTGAATACCACACGTACACAATAATCTTAATGTAGTAGTACAAAAATAAAAATCCACCCTGGCGACCATATGAAATATTTAGACGGTTCTCAATATCTACGAATCTGTTGCAGCAATTAAACTGAAATTTTGTATGTTGATAGAGACAATTAACATGAGCAGGATATATGAAAATAGGCTGTATAGTTCTTCACGGAACTACTTGTTTTTTTGTTGAAATGAGGTGGGCAAAAAATACATATAAATCTCGAAAGTGGGCGAGGGTCAGAAAAAGTTTGGGAAACCCCGGTCTACACCTACCTCGACCCATGTGTGTTCGCACTGATCAGATACAGCCTGTGGCGAGCCGAACATGACCTCGGACACTCCCGGCACAAAATGACATACGCTAAATTAAATAAATAAATAAATAAAGTGCTCCAGGAAATTCATTCTGTATATTATATATGAAGTCGCCTCCGTAGCGTAGCGGTCAGCGTGCCTCGGAGGTCCTGTGTTCGATTCCTGGCTCTGCCACGAAATTTGAAAAGTGTTCTGAGGACTGGAACGGGGTCTACTCAGCCTCGGGTGGTCCAAATGAGTATAGGGGGTTCGATTCCCACCTCAGCCATCCTCGAAGTGGTTTTCCGTAGTATCCCACTTCATCTTCGGGCAAATGCCGGGACGGTCCCTACTGTCAGGCCACGGCCGCCTCCTTCCCTCTTCCTTGCCTATCCATCCTAGCCTTCAAATCCCTTCCCCTATGAGGCCCTTGTTCGCTTTGCAGGTGAGGCCGCCTGGGCGAGGTGCTGATCACACTTCACCAGTTGTATCCACTCCGATTAGGTGTTCCCAGCTCTAGGACACTGCTCGTAGAGGCGGTAGAGATGAGTTCCCTCGCTGAGTCCGTGGGAGCCACCAACCTGGAGGGTAAACTCGATTTAAAAATATATATATACTGTATATATATATATTACTAGCAGAAGTACCCGTTCTTCGAACGGTGTTCGGTGTTAACACCAGACATATAATAATAATAATAATAATAATAATAATAATAATAATAATAATAATGTTATTGGTGTTACGTCCCTTTTAAGTACTGTTGCTTTTAGAGACGCACCAGACATTATCAATTGAGCTACTGTTGCAATGGTTAGCGGCTTGTCATTCCTTCATAAGTTTAGACTATCAAAACGAAGTTAGTTTTCTGGGAATATCACACACACTGTTAATTTAAGGGCCTTATAATGTGGTTTTTGGAGACCCTTTATAGACTCGCGAATTTTGTGTCTCACATTGAGAAGTGCAACATATGCTTTGGTCGTCCTTCTAGGATAATCTTTATATTTCGCCTATTTTAGCATGTATTTTGAGAAGTTTTTCCCTATATCACCCCTTCTACTGTATGAAATGAACGGTGAAGAGTTTTATAAATGATTGGTGTATTGACTCATGTTTACCATACCTAATTTTACGATGCACCAAGCATCCGAACATGAGTTATAGGCGTACATAAGGATACACAGAAAGACAGACAGACAGACAATACTATTGTCTACAACATATCACCCAGAAATCCAAATATGGGTATATCTACCACACAGTATCAAAGAAAATCATCCTTACGATGAACCCGTATGTCGACAAAAAAAAAAAAAAAAGATTAGTTGAAATGAGCTCGCAAACTAAATTCACCTGACGTGTACTTCCTGACATGAAATAGAATTGAAAGCCTTGTTGATGAAACGCAATACACGTCACATAAAAACTGACCCTCTACGTTGTGTTGGGTCCCCATACACAGGAAGACCTCTTTCATAAATTATAAAAGCTTGTGGTGCATGAAAATTCAGGTTCTTTAGTCTCAAATGGCCCAAATTCCTAAAAGACGCAAAAAATGCTGATTCATTTCAGGAATTTTGAAAATAATGTTGTTGTTTGGAGATATAATAGACCTTCTGCACTATATATCGCACGTGAAAATTGCATGAAAAAATCCTAGGTTACCCCTTGACCCCCTTAATTGCATTGATGAATTATACAGTCTACGTTGGTTCCGTGATAACCTTATATTTGCAAACTTTCACAGAAATGTAATAAATGTAATAAATTGCTTCTTACTGAAATAGATGGAAAGTTGGATGCCACCCCTTGAGATAATGTTGTCATGGTTACCGATTTGCATTCCTTCATTAGTTTGTTAAATTAAACTTAATTAGTTTTCTGGGAATGTTTCAGAAACTGTTGGTTTTAGAGCCTTATAATGTAGTTTTCGAGGACCCTCGAGTTTTATTTCTGGCACCGAGGGGCTTTGTCTCGTCGTTGTACGCCATAATATAATACTAATAATAATATAACATAGGGATAGGAATATAATAGACCTGCCATACCACACCCGCAGATGTAAATCGCGTGAAAAATATCTAGACTATCCCTTGACCCCCTTAAGCGCATTTTACGTATTGATGAAATTTACAGCTTAATTTCGTTCCATAATAACCATCTAACCGTTTGCAAACTTTCACACTAATGTAATTAATGGAATTGTATTGCGTCTTACAGCAATAGATGGATCCCTGAGAATCTGTTGCCTTGGTTATCTGCTTGCATTCGTTCATAGTTTATTAAATTAAATTAGTTTTCTGGGAATATCTCAAAAACGGTTGGACGTAGGACCTTAAAATGTGCTTTTAGGGCCCACGAGTTTTGTCTCGCACATTGAGGGGCTGAAAATGAGCTTTGTCTCGTCCTTCTACTCCTATTTCAGCATGTATTTTAAGGGGGTATGCCCCCTTTTATGAGAGGTATACAGAAGAGTTACATCAATGATTAGTGTCGTGCCTCTGATGGATGTCTGTACCAAATTTTACGTTGATACACCCAGCAGTTCTCGGGCTATAAGGGAACAAAGTTGTCCACAGACAATCAAGCAAACAGACAGACAGACCAAAACATTATTTTCGTGCGCATCAATCATAAAACAGTCTGAGACGTGTAAATAACTCAAATTTCCGTAGAAATTCAGAAAAAAAACAGACAAATTTTCTTTTTTATATATGTCGAGATATAAGTTACTGCACCGCTCGATGTGACCGTGTTTTATTGCACAAATTTAGGTTTTACTCGCTAACCGTCGGAGATACACGAAAAGTGATAAGAACCTTTTGGATAGAAAATTAAATGATGATGATGATGATAATTGTTGTTTTAAGGGGCCTAACATCTAGGTTATCAGCCCCTGAGAAGAAGAAGAAAATTAAATGCTAAAGCTCGTGTATACCATCAAAAGTTTGCTATTTCCTACCGTTCTCTTTTTATTTGATATGGAAATATGACATTTTGAAACCAAAGGGTGTAGTGACGTCACTAAAATGGTCGCCATTTCTTAATAGTGCAAAATATCGAAATTAAAAGTATCCTATGTGTAAACCTGGTATTTCAGCTACATCCATGGAAAATTTCATTTAAATCGGACCAGTGGTTCTTGCGTTATTTGGTAACAGACAGACAGACAGACAGACAGAAAGACAGACACACACCATCTCATTTTTATATATTAGTATGATATTCGAATTGCAGCTAATGGCCATAGCAGGGTATTTTAATTGAACGCCCGTAGGCTCCCCATCAAGTTCAGTTACAAGTAGTTCCAATTTTGGCTACCAGAGATGCCACTGTCACTGACACCTACAGGCGAACGTTGGAACTTGTTAGAGCGTTTCTAACCAAATAACCTTCAAATTTAGCTGCACACTACCAATTGTAGTGGTAGGATATTTTACATGCCATAAATCAATGACATGGGCCCGCTGTCTTTACTTCCCCTCCGAAGGAAGGCATACTGAAGAATTTTAACGCTCTGAAGAATCCGACGACTTCGGCCGGGCTTGAACCCGCGAACTTGGGCATAGCAGTTCAGCATGCTACCAACTACGCC
This sequence comes from Meconema thalassinum, assembly GCA_946902985.2. Taxonomy (NCBI): domain Eukaryota; kingdom Metazoa; phylum Arthropoda; class Insecta; order Orthoptera; family Tettigoniidae; genus Meconema; species Meconema thalassinum. The sequence goes on along the minus strand of OX336388.2, from coordinate 771,989,778 downwards.
ACCGAAGTCATTTCATTCATTCTGTTACGACTAATCGGTATCATAATAATTACATACATTCTTGTTGAATGTATGTCAGGTTTTCAAGCCCACTGTCTTATTCTAATATTTTACCTACATACGAATGGTTTATACTTATCAACTCGTTACATAACTTTAAAACTTTGCTTTAACATTGTTTATAAGTATGGTAAATAGGTTGCAACCAAAATACGCCATCAAACCATAATTAATCTGGGAAGTAAGATTTTTAGCCTAATTTCATTTACGTCAAAATAACCTTACGAGATCGACTTTTTGTCCGTGTGTGTGTCCCTACCCCCTCCCTCCCTCCTCTCCTAATAAAATCTAAACGGCTTTAGCGATGTCAATGAAACTCGGTAAGGTTATAGAACTACTTCATCCAACTCCGACTTCATTACCTCTCAACAATCTCACCAATGGCGGCTGTGCGAAATATTTCACCGGCATTCTATATCTCCGAAAATGTTATTGATACCACCCTCAAATTTTGTACGGTGGATAAAGGGCACTACTAAACGTTCTTCCAAGTGACTTCAAAAAACTTGTTAAATACAGAATGAACATGGCGGCCAAGCGAAGTTGAAACATTTGAATAGACTTTTCTCGCGATTTAACCATCCGAACGCAGTGAAACATGGTACAGCAAATATTTATACACATAGCAATGCACTGACATCTAATTTAGTTCAACTGTTTACAAAACCTCAAGATGGCGGCTGTGCGAAATTTTAAAATTAAGTTTTTATTTCTTGTGTCCTAATCATGCGATCGGAGTCAACGTTTGATTAATGAACCTACGCATTGATCGTCATCTATAGTGCATAACTTCATGGTCTACATTTAAAAATCCAACATGGTGACCATCCAAAATATTTAGACGGTTCTCAATATCTACGAATTTATTACAGCAATCAAACTGAAATTCTGTATTTTTGATAGAGGCAATTTACATCAATAGGATATATGAAAATAGGCTTTAGTTCTTCACGAAACTACTTGTTTTATCATCAACTCTCATAATTTATTCGATCAAACAACTATTACTCTTAACTTACATTTGATGCCAAAATTAGAAATCAGAAGAATATTCGTTCGCATGATGCTTTTTTGGGCGCTATGTTGGACGAATAAGAGGAGATCTCCTTCGATGAGAAGTACTTAGCTTTTTGAGCCAATGCCACGTTGACTCCGGCAAGTTATTCAAGCCCATGTATGAGGTATTAAGGAGTAATGTCCAAAACATTATATTTTATGACTAACAAAAATTAGCAGAAGATTACAACTCGGGAGTGCTTTCTTCCAACAGGTACGGGGACTAGTATGGAACAAGGATATACCAATTAAGGCTAAAGAAGTTATGTACCTAGCATATTATGTTCCTATAATGACATATGCAGCAGAAGCTTGGACAATGACTAAGTGGGATGAGAGCAGTGTAAAAGCAGCTGAGATGAGATTCCTGAGAAGTATGGTCCAGAAAACGAGGAGGGACAGAGTGAGAAATGAAGATATACGGAAAGAACTGGGAGTACAGAAACTAAATGACAAACTGGAGCAAAACAGATTGAGATGGTTTGGACATGACAAACGGATGAATGAAGTAAGGCTACCAAGACAAGCACTGGACGAACAGATGACGGAGAAGATGTAACGTTTTTACTAGTGTCCCCACTGTTGGGTGACAAGTGTAACGGTTTCCCTGGGGAGAGTGTGGAAAAACCACAACAAGTCCCACGTTTGAGGCGATAAATGTAATGTTTACTCTGACTAAGATACGATGTATTAATGAGCGCCAAGACCTCAACGCTATGTTGAAATCTAAATTTATATTTAACAACACCTAGCTCTGGCAGAACACCTTTAAGAATCTTCACACTCAGATCGTGGTATGATTTGATCATTAACCCAACTAACAATTGTATCAGGAGAAGGAATTTGGTCTATATCTAATGCTACCTACTGAAAGCAAAGATTGCATAGTATAAGAAATGAATGTATTATATAAAAAACAAGTAGTGGCATTTTTATAATAATAATAAATTTAAATTGGAGCGTTACGATTTGAATATAACCACTAGAGAATTACGTGAAAATGGAGTCGGATGAATTACTGATTTTACTATTATTCCCAAGCTAAGAAGTTACTGAAATACTGAATATGAAACAAAGAATCGAGAGATTATGTTATGTAGTTCTGAGTCATTCGCGCTTACCATTGGAAATTGCCGTGGCATTTCCCCCGTACTTGATGCTGAAGAGAGCTTCCCACAGCCTTCTGGACGTCGCCATCTTCTTCATCAGTTGTGGAGATTATTGTAGAAATGTAAAGTTATGGTCCGATCACACCGGAACCAACCACACGAGCAACCACAACGGTCAAGTTTTACAATGATAATCGACCTCCCTTCTCGGCGCGCAAACAATAAATGCACTCGCCGAACCCCCTCTCCGGACCCGTCTTCTACTCGCCCGGTCTCCACTGATTGGCGGAGCCACCACGCGATACTCCCCACCTAAGGGTCAATACACTCGGCGCGACGATGTCGATTACCGGTCCAGGCCATTTCGCCTTTTCTTGATGCAGCCAGCTGGAAGTGCCCCACGGCTTGCGTCACGCTTCTCGACAAGAATATACCTGTAGCTGAATTCCCAATGAATCATCTCTCTCTCAATAAACTCTAACTGACCAAAATCCGTAAAATTCCGTAATCATATAATTTTCCGCGATAATGTTGTTCGTAATAATTCGCTTGATAGTGTTTTCTATAACATCGAAAACCTATCTGTATACATATAATCTTATAAAAAAAACTCCAAGAAATACCTTAATAATAATAATAATAAGTTACATGAAACTTGTCTTGACAGAACAATTTGCCGCGTAAATAAACATTGAATGGCTTCCTACTGACTTATGTCAGTGGCGTAAAATATACTCGAAAAACACGTGACATATTCGCCTCGGATCATCGGATGATTTACCGTGACGACGGTACATCATGCGATTATCCCGGACACAATAATAAAATCCCCATCCAAAATACATATTACACCAATTAAATCACCCTCCATTACATATATATATACTCATAATTTTCTTTACGCTCTTTGCGTCAAAGTCTGTTGTTATATTGGATTGCCCTATGCAATCAGTCCAATGTTTTTCATTTTGATTAATGTTCCACGGATATTTCCGCCTCTCAAATATCTCTATGTTGGGAAAGATATACATAAATAATGTGTGAGCACTGTGTATATATGATGTCACATCACACGCATCAAAGGTGTTCTGATATATATATCACCACAGAACTTCCTAATATCACTCGAGGTCGCTTCCTTCTGGTGAAACTTAATCTCACTGATCTCACTGAGTACACGATCACACTATTGTGGCTGCGCATCGTGACCATAATACTTCATCTCTCTGTGTATTAGATACAATTAATATTGATTTCTGAAAAAAAAACAGTAAGTGCGCATTACATATAACACCAAATATTTCTGTGCCGTAATCGCCCTGTCTTACTAAGTTCCAGTAGACCATATTCTACTTAATACTAGTTCACATCTCAGACCAGTTCTCCTCACTCAAATAATACCTTTGTACTAATTACCTTAAATTACACACCTACAGTTCTTACATGGCGAGTCCGTAAAGAGAAATCACGTGTGCTGTTTTGTATGAGTTTCATGAGGGACTGTCTCGCCTTCTGGTGGCCCATCTTTTGTCTCGTGGACGCCTTAAGCAAAAATACCCTGTGCAAGCGCTCACCCATCTCAAGGAGACAAATAGGAATACACCAGCGCTACCAAATTCTGGCCTTGGTGTATCGAGACATTTTAGTGCTCAAGAGCATCCGACAATCCCGTCATATTTCCCTGTACCTTAAAAACTCTCAATTACTAATATACTACCCCCCTTTGTGACTTCTGATACGCTTGTCTGGAAGGCCAGATCTCCCCCGCACCAAATACCACACTTACTCATTTGATAGGCTGGCTCGCCAGCTAAACACACTTACTTTATGACACATACTTAATGTCATCACGTAGCTCCACTAGCATATTTCTCAGTGTCTGTAACGATGCCCTGTTGCTACTGTCCACACATGCTAACCCTACTTTCCTCCGGTGTTACACCTCTACTCGACACCCTATGACCTAAAAATGTCACTTCTGACTGTCAGAATGACGACTTAGACAGCTTCAAAGTGAACCCTGCCTGATCTAACTTCTGAGAAACTATATCTAAATGACGTAGATGCTCCTCAAAACTGCGTGAACTAATTACCATATCATCAATGTAAATGGTTACAAACTCTCCTGTGTCATCCCCCAATGCGATGTTTAAAGCCCTAATTAAAGCTGCTGAACTACTCTTTAACCCATAAGGTGTTCTAAAAATTTATAAAGGTTATATTTATTACTAAAAGCTGTAAATGGTCTATCTTGGTACATAAGTGGCACTTGCCAAAAACTGGAACTCAAATCAACACAAGTGAAATACTTCTTTCCCTCAAATGTTTGCATTAATTCCTCTATTGACATGGATTTCAGCTGGTCTGAACTAATTCTACTGTCAACCAAACGAGCTTCTAAACAAATACGAACTGTGCCGTTGGCCTTGGGTACGGTGATTAAAGAATTAACATATGGACTGTTAGAGTGCTCAATAATCCCATCATCAAGCATCTGGTTAATTTGTGCCTCAACTGCACTCTGATAAGCGAAAGGTACAGGATATCTATGTCCTGTGAATACTGACCTATCAATAACGTTCAATGAATGTGTATAGCAATTGGCCATACCAATGCGATCCTCAAAAACTCTCCTATTACACAATAACACATCATAGAGCCGAACACACTGTTCTTCCTCTATATTTCCCTGAAATGCAGCATCACGTAACGATTCCTCTAGACTACCGTTCGTATTCACACTGCCCACAAAACATGGAGAATCCCGCTCTACGGCTGGCGATATCTCATTTAAAGTACAAATCACACCTACAACACTACTTCTCTGAATATGGTCATTGAACGCTACCTCTACTTTAGAATCACCCCATTTGAATTTCAAACTCCCTACATCATAACATAAGTTACCAGACACTCTACTTAGCCACTCTGAACCCAAGATAACACTGAATACTAAATTTGGAATTACAAGACCAATCTGCTTTTCTATATGATTATTAATTTTAATGTCTACTAAAACTTGCTTAGAAATTACTTTAGACCTCTTCCCAACAGCTGTGATAACAAACGTGCTTTTAATTGGCATCTCCTCAAAATTTACTCCAGTTCCTTTCATTTTATCATAAAATGCACTACTTATGCAACTCTTCATACAACCACTATCAATTAAAACATCTGTGTACGCCTCGAACACGTTAAATTTAACTATGGGGCTCTTACTAGCCACCTCCTGAATAATACCTTCATCATTTAGCTCACGTAATAATTCATTTCTTACATTTAGGTCATAGGGTTCCTGTATAAGTGTATGGAAAGGGCATGTTACAGACTGAGATTCTGACCTTACATCGCAGCCTGGTTTGTGTTTAAAGTACCGCTACCGCTTGGTGTAGTACTACTCACTACTGCACTGGTCTGGTTGTTCTGGGTTGTGTTAACGGTATTTCTCTGTCCGTTATTACCATTGGGCTGATTCCCTCCTTGACCCCTGTTCTGGTTATAATTATTATTGTTATTATACCTCCCTTGGTTACCCCTAAAATCATTATTTCGTCCTTGATTTCCCCTGAAATCATTATTTCTACCTTGGTACTGCCTACCATACCCGTTTCCTCTGTACTGATTTTGCTGATTATTATTATTATTATTATTATTATTATTCTGGTTCCCCCTATTTCGGACGTTGGCCCCAACGCCACTGTTCCCTTGATCTTCCTGATTCCCATTCTCATTAGGCCTGTTATTATGGTTACCCTGGTTCCTACCGAAATTCTCCTCGTAACCACCTCTTCCCAGAGAATCGAATGTACTTAATAAATTTTCCACTTGTGAAATAGATTTAACATTTTGGATACAGGCAGCTTCTTTGATTCTATAAGGAAAATGTCTTAGTAATAGCCTGACTACATCACTTTCCTCCCTCAAACCATCCAGATATTTACACGTCAATACCAGTCCTAAAAAGTACTCGGTCATAGTGTAATTTCCTCTCGGGTTATATTTCCCACACACAATTCCCTCACGAGGCTGAGACTGAATTACCTCATTCCAAAATTTCTCACAAAATTTAACTTTAAAATCTGAAATATTCTCGAAATTGTCTCTGTAGACAGCAAATCATTTTCTTGTCTCCCCTACAAACGCTTGCTCTAAAATTTCAACTACCTGGCACCACTCAATACTACCATCTTCCAACCACTCCCTGAATTTATTTTCTATTGCATTCATGAACTCCATTGGACAACCCTGCCGATTACTGAATTTGCCCAGTTCTATTTCCACGTGTGTGCTATTCACATAAACTGGCCTACTCTGACTATTTTCCTGCCTAATTTTAGCTTTCAACTTCTGTTCTAATTCAGCAATTTTCTCCTCAGCTTTTCTTTCAATATTAGTTACAGTTAGCCTAATGCTCCCTTCCGATGCTTCAACTTTACCACTTAACTTAGCTTGTTTCTAATTAATCTCATTAATGCTTTCCTTATTCCTCTCCATTAAATCATTAACTTCAGTGATTATTTCTGCATGAACTTTATCAATTCTTCCTCCCAGGTGTTCTTTAACCTCTTTAGTTGCTACCTGAATTTTGTCAATTTCTCCCCCAAATTGCTTTTTGACCTGCTGTGTTTCAAGTTGCACTAGTTCTTTTAAATTTTCAGCCTGTGTACGGATTCTAATTTCTAACTTCTCCTGTACTTTTCCTAATTTTCTGTCTACATCTGCAATAATCTCTTTAGCCTTCTCTTCCATCACCCCTCAGATCTCACCTCTAATCAGCTCAAATTTATCACTAATTTCCCTACTGTTTTGGTCAAGTTTAGCATTATTTTGTTCTAGTTTAGCATTTAAAGTTTCAGTACTCTCTCTATTTTCCCTACTGTTTTGTTCTAGTTTAGCATTTAAAGTTTCAGTACTCTCTTTATTTTCCCTACTGTTTTGTTCATGTTTAGCATTATTTCGTTCAAGTTTAGCATTTAAAGCGTCTGTACTTATTTTATTTTGTTGCATAAACTGGAGAAGCAAACTCTCTAACCCTGCTTGACAGTTTTGATTACCCCCCTCAGAATCGGGATTTACCTCCGACATCCCTGTACTGCTTTCATTTTCAAGACTAGCCATACTGCTCGTATCTTCACGATCCAACTGGTGACCAATACGCAACTTCATCTCTTCCTCAACACTAACCATGCTGATACACACCGATAAATGAAAAAACCCAAAATACAGGCACAGAAATATATACCCTTCTCCTTCCACAAATGTTATTAGGTTTTCGGCCTCATGTTGGTAGCGACAAGTGTAACGTTTTTACTAGTGTCCCCACTGTTGGGTGACAAGTGTAACGGTTTCCCTGGGGAGAGTGTGGAAAAACCACAACAAGTCCCACGTTTGAGGTGATAATTATAATGTTTTCTCTGACTAAGATACTTTGTATTAATGGGCGCCAAGACCTCAACGCTATGTTGAAATCTAAATTTATATTTAACAACACCTAGCTCTGGCAGAACACCTTTAAGAATCTTCACACTCAGATCGTGGTATGATTTGATCATTAACCCAACTAACAATTGTATCAGGAGAAGGAATTTGGTCTATATCTAATGCTACCTACTGAAAGCAAAGATTGCATAGTATAAGAAATGAATTTATATATAAAAAACCAGTAGTGGCATTTTTATAATAATAATAAATTTAAATTGGAGCGTTACGATTTGAATATTACCACTAGAGAATTACGTGAAAACCGAGTCGGATGAATTACTGATTTTACTATTATTCCCAAGCTAAGAAGTTACTGAAATACTGAATATGAAACAAAGAAACGAGAGATTATGTTATATAGTTCTGAGTCATTCGCGCTTACCATTGGAAATTGCCGTGGCATTTCCCCCGTACTTGATGCTGAAGAGAGCTTCCCACAGCCTTCTGGACGTCGCCATCTTCTTCATCAGTTGTGGAGATTATTGTAGAAATGTAAAGTTATGGTCCGATCACACCGGAACCAACCACACGAGCAACCACAACGGTCAAGTTTTACAATGATAATCGACCTCCCTTCTCGGCGCGCAAACAATATATGCACTCGCCGAACCCCCTCTCCGGACCCGTCTTCTACTCGCCCGGTCTCCACTGATTGGCGGAACCACCACGCGATACTCCCCACCTAAGGGTCAATACACTCGGCGCGACGATGTCGATTACCGGTCCAGGCCATTTCGCCTTTTCTTGATGCAGCCAGCTGGAAGTGCCCCACGGCTTGCGTCACGCTTCTCGACAAGAATATACCTGTAGCTGAATTCCCAATGAATCATCTCTCTCTCAATAAACTCTAACTGACCAAAATCCGTAAAATTCCGTAATCATATAATTTTCCGCGATAATGTTGTTCGTAATAATTCGCTTGATAGTGTTTTCTATAACATCGAAAACCTATCTGTATACATATAATCTTATAAAAAAAACTCCAAGAAATACCTTAATAATAATAATAATAAGTTACATGAAACTTGTCTTGGCAGAACAATTTGCCGCGTAAATAAACATTGAATGGCTTCCTACTGACTTATGTCAGTGGCGTAAAATACCCTCGAAAAACACGTTACATATTCGCTTCGGATCATCGGATGATTTACCGTGACGACGGTACATCATGCGATTATCCCGGACACAATAATAAAATCCCCATCCAAAATACATATTACACCAATTAAATCACCCTCCATTACATATATATATACACTCATAATTTTCTTTACGCTCTTTGCGTCAATGTCTGTTGTTATATTGGATTGCCCTATGCAATCAGTCCAATGTTTTTCATTTTGATTAATGTTCCACGGATATTTCCGCCTCTCAAATATCTCTATGTTGGGAAAGATATACATAAATAATGTGTGATCACTCTGTATATATGATGTCACATCACACGCATCAAAGGTGTTCTGATATATATATATATCACCACAGAACTTCCTAATATCACTGGAGGTCGCTTCCTTCTGGTGAAACTTAATCTCACTGATCTCACTGAGCACACGATCACACTATTGTGGCTGCGCATCGTGACCATAATACTTAATCTCTCTGTGTATTAAATACAATTAATATTGATTTCTGAAAAAAAAACAGTAAGTGCGCATTACATATAACACCAAATATTTCTGTGCCGTAATCGCCCTGTCTTACTAAGTTCCAGTAGACCATATTCTACTTAATACTAGTTCACATCTCAGACCAGTTCTCCTCACTCAAATAATACCTTTGTACTAATTACCTTAAATTACACACTTACAGTTCTTACATGGCGAGGCCGTAAGGAGAAATCACGTGTGCTGTTATGTATGAGTTTCATGCGGGACTGTCTCGCCTTCTGGTGGCCCATCTTTTGTCTCGTGGACGCCTTAAGCAAAAATACCCTGTGCAAGCGCTCACCCATCTCTAGGAGACAAATAGGAATACACCTGCGCTACCAAATTCTGGCCTTGGTGTATCGAGACATTTTAGTGCTCAAGAGCATCCGACAATCCCGTCATATTTCCCTGTACCTTAAAAACTCTCAATTACTAATATACTACCCCCCCCCTTTGTGACTTCTGATACGCCTGTCTGGAAGACCAGATCTCCCCCGCACCAAATACCACACTTACTCATTTGATAGGCTGGCTCGCCAGCTAAACACACTTTATGACACATACTTAATGTCATCACGTAGCTCCACTAGCATATTTCTCAGTGTCTGTAATGATGCCCTGTTGCTACTGTCCACACATGCTAACCCTACTTTCCTCCGGTGTTACACCTCTACTCGACACTCTATGACCTAAAAATGTCACTTCTGACTGACAGAATGACGACTTAGACAGCTTCAAAGTGAACCCTGCCTGATCTGACTTCTGAAAAACTATATCTAAATGACGTAGATGCTCCTCAAAACTGCGTGAACTAATTACCATATCATCAATGTAAATGGTTACAAACTCTCCTGTGTCATCCCCCAATGCGATGTTTAAAGCCCTAATTAAAGCTGCTGAACTACTCTTTAACCCATAAGGTGTTCTAAAAATTTATAAAGGTTATATTTATTACTAAAAGCTGTAAATGGTCTATCTTGGTACATAAGTGGCACTTGCCAAAAACTGGAACTCAAATCAACACAAGTGAAATACTTCTTTCCCTCAAATGTTTGCATTAATTCCTCTATTGACATGGATTTCAGCTGGTCTGAACTAATTCTACTGTCAACTAAACGAGCTTCTAAACAAATACGAACTGTGCCGTTGGCCTTGGGTACGGTGATTAAAGAATTAACATATGGACTGTTAGAGTGCTCAATAATCCCATCATCAAGCATCTGGTTAATTTGTGCCTCAACTGCACTCTGATAAGCGAAAGGTACAGGATATCTATGTCCTGTGAATACTGATCTATCAATAACGTTCAATGAATGTGTATAGCAATTGGCCATACCAATGCGATCCTCAAAAACTCTCCTATTACACAATAACACATCACAGAAACGAACACACTGTTCTTCCTCTATATTTCCCTGAAATGCAGCATCACGTAACGATTCCTCTAGACTACCGTTCGTAATCACACTGCCCACAAAACATGGAGAATCCCGCTCTACGGCTGGCGATATCTCATTTAAAGTACAAATCACACCTACAACACTACTTCTCTGAATATGGTCATTGAACGCTACCTCTACTTTAGAATCACCCCATTTGAATTTCAAACTCCCTACATCATAACATAAGTTACCAGACACTCTACTTAGCCACTCTGAACCCAAGATAACACTGAATACTAAATTTGGAATTACAAGACCAATCTGCTTTTCTATATGATTATTAATTTTAATGTCTACTAAAACTTGCTTAGAAATTACTTTAGACCTCTTCCCAACAGCTGTGATAACAAACGTGCTTTTAATTGGCATCTCTTCAAAATTTACTCCAGTTCCTTTCATTTTATCATAAAATGCACTACTTATGCAACTCTTCATACAACCACTATCAATTAAAACATCTGTGTACGCCTCGGACACGTTAAATTTAACTATGGGGCTCTTACTAGCCACCTCCTGAATAATACCTTCATCATTTAGTTCACGTAATAATTCATTTCATACATTTAGGTCATAGGGTTCCTGTATAAGTGTATGGACAGGGGATGTTACAGACTGAGATTCTGACCTTACATCGCAGCCTGGTTCGTGTTAAAATACCGCTACCGCTTGGTGTAGTACTACTCACTACTGCACTGGTCTGGTTGTTCTGGGTTGTGTTAACGGTATTTCTCTGTCCGTTATTACCATTGGGCTGATTCCCTCCTTGACCCCTGTTCTGGTTATAATTATTATTGTTATTATACCTCCCTTGGTTACCCCTAAAATCATTATTTCGTCCTTGATTTCCCCTGAAATCATTATTTCGACCTTGGTACTGCGTACCATACCCGTTTCCTCTGTACTGATTTTGCTGATTATATTTATTATTATTATTATTCTGGTTCCCCCTATTTTGGACGTTGGCCCCTTCGCCACTGTTCCCTTGAACTTCCTGATTCCTATTCTCATTAGGCCTGTTATTATGGTTACCCTGGTTCCTACCGAAATTCTCCTCGTAACCACCTCTTCCCAGAGCATCGAATGTACTTAATAAATTTTCCACTTGTGAAATAGATTTAACATTTTGGATACAGGCAGCTTCTTTGATTCTATAAGGAAAATGTCTGGTTCCCCCTATTTTGGACGTTGGCCCCTTCGCCACTGTTCCCTTGAACTTCCTGATTCCTATTCTCATTAGGCCTGTTATTATGGTTACCCTGGTTCCAGCCGAAATTCTCCTCGTAACCACCTCTTCCCAGAGCATCGAATGTACTTAATAAATTTTCCACTTGTGAAATAGATTTAACATTTTGGATACAGGCAGCTTCTTTGATTCTATAAGGAAAATGTCTTAGTAATAGCCTGACTACATCACTTTCCTCCCTCAAACCATCCAGATATTTACACGTTAATACCTGTCCTAAAAAAAAACTCGGTCATAGTGTAATTTCCTCTCGGGTTATATTTCCCACACACAATTCCCTCACGATGCTGAGACTGAATTACCTCATTCCAAAATTTCTCACAAAATTTAACTTTAAAATCTGAAATATTCTCGAAATTGTCTCTGTAGACAGCAAATCATTTTCTTGTCTCCCCTACAAACGCTTGCTCTAAAATCTCAACTACCTGGCACCACTCAATACTACCATCTTCCAACCACTCCCTGAATTTATTTTCTATTGCATTCATGAACTCCATTGGACAACCCTGCCGATTACTGAATTTGCCTAGTTCTATTTCCCCGTGTGTGCTATTCACATAAACTGGCCTACTCTGACTATTTTCCTGCCTAATTCTAGCTTTCAACTTCTGTTCTAATTCAGCAATTTTCTCCTCAGCTTTTCTTTCAATATTAGTTACAGTTAACCTAATGCTCCCTTCCGATGCTTCAACTTTACCACTTAACTTAGCTTGTTTCTCATTAATCTCATTAATGCTTTCCTTATTCCTCTCCATTAAATCATTAACTTCAGTGATTATTTCTGCATGAACTTTATCAATTCTTCCTCCCAGATGTTCTTTAACCTCTTTAGTTGCTACCTGAATTTTGTCAATTTCTCCCCCAAATTGCTTTTTGACCTGCTGTGTTTCAAGTTGCACTAGTTCTTTTAAATTTTCAGCCTGTGTACTGATTCTAATTTCTAACTCCTCCTGTACTTTTCCTAATTTTCTGTCTACATCTGCAATAATCTCTTTAGCCTCCTCTTCCATCACTCCTCAGATCTCACCTCTAATCAGCTCAAATTTATCACTAATTTCCCTACTGTTTTGGTCAAGTTTAGCATTATTTTGTTCTAGTTTAGCATTTAAAGTTTCAGTACACTCTCTATTTTCCCTACTGTTTTGTTCTAGTTTAGCATTTAAAGTGCAGTACTCTCTTTATTTTCCCTACCGTTTTGTTCAAGTATAGCATTATTTTGTTCGAGTTTAGCATTTAAAGCGTCTGTACTTATTTTATTTTGTTGCATAAACTGGAGAAGCAAACTCTCTAACCCTGCTTGACAGTTTTGATTACCCCCCTCAGAATCGGGATTTACCTCCGACATCCCTGTACTGCTTTCATTTTCAAGACTAGCCATACTGCTCGTATCTTCACGATCCAACTGGTGACCACTACGCAACTTCATCTCTTCCTCAACACTAACCATGCTGATACACACCGATAAATGAAAAAAAAACAAAATACAGGCACAGAAATATATACCCTTCTCCTTCCACAAATGTTATTAGGTTTTCGGCCTCACGTTGGTAGCGACAAATGTAACGTTTTTACTAGTGTCCCCACTATTGGGTGACAAGTGTAACGGTTTCCCTGGGGAGAGTGTGGAAAAACCACAACAAGTCCCACGTTTGAGGTGATAAATATAATGTTTACTCTGACTAAGATACGTTGTATTAATGGGCGCCAAGACCTCAACGCTATGTTGAAATCTAAATTTATATTTAACAACACCTAGCTCTGGCAGAACACCTTTAAGAATCTTCACACTCAGATCGTGGTATGATTTGATCATTAACCCAACTAACAATTGTATCAGGAGAAGGAATTTGGTCTATATCTAATGCTACCTACTGAAAGCAAAGATTGCATAGTATAAGAAATGAATTTATATATAAAAAACCAGTAGTGGCATTTTTATAATAATAATAAATTTAAATTGGAGCGTTACGATTTGAATATTACCACTAGAGAATTACGTGAAAACCGAGTCGGATGAATTACTGATTTTACTATTATTCCCAAGCTAAGAAGTTACTGAAATACTGAATATGAAACAAAGAAACGAGAGATTATGTTATGTAGTTCTGAGTCATTCGCGCTTACCATTGGAAATTGCCGTGGCATTTCCCCCGTACTTGATGCTGAAGAGAGCTTCCCACAGCCTTCTGGACGTCGCCATCTTCTTCATCAGTTGTGGAGATTATTGTAGAAATGTAAAGTTATGGTCCGATCACACCGGAACCAACCACACGAGCAACCACAACGGTCAAGTTTTACAATGATAATCGACCTCCCTTCTCGGCGCGCAAACAATATATGCACTCGCCGAACCCCCTCTCCGGACCCGTCTTCTACTCGCCCGGTCTCCACTGATTGGCGGAACCACCACGCGATACTCCCCACCTAAGGGTCAATACACTCGGCGCGACGATGTCGATTACCGGTCCAGGCCATTTCGCCTTTTCTTGATGCAGCCAGCTGGAAGTGCCCCACGGCTTGCGTCACGCTTCTCGACAAGAATATACCTGTAGCTGAATTCCCAATGAATCATCTCTCTCTCAATAAACTCTAACTGACCAAAATCCGTAAAATTCCGTAATCATATAATTTTCCGCGATAATGTTGTTCGTAATAATTCGCTTGATAGTGTTTTCTATAACATCGAAAACCTATCTGTATACATATAATCTTATAAAAAAACTCCAAGAAATACCTTAATAATAATAATAATAAGTTACATGAAACTTGTCTTGGCAGAACAATTTGCCGCGTAAATAAACATTGAATGGCTTCCTACTGACTTATGTCAGTGGCGTAAAATACCCTCGAAAAACACGTTACATATTCGCTTCGGATCATCGGATGATTTACCGTGACGACGGTACATCATGCGATTATCCCGGACACAATAATAAAATCCCCATCCAAAATACATATTACACCAATTAAATCACCCTCCATTACATATATATATACACTCATAATTTTCTTTACGCTCTTTGCGTCAATGTCTGTTGTTATATTGGATTGCCTTATGCAATCAGTCCAATGTTTTTCATTTTGATTAATGTTCCACGGATATTTCCGCCTCTCAAATACCTCTATGTTGGGAAAGATATACATAAATAATGTGTGATCACTCTGTATATATGATGTCACATCACACGCATCAAAGGTGTTCTGATATATATATATCACCACAGAACTTCCTAATATCACTGGAGGTCGCTTCCTTCTGGTGAAACTTAATCTCACTGATCTCACTGAGCACACGATCACACTATTGTGGCTGCGCATCGTGACCATAATACTTAATCTCTCTGTGTATTAAATACAATTAATATTGATTTCTGAAAAAAAAACAGTAAGTGCGCATTACATATAACACCAAATATTTCTGTGCCGTAATCGCCCTGTCTTACTAAGTTCCAGTAGACCATATTCTACTTAATACTAGTTCACATCTCAGACCAGTTCTCCTCACTCAAATAATACCTTTGTACTAATTACCTTAAATTACACACTTACAGTTCTTACATGGCGAGGCCGTAAGGAGAAATCACGTGTGCTGTTATGTATGAGTTTCATGCGGGACTGTCTCGCCTTCTGGTGGCCCATCTTTTGTCTCGTGGACGCCTTAAGCAAAAATACCCTGTGCAAGCGCTCACCCATCTCTAGGAGACAAATAGGAATACACCTGCGCTACCAAATTCTGGCCTTGGTGTATCGAGACATTTTAGTGCTCAAGAGCATCCGACAATCCCGTCATATTTCCCTGTACCTTAAAAACTCTCAATTACTAATATACTACCCCCCCCTTTGTGACTTCTGATACGCCTGTCTGGAAGACCAGATCTCCCCCGCACCAAATACCACACTTACTCATTTGATAGGCTGGCTCGCCAGCTAAACACACTTTATGACACATACTTAATGTCATCACGTAGCTCCACTAGCATATTTCTCAGTGTCTGTAATGATGCCCTGTTGCTACTGTCCACACATGCTAACCCTACTTTCCTCCGGTGTTACACCTCTACTCGACACTCTATGACCTAAAAATGTCACTTCTGACTGACAGAATGACGACTTAGACAGCTTCAAAGTGAACCCTGCCTGATCTGACTTCTGAAAAACTATATCTAAATGACGTAGATGCTCCTCAAAACTGCGTGAACTAATTACCATATCATCAATGTAAATGGTTACAAACTCTCCTGTGTCATCCCCCAATGCGATGTTTAAAGCCCTAATTAAAGCTGCTGAACTACTCTTTAACCCATAAGGTGTTCTACAAAATTTATAAAGGTTATATTTATGACTAAAATCTGTAAATGGTCTATCTTCATACATAAGTGGCACTTGCCAAAAACTGGAACTCAAATCTACACAAGTGAAATACTTCTTTCCCTCAATTGTTTGCATTAATTCCTCTATTGACATGGATTTCAGCTGGTCTGAACTAATTCTACTGTCAACCAAACGAGCTTCTAAACAAATACGATCTGTGCCGTTGGCCTTGGGTACGGTGATTAAAGAATTAACATATGGACTGTTAGAGTGCTCAATAATCCCATCATCAAGCATCTGGTTAATTTGTGCCTCAACTGCACTCTGATAAGCGAAAGGTACAGGATATCTATGTCCTGTGAATACTGATCTATCAATAACGTTCAATGAATGTGTATAGCATTTGGCCATACCAATGCGATCCTCAAAAACTCTCCTATTACACAATAACACATCACAGAAACGAACACACTGTTCTTCCTCTATATTTCCCTGAAATGCAGCATCACGTAACGATTCCTCTAGACTACCGTTCGTAATCACACTGCCCACAAAACATGGAGAATCCCGCTCTACGGCTGGCGATATCTCATTTAAAGTACAAATCACACCTACAACACTACTTCTCTGAATATGGTCATTGAACGCTACCTCTACTTTAGAATCACCCCATTTGAATTTCAAACTCCCTACATCATAACATAAGTTACCAGACACTCTACTTAGCCACTCTGAACCCAAGATAACACTGAATACTAAATTTGGAATTACAAGACCAATCTGCTTTTCTATATGATTATTAATTTTAATGTCTACTAAAACTTGCTTAGAAATTACTTTAGACCTCTTCCCAACAGCTGTGATAACAAACGTGCTTTTAATTGGCATCTCCTCAAAATTTACTCCAGTTCCTTTCATTTTATCATAAAATGCACTACTTATGCAACTCTTCATACAACCACTATCAATTAAAACATCTGTGTACGCCTCGGACACGTTAAATTTAACTATGGGGCTCTTACTAGCCACCTCCTGAATAATACCTTCATCATTTAGTTCACGTAATAATTCATTTCATACATTTAGGTCATAGGGTTCCTGTATAAGTGTATGGACAGGGGATGTTACAGACTGAGATTCTGACCTTACATCGCAGCCTGGTTCGTGTTAAAATACCGCTACCGCTTGGTGTAGTACTACTCACTACTGCACTGGTCTGGTTGTTCTGGGTTGTGTTAACGGTATTTCTCTGTCCGTTATTACCATTGGGCTGATTCCCTCCTTGACCCCTGTTCTGGTTATAATTATTATTGTTATTATACCTCCCTTGGTTACCCCTAAAATCATTATTTCGTCCTTGATTTCCCCTGAAATCATTATTTCGACCTTGGTACTGCGTACCATACCCGTTTCCTCTGTACTGATTTTGCTGATTATATTTATTATTATTATTATTCTGGTTCCCCCTATTTTGGACGTTGGCCCCTTCGCCACTGTTCCCTTGAACTTCCTGATTCCTATTCTCATTAGGCCTGTTATTATGGTTACCCTGGTTCCTACCGAAATTCTCCTCGTAACCACCTCTTCCCAGAGCATCGAATGTACTTAATAAATTTTCCACTTGTGAAATAGATTTAACATTTTGGATACAGGCAGCTTCTTTGATTCTATAAGGAAAATGTCTGGTTCCCCCTATTTTGGACGTTGGCCCCTTCGCCACTGTTCCCTTGAACTTCCTGATTCCTATTCTCATTAGGCCTGTTATTATGGTTACCCTGGTTCCAGCCGAAATTCTCCTCGTAACCACCTCTTCCCAGAGCATCGAATGTACTTAATAAATTTTCCACTTGTGAAATAGATTTAACATTTTGGATACAGGCAGCTTCTTTGATTCTATAAGGAAAATGTCTTAGTAATAGCCTGACTACATCACTTTCCTCCCTCAAACCATCCAGATATTTACACGTTAATACCTGTCCTAAAAAAAACTCGGTAATAGTGTAATTTCCTCTCGGGTTATATTTCCCACACACAATTCCCACACGATGCTGAGACTGAATTACCTCATTCCAAAATTTCTCACAAAATTTAACTTTAAAATCTGAAATATTCTCGAAATTGTCTCTGTAGACAGCAAATCATTTTCTTGTCTCCCCTACAAACGCTTGCTCTAAAATCTCAACTACCTGGCACCACTCAATACTACCATCTTCCAACCACTCCCTGAATTTATTTTCTATTGCATTCATGAACTCCATTGGACAACCCTGCCGATTACTGAATTTGCCTAGTTCTATTTCCCCGTGTGTGCTATTCACATAAACTGGCCTACTCTGACTATTTTCCTGCCTAATTCTAGCTTTCAACTTCTGTTCTAATTCAGCAATTTTCTCCTCAGCTTTTCTTTCAATATTAGTTACAGTTAACCTAATGCTCCCTTCCGATGCTTCAACTTTACCACTTAACTTAGCTTGTTTCTCATTAATCTCATTAATGCTTTCCTTATTCCTCTCCATTAAATCATTAACTTCAGTGATTATTTCTGCATGAACTTTATCAATTCTTCCTCCCAGATGTTCTTTAACCTCTTTAGTTGCTACCTGAATTTTGTCAATTTCTCCCCCAAATTGCTTTTTGACCTGCTGTGTTTCAAGTTGCACTAGTTCTTTTAAATTTTCAGCCTGTGTACTGATTCTAATTTCTAACTCCTCCTGTACTTTTCCTAATTTTCTGTCTACATCTGCAATAATCT
Source organism: Meconema thalassinum (assembly GCA_946902985.2). NCBI lineage: Eukaryota > Metazoa > Arthropoda > Insecta > Orthoptera > Tettigoniidae > Meconema > Meconema thalassinum. The sequence goes on along the minus strand of OX336388.2, from coordinate 771,970,675 downwards.
CTTTAGCCTCCTCTTCCATCACTCCTCAGATCTCACCTCTAATCAGCTCAAATTTATCACTAATTTCCCTACTGTTTTGGTCAAGTTTAGCATTATTTTGTTCTAGTTTAGCATTTAAAGTTTCAGTACTCTCTCTATTTTCCCTACTGTTTTGTTCTAGTTTAGCATTTAAAGTGCAGTACTCTCTTTATTTTCCCTACCGTTTTGTTCAAGTATAGCATTATTTTGTTCGAGTTTAGCATTTAAAGCGTCTGTACTTATTTTATTTTGTTGCATAAACTGGAGAAGCAAACTCTCTAACCCTGCTTGACAGTTTTGATTACCCCCCTCAGAATCGGGATTTACCTCCGACATCCCTGTACTGCTTTCATTTTCAAGACTAGCCATACTGCTCGTATCTTCACGATCCAACTGGTGACCACTACGCAACTTCATCTCTTCCTCAACACTAACCATGCTGATACACACCGATAAATGAAAAAAAAACAAAATACAGGCACAGAAATATATACCCTTCTCCTTCCACAAATGTTATTAGGTTTTCGGCCTCACGTTGGTAGCGACAAATGTAACGTTTTTACTAGTGTCCCCACTATTGGGTGACAAGTGTAACGGTTTCCCTGGGGAGAGTGTGGAAAAACCACAACAAGTCCCACGTTTGAGGTGATAAATGTAATGTTTACTCTGACTAAGATACGTTGTATTAATGGGCGCCAAGACCTCAACGCTATGTTGAAATCTAAATTTATATTTAACAACACCTAGCTCTGGCAGAACACCTTTAAGAATCTTCACACTCAGTTCGTGGTATGATTTGATCATTAACCCAACTAACAATTGTATCAGGAGAAGGAATTTGGTCTATATCTAATGCTACCTACTGAAAGCAAAGATTGCATAGTATAAGAAATGAATTTATATATAAAAACCAGTAGTGGCATTTTTATAATAATAATAAATTTAAATTGGAGCGTTACGATTTGAATATTACCACTAGAGAATTACGTGAAAACCGAGTCGGATGAATTACTGATTTTACTATTATTCCCAAGCTAAGAAGTTACTGAAATACTGAATATGAAACAAAGAATCGAGAGATTATGTTATGTAGTTCTGAGTCATTCGCGCTTACCATTGGAAATTGCCGTGGCATTTTCCCCGTACTTGATGCTGAAGAGAGCTTCCCACAGCCTTCTGGACGTCGCCATCTTCTTCATCAGTTGTGGAGATTATTGTAGAAATGTAAAGTTATGGTCCGATCACACCGGAACCAACCACACGAGCAACCACAACGGTCAAGTTTTACAATGATAATCGACCTCCCTTCTCGGCGCGCAAACAATATATGCACTCGCCGAACCCCCTCTCCGGACCCGTCTTCTACTCGCCCGGTCTCCACTGATTGGCGGAGCCACCACGCGATACTCCCCCACCTAAGGATCAATACACTCGGCGCGACGATGTCGATTACCGGTCCTTGCCATTTCGCCTTTTCTTGATGCAGCCAGCTGGAAGTGCCCCACGGATGCGTCACGCTTCTCGACAAGGATATACCTGTAGCTGAATTCCCAATGAATCATCTCTCACTCAATAAACTCTAACTGACAAAAATCCGTAAAATTCCGTAATCATATAATTTTCCGCGATAATGTTGTTCGTAATAATTCGCTCGATAGTGTTTTCTATAACATCGAAAACCTATCTGTATACTTATAATCTTATTAAAAAAAACTCCAAGAAATACCTTAATAATAATAAGTTACATGAAACTTGTCTTGGCAGAACAATTTGCCGCGTAAATAAACATTGAATGGCTTCCTACTGACTTACGTCAGTGGCGTAAAATACCCTCGAGAAACACGTTACTAAGAGAGGACGAGGAAGACCAAGAATGCGTTGGATGGACTCAGTGGAGAATAGTATTAGAAAATGGAACCTGTATTGGAACACTGTGTCAGAAGAGGAATGGTGGACCGACAGAAAAAGTGGAGAGGAACCATATTTGCCCCCACCCAGTGTCAACTGGAAAAGGGGAAATGAAGATAATGATGATGATTATGAATAATTCGAAGCTCAAAGTCAGATTTCACAATCGATAGAAATACACACGTATTTGGTTAACTCAACACTTTAAAAAAGCTAAAAAAGAAAATACTGCGTACTCGAACCCTGGTTCCACACCTCAAGCAGTCTGCCTAGTCGTTGTCTCAAATTCTCTTCACTATCGCTCTGCTTGTTGTGACTAAAATTACTAGTGGTAAGGCATGGCAATAATCTTTAACGTGGTGTTCGGTCTATAGAGACAACTACAGACAGCGAGACATCGAAAAGTATCGAGTTATTATTAGAGTAGTCTACGTGATAAATCTCATTTGAATACACCGACCTCTGGACGCTCCGGAAAATGAGGATTATTATCTCTACATTGTATAAAACGAAGTCCCCGATTCTTGGATGTAACGGGTCTCGAGAACCACTGGATGGATTTTGATGCAGTTTTCACCATTCTGTAAAGGATTTCTCGAGGAAGGTTTCTGTACAAGTTGGTTGGTTCTTGGGTGTGGGTAGAATCTGTCTGATAACCGGTGTTAATTGTGATGGTTGTATTAGGGTGTGTATCTGTTTTTAGCTTACTTTCGATTTTTGCAAAAAATGAAAGTAGACTTATGAGATCAACACAGGGCGAAAAAAGTGTGTCTGTCAGTGTGTGTGTGTGTATGTGTGTGTGAGTCTGTGTGTGTGTGAGTGTGTGTACTCTGAATGTGTGTCCCCCCTATCAATTCGAACACGGTGAACGCGAATTGAACAAAATTTGGTACATAGGTAGCACTAGCAAAAGACACCTCAGTGTCATGTTTTATATCGCTGCCATCTTGACAGAAACGTAATGGCGCCCACACAAATGTTCAAACTTAAATCAAATTACGACTAACGTAATCATCCGATCTCTACCAAATTTTGCAACAACATACCTTTATGGAGGACGCATCCTTTGACCAAACTAATAGGTAATTAGCTTAATAGTTTGCGGATGGCGGCCATCTTTGTGTCAAAATAGATTCCCCCTATTAATTCAAACACGGTGAAACCGAATGGAACGAAATTTGGTACAGTGGTAGCACTAGCAAAGGGCACCTCAGTGTCATGTTTTATATCGCCGCCATCTTGACGGAAACGTAATGGCGGCCACACAAATGTTCAAAGCTTAAATCAAATTACGATTAACATAATCATCCGATCTCTACCAAATTTTGCAACAACATACCTTTATGGAGGGAGCATCCTTTGACCAAACTTATAGGTCATTAGCCTTATATTTTGCGGATGGCGGCCATCATTGTGTGAAAATCGATTCCCCTCTATCAATTCGAACACGGAGAAACCGAATGGAACGAAATTTGGTACAGAGGTAGCACTAGCAAAGGGCACCTCAGTGTCATGTTTTATATCACCGCCATCTTGACGGAAACGTAATCGCGGCCATCCAAATGTTAAAAGCTAAAATGTAATTACGACCAACCTAATAATCTAGTCTCTACCAAATTTTGCAACAACAAATCTTTATGTGGGAAGCATATTCTGACCAAACTGCAAGATCATCAGCCCAATGGTTTGCAGATGGTGCCCAAGTATGTGTGCAAATCGATTCCCCCTATCAATTCAATCACGGTGAAACCGAATAGAACGAAATTTGGTACAGAGGTAGCACTAGCAAAAGGCACCTCAGTGTCATGTTTTATATCGCCGCCATCTTGACGGAAACGGAATGACGGCCACCCAAATGTTAAAAGCTTAAATCAAATTTCGACCATCCTAATATTTTGATCTCTACCGGATTTTGCAACAACATGCCTTTTTGTGGAAAGCATCTTATGACTGACTACAAGGTCATCAGCCCAATAGTTTGCAAATAGCGGCCATGTATGTGTGCAAATCCATTCCCCAGATCAATTCAAACTCGGTGAAACCGAATTGAATGAAATTTTTTACAGAGGTAGCACTAGCAAAGGGCATCTCATATTCATGTTTAATATCCCTATAGGACGTTGTATTTCAACAAGCTACTACAACCAACATTCAATTATACTCCTTGAAAAGGACAAAGAGTTATAACAATAAACATGCATTTAGGAGAAAGTAGGCTATATGTTCTATACTGAACATCTTGTTTAATTTAAGTACAGAGTGCAACTTAGAATTTTTCAAATTGTTCCTACTTTGCCGCCAAACGCCACCGTCAACGACTACTAGGCCTAGTTCAGAACTTAGTTACTAGACGTCACTGCAGACGGCTCTTGGCAACAAACGTAGAAACCTAAGAGTGTTGTTTAAATTCTTAACCTATCGCAATTTAGCTTCACACAGGTGTAATTAGTGGAAGGTTCTTTAACATGCCATAAATCTAAGACATGGGACCACCGTCTTTACTTCCCCTCCGAAGGAAGGCATACTGAGGGATTTTTAGTTGGCAGCATGCTGAGCTTCTATGCCCAAGATCACGGGTTCAAATCCAGCCAAAGCCGTCGGATTTTTAAAGAGCGTTAAAATCCCTCAGTATGCCTTCCTTCGGAGGGGAAGTAAAGCCGGCGGTCCCATGTCATAGATTTATGGCATGTTAAAGAACCTTCCACTAATTACACCTGTGTGAAGCTAAATTGTATAGGTTAGAATTGTAAACAACGCTCTTAGGTTTCTACGTTCGTTGCCAAGAGCCGACTGTGGTGGCGTCTAGTAGCTAAGTTCTGAACTAGGCTAAGTAGTCGTTGACGGTGGCGTTTGGCGGCAAAAGTAGGAACTATTTGAAAAAATCAAAGTTGCAGTCCTTACTTGAATTAAGAAACAGATACACACACTAATACAGCCATCACAATTAACACCGGTTATCAGACAGATTCTACCCACACCCAAAGTACACGGGGCTACATGACCGCGTTGTCGCAGCCCCTAAACTGAGGAACCAACCAATCTCCATTCAGTAAAAATTTTAATTACTAGCTTTGTATTTTGGAGCAGTTTTACGAGCTAGCGAGCCTATCGCCCCAGCTTCAGCCAGCGTCAATCTGGCGAGTCATGTCGAGTTAAGACTTCAGAGAAGAGTATATGTGTTTGGAGTTTCGCTGTTCACCTCGGCTTTTCTGAATTGCGTCTAGGACCTGCCGTCTGTGCGCCTTTTATGCTTACGCTAGGTAAACAGTTAAAGATACCGGGCGAAGCCGGGGGCCGTTTGCTAGTAAGAAATAAAGTAAATGACACATTGAGACAGAAAACAAGAAGTTCCGTGACGAACTAAAGAGCCTACTTTCCTCGAAATGTAAGATTCATTTCAATGATTAATCTATATGGACCTAATTAGAATAATGACGAAATTGAGTTGGTAATATCGACATTTCTAATTAGTTCGAAATATAACTGTCATAATGTTGGCTTGAATACTATCTGATATATTGATATTAGGGTAGAAAATAGAGACAGCATTTATTAACAGTTGGCAACCCTGGTTACTCTTAAGAATACGCATAGTCATATCTGTTATGGTACACATAGCACATACGAAATTTGGTTGAAATCCAATTGATAGTATAGAAGTTACATGTATTTACAATGGGTCCTATCAGCAGGATTAGAATCATGTTGGTAGTACTGAGGTCCATTAGTTACTCCAAATTTATCTAGAATGTCAGGTACTATACGTGTGCATAGTTTATAGCTGTCGACTTGCATACTTTCTGATATATTGGTATTTGGATAAAAACAATAGAGAGTGCATTTATTAACAGTTGGCAGCCCTGGTGGCTCTTAAGATAACGCTGTCATATATGTCTATCTACACATAGTACATACGAAATTTGGTTGAAATCCAATTAATAGTATAGAAGTTATATGAATTTAAATATTGGACTTATCAGCAGGCTTAGAAAAATTTTGGCAACACTGCCATCTATGGCCTCCTGGAAATTAAACTGAAATATTATTATCTATATGTGTGCCAATTTTGGTACAGCTCCCATGCATACCTTCCAAGATATACAGCATGGAGCTGAAATTTTAATTGTGATTTTTCAGCAAGTGGTAGCACTGACATCATTTTCAAATACGGCTGTGAGATATTCAGATAGATATCTTTACTCATACCAAATTTTGGTTTGATTGCTTCAGCCGTTTAGGAGACAGACAGACAGACAGACACACACACACACATTTTCCCGGATCGATCTCATAAGTCTACTTTTTCCTCATTTTTACAAAATGCGAAAAGTAGGCTAAAAATGGATGACTATTTCCCGAAAGCAAACCGATAATAATTCGCGATAGACCCCGAGACCAAATAACACACTCAAGTAAGTCATGGTTGGGAGTGGCTGAATTACATAACGTGTGAATAGACGTGGCTAATACAACAAACTGCCAAATCAAGTGCGCGTAGGCGTATGTTATCATTGATATCATTTTATTTGCTTGATAACATTTCGTGAGAGTGTACACTGTTGCTATACAGTAGAGAATGTCAACTGTGGGCGAGATAACAAGTTCTCTTACTCTTATCCTGCCATTCCCGCCATTTTCCTTCCCAGTTTGAGACGGCTTCCAGGGTATTGTTAGAAAAGCAGTGGATATTGTGTTGCGTCTACAATATATATTCCTCAAGAAATAGAATACTCACGAAGGAACGATTCGCGACCCCAAAATTGGTTACCATGGCTTTTGGGATAGGACACCACAGTTTCTCGTGGAGCAGTTGTTTGACGTCCTAAGAGACGAAGCCTCCACCATGGAGGACATTCTGAATTGTTGGGTGGGGGGTTTAGAATACACCCACGGTATCCCCTGCCTGTCGTACGAGGCGACTAAAAGGGGCGAACTTGGCTATTCTTTTAGGTTTCCGGCTTGTCTTGCGAATTGGACCTCCCGTGGGTGGGAGGGATGGAATACACTCACAGGTATACCCTGCCAGTCGTAAAAGAGTTTATTGGCCCAGGTCCCCTTTACGGGTTTGACAGCCAGCTCTAAACACCCCACTTTGTGCGATATAACTCTCATTAGGTTATATCGCACGCCTTTTCCGTACATGTTTTTGAGGTCTGGCACTCAAAATTATATGTGCGTGCTGTCAGGGGAAGGGCCACCTAAGTGTGTGACTACGCTTGAGAGCCTGTTCGGTCTGGCCACACCGACAGGTGGGTGCGCCATGTACCCTGCAGTGGTATCCGCCTGACAACGCAGGTCCCCGCACAGCTGCATGCCTGTGCTGGAAAACTCTCTAGTATATGCCAAGGGGTACATGCCTGTATGGCATGTCAAACATCGGCCCCCCGGGCAATGCCTTCCAAGCTAGGCGGGCCTTGCCTTGGCTGGGTAGCGCCTACAGAGACAGCCCGTGATTGGAGTCGGTGGCATTCAGGGAGGATGAAATGGCCATGGGACAGAAAAGGAATATCTCCCTACAGGGTGGTCCGCCACCCAAGTCTTTAACTTTTGATTCCCTACGGGGTTCAACCCCCTGGGAACAGTCTGGTCGTGAGAATCTGGGTTCTAACACTCCCAAGTTTCTGGTCGCAACCAGAACGGATGGGGGTGATTTCAAGATGGTAAAGTCTATTTTGTTTTCTCGCCACATAGAAGGGGTCTATGGTGAGCTTGAGAAGGTACAAAAGATGAGAAACGGTAGCTTGTTGCTCAAGACTAGGACTGGTGAGCAGGTTGAACAACTTCTGAAATGTGACCACTTTGGCGAGATCCCTGTCAAAGTGGAAAAGCACACGTCTCTGAATCTGGTCCGAGGAGTTATTTTCCACCGGGACCTGATTCTGAACAATGACGAGGAGCTCAAGGAGGATATGCAGCACCGTCACGTGACTGATGTCCGGAGCATTACGCGCAAGGTCAGTGGTCAAATCGTGGATACTGGTGCTTTCATTATTTCCTTTGAGCTTTCGGTGCTCCCGGAGAAAGTCAAGGTTACAAGTTACCGTTGTGACGTACGTCCTTATATCCCTCCACCAATGAGGTGTTATAAGTTCCAGAAGTTCGGGCCCATGTTATCCCGATTCTCAAGCCCTCAAATCTGCGGCACATGCGGTAAGGTACCCCACGAAGCGGAAGAGTGCACCACACCATATCAGTGCACTAATTGCCCTGGATTTCATTCTCCTCGGGACAGGAACTGCCCTGTCTTCCTGAGTGAGAAGAAAATCCAGGAGATCAAAACCCTGGATGGTCTCGCCTACCAGGAGGCCCGCAAGAAGTACCATACCACGATTTCGCCTTCTCCAAAGATTGATTATAGAGCTATAATACCCAATTTGGTTCCGGCTACGTCATCTTTTGTCTAAGCTGCGAAACCTTCTAATGTACCACCGCCATCTACATCTGTATCTACATCCCAGAATCAGAAAGAGAGCCCGAAGGTGACTTCAACCTCACCTTCGGCCCCAAAGAAGGCTGTGCGAGCGAAGGCTGCTCCGCCCGCACAGCAGGGGTGGAAGTTGAAGACTTACTCCCCACTTGGGTTAGACTTCCTCCCCACCCAAACGGTCGGCGAAAGCCGCGCCGAAGCCGGCGGAGGCGGCATCGTCGACCAGGGTCAGGAATTCGTCTCCTGACCCATCTAAATATTTTAAGAGGTGGGGGAGAAGGGAGCCCGCACTACGCATTCCCTTCCTTCAAAAAAGGGGAAGCCATCCACCCCACCACCTGCGGATGCTTCGGCGCCTGGGGACGTTTCGGTCCCCAGATTTGCGCGCTCCCCACGGAGATCCCCCCGCCGCCGAACTGCGTCTAGGAAATCTTTCGCTGAGTCGATTCACTCCACGACCTCGCCTGAGGACATGGAGATTATAGTCGACGTAGTGGATGATGATTCTCCAGAGGTTAAGTTGTAGCTTGCTGCTCCAACTTATTCCCTAGTTTATAAGTTCACACAATGGCACTGTTACAGTGGAATTGTAACAGTTATGACAGGCATTTGACAGAGCTCCGTCAGCTTATTGCACAATACGCAGCGAGTATAGTCTGCCTACAGGAAACAAACCTCAGACCTGATCACGAGACTGTTCTGAGAGGTTTCCGACTATACTCTAAAGAGCGACAAGACGCCGCCCGGGCTTCCGGGGGCGTTTGTACCTTCGTTCGCTCTGACTGCTATAGTGAGGAGTTTCCTTTCGTCACTCCTCTGGAAGCTATTGCCGTTCGCGTGTCCTTGCCTGCTATGACAACTGTTTGTAACGTGTACCTTCCACCGAACCAGTCCCTTGATATTAACGACGTATTTGATCTTGTTGATCAACTTCCAGTCCCTTTCCTAATCGTGGGTGATTTCAACTCAAATCACCCCCAATGGGGATCACCATCTTCCTGCCCCAGAGGAAGGGACGTGGTGGGCTTAATTCAAGGGTTGGATTCATCTCTATTAAATACAGGGGAAGCTATACATTTTAGCTTAGCGCACGGCACGTACTCACACATTGACTTGAGTGTGTGTAGCCGTGCGCTGGTCCCCCTATTTGGTTGGTATATACACGACGACCTCTGTGACAGTGACCATTTCCCGATCGTTCTTACACTTCTGAACCAGAAGCCCGTGGAGTTCCCCAGTCGTTGGGTGCTTAAGCGGGTAAATTGGCCCTCGTTTCAAGAACGAGCTGTGTTCGTTGATCTTGGTTGCCGGAGCGTCGATGACGAGGTACAGCACATCACCGATGTGCTTCTTGCTGCCGCCGAGGAGTCCATTCCATCCTTTTCTGGGACTCCTCGTCGCAAACTTGTCCCTTGGTGGACAGAGGATATTGCAGCGGCAATAAGAGACCGTCGTCGTCGAGCTCATAAGCACTACCGTCGGCGTCCAACCGTGGCCAATTTGGTGGCGTTTAAGAAATTTCGTGCCAAGGCACGGATTCTTATCCGCCAGAGTAAGAAAGAATCATGGGAACGGTATGTGTCGTCTATTACGGCACATACCCCCTCCTCTCAAGTGTGGACTAAACTACGACGCATCTCGGGTATTCAGACATCGTCTACTGTACCGGGAATTTCCATTGATAATGAATTGGTTACAGATCCGTACCGCTTTGCAAACCATCTCGCATCTTATTTTGCGGATATATCCGGTTCCGATAACTATGATCCTGCCTTCGTGTCCCTGAAGCGCGAGGCAGAACGTTTCCAGCGCAGTTTTGCTTCCCGCGCTTCGGAGGAGTACAACGTGCCCTTTACGGAGTGGGAACTCCGCGGAGCGCTGGCGCTCTGCAGGGAACGTCTCCCGGCCCGGATAATATTCACAACCAGATGCTTAAACACCTTAACTATGAGAGCATTCGTTATTTGCTCAGGGTGTTTAATCGTATCTGGTTGGAAGGTGTGTTTCCAGCGCAATGGCAGGAAGGTATCATTATACCTATCCTGAAGCCCGATAAGGATCCCTATTTGACAGGGAGTTACAGACCTATTTGTCTCACTAACGGTCGGTGCACGCTCTTTGAGAGGATGGTCAATCGGCGCCTGGTGTGGGTCCTGGAGAAGCGAGGACTCCTGTCTGAATACCAGTGTGGTTTCAGGGCGTCTCGGTGTATAACGACCATCTGGTACGCCTGGAGACCGCCATACAGGACGCTTTTCTCCGGAGACAGCACCTAGTCGCTGTTTTCTTTGACCTCGAGAAGGCCTATGACACCACTTGGCGTTACGGCATCCTCTCTACCCTGCATCAATGGAAATTCCGAGGTAACTTGCCGGTTTTTATTGCGAATTTTCTGTCCCTTCGCCTATTCCGTGTCCGAATAGGGGGGACATATTCGCAATATCATATACAGGAAAACGGAGTCCCACAGGGATCGGTGCTTAGCGTAACATTATTCGCGATTGCCATGAACGGTATAGTCGCTGCTGCTGGTCCAGCAGTGGTACCGTCGCTATATGTAGACGACTTCTCTCTACATTATAGTGCGCAAAATATGGCGGTCGCTGAACGACAGCTATAAGAAGCTATTCGGAGAGTGGAACCCTGGACTCTAGAGCATGGCTTTCGGTTCTCAGCCGCTAAGACCTCGGTTGTCCATTTCTGCCGAAAGCGCACTCTCCATCCTGATCCTGAGCTTTATCTGGGCGATGTAGCTTTGCCTGTTGTTGCTGAGTACCGGTTCCTTGGGCTCCTTTTCGATCAGAAATTGACGTGGGAGCCACACGTGCGGTGTTTGAAAACTGCCTGTGTTAAGAAACTCAACATGTTGCGGTTTCTTAGCGGCACATCGTGGGGGGCGGACCGCGCGGTGCTCCTTCGTTTTTATAAGGCACTGATTTTATCTAGATTAGATTATGGCAGTGTAGCATATGGTTCGGCCCGTAAGTCAGTGCTTGTTAAACTGGACAGTGTCCACCACGGCGGTGTGAGGCTGGCGACGGGAGATTTTCGGACGAGCCCAGTCGTCAGCTTGCTCGCCGAGGCTGGCGTACCTCCTTTACACCTGAGGCGCCAACAAGTACTGCTGACCTATGCTGCAACTATTCGACAGATGCCACTTCATCCAAGCTATCCATGTTTGTTTACCAATCCGAATCGCCGGCTGTATGATGCGCTCGCCCGAGCCACTCGGCCGGCGGGGATTCGCTTGGATGACTTATACCGTCAGTTCCGATTTCCTTCTGTCTCCTGTATCGTCCGAGTACCTAGCAAGGCCCCTCCGTGGATGGTCTCTCGCCCTAATATCATCCTGGATCTGCACACCGGCCCCAAGTCGGACACGGACTCCTCCGTCCATCGGAGGCTGTTCCAGTCCGTGGTGAGCCGGTATCCAGGATCAGGGCTTCTATTCACGGATGGTTCGAGGGTAAACGAGAGAGTAGGCTGTGCATTTGTGGTTGAGGATCGTCGGTTTCTCTTTTCACTTCCCGAGGCTTGTGGCGTGTACACGGCGGAGCTCTATGCCATCTTAGAGGCTCTGCGGTACACGTTATCAGACGATCACCGGCACTTTCTTGTGTGTACTGACTTTCTGAGTGCACTGCAAGCGCTCGATGTGTGTTTCCCGAAGCACCCGTTGGTCCAGCGTGTGCACGACCTGCTCGTCAGTTCGTGTAACGCTGGAACCGGGGTGACCATTGTGTGGCTTCCTAGCCACATGCGTATTGCGGGAAACGAGCTTGCTGATCAGGCGGCGAGAGAGGCAGTCGCACTGCCCTGACTACCGTATAAGGTGCCTGCTAGTGGTGTGCGCTCTCAGTTGCGGCATTCGATCCTGTTGCATTGGGAGGAAGCGTGGCGTGCCACGCCTCCACCCAACAAACTGAAAGGCATCAAGGAGACAACGAAGGTGTGGAAATCTTCCTTCCGATCTCTTCGGAAGGAAGCTGTGGTACTCTGTCGACTCCGGATCGGCCATGGGATTGCTACACACTCCCACTTGCTAAAGTGAGAAGATCCCCCTGTGTGTACTTGCGGTGACCATCTAACTGTGGCACACATTCTCTTGGAGTGTGTGGATCTGGCCGATCTGCGAAGGACTCTTCAACTGCCTAATACCCTCTCCCTTATTCTCCACGATGACGGGTCGTCAGTAGACCTCGTCATCCGGTTCATGAAGGGAGAGTGGTTACTTTTTTAAGTTTTAATGTGTAGTTACGACTTTTAATTCAGGTTAAGTCTGTTTTATGTTTTTTATTGTGTTCATCTATTTTATTGTTCACTATGCCTTATTTATTTTATTCTTTTGTACCATCCGCCTTTTATTCTTTTTATTCAAATAAGGCATACTTTTTGGGGCTCACTCTCTGTTTTATAAACACCATTTTCGTTTCATCCATGGCAGTGAGCTGTTTTTATCTACATCCTTTCATTTCACGCCATTTCATTTCATTAGGGGCCGATAACCTCGATGTTAGGCCCCTTAAAACAAAAATTATCATCATCATCATCATCATTCTGAAGTGTATCAATGAAATGAGATAGGAGTTTAATGAGAGGCAGCAGGCAAATACTGAAAGGTTTAATGAGATAAAGCAACAGAATAGGGAAAGAGCTGAACATGAGATGTTAGGAGCTGAGGAGGATAGGAAAAAATGCGGAGGCATTCTTAACACAGATTCAGGAATGCGCTGAACTGAATAAAATAGGAATCACTGACATTGTTGTAAGCTTAGTAGCGGAAATGCAGTTTAAATCCGACGCACGGTTTAGTTTAATAGAAGCGAGATTAGATTTAAATTTCTATTCATGCAAGGAATCGCAGGACGAAATAGGAACGAGGTTAGACAGTTTAACAGGCGAAGTCCACGACCTGAAAAGACAAACTCAAGCTGATACTGTCGGCATAACCGCCCAGATTTGAAACTTTTATGAGGAAGTGGACCAGAGGTTAGAAGAGAGCGAGACACGTCTAGAGGAGAAAATAAGCAGTCAAGTCAGGAGTCTAGAGAAAGAAATGAGGATCCAGGACGAAACACCGTTAAAGCAAATTCAAGACATAGTAGAGATTAAGATTAGGAGGTTGACCAAGCCCAAAGTGACATACCGACAGTATATAAAAGGCAGGAGGAAACCAGAGTTGAATCAAAGGGATTCCGGAAAAAAAAATCAGCTGTCCACGATAAAATTAAACAAGGAATTATGATTGTTAAAGAACGAACTCGAAGAACGAGAAAGTATTAAGAATGAAGCCCATAGCAAGTAGTACTTAAATATTAAAGAGGAAATGGACGGGGAAATCTCGTATATTAAAGAGAACCTCTAAGAGGATAAGCGAAAGATAATTCTGTGAGATCAGCCACGACTTCTGCCGGGTTGAGAATGTGAAGTGGTCTTACTATTCTACTAGTGCATGCCCTGTATTGGGTAACTCACATCAACACACATCGTTAAGCACAACTGAGAAGAGGTGGGTTCGAATCCTATCTCCGCAGTTCTCCGTGGTTTCTGCAGACCAGGGTAACTCCTAGCTTAATACCACGGCCACTTTCTTCCCAATCCCAGTCTCGATACAACAGTAACACAGGTTGTCAGATAAATTATATACACACGCCCAAGTACACGGAGATAAATGACCATGACGTCGCAAAGACTCTAAATAAATAAATGAATAAATAAATAACGAACTGCTAGACGAATCGTGTTCTATCACGTTACTCCTATTGTCGAAATTCGTACTTTTGCTCCTCTGAAATTTATTTAGAGTACGTGCCAATCGTAATAACGTTAGAATAGAAGAGAATAACTTAAATACCCTCTATTCTGAATCTCGGATAACCAGAGATTGGGGCAAGAGTATTGTTTATTTCAACCATCACCAGATACATTTGGTTATTAGTTACAGTGATTCCCTAAGAGTCTAATACAAAAATCCTGTTCGGTAAGACTCACAACGACAATTTAAAAAACAAGTAGTTCCGTGAAGAACTATACAGCCTATTTTCATTTATCCTACTTATGTTAATTGCCACTATCAACATACACAATTTCAGTTTGATTGCTCTGTAATAGATTCTTAGAAATTGAGAACCGACTAAATATTTTGGATGGTCGCCATGTTGGATTTTATATATGTAGGTCCTAGAGTTATGTACTGTTTCATGCAGATTATTGTGTAGGCTTCGTGTAGTATTCAAACTTCAATCGCAAAATTAGGACACAAGAAGTAACAAGGAGATTTTAAAATTTCGCACAGCTGCCATCTTAAGGTTATGGAAACAATTGAAATAAATTAGATGCCAGTGGATTAACATTCGTAAAAGGATTTACTGTACCATGTTTCACTGCACTCGGATGGTTAAATTGCGAGAAACGTCCATGTGAATATTTATACTTCGCGTCGCCGCCATGTTGGATTTGTGATCAACAGGTTATTTAAAGACCTATAGGTGAACTTAAGTTCATAACCCCTATGAACATTAAAAAATTCAGTTTGATTTCAATAATAGATTCGTAGATATTCAGAGCCGTCTAAATATTTCGGATGGTCGCCATGTTGGATTGTTAAATGTATAGGCCATAGAGTCATGTACCATTAAAGGAAAATTATTGCGTAGGTTCATTATTCAAACTTCACTTCTATCGCATGACTACATCACAAGAAATAAAAACTTAATTTTAAATTTCGCACAGCCGCCATCTTGAGGTTATTTAAACAATTGAACGAAGTTAGATGTCGGTGCATTACAATGTATATAAACATATACTGTACCAAGTTTCATTGCGTTTAGTTGGTTAAATCGCGAGAAACGTCTATTTAAAAGTCGCAACTTCGCTTGGCCGCCATGTTGGTTTTGTAGTTACCAGGTTTTCAAAGGTCACATAAGTAAACTTATAGTAGTTCCCTTAATCGCCATACACAATGTCGGAGTAATATCGGTAATAGTTTCGGAGATATTGAATGCTGGTGAAATATTTCGCACAGCCGCCATCTTGGATTGGTAGGTCGTAACAAAATTTGAAGGACACGGTCGGGGTCGCCCGGAATAGTACTATGATCTTACCGAGTGTCATTGAAATCGCTCGAGCCGTTTAGATTTTATTAGGGGGGGGGACACACACACACGAATCACACACACACACGCACACACACACGGATAAAAAGTGATCTCATAAGCCTATTTTTTCAAAATTGAAAATAGGCTAATAAGTCACAGAACCTATAAATAATTTACATGGCATTGAATGTTATAAACAATTATCAAACACTAATGATGGCTATTAATTATGTACTCTCTTAATCTTATTCTAATCGATACAAAAAGGCTATCCTAGCCTTTAACTGAGTTCGTAATAATATTCCCATGTGTCCTCTGCGATGACATACGAGATCATTCTATTGTGATCGGCGCATATATTGCGTGTAAGGTTTCATGATAGCATTGTCCATGTAAGTAGATAAGATGCTGAGATCTTATCACTACTGTTGTGAGAATTAATGGAAGAAAATACACAAAGGATTACCGAGAAATATTTGAGACAAGAAAAAGGGGAAGAAATGTATTCTGTGGCGTCGGATATTGTGCCGTAAAACATATCGAGATTCAAGTGATTTCTTATATTTATCTTCGTCGCTTTTCTTTCCTACCTTTTAAAACGACTGACGTGCACATCAGCTGCTCTTAATGGTAACTGCTGCAAATTCTAATCCAACAGGTAATTCGGGCTGAGGATTTCTCCGCCAGCCCCCTCCCTACCACTCACTCACACTGAAGCTGTGCAAATGCTGAAATGGTACATTAGTTTCAGTCCCAAGTGATCTGTTCCAAAGAACTTTAGAAATAAATAAACAAATAAATAAATAAATGAATAAATAAATACACAAATGATTAGATATTCAAATTAACAAACAAATAAATAAATAAACGAATAAATAAATAAGTAGGCAAATGAATAAACAAATAATTAAATAAACAAATAAATAAATAAATGAATGGATAGACAAATAAATAAACAAATAAATTAATAAACAAATAAATAAATGAATGGATGGACAAATAAATAAACAGGTAAATAAATACACAAATAAATAAATAAACAAATGAATAAATAAACAAAAAAATAAATACACAAATAAATAATCAAATGAATAAATAAACAAATAAATAAATAAACGAATAAATAAACAAATAAATAAAGAAATGAATAGATAGACAAATAAATAAACAAGTAAATAAATAAACAAATAAATAAACAAATAGATAAATAAAAATGAATAAGTAAACAAATAAATAAACAAATAAACAAATAAAAACATAAATAAATACACAAATAAATAGATAGACAAATAAATAAATAAAACAAATGAATAAATAAATAAACAAATGAATAAATAAACAAATAAACAAATGAATAAATAAACAAATGAATAGATAGACAAATAAATAAACAAATAAATACACAAATAAATAAATAATCAAATGAATGAATAAACAAATAAGTACACAAATAAATAAATAATCAAATGAATGAATAAACTAATAAATACACAAATAAAAAAATAAATAAAAAATAAATAAATAAATAAATAAATAAATAAACAAATGAATAAATAAACAAATAAATAAATAAACAAATAAATAAACAAATAAATAAATAAACAAATAAATAAATAAACAAATGAATAAATAAACAAATAAACAAATAAATAAATAAACAAATAAATAAATAAATAAATGAATAAATAAACAAATAAATAAATAAACAAATAAATAAATAAACAAAATTAATAAATAAACAAAGAAATAAATACACAAATAGATAAATAAACAAATGAATAGATATACAAATAAATAAACAAATAAGTAAACAAATAAATAAGTAATCAAATGAATAAATAAACAAATAAATAAACAAATAAATAAATACACAAATAAGTAAACAAATGAATAAATAAACAAATAAATAATAAGCAAATAAAAAATAAACAAATGGATAGATAGACGAATAAATAAATAAATCAATAAATAAATAAATAAACAAATGTATAGAGAGACAAGTAAATAAACAATTAAATAAATACACACATAAGTAAACAAATGAATAAATAAACAAATAAATAAATACACAAATGAATAAATAAACAAATAAATAGATTCACAAATTAATAAATAAACAAATAAATAAATACACAAATAAGGAAATAAACAAATAAATAAATAAACAAATGGATAGATTGACAAATAAATAAATAAATAGACAAATGAATAAATAGACAAATAAATAAACAACTAAATAAATACACAAATGAATAAATAAACAAATAAATAAATAATTAAATAAATAAACAAATAAATAAGAAGATCACAAGCCCGAAATACCTTCTTGCGTTTATTTATTAATTCCATACAATTTTTAATATTTTACGAGATAAGCTAAGCGTTCTGTCTAGAAATCGTTTTTATCGGTGTTTCATTTGAGGGGCTTGGAATTAGTGGTAATTTTGCCCCGTATAGTTGGGTGTGTATGGGATTTATCAGAGCTTGACCTTTTGTAATGAGTGTATTTGCAAGTCATGTGATGTTTGGGATGGAGACGTCCGTGGCCTTAAGTTAGGAGCCATCCCGGCATTTGCCTAGAGTGAAAATGGTAAACCACGGAAAACCACTTCCACGATGGCTGAGAAGGGTCTCAAACATACCTCTTGTCAGTTTAGCTTCACGAGGCTGAGTGTACCAAGATCCAGCGCTCAGGCTAGAATTGAATTTCTTGGCAGATCGAGGAATCAAACCTGGATCTTCGGGGTGACAGCCAGGAAGGTTAGCTACCAGGTGGTCGTCTGTATCACGTATCTCCTTCCACCCTATTAGACTGTACATGATCGGTCGGGTTCGGTTTTAACTTTTTTCTCCGAAACCAGCTCAGTTCTCCGAGATGATACTATCATATGAGAAAATAACGAAATTAGCGTTCGTAGTGGCCAGCACTCTTGGCTGTCGATGTGGAGGCCTGGGTTCGATTCCCAGCCCCACCAAGAAATTGAATTCTGGACTAGGGGCTGAAGCGGGGTACACTCAACCTCGTGAGGCAAAACTGACAAGAGGTGGGTTGGATTCCCACCTCAGTCATCCTGGAAATGGTTTTCTGTGGTTTACCACTTCTACTCCAGGTGAATACCGGAATGGGTCCTAAATTAAGACCACGGCCGCCTCCTTCCCATCCTCATATCATACAGCCATCGCAATAACACAGGTTATCAGATGAATTCCACACACATCCAAGTTCACGGTGCTACATGACCAGGATGTCACAAAGCCCCTAAATGATTCAACAACAACACAACCGATAATGAACACACAATCATGCGGGTGAATTTTCAAGAAAGTGGTTAGTGTTTTAATATTTCCCTTGTAAACTAAGAACAAATCTATGAACAGAAAAAAAATGAAATTTAAAGGAAATTTCCCAGGATGGAAAGCGATATAGCCTACTACGTACAAATATCATCATGTATTTTCTGGGAGATTAGACGCCTTACATTTCTTCTGTTACTGCAGAAATTCCGATGTCATCAATTCAGCATTTTCGCTACCAAATGTGACAGTTCCTTGCATTTACTTACATCTCTTCGGAAACGGTACGTTTTCCGCTGTCTAACTGGCATGAACATCACCATGATTAGGCCCGACAAACAATGAGGAAAAAGTTAGTTAGTTATTGATGTTGTAAAGGGCGGAACTACGAGGTCATCTGCCCTTGTAGAATGAGGAAAAAGCTAGACAAAATAAGTAAAATCTAAAGATATTGCGCATATTTTTGCCGTGGGGTTCCGTGATGTTAGGGTAGCGCACCTGCATCGCCCGTGGAGACCCCAGGTTTGATTCCCGGGTGCGTTAGGGTTTTTAGAAACTGACGTGAGAGCTGGAAAGAGGTGCGCTCAGCCTCGTGAGGACAATTGAGTAGCAGTCTGTCAGTGAGGCAGTGCCCCGGTCACGGAGACCAAGATTAACGGCCAAGGGGACCGAAGCACTGACCACGCGTCACCCCATAATCTGTAGGCCAAATGGCTTGGCAGCGGTCGCTTGGTAGACCAGGCCCTTCATGGACTGTAGCGCCACAGAGATTGGTTTGCTTCTGTTGTGGGGTTTCATGCAGGTGTACCAGCCTCGTGAAGGACAAACTTTCATCTTTTGGTACCTCAATAGAGAGGAGATAATGTTGAGGAGCTCTTAGTTTCCCAGCAAAGAAGTACGATGTGCTTCATGTATGTGACGCAGTGCAAGGGCACACTATCCACGCAGGGTGTACCAAAACTCTACCGTTGAGCCTAACTTGGTACTTTACTTTTACTTATCCGGCGCTAAAGCCCATGAAGGGCCCGGGTCTTGTCGACCACCTGTCTCCTCCAGTTGTTTCTCGATGTCGCCAGCCTTATCCAATCCACACTCCTAATCTTCTCAAGCCCGCCTCTACGTCATCCTGCCACCTTAATCTTGGTCGCCCCACTGACCGACTGCACACTGGATTTGTACCCAGCACCTTGTTTGGCACTCTCTGGTCACACATTCTCGGTACATGTCCCAACCACTGCAACTTCCTAGCCTTGATATCCGTAGTGATTGATGGGTTCTTGTAGAGTGCATACAGTTGACATCGGCCCAACGGCTTTACTTCCCCTGCAAAAATGGAAGAGGAGGAATCCTATGTTACTGGCATGTTCTTAGAAGCGGGACCACAACACGACAGAGTTCATTTAAGATTACTTGGATATCAAGATTCAAAATTTACATTGAACAATACTTCTATTTTTGCTTTTTGGATTTGAGTTCTTGTAGTCTATATATTTTTGTACCGAATGAAGACAAGCTCAGTGCGGTGCGCAGCAGGAATGTCCGATACCTTCCAAATCACTGTTGGTGTCCATCAAGGAACAGCCTTGCCCCCCTTGCTCTTCATACTCTGCATGAACGCCATCACAAATGACATCCAAACCAGGCATCCATGGACATTATTATCTGCGGATGATGTAATGTTATTACCCTTTTAACATTTAATTACCGCTGAGCCTGTCTGCGCCAGTGTTTGTTGTTGTTGTTGTTGTTTGTAGCAGCTGCCCCGCAGGACGAAGCGGGGAACACGGCGATGACAAGAGTTCGTTCTGCACAAAGACAAGCAGCATTGCGCGTCACAGGAGCTCATGTCACCACGGACAGTCAAATGATAACTGAGGCTATTGGAGGTGAGTCATATCCTACTCGCGCAACTGTACCTGTCAACGAAGCAGGCTGACGTGTGACACAAGTAAACAAGGAATAGTTCCCATCTCGACCGCCGGCAATCAATTCGTGAAAGGATAATAACTAACGAGACTCGTGGGAGCCTCAAACAGCAAGTACGAGTGGAAGATGTGTCTTGAAGAATTGGAGATGAAATTAAATCTGAAGAAGGCAGAGTACCTGGAATGCGGTGACCTAACTGATGGCACGATCACTGTGGGTTAGGTTCAAATTAATAAAGTGACCCAATTCAAAACCTTGGGTCATGCATCACCTCAGACTGCAGCACGATTCCTGATGTCGAAACAAGAGTCACTGCCGCATGGATGAAATGGCGCCAAGTTACTGGAGTTCTAAGCGATAAGAAAATTCAATTGCATCTAAAATCTAAAGTATATCGCACAGTGATGAGACCGGTTAGACCTTTATGGATCTAAATGCTGGCCTACAACATCGAAGCACGAACAGGCGCTTCATGCAATGGAAATGAAGATGTTGCGGTGGTCCAATGGCTTGACGAGACTGGACCATATTATTATTATTATTATTATTATTATTATTATTATTATTATTATTATTATTATTATTATTATTTCGTATGGTTTTTATTCGTGTCAGAGGTACCAAAATATACAAACAAGAAATTGAAAAAAAAAACACATAATAGAGCACTTGCATATAACATAACACAAGAGCAAGATAAATGAAACAGGAATGATAATATATACAATATTTACAAGAGTTGTGACCAGTATTTGGCTATGGTATACAGGATACATTTGTTACAAATAAGGAGAAAAACTTAATTGCTAGTATATACAAAATGTACATAAGTTCTGACAGGGAAGATGATACAAGCATTACAAATGGATGTCCAACGAGTTGAACCAATTCACTGCTTCATCTGTAGCCTCATGTAATTCTTGTAGCGTCGCACAATGAATATTAGGAATGATGCTGTGTGAAAGGATTTCAAGGTTGACCTAATTACAGAGAAAATGCGTGAATCACGTCTGCGGTGATAATGGACATGTGTTCCGTAGCAGTGAAACCTCAGTTGCGAAGACTGCCCTTCAACTGAACGTGGAGGGTCGTCGACCTCGAGGACGACCTCAAACACGCTGGCTGGATAGGGTGAGAGATGACATGCGGCTCGCTAAACTCCGCCGCCGGGATGCTATGGATCGATTGAAGTGGAGGAATCATTGCAGGAAGACAGACCCCACATAAATGGGAAAATGCAAAGAAGATGATGATTGTAAGGACGTCAATTTCAAAATGTATGTTAATTTATATTGTAATTCTGTTCACCTACACTTAATGTAGTGTTAGTCTAATTAACAAGCTGAAGAAGGCTCCATTGAAGGGCCGAAAACATGTTTCATTGAAGAAGTAAACATATTAAGTATTAACAGGGCATGAAGCGAATTTAATTACAGTAGCTGGCCTGATTATTATATTCACGTGCAGGTTTTGTTGTGTTGTCATGATTTTTTAGAGTATGGCTTTTAGTGCCGGGAGTGTCCGAGGACATGTTCGACTCGCCAGTTTTGTAGCTGCTTCGAGACGGATACCCAATGGGTGAGCTACAAATACCGTTGGGAGGGAAGTTGGAATGTAAGGAAGAGGAGTTGGAAGGTAGCGGCTGTGGCCTATAGTTAGGGACCAACCCCGGCATTTGCCTGGAAGGAAGATGGGAAACCACAGAAGACCATCTTCAAGGTTGCCTTCGAACCTCCTCGCCTCCCGGATGTGAGCGACTGCCTGCAGTCATGCCCTAACGACCACGGCTAAATCACCCGGTGTTGTCATGATATATGTGCCGTACGTCTCTACCCTCTGATATCCTAAATCATTCCTATTTGCTATTATTTTCTTAATATATCTCACAGACCATTTATACTGTACATGCCGATTCATCAACTTATTTCTGTTTACAAAGGATCGCATTTTGCAAATTCCATGAAAACAAAGGCTCTTTTACAGGGAGAATGATATCTTAATATCCGTATCATAATGAAGATTATGTCCACTACACTAATGACTGAGAACAGCATGAATGAAAGGATTTATAGTCAAGAACAATCACAAATTCACTATTATCTACAACACAGTTGCAACAAGAAATTCTACGAAAGCAAAAAACTCAAGAAACATTTAAGCACCTTTATAATCGCTCACCGAAACCAGCTGAGTCACTCCAAGAACACTGCTGAAATACTAACAAACATAGAAAAGAGTTAATACATTTCCTATAACGAAAGTTGCGTACAAAGCAAATAGCAGATAAACACCAGAAATTGAAAAATGATTATAATGATCTGGCCAGGTACTGTAGATAACCGATGTTAATACGTAGAAAAAAGCATTTTCCAATAAGGTTAACATTTTTGCCTCAAGTAGGAAACCACGAAAATACATTCCTAGTATGGCTGAGGTGGTAATCGAACCCATCTCTTCTTATTTCTGCCTCATGAGGATAAGCGTTAGTGGTTTTAAAGTGCACATGTGCAGTATGTTTTGTTTTAGTGGATCTGGCTCTGAAGAGCATGTGTGCTGTTATATTATGTAACTAGCAACCTGACCCGGCTTCGCCCGGGAACAGTTATGAATGCATTACGTGATAAGCGCTTTCTTTTTCCAATGTCAATGAACAACGACCAAAATCCGTTTTACGTCTCGGCCTGGTGGGTTAAAATCACTGACTGGACTATTAATTATATTATCCTGGAGATGCATATGCAACACATTCTGGTCAGACGTAATTTAAGAATGGGGAGGTGCATGAAACACAAATCCCCCTTCCATCCAATCTTAACTTGACTGTGAATTTTGCGGAACGAAAAGTTCACAGGCGAAATGAAGAAAAGCCGAGTTGCACTTCCAGGAAAATGCCCAACACAACCACTCTTCTCTAAAGTTTTTAACTCAACACGACTCGGCAGTTTGCTGCTGGCTGTATCTGGGGCAATAATCTCGTCCGCTAACTAAGCTGTAACTGGGGGTGATAGACTCGCCCCTAGCTAGCTCGTAAACTGTCGCCTCAGTAGTTGAATGGACATTGTTGGAAGAAATTAAACTGTAAAAACACTTATAGTGGGCGATGTATTGAAGATAGTCATATGCTCTCGCGGACTTTTTTGTAGAACTTTTCATGCTGAACAATTCTTACACTCATAGTATTTAGATATGTTTAACGGTTTGCCCAGCGTTAGCTTACAAAGCACTCGGACGCCAGGTTTCTTCGACCTTTCCACTGAAATCGTTACTGCTCGGCTTCCTTTGATCATAAATACATTATTTTTTACAGAAATCATCCTCGAGATATCCTTTACAGAATGGTGAAAACCGCATCAAAATCCATATAGTGGTTCTCGAGTTTACCCGTAACATCTAAGAATCGGGGACTTTGTTTTATACTAACTTGTAAGTAGAGATAAGTAGAGATAGTCTGGAATCTAGTGATCAAGCTGGTCGATCGTGAGAGGAGGGGGAAATATCTCAAGTAATATAATTTACTGTAGGCTTATCTTTCCACACCTCATGATAACACTGCTCAGTAAATAGTGTAACTCCTCCAGTGCATTCAGACCATACAAAGCACCCACATGAGTATTATGTCAATTAACAGAAAAGGTCACACTGTTAGTCCTCAGTGAAGATTTCCTTAGTGAACTATTTTTAAATTTGCTATCGCATTTGCGTCTGTTTTATCTTCCTCCAACAGCAACAAGTTCAACTGTGGATTATCGCAATGTGGCTGCCACTGTAGCATCAGTATCTCATGGAACAGGCAATGGGACGCGTGGCTTTGTTGATTGTGGTAAGTGTCGTCCCATATCATCGCAAATGTTTACAAAGTGCTAGACTGCTGGGTTCCGTCGCTTACTCAATGTACGGTTGTTCTTGAGAGCGTGTTTATCATTACACATATTTTAATCCTTTTTTTTGTGTAATTTTTTATTATTAATATTATGCTGGTTGGTTGGTTGGTTGGTTGGTTCGTTCCTCAGTTTAGGGGCTGCGACAACGCAATCATGTAGCCCCGTGTACCTTGGGTGTGTGTAGAATCTGTCTAGTTAGTTAGTTAGTTAGTTATTGTTGTTTTATGGGGCGGAACTACAAGGTCATCTGCCCCTCTTAACACAGATTAAAGAATACAAATTTGGAATTGAATTTAAAATTTTGAGGTGGACGCCTAAATTTTAAAAGACCAAAAATTAATAAAACAAAAACGTTAAATAAAGAATAAAAATTATAAAAATAAACAAAAATTACGGAAAAACAAAACATTACCATTCAAAAACGAACAAGTTATTGAGTCAATTTATACTGGAAAATTTAGATTGCTGGCCCTAACCCACTCTCACTTATAAAGCGGATAACGCGATCAGCAGCCACCGAGTCATCGGCTAATATAAGTTTGAGTGTCGTCTGCAAACCAAGGTTTCTTCGTAAGTCAGCAAGATCCACACACTCGGTGAAAATGTGGGCCACGATGAAAACGGGACCACAGGTACAAAGTGGGGGGGTCTGATAACCGGTGTTAATTGTGATGACTGTATTAGTGTGTGTGTCTGTTTTAATTCAAGTAAGGACTGCAGACATAGAACATTTTTCAAGTAGTTCCTACTTTTGCCACCAAACGCCACCGTCAACGACTACTAGTTCAGAACTTGGTTACCAGATGCCACCACAGTCGGCTCCTGACGACGAACGTAGAAACCTAAGAGCGTTAGTCAAATGTTTTAATCCATAATTTAGCTTCACACAGGTGTAATTAGTGGAAGGTTCTTTCTATGACATGGGACCGCCGGCTTTACTTCCCCTCCGAAGGAAGGCATACTGAGGGATTTTTAACGCTCTTAAAAATCCGACGACTTCGGCCGGGATTGAACCTGCGATCTTGGGCATAGAAGCTCATCATGCTACCAACTACGCAACCGAAGCCGCTTTAATATTATGCTGTACTTTTGGAAGAATAAGAATATTTTCTTTTTATATATTTTTTGTAGCTAGATTGATTCTTACTTTATTTTTAATTTTTGTTGTTCTTGTTTCTGTCATCAGCATTTTGACTGGTTTGATACAGTTATTCATTCCTCCATGTCCTGAGCTAATCGTTTCATCTCTACATAGCTATTATATCACCCTACATCCAAGGCAATCTGTTTAACATATTCTAACCTTGGTCTACCCCTACAGTTCTTGTCCTCGACCCTTCCTTCCATAACTAAGTTTGCTATTCCTGGGTGTCTTAGTATGTGTCCTACCAACCTATCTCTTCTCTTCATTAGCAGTCGCCAGAAACATCTCTCCTCTTCTGCTCATCTTAATATATAACTTCATTTGTCACTCTATCTACACATCTGATCTTCATCATTTTCCTGTAACACCTCATTTCAAATACTTCTATTCTCCTCTTTTGTGCTGCACCAACAATCCAAGTTTCACTTCCATAGAGCACCACGATCCAGACAAAAGCTTTCAAAATTACTTCTGATGATTACTTTCCTATTTGATGTCAAATGTATTTTCTGTAGAAATGCTTTCATCGCCTGTGCTGTATGTGTTTCTCTGTGTAGTCATTGTACAGAACATAGGTCCATTATAACGGTGTTATGTATGCAATTACCAGACAGACATACTTTAATATTGTAACTTTCAGTCGGTCAACACGAAATCATTCCAATTACTGTACTGGAATATGTGAAAAATAACTTGAAATTAAATTACTTGTGATTAGGCCTAAGATGTGTATACAGACTATTGAAAAAGAAGAAAATAACTAAGGGATGACATGTTTAGCTCGTGACGCACTGGGTTGTCCATCATTAAATACATTGGTTATAAAAATATATATTTATCGTCTTAATAAGCATAGTAAGTTTTATTTATACTTCTTAGGCAATTGTTAATATTATTCTGTAGCCTGAGTAGTTGAATGAGTTTTTGAATGGTATTGACTCCGTCTTACGGAAAGAATTCATGATGAAAATTAATAAATGTAAAACAAAAATACTGGAATGCAGCCGAAATAAATCAGAAACCTGTATGGACATCAAATTGGCAGGTGAAAAGCTGAAGGAAGTAGGAGACGTCTGTTACTTATGAAGCAGAATAACCAGTGATGTCCGAAGCAAAGAGGATATAAAAAGTAGGTTGGCTCAGGCAAGGAAAGCATTTCTACAAAAAAAGGAATCTGTTGACATCGGATATAGATTTAGGTATTAGGAAGTCATTTTTGAAAGCCTTTGTCTGGAGCGTGGCGCTCTATGGAAGTGAAACTTGGACTATTGGTGAAGCAGAAAAGAGGAGAATTGAAGCATTTGAAATGTGGTGTTACAGGAGAATGATGAAGATCAGATGGGTAGATAGGGTTACAAACGAAGAGGTATTACGACTAGTGGGAGAGGACAGCTGTTTCTGGCGACTGCTAATGAAGAGAAGAGATAGGTTATTAGGACACATACTAAGACACCCAGGAATAGCAAGCTTAGTTATGGAAGGAAGGGTCGAGGACAAGAACTGTAGGGGTAGACGAAGGTTAGAATATGTTAAACAGATTGCCTCGGATGTAGGGTGTGGTAGCTATGTAGAGATGAAACGATTAGCTCAGGACAGGGAGTCATGGAAAGCTGCATCAAACCAGTCAAAAGACTGAAGACTCAAACAACAAACAGGCTATACGATTTGAAGTTAACTCCTGTCCTCCTCGATAGGTCTGGTAATCGTAAATATCATATATATTATTTCAGTAGTCATATAAGTTATTATTTCAGTAGTATAGATCCCTCCTGCGGCGCTCACAAGAGACCGATCGTGACAAATGAGCATTCAAATGAAAGAGAATAGACATTAGCAATGACGGATTGCTCTATAATTTCATAAATATTTATAATTTCTTTAAAAAATGACTTTTAAAAAATGTTCGAAATGTGCGATTTGCATATTATGTTGCTGTACGCTCCATAATCGCAGTCCACTTCACATTTTGACCGCTGTGATGCCTGTTTCATGTCATTTTAACATTCTGAGATCTTTCCTTTATCATTTTGCATGGATTTCAGAAACAATAAATCAATGGAATGCCTACTAAATCGTATAATTTCATAAATATCGAATAACCGGTGAGTGTTATGATGATCCAATTTTCAGTGATTTCCTTCTTAAGTTAGGGAACGTAAAACTTGGAATTCTAACTGAAATGTAAATAGTGTTCTATAATAATTTGGTTGAAATAAAAACTTAACAACCTTTCTCCTTAAGTCACTCATTATAAATCTATTGGGGAAAGTGTGGTTTATGAACATGCGATATTTCTCGCGCGGGTCCACTAGTACACGGTAGGCCAGCGTTTCCCAAACTGTGTACGGGTACCACAGGTGGTACGCGGTGATGTTAAGAAAAATAAAAAAAAAAAAAATATAAAATTTATAAATATAAAAACATTGATATGTTGCCGGAGGACTTTAAGGCCAAAGATAAGGAGCAGTTCTATGAATTGAATTGTGATTCAGAACTAAGGCAAACTTTTTCAAAGATGGCTCTTGTGAATTTTTGGGTTGAGAGGCGTGCGGACTATGCAGACATAGCTGACAAAGCAGTTAGATTTTTACTGCCTTTCACTACTTCGGACTTGTGTGAGACTGCATTTTCTTCACTTGTTTACCTCAAGAATAAATACCGGAATAGGCTCCTTACAGTGGAAAACGATCTTCGTTTGAGACTCAGCAATCTTGAACCAGACATTCCTAAGTTGGCTTCTAATCTTCAAGCTCACATTTCACATTAAAATTGTTAGTTGAACTTTGGTTTTTAGCCTTCTTTTCACATTTTGCAAAAATGAGGAAAAAGTAGACTTATGAGATCGATCCGGGAAAATGTGTGTCTGTCTGTCTGTCTGGCTGGCTGTGTGTGTGTCCCCCCCCTATCAACTCCTAAACGGCTGCATTAATCCAAACCAAATTTAGTATCTGTAAAGATGTGCACCGGAATATCTCACGTCCATATTTGAAAATGATGTCAGTGCTACCAACTGCTGAAAAAACGCACTAGAAAATTGAGCTCCATGTTGGATATCTTGCAAGGTATGCTTGGGAGCTATTCCAAAATTGGCACACATGTAGATAATACTATTTCAGTTTAATTTCCAGGAGGCCATACATGACAGTGTTGCCAAAATAATGTTAAGTCTTCTGATAGGTCCAATGTTTAAATGCATATAACTTCTACACTATCAATTGGATTTCAACCAAATTTTGTATGTAAAATGTGTACATAAACAGATATGAATGAGTGTATTCTTAAGAGCCACCAGGGCTGCCAACTGTTAATAATTGCTCTCTCTATTTTTTAAAATCCAAATACCAATATATCGGAAAGTATGCAAGCCGACAGATTTAAACTATGCACACGTATAATCTGACATTTTAGATTAATTTGGAGTAACTTATATACTTCAGTTCTACCAACATGATTATAAGCTTACTAATAGTACCAATTTTTAAATACATGTAAGTTCTATACTATCAGTTGGATTTCAACCAAATTTTGTATGTGCAATGTGTAACATAACAGATATGACTATAAGTATTATTAAGAGCAATCAGGGCTACCAACTGTTAATAAATGCTGTCTATATTATTTTTACCGTAATATCAATATATCAGAAAGTATGCAAGGCAACAGCTCTATACTTTGCACACGTATAGCACCTGACATTCTAGATTAATTTGGAGTAATTAATATAAGTCAGTGCTGCCAACATGATTCTATGCCTGCTGATAAGACCAATTTTTAAATACATGTAACTTCTATACTAACAAATGGATTTCTTCCGAAATTGGCACAACAAGATATCATAATATTTCAGATTATTTCTGACAAGCACACACATGACATTGTTGCCAACATGCTTTTACGCGTGCTGATAGATTCAGTGTCTAACTGCATGTAACGTCCAATGGACTTCAACCAAATTTTGTATTCTGTTCCTTAAGAGATGGAACTAAGAATATATTCAGTCACCAGGGTTGCCAACTGTAGTGCTCTATTAGGCTACATTATACCAGGTATATTTTGAACTAATTAGATATTTCGATATTACCAACTTAATTTCGTCATTATTCTAGATAGATTCATATACTGTAGAATAACCATTGGCATGAAAAGTAGGCTGTATAGTTCTTCACGGAACTTCTTGTTATGTTTAATTTTTAAGAGTTCTTTTATTAATATTACTTGTACAGTGTCATTTATGAATGTTTGAATTGAATAGGCCTACTTATTGTAACAAATAATAAAAGAACTGTGATCTGGTCACACATTTTATTAATTGAACTTTAACTCTAACATTAGGTGGTACGCCCGAGATTCTCATCTATTAAAGTGGTACACACACAAAAAAAAAGTTTGGGAAACACTGCGGAAGGCTATATTTGTGTAATATATTTACATCTCAAATGTTATTGCACAGATTACAAGAAAATGTATTTTCTTCCAGGGTATTTGAGTGCGTGGTTGTATGGTTGTTGTTGTTGTTGTTATTGATAGATATTAGTGTTTTTCTATTTTTGTATGTGTTTGTTGTTTTTGTTTGCTTTTGTTTATTATTGTTGACTATATGAATTTCAGTCATTGACCATAGCAGGGTATTTTAATTGAACGCCCGTAGTCTCCCCATCAAGTTCAGTTTCAAGTAGTTCCAACTTTGGCTACTAGAGATACCACTGTCACTGACACCTAGCAGCGAACGTTGGAACTGATAGAGTGTTTCTAACCAAATAACCTACAAATTTAGCTGCACACTACCATGCCACAAACCTATGGCATGGGCCCGCCGGCTTTACTTCCGCATACGCTGTTAAAAATCCGACGGGTTTGAACCCGCGATCTTGGGCATAGCGGTTCAGCATGCTACCAACTACGTAATTTGTTTAGTTTATAATTTAGGGAGCTACACATGAAATAAGTGTTAACAACCCAGGTTTATTGATCCGAGTAATATTTTCATGTTGTTCCACATTTCCCAATAATTGCGCTTGTACTCATGTTGACCGACTGAAAAGTTACAAAATCAATTGAATTTATAGACTAATTAATTCCTCTGGCGATGTTGATATCAAGAACACTCGACCCCAAAAACGTTTCTTCCCGTGAATTAATCCTAGCTTATCCCACCCACAGAAACGGGAACAATGAGCTAAGACACAGAAATATTGCATATATTGAATATTCATGAATGTCGAGTACAAATGGATGTCACCTTGAGGTTAAATATGCGCTAGCTCTTCCATCAAGCAACAACAACATCGCTACGAAACTGATAACAATGATACTTAGAATACTTACTGAATTGAGAATTAATTGTTGTTCAACAGCTCTCCATATTTTCTGTCAGCAGATGGTCCCTGGATTGAAAGACTAATGTCCACTAAGCTGGCGGAAACATCTGTTAAGCTGGCAGCACTGCTGGAGACCAGGGGAACCCCCTCCTGTTGTCCAGCTGTGCAGTTTCTTGCAATGGGTGAGGCTTGGTAAATGAAGCTCGGAAACCACCAAGCGCATGTTACCAGCAAGTAAGTAGCCTACTACATTAATTTAGAAATTTATATTAAAATACAAAACTTATTTTCTATTTATTTAATAATAATAATAATAATAATATTGTTATTGGTTTAAGCCCACTGAGATGCGCTTATGACTAGCTTCTTCGGTACTCTCCTTCGTTCCCAATATCTCTTGAACCCGGCTGATAGTCTTTCCTTTATCTCCTGAAAAAGGGGCTTCTGATACTTAGGCACTTTGGGTGGTAGAGACCAAGAGTTAACCCTTTATAGGACAAAAGACTGGGGATATAATTTTTTTTTTTTTTTGCACATTTGTAATTGGGGGTGATATATGAGTAGGAATATGCAACAATTTTATGGGTGTGGATTCTATTTTATGAAATATGGGGTGGGAAATTATTATCCCACTGCCCACACCCGACAGTATGTTTTTTTAATGAGCAATGGGGTAGTAATCTCCCACCTCCAAATTATGATGATACTGTGTTTATCACTCAATAATGAGGTTTATTTAACAGGATATAATATATAAAGAACATCACGGTCTATAATTTAAAAAAAGTAACTCCCACGCAACACAAGGTCAGTGACCTATATCATTTTTTCCGAAAACTGCACAAAAAATAGAAAAAGTGATTTTGGAATGTTAAAAGTTAGTATATTCGAATATAATTCAATAATTTCAAAATAGTTTTTTTTTCACGCGAATTGACCACTTAGGATCACGCAACAACTTTATTTCTTTTTCTTATTCTTTGCCTGGAGTTTCCTCTGTCTCCAATATTCCTTCATGCGTTCACTGGCATTTTTTCTTTGGTCTTCTGTCCAAGTTCGTCCACTTCTCTTAGGTCTTCCTTCATCTTGAAACCCTTCCAGATTGTTCACTTTGCTCTTAAATACATTTCTTTCTAGCATTTGAGATTCTGTGATGTTTAACTTTTCTAAATCTTTCCTAACTTCCTTAATCCATGTTGTGGTGGTCTTTTTCTTCCAGAGATAGTCGAATATTTGTTTAGTTAATCTATGGTCGTTCATTCTATAGAGATGTCCGAGGAATGTCAGCCTTCTCTTCCGCATAGACGCGGAGATTCTTTCCACGTTCTGGTAGACTTCTCCGTTGCTTCTCAGTCTCCATCCATCTTCAGTCTGAACTGCACCCATGATTTTTCTAAGAATTCTCCTTTCCATGACTTCTAGCATTTCGAGGCTATAGTTCATCGAGAGGCATTCACTGGCAAAGAGGCACTCTGTTTTTACGACAGTGTTATAATGCCTTATTTTGGCATTCCAGGAGATGCACTTTTTGTTGTAGATATTTTTTGTTAATCCATACGCTCTTTCCATTTTTATAATTCGATCTCCAACAGCTGTTTTTTCTAACCCATTCTCCTGTATAGTCTCTCCTAGGTACTTGAACTTTTTTACCCTTTCAATCCGTCCTATCTCCGTGTCAAGGAACTTTGGTCCATGTTTGTCATTTGTCATAAATTTTGTCTTTTCAACTGATATCCTTAGTCCTGTTTGGCTAGCGATCTTTTCCAAGAGGTTGATTTGTATGACTGCTTCTTCCGTGGTTTCCGATAGTACTGCAAAATCATCTGCAAACGCCAGGCAGTTGACTTTAATTCCTACCGACTTCCTCCCGAGGCAGATTGGGTTTATTCCTCGACTCTCCAATTCCGAGTTCCAAATTCTCACAACCTTCTCTAGGACACAGTTGAAAAGGATTGGTGATAGGCCATCCCCTTGCCTGACTCCTGTCTTAATTTCGAACGGCCGAGAAAGCTCTCCCATGAACTTCACCCTGGAAGTTGTGTTTGTTAGGGTCTCTTTGACTATATTTGCTAGTTTGGTTTTGATTCCAAATTCCCTTAGGATCCTGTCTAAGGTCTCTCTGTAAATAGTATTTACTAAAAACACAAAAAAAAAAGAAATATTAAAAATCTTCTATTCTATGGCAAACACTCTGAGCAGGATAATTATTTCCTTTCTAGCTGAAATATATTTACACAAGTGACCAAAACCATTATTAACATTGTATTTCAGTTATATACCAACGTTTACAAAACTCTTATCTTCAATAAAACACCTTCTTCTGTAAAA
This sequence comes from Meconema thalassinum, assembly GCA_946902985.2. Classification (NCBI taxonomy): domain Eukaryota; kingdom Metazoa; phylum Arthropoda; class Insecta; order Orthoptera; family Tettigoniidae; genus Meconema; species Meconema thalassinum. The sequence goes on along the minus strand of OX336388.2, from coordinate 771,937,334 downwards.
CAATGCATTACTTTCACTCAACACAACCGAACTGACGAGCACGTGCACTGTGGAGACCACTGGGATATATGCTTCCCACCTTTGGTTTCTGTTGACAGTATACCGTACATCAAATTAATGGGTTTTCAATATTTATCTGCATCTCGCTTGTGGATGCATGTGGAACTGCTTGAAATGAAAGGGGTGGGAAGATTCTCTCCCTAACACTGTTCTATAAATAGGCCTGCATGGTGGGAAGATAGTATCCCAAGGACCTATAAAGGGTTCTATGTCACCAAATTTGGAGCGATCTTGGTTATCAAGGTCAGAAATTCCAGCAAAATCCAAGTCTTTATGGACTTCATTGAGCCACAGGTTTCCAGAAGACGATCCTCTTGGTAAGTCTATTGTTGTCTATTCGTAGAAGGTGCCCGTAGAACTTCATCATATTGGTATTGGCCGTTTCCAACCGTAGATACAGATCGGAGTTTGCTTTCAGTCGGTAGCTTCCATCTGGGAGCAATCTTGGTCCATGAATTTTCCTGAGGTTCGACCTTCTCCAGATCATCCATGGTGCCTTTCCTGTTCATCAGGAGGGTCTCTGCGGCGTACAAAGACTGTTGCCTAACAACAGTTTTGTAATGACTGATCTTTGAAATGCACTTGTTGTTGTAACGGTTGCGAGACAGTTAGTAGAATGCGTTGAGTCTATTACGTCTTTCTAAAATAAAGGTGTCGTCTCAACCAATGGGGTGGACCCATTCACTGAGATTACGTAGTGACTAACTCTCCCGATCGTTCCTGTATGGTCGCCAAAGAGACATTTACAGGGTACCGGTTGTCGAAGTACTTGGTCTTGTCTTACGATATCTGCATTCCTGACTTAATCGCTATCTCGTGAAGGGCTTGGACAGCAATGACTGAATCCTGCGAAAGCTATTATTATTATTATTATTATTATTATTATTATTATTATTATTGATGTGTAACATCTTTCCACTGGGTTGCTGGATATTTTTGTGGGAGTGATTTTGAAAAATGGGACGGAAGTGGATCGGACGGAAGTGTGTAAGACGCAGCCAGGAGGGATGCGATCCGATCCAGCTGGCAGTGGTACCATGTGGAATGTATATAACAAACGGATTACTTCAAGGTTTGGAGGCGCCATTACAGATATTTCTACAATGAATCATTATCATATTGTCGTTCTTTGGTGTAAAAATATTCATTAAATCATATTTGCTGAAAACAATTATGATCAATTAAGAGTCTGTTTTTCACTCTCTGGATAAAAGTGATGGGCATCCACTCGCCGAGTAACCTTCCTCAACACTTTCATACTGAACGTTAAACGCTCATGCGAACTCTGGTGTCAACTCATTGAAACACAAACCACATGTCTTCATATCAGTATTTAAATGATGATATGCTTTTATATGAAACATTGTAACTAGTCGGCAAAGCCGGTATTATGTTTCTGCACAATGGCTATTGAGATATTAACCCACATTGCGGTAATGCAGTGATCAATGTAATATATATCGATGATTTTATGCGGGAACTGGGCTAGCCTTTCATAGACCACTATAAGAATTCCCTTTACTGTCAAGTAGGCGTATTTATAACTAATTTAAAAAACAATTTCACGCAGGAACATTATCGAAAAAAAAAGGAAAATATAAATGGAGCATTAAAAAATACTTCCATATTATTACCGGCACGTGAAAATTAGTACCTGTCATGTACTCCAAGGCTGTGGTTGTAATGGCTGCGTGGATAACATCTTGGTCTGCGAATCATGAGGTCTCAGGTTCGAACCCCAGTCCCGGCAATTATTTTTGCTACCGAATTATCGATTTAAACGATATATATCATAACATTATGCGTCAGAATCTACTTGGAATTACGATTTTTCTAATTTTAACTTACAATAGTTTGCACCAAGCAGGAGTTGGAAAATTTGATTGTATTGAACATTATTTCTAGTAGTCTGTAGATAGGATAGAGACTGTGGTTTCATTCCTCCACTTAATTTACAATATAATATGTGATGTTTGTTCAAACAAGTGTGACAGTAGCATATCTCCAATTCATTATATACATTCATCATAGTACCAGTATGAAAACTCAGCGTAAATTAACATTTTAAGAATGTCCAAGCTGTGTAGTATACGAGTAGGATAACATGTCAGATGTTACACATCATATGCGACTACTGTAAGGCTCGTATTTTTTTGTTATAGAGGTTTTGGATAAGTCTGAGTACTCTATATTCATCCGTAATAGAAATGGGAAAGCGGCTTCGGTGGCGTAGTTGGTAGCATGCTAAGCTTCTATGCCCAAGGTCACGGGTTCAAGTTCAAACACGGCCGAAGTCGTCGGATTTTTTAAGAGCGTTAGAAATCCCTCCGTATGCCTTCCTTCGGAGGGGAAGTAAAGCCGGCGGGCCCATGTCATAGATTTCTGGCATGTAAAAGAACCTTCTACTAATTACACTTGTGTGAAGCTAAATTATAGGTTAGATTTGACTAACGCTCTTAGGTTCCGACGTACGTCACCAGGAGCCGACTGGGGTGGCATCTAGTAACCAAGTTCATAACTAGTTGTCGTCGACGGTGGCCTTTGGTGGGGAAAGTAGGAACTAAGTTACTTGAAAATTGAATGTCTGCAGTCCTTACTTGAATTTTAAAAGAAAAGAACATGACACACACTAATACAGCCATCCAAATAAACACCGGTCATCAGACAGATTCTACACACACCCAAAGTACACGGGGCTACATGACCGCGTTGTCGCAGCCCCTAAACTGAGGAACCAACCAGAAACAACAAGAACAATTAAAGCTTCTAGAATGGCAGGGAATTAAATTGTTGCCACACTGTACATTGAGTAGTCTATAGCAAACAGGAGCCTCAACATTTAAAGTATCAATTACGTGACAGACCTTTCATGGACTGAAAATGATAACATAAAATACGACAACAGTTGACTTTGCTCCGAAGTATTATCTTGTTCCCAAATCCATTGTCCTCGATTTTATAAGATATACTGTTCTTAACTATTGTGTTTTCATTTTGCAAGCTGGCCAACTGTACGCGGCTTAAGAATAGAGTTATAAGAAAAGATAACACAATCCTTAAGAATTTACAATTATACCCTTATTCTGATTTGAATAAATAATGTTGTTGTTAATTAATTTGAAGGTCGTGGCCGTTATGATCTTCATAAATATTGTTGGATATTTATATTTCAGGCCATAGGATAGACCAGGGACGTATATAAAGGTGGGAGGCAAAATTTTGTCACACATAGAATAATATTTGTTTATGAATTAACATGTTATTAAGCGACATATGGCAACGTTGCAAAATGAGGCGACGTTAGAGCTATGTAGCCTAAACAGTGTGACAGTCAGTTTGCTCTGATCTTATTTGTAACAACATAACCTCTTATTACTCTCTAGTGCCTTCGCTCTTAAGAACCTACCAAGAACAGCAACAAGTGTCCTTGAAGCGTGTGACAAAAGATTTCCCCCTAACTTTTATACCCTTATCAAACTTTTGGCAATTTTGCCTGTCTGTGTAGCTACCGTCGAACGGAGTTTGGGTTCGAGTAGGAAGAAAATTTACTTAAGAAATTCTACTTCTGAAAACAGACTCAACGTTCTAGTATTCACAGAGACTGACAAATTTTTGTCGATGAAGTTATAAACCGATTTGGTAATGCTTCAAGAAACCTTGACTTTATAGTATAGTGTACGTTGTAAATCAAAACATTCATGTTAATTCTTTCCATTTAAACACTATCAAGTGAGCAAGATGATTGTAGCCCATTCATAAAATGTAACATAAAATAGTCTTAGTTGTGTTTGACATATTTATTTTATTTTATTTAGTCAATTTACCCTCTAGGTTGGTGGTTCCCACGGATTCAGCGAGTGAACTCACCACTACCGCCTCTATGGGCAGTGTCCTGGAGCTTGGAACATCTGGTCAGGATGGATATAACTGGAGAGGTGTGATCAGCACTTCGCCCAGGCGGCCTCACCTGCAAAGCGAAGGGATGGAAGACTGGGATGGATAGGTTAGGAAGAGGGAAGGAGGCGGCCGTGGCCTTACAGAAGGTACCATCCCGGCATTTGCCCGAAGACGAAGTGGGAAACCACGGAAAACCACGTCGAGGATGGCTGAGGTGGGAATCGAACCCCCTCTACTGAGTAGACCCCGTCCCAGTCCTCATACCACTTTTTCCAATTTCGTGGCAGAGCCGGGAATCGAACCCAGGACCTCCGGGGCGGCAGCTAACCATGCTGACCGCTACGCTACGGAGGCGACTGTGTTTGACATGCGAAGTTCTCCTGGTAAGCACGTAATTTGCCTGACAGTTGTGGCCAAATGGCAGCATATCATAGAGGGGAGTTCTCTCTCTAGTCTACTAGTCGGCGGGACTCGCGGTGCGATTTCAAAAGCTTATCAACACACTCACACATGGGCGACTGTTGTAATGGAGTCTCAGCCTTGCCAATGGATGCAGGTACACAGCTCACCTGCACGGAATGCCGACCGCAGCGCTGCAACGGCGTAATATCACAACAGGTATTACTTAAAAAACGAGCCTCGTACATCCTCTCCGAATAATGGTATTATTTAGGGTATGTAAATACTTGTTTCCCGCCTAATATAATTAGGCACAATTTGTGTTTACCGACTGGAAAACTTTCTTTAATAAAAATAATAATTAAACTACTCCCTCAGCAGCTGCGGTGGTGAGGCCTACGGTGTATGCTGGGGAAAATAGTTGCAGCAGTACAATTGGTCAGTGCCCACACCCTCTCTAGGGACCACACGAATTAATTTGAGGGCAATACACCTTTACAGAGTATTCCTAGCTGTCACCATGAAGGTCCAGTTTCAATGCCTGGTTTTGCCAAGATATTGAATTCTGGTCTGAGGGCTGGCCTCATGAGTGCCTCATAAAGCACAACTGAGAGGAGTTGGGTACGATTCCTTCCTCAGCCATGCTAGAAGTGATAATCCGTGGTTTCCCATTTCAACTCCAGTGATTTTTTTCGTGCGGCCTCCTGAGAGGCCGAGAGCAGGTCTTTCTTGTTGACGCCCGTGGGCGACCTGCGCGCCGTAATGAGGATGAATTGATGATGAGGACGTAACATACACCCAGTCCCCAATGCCACGGGAATTAACCCCAGGGGATTCAAATCCCTAATGACCCGGCTTGGAATCGAACGCGGGACTCTTCGGGACAAAGCCTAGCACGCTAACCAATTAGTCACGGATCCGGACAACTCCAGTAATATTTTGGTTTTATACTAGACTAGCAGGTACCCGCGGCTTCGCTCGCGTCATAGTCGTGTCATATTGTTATTCAATGAAATGCAGGTGTACCCCCTTAACACCCCTTTAGAAACTGAATATCCAAAAACCCTTCCTTAGTGGACGTTTTCGACTTACAACGAACATATTCCCAAAATTTCATGTTTCTAGCTTTAATAGTTCTGGCTGGGCGATGATGAGTCAGTCAGTCAGTCAGGACACTTGTTTTTATATAAGAGATAAGCATCGGTCCTAGTGGAAAATAATTCTATCACCTGAAACCAAAAATGCATGGGACGAAAAAAAACATCAAAATATCATATTGGTTCCGGACCCTAAAAGACTTGAAAAATATAATAAAAGTATTAAAAAGAACTATTTTTCGAAATTTCATTCGAATCAATTTTTATGCCATTCCTGGGACTTAGAAAATTCCGGCCAAAAAGTACAAAATCATTAATTACTCCCTAAGTATTCGTCGTATGATGAAATAGCAAGAGACAAAAAAGATGTAATGTGTTATTGTCTACAACATAGGCCATGCAAAATTTTACACTCAGACATATTACGTTCCCCCCCCCATATTTTAACCCCTCCCCATGGGCCCCTTATATTGGATTTATGAAAAAACGGTCAAACACCTATTTTGTTATTTTTTATGCTGATTTTTTTCCGCTGAGTTCCAAACTCCTCGCCTATGTCGTTTAAGAGATACACGCTCGGTTAGGAAACCTTCAATCCCCACTTTTCACCCCTTTCACCTCAAAATATACACCACATCGAAAAACCCTCAGACACGTATCTTCTTATTTTTAATGATGAGTTTATATGCCGAGTATCAAATCCCCCAATGAAAGCAATCTGGAGATATTGTTATTCAATGAAATGCAGGTATACCCCCTTAACACCCCTTTAGAAACTGAATATCCAAAAACCCTTCCTTAGTGGGCGTTTTCGACTTACAACGAATATATTCCCAAAATTTCATGTTTCTAGCTTTAATAGTTTTGGCTGGGCGATGATGAGTCAGTCAGTCAGTCAGGACACTTGTTTTTATATAAGAGAAGATAAGCATCGGTCCTAGTGGAAAATAATTCTATCACCTGAAACCAAAAATGCATGGGACGAAAAAAAACATCAAAATATCATATTGGTTCCGGACCCTAAAAGACTTGAAAAATATAATAAAAGTATTAAAAAAAACTATTTTTCGAAATTTCATTCGAATCAATTTTTATGCCATTCCTGGGACTTAGAAAATTCCGGCCAAAAAGGACAAAATCATTAATAACTCCCTAAGTATTCGTCGTATGATGAAATAGCAAGAGACAAAAAAGATGTAATGTGTTATTGTCTACAACATAGGCAATGTATAACTTTACACTCAGACATATTACATTTTCTCCCCCCTCCCCATATTTTCACCCCTCCCCATGGGCCCCTTTTATTGGATTTATGAAAAAACGGTCAAACATCTATTTTGTTATTTTTTATGCTGATTTTTTTCCGCTGAGTTCCAAACTCCTCGCCTATGTCGTTTAAGAGATACACGCTCGGTTAGGAAACCTTCAATCCCCACTTTTCACCCCTTTCACCTCAAAATATACACCACATCGAAAAACCCTCAGACACGTATCTTCTTATTTTTAATGATGAGTTTATATGCCGAGTATCAAATCCCCCAATGAAAGCAATCTGGAGATATTGTTATTCAATGAAATGCAGGTATACCCCCTTAACACCCCTTTAGAAACTGAATATCCAAAAACCCTTCCTTAGTGGGCGTTTTCGACTTACAACGAATATATTCCCAAAATTTCATGTTTCTAGCTTTAATAGTTTTGGCTGGGCGATGATGAGTCAGTCAGTCAGTCAGGACACTTGTTTTTATATAAGAGAAGATAAGCATCGGTCCTAGTGGAAAATAATTCTATCACCTGAAACCAAAAATGCATGGGACGAAAAAAAACATCAAAATATCATATTGGTTCCGGACCCTAAAAGACTTGAAAAATATAATAAAAGTATTAAAAAAAACTATTTTTCGAAATTTCATTCGAATCAATTTTTATGCCATTCCTGGGACTTAGAAAATTCCGGCCAAAAAGGACAAAATCATTAATAACTCCCTAAGTATTCGTCGTATGATGAAATAGCAAGAGACAAAAAAGATGTAATGTGTTATTGTCTACAACATAGGCAATGTATAACTTTACACTCAGACATATTACATTTTCTCCCCCCTCCCCATATTTTCACCCCTCCCCATGGGCCCCTTTTATTGGATTTATGAAAAAACGGTCAAACACCTATTTTGTTATTTTTTATGCTGATTTTTTTCCGCTGAGTTCCAAACTCCTCGCCTATGTCGTTTAAGAGATACACGCTCGGTTAGGAAACCTTCAATCCCCACTTTTCACCCCTTTCACCTCAAAATATACACCACATCGAAAAACCCTCAGACACGTATATTCTTATTTTTAATGATGAGTTTATATGCCGAGTATCAAATCCCCCAATGAAAGCAATCTGGAGATATTGTTATTCAATGAAATGCAGGTATACCCCCTTAACACCCCTTTAGAAACTGAATATCCAAAAACCCTTCCTTAGTGGGCGTTTTCGACTTACAACGAATATATTCCCAAAATTTCATGTTTCTAGCTTTAATAGTTTTGGCTGGGCGATGATGAGTCAGTCAGTCAGGACACTTGTTTTTATATAAGAGATTATGGGCAAGCCTCCGTGGCTTAGGCGGCAGCACGCCGGCCTCTCACCGCTGGGTCCGTGGTTCAAATCCCGGTCACTCCATGTGAGATCTGTGCTGGACAAAACGGAGGCAGACAGGTTTTTCTCCGGGTACTCCGGTTTTCCCTGTCAACATTTCATTCCAGCAACACTCTCCACTATCATTTCATTTCATCTGTCATTCATTTAATCATTGCCCCAGAGGAGTGCGTCAGGCCTCGGCAGCCGGCACAGTTCATATCCTCGCCGCTAGATGGGGGGCTTCATTCATTCCATTCCTGACCCGGTCGGAGACTGGAAGCAGGCTGTGGATTTTCACTAGATTATGGCCTGTCAAACTCCTAGCCCAGATTACACATATACACTAGTACAGCCATCGCATTGGCACAGATTCCACCTACGCACCTAAGTACACGGGGCTACATGACCACGATGTCACAATGATCCTACAGTAAGTGAACTAACAACAAATTCTCTGTAAAGAAGGAACCATCGTTCTGAAACACCCGATATCACTGCGTTCCTTTCTTCCACTTGTATTAATGGGCTATGCTATCACTATGTTGAAGGTCAAACTCAAGGAACTTTAACACCATGTGCCGGAAACCTCAGAGCAATGACTTCCAGAAACTCGTTACCACTGATAATTCACTTCTTTAATCATGATCCGTATCTGGAACAAAGACATGAAAAAAACTAATGGTGCTGATTCTATAGGGGCTTTGCGACATCGTGGTCATGTATCCCCGTGTACTTGGGTGTGTAGAATTTGTCTGATAACCTGTGTCACTGTGAAGTCCGTACTAGTGTGTATTTGTGATTGAGGTAGGATTTAGGTACGCAGCGGCTGTGGCCTTATATTAGGGACAATCCCGGCATTTGGATGAAGTATAAGTGAGAAACCACGGAAAACAATTTCCAGGATGGCTGAGGTAGGAATCGAACCCGCCCCTTCTCAATTTTGCCTCACGAGGCTGAGTGAACCCTGTTCCATCCCTCAGACAAGAATTACATTTTTGGCAGAGCTGGGGATCGAACCAAGGCCTCCGCCGTGACAGTTGTTATCGGTGATTATTTAGACGCATTGTGACATCGTGATCATATAGCCCCGTGTACATGGGTATGTGCAGAATTCATCTAATAACTTGTGTTATTGTGATGTCTGTAATAGTTTGTGTATTTGTAATCGAGGTAGGATTTTCGTAGGAAGCGGCCGTGGCCTTACGTTAGGTATCATCCCGGCATTTGCATGAAGTAGAAGTAGGGAAACCACGGAAAACCACTTCCAGGATGGCTGAGGTGGGAATCGATCCCACCCCTTCTCAGTTTTGCCTCACGGGGCTGAGTGTACACACACCGTTCCAGCCCTCAGACCAGAACTAAATTCCTTGGCAGAGCTGGGAATCCAACCCAGACTTCCACCGTGACAGTCAAGAATGCTAGCCACTACGCAACGAGGTAGACTATGAGGAAATACGCTGGAAACTCAATGTACTCCATCGTAGTATGTCTACTCTTTGACTGACTGCGTGGCTCAGCGGTAACGTTCTCACCTGCTGAGCCCAAGATAGCAGGATAGAATCTCGGCGCATTCAGTTGGCATTTGAGGGTGCGCAAATGCGAGGGAGCCATGTCACAAGATTCACTGTCACGTTAAAGATCCCCTTCGAGTTAAAATTCCGGCACCGCAGAAGTTAAAAGGGACGTAAAACCTTTAACACCCAACATTGTCTACTCCTTATTATTCCTGGTTCAGCTGATATGGAGGGGTGTACCTGGGCGTGTGTTGAACTTGGCTGATGACTGTAGCTTTTTCGAGGCTGAACCATATTTGCTTTCATTTTAGGCTATTATTAAGATGGGGTCGCCACTCCTAAATTGCTTTAGCAGAAGAATACAACTCGAGAGTGCTTTCTACCAACAGGTACGGGGACTAGTATGGAACAAGGATATACCAATCAAGGCTAAAGAAGTTATGTACAAAGCATATTATGTTCCTATAATGACATATGCAGCAGAAACTTGGTCAATTACTAAGAGGGTTGAGAGCAGAGTACAGACAGCTGAGATGAGATTCCTGAGAAGTATGGTCCAGAAAACGAGGAGAGACAGAGTGAGAAATGAAGATATACGGAAAGAACTGGGAGTACGGAAACTAAATGACAAACTGGAGCAAAACAGATTGAGATGGTTTGGACATGTCAAACGGATGAATGAAGTAAGGCTACCAAGACGAGCACTGGAACGACGGATGACAGGGCAGATAGGACGAGGATGACCAAGAATGCGTTGGATGGACTCGGTGAAGAATAGCATTAATGAACGGAACCTGGATTGGAACACCGTGTCGGAAGAGGAATAGTGGAACGACTGAATAAAGTGGAGAGGACCCATATTTGCCCCCACCCGGTGTCAACTGGAAAAGGGGAAATGATGATGATGCTGCTGATGATGATGATGGTGATGACTGGAGCTTTATTTATTTATTTATTTATTTATTTATTATTATTATTATTATACCATTTTTTCCCTTATGGACAGTGTTTGAACTTGTTTATTTATTTATTTATTTATTTATTATTATTATTATATCATTTTTTCCCTTATGGACAGTGTTTGAACTTAAATATCTCATGATGACACAATTTTCACTTCTCTCCCTTCTTCCTCTTCTCTTCCCAAAATCTCTTCATCCTTTGACTGTGCTCCTGTTCTGTCCACAATGTTCCCGTCTTCCTCTTTTCATTTACTTTACATTTTGTATTCTTAATGTTGTTTCTGAATTCTCCTCTATCTCCAATCATTTGCCTGTCAATCTCCACCTGCCTTAAGTCTTCCTCTATTTCATGATACCAATTAGTTTTCCTGCTTGAGCTGTTTACTAAAAAGAAAATATCTTCTTTGTAAGTCTGTTGTTGTTCATTCTCTGTATGTGCCCGTAAAAAGTTAGTTTGCGTTTTCTGGTCATACCCGTGAGTCTGTCTGTGTACTCGTATAGCTCTTTGGTAGGTCTTTTCATCCATATGCCATCTTTCTTTCTTTCTTTCTTTCTTTCATTCATTCATTCTTTATAAAGAGATATTCTATTTAAACCGATTATCATTCCGAGTTCGCTGTTAAATGAAATTTAAAGTTCCTCGTGATATCAAAATGCAAATATAATAATATTTAAAATTCTTTTTGTGTAAGAATTTCTTTGCCTGCTTTATGAATAGAATGAAATAATGAAATATTTGCTATCGAACTAAATTTTAATTTTAAAGATTTAAAGGAACGTATTATAATTACCTAACCATAAATAACTTCATTCTATTTTGTAAACATGATCATTAATATACTTAATCAATGTACAAGTAACGTAAAATCGCACGTCGCATAACAACAAATAGAAGAAGAATTTTAAACATAATAATTTAGTTTACAACTTCTTTATATACAATATTGACTGTTCTTCCTTTTGCCAAAATGACTAAGCTACTTGAAGAACTTACTCTGGAACAGGCAACATAAATTTTTCCGTGGGAGAAACAGTCTTCGCGTAGGTCGATTCCTGCAAATGTTAAACTTTGGCCTTGTGTTTTGAAATGCACGATACGCAGTGAGCGGGAAGACATCCGCAGTTCAAACCCAACTGCCATCTCCTGGTGCGATATCAATAGATGCATTGTCAAAGGAAAACATTGCATATTACGAACATGGGTACCGAAAGCTTCTGCAGATTTAACACCTGGCCTATTCTGAACAGCAGTTCCTTGAATTCAGATTTGCCAACGTTTTATAGTAACTTTCCATGTGTAATATCTCTGTACCTCAACATACAGAAAAGTGCTTTCAAAATCACGTCTTGTGTAAATGTTGGAAAAGATAGTGAATGTGGTTTTTGGTGGAATGGATACTCGCTCGTAGAAATTATTTTCAGTAAAATAGACCGGTTCACAATTCTGTAAGTGCATATCGAGTTTTGTGACGGCGGGATGCCTTTAGTGTTACTGAAACGGCAATAGCAATAGCCGCCACATAGCTTCGTTGCTACTGACATAACGACCAGACTGATATGTTTGTACTTAACTATACGGTATTTGTGTTTATGAACTTGAACGTAGCTTGATCGCTACATTTACACACATCAAAAAAAGTTTTGCATCACCTCGGTTCCCAGATCTCCGGCATATAGACGTTGACTGTGTATATTGTATCCAAGATACAGTCCCTTTGACTGTTCATAGATGTCACTAAAACTGCTCAAAGATGTAAACAACCATGCATGAGCAGGGCCTATTAGACGGAGGGGGTACGACAGCCGATCAGTTCCAGTCACTCCACCAGGACGAAGGTACGCTGCTCATGTTGTCTGTAGTTCTACCATGCCTAGAAGGTCAATACCGCAGTTCGATCGCGTCCGCATTGTTACTTTGTGTCAAGAAGGGCTCTCAACAAGGGAAGTTTCCAGGCGTCTCAGAGTGAACCAAAGCGATGTTGTTCGGACATGGAGGAGGTACAGAGATACAGGAACTGTCGATGACAGGCCTCGCTCAGGCCGCCCAAGGGCTACTACTGTAGTGGATGACCGCTACTTACGGATTGCCGCTCGGAGGAACCCTGACAGCAATGCCACCATGTTGAATAATGCGTTTCGTTCAGCCACAGGACGTCGTGTTTCAACTCAAACTGTGCGCAATAGGCTGCATGATGCGCAACTTCACTCCCGACGTCCATGGCGAGGTCCAGCTTTGCAACCCCGACACCATGCAGCGCGGTACAGATGGGCCCAACAACATGCTGAATGGACCCCACGGAATTGGCATCACGTTCTCTTCACCGATGAGTGTCGCATATGCCTTCAACCAGACAATCGTCGGAGACGTGTTTGGAGGCACCCTGGTCAGGCTGAACGTCTTAGACACACTGTCCAGCGAGTGCAGCAAGGTGGTGGTTCCCTGATGTTTTGGGGTGGCATTATGTGGGGCCGACGTACGCCACTGGTGGTCATGGAAGGCTCCGAAACGGCTTTACGATACCTGAATGACATCCTCCGACCCATAGTGCAACCATATCGGCAGAATATTGGAGAGGCATTTGTCTTCATGGACGACAATTCTCGACCTCATCGTGCACATCTTGTGAATGCGTTCCTTCAAGATAACGACATCGCTCGACTACAGTGGCCAGCATGTTCGCCAGACATGAACCCTATCGAACATGCCTGGGATATGTTGAAAAGGGCTGTTTATGGACGTCTTGACCCACCAACCACTCTGAGAGATTTACGCCGAATTGTCGTTGAGGAGTGGGACAATTTGGACCAACAGTGTCTTGATGAACTTGTGGATAGTATGCCACGGCGAATACAGGCATGCATCAATGCAAGAGGACGTGCTACTGGGTATTAGAGGTAGTGGTGTGTACTGCAATCTGGACCACAAATGCTGAAAGTCTAGCTGTATGATGGTACAACATGCAATGTGTGGGTCTCATGAGCAATAAAACGAGCTGAAATGTTGTTTGTGTTGATCTCTATTCCCTTTGTATTTAACGGTTCCGGAACTCTTGGAACCGAGGTGATGCAAAACTTTTTTTGATGTGTGTATTTAGTAGTCGCTACTGTAGTGTTACAAAATTAAAGGTGGTATTCGATGGCGCTATCTCACACTAATGTTCGTTATTGTAGTTCTAAAACATAGAAAGTTATTTTTAAATTATGATATAGATATATCTTGAAAGAGGGATGACCTTTTAGATTTCTAATGTTCTTAGGGCCTATCGTGTTTTAATAATGATGTTATTGGATTTACGTTCCTTTTAACTACTCTGGCTTTTAGAAACGCCGGGTTGCTAGAATTTTCCCTCGAAGGGGATTTTTAACGTGACAGTAAATCTACTTACATGGTTCCCTTGCATTTGCGCACCCTCAAATGCCAGCTGATTGCGCCAGGATATGAACCTGCAACCATGGGTCCAGAAATCTAGAACGTTACCGCTGAGCCTCGCAGCTAGTCTATCGTGTTTTAGATAATAAGTGGATTGGCATTGCCTCCTACAGGGATAGATGGACAATTGGATGTCATGTCTTGAGCTACTGTTGCCATGGATACGGAATTGCGATTAATTCATCAGTTTATCAGAGCGTACTGATGCCAAAGATACGGACTTGCCATTAGTTCATCAGTTTATCAGAGCGAAGTTAGTTTTCTGGGAATATCTTTGAAACTGTTGGTTTTATGGCCCTGAAATGTGGGACCGAGTATTGTTTCTCGCATCGAGGGGCGTAAAATGAGCTCTGTCCGGTCTTTATGCGACAAGTTCGATATTTTTTGCCAGTTAAGAATAACAAAAATGTAAAATCACATTTCACCCCTTTTCACCCCCTTTAAAATCGGGATTTTTTTAAAATCCACTCTTAGTGCGCATCTACACTATGGTAGCAACATATCTTCAAAGTTTCATTCAATTATCACCAGTAGTTTTTGCTGTGCGTTGATTATCAGTCAGTCAGGACATCTTCCTTTATATATATATATATATTATTTATTTATTTATGTATTTATTTTTATGTGAAGTTAGGGTTCTTGGCTCTCGCTTACACTTAATCACACACAATTTTTAGTGCATGCTAATTTTTGTTTATTTTATTGATTTAGTACTACATTGTTTTTTTTCTAAATTGTACACACGTGTAAGTTATTTCATAAAACCTTTAAGAAAAAACAAACCTAACGAGATTTAAATTGTGAATCGTAAAAAATACACCAAAGACAAGCTACGACAACAGTAGCGTAATTATTTTATTGTAAATTTAAACTTCAACACAGTGATCAGGATCTGATGATGGTCACTTGACGGTCAAAACACACAATCCTATATTGCCCTATTTAATAGTGATACTTACCTACACGAGTTAACTGTACCATTGAAATGCTTCTTGTTTGCTTGCAGATCCTGAATGAAGAAACGTCCTCAACATGACAACAACAACAACAACAACAGCAACAAGTACATCATTTCCCCCTTCGAACAAGAGTGAGGAAGCTTTCACCAGGAGTGCCGGTGTGGAGGACAACTCCCCCATTGTGAACTGGCATGTGCTAAGTATCGGCAGTGTCGCCTGTGCGTCCATCTTCTTCATCATCGTGGCCTCCTACATGGGCTACATGTACTGGAGCACTCGTAGGAACAGACGGGCGTCCGTTAGAAGAAACCCAGCCCCCTGCCGGGAACTACCAGCCATTCCGGGGGTCACCGGAAGTCCGTACGAAGTGCCAAGACAACTCCCAGAGGATAGTCTCAATCAGGTGTTGCAGTCTCTTCCCCCTGGACTGGAAAATGCTAAAGTATATATAGCAATTCTTCCTGATGAGAGTGTGCATTCGAAGCCGACTTCGAATGCACGGGTGAGGTCAGGTCGGGAGGGTGTGCCAAAACCTATGCGTCCTGAGAGCGGGAATCTTACAAGCTCTGCTGACGAAACAGGCAGCACTGCCTACCTCATACCTAAAGGTTTCACGCCTTCCCAGACTAAGACAATCTCACCGCCAAACAGTATGGCGACAGTGTACGAAGTTGTACCGCAGTCAGCGACGGTGGGAAGTGATACTTATATTTCCATGTCCCCTCAGCTGTACCAGAATAAGCCATGGGAGGGGAGAAAGCCAGGGGGTGCGTTAACTCCACCTCCGATTCCTCCAAGAACGAGAATATATCAATAGACAATCAACTGGGCCTTAAGATCACTTCTATCTCAATACAAATTTCAGCTCTATGGAAACTAGCAAAATTGCACGGGTTTACCAGGGTGAATAATATTTAAGGGCTCCAAAATCCTTAAAAACATGTCAATAGACAATCAAGAGGGCCTGAAGATGAATATTCGAGGGCTTCAAAACTGCGTAAGTTTTTTTTTTTTTTTTTTTAGCGTATGGCTTTTAGTGCCGGGAGTGTCCGAGGACATGTTCGGCTCGCCAGTTTTGTAGCTGCTTTGAGACGGACACCCAATGGGTGAGCTACAAGTACCGTTGGGGAGGAAAGTGGGAATGAAAGGTCGGGGAGTTGGAAGGTAGCGGCTGTGGCCTATAGTTAGGGACCATCCCCGGCATTTGCCTGGAAGGAAGATGGGAAACCACAGAAGACCATCTTCAAGGTTGCCGGCGGGGGGATTCGAACCTCCTCGCCTCCCGGATGTGAGCGACTGCCAGCAGTCATGCCGTAACGACCACGGCTAACTCACCCGGTACTGCTTAAGTGAACTTGTACGAGAAAATTCTTAAACATATATACCAATAGACTATCAACTAGGCCTGAAGATGACTTCTATCTCAATACAAACTTCAGTTCAAGGGTTTACCCGTGTGAACAATATTCGAGGGCACCAAAACTGCTTTAAGTGAACTTGTACGAGAAAAGTCTTAAGAATATATATCAATAGACAATCAATTGGAGCTGAAGATCACTTCTATGTCAATACAAACTTCAGTTCTAGAGAAAATAGCAATAGAGCACGAGTTTACCCAGGTGAACAACTTTGAAGGGTTCCAAATCTGTTTAAGTGGATTTGTACGTGAAAATACTAAAAAGAATGTTTTTGACTTAGTAGGTCTAATTTTCCCCATACTTAGCAGAATCAGAATATGAATTGTTAATATATGTTTACAGCCCTTTGACAAATGTACCACACTTAAATCCCTGAAACTTCAAATCTTTGTTGGTAAAAGTGCACTCATCTCAGAAACTATTGAAGATAGAAATTTTGTACAGAGTTTGAAGCAACATTTTAGAAAACATTAAACCAAATACCTCGGTGGAATAAGTCACGTATTTAGTAATGACCAAACATTGAAAATGTTCAATGTTTTATTTGCAAATATACAAATTCATTCTGAAGAATACACTCATAGTCTATACTAGAAACGCTACAACTGGCTACACTGAAAACCTGTTGATGGTTAACATCTATGAAAACTTTCAAGCCAAAGACGTTTCACCAACAAATGTATTGAATATGATAAAAGCCCATTGAAGGGTACACAGAGTGTCACAAAAATGTACGGCACAAATTGCAGGACGCATTCCTCACACGAAGACGAAGAAATTATGTTATATGAACATGGGTCCGGAAACGCTTCGTTTCCATGTTATACCTCATTGTCTCCAACTCGTTAATCTGCAACAACCCGCCGTCGTAGTGAATCTCGGATGCGCTGATGTATCCCCGGAGTATTGCATGTGGTTTCTCTGCCTTCCAAATACGGGCACGGAGACTCTGAACATTTTGTACTGGGGTTCGATACACAAGAGCTTGCAAATTACCCCACAAATAAAAGTCCAGTTGGTTTATGTCCGGAGAGCGTGGACGCCAGGCAATTGGTCCACCTCTACCTATCCATCTGTCACCGAATCTGTTATTTAGAAGCCGACGGACATTAACACTAAAATGAGGAGATGCTCCATTGTACATGTTTTTTCGCACAGCTGTAAACAAGCCATGCCGTAAGTCGCATGCCAACAGGGCCATGTAAAACAAATCACTGGCGGTGCACCTTCGATTATCACAACGTAACCAGACGTAACCAAATGTTCCCCATGATTCGAACGTTCTGTTCTTGTGTGTTTACCATGATTAATGAGTTGGAGACAATGAGGTATAACATGGAAAGAAAGCGTTTCCGGACCCACGCTCGTATAACATAATTTCTTCTACGTCCTGCAATTTGTGCCGTACATTTTTGTGACACCTACACCAAAATAATTTTCTGACTTTTGTGAATTTAATGCCAAATGTATAGTGAACCTTGTTCTTTCTAAATTTCTGTAGTAGAACCGTTAATTATGTTGGTTTTGGGGAATTTTCTATCATGTTCACGAACAAGTCTCCTTAAGGCTTCCATTATGTTAAAATTGAGCCAACATCTATACATAATATTACACTAATGATTTTTGTTATGATTGGTCACACAACAGTGAGTAATGGAAAATTATTGTCACCTGCCTCCAAGGCTAGTGTTGCCAATTCAGGTTTCATCACAATCCCCAAGTAATAATCAAAAGCCGCTATGACCATCACATATATTATTTCAGCAATAGAGATCCCTCCTGCGGCGCTAACAAGCGACCGATCGTGAAAAATGAGCATTCAAATGAAAGAGAATATACATTACCAGTGACGAATTGCACTCTAATTTCATAAATATCTATAATTTCTTTAAAAAAATGACTTTCACAAAGCTGTACGAAGTGTGCGATTTGCAGATACTGTTGCTCCAGGAAGATACGCTCCATAATTGCTGTCCACTTCACATTTTGGCCGCTGTGACGCCTGTTTCATGTCATTTTAACATTCTGAGGTCTTTCCTTTATCATTTTGCATGGATTTCGGAAACAGTAATTTAAAGGAATGAGTACTCAAATGGTATAATTTCATAAATATCGAATAACCGGTGAGCGTTACGGCTAAGTTGTTAATCAATGGACTTAGCACACAAATGACATTAGCAGTGATGAATTGCATTCTAATTTCATAAATATCAATTTTTTGTAAGAAGTGTGCGATTTGCAAATATTGTTGCTTTCCGAAAATAAGCGACATCATTGCTGTTCAGTTCGCATTTTAGCCGAAGGGACGCCAGACACGTAAATAGTGTTCTATAATCATTTGGTTCAAACAAAAACATAACGGTTCACCTTAAGTCTCTTATTATAAACCTATTGGGGAAAGTGGGGCTTATGAACATGCAAGAATTCTCGCACGGGTCCGCTAGTTATGTTATTAATAGATAGAATATTGTTTCTGCAGCTAACGGGAGCAGCCGCTACTGATGTATGCCATAAGCACGTTCCTCCTCGACCTCATCCTTTGAACATGTCTAAACACATGTGGAGTTTTGAAGCCATTATTCAGAGCTCTCTGCAAAAACTAGCAATTTATACTTTTCAGTCAGTCGACAGTGTGTTTGAGCCTTCAGTCTCTTGACTGGTTTGATGCAGCTTTGCATTCCTCCCTGTCCTGAGCTAATCGTTTCATCACCTTACATCCGAGGCAATCTGTTTAACATATTCTAACCTTGGTCTACCTCTACAGTTCTTGTCCAAGACTCTTCCTTCCGCAACTAACTTTGGACAATCTGTTCAACATATTCTAACCTTGGTCTAGGTCTCCGTTCTTGTCCAAGGCCCTTCCTTCCGTAACTAACTTTGCTATTCCTGGATGTCTTAGTAGGTGTCCTACCAACCTATATCTTCTCTTCATTATCAGTCGCCAGAAACATCTCTCCTCTCCCACTCGCCTTAATACCTCTTCGTTTAGGAGTTGATAGGGGGGAGGGGGACACACACACAGACAGACAGACAGAAAGAAGGACAGACAGACAGACACACATTTTCCCGGAACGATCTCATAAGTCTACTTTTTCCTCATTTTTGCAAAATGTAAAAAGTAGGCTAAAAATACAAGTATCACTTATAGCCACTAATTTGTGTGAATATTGTAAATTGTTTCAGGTCTTGCGTTATATCCTATTGAGGCGCTGCCCAATCACATTGGGCAAATAGTGTTATCGAAACATGAATTCTGCACACTACTAATTACAGTTTGCCTCATCAAAATAACAATAGAACGGAATATTCGCAAATTTTAACAGTTTTTAAATTAACAAGTAAGAGGTGCCTTAGGACACAGTAGATCATCAGATATGAATCAATGGACAAATGGATCAAAGTTTTCAACATGTTTTAAGTGCATATTTTAATATTATTAGCAAGTTATTTTCAACAATGTCAATTTTAATAATAATTAAGTTAGTGTCAATTTTATATTTAAGTCTAATGAACTATGTGTATTTATAAGTGTTTTATCCATGTTTTATTTGTTTGTATATTGGCTGAAGAAGAACGGAGTTGACCGTTCGAAACATGTCCCAATTTTAAAATAAAATAATAATAATAATAAAATGTATTGAAAAGACGGAAATAGTATAGTGAAAGTTAGTAGAATATTCAATACGGACCTAATATGGAGAATAATACTCTTAGAAGGGTACTCGTAGTGAAGAGATCTGTACATTCGTATGAACCGACTCATGTGTTGAGAATGGGTGAGGAGAGATTATCTAAGGGGTTTATGAACTCGGCAACACAGGGTGAGTGAAGTAGAGGCAGACCTACGAGGCATTGGTTAGATTCAGTATTTAACGACTGCAAGGTGAGGGTATTAGAAGCAGAGGAGGCCGAAGTGTTAACTGGTAATAGGAGATCATGAAGGCGGATCGTTCGCAAACAGAGTCTAGAAGACTAAACTGGTCACTGAAAGGCAAAACAGTCTCACGGTGGGTGAGTGTTTAACGTGTCGGTCTACTAACCCCAAGACTGCAGGTTCGATCCTGGCCGTGGTAAGTGATTTTTGAAAGGCGTCAAATATACGACACGCATGTCATACAATGTTGGCATGTCAAAGAACCCATTTGAATTCAGTAGGCCGTGTTCATAATGGCAAAATTAATCTCGAGAGTTTTCGCCAACACAAAGTTCCTAATTGGTTGGTTCTTAAGTTTAGGGGCTGCGACAACTCGGTCATGTAGCCCCGTGTACTTTGGGTGTGTGTAGAATCTGTCTGATAACCGGTGTTAATTGTGATGACTGTATTAGTGTGTGTTACCTGTTTTTTAATTCAAGTGAGGATTGCAGACTTTTGAATTTTTCAAATAGTTCCTACTTTTGCCGCCAAACGCCACCGTCAACAACTACTAGTTCAGAACTTAGCTACTAGACGCCACCGCAGTCGGCTCTTGGCAACGAACGTAGCAACCTAAGAGCGTTGTTTTAATTCTTAACCTACACAATTTAGCTTCACACAGGTGTAATTAGTGGACGGTTCTTTAACATGCTATAAATCTATGACATGGGACCGCCGGCTTTACTTTCCCTCCGAAGGAAGGCACACTGAGGGATTTTTAACGCTCTTAAAAATCCGACGACTTCGGCTGGATTTGAACCCGCGATCTTGGGCATAGAAGCTCAGCATGCTACCGACTACGCCACTGAAGCCGCCAAAGTTCCTCATTTCTCTACTAGAAAGCGCTATAGTGTTCAAGGAGCTTAGATATCTAACCTCCTTGACTTTCATGGTGATTCAAGGAACAACGAAATTCGACATGCAAACTACCCCCTGGGTGTCAAATACAAAGCTAGCACCCGGCACCCGAGGCCATACGATATTATTATTGATGTGTAACATCTTTCCACTCGGTAGCTGGACATTTTTGTGGGACTGATTTCGGAAAAGGGACGGAAGTGTATGGGACGGAAACAATGAGCGTGCGTGGTGGCGCAGATCGGTACAATGACGTACTGTAGGCCATGTGGCTATGGCGAATGTATATCGCATACAGTTTAGTTCAAGGTTTGGAGACCCCATTTAAGATATTCATACAATAAATCATCTTCAAGTTGTCGTTCTTTGGTGTGAAAATACTCATTTTATCATATTTGCTGAAAACAATTACGATTTATTAAATCTTCATACTTTTGCTGTATTCTTATTTAATGTAAGCACTCGATGCACTGTAGGCCATGTGGCTATAAGGAATCTATATCGCATCAACAAACACTCCAAACAACGTAGGAATTCAGTATATTAACGCCGACTACTAACAATAATTGAAACTTCGTTGGTCTAAACATATCACTGGGAGAAACACATGTAATATACCTTCCGCACACCTCATTTTTAATCGCGCCTATACTTGGCTGTGCGCTGATCAGCAAAAGGAGGCCATTTTCAATAACATCGCTGGCATGGGTTCACTAACTGGCCGGTATAGAGCGCAGCTCGCATCAAGTAGGCAGTGGATTGCTTCCGCCACGGCAAATAACAATTATGATTCATTACGGTTAGGATTTGGCACTGCAGTTTTACAAGTAGTTATTTCAATGACCAACAGAGTTCACTGTCAACAAGGGATTTGCGCTCCCGGGACACACATAGTAGGATAACATGTCTCATGTTACACATCATATGCGACTACGGTAATGCTCGTATAATTTTTTATTATTATTGTTATTATTATTATTGTTATTGCTCTTTTTCTATCGATTTTAACCTACTTGGACCGCGGTGAACAATCGGCCGACTTGCCAATCTCTTCTTCTTCTCCCAGAATTTCTTCATGCGTTTGCTGAGTCTCTCCCTCCTTTCTTCAGACCAGATGAACTTGGTTTTTGAGCCAGGTTTTTCCTGCAACCCTTTATATGTATCAACCTTCCTTCGAAACAATGATTTCTTGAGGATATCTTCCTGAGTGATGCCAACTTCTTTGAGATCTGCTCGTGTTTCCTCAACCCATTTTGTGGTGGACTTTAATTTGCTAATGTAAGTGAATAAATGTTATTATTATTATTATTATTATTATTATCATCATCATCATCATCATCATCTTTCTTTCAGAAGAAATGTAATGTTCAGGAAACTGAGCAGCACTCGCTATTTAATTTCTAAGCACAGAGGTAATAGCAATTAGCGTCTCATGAAAATAGGACTGTTGCAATATACTTGACTATTACGAAGTGAATCCTCAGGATAAATAATGGAAGTGTGATTTGAACTATGATTACATGTGTGCTGTTTTATAACTTATCTGTGATTATAAGTAATGTACATAAGTTTTATATAAAAAAATTGTTACAATATCCATTTCAATGTTCATCTGGAGAATAGACAGGCTATTTGAATGATGCTGAGGTAGGTATGCCCTTGAACACATATGGGGAAGTGAAGTCATTCTTGAGTGACAGTCTAATTCTGTCTAATTAAGAAACATTAGAAAAGCCATCGAGGTAGTTTAGAAGGCCTGTTATTTATTTATTTATTTATTCTGAAATCAAGTGCAAGATACAACTTGTAAATAAGAACAGTGTACTTTCCAATTGTATCCTCCTTGTTACACAGTAGTGAATTCTTGGCTATCACCTAGTCTTGTGTAGTTCGCGAACGAACTAGTTCGGAAGAGCGGGTCCCACATACGAACTACCGAACTAGTTCCCAGATCCCTCGCTTGTTAGTTCGTTCGGTCTTTTTCCGCTAACCGGCTCCGCCGTAGCTCGTCACGTCACCACTCATTGCACAATCACATGCGCTTTGTTTCGTTCAGTTCAGTTGATTGAGTGTATCTAAGTGGCAAGATTGTCAAATTTTGGCGTGGCGATTGTTCAATGTTGGCTTATAATAATATAACAGTATAACACACTACTAGTGCTAACACGCTAATAGGTAATAACTACCTTATATTTGTAATGTAATACAGTGGCGGTTCATAAATTAAAGTTCCTGATAGTTAACTGATTTAGATGAGGGGATAATTCCACAGTTTTATTTAACTTAGTCATTTTGGATTATTTGAAAATATGTCCAATTATTTAGAAAATCGGCGAACTGGATCAACATTACCATTTTATTGAACTGGTTGATATTTATTTTTCTCGAAACATGGTGATACAACTACTTTTACTTGTTTTAAGAAATGAACATTATGACGATGATTCACAAAGAAAAGCGAACTTCTATGGACAAAAACTCTGAACTAAAAAACCTACTTGTTCCATTCATGCCATAAAGATAATGTACTCAACGGTTTCAGAGCTGCCAAATAATGAATATCACGAAGCAAGTAAGAAATGAAACGAAAATTGCGGGGGGGGGGGGGGGGGGGGGTACGTCTTATCATCACCTAGTGGCAAGTAGGAAATGGAATCGGATGGTAACGCGCCGATCGATATACGCGAAAAATGATGATGGTCATTGTTGTTTTAAGGGGCCTAACATCTAGGTTATCGACCCCACGCGAGAAAAAAAATAAAGAGAATAATAAGTGTATGCTTCTACGAACACATCGTCCATACTGTTATTCTTTTAGGTACGTTACCGGTATTTCACTCATGATAAACAAATGACGACTTTTGGCTTTTTAAACAATAGAAAGAGAAGTTTTCTCAGAAGGAAAGACATGGACCCTAATTAAAAGGATGGCCAACAATAGAGTGAGATGGAAGAAGTTTGTAGCTACCCTATGTTCCTACAAGGAATAAAAGGAAATAAGGAAGGAATAAGGAATTTCACTAATGTTTCAATACTCATATATTTGTATTTTTTTATCTTCGAATATCAAAATGTAAAACGCATTACTACACACGCAACATGTCAATATCTAATACACGAACTGCACGTGCAGCGGCATAGTAACTTAACAGTATTGCTTGAAACGAGAGCAATGTGAATGAGCAATCAGTGGTGACGAGTAATGAGTGGTGACAGTCTGCTATGACAAACAAAGAGCGCGTGCAGTGGCAGTAGCGAGGCGAGCGAACGATCTGTCTTCGAGATGGGAGCTAACGAACTAAAAGAGCGAACTAGTTCGCTAAGGAGCTACGAACTAAACTGATCGCTCCCAGCCGCGAACTATCACCACGCAAGTTATCCGACTGTTAGGATATTTAATATTATTGAGGTATTAGAAACCAATTTTCAGTGTTACCCGGTTCTATTATAGAATAATTTTCAGTCGGTCAACACAAATTCTACCCCATTACATTATTATTATTATCTTTATTTACTCAAGTTACAGCTGGAAACATTACGTACAAGAAAATGTGTAAAGTCACACCTTGAAAAGCCTATAGCATACATTTTCAAACTATATGACATAGAAGTTTGACAGTTAATTTTTTAGCCTATTTTCAATTTTGAAAAAATAGGCTTATGAGATCACCTTTTGTCCGTGTGTGTGTGTGCGTGCGCGCGCGTGTGTGTGTGTGTGTGTGTGTGTGTGTGTGAGGTGTGTGTGCCCCCCCCCCCTAATAAAATCTAAACGGCTGGAGCGATTTCAATGAAACTCGGTAAGTTCATAGCACTATTCCCGGCGACCTCGACCGTGCCCTTCAAATTTTGTTACGTCTCACCAATCCAACATGGCGGTTGTGCGAAATATTTCACTAGAATTCAATATCTCCGAAACTATTACCGATATCGCCCTGAAATCGTGTACGGTGATATAGGGCACTACTAGAAGTTCACCTATGAGACTTTCAAAAACCTGGTGACTACAAAACCAACATGGCGGCCAAGCGAAGTTGAGACTTTTAAATATACTTTTCTCGCGATTTAACTATCCAAACCTAATGAAACTTGGTACTACAAGTGTTTATGCATATTGTAATGCACTGTAGTCTAATTTGGTTCAATTGTTTATATAACCTCAAAATGGCGGCTGTGCGAAATATTTAACTGACACTCTATATCTCCGAAACTATTACAGATATCACCCTGCAATTTTGTACGGTGATAAAGGGTACTGATACAAGTTTACCTATGTATATTTCATAAACCTGTAAAGTACAAAACGAACATGGCAACCAAGCGAATTTGAAATATTTTAATAGACTTTTCTCGTGATTTAACTCTCTGAGCGCTGTGAAATGTGGTACAGTAAATGATTTTGTAGATTGTAATGCACTGCCATCTAATTTAATTCAATTGTTTAGATAACCTCAAGATGGCGGCTGTGCGAAATTTTAAAATTAAGTTTTTATTTCTTGTGTCGTAATCATGCGATCGAAGTGAAAGTTTGAATAATGAAGCTAGGCAATAATTGTCCTTGAATGGTACATAACTCTATGGCCTATACATATAACAATCCTAAATGGCGAGCTTCCGAAATATTTAGACGGTTCTCAATATCTATGAATCTTTTACAGCAACCAAACTGATTTTTTTTATGTTCATAGAGACTATAAACATATGTTCACCTATAGGACTTTCAGTAACCTGGTGAGTACAAATCCAACATGGCGGCGACTCGAAGTATAAATATTTAAATGGACGTTTCTCGCGAATTACTATCCGAGTGCCATGAAACGTTGCACGTTAAATGCTTATACAAATGTTGATCCACTGGCATCTAATTTATTTCAATTGTTTGCATAATCACAAGATGGCTGCTGTGCGTAATTTTAGAATCTCGTTTTTACTTCTGTGTTCTAATCATGCGATTGCAGTTTGAATACCACACGTACACAATAATCTTAATGTAATAGTACAAAAATAGAAATCCATCCTGGCGACCATATGAAATATTTAGACGATTCTCAATATTTACGAATCTGTTACAGCAATTAAACTGAAATTTTGTATGTTGATAGAGGCAATTAACATGAGCAGGATATATGAAAATAGGCTGTATAGTTCTTCACGGAACTGCTTGTTTAGTAATATCTTCCACGTCTGCTTTTCACAAGACGATCCAAGAAAATCCTACTGTGTATTCAAAAATCCTCTAACGATGCTGCAGGTCTTCAGAATTGCAGCCTTTTGTGCAATAGTGTGGGTGTATATGGCGAGATTTAGTGTGGCCAGATTTACTGAAAAGGAGTTAGGTGTTAGGCCAGTGGGAGAAAGGAGGAAAGGAAGGATCGTCACATTCTTTTGTCTCCAGATTCTAGCCACCTCCATAGCTAGGGGAGTATATTTATCAATCTTCTCTCTGTATTTATGGTGGATATTATGGTCATTCGGGACAGATATGCCAATCAAGTACGTGTGATGGTTCTTCTTATCAGTTAAAGTTATGTCTGGTCTATTATGAGGAGTTGTTTTGTCAGTTTGAATAGTGCGATCCCAATACAGCTTGTAATCTTCGTTTTTCAGCACACTTTCTGGAGAGTATTTGTAATAAGGCGTCCTGTCGTGTATGAGAGATCGGGTTAGGGTGAGTTCTTGATGACTGACTTTGGCAACATCGTTATGCCTCACAATGTAAGAAGTTGGCGCTAGAATTCTGCAGCTGCTGGTAATATGCTCTATGGCTTCTGGGCCGGTATTGCACTTCCTGCATTCGTCATCTATAACAGTCTGATCTTTCAGGATGTGTTTCCTATAACTTCTTGTAGTGATAACTTTGTCCTGTATCGCCTGGTTAAATCCCTCAGTTTTTGCAAACAGCTCTCCCCTTGACAGCCATGTGTTCGAAAGCTGTTTGCCAATATTCGTATCATTGCACTGGTTGTAGAATCTGCCATGAAGTTATTTTCCAGCCCATCTCTGCACCTTATTATTATTATTATTAGTAGTAGTATTATTATTATATTGTACAAATACAGAAAATCACCAACAATAACATCAAACACAATGTACACAATTCGCAATTTAAGAACTATAGTAATTACATCGTAATCTCAATCTTCTCTTAAACACATCGATATGTTTGGGGAAAGGCTCTAAGACTGAGGCAGGTAATGAGTTCCAATTATCAATACCACGGTTAATGAAAGAATATTTCCCATAATTTGTACGCTGTGGTCGGACCTTGACTTTATGTGGATGATCTGCCATGCTCAGGTAAGTGGGATTGCTTAGTTCTCCCCAGGCTGGCCGATTAATGTAAGTGTTAAACATAGCGTATAGTCTGTATTTCGTCCTTCTATCTTCCTGAGATTTCCGCCCTAGTTTTTCTATCATTTGATTTGCACTACTTCTAGGATTAAAATCATCGAGCACAAACCTTCCTTTGTACCATCTCCAGCTAATTGATGAGCCCTGCCTGATATGGGTCCCAAACCGCTGAGCCGTATTCCAAGATTGGCCTAATTCTTTGCGGTAGAGCTACTGCCTTTTAATACCCACATTACAAAATGAAGTGATTTGTACGCTTTGGAGACGACACAACCCACATGAGTACTCCATTTCATATCATTCCTTACATGGATGCCCAAGTATTTGTACGAGTCTTCTTCTACAAGTATTTCCGAGCCGATATTATATTGAAAATGATGCCATCGCCCTCTCCATATTCTCATGAAACTACATTTACTCGTATTTATCTTCAGTTTGTTGTCAACCGCCCATTTATGAAAGAGGCGGTATAATCAGTATTTAAACTCCCTAACCTGAAAGAAATATTACATGAGATATTTATCACTGAAATAACGCTATTAGCCTACTTTCGATTTTTGCAAAAAATGAAAGTAGACTTATGAGATCTACACAGGGCCAAAATTGAGTGTCTGTCTGTTTGTGTGAGTGTGTGTACTCTGAATGTCTGTCCCCCCCCTATCAATTCGAACACGGTGAACCCGAATTGAACGAAATTTGCTACAGAGGTAGCACTAGCAAAGGGCATTCCAATGTCATATTTTATATCGCCGCCATCTTGAGGGAAGCGTAATGGTGGCCACCCAAATGTAAAAGGCTAAAATCAAATTACGACCAACCTAATCATCTGATCTCTACTAAATTTTGCAACAACATACCTTTATGTGAGAAACGTTCCTTGAACAAGCTACAAGATCATCAGTCCAATAGTTTGCATATGGCGGTCATGTATGTGTGCAAATAGATTCCTCCTATCAATTCAAACACGGTAAAACCGAATTGAACGAAATTTGGTACAGGCGTTGCACTACCAAAGGGCACCTCATATTCCTGATTAATATCCGTATAGCACGTTATATTTCAACAAGCTACTACAACCGACATTCAATTATACTCCTTGAAAAGGACAAAGAGTTATAACAATACCCAAGCATTTAGGAGAAAGTAGGCTATATGTTCTTTACTGAACATCTTGTTTTATGTACAAGAAAATCTGTTTTCAGAATAAATATAACACCGACCTTCCAAATCCCCCCACTACTTGTCCATAACAATGCGTTATTTCTTTCAGGTTAGGGCGTTTAAATACGTGTTTCCCACCTAATGTATTTGGGCACCTTGTGTTACTTAGTTAGTTTAGGTACAGAGAGGACATCCGCCTCTCTGGGCACAATGTGTGTTCAGCGATTGAAAAGCTTTCTATAATATATAATTCCGTTCTGAGGACTGCGACGGGGTTCACTCAGTCACGCGAGGCAGAACTGAGAAGAGGTGGGTTCGATTCCTACCTCAGCCATCCTGCAAATGGCTTTCCGTGGTTTCCCAAAGAAATACCAGGATGATACCTAAATTGAGGACGAAAGAGGTGTCTTTGAAATCGGGCTGACACCCCCTTTTTCCAAAATTCCAAACTGTTGACCCATAGCCTACTTTCCTGGTGACGTCACATACTAACCTGGCAAAGCCGATATCTCCCGATCTAATGGTCGGATTTTGACGAATGAGGTGTCGTTGAAATCGGGCTGACACCCCCTTTCCATAATTCTAAAATGTTGACCCATAGCCTACTTTCCTGGTGACGTCACACAACCCGCCATACATTCAGGGGCAAGCCGATATCTCCCGAACCCATGTTTTGATTCAAAATGTTGACCCATAGCCTACTTTCATGGTCTTAAACCCAACTACAAATATACACTCTAATATACCCATTGAAATGACATAGGTTATCAGACATTTTACACACACCCAAGTACACACCCTATGGACTACAAACACACAACAACCGTTCGGGGTTTCTTCTTATTAAAGGTGTTTCTTCCTTGTCGATTGGGTTCAAACCCGGCCGAAGTCGTCGGATTATTTAAGAGTGTTAACAAGTAGTTCCGTGAAGAACTATACAGCCTATTTTCATATATCCTACTTATGTTAATTGCCACTATCAACATACACAATTTCAGTTTGATTGCTGTAATAGATTCGTAGATATTGAGAACCGACTAAATATTTCGGATGGTCGCCATCTTGGATTTTATATATTGTGCCCAACTGGTCACGGCAGAATGGCATCGAACTCAGGTCCTATCTGAGAAGACCAGGCACATGATGCTGACTGGAATTGAACCATTGATCTCCGAGGAGGAACAGTTTTAGGGAACCCGAAGAGCAATGTGTTAAAATATGACATATAATAATGTAGCATGATTTCACGACCAGTATGTGAATATCATAGCAGTTTTAAGGTAAAGAATGGTAAGCAAATGCAAGCAAATATACGTTTTCGAGGCATATACGAACGAGAGCAGGCCAGTTGACGTTTTGCTAATTGCAGTTGGAAAATGGGTGGAGACCGTAGACGCCAAGGGACCTACTTTCGTCTGGAGCGAGGAGACAGCTCAAAATTAATGACTCGGGTATTCACCGCTTGACAACGATGGAACCTAGGGTAGGGATGACTATCCACGGAAATTAATTAATTACAGCCAAGTGGACCATTAAAATGGAGTGAAATGTACACCCAGGTGAATATATTTTAGGAGAGATAA
This sequence comes from Meconema thalassinum, assembly GCA_946902985.2. NCBI lineage: Eukaryota > Metazoa > Arthropoda > Insecta > Orthoptera > Tettigoniidae > Meconema > Meconema thalassinum. The sequence goes on along the minus strand of OX336388.2, from coordinate 771,907,109 downwards.
TTTAGGGATGATTTTACACCTAAATTAAAGCCTATATCTCCAAATGAACGCGTTACTACCGAGCCTACGCTCGAGAGGAGTGATTTGGTGACCAGTCAAGGGGGAATCACCCTGATGGCGTCCTGACGCGCTGAACTAAGGCAATTAATTGTAATTAATTGGCCGAAGCGATCGCCGGCACGCGAACGTTTATGAAACCTCCACACTTAAAGAAACAAGGTGTATATGTCATTTCGGCTGAAAACGTATTATTTCAAGGAAGGAGTCGCAGCCACATGTCCGGTGGACTAGTTTTTACGAGAAACCTTTATAAGGAGGGAGCAGTGCAGACCAAGCGAGTTGTCTTGTTGTCTTCAGTCTGTTCTCAAGTATACACGTAACTAATACGCTGCCAGTAAGCGCGCGAAATGTTAAAGTATCGACGCCCAGCCGTCGAAGAACAACAGAAGCAAGTCATACAGCTTCATAAGTAATCATGAAGTGCGTCGAAATTAATATAATACAGATATTTATCTATTATCTGACGCAAATATAAATTCGCCACAGCGAAAGAGGAACTTATAATGTTTTTGAACATTTCATATACCGGGAGGTATTGTCAGAGTTGTATATGACATTATCATCAGGATCACTACAATGATGGGAGCTTGGAAAACATCGCCACTTAATCGTGACAGTGAGCTGAACGATATTGCAGGTGACGAGGATCGAACGACCGTAAACGCTGTTAAACTTTCACGGAGACCAGCGGTTGGCGTAATTGCATCGCATCTCTGAGATCAGGCGTAGGAAGAGTCCGAGTAAGGATCAACCTGTGAAATAGTGAATAAGTGTACATAAATTGTGTAATAGTGATTTAAAAGTGTTCATGTGTACAGTGATTAATATGCATTGTGTAAATGTGAAAGAGGCCACTGATAAGAGTATGTTTATCATGTGGAAAAATGTGTGAAATTTAGTGTTGTGAAAAATATAACATGATGGCTTAAATCAAGCGTCATGGTAGGCCTGAAGCTAAAAGGCTGGTACCATCCAGCGAAAATAAAAAGTGAGTACCAATTTACAATGTTATTATAACTAAATAGTTCACCATATAACGATTTATCACTTTGAGACTAAGATGTCACAGTCATTTATTGAACGAGTTTTCACCACTCGTCGTGAATAGAATATGGCTTGGAATGTGATTTATTTAGGGTCATTCAGGCCAAAAATAGTGATGAATGTAACGATAACGTTAAATAATAATAATAATAATAATAATCTGGGGTCGGCAACAGTAAAATAATAGGCATTTGTGGCCTAAATAATGTTCAAATTGTGTCATGTCTAATATAAAGATACTGTATTTTGGTAAACAGTAAGAAAGTAACGTGGAATATAGCGAGATACGAGAGTTTTTCAGTGTCAGTGAAGTGTTGAATGAATATTTGATATGGTCAATCCTTAGGATTATATTTGAGGACCATTAAAGTAATGTAAGCCTGTAAATTTATACCTTGTTATTAGGAGCTATTTAAAGCTTTGGCTTAAGTGTTATTACAGAGAGAACGCGGGTGCCTTAATAATTGAGTCATCTATGTGAAGTACTGTTTGAGCCGCATATAAGCGTGCAGAAATAACGTAGAATCCAGTGATTTACGTAAGATAAATAATTGCGGGGACCAAACTAATATAGCTTGCGCGTTAGGTGAGAAGTTGGCTAATCTACGAGTAGTATCGCCCTTGTGCATACTCTATTATTCGCAGCGAATTGGGCAGAGCCTGTCTGTATCCAACGCTTGCATGAATTATGGCCACGAATGATGTCCGTTGAGACTCCGTGAGCATGTGTATAAATGATCTACCCTGAGAGGTAAGGATCATATTCGTCGTTCAGGAAACGCAGATTTCCTCATGTTTTAATTGTGACAGCTGCTGGTGAGAATCCTGTGTTCTCATTATGATGCGCGTCCAAAAGCCACTAGTATTCACCATAGAACGGCAAGGCTATCACAGGAATCCATCCCCAGCCATGAATGTTAATAAGGAGCCAGTTGAGCCCAATACACTCTAATGATAGGTGTTAAATAATTAAATGACTCAATTACTTAGGAACAACACTTAGCGTATCCCTGCTGTACTGAAATTGTAAACAAACTTGACCTTGACAGCAGATGAGAGAAGTGGGTTGTCCCACTGAGTCGAGCGGCCATCTTGTGCAGCTTGCCGGAACTAATTTTATTGCCTGCTGGGGAAAGGGGACGTCGGTCCGCCAGTCCTTTAAATTATGGTCACAGTAGGACACTGAAGAATCTCGATATTTCAATATGCAATTAAGATATGAGTGTAATGATGATGCCAATTGAATTAAAAGATGTGTTGCAACTCACATACGTTGTTGAATCAAAGAAATCGGATAATATTTGGCAGAGTTATTCTCTGAAGAGGAACACTGAACCAAATAAATTGTTAGGCATCCTTTTAGAATGCATTTTGCCAGTTCACGCTAATTTATGCAGACGGGTATGTGATTTCTAAGAACATGACACGTTTGTAACGATAATAAGCCCGACAAGACCCAGAGAATCGTTGTATGGTGAAACTATAAATATTTCTATCCATGTCTATTTTGGAAGGGAAGAGTACCACTTTTTAAAGCGTTCCATAGTGATGGAAAGAAGGAAGATGATTCACACAACACAACAAATAATTGTTAATTAAGACGTAAAATAATGAATTTATGCTAATCAAGGCAAATGCCATAAGAAACGGAGTAATATTTTATTGTTTCCGTATTTAATGTCATTTAGATGTGATATGTGACTTTTGTGGTATGATACTCCAGTTAAATAAAATTGTGTCACATGATGAACACTATGGAAACCCATAGAAGTCTGAAAGTATCAATGATAGGATGCTAGAATTAGATTTGAGTGCAGTATTGCAATAATGAAGAAGAGACTCACAAAATAACCCTGATTTTATTTGTGGGAATTAAATATAATTTGTCCTTTATTTGTATTTGTTGTATAGCCATGATTTTATACCAGTAAATATTTTATTTTAGGAATATGTTGTGTATTTCATGTAGAGTAGTTACCTGGTAGACTCAAATCCTGAGCATGTGGTCGTATGGTGGGCAGGAACGCCCCATACCTCGAAAGACCGTGAGTTAGCTGGGATACGAACACATGTTCCACATGATGACAGTTAGGTACAATATGTAGGTCCTAGAGTTATGTACTGTTACATGCAGATTATTGTAAACGTGTAGTATTCAAACTTCAATCGCATAGTTAGGACACAAGAAAAAACAAGGAGAGTTTAAAATTTTTCACAGCTGCCATCTTGAGGTTATGGAAACAATTGAAACAAATTAGATGCCAGTGGATTAACATTCGTATAAGGATTTACTGTACCAAGTTTCACTGCACGCGGATGGTTAAATTGCGAGAAACATCCATGTGAATATTTATAATTCGCGTCACCGCCATGTTGGATTTGTGATCACCAGGTTATTTAAAGTCCTATAGGTGAACTTAAGTTCATAGCCCCTATGAACATTAAAAAATGCAGTTTGATTGCTAAAATAGATTCGTAGATATTCAGTATCGTCTAAATACAGTATTTCGGATGGTCGCCATGTTGGATTGTTAAATGTATAGGCCATAGAGTCATGTACCATTAAAGGAAAATTATTGCGTAGGTTCATTATTCAAACTTTCACTTCGATCGCATGACTACATCACAATAAATAAAATCTTAATTTTAAAATTCGCACTGCCGCCATCTTGAGGTTATGTAAACAATTGAACTAAATTAGATACCAGTGGATTACAATGTGTATAAATATTTCCTGTGCCAGGTTTCAGTGCTCTTGGAACATTAAATCGCGAGAAAGGTCTATTTAAAATTTTCAAATTTGTCGCCATTTTCGTTTTGTAGTTAACCGGTTTTTGAAAGTCTTATAGATGGAATTCCAGTAGTGCCCTTTATCTCCGTACAAAATTTCAGGGGTTTACCGCTAATAGTTTCAGAGATATAGAATGCCGGTGAAATATTTCGCACATCCGCCATCTTGTGATTATGTAAACAATTGAACGAAGTTAGATGTCGGTGCATTACAATGTATAAAAACATATACTGTACCACGTTTCATTGCGTTTGGTTGGTCAAATCGCGAGAAACGTCTATTTAAAAGTCGCAAATTCGCTTGGCCGCCATGTTGGTTTTGTAGTTACCATGTTTTCAAAGGTCACATAAGTGAACTTATAGTAGTTCCCTCTATCACCATAGAAAATGTCAGGGTAATATCGGTAATAGTTTCGGAGATATTGAACGCTGGTGAGATATTTCGCACAGCCGCCATGTTGGATTGGTGAGTCGTAACAAAATTTAAATGGCACGGTCGAGGTCGCCGGGAATAGTGCTATGAACTTTCCGAGTTTCATTGAAATCGCTCCAGCCGTTTAGATTTTATTAGGGACACACACACACACGAATCACACACACACACACGCACACACACACACACACACGGACAAAAGGTGATCTCATAAGCCTATTTTTTCAAAATTGAAAATAGGCTAAAAATCCCTCAGTATACCTTCCTTCGGAGGGGAAGTAAAGTCGGTGGTCCAATGTCATAGATTTATGGCATGTTAAAGAACCTTCCACTAACTACACCAGTGTGAAGTTAAATTATATAGGTTAAGAATATAAACAACGCTCTTAGGATCCTACGTTCGTTGCCAGGAGCCGACTGCGGTGGCGTCAAGTAGCTAAGTTTTGAACTAGTAGTCGTTGACGGTGGCGTTTGGCGGCAAAAGTAAGAACTATTTGAAAACTTCAAAGTCTGCAGTCTTTACTTGAATTAAAAAACAGATAACACACACTAATACAGTCATCACAATTAACACCGGTTATAAGACAGATTCTACACACACCCAAAGTACACGGGGCTACGTGACCGCGTTGTCGCAGCCCCTAAACTGAGGAACCAACCAACCTTCCTTGTCGATTGGCTTCCTGGCAAAGATCTTTCAGCCTCTGGCTCTTTCTCAATCGTTCTTCGGCTGAAATCGTGGGTGTTTCTTTGGGGGGATCCTTCGCACCTGCATTTTGATTCTGAATCCTGTCCTGTCCCAGACTTCGGCCATTCCAATGTTTGCCCTTTTTAAGTCCTGACGGACTTCCTGAAGCCATAGAGGTTGCACCTTCATTTCTCCTGAAGGTAGAGAATTTTGTTATCCAATCTCTCGGTCCCCAATCGTTTAATATTTCCATAGAACATCAACCTCCTCTTTCTCATGCTGACAGAAATCCTTTCAAACTTGTCATAGAGTTCTTGGTTTGACCTCAGTTGAAATGTGTATCCATCTCCAGGTAGATTCCTGGGACCTAGAATTTTCCGGAAGATCTTCCTTTCCTTTTTCTCAATTTCAACAGTTTTCATACTTGATAAGGTTTCTACCGCGTAGAGGCACTCTGGCTTCACTACTGTGCAATAATGTCTCTACTTGGCCTGACATGAGAGGGATTTGGACTTATATGTGTTGATGCAAAGTCTGAATGCCATATCCATTTTCCCCTTGTTTCAATTGCAGCTTTCTCGTTACCATTTGGAATCAAAATTTCTCCGAAATACTTGAATTTATAACTCCTCAAAATGGTCCCATAGTTGGTTTATGTTTTACTAGAAGTAGTGCCCGGCTTCGTCCGGTGGATGTATTTGTTTTACAGAACTGGAGCGCTCAAGGATAAGGATCGGAATAAATGGAAGTAAATTTAAAAGCACCAACGCTTATTGCAGCTGATAACCTCAGTATACTGCACCAACACCATCGCCCTTATACAGAGGCATACTATTGTCACGATGATAACTGTTTTAAGGGGCCTAAGAAATCTTTTTGCACTGCAACTTATAAGCAGCTCACAATTCTGCACCAGAACATTAGCAGGGGCGACGTGATGCAGCCTGCATTACATGGCAACAAAAGACTTCGGTATTATTGAAGCCGTTCTGGAGCGCTTGTTCTTCCGACTTACTGAACAAAAAGCAATATTTAAGGTTACCTGAGAGGTGTAGCCTAATGCTACATAGCTTAAACTATTTCTCTTGAATCAGGCTATCATATACAAAAAGAATTTTTCGAATCCGACTGGTAGTTCCAGAGATTAGCACGTTTAAGCACACAAACAAACAAACACACAAACTCTTCAGCTTTATTATATTAGTACTATAGATCATTAGCAGGTATATTTAAAGTACTGTAGTATGGTACAAGCGCACGGTAGCCGAGAGCGTCAGCATCGGAAGAGCGTGGGGTTCGAATCCCACCTCGGCCGTCCTGAAGATAGTTTTCGTGGTTTCCCATTTTCACCACCACGCAAATGCCGGAATGGTTCCTTTCAATATGTCCACGGCCGATTTCCTTCCAAAATTCCTTCCTTAACTACCCTACTGTAGTTAGCGGTCGCCTGGACGATCGACCTGTCACCATCCCCAGTTGTATCTGCTGACAAAGTGTGTTCAGCTCTTAGACACCGTCCTTGCGACGGTAGAGGAATGATCCCTCTCCGAGTCCGTGGGCAGGATAAACGATTTTTCTTAAGGGGGGATGTAATCTGAAATGCAAGCTTTTCCTTAAAAAATCATTACAACCATAGTTTTTGAGTTAGAGGCATGAAATGTTGTGTGTAGATAGATAACTAACTGTAATAAATGAAAAAATATTTAGAGACCTAGATGTAAGGCAAAATGCATTAATATTATAAGACATTTAACAGTTACGACCTTTTTGCATGAAAGCCATAACAGGAATTCTGATGATACAATCACTTTGAAATATTTAATGTATGAAGCTATCACTACAATATAAATACTGAACTAAAATAAATTACATATTCATATTAGTTCTTTACTTAAAAAATCTTGAACTTATTGTCGCAGAAATAAGACATTTTTTCATCACATAAAACCATATAAATAAAAAATTAAATAATTAATGATTACAATTATAGTTCCATATATTCCACAATGTGTAATGAACAACTCCTCAAAAAAATCATAGCTCTGCGATTTATGTTTTTTGAGAAAAGGCTTCAGTTTCTACAAAAATGTATATTAGAGAAAAGTGCATTTAAACATTTGGTTACCATATTCAAACATGCAAATGCTTATTTGATTTTTAAAATCCCCCATATTCATACTCTTCATCCTCCAACATTCTTTTCTGCCCTCTTATTATCTGTCTGGCTTCCAGCTCAAAATCAGACATCCCTTTCTCAGCTTTCATGAGTCTACTCTTGTCAATGGTATTGAACACCTTTATGGTGAACACTCCTGGATTCACACCAAGTATAGGTGCAGAGTTTGACATTTAATGTTTTTTAATGAACTTCCATGCCTCCGATAACTATAAAATGTATACACAATGTAAATTACACTATGTAGATTACGAATAACACGTTCCCAAAAAATCTATTTTTGACAAAAATTTCATTATATCCCCCCTTAAATACACTGACATAATTGTCACATTTTATAGATTTTATAGCAGGCCAGTTTGATGGTTTGATGCATAATAACTTATAAATCGTTGTTTATCACAAAGTTCAGCTTATAACAATTAAATACTTGCTGCCTTGCATGTAAGAGTACAAAACTTGATATAACGTCATGTTTGGCCAAACCGGCATAAGTTGAAATATCACTATTTTACAGTTTTGGTGTTGCAGTAGTAAAGATACCCTACTGAGGTGTGCAAATTATTAGACTTGATGGCAGTTTTCCAAAATTCAATTTATACTTTTGACGGCTTATTGCACTAAATATGTTTGTAAGACATTGAAATTACTTCAAATGTTTAACCAAGAGTCTTAATTATATTTTCTTTTAAGAAACTTAAAGTAAAATATTTTTTAGAATTCCTACTAACAGAAGAGCCTTACTAATGCAAAATGACAGACGTTTTGTTTTGATTACTTCGCTCTACTTTCGTGTGAAATTATAGCATGGAGATTTGGGGTCTTTTTCTACCGATGAACCGCTCTTGCATTATTCGAAGATTAATGAACCATGTATTGAAATCACCAGACTTCCGTAGCTTGCCACGGTGGGTGAGTGGTCAACGTGTCGGTCTACTAACCCCAAGGTTGCAGGTTCGCTTCTGGCCGTGGTAAGTGATATTTTTGAAAGGCGGCAAAAATACGACACCATGTTATACGATGTTGGCATGTCAAAGAACCCATTTGAATTCAGTAGGCCGTGTTCATAATGCCAAACTTAATCTCGAGATTTTCTGCCAACACAAAGTTCCTCATTTCTCTACTAGATATTATCTAACCTCCTTGACTTTCATAGTGCTTTAAGGAACAACTAAATTCAACATGCAAGCTACCCTTTGGGTGTCAAATAACAAAGCTTGCACCCGGTATCCGAGGCCATACGATATTATTGTTATTATTATTATTATTATTATTATTACCTGACTTCGATGGTACATCCAAAGTCAATGAAAAATAAAAAACAGACCCAGTTCAGGTGTCCCTATTGTAACAGTTTGGGTGTAAAATAACAAAGCTTGCACCCGGCATCCGAGGCCATACGATATTATTATTATTATTAATAATAATAATAATAAGGCCTGACTTCGATGGTACAATCCAAAGTAAATGAAAAATAAATAACAGATCCAGCTCAGGTGTCCCTATTTTAAAAGTTTCCAGACACAATTCTTTATGGGAAAAGATGTAAGTCCACGGGGGAGAAAACATTACTAAGTTGGGTTAGAAAATATGCCAGCAGATGATCAATAAAATGATTTTGAATAAATACTTATGACTGGTTTAAATTCTTTATTAGATTCGAATTATGTGTACACCTCTGTAATGTACCTAAAGTAACCGACTATTCAGAATATCTCGTTATTGTTGTTTCATTTGAGGGCTTGAACAACGTGGTCATATAGCCCCGTGCATTTGGTGTGTGTAGAATTTGTCTTATAACCTGTGTTACTGCCATGGCTGTAGTAATGTGTGTATTTGCAATTCAGGTGAGGATTGGGAAGAAGGCGGCCATGCCGTCATGGTTTTAAATTAGAAGTTAGACAATCTTTTGGAGTAGAAGTGTGAAACCATGGAAAGCCACTTCTAGGATGGCTGAGGTGGAAATGGAAACCACAACTAATCATTTGACATACCAATCTTTACCATGAGTAGATTTAATTAAGGGTGAATTTTCTACCCAGGTTATCACACAAATTCTACACCGACCCAAGTCACGGGGAAGACATGCATTCCCTGCCTCAACCGTTATTGATACTAGGGGAGTCCACCTCGTGGTGTACCGGCTAGCGTTCTCTGCTGTCGCTCCGGACGTCCGGATTCGATTCCCTGCTCTGCCATGAAATTTAACTCTGGTCTGAGAGCTAAAACGGGCTCCACCCAGCCTCTTGAGGTAAAACTGCAAAGAGGATGGTTCGATTTCTACCACAGCCATCCTAAAAGTGATTTTCCGTGGGTACCATCCCGGCATTTGCCCGAAGACGAAGTGGGAAAACCACTTCGAGGATGGCCGAGGTGGGAAGCAAACCCACTCTACTCATTTGGACTACCCGAGGCTGAGTAGAACCCGTTCCAGTCCTCATACCACTTTTTAAATTTCGTGGCAGAGCTGGGAATGGAACTTCGGACCTCCGGGGTGGCAGCTAAATACGCTGACCACTACACCGCGGAGGCGACTATAGTGATGACTAATACATGTATTTTTTCCAGGAGTATTGTTTACATATTATAATACATGTAACATATTCACAAAACGACACTATGACTTGCAAAGAGTAAAGAAATTATGAGTAGGTATCATTTGGATACGCTACAGATTTTATATTCATGACATGCAAAATGGCAGCTGCTAATAATGGATTTGTGCTGTGGTGATATTTGGAACTATATATTTATATCGAGATCGAGGAGAAGGGTTAAGAGTGATACTCTTTTTGTTTATTCGACGAGGAGACATCAACAGTAAAAGAGATAATTGAAAGTTGGTTTTGAGAGGATATGGTGAAGGAAATCTATTAAAAATACAAAACACTACTGATTATCCCAATGCGTTCATTTGAGAATAGTGAGTCTCATGAATAAAGTATTTGATGTTAGAAAATGCCCAGAATATGAATATATATAACAAGTATTCACAATAAACCTATTGTTCAGAGAAACTTGGTTAACCTATAAAATAAACCATGTTTGTAAGCAATTACTATGACTTTTCACAAGTATAAAAATTATTTTAGCATCTATAAATATTCTTTGTCGTGTTTCATATTTTATTAAATTCTTTTCTAATCGATTTGCTTGCGGTACCAAAATATTAGATTACAGTATATCTTATCAAATGAATCCTGGTAGGTGATAAATTCACCCTACATCTCAAGCGAGAGGAGTATTCCGTGCTTTACCATATACATATTTATTGTTTACAAGCCTTCAGCTTGCAAGCTGGCGCCCACCCAATTATATTTATTACGAATAGAGGCTAAATAAGAGCACCTGTTTTATCAAATCATTTATATAAAACTGATTACAATTAGCAGCCACAACAGTGGGGGTTGTTGTTGTTGGTTTACCTTAACCTATACCATAATTTCAAATCCACTACATACTTTGTACTCCACCCAGTCATTGGGCAAATTCGTATTGACCTGCTGAAGAGTTACAACTGATAGTTTGTATAGGCGCCACTGAAATAAACACATCACAAACATAAAACCAATTGGGCAATCAATAAATGTTATTGATGTTCATTTTCATTATTTATTTACATCCTTTTCATTGACATTCCAATATTCACTTTAAAAAATATAACAACATGAATTACATCAAATATAAATGATGCCTTAATCAAAAATTATAAGAATGATTCGTAAATTTTTAAAGAACTTTTAAGCATAATTTTGTTTCAGCCTTTGATTGATTATTAGTAAACACTCTAAAGTAGATGAGCGCCACGATGGGACGAGATACGAAATCATTTAACAGCCGTGTTAAATGTTGAAGAATCTTCGAATTATTTTATACATAACTGTGTTCCGGTGATATCAAGCCCACAATGTAACAATGTAATGTGATATAACAATCTTGTAATGTCATTGTTGATGTTTGAGAGAAGAGCAAGTTAAGTACACGGCACGAACTCTTGTTCTCCTAACATTAGCTTCGTACATGACGCTTTCTCCACACACGCCCAATAATTGGCGTAGCTAGAATTTGCTTGTGGAGGGGAATGAACTGATTGTGAATCAAAATTACATGCGCGGGGGGGTCGGACATACTCAATGAAAGCATCCGATGCAGGAGTCTGGAAATCTCCTAGCTATACCGTATTGTTTTTACGTGTTAGATTCCATATTAAAATTTAATACGTTACATTTTCATGCAATGTGCAAATGCTCGACAATATTAAAAATGTTGTTGATATAAAATTGTAAAGTTCAGTTTTCTTCGCGAAATCATAATTATAATCCTTTGTATTCCCCAACATAGCATAAATATTAGTTAACTATAACTTAGTTTCCAACTTAGAAAAACAATATAGTTATAGTGTTTGAAGCCATTTTCGTGTTGCCTTAGTAAACGAAAGTTTGCTGCTTTTCAGTCGGTCAACACGATTGTACCCAAATGAGATGGGTTATTCCCTAATCATGAAAAAAAAAACATGAGATTAATAAATACACTTGGATGACCAATTTCGATCGTCAAGCGATCATCATCAGATCCATTACACTTTCTGTCGACCAAAATATTATGTGTACTCGAGTTTGAAGGTTGTTTGTGAAGTAACCAATAGACCTACATAAAATACAATATCATCATCATATTCATCGTTCTATTTCACGTTAGGTCATGTAGGTTTGGAATTTGTAATTTATATTTTAATATTTTTTATCGCAGTTGGAACACAAAAAGTGCCCGTTTTTAAGCGTGTTTCAACCATGCGTCACATTTAAGAATTATTATTTCACAAACCCGTCATCAGATCGAATCCAAATTTTAACACAATATACATTGGAATGTTGTATACCTGGTTTATTAATTTTAAAATTTTGTGTGTCCAAGAAACACAGTTGTTATCATTTTTGTAAGGTAACTTTTTCTCGGCTCGGGGTGGTTTGAAAATGTAGTTCTTGGTCGCGTTGTAATCCTGTACAGCTTTGCCAAGATGGGCTCCATCACGCGTCATGGCGCGCCTCGCTCAGAAGTGATGGGCTCCATATCAGCAACGCTGTACAGCATTTCCCGGAGCGGCTAGCTGGTGAACCATGTCTTAATTCCCCGTACAAATACAAACCGATATAAAATAAGGGAATTTATTTACGTATTTCACAGACATACAGTATACCATTTTGATGTATAAGGATTACAGCGCAACCTAGAACTACATTTTCCAACGACCTCGAGCCGAGAAAAAGTTACCTTACAAAAATGAAAACAACTTTCGTTCTTGAGCACAAAATTTAAAATTAATAATCCAGTTATACAACATTCCAATGTATATTATGTTAAAATTTGGATTCGATCTGATGACGGGTTTGTGAGATAATAATTCTTAAATGTGACGCATGGTTGAAACATGCTTAAAAACGGGCACTTTTTGTGTTTCAACTGCGATAAAAAATATTAAAATTTAAATAAAAAATTCCAAATCTACATGAACTAACGTAAAATAGAACGACGAAAATGATGATGTTAATGGATTTTATGTAGGTCTATTGGTTACTTCACAAACAACCTTCAAACTCGAGTGCACATAATATTTTGGTCGACAGTAGGCCCTAAAATTTATGTCGGAAAGTATGGGTAAAAATATTTAAAATATGTACACACTTATTTAATTGCAGTATGAGTTTAGATAATTCAACTCGTCAATATTTGTTAATTGACGATCGAAATTGGTCATTCAAATGTATTTATTAATCTCATGTAATTTTTTTCAGGATTATGGAATAACCTCTCTTTTGCGAAAAATCGTGTTGACCGACTGAAAAGTATGAAACTTTCGTTTTCGACAGCAATATAGCTTAAAACAATATTATTCACTCTCCACAATGACACTAACACTGGGATACTAACAGAATGTTAACTTATAAGCGGTGTCTTTTGGAAAGAACTGCTGACCATATTGCTCATTCAGTAAGTGTTTAATTTAGGGTAACGCTAAAAATGTTGCACGAATGATAATAAGTATAAATCAGTCATTCGTCATCAATACGAATATTAGTTTTATTCAAAATTAAAAACTTCAACAAATTTCATATTTTTATTGTTTGGCTCTTGTGGGCGGGATGGATTACCCTGATCAGCCCCTCCCCTAAAGTTACCCCTCTGGGTCCAACGTTTACCGTATACAAAAACTGAGCAATTGTTCTAACTTAACATTTGGTGGCATTACCAATAGGTGCATTCATTTTCAATGCTAGATACTGTCAAGATTTGAGTTCGTTATATAGCTGATGTGAAACCTCCTGCAACGGCACAGTTTCTGCAGTTGGTATGCGCAAACGTTCTTTACTTTACGAATTTATTACACACAGCAATTTTGTCAAACTACTGCTATAGATATCGACCGTGTCAATACAAATCACTCGTATCTGGCAATGCTTGTCTACAAGGCTACGGGGGAATATGCAGCTTATTTCTACAACAATTATATACATTTCCAAGGAATCATTTATATTTTGTTATTAGAAGCAAAGCATTATAATTTCAAAATGCAATTTTAACTATTTTAACAAGTTTTCAAAATGTGGTTTTTGCTTTGCGGTGACCTTTACCATTCTCCTCATATTTCCCGTGTTTAAAGGAATTTTTGAACTTTTATGTTTTTGAAAGTGGGTGTTAATCCTTCAGCTACAAAATGAAACTCACTCGAATCTTTCTGGCTTTAATTAGTCTTTCTATGAATCGTTTAACATATGTTTTGAGTTTGCTCAGAATAAAAATGAAATTCTGTTCTGACTCAGTGTGGAAAGCAATGGCAAACTACCTCACTCCTCTTCTTGCCTAGTACGCATCAATATAGCGCTGTCTTGAGTTTTTGTGGGTATCTACCCATCTAACCTAACGGAACAGCGGTACTTTTTGAGGATCCAACCAGCCTTCGGGCTGACTACCTAACAGACAATAACGCTATAATTAATAATTATGTGGAAATGTGTGAGATTCATTTAGTAGCTGAATGCTTAACGTCCACTATCAAAAAATATAAGTCCAAAAATTCCTATAAACACGGGGGATATGAGGAAAACAGTGAAGTTCACCACAAAGCAGGAACCAAATTTTGAAAAATGGATACACATTTGAAGGTGTGTTTCCTTTCAATGGTATATAATTGTTGTATTTATTTATCGTATGGATTTTAGTGCCGGGAGTGTCCGAGGACATGTTAAGCTCGCCAGAGGCTGTAGCTGCTTAGAGCGGACACCCATAGGGTGAGCTACAAGTTCCGTTCAATTTCAAGCAGTTCCAACTTTCGCTACCACATGTCACTGATACCTAGTGGTGAACGTTGGAACTTTGATAGAGAGTATAATTATTGTTTTAAAAGATCTATGACAGGCACGGTTATAATATTAAAATCATCAATGTTTTGGCTTCTTAAGTTATAAAATAAATTTTACCTGAAATATGCTGTGCTTAAGGAGTGCAAACCAACACGGATATATCATGCTTTTTTTACAGGACAATGAATTTAAAGCTCATTTTGCTTTATGCCTCTACACAGGTAAATGCACCTAACGTGAATAAAATTGTTCTGTTGGATGGCACATCCACATACCAATCATACGGACACTAATAGGAAAGAAGAGCATTGTCAGATACGAGGAGTTGCATTGACACCGTCAATATTTGACAGCCAACAATACCTGTTTACAATACAAATATACATGCATTTATATACATATATATACTAACATTATTTATTGATACTTAGTACTAATAATACGTAAAATATTCGTATATTGTGAATATGGTGCTAAGGCACCAATTGGTCAAACGATTGTAATTAACATGTTATGTATGTAACACTTTATTTATTAACAATGAATCATCTGTGGTTCTTTGAAGTTTAATACGTTAAGTTCCATCATAACTACGGTACAATGAATGCAGAAGGCGTGTACTTGGACGTAAGTAGCAGTACTTCGTCTATACAGCCTGTTGTACTGACTCTGCTTTTTATAAGGTAGTTTTTATAATCCCTCTGAGGTGATGCGACATACCTACATCAAATCTTTCACCTCTTTGTTGTTGTCATGGAGACACCAATATTTTTTTTAACACAAGCATAATTTCCAGGCAGATCATGGGACAATTCTATGCCTCAGGATTATGCCTCTAGAGCTGATTGGCATTAATAACAAATGCATTGACATAACCACGACTGACCAGTGGACGCACTCCTGGAAGATAGTGGGGTGGGGACAGATTTAGAGGGAATTCTAAGCTCTTAAGTAATGTATACACGTATATTTTATGTGCGTTAGTATTGTAGGGTTAACATGAATATAGAACTATTTCTAGTTAGGCTTGTTACGGTACCGATGCCTCAAGATAACAGATCTTGCTTTGTGGTTGCTAAATGCTGCATTCCGAAGCTCCACTTGGTTCATCTCCACTTGGAAATATTCTACCAAAGAGTTTTGCCTATTGAAGAAAATGTGCATATGGAAAGAGTTTTACGCCATGCTAGGATGCGATGCAATCACGATCTGCGTCACGCAATGACGCGAGTTGCAGTGCATGGATTCCACCACAGGCTCTGCATGACACAAGGGTTTCATAAACCAGAGCCGCAAGGATATGCAGGCTTGACCTCTGTTTGGATATTCCTCAAAGGGCTCTGCGAACTGATATGAATATACTGTACTTCGGTTATTAATTGCGCCCATACTCGGGCAGTCGCATTAATAATCCGAAATGAAACCATCTGGTCTGTGCTAACCTGTCAGGTTTGAACGGAATATCTAACAAAATTCTGCACAGAGCAATTATTATATCGGCGCCGAACTTGTAATACCGCGTCTCTGGCATGATCTTTTTTTTATTTTAGAACTATCTTGCCACGGTGGGTGAGTGGATAGCGTGTCGGTCTACTAACCCCAAGATTACAGGTTCGCCCCTGGCCGTGGTAAGTGATTTTTGAAAGGCGGCAAAAATACGATACGCATGTCATACGATGTTGGCATGTCAAAGAACCCATTTGAATTCAGTAGGCCGTGTTCATAATGGCAAAATTAATCTCGGGAGTTTCCGCCAACACAAAGTTCCTCATTTCTCTACTAGAAAGCGCTATAGTGTTCAAAGAGCTTAGATATCTATTATCTAACCTCCTTGACTTTCATAGTGATTCAAGGAACAACGAAATTCGACATGCAAGCTACCCTCTGGGTGTCAAATTACAAAGCTCGCACCCGGCACCCGAGGCCATACGATATTATTATTATTATTATTTTAGAACTTAAAAGACCGACAGTAGTGGCTACGCTGGCTAAAGCTCAGCATTAGGTCATGGGGCCAAGCTCTCTGCTGACTCGGTAGACGCGTGGGTTCGAGCCCCACCGTCGGCCGTCCTTGAAATGGTTTTCCGTGGTTTCCCATTTTCAACACCAGGCAAATGCTGGGACGGTACCTTCTGACGGGCCACGGCCGCTTCCTTCCACATCCTTGCCCAGTTTCATTCACCATCATTCATTTCATCTCTCATTAACTCCTCTCATGAGGTTGGCATCAGGAAAGGCATCCGGCCGTAAAAACCATCGCCACAAAGACTTCCATCTCATCTCATCCCCGACCCCGTTGGAAAACGGGAATAACAAGGGGTAGACATACATTTTAGAACTTAAAAGGTTCATTCTGTTTCCGTATTGATAAACTAATTGAGTAATAAACAGTTGAAAGTTCCGCCTGATCAATCCATTTTATGCTTGCCACGGTGGGTGAGTGGTCAACGTGTCGGACTACCAACCCCCAAGCTTGCAGGTTCGCTCCTGGCCGTGGTGAGTGATTTTTTGAAAGGCGACAAAAATCACGACGTGCATGTCATACGTTGTTGGCATGTTAAAGAACCCATTTGAATTCAATAGGCCGTGTTCTGAATGGCAAAATTAATCTCGGGATTTTCCGCCAACTAAAGTTCCCCCTTTCTCTACTAGAAAGCGCTATAGTGTCTAGGAGCTTGGATATCATTCTAACCTCCTTGACTTTCATAGCGTTCCAAGGAACGACGAAATTCGACATGCAAGCTGCCCTCTGGGTGTCAAATAACAAAGCACCCGAGGCCATACGATATTATTATTATTATCTATATATTTAAAACACTAAGCTGATTTTTGTTACCGCGAGATTGAGAGAACGGTAGAACCGATTCACTTCGTAGAGCAATCTGTCGAAAGCTGTAGGCCTGTAGATTTGCAGAGTGTCTTTAAAATAAACAAATATGTTACCACATATTTTAAAATTTATAAACAAAACTACAAAATTATTGGCTCAAGCGCATGCGCAGAATCATCTTGGTTAATGACAGACATGGCGGATGTCCACCGCGTTATAATGCAATAGTTATTTATAAGAATTATAATAAAGGAGGGGAATGTTGATTATGAAGTTTCCACGATATAGGCCTAAACAGGAATAGAATATTATAAAAAACGGGAAATGTAGAAGAACTTAAACGGACTGTTGAGAGTGAATGTTGTTTAAGTAACTGAATATTGCATTCTTTTACCAGTGACTCGGTAGCTCAGACGGTAGCGTTCAAAACTGATAATTCATGCATGGCGCAATGGAAGCAGTTCGTACCCCACCTCCGACATATATTTTTATTTCTCAATTATTCTTTCTGCCTATTGGTAATACATTGTCTTAACATATTTTACTTTTATTATTCCCATAAAGTAAGGAATTCTCCACGATTTACGTTCCCATATACTTTTAAATTATTAAATAAAAGATGGCCACAATCGCTTTCGCCATGCGAGACAATTGACGAACATAATTCATTTGTTGGACTCAGACATCGTGGTCACTCAGCCCCGTCTACTTTGGTGTGTGTGTGTCAAATTTTCTCTGATAACCTGTGTTATTGTGATGGCAGTACTGATGTGTGCATTTGTAATTAAAGTGGGGAATGGGAAATTGGCGACCGAGGCTTTAAGTTAGGAACTATCCCGGTATTTACCTGCAGTGGAAGTGGAAAACCACGGAAAACCACATCCCAGATTGTTGAGATGGGAATCGAACCTTGCCCTACTTAGTTTTGCCTCAAGAGTGCGCCCCGTTCCAGCCCTCAGACCAGAATTACACCTGCAGTGGAAGTGGCAAACCACGGAAAACCAAATCCCAGATAGTTGAGATGGGAATCGAACCTTTCCCTTCTTAGTTTTGCCTCAATAGTGCGCCCCGTTCCAGCCCTCAGACCAGAATTACAGTTCTAGAGAAATGGCGGATAAAGGATTCATCGTATCGTAGTGTGATCTTTGTTTTTGAGAATTAAAAAGAGGGGATTGAAGAACTTCAACAGGCGTTTGAGTTCGTTTGTTGTTTAAGTAACTTAATATTGGTTTAGAAGTCTGTTAACTGGGTGGCTCAGGGGTTACATTGCGGACCCAGGAATGAATTTTGCATAGCCGAAGGAGTCTCACCTCAGACATGTATTTTTATTTCCTAATTATTCTTTCTGGCTATTGGTAATTCATTGTCATAACATATTTTACTTTTATTATTCCCGTACAGTAAGGAATTCTCCACGATTTACATTGCCATATACTTTTAAATTATTAAATAAAAGATGGCCACAATCGCTTTCGCCATGAGAGACAATTGACGAATATAATTCATTTGATGGACTCAGACATCGTGGTCACTCAGCCCCGTCTACTTTGGTGTGTGTGTGTGTGTGTGTGTGTGTAAAATTTTCTCTGATAACCTGTGTTATTGTGATGGCTGTACTGATGTGTGCATTTGGAATTCAAGTGGGGAATGGGGAATTGACGACCGAGGCTTTAAGTTACGAACTATCCCGGTATTTACCTGCAGTGGACGTGGCAAACCACGGAAAACCACATCCCAGATTGTTGAGATAGGAATCTAACCTTGCTCTCCTGAGTTTTGCCTCAAGAGTGCGCCCCGTTCCAGCCCTCAGACCAGAAGTAAATTTCTTGGCAAACCAGGGATCGAACCTGGAATCCGGGGCGATAGCTCAGAATGTAGCCTTCAGATTGGGCTTCACTGTGTTAATACGATTTTTGACAAGCACTGAGCATATGGTCTAACTCTTAAACTCCCTCCATTACGGTGGCTGTCTAAGTGAGTCTATGCTCATTCCAGTAGTTGGCGAAGTATGCTCCCTTGCTTAATTTACTGTCATGGAAATGCAAAGGATTGTACCTACATCAGGTGATGGAAATTGCTTATTTAGAGCAGTTTCGTACTGTTTATTCCAAAATGCAGGACGTTATCCTGAGCTGCGTTTGCAAGCAAATTGCAAAAATTGTTGCTGGCATGAATAATTATAAGGATTTTATTATTGGCGATCAGTATCATCGCATTCTCATCAGCAACAAACTTGAGAATGAAAGTATCTGAACTTCATTGTATACGTGAATATTATTGTTTATTGATGATTTGTTTAGAGTACATAACAATGAGTCTAACCACGCTGTTGATTTTGGCAATGGAAGTATTATTTGCCATTTAATATTTGGCGGCTGTGTTGATGCAGGCCACTATAGTGTTATTGAATATGACGTTAATTTGGAGAGAAATGCTGCAATAAATATACCCATTTGACGAAAAAGAACATTAGCCACAAAAAAGTGGGAAATCGTAGAAAATACGAAGCCACTTTTAAAATCTAATATAAAATGCCATTTCAGAAACAATTCCAGATATTATGCCGTACAGTGTATGGTCCTTGACGAACAAATGTAAACATTGTTCTGCACTGTATTTCTGTAGCGAGAAATCTACGCCTGGTTACTTTGACCTTTGGTGTTGTAATGGCAAAATTAATCTTCCTAAATATAAAATATTTCACAGACTGCAACAATTTTTCACTGGAAATGATATCTCAAGGAATTTAAGAGAGAACTTCGTTAATGTATATTCCAAAATTATAAGCGACGGTTCCTGCGGCCAGTTGTATATATTAGACTCCTCAGAATTCTTGAATTCCTTGGAATTAAGTGATTTGCTTCCACATACTCCAAACGATTGACCCATAGATATGTGTCTGAGAAATCTGAAGTTTCCTAGGGGCATCTAAATGCTACCATATTAATTATAAGAAATATGTACGAAAATTGCTTGAATTTGGAAATAATAAGTGCAGTTAAAATTAGGCGGAGAGATCTAACCCTTCGACTTGATTCCATATTAATTATATGAAATATGCATGAAAATGCTTGGATTTGGAAATAAGTGCAGTTAAAATTAGGCAGAAAGGTCTAATCCTTCGACTTCATTTAACACCGCCGGATAAAACAATCATTTTCTTTTAAGAGGCAACATTTTCCGATTCGCTTGGCATACTTTATCACAATCAATAAAGCTCAAGGGGGAACTCTGGAACGTATAGGTCTCAATTTGCCTCATCATGTTTTCAATCATGGCCAGCAGTATGTTGCAATGTCTAGAGTGCAATCTTTTGACGCCCTTAAAGTTTCAATAGTGCTAAAAAATAATTGTACAAAGAACCTATATAATAAAATTCTTCAGTAAATATTTTCTTATTGGCCGTCATGTATTGACGGGTTTCAACTAGTTATTATTATTATTAATAATACTTTTTTATTAAATAAAGATCATTGTGTGGCCATTGGTGGGACATGTTTCAAAGCCAAATTGTTTTTGGCCCCTTCATCAGCCGATATGAATTAATAAATATCAAAGACACAAAAATGTACAACGTAACACACTAAAATGTCCCTTGCTGAACCTTATATGGTGCACCATAAAGAAGGATGGGAAATTAAATGCTTAAAACAACACAATATGGTGTGAAACAAGAAGTTCCGTGAAGAACTATACAGCCTACTTTTCATGCCAATGATTATTCTACAGTATATGAACCTATCTAGAATAATGACGAAATTAAGTTGGTAATATCGAAATATCTTATTAGTTCAAAATATACCTGGTATAATGTAGCCTAATAGAGCACTTCAGTTGGCAGCCCTGGTGACTGAATATATTCTTAGTTCCATCTCTTAGGGTACAGAATACAAAATTTGGTTGAAGTCCAATGGACGTTACATGCAGTTAGACACTGAATCTATCAGCACGCGTAAAAGCATGTTGCCAACAATACCATGCGTGTGCTGGTCAGAAATAATCTGAAATATTATGATACCTTGTTGTGCCAATTTTGGATGAAATCCATTTGTTAGTATAGAATTTACATGTATTTTAAAATTGGACATATCAGCAGGCATAGAATCATGTTGGCAGCACTGCCTTGTATTAATTACTCCAAATTAATCTAGAATGTCAGGTGCTATACTTGTGCAAAGTATAGAGCTGTTGGCTTGCATACTTTCTGATATATTGATGTTAGGGTAAAAAAATATAGACTGCATTTATTAACAGTTGGCAGCCCTGATTGCTCTTAACAATAATTATAGTCATATCTGTTATGGTACACATAGCACATACGAAATTTGGTAGAAATCCAACTGATAGTATAGAAGTTACATGTATTTAAAAATTGTTGGTAGAACTGACGTACCGGTATATAAGTTACTCCAAATTAATCTAAAATGTCAGAATATACGTGTGCATAGTTTAAAGCTGTTGGCTTGCATACTTTCTGATATATTGGTATTTGGATAAAAAATAGAGAGAGCAATTATTAACAGTTGGCAGCCCTGGTGGCTCTTAAGAATACGCTCAGTCATATCTGTTTATGTACAGATATTACATGCAAAATTTGGTTGAAATCCAATTGATAGTGTAGAAGTTATATGCATTTAAACATTGGACTTATCAGAAGGCTTAAAATTATTTTGGCAGCACTGTCATGATTGGCCTCCTGGAAATTAAACTGAAATAGTATTATCTACATGTGTGCCAATTTTGGAATAGCTCCCATGCATACCTTGCAAGATATCCAACATGGAGCTCAAATTTCTAGTGCGTTTTTTCAGCAGTTGGTAGCACTGACATCATTTTCAAATATGGACGTGAGATATTCCGGTGCACATCTTTACTCATACTAAATTTGGTTTGGATTAATGCAGCCGTTTAGGAGTTGATAGGGGGGGGGGGGGACACACACACAGCCAGATAGACAGACACACATTTTCCCGGATCGATCTCATAAGTCTACTTTTTCCACATTTTTGCAAAATGTGAAAAGTAGGCTAAAAACGTGGCTAAACATGTCCCACCAATGACCACACGGTGATCCTTATTTAATAAAATGTATTGATTAGGCGGAACTTTCAACATGTTTATTACTCAATGATATTCTTTCCATTATTGGTCACGCCTCTGAGCCGTGTGTGTATGAGTGATGCAACAAACCAATTCACGCTAGGTTTATTATCCTATCTGCAAACCTAAAGGAAAATGAATCTTAAGTATACTGTACTGCAGGAGTCCATAACTACACGAAAATATATTTATCTGCAGTACAATGAGTTTAAAGCTAATTTTGCTTAATTCCTCTACACAGGAAAATAGGCCTAACGTGAATTGTTCTGCTGGACTGCACATCAACACACGGTTGGAAACGTGACCAGTCATAAGGAAAATATTAGCTTGCCACGGTGGGTGAGTGGTTATCGTGTCCGACTACCAACCCCAAGCTTGCAGGTTCGCTCCTGACCATGGTAAGTGATTTTTGAAAGGCGGCAAAAATCACCACACGCATGCCATGCGTTGTTGGCATGTTAAAGAACCCATTTGAATTCAGTAGGCCATTTTCATAATGGCAAAATTAATCTCGGGATTTTCTGCCAACACACAAGTTTTATCATTTGAAATGATCTTGTCGACTTCATCGTTATGCTTTGGTCTACCGTTATGCGTTACGGTTACGGAGAGTAAATGTACTAAGGTTGCACTTGAGCGTATGACGTCATCATGTTGTTCAGTGCATATGCACCGAGTCTGAGTTTACTCCTGGGCTATGGCGTTATGCGATACGGAGACGAAGAGCGTATGACGTCATCATGTTGTTCAGTGCATATGCACCGAGTCTGAGTTTACTCCTGGGCTATGGCGTTATGCGATACGGAGACGAAGAGCGTATGACGTCATCATGTTGTTCAGTGCATATGCACCGAGTCTGAGTTTACTCCTGGGCTATGGCGTTATGCGATACGGAGACGAAGAGCGTATGACGTCATCATGTTGTTCAGTGCATATGCACCGAGTCTGAGTTTACTCCTGGGCTATGGCGTTATGCGATACGGAGACGAAGAGCGTATGACGTCATCATGTTGTTCAGTGCATATGCACCGAGTCTGAGTTTACTCCTGGGCTATGGCGTTATGCGATACGGAGACGAAGAGCGTATGACGTCATCATGTTGTTCAGTGCATATGCACCGAGTCTGAGTTTACTCCTGGGCTATGGCGTTATGCGATACTGAGACGGGGAGCGCGTGACGTCATGCAGCAGAGTGCACCTCCCGCTCTCCGTTCCCCGCGCGGGAAGCTTAAGTTAATGGGTAATGGAGTCTGTTGAAAGAGTCCTGCCTTTCTAACATGTGTAGCATTTGTAGCATGCGTCATTTGAAATGATATAGAGTAAAGTCTAGTCTTTCAGACTGACTGTAGCTTTTTTTTCCTTTCTCTGCTAGAAAGCGCTATAGTGTCAAGGAGCTTAGATATCTAACATCCAACCTCCTTGACTTTCATAGCGCTTGAAGGAACAACAAAATTCGACATGCAAGCTGCCCTCTGGGTGTAAAATAACAAAGCTTGCACCCGGCATCCGAGGCCATACGTTACAGGAAAATATTGCAAAAGAATAACTATGTCAGATACACTGTATTGCAAATTCAGTAACGATATACGTAGTACCATTTCGGACTAAAGTTGTTGTTATATTAGCCTACTTTATTTTGATTTCTATTGTCAATTTAAAAACTTATTTCATTCATAAAGTGTCATAATATTTTATATTTTTAATATTAATTACTACTGGCTACAGTGATGGACAGCTCTATCGCTCTAGCTCGTGCCTCGCTGGCAACGGGAGAGCGTGGGTTCGAATTACATCTTGGCCGTCATGTAAAAGGTCTTTGTGGTTTCCCATTTTCACCACCAGGCAAATACCGCAACGGTTCCTTTTAACAGGTCCAAGGCCGACTTCCTTGGTTAATTAGACCCAAGTTAGCGGTCACCTGTGTGATTGGCCTTTCCCCATCCCCAGTTGTATCTGCTGACAAAGTGTGTTCAGCTCCCAGACTCCGTCCTTGCGACGGTAGAGGAATGATCCTTCGCAGAGTCCGTGGTTCAAAACAAGCTGGAAGGATAAGCCATTAAAAGAAAAAAGGTTATCTTTGACATTTATCTCTTATTTCATCTTCATGTTTCTTGGTTCACTTTTTAGTCCTGAAACACGATTGGCCTATTTTCTCACAAGATATGCGGTTCAATCCTACGAATTTGAAGTGTACTGTTTCAAAGTAAAAATTAAGGAATAGACTTTGTGGAACATCGCGATGCTACAAGATCTGTTATCTTTTTTTTTAACTCAAATGTCTTATTGCGACTCTTGAGGTAAGAATACCGTAGCCCAAACAACATATCACACGGATTGTAAGAACGTCGTATGTGCAAAAGAGAAACAGTGTTTGCGTGGAATGATTCAGAAATGCTTTCTGAGGCTATATTTGCGGTTCTTTAAGAAGTAATGCACTACACTGATAGCTAGACAAGTTTCCATATACCGGTACTCCAAATTCTTACAATCACTTGTTTATTAAACTAAGAATCTTGACAGTCTCTTGTTTTTACATTAGGTCTCAACAATATTGTTAGCGTTTGGTCTTGGAAAATATCTTGGGGTACAGGTGTATTATTTTTGTATGTTTATTTCATGAAGGGGAATTTAATGTCCCTTGGTCCAAGAAAAGTGCTCATTATTATAATAGCATAATTCATAACATCTTACATTCAACGTACGTCCATCTTAAACTTTTGAAATTGTCACTGAGACTGAAACAAGAAGTACGCCTTGGACCAAAGAATTTATACACTTGGCACCACAGAAAAGGTGCATCTGAGGGTCACCAAAGGTTCGTGAAACCGGCATGGTGCGTGAGAGCTGGTAAACGTATACTCATATTTTTACTCCACAATTTAATTATTTCTACAACCACCATAAAAAGGTTGCTACATCTAGCTTCAGATATCAGAGCTAAATCATTCTACATAAACGGTAAGTGTGCTACAGTTTTTATATGGGAAGTTTTCCCCCGACCCCATCACACTGACAAAACTAAATAAACAATACATTATTCAAATTGAGATACAGTTTTACACAAGCAAAAATTTAATGTTTATCATAATTATCATATTGATTTCTTATGTTACATGGTGCGGGGAACAGGATAGGTAGGAGAGGGGGGGGGGGGGGGGGAGCGATGGGTGAAAAAGGAGAGCAAGGGAAGAGTTCAAGGTAGGGGGACTATCGGTTGGATAGTCTCATAAAATGTCCTAGGTTATGCGGACATACCTATTTTGACACTACGATGGTTAAGGTTGAATGCTACATACTTCAATGATAAATAATGTATACTCTCTTGGCCTCACTAACTTGGTGAAAATCTTCGAAATCTACAGTCCTTGAGTGAGTTGCATGTTAATAATACTGTTCCAGTACCTCGGCGTAGAATTATTATTATTTAGCGTATGATGAATACAATATTATATACAATATATACAGTACAACTACCATCTCAAGTTCATAACTAGAGTTCTATGTTTAAAGTAGCTTGCCACGGTGGGTGAGTGGATAGCGTGTCGGTCTACTAACCCCAAGATTGCAGGTTCGCTCCTGACCGTGGTAAGTGATTTTTGAAAGGCGGCAAAAATACAATACGCATGTCATACGATGTTGGCATGTCAAAGAACCCATTTGAATTCAGTAGGCCTAGTTCATAATGGCAAAATTAATCTCGGGAGTTTCCGCCAACACAAAGTTCCTCATTTCTCTACTAGAAAGCGCTATAGTGTTCAAGGAGGTTAGATATCTAACATCTAACCTCCTTGACTTTCATAGTCAAGGAACAACGAAATTCGACATGCAAGCTACCCTCTGGGTGTCAAATAACAAAGCTTTCACTCGGCATCCGAGGCCATACGATATATTATTATTATTATGTTTAAAGTTGAGAGCCAGAGAAGGGCTTCGCTTGAGACACAGTGTAAGTCTTCTATAGAGCCTCTATATGCACGTAAAGGACACTCGAATGTAATGTGGTCCACTGTCTGTTCCTCTTCTCCGCAGTCACATTGAGGTGATGCCTTCCATCCCCATTTGAAGAGAGTGGCTACACATCTACCTTGGCCGGTCCTAATACGGTTTAGCGTCCTCCACTGTCGTCTAGGAAGGGAAAATCCATCAGGGCACTTGCAGGGGTTCTTAATGATGTGATAGTTTGGTAACGAGGATTGCAGATGCCATTGTTCTTTCCAGGTGTCCGATGCATTAAAGGAGGTGTCCTGTAGAATCATTGCAGTACGCCAAGAAGGGTGTCTGGATTTCAGTTGTTTGGTTGGAGAAGCTGCTATATCAGAATGAATAGGGAGTTGAGGATTGTTTTCTATTTTCTTCCATAAGTTAAGCAGTGACTGTGATCTTCTTAGGGATGGAGGTGGTATGTGGCTTAGGGTGTGAAGCCAGTGTGTGTTAGTAGGTCGGATGCACCCTGTAATGATACACATTGCCTGGTTCAGCTGGGTGTCTACTAGTCCAATGTGAGCACTGTTAAGCCAAGTTGAGCAACACTATTCAGCGACGGAATAAGAAAGTGCAAGAGCAGTGGATCTCAGGACTTGAGCATTAGCACCCCAGGATGTACCCGCCAGCTTTTGAAGGATGTTATTCCTGGTCTTGATCTTGGCTGACACATTGCAGAGGTGATTCTTGTAAGTCAACGACCTGTCCAGGGTGACTCCCAGGTATTTTGGGTTACTACAGTATTGTAGATTCTCTCCTCTGAATGGTATGGTTGGTTTGTACCCAGAACTTCTATTCCGCAAGTGGAAGGTAGACACAACACTTTTCTGACGGTTTGGTCTAAGGTTGTTCTGACGAAAGTAACTGTCTAGGATCTTTAAGTCTGATGTAAGCATCGACTCAGGCTCGTCGAAGCGTTGGTGTTGGGCGACCAATGTGATGTCATCTGCATAGATGAATTTTTTTGATTTCGTTGCTGGGAGATCATATGAGTACAGGTTGAATAGTAGAGGGGCCAATACAGAGCCCAGAGGGAGTCCACCATTTATCCTATGTACTTTACTCCTGGAGTCTTCTGAAAATATCTGAAAGTACCTATTACTCAGCATGTTACTGAGTAATGTGGTGAGTTTCAGGCAAGGGATGATACTGATAAATTTAAGAAGGAGCTTATCTTGCCACACGGTGTCATATGCAGCTGTCAGATCTAAGAAAACACCCGTGCTTACCATTTTGTTCTCAAAGCCATTTTCAATATGGGTAGCTAGTGCTAAAACCTGTTCATCACATCCACGTCCAGGTCTGAATCCAGCCTGCTCGACTGGAATATGCTGATTGATTGTCGCAGAGATCCTGTTATGTATCAGCCTTTCCAGAAGCTTCATTGTGACACTGAGGAGTGCTATTGGCCGGTAACTCTCAACTTTTGTTGGGTCCTTAGATGTTTTAAATACAGCTACTATTTTTGTCTTCTTGAAGAGTGAAGGTAGGTAACTTGTCTCTAGAATGTTCGTGAGGAAGTTAGTAAGCCATTTGACAGCAGCTGGTCCAAGATGTAGAATGAACTCTGGATATATACCATCAGCACCTGCTGCATTCCCAGGTTTTAAACTTTCTATGGCCTGCTTAGTTTCTTGTGGTTGAAATGAGACAGAGAATTCTGAGGATCGCAGAGCCAAACGTTTCTTTTCCTTGAAGAGTTGCTTTACGTGTCTTCTATGATGCTTTTCAACTGAAACCTTTGAGGTAGAGATCATATGCTTGGCCATATCATTTAGACTGATGCTTGTTTTTGGTCTAATTTTGCTGTTTGATGTGTCCAATTTCCTGATCAGGCTCCAAGCTTCCCTTCTGGAGTGAGTGAAGTCTAGTGACTCAACAGTTTCTTGCCAAATTTTCTTCCTGTTTTCATCTAGGGATTGTAAAAGTTCAGAAGCCGTATTTGGATCACCATTGGCCTCAAATTCTTTGAAGAGCCTTTCACTTTCCTCGTTCCAGCCGGGGATGAATTGTTTACGATATCCTCTTGGGATACATAGTTTTGCTGCACTTTTAACTACACCGATGAATCTGCTGTAGTTGCTATGGATAGGTCTTATCCATCGCAGGTTGGAGTCAATCTGTTTAGAAAATTCATCCCAATTGGCTTTATTAAAATTCCATCTCTGTTTCGGGCAGGAGTGAACAATAGGCACAAGCAATCCAGACTGGAGAATTATTGGTCTGTGCTGACTGTGAGGAAATTTGTTGAGCACTGTGCGTCGTATGTTGCTAAGTAGATGTTGTGACTGCGTTACAAAACAGAGATCCGGGGTGTATTCTTTGTTCCAACGTGCAGAAGAGAAGGCAGCCTTATCCTTGGCATCATAGATAAGTTTAAGGTTTTCCGTTTCCATCCAGTCAGTAAGCTTTTCCCCATTTCTGTCGTTCTCCTTGTATCCCCATAGTGTGTGATGGCTGTTAAAGTCCCCTGCAATTATACTTGGATTTTGCAAAGTCGGAATTGGCGGAGATGGCCAGGGAGTTCCAGGAGGTTTATATACGTTGACTACTGTCAAATCACAGACTTTGATTGAGGTAGTAAATATTTCATTATCTGAGGAATATGGCAAGACTTGATAGTGTATGATATCACTCCTCACATAGGTGGCAATCCCGTACTTCGCATGGTTAATTGCAGACACTAATTTAAATCCTGGAATCTTCCCTCTGGACTGCAGTTGGAGATCATTTTCGGTGTGGGTTTCTTGAAGCAGGATGATGTGAGTCTGATGTTCTTTGAGAACCTTTGCTAGGTGTTCACACTTAGCTCTGCTAATGCCTTCGACGTTAAGCTGGCATATTTTCAATGAAGGGCCAATGTTACGAACTTGAGGGCCCTGAAAAGGGCCTCTAGGTGTGTTTCTCCTACGGTGTGTTTCTCCTACATTTTCCTTGACCGAGAGGTCGTTTCCGACAGTTCGGTCTCATCTTATCACTGTTGCTTTCTTAGCACCACCCGGGGGACACGTGTAGGGCAGAGTGCTGGTTAAACCTACGGACGTGAAGCAACATAGAATAATTCAGTTTCATGGCAGAGCTGGGAATCGATCCCATGGCTTTGGAAAGACAACCAAGGCAGATTACACCTACTAGGTTAAAAGGGCAGAATAACGGTAAGATAACCGTTATTTTCATAGCACAGCTGAATCTTCGAGTAGATGTGTTTGGTCACGTGCATGAAGGTTTTTTCCAAGGCTTCCCGTATCTCTTACGTTGTGCTTCTATCTCCTCTTGGTCTGATGATCAGCTGCTGGCTGTTGGGACTCCTGCAGGACAGGTTAAAGGAGCTGCGCAATTTTCCAAATCTCTTCTAAGC
Source organism: Meconema thalassinum (assembly GCA_946902985.2). Lineage (NCBI taxonomy): Eukaryota > Metazoa > Arthropoda > Insecta > Orthoptera > Tettigoniidae > Meconema > Meconema thalassinum. Next base: position 771,877,291 of record OX336388.2, on the reverse strand, counting down.
CATCATCTCTCCCAGGTAATGAAGCACTATTTAACTACAACTGCATCCATTTTCATAACATTAACTACCACTGCAACCAGTTTCAGAACAGTGTCCTTGGCACCAGCTTGTCACTGTCAAGGCATCAACATTCAAATAGCAAGTCTGAGTAAGAAGCACCGGTTAAGAGGTCCTTGGTAGAAGAAAGGACGAAAAATATGTTTTTCACTAATTCAAGCACCCACCTGACTTGTGGAAGATTTTTCATTTTCTCTTCTGTTCTTCGGAAATAATGTGGATGTTATAGAAAGGCGACAGTTGACGAATGCACATTCCTCTGGGATTGGCTATGAAGAAGACCATATCACAGGAACTTTGAGTGCGGAATATTACAAAACTCCTTGATCCACGTCAGCATCAGTCTGCTTATTGGCAGTTTAGTTGCCTAGATTGGTGGTCCTGTAAATGGTCAAAACTTGGGTTCATACCAGTGAAGCAAACGTCTGGGAAATCCCACCTACCTGAGCAGGACAGAACATCCACATAAAGTCATGGTCCGACCACAGCGTAAAATTATGGGAAATATTCTTTCATTAACCGTGGTATTGATAGTTGGAACTCATTACCTGCCTCAGCCTTAGAGCCTTTCCCCAAACATAATGATGTGTTTAAGAGAAGATTGAAATGTTGTGTAAATACTACGATGTAATTACTACAGTTCCTAAATTGCGAAATGTGTATATTTTGTTTGATGTTATTGTTGGTGATTTTCTGTATTTGTATAATTTGCCACCGGGGAATTACCCCATTAGCAAATATTGTATAATAAATAATAATAATATTCGCGTTTTAAGCCTATACCAAGTATTCAAAGATAACCATCGTAGTGTCAAAAATAAAGGGGGAAGGATTTATTTTAAGACAAACATGTACATCATAACGAAGTATTAATTCTAATAACAATGAAGTCCCCACTAGAGAAAAGAGGAAAACTTACCTTTAGATAGCAAATGTAACAAACATTCAAAATGACACTAATGTTTATTATTCTTGCAGTGTTGCATCTTGTGCACTGAATCATTTGTAACAACTAGAAGTAATACTTGATGATTGCCATCAAAAGTCCTCGTTGAACTCAGTATTAACCGTTCTATACGCACTACCTGATCACAGAAACACTCGGCACTGCCTAAGAACATTCTTAAAATGACACAGTGTTCACCATTTGTCCATGGTCCCATTTTGTACACTTAATAGTTTTGATGATTATCATCAGTTCATGTAACATCTCTCATGTAGTTCATCCATGACACCGAGAAGGAATATTTGATGACTTTCATCAGTTCATGTAACATCTCTCATGTAATTCATCCATGACACCGAGAAGGAATATTTGATGACTTTCATCAGTTCATGTAACATCTCTCATGTAGTTCATCCGTGACACAGAGAAGGAATATTTGATGACTTTCATCAGTTCATGTAACATCTCTCATGTAGTTCATCCATGACACCGAGAAGGAATATTTGATGACTTTCATCAGTTCATGTAACATCTCTCATGTAGTTCATCCATGACACCGAGAAGGAATATTTGATGACTTTCATCAGTTCATGTAACATCTCTCATGTAGTTCATCCATGACACCGAGAAGGAATATTTGATGACTTTCATCAGTTCATGTAACATCTCTCATGTAGTTCATCCATGACACCGAGAAGGAATATTTGATGACCTTCATCAGTTCATGATACCGTATATCCCTCATGTAGTTCATCCATGATACCAAGAAGAAGCTTCAAACGTTCACGGCACATGTCTCGTTTCTACAGGGTGTTTGGAAATTCCTGATACAAACTTGTAGAGAGGAAAGAGCACATAATATTTAGAATAGGAACCCATGTTTGGAAACGTGCCGTTTCCGGTCTACATCCGTTTCAATCCAGGTGCTCAACTCATCCACTTCTACTGAAGGAAAGCCAAATGCATATCAACAGTATTATTTCCATATCAGAACACCAATTCAGTCTGAATGAGTGAGAGTTTATCCTCCAATAACACATTGTAAGTTGGTACGAAATGCCCAACACAACTAGATAACTCATCGATCATACAAATCAGTCTCCTTTTGTGAGGGCTATGATTGCAGATACAGACACAATCCAGGTTTCCGATGTTCTGACACATTTGCCAAAACTAATTTTCCAAAGTCCTTAAGAAGAAGAGGATGAATCAAACACCTAAATTGAGACGGGTGTAGACCGGAAACCACAAATTTCTAGATATGGTTTCCAATTCAAAATATTCTGTTCTCACTTCTCTCTACAAGACCTCGAAGTTTGTATTTGGAATTACCAAATACTTGTATTTTAGAGAAAGTTTAGTTAGAGAGTTTACTCCACCACAAAGGGTAGTCATCCCTAAGAGTGGCTTTAATACAGTATGAAAGTATTAATTTAGATAGGGGCCTTAATCTATCAGGTAGTTATCACTAAGGGTGGTTTTAAAAGAGTATGAAAATAGAAGTTTAGTAAGCGAGTTGGCACTACCTCTGTAAGTAGTTATCCCCCAGGTGCTTTTAGTAAGGTATGAAAATATTTGTTTCGTCAGGGAGTTTGTACTACCTCTGTAAGTAGTTATCCCTCAGTTGCATTTAGTAATTTATGAGAGTATTTGTTTCATCAGGGAGTTTGTACTACCTCTGTAAGTAGATATTCCTCAGGTGCTTTTAGTAAGTTATGAAAGTATTTGTTTCGTCAGGGAGTTTGTACTACCTCTGTAAGTAGATATCCCTCAGGTGCTTTAGGTAAGTTATGAAAGTACTTGTTTCGTCAGGGAGTTTGTACCACCTCTGTAAGTAGATATCCCTCAGGTGCTTTTAGTAAGTTATGAAAGTACTTGTTTCGTCAGGGAGTTTGTACTACCTCTGTAAGTAGATATCCCTCAGGTGCTTTTAGTAAGTTATGAAAGTATTTGTTTCGTCAGGGAGTTTGTACTACCTCTGTAAGTAGATATCCCTCAGGTGCTTTTAGTAAGTTATGAAAGTACTTGTTTCGTCAGGGAGTTTGTACTACCTCTGTAAGTAGATAACCCTCAGGTGCTTTTATTAAGTTATGAAAGTATTTATTTCGCCAGGGAGTTTGTACTACCTCTGTAAGTAGATATCCCTCAGGTGCTTTTAGTAAGTTATGAAAGTATTTGTTTCGTCAGGCAGTTTGTACTGCCGCTGTAAGAAGTTATCCCTCAGTTGCTTTTAGTAAGTTATGAAAGTATTTGTTTCGTCATGGAGTTTGCACTACCTCTGTAAGTAGTTATCACCCAGGTGCTTTTAGTAAGTTATGAGAGTATTTGTTTCGTCAGGGAGTTTGTACTACCTCTGTAAGTAGTTATCCCCCAGGTGCTTTTAGTAAGTTATAAAAGTATTTGTTTCATCATGGAGTTTGCACTACCTCTGTAAGTAGTTATCCCCCAGGTGCTTTTAGTAAGTTATGAAAGTATTTGCTTCGTCAGGGAGTTTGTACTACCTCTGTAAGTAGTTATCCCCCAGGTGCTTTTAGTAGGTTATGAAAGTATTTGTTTCGTCAGGGAGTTTGCACTACCTCTGTAAGTAGTTATAGCTCAGGTGCTTTTAGTAAGTTATGAAAGTATTTGTTTCGTCAGGGAGTTTGTACTGCCGCTGTAAGAAGTTATCCCTCAGTTGCTTTTAGTAAGTTATGAAAGTATTTGTTTCGTCAGGGAGTTTGCACTACCGCTGTTAGTAGTTATAGCTCAGGTGTTTTTAATAAGTTATGAAAGTATTTGTTTCGTCATGGAGTTTGTACCACCTCTGTAAGTAGTTATCCGCCAGGTGCTTTTAGTAAGTTCTGAAAGTATTTCTTTCGTCAGGGAGTTTGCACGACCTCTGTAAGTAGTTATAGCTCAGGTGTTTTTAGTAAGTTATGAAAGTATTTGTTTCGTCATGGAGTTTGTACTACCTCTGTAAGTAGTTATCCCCCAGGTGCTTTTAGTAAGTTATGAAAGTATTTGTTTCGTCAGGGAGTTTGCACTACCTCTGTAAGTAGTTATAGCTCAGGTGCTTTTAGTAAGTTATGAAAGTATTTGTTTCGTAACGGAGTTTCCACTACCTCTGTAAGAAGTTATCCCTCAGTTGCTTTTAGTAAGTTATGAAAATATTCGTTTCGTCATGGATTTTGCACTACCTCTGTAAGTAGTTATCCCCCAGGTGCTTTTAGTAAGTTATGAAAGTATTTGATTCGTCAGGGAGTTTGCACTACCTCTGTAAGACGTTATAGCTCAGGTGCTTTTAGTAAGTTATAAAAGTATTTGTTTCGTCAGGGTGTTTGTACTACATCTATAAGTAGTTATCCCTCAGTTGCTTTTAGTAAGTTATGAAAGTTTTTGTTTCGTCATGGAGTTTGCACTACCTCTGTAAGTAGTTATCCTCCAGGTGCTTTTACTAAGTTATGAAAGTATTTGTTTCGTCAGGGAGTTTGTACTACCTCTGTAAGTAGATATCCCTCAGGTGCTTTTAGTAAGTTATGAAAGTATTTGTTTCGTCAGGGAGTTTGCACTACCTCTGTAAGTAGTTATAGCTCAGGTGCTTTTAGTAAGTTATGAAAGTATTTGTTTCGTAACGGAGTTTCCACTACCTCTGTAAGAAGTTATCCCTCAGTTGCTTTTAGTAAGTTATGAAAGTATTTGTTTCGTCATGGAGTTTGCACTACCTCTGTAAGTAGTTATCACCCAGGTGCTTTTAGTAAGTTATGAGAGTATTTGTTTCGTCAGGGAGTTTGTACTACCTCTGTAAGTAATTATCCGCCAGGTGCTTTTAGTAAGTTATAAAAGTATTTGTTTCATCATGGAGTTTGCACTACGTCTGTAAGTAGTTATCCCCCAGGTGCTTTTAGTAAGTTATGAAAGTATTTGCTTCGTCAGGGAGTTTGTACAACCTCTGTCAGTAGTTATCCCCCAGGTGCTTTTAGTAAGTTATGAAAGTATTTGTTTCGTCAGGGAGTTTGCACTACCGCTGTTAGTAGTTATAGCTCAGGTGCTTTTAGTAAGTTATGAAAGTATTTGTTTCGTCATGGAGTTTGTACTACCTCTGGAAGTAGTTATCCCCCAGGTGCTTTTAGTAAGTTCTGAAAGTATTTGTTTCATCAGCGAGTTTGCACTGCCTCTGTAAGTAGTTATAGCTCAGGTGCTTTTAGTAAGTTAGGAAAGTATTTGTTTCGTCATGGAGTTTGTACTACCTCTGTAAGTAGTTATCCCCCAGGTGCTTTTAGTAAGTTATGAAAGTATTTGTTTCGTCAGGGAGTTGGCACTACCTCTGTAAGTAGTTATAGCTCAGGTGCTTTTAGTAAGTTATGAAAGTATTTGTTTCGTCAGGGAGTTTGTACTGCCGCTGTAAGAAGTTATCCCTCAGTTGCTTTTAGTAAGTTCTGAAAGTATTTGTTTCGTCATGGAGTTTGCACTACCTCTCTAAGTAGTTATCACCCAGGTGCGTTTAGTAAGTTATGAGAGTATTTGTTTCGTCAGGGAGTTTGTACAACCTCTGTAAGTAGTTATCCCCCAGGTGCTTTTAGTAAGTTATGAAAGTATTTGTTTCGTCAGGAAGTTTGCACTACCTCTGTAAGTAGTTATAGCTCAGGTGCTTTTAGTAAGTTATGAAAGTATTTGTTTCGTAACGGAGTTTCCACTACCTCTGTAAGAAGTTATCCCTCAGTTGCTTTTAGTAAGTTATGAAAATATTCGTTTCGTCATGGATTTTGCACTACCTCTGTAAGTAGTTATCCCCCAGGTGCTTTTAGTAAGTTATGAAAGTATTTGATTCGTCAGGGAGTTTGTACTACCTCTGTAAGTAGTTTTCCCCCAGGTGCTTTTAGTAAGTTATGAAAGTATTTGTTTCGTCAGGGAGTTTGCACTACCGCTGTTAGTAGTTATAGCTCAGGTGCTTTTAGTAAGTTATGAAAGTATTTGTTTCGTCATGGAGTTTGCACTACCTCTGTAAGTAGTTATCCCCCAGGTGCTTTTAGTAAGTTATAAAAGTATATGTTTCGTCAGGGAGTTTGTACTACCTCTGTAAGTAGTTTTCCCCCAGGTGCTTTTAGTAAGTTATGAAAGTATTTGTTTCGTCAGGGAGTTTGCACTACCGCTGTTAGTAGTTATAGCTCAGGTGCTTTTAGTAAGTTATGAAAGTATTTGTTTCGTCATGGAGTTTGTACTACCTCTGTAAGTAGTTATCCCCCAGGTGCATTTAGTAAGTTCTGAAAGTATTTGTTTCGTCAGGGAGTTTGTACTGCCGCTGTAAGAAGTTAACCCTCAGTTGCTTTTAGTAAGTTATGAAAGTATTTGTTTCGTCAGGGAGTTTGTACTACCTCTGTAAGTAGATATCCCTCAGGTGCTTTAGGTAAGTTATGAAAGTACTTGTTTCGTCAGGGAGTTTGTACCACCTCTGTAAGTAGATATCCCTCAGGTGCTTTTAGTAAGTTATGAAAGTACTTGTTTCGTCAGGGAGTTTGTACTACCTCTGTAAGTAGATATCCCTCAGGTGCTTTTAGTAAGTTATGAAAGTATTTGTTTCGTCAAGGAGTTTGTACTACCTCTGTAAGTAGATATCCCTCAGGTGCTTTTAGTAAGTTATGAAAGTACTTGTTTCGTCAGGGAGTTTGTACTACCTCTGTAAGTAGATATCCCTCAGGTGCTTTTAGTAAGTTATGAAAGTATTTATTTCGCCAGGGAGTTTGCACTACCTCTGTAAGTAGATATCCCTCAGGTGCTTTTAGTAAGTTATGAAAGTATTTGTTTCGTCAGGGAGTTTGTACTGCCGCTGTAAGAAGTTATCCCTCAGTTGCTTTTAGTAAGTTATGAAAGTATTTGTTTCGTCATGGAGTTTGCACTACCTCTGTAAGTAGTTATCACCCAGGTGCTTTTAGTAAGTTATGAGAGTATTTGTTTCGTCAGGGAGTTTGTACTACCTCTGTAAGTAGTTATCCCCCAGGTGCTTTTAGTAAGTTATAAAAGTATTTGTTTCATCATGGAGTTTGCACTACCTCTGTAAGTAGTTATCCCCCAGGTGTTTTTAGTAAGTTATGAAAGTATTTGCTTCGTCAGGGAGTTTGTACTACCTCTGTAAGTAGTTATCCCCCAGGTGCTTTTAGTAAGTTATGAAAGTATTTGTTTCGTCAGGGAGTATGCACTACCTCTGTAAGTAGTTATAGCTCAGGTGCTTTTAGTAAGTTCTGAAAGTATTTGTTTCGTCAGGGAGTTTGTACTGCCGCTGTAAGAAGTTATCCCTCAGTTGCTTTTAGTAAGTTATGAAAGTATTTGTTTCGTCAGGGAGTTTGCACTACCGCTGTTAGTAGTTATAGCTCAGGTGTTTTTAATAAGTTATGAAAGTATTTGTTTCGTCATGGAGTTTGTACCACCTCTGTAAGTAGTTATCCGCCAGGTGCTTTTAGTAAGTTCTGAAAGTATTTCTTTCGTCAGGGAGTTTGCACGACCTCTGTAAGTAGTTATAGCTCAGGTGCTTTTAGTAAACTATGAAAGTATTTGTTTCGACATGGAGTTTGTACTACCTCTGTAAGTAGTTATCCCCCAGGTGCTTTTAGTAAGTTATGAAAGTATTTGTTTCGTCAGGGAATTTGCACTACCTCTGTAAGTAGTTATAGCTCAGGTGCTTTTAGTAAGTAATGAAAGTATTTGTTTCGTAACGGAGTTTCCACTACATCTGTAAGAAGTTATCCCTCAGTTGCTTTTAGTAAGTTATGAAAATATTCGTTTCGTCATGGATTTTGCACTACCTCTGTAAGTAGTTATCCCCCAGGTGCTTTTAGTAAGTTATGAAAGTATTTGATTCGTCAGGGAGTTTGCACTACCTCTGTAAGACGTTATAGCTCAGGTGCTTTTAGTAAGTTATAAAAGTATTTGTTTCGTCAGGGTGTTTGTACTACATCTATAAGTAGTTATCCCTCAGTTGCTTTTAGTAAGTTATGAAAGTATTTGTTTCGTCATGGAGTTTGCACTACCTCTGTAAGTAGTTATCCTCCAGGTGCTTTTACTAAGTTATGAAAGTATTTGTTTCGTCAGGGAGTTTGTACTACCTCTGTAAGTAGATATCCCTCAGGTGCTTTTAGTAATTTATGAAAGTATTTGTTTCGTCAGGGAGTTTGTACTACCTCTGTAAGTAGATATCCCTCAGATGCGTTTAGTAAGTTATGAAAGTATTTGTTTCGTCAGGGAGTTTGTACTGCCGCTGTAAGAAGTTATCCCTCAGTTGCTTTTAGTAAGTTATGAAAGTATTTGTTTAGTCATGGAGTTTGCACTACCTCTGTAAGTAGTTATCACCCAGGTGCTTTTAGTAAGTTATGAGAGTATTTGTTTCGTCAGGGAGTTTGTACTACCTCTGTAAGTAATTATCCCCCAGGTGCTTTTAATAAGTTACAAAAGTATTTGTTTCATCATGGAGTTTGCACTACGTCTGTAAGTAGTTATCCCCCAGGTGCTTTTAGTAAGTTATGAAAGTATTTGCTTCGTCAGGGAGTTTGTACAACCTCTGTCAGTAGTTATCCCCCAGGTGCTTTTAGTAAGTTATAAAAGTATTTGTTTCATCATGGAGTTTGCACTACGTCTGTAAGTAGTTATCCCCCAGGTGCTTTTAGTAAGTTATGAAAGTATTTGTTTCGTCAGGGAGTTTGCACTACCGCTGTTAGTAGTTATAGCTCAGGTGCTTTTAGTAAGTTATAAAAGTATTTGTTTCGTCATGGAGTTTGTACTACCTCTGTAAGTAGTTATCCCCCAGGTGCTTTTAGTAAGTTCTGAAAGTATTTGTTTCATCAGCGAGATTGCACTACCTCTGTAAGTAGTTATAGTTCAGGTGCTTTTAGTAAGTTATGAAAGTATTTGTTTCGTCAGGGAGTTGGCACTACCTCTGTAAGTAGTTATAGCTCAGGTGCTTTTAGTAAGTTATGAAAGTATTTGTTTCGTCAGGGAGTTTGTACTGCCGCTGTAAGAAGTTATCCCTCAGTTGCTTTTAGTAAGTTCTGAAAGTATTTGTTTCGTCATGGAGTTTGCACTACCTCTCTAAGTAGTTATCACCCAGGTGCGTTTAGTAAGTTATGAGAGTATTTGTTTCGTCAGGGAGTTTGTACTACCTCTGTAAGTAGTTATCCCCCAGGTGCTTTTAGTAAGTTATGAAAGTATTTGTTTCATCATGGAGTTTGCACTACCTCTGTAAGTAGTTATCCCCCAGGTGCTTTTAGTAAGTTATAAAAGTATATGTTTCGTCAGGGAGTTTGTACTACCTCTGTAAGTAGTTTTCCCCCAGGTGCTTTTAGTAAGTTATGAAAGTATTTGTTTCGTCAGGGAGTTTGCACTACCGCTGTAAGTAGTTATAGCTCAGGTGCTTTTAGTAAGTTATGAAAGTATTTGTTTCGTCATGGAGTTTGTACTACCTCTGTAAGTAGTTATCCCCCAGGTGCATTTAGTAAGTTCTGAAAGTATTTGTTTCGTCAGGGAGTTTGTACTGCCGCTGTAAGAAGTTAACCCTCAGTTGCTTTTAGTAAGTTATGAAAGTATTTGTTTCGTCAGGGAGTTTGCCCAACCTCTGTAAGTAGTTATCCTCCAGGTGCTTTTAGTAAGTTATGAAAGTATTAGTTTCGTCAGGGAGTTTGCACTACCGCTGTTAGTAGTTATAGCTCAGGTGCTTTTAGTAAGTTATGAAAGTATTTGTTTCGTCATGGAGTTTGTACTACCTCTGTAAGTAGTTATCCCCCAGGTGCTTTTAGTAAGTTCTGAAAGTATTTGTTTCGTCAGGGAGTTTGCACTACCTCTGTAAGTAGTTATAGCTCAGGTGCTTTTAGTATGTTATGAAAGTATTTGTTTCGTCAGGGAGTTTGTACTGCCGCTGTAAGAAGTTATCCCTCAGTTGCTTTTAGTAAGTTATGAAAGTATTTGTTTCGTCAGGGAGTTTGCACTACCTCTGTAAGTAGTTATCCCCCAGGTGCTTTTAGAAAGTTCTGAAAGTATTTGTTTCGTCAGGGAGTTTGCACTACCTCTGTAAGTAGTTATAGCTCAGGTGTTTTTATTAAGTTATGAAAGTATTTGTTTCGTCAGGGAATTTGTACTGCCGCTGTAAGAAGTTATCCCTCAGTTGCTTTTAGTAAGATATGAAAGTATTTGTTTCGTCAGGGAGTTTGCACTACCGCTGTTAGTAGTTATAGCTCAGGTGTTTTTAATAAGTTATGAAAGTTTTTTTTTCGTCATGGAGTTTGTACCACCTCTGTAAGTAGTTATCCGCCAGGTGCTTTTAGTAAGTTCTGAAAGTATATCTTTCGTCAGGGAGTTTGCACTACCTCTGTAAGTAGTTATCCTCCAGGTGCTTTTACTAAGTTATGAAAGTATTTGTTTCGTCAGGGAGTTTGTACTACCTCTGTAAGTAGATATCCCTCAGGTGCTTTTAGTAATTTATGAAAGTATTTGTTTCGTCAGGGAGTTTGTACTACCTCTGTAAGTAGATATCCCTCAGGTGCTTTTAGTAAGTTATGAAAGTATTTGTTTCGTCAGGGAGTTTGTACTGCCGCTGTAAGAAGTTATCCCTCAGTTGCTTTTAGTAAGTTATGAAAGTATTTGTTTCGTCATGGAGTTTGCACTACCTCTGTAAGTAGTTATCACCCAGGTGCTTTTAGTAAGTTATGAGAGTATTTGTTTCGTCAGGGAGTTTGTACTACCTCTGTAAGTAATTATCCCCCAGGTGCTTTTAGTAAGTTATAAAAGTATTTGTTTCATCATGGAGTTTGCACTACGTCTGTAAGTAGTTATCCCCCAGGTGCTTTTAGTAAGTTATGAAAGTATTTGCTTCGTCAGGGAGTTTGTACAACCTCTGTCAGTAGTTATCCCCCAGGTGCTTTTAGTAAGTTATGAAAGTATTTGTTTCGTCAGGGAGTTTGCACTACCTCTGTAAGTAGTTATCCCCCAGGTGCTTTTAGAAAGTTCTGAAAGTATTTGTTTCGTCAGGGAGTTTGCACTACCTCTGTTAGTAGTTATAGCTCAGGTGCTTTTAGTAAGTTATGAAAGTATTTGTTTCGTCATGGAGTTTGTACTACCTCTGTAAGTAGTTATCCCCCAGGTGCTTTTAGTAAGTTCTGAAAGTATTTGTTTCATCAGCGAGTTTGCACTACCTCTGTAAGTAGTTATAGCTCAGGTGCTTTTAGTAAGTTAGGAAAGTATTTGTTTCGTCATGGAGTTTGTACTACCTCTGTAACTAGTTATCCCCCAGGTGCTTTTAGTACGTTATGAAAGTATTTGTTTCGTCAGGGAGTTGGCACTACCTCTGTAAGTAGTTATAGCTCAGGTGCTTTTAGTAAGTTATGAAAGTATTTGTTTCGTCAGGGAGTTTGTACTGCCGCTGTAAGAAGTTATCCCTCAGTTGCTTTTAGTAAGTTCTGAAAGTATTTGTTTCGTCATGGAGTTTGCACTACCTCTCTAAGTAGTTATCACCCAGGTGCGTTTAGTAAGTTATGAGAGTATTTGTTTCGTCAAGGAGTTTGTACTACCTCTGTAAGTAGTTATCCCCCAGGTGCTTTTAGTAAGTTATGAAAGTATTTGTTTCATCATGGAGTTTACACTACCTCTGTAAGTAGTTATCCCCCAGGTGCTTTTGTAAGTTATAAAAGTATATGTTTCGTCAGGGAGTTTGTACTACCTCTGTAAGTAGTTTTCCCCCAGGTGCTTTTAGTAAGTTATGAAAGTATTTGTTTCGTCAGGGAGTTTGCACTACCGCTGTTAGTAGTTATAGCTCAGGTGCTTTTAGTAAGTTATGAAAGTATTTGTTTCGTCATGGAGTTTGTACTACCTCTGTAAGTAGTTATCCCCCAGGTGCATTTAGTAAGTTCTGAAAGTATTTGTTTCGTCAGGGAGTTTGTACTGCCGCTGTAAGAAGTTAACCCTCAGTTGCTTTTAGTAAGTTATGAAGGTATTTGTTTCGTCAGGGAGTTTGCACTACCTCTGTAAGTAGTTATCCTCCAGGTGCTTTTAGTAAGTTATGAAAGTATTAGTTTCGTCAGGGAGTTTGCACTACCGCTGTTAGTAGTTATAGCTCAGGTGCTTTTAGTAAGTTATGAAAGTATTTGTTTCGTCATGTAGTTTGTACTACCTCTGTAAGTAGTTATCCCCCAGGTGCTTTTAGTAAGTTCTGAAAGTATTTGTTTCGTCAGGGAGTTTGCACTACCTCTGTAGGTAGTTATAGCTCAGGTGCTTTTAGTAAGTTATGAAAGTATTTGTTTCGTCAGGGAGTTTGTACTGCCGCTGTAAGAAGTTATCCCTCAGTTGCTTTTAGTAAGTTATGAAAGTATTTGTTTCGTCAGGGAATTTGCACTACCTCTGTAAGTAGTTATCCCCCAGGTGCTTTTAGTAATTTCTGAAAGTATTTGTTTCGTCAGGGAGTTTGCACTACCTCTGTAAGTAGTTATAGCTCAGGTGCTTTTAGTAAGTTATGAAAGTATTTGTTTCGTCATGGAGTTTGTACTACCTCTGTAAGTAGTTATCCCCGAGGTGCTTTTAGTAAGTTCTGAAAGTATTTGTTTCGTCAGGGAGTTTGCACTACCGCTGTTAGTAGTTATAGCTCAGGTGCTTTTAGTAAGTTATGAAAGTATTTGTTTCGTCATGGAGTTTGTACTACCTCTATAAGTAGTTATCCCCCAGGTGCTTTTAGTAAGTTCTGAAAGTATTTGTTTCGTCAGCGAGTTTGCACTACCTCTGTAAGTAGTTATAGCTCAGGTGCTTTTAGTAAGTTATGAAAGTATTTGTTTCGTCATGGAGTTTGTACTACCTCTGTAAGTAGTTATCCCCGAGGTGCTTTTAGTAAGTTCTGAAAGTATTTGTTTCGTCAGGGAGTTTGCACTACCTCTGTAAGTAGTTATAGCTCAGGTGCTTTTAGTAAGTTATGAAAGTATTTGCTTCGTCAGGGAGTTTGTACTGCCGCTGTAAGAAGTTATCCCTCAGTTGCTTTTAGTAAGTTATGAAAGTATTTGTTTCGTCAGGGAGTTTGCACTACCGCTGTTAGTAGTTATAGCTCAGGTGTTTTTAATAAGTTATGAAAGTATTTGTTTCGTCATGGAGTTTGTACTACCTCTGTAAGTAGTTATCCCCCAGCTGCTTTTAGTAAGTTCTGAAAGTATTTCTTTCGTCAGGGAGTTTGCACGACCTCTGTAAGTAGTTATAGCTCAGGTGCTTTTAGTAAGTTATGAAAGTATTTGTTTCGTCATGGAGTTTGTACTACCTCTGTAAGTAGTTATCCCCCAGGTGCTTTTAGTAAGTTATGAAAGTATTTGTTTCGTCAGGGAATTTGTACTACCTCTGTAAGTAGTTATCCCTCAGTTGCTTTTAGTATGTTATGAAAGTATTTCTTTCGTCAGGGAGTTTGTACTACCTCTGTACGTAGTTATCCCCCAGGTGCTTTTAGTAAGTTCTGAAAGTATTTGTTTCGTCAGGGAGTTTGCACTACCTCTGTAAGTAGTTATAGCTCAGGTGCTATAAGTAAGTTATGAAAGTATTTGTTTCGTCAGGGAGTTTGTACTGCCGCTGTAAGAAGTTATCCCTCAGTTGCTTTAAGTAAGTTATGAAAGTATTTGTTTCGTCAGGGAGTTTGCACTACCTCTATAAGTAGTTATCCCCCAGGTGCTTTTAGTAAGTTATGAAAGTATTTGTTTCGTCAGGGAGTTTGCACTACCGCTGTTAGTAGTTATAGCTCAGGTGCTTTTAGTAAGTTATGAAAGTATTTGTTTCGTCATGGAGTTTGTACTACCTCTGTAAGTAGTTATCCCCCAGGTGCTTTTAGTAAGTTCTGAAAGTATTTGTTTCGTCAGGGAGTTTGTACTGCCGCTGTAAGAAGTTATCCCTCAGTTGCTTTTAGTAAGTTATGAAAGTATTTGTTTCGTCAGGGAGTTTGCACTACCTCTGTAAGTAGTTATCCCCCAGGTGCTTTTAGTAAGTTCTGAAAGTATTTGTTTCGTCAGGGAGTTTGCACTACCTCTGTAAGTAGTTATAGCTCAGGTGCTTTTAGTAAGTTATGAAAGTATTTGTTTCGTCAGGGAGTTTGTACTGCCGCTGTAAGAAGTTATCCCTCAGTTGCTTTTAGTAAGTTATGAAAGTATTTGTTTCGTCAGGGAGTTTGCACTACCGCTGTTAGTAGTTATAGCTCAGGTGTTTTTAATAAGTTATGAAAGTATTTGTTTCGTCATGGAGTTTGTACTACCTCTGTAAGTAGTTATCCCCCAGCTGCTTTTAGTATGTTCTGAAAGTATTTCTTTCGTCAGGGAGTTTGCACGACCTCTGTAAGTAGTTATAGCTCAGGTGCTTTTAGTAAGTTATGAAAGTATTTGTTTCGTCATGGAGTTCGTACTGCCTCTGTAAGTAGTTATCCCCCAGGTGCTTTTAGTAAGTTATGAAAGTATCTTTTTCGTCAGGAAGTTTGTACTACCTCTGTAAGTAGTTATCCCTCAGTTGCTTTTAGTAAGTTATGAAAGTATTTCTTTCGTCAGGGAGTTTGCACTACCTCTGTAAGTAGTTATCCCCCAGGTGCTTTTAGTAGCCTAAGTTATTATAGTATTTGTTTCGTCAGGGAGTTTGTACTATCTCTGTATGTAGTTATCCCTCAGGTGCTTTTAGTAAGTTATGAAAGTATTTGTTTCGTCAGGGAGTTTGTACTGCCGCTGTAAGAAGTTATCCCTCAGTTGCTTTTAGTATGTTCTGAAAGTATTTGTTTCGTCATGGAGTTTGCACTACCTCTCTAAGTAGTTATCACCCAGGTGCGTTTAGTAAGTTATGAGAGTATTTGTTTCGTCAGGGAGTTTGTACTACCTCTGTAAGTAGTTATCCCCCAGGTGCTTTTAGTAAGTTATGAAAGTATTTGTTTCATCATGGAGTTTGCACTACCTCTGTAAGTAGTTATCCCCCAGGTGCTTTTAGTAAGTTATAAAAGTATATGTTTCGTCAGGGAGTTTGTACTACCTCTGTAAGTAGTTTTCCCCCAGGTGCTTTTAGTAAGTTATGA
Organism: Meconema thalassinum; assembly: GCA_946902985.2. Classification (NCBI taxonomy): domain Eukaryota; kingdom Metazoa; phylum Arthropoda; class Insecta; order Orthoptera; family Tettigoniidae; genus Meconema; species Meconema thalassinum. The sequence goes on along the minus strand of OX336388.2, from coordinate 771,862,265 downwards.
AAGTATTTGTTTCGTCCGGGAGTTTGCACTACCGCTGTTAGTAGTTATAGCTCAGGTGCTTTTAGTAAGTTATGAAAGTATTTGTTTCGTCATGGAGTTTGTACTACCTCTGTAAGTAGTTATCCCCCAGGTGCATTTAGTAAGTTCTGAAAGTATTTGTTTCGTCAGGGAGTTTGTACTGCCGCTGTAAGAAGTTAACCCTCAGTTGCTTTTAGTAAGTTATGAAAGTATTTGTTTCGTCAGGGAGTTTGCACTACCTCTGTAAGTAGTTATCCTCCAGGTGCTTTTAGTAAGTTATGAAGGTATTAGTTTCGTCAGGGAGTTTGCACTACCGCTGTTAGTAGTTATAGCTCAGGTGCTTTTAGTAAGTTATGAAAGTATTTGTTTCGTCATGGAGTTTGTACTACCTCTGTAAGTAGTTATCCCCCAGGTGCTTTTAGTAAGTTCTGAAAGTATTTGTTTCGTCAGGGAGTTTGCACTACCTCTGTAAGTAGTTATAGCTCAGGTGCTTTTAGTATGTTATGAAAGTATTTGTTTCGTCAGGGAGTTTGTACTGCCGCTGTAAGAAGTTATCCCTCAGTTGCTTTTAGTAAGTTATGAAAGTATTTGTTTCGTCAGGGAGTTTGCACTACCTCTGTAAGTAGTTATCCCCCAGGTGCTTTTAGAAAGTTCTGAAAGTATTTGTTTCGTCAGGGAGTTTGCACTACCTCTGTAAGTAGTTATAGCTCAGGTGTTTTTATTAAGTTATGAAAGTATTTGTTTCGTCAGGGAATTTGTACTGCCGCTGTAAGAAGTTATCCCTCAGTTGCTTTTAGTAAGATATGAAAGTATTTGTTTCGTCAGGGAGTTTGCACTACCGCTGTTAGTAGTTATAGCTCAGGTGTTTTTAATAAGTTATGAAAGTATTTGTTTCGTCATGGAGTTTGTACCACCTCTGTAAGTAGTTATCCGCCAGGTGCTTTTAGTAAGTTCTGAAAGTATTTCTTTCGTCAGGGAGTTTGCACTACCTCTGTAAGTAGTTATAGCTCAGGTCCTTTTAGTAAGTTATGAAAGTATTTGTTTCGTCATGGAGTTTGCACTACCTCTGTAAGTAGTTATCCTCCAGGTGCTTTTACTAAGTTATGAAAGTATTTGTTTCGTCAGGGAGTTTGTACTACCTCTGTAAGTAGATATCCCTCAGGTGCTTTTAGTAATTTATGAAAGTATTTGTTTCGTCAGGGAGTTTGTACTACCTCTGTAAGTAGATATCCCTCAGGTGCTTTTAGTAAGTTATGAAAGTATTTGCTTCGTCAGGGAGTTTGTACTGCCGCTGTAAGAAGTTATCCCTCAGTTGCTTTTAGTAAGTTATGGAAGTATTTGTTTCGTCATGGAGTTTGCACTACCTCTGTAAATAGTTATCACCCAGGTGCTTTTAGTAAGTTATGAGAGTATTTGTTTCGTCAGGGAGTTTGTACTACCTCTGTAAGTAATTATCCCCCAGGTGCTTTTAGTAAGTTATAAAAGTATTTGTTTCATCATGGAGTTTGCACTACGTCTGTAAGTAGTTATCCCCCAGGTGCTTTTAGTAAGTTATGAAAGTATTTGCTTCGTCAGGGAGTTTGTACAACCTCTGTCAGTAGTTATCCCCCAGGTGCTTTTAGTAAGTTATGAAAGTATTTGTTTCGTCAGGGAGTTTGCACTACCGCTGTTAGTAGTTATAGCTCAGGTGCTTTTAGTAAGTTATGAAAGTATTTGTTTCGTCATGGAGTTTGTACTACCTCTGTAAGTAGTTATCCCCCAGGTGCTTTTAGTAAGTTCTGAAAGTATTTGTTTCATCAGCGAGTTTGCACTACCTCTGTAAGTAGTTATAGCTCAGGTGCTTTTAGTAAGTTAGGAAAGTATTTGTTTCGTCATGGAGTTTGTACTACCTCTGTAACTAGTTATCCCCCAGGTGCATTTAGTACGTTATGAAAGTATTTGTTTCGTCAGGGAGTTGGCACTACCTCTGTAAGTAGTTATAGCTCAGGTGCTTTTAGTAAGTTATGAAAGTATTTGTTTCGTCAGGGAGTTTGTACTGCCGCTGTAAGAAGTTATCCCTCAGTTGCTTTTAGTAAGTTCTGAAAGTATTTGTTTCGTCATGGAGTTTGCACTACCTCTCTAAGTAGTTATCACCCAGGTGCGTTTAGTAAGTTATGAGAGTATTTGTTTCGTCAGGGAGTTTGTACTACCTCTGTAAGTAGTTATCCCCCAGGTGCTTTTAGTAAGTTATGAAAGTATTTGTTTCATCATGGAGTTTACACTACCTCTGTAAGTAGTTATCCCCCAGGTGCTTTTGTAAGTTATAAAAGTATATGTTTCGTCAGGGAGTTTGTACTACCTCTGTAAGTAGTTTTCCCCCAGGTGCTTTTAGTAAGTTATGAAAGTATTTGTTTCGTCAGGGAATTTGCACTACCGCTGTTAGTAGTTATAGCTCAGGTGCTTTTAGTAAGTTATGAAAGTATTTGTTTCGTCATGGAGTTTGTACTACCTCTGTAAGTAGTTATCCCCCAGGTGCATTTAGTAAGTTCTGAAAGTATTTGTTTCGTCAGGGAGTTTGTACTGCCGCTGTAAGAAGTTAACCCTCAGTTGCTTTTAGTAAGTTATGAAGGTATTTGTTTCGTCAGGGAGTTTGCACTACCTCTGTAAGTAGTTATCCTCCAGGTGCTTTTAGTAAGTTATGAAAGTATTAGTTTCGTCAGGGAGTTTGCACTACCGCTGTTAGTAGTTATAGCTCAGGTGCTTTTAGTAAGTTATGAAAGTATTTGTTTCGTCATGGAGTTTGTACTACCTCTGTAAGTAGTTATCCCCCAGGTGCTTTTAGTAAGTTCTGAAAGTATTTGTTTCGTCAGGGAGTTTGCACTACCTCTGTAAGTAGTTATAGCTCAGGTGCTTTTAGTAAGTTATGAAAGTATTTGTTTCGTCAGGGAGTTTGTACTGCCGCTGTAAGAAGTTATCCCTCAGTTGCTTTTAGTAAGTTATGAAAGTATTTGTTTCGTCAGGGAGTTTGCACTACCTCTGTAAGTAGTTATCCCCCAGGTGCTTTTAGTTAGTTCTGAAAGTATTTGTTTCGTCAGGGAGTTTGCACTACCTCTGTAAGTAGTTATAGCTCAGGTGTTTTTAGTAACTTATGAAAGTATTTGTTTCGTCAGGGAATTTGTACTGCCGCTGTAAGAAGTTATCCCTCAGTTGCTTTTAGTAAGTTATGAAAGTATTTGTTTCGTCAGGGAGTTTGCACTACCGCTGTTAGTAGTTATAGCTCAGGTGTTTTTAATAAGTTATGAAAGTATTTGTTTCGTCATGGAGTTTGTACCACCTCTGTAAGTAGTTATCCGCCAGGTGCTTTTAGTAAGTTCTGAAAGTATTTCTTTCGTCAGGGAGTTTGCACTACCTCTGTAAGTAGTTATAGCTCAGGTCCTTTTAGTAAGTTATGAAAGTATTTGTTTCGTCATGGAGTTTGCACTACCTCTGTAAGTAGTTATAGCTCAGGTGCTTTTAGTAAGTTATGAAAGTATTTGTTTCGTAATGGAGTTTCCACTACCTCTGTAAGAAGTTATCCCTCAGTTGCTTTTAGTAAGTTATGAAAGTATTCGTTTCGTCATGGATTTTGCACTACCTCTGTAAGTAGTTATCCAGCAGGTGCTTTTAGTAAGTTATGAAAGTATTTGATTCGTCAGGGAGTTTGCACTAACTCTGTAAGACGTTATAGCTCAGGTGCTTTTAGTAAGTTATAAAAGTATTTGTTTCGTCAGGGTGTTTGTACTACCTCTGTAAGTAGTTATCTCCCAGGTGCTTTTAGTAAGTTATAAAAGTATTTGTTTCATCATGGAGTTTGCACTACCTCTGTAAGTAGTTATCCCCCAGGTGCTTTTAGTAAGTTATGAAAGTATTTGCTTCGTCAGGGAGTTTGTACTACCTCTGTAAGTAGTTATCCCCCAGGTGCTTTTAGTAAGTTATGAAAGTATTTGTTTCGTCAGGGAGTTTGCACTACCGCTGTTAGCAGTTATAGCTCAGGTGCTTTTAGTAAGTTATGAAAGTATTTGTTTCGTCATGGAGTTTGTACTACCTCTATAAGTAGTTATCCCCCAGGTGCTTTTAGTAAGTTCTGAAAGTATTTGTTTCGTCAGCGAGTTTGCACTACCTCTGTAAGTAGTTATAGCTCAGGTGCTTTTAGTAAGTTATGAAAGTATTTGTTTCGTCATGGAGTTTGTACTACCTCTGTATGTAGTTATCCCCGAGGTGCTTTTAGTAAGTTCTGAAAGTATTTGTTTCGTCAGGGAGTTTGCACTACCTCTGTAAGTAGTTATAGCTCAGGTGCTTTTAGTAAGTTATGAAAGTATTTGTTTCGTCAGGGAGTTTGTACTGCCGCTGTAAGAAGTTATCCCTCAGTTGCTTTTAGTAAGTTATGAAAGTATTTGTTTCGTCAGGGAGTTTGTACTACCTCTGTAAGTAGTTATCCCCCAGGTGCTTTTAGTAAGTTCTGAAAGTATTTGTTTCGTCAGGGAGTTTGCACTACCGCTGTTAGTAGTTATAGCTCAGGTGTTTTTAATAAGTTATGAAAGTATTTGTTTCGTCATGGAGTTTGTACTACCTCTGTAAGTAGTTATCCCCCAGCTGCTTTTAGTAAGTTCTGAAAGTATTTCTTTCGTCAGGGAGTTTGCACGACCTCTGTAAGTAGTTATAGCTCAGGTGCTTTTAGTAAGTTATGAAAGTATTTGTTTCGTCATGGAGTTTGTACTACCTCTGTAAGTAGTTATCCCCCAGGTGCTTTTAGTAAGTTATAAAAGTATTTGTTTCGTCAGGGAGTTTGTACTACCTCTGTAAGTAGTTATCCCTCAGTTGCTTTTAGTAAGTTATGAAAGTATTTCTTTCGTCAGGGAGTTTGTACTACCTCTGTAAGTAGTTATCCCCCAGGTGCTTTTAGTAAGTTCTGAAAGTATTTGTTTCGTCAGGGAGTTTGCACTACCTCTGTAAGTAGTTATAGCTCAGGTGCTTTTAGTAAGTTATGAAAGTATTTGTTTCGTCAGGGAGTTTGTACTGCCGCTGTAAGAAGTTATCCCTCAGTTGCTTTAAGTAAGTTATGAAAGTATTTGTTTCGTCAGGGAGTTTGCACTACCTCTGTAAGTAGTTATCCCCCAGGTGCTTTTAGTAAGTTATGAAAGTATTTGTTTCGTCAGGGAGTTTGCACTACCGCTGTTAGTAGTTATAGCTCAGGTGCTTTTAGTAAGTTATGAAAGTATTTGTTTCGTCATGGAGTTTGTACTACCCCTGTAAGTAGTTATCCCCCAGGTGCTTTTAGTAAGTTCTGAAAGTATTTGTTTCGTCAGGGAGTTTGCACTACCTCTGTAAGTAGTTATAGCTCAGTTGCTTTTAGTAAGTTATGAAAGTATTTGTTTCGTCAGGGAGTTTGTACTGCCGCTGTAAGAAGTTATCCCTCAGTTGCTTTTAGTAAGTTATGAAAGTATTTGTTTCGTCAGGGAGTTTGCACTACTTCTGTAAGTAGTTATCCCCCAGGTGCTTTTAGTAAGTTCTGAAAGTATTTGTTTCGTCAGGGAGTTTGCACTACCTCTGTAAGTAGTTATAGCTCAGGTGCTTTTAGTAAGTTATGAAAGTATTTGTTTCGTCAGGGAGTTTGTACTGCCGCTGTAAGAAGTTATCCCTCAGTTGCTTTTAGTAAGTTATGAAAGTATTTGTTTCGTCAGGGAGTTTGCACTACCGCTGTTAGTAGTTATAGCTCAGGTGTTTTTAATAAGTTATGAAAGTATTTGTTTCGTCATGGAGTTTGTACTACCTCTGTAAGTAGTTATCCCCCAGCTGCTTTTAGTAAGTTCTGAAAGTATTTCTTTCGTCAGGGAGTTTGCACGACCTCTGTAAGTAGTTATAACTCAGGTGCTTTTAGTAAGTTATGAAAGTATTTGTTTCGTCATGGAGTTCGTACTACCTCTGTAAGTAGTTATCCCCCAGGTGCTTTTAGTAAGTTATGAAAGTATTTTTTTCGTCAGGAAGTTTGTACTACCTCTGTAAGTAGTTATCCCTCAGTTGCTTTTAGTAAGTTATGAAAGTATTTCTTTCGTCAGGGAGTTTGTACTATCTCTGTAAGTAGTTATCCCCCAGGTGCTTTTAGTATGTTATGAAAGTATTTGTTTCGTCAGGAAGTTTGTACTACCTCTGTAAGTAGTTATCCCCCTGGTGCTTTTAGTAAGTTTTGAAAGTATTTGTTCCGTCTGGGAGTTCGCAAAACGGCTTTAAGTAGTTATCCCTCAGTTGCTTTTATTATGTTATGAAGGTATTTGTTTCGTCAGGGAGTTTGTACTACCTCTGTAAGTAGTTATCCCTCAGGTTATTTTAGGAAGTTATTAAAGTGTTTGCTTCGTCAGGGAGTTTGCACTACGGCTTTAAGTACCGCTATAGCCTAAGTAGTTATTCCTCAGAGTGGTTTCAGTAGAGTGTGGAAGTTGTTATTTTGTCAGGTGTTTGCACTACGGCTATAAGGAGGTATTCCTCAGAGTGTGACAATATTTGATTCGTTAGCGAGCTTGAACTACCCTTATAAGTAGTTTTTCTTCTGAGTACTTTTAGTAGAGCGTGACAGTATTTGTTTCGTCAGAGAGTGTCGACTACATTTTTAAATACTGTAGATCTCTTTCCTCAGAGTGATATGAGTAGGGAGTAAAGTATGCGATAATTGCGTCGTCATGAACATGTAATTGTGGGTAGAACATACTGTAGTCTTTGAGAATCTCTGGGAATTTAACAACTTGGTGCTTCGAAAATACGTTCGTAAATATGAACCTTGTTATCTGCATTGTGCTCGGATTCAAAGCTGTTTTGAGGACATTTCTGTATCCGTTTGACAAGGAATATCGCTAAGGCAACCGACACAAAACCTAGTACTAGAATAATAGCTGAAGATACCAGCTCTGCTTTATACTGGCGCAAGAAGGAGGTGTTCTTTTTTTCGATACTATTTAATTTCATAAATACTGACTCTTTAGTCTGAATCTGTATGTTTGTCTGCGGTTCATCTCGTAAGGGTTGTGCTAACGTCTCAACAGGACTCTGTAACTCAGTGTCGCGTTTTGAAGGTGATTGATTGTTAATTGTGTTCACTGCAGTATTGCTGTCAGGGCAGAATTTGTTTTGTTTTCCTGGGTATATTACTTGCCTTTGTCTATTCCCAGGCATATAACAATGCACTCGAGGGTGATGGGGTACATAGGCAGGCCTTTTTGACTCTACCCAGTTCAGCAACTGCGATAGTTTGCAACCACAAGTCCAGCGATTGTTGCCTAATTGAACAACACGAAGGTCTTTCAGGTCTTCCAATACAGTTATAGGCAAAAATTGTAAATTATTCGAATACATATCAAGCTTTTGTAGATTATTTAAAGATGAAAAGCTCTTTGAAGTCAAGGATGATATTGTGCAATGACTTAAATCTAGGGTTTTAATTGATGGAGCATTGAGGATTGGAGCTGTGAAATCCACCTCCATCAGAACATTACCTTGCAATGACAGTGTTTCTAATTTTGTATTCTTTCGAAATGAATCAGGATGTATATAATGTATGTAATTGTAACTTAAGTCTATTATTTTGAGTTGAGGCACTGCATGGAAAGTGTCATCTTCAATATCAACTATTGCATTTCGCTGGAGGTATATTTCTGTTGCATGAGGATACGTTATTAATGTGCTACTGTTAAGCGAAGTTATTAGATTATCATTAACAAATAATATTTCAAAACTTCCCTCAATAAACGGAAATGAAGTCAGTTCGATGCTGTCACAGTGAAGTGCAATGCTGTCAGTTCCTTGGCATGAGTCAGTAATGTCTGCGATTACAGCTGTTGTCCACAAAGTCAACTTTATCAGCAGCATCAAAGAAATATTTAGAGCCATAGTGCAAGTGAACGTTGGATGAACTATTATTAGAGATGCGTGGAAACCTCGGTTTAATTCGGTGAACAGCTAGACTTTAAATGTGGAGCTTTTGTGATTGTGATACAGTTACAAAGACTGTGCAACAGAATGGGCGTATCATACGCAAACCACACTAAAATATTGGATTTCCTTCTGTGAGAGACGAGTACGCTGAATCCTACAATCCTGAACCTGTGATTTTCAGCTATGGAATGTCGAGTCATTCCAGTAGACCAGTGAATCCGAGGTTTCCACGCATCTCTATCTACTGTATTATATAACCCTCAGTAGCTTCACTCAATCATAAGGGACTGTCTCTCGCGCAGCTCACGGCGTAGAACGTCGGGTAGGCCATCACGAGTTTTCCTTTCAGAAAGCAACCTGTGAACATAAAATCATGAAGGTTAATGGCAATGCCAAATACTGTAGTAACGAGAAAGCTGCCATTGAAACAAGGGCTAGGAAAAGGGATATGGCATTCAGACTTGGCATCAACACATATAAGTCCAAATCCCTCTCATATCAGGCCAAGTACAGGCATTATTGCACAGTAGTGAAGCCAGAGTGACTCTATGCGGCAGAAACCTTATTAAACATCAAAACTGTTGAAATTGAGAAAAAGGAAATGAAGATCTTCCCAAAAATTCTAGGTCCCAAGAAGCTACCTGGAGATAGATACAAATGTCAACTGAGGTCAAACCAAGAACTCTCTGACAAGTTTGAAGGGATTTCTGTCAGCATGAGAAAGAGGAGGTTGATATTCTATGGACATATTAAACGATTGGGAACCGAGAGATTGGCTAACAAAATTCTCTTCCTTCAGGAGAAATGAAGGTGCAACCTCCATGGCTTCAGGAAGTCCATTAGGACTTGAAAAGGGCAAACATTGGACCAGCCAAAGTCTGGGACAGGACAGGATTCAGAACCCAAATTGCAGGTGTGAAGGATCCCCCCAAAGAAACACCCACGCTTTCAGCCGAAGAACGATTGAGAAGGAACCAGATGCTGAAAGATCTTTGGCAGGAAACCAAACGTCAAGGAAGAATGACCTTAAAGAAGAAAACCTGAACAGGTGTTGTGTAATTGAAGTCCATAGGTGGCTGACAAACCTATCAATATAGTGCTTGGAGTCTTCAATGGACAAATTGGGAAAGAGATGAATTCCATCCCATAACAGAATAAACACGAATGATGAGAGATTGGTCGATCTTTATAAGACATACAGCTTAAAATTGATGTCCATTTTCCGAGCGGGAATGGTGATTTGCAACTTTCTCAAAAGCTGTTAGTTCTAAGATGGTTGGTTGGTTCCATAGTTTAGGTGCAGCAACAACGTGGTCATGTAGCCCCGTGTACTTTGGATGTGTGTAGAATCTGTCTGATAACCGGTGTTAATTGTGATGACTGTATTAGTGTGTGTTATCTGTTTTTAATTCAAGTAAGGACTGAAGACGATAATTTCAAGTAGTTCCTACTTTTGCTATCAAATGCTACCGTCCACGACACCTAGATGTAAACTTGGCTACTAGATGACATCGCAACCAGCACCAGGCGACGAACGTAGGAAATCTAACCTACAAATTTTGCTTCACACAATTGAATTTAGAGGAAGGTTCATTTTACATGCCATAAATCTATGACATGGGCCCGACGGCTTTACTTCCCCTCCGTAGGAGGGCATTCTGAGGGATTGTTAACGCTCTTAAAAAATCCGACGACTTCGGCTGGCTTTGAACCCGCTATCTTGGGCATAGAAGCTCAGCATGCTACCGACTACGCCACTGAAGCCGCTCGCTTTGTGTGCTTTGGAACAAAAATATTTTTAGTATCCTCCGTTAGGGCAAAATTTTATTAAGTGTATGTTATTGCACATTTACTTATCCTATACCACGCTGAGGAAGGTTTTAATGTACAATATATTGACTTAAAGTAATAAATAGTTTATTATAACTAATTAATAATGTTATTGGTGTTTCGTCCCTTTTAACAACTATGGCTTTTAGAGACGCCGGGGTGCCGGAATTCAGCCCCTAAGAGATCTTTAACGTGCCAGTAAATCTACTGACACGGCTCCCTCGCATTTTCGAACCCTCAAATGTCAACTAACTGCGCCAGAAATTAATCCTGCAAGGGGCAGATGACCTCGTAGTTCCTCCCCGTAAAACTACAATCCTGCAAGCTTGGACACAGCAGGCGGGAACGTCACCGCTTGGCCATGCAGCCAGCTGCTCTCCGTTAACTGGATAGAGATCTAATATCGACATATTTACTCTCTATAGATATCGATCACAATACTATCGTTTCAAAGCTTAACAATGTTGTTTTTGTTGATTCTTTTTAGGGGCTTTGCGATAACGTGGTCATGTAGCCCCATGTACTTCGGTGTGTGTAGAAGCTGTCTGATAACCTGTGACACAGTAATGTCTTACTAGTGTATGTACTGTATTTTATGTAATCTAGGTAGGATTTGGGTAGGAAACAGCCGTGGCCTTACGTTAGATACAATCCCGGTATTTGCCTGGAGTATAATCGGAAAAACACGGAAAACCATTTCCAGAATGGTTAAGGTACGAATCTTCCGCCCCTTCTCAGTTTTGCCTCACGAGGCTGAGTGTACCAGAATTAAATTTCTTGGTAGAACCGGGAATCAAACCCGGACCTTCGCGGTGACAACGAGGAATGCTAGCTATTACGCAACGAGGCGGCCACAAGCTTAACAATAGATGGCACGCAAACCACGTGCTGCAAGGTTGGGGTGGAGGCAGGAGAGGCAGTCGGAACTTTCATCGCTAAGACTTTCCATGTAAACATGAATATGTTGTTGTTGCTTATTTTAGGGGCTGCCACATCGTAGACCTATAGCAACCTGCATTTGGGGGGGGGGGGGAATTTGTGTGATAACCTGTGTTGTTGTAATAGCTGTACTAGTCTGTGTATTTGTGGATAGGGAAGAAGGCGGCCATGGCCTTAAGTTAAGAATCATGCCAACATTTGCCTTCAGTATAAGTGGGGGAAACCCACGGAAAACGACTTCCAGGATGGCTGAGTGTACACCATTCCAACCCTCACACTAGAATTAAAATTTCTTGGCAGAGCCAGGAATTATTAAACCCGGACCTCCGGGGCGACAGCTAGCCACTACACCACGAGGGGGTCGTAAACATAATGTAAAGGAAGGAAATAGTTCTATAGTTTCGAGACAGAAGATCTAGATATTTCGCCTTTCAAATAACCATCACCAGCAAGGTAAATAGTGTAGTTGAATTCTGGTATTTTCTCAACATCCTCAAATCGGCGAATGACGTGAAAATTGGGGATATGACATCACCATTCTATTGATACCCTGTTTAAGAGGTATAATTCTTTAAAGCCATATCAGTGATTCTTTTGATAATCATGCCACCCACAGCTCTTTGTGTTCTTCCACTTTTCCATTGTTATGTGGATTAGGATAACAAAGAATGATTCGTATCATTCCGATTGATAATATCTTTGATGCACCATGGCTTACACAGCAAAGTAATTATTATGATATGTGATTTGATACAAGTGTCAGTTTTTAAATATCTAGCAAGCATACTAACTGATGATATGAGAAGCAGTAAAGAGGTAAGAACTCGCATTGCCGTTGCTAAAGAAGCCTTCAACAGAAAGAAGAGACTATTGTGGGGACGCTTGGACTTGAGGTCAAGGAAGAGGCTGGCAAAATGCTTTGTTTGTAGTGTAGCACTATACGGAGCCGAGATCTGGACGCTAAGGAAGGATGATGGAAGAAGACTAGAAGCGTTTGAAATGTGGTTATTGAGGAGGATGGGAAGGATATCCTGGGAAGGATATCCTGGGAAAGGGTCCGGAATGAAGAGGTATTGGAGCGAGTTGGAGAAAATAGGAGGCTGTTACATACCATCCATTCGCATTGGCTGCGAAGAGAGTGTTTGCTGAGGGATGCTCTCGAAGGATCAGTAAACGAAAAGAGAGGAACCGGACGGAGAAGATACTAGCTGTTGGACAGTGCCAAACAAAGAGAACGGCTGAAGACAGGACTGCATGCAGAGCTACTGTGTGAAGACCTGCCTGAGGGCAGAACACGTTATATATATATATATATATATATTTGATTAACTAGCAATCCAACCCGGCTTCGCCCGGGTTAAAATCACTCCCTGGACTATTAATTATATTATCAAAGAGATGCATGTGCAACAAATTCTTGACAGACGTAATTTTAGAATGGCGAGGTGCATGAAACACAAATCCATCTTCCGTCCAACCTTAACTTGACTGTGAATTTTGCGGAACGAAAAGTTCACAGGCGAAATGAAGAAAAGCCGAGTTGCACTTCCAGGGAAACTCCAAACACAACCACTCTTCTCTAAAGTTTTTAACTCAACACGACTCGACAGTTTGCTGCTGGCTGTAACTGGGACAATAGGGTCGCCCGCTAGCTAGGCTGTAACAGGGATGATAGACTCGCCCTTAGCTAGCTCGTAAACTGTCGCCTTAGTAGTTGAATGGACACGGTTGGAAGAAATTAAAACGTAAAAACACTTATAGTGGGCGATGTATTGAAGATAAGACATATGCTCTCGCGGACATTTTTTGTAGAACTTTTCATGCTGAACAATTCTTACACTCTAGATATTTTTAACGGTTTGCTCAGCGTAAACTTTCAAAGCGCTCGGACGCCAGTTTTTTTTTCGACTTTTCCACTGAAATCGTTATTGCTCGGCTTCCTTTGATCATAAATAAATTATATTCTACAGAAATCATCCTCCAGATATCCTTTTCAGAATGGTGAAAACTGCATCAAAATCCATCCAGTGGTTCTCGAGTTTACCCGTAACATCCTAGAATCGGAGACTTAGTTTTATACTAAGTAGAGATTATGTTCTAATCATTTCATTTCTTGATGGCAAAATGTAATTTTTGGCTAAATAACTTTCTAACAGATTTGATTCTGATAGAATTGGAATATTTTAAGACCATCTCAAAAATACATTTTCATAGCTTTTAAGGATAATCCTTACATTCAAATCTTCCACAGTTTTAATATTTTAAGTTCTCTTCAGACACGGAACAAATTTGATGCTGACCAACAGATTAATCCAATAGAAATAATCAATATTCAATTACTCGAAACTTAATGTTTCAATAGTTTCTTCCGACAACTTGTTAAGATTGCTGATGAAGAGTACACAGTGGTCGAAACTAGTCCTTGTACATTAAACGAATAATCTCTACATAGTATAAAACAAAGTCCCCTATTGGGGGGGGGGGGGTAGGAGGCGCAGTGGTCAAGCTGTTGGCCTCTCACCAAGGTGGACCGGGTTCGATTTCCGGTCAGTGAATGTGAGTTTTTCGAAGTAAAATTCCATGTCCTTTGGTTCGAATTCCACATAAAAAGGAGGTCCCATGGCTCATGATCGCATGATTAACAGTCACGTAAAACAAAAAGCTCCCTTTTCCTTTTTTTTAGTTCCCTATTCTTGAATGTAACGGGTAATCTAGTAGTATCGATTTCAGTTAATCGAGTGAAAGAAAAACCTGCCGTTCGTGCGCCTTTTAAGCTTACGCTGGGTTGAAAATATCTACACACTATGCGAGTAAGAATTGTTCGAATAGTTCTACAAAACAGTGCGCGACAGCATATCTCTATCTTTAATACATCGCCCACTATAAATGTTTTTACGTTTTAATTTCTTCCAAAAATCTCCATTCAGTGGAAATTTAAATTACAGTACTAGCTTCGGAGTGAGTTTACGAGCTAGCAAGCGAGTCTATCACCCTAGCTTCAGCCAGCATCAAACTGTCGAGTCATGTCAACCTCAGAGAAGAGTATATGTGTTTCGAGTTTCGCTGTTCACCTCGGCTTTTCTGAATTGCGCCTGGTACCTGCCCCATCCGTGCGCCTTTTTAGCTTACGCTGGGTAAACCGCTAAAGATACCGTGCGAATCCGGGGCTGGTTGCTAGTAATAATATACTGTATTATTGACTATTGGTGGTTTTATTGATTACCATTTAGATTTCAATTAAATGTTATCAATAAAGACCAATTTGTTTCAGATATGGTTAATGTCATATCAATATATAATAACTTGTAAGCGGACCCCGTTCCTACGGGATAACGCTAAGAAGAAGAAGAATATATAATTACTTGTAATGGGTTTCGGGGTGGAACAGCTAGGTTATCTGCCCAAATATTGACTTTCAAGGGCAAGTAATTAAACTCAAGGAAATCTTCTAGGGAAAATCCCTTTGACCCTTGTAATTCTTGAACTTCTATCCAACATGGTTTGTACCATTTGTGATTTACACGACCTAATAGTTTGAACCCTTCATTTCTCAATAATGCAGTAATGATAATCCAATGCTTGGAAGCACAGAAAAGGGCTCATTTTCAAAATTAAATTGTTTACGTCAAATTAAGATACGGATCCTGAGGTTTCTAACGGTACATTTATTTTTATCATAGCTCATTTTTAACACTAATTTCCTTACACTTTGCCACAACCATACGTCTTTTTTTCGTTATCGTTTTACCCTCCAGGGTTGGCTTTTCCTCCGGACTAAGCGAGGGATCCCACCTTTACCGCCACTGAGGGCAGTGTCTTGGTGCATGAGACTCTGAGTCAGGGATACAACTGGGGTGTGTGACCAGCACTAAGCCCAGGTGGCCTCACCTGCAAAGCGAACAGGGGGCCTGATGAAGGGACGGAAGAGTGGGACGGTTAGGCAAGGAAGTGGGAAGGAGGTGGCCGCGGCCTTACAGTAGGAACCATCCCGGCATTTGCCCGAAGACGAACTGGGAAACTACGGAAAACCACTTCGTGGATATTTGAGGTGGGAATCGAACCCCCCCCCCCCCCTACTCATTTGGGCCACCCGAGGCTGAGTAGACCCCGTTCCAATCCTCATACCACTTTTCAAATTTAGTGGCAAAGCCGGGAATCGAACCCAGGACCTCCGGGGCGGCAGCTAACCACAAGACAAAAACTGAATTTTAAAATTTCGCACAGCCGCCATCTTGAAGATATGTAAACAATTGAACTAAATTAGATGGCAGTGCATTACAATGTGTATTAACATCTTCTGTACCAAGTTTCACTGCGCTCGAATGAATAAACCGCGAGAAAAGTCTATTTAAATGTTTCAACTTCGCTTGGCCGCCATGTTTGTTTTGTACTTAACAGGTTTTTCAAAGTCACATAGGTGAACTTCTAGTAACCCTTTATTAGCGTACAAAATTTCAAGGATATATATGTAACTCTTGCGGAGATATAGAATGCCAGTGAAATATTTCTTGCGACCACCATGTTGGATTGATGAAACGTATTAAATTTTGAAAGGCACGGTCGAAGTTGGACGAAGTAATAGTATGCACTTACCGAATTTAATTCAAATCACTTCGGCAATTTAGATTTTATTTGGGAGGGGGAAGGGGGGCGGGAGGGAGGAGGACACACACACGGACAGAAGGTGATCTCATAAACCTATTTATTTCATAAATGAAAATAGGCTAAACTAATTGTGAGTACGCTTGGTAGATGACAGTTGTTAAAATCACTCACTGGACTATTAATTATATTATCATAGAGATGCATGTGCAACAAATTCTTGTCAGACGTAATTTTAGAATAAAAAGTCCAAGATGACGTCAGCCTGTGATCTGTTCTGATTGGCTGTTACATTGCAGTCGACAGTCGGTAGTTGGCAGTCAAAGATAATTTGGCGACTACCGACTGCCAACAGCCAACTACCGACTCCAACTACACATTGTGCATGACGCCATAAGAGAGCACGGATCTGGCTTCAATTTCCGGCTGCCAACTACCAACTACCGACTGCGCATTGTGGATCGAGCTTTAAAGATTAGTCTACCTGTAATAATCATTTGTTAGCACTCCTTGTAACCGTCCAGTATGGCCACTTAGCTGCAATAAATATTTATTATAATTCATTTCTTAATATAAACATTTCCTTCTTGCACAACTTTTCAACATGTAAAGCTGAAAATTTTGGAAGTAATTTCTCCTTATATGCGTTATATTTCAACATAGCCGTTTTTCTAAAATACCGTTAGTTTAATTTCTTCCTTCTATTACAATAAAACCTGCCTTCTTCGGACACTTTATTAAACGAAAACTTGTCTTTGACGGAAATATTTGATATCCTGTGCACTTGAGGACGTGTTGAATTCCCTTCATTAAACGGAAACTTTGTTATGTAGGCAACCAAAATTAAATAACATATTTTAAAATAAATTTTGCAATTTCCAAAATATGGAGTTTAGAAAATTTTCAGGCAACCTGTGAAAGTCTGCCTTGTCTATTGTAACATTTGACTCTGTAGCTAACAAGGAATGCGAAAATAGATCTTCTTCCTTTTGTTCTCCAACTTACACATCAAAGTGTACTATTATTTGCCTGTTAACTGTTGCCCAAGTCTCGCTTTAATGAGCTGTCAACCAACAATGCCTGTCTTTATGTTCATCGTAAGTTTTGCTTGTACAGTTCTGTTTTAATTCGTAGCAGAAATACGCAAGTACAACACCGATAAAGGTATGTACACCATTTTATTTTTTCTCAGTATGTTCATTACATGCATGTTCATGGTTTAATTGTTTTGGTTTAATTGTTTTAGCATAGTCCTACCTCTGTTAACTGGAAACCTATGTTTAACGGAAAATGTTGCGAGTCCCGTTCGTTTGCATTAAAGGCACGTTTAACTGTATTCCCTTATCTGTTAGGCCCCACCTTTTCTCATACATAATGCACTTGCCAATTATGATACAGAAAGATATATGAAAAGAATGGATCAACAGTATGTTAGATCTACTACTTAATGAATATAACGATGTACTTACACAGCTATTGTATCAAAACTTACCGTGAAAATATTAGTTACCTTTGGAGCGTGAAGATGGCTGTCAGGTACGTGAACAACGCATATAGATATTGCCACGACTAACAGCAGATACCAGGATGCAAGATAACAGTACTCAACTGATACTGTAGCCTATCTCATAATATGACCTTAGCCATTGTTTTTTTAAATTACAGATTAGAGCTGAACAAACTGAAGGAATTCAAAAGTCAAAAAGAGATAAACTGAAAGAAAAGGACGAGAACGAAAGATTCACGAGGAGTAAAAGGGGACTAATAAGGAACCCTAAAGAAACTTCAAATGCAGATGAATGGGCACTTTTGAAGAGCGGATAACAAAATCCTAAGAAGAAAACATAGGTAAAAAGGAAAGTATAGATAGAAAACCTTGGATCACTCAGGATAAACCACAATTCATGGATAAAAGGTGGACGCACAAGAATGCAAGAAATGAAAAGAAGATAGCAGAATACTTATGTCTAAAAATCTGGAACAACAAGAAGAGCAAGATAGCTTCAATTGTCTTTAAGGTCTTATAGTAGCCATGCCATTTTGAGTTACCATTGACAAAAGCGCATCTATCTCGTACATTATTTCAAATAGGGCGTTAAAAATTAATATGCTTGTATGTGTAACACCATAACTTATTACTGAATTGATACGAATCAAAATGGAATTTTAAATTTCCACTCTAATAATTCATAAATTTCGATCAAATAATTATTCACATCATGTGAAAAGTAAATTGATTATTCTTGAAATATGTGCTCATTTATTGTTTTTTTTAATTATTAAAACTGACAGAATATTGTAGAGGATGAAATAAAATGAATTACGGTATCTAAGTGAATTCAAACTTTTTTTACAGATTAAAATTGTGTTTTCTTTTTATGACTATTTATATTATATTGTAAATTAGGCTTATATTCATTATTTTAGTCTATTACTAAAGCTTTTCTGTCGATTAAGACGTTTTGTACCCCTGTGTTGACCGACAGAAAACCTTCTACTTAGGCAGCACTGAAAAAATGGCTTCTAATATTTCAGTATCATTATTTTAGTTTAACCTTTGTAGAAAATAGAAGTACTGTAGAAATGAATACGTAAAAACACTTATATTGGGCGATGTATTGAAGATACATATGCTCTCGCGGACTATCTTGTAGAACGTTTCATGCTGAACAATTCTTACACTCATATTATATTGATAATTTTAACAGTGTCTCCTCCGTAGCGTAGCGGTCAGCGTGGTTAGCTGCCGCCCGGGAGGTCCTGGGTTCGATTCCCGGCTCTCCCACGAAATTTGAAAAGTGGTATGAGGACTGGAACGGGGTCTAATAAGCCTCGGGTGGTCCAAATTAGTAGAGGGGGTTCGATTCCCACCTCAGCCATCCTTGAAGTGGTTTTCCGTGGTTTCCCACTTCGTCTTCGGGCAAATGCCGGGATGGTATCTACTGTAAGGCCACGGCCGCCTCCTTCCCTCTTTCTTGCCTATCCATCCTGCCCTTCCATTCCCTTCCCTCATGAAGCCCCTTTTCTCTATGCAGGTGAGGTCGCCTGGGCGAGGTGCTAATCCCATCTCACCAGTTGTATCAACTCCGATTAGATGTTCCCAGCTCTCGGACACTGCCTGAAATATGGCGGTAGGGGTGAGTTCCCACGCTGAGTCCGTGGGAGCCACCACCTTGGAGGGTAAACTCGATTTTTTTAAAAATTAACAGTTTGCCCAGCGTAAGCTTAAAAAGCACATTCTTGTAAAAGAATGTTATCTGAAGGCCAACTTTGTTTGGCTGGAGTGAAACCAGATTTTGGAATAGTTCCTTTATCTTTACCTTTTTTGCTAGATGTATTTTGAATCGAAATTGCATTTTGTAAGAATTTTCAATCTAAATTTCATTTTGTAAGTATTCTCAATTTCAATTGCATTTTGTCAGTATTTTGAATTTCAATTGCAATTTGTAAGTATTTTGAATGACTGTACCAAGTTTCCTTTCGATGAGACAAATGGTTCTTGTAAGGTTATTGTAGATTGTGCACCTAGCTGTTTGAGCGATGTGTGGTCCGTCTCCGTGCAGCTGTTGCCTCCCGCTGCCTGCACTGAACTGACCATTTAATAACAATCACATAATCACACTAAGCAAACAAACTTGAAGGTCAATCACCACTTTCAGTATCTCAACAAATCATCACGTATCTTGACTAGTTGTGCTAGCTTAATCTCTATTGCATCTAAATAAGTGAATATATTGTAAATATCATAACCCATACTTGTAGACATATATTTTATAAAAAGCAAAATCATTTTTTCGTCGCCTCCGTAGCGTAGCGGTCAGCATGGTTAGCTGCCGCCCCGGAGGTCCTGGGTTCAATTCCCGGCTCTGTCAAGAAATTTGAAAAGTGGTATAAGGACTGGAACGGGGTCTACTCAGCCTTGGGTGGTCTCAATGAGTAGAGGGGTTTGATTCCCACCTCAGCCATCCTCGACGTGGTTTTCCGTGGTTTCCCACTTCGTCATCGGGCAAATGCCGGGATGGTATCTACTGTAAGGCCACGGCCGCCTCCTTCCCTCTTCCTTGCCTATCCATCCCAATCTTCCCTTCCCTCCCTATCCCTCATGAGGCCCCTGTTCGCTTTGCAGGTGAGGCCGCCTGGGGGAAGTGCTGATCACACCTCCCCAATTGTATGCAACCGACCAAGTGTCCTCAGCTCTACAGTAGGACACTGCCTGGAGAGGCGGTAGTGGTGAGTTCCCTCGCTGAGTTCTTGGGGGTAAAATCGACTAAGAAAAAACGACATTTACGATTATAGGAAAATGTGAAAAAATTGTCGTATTGATTAATAGATAACTAATTAAATGCTCCCCTAATCAATACAAATTATATTCAAATTAGCACATGTTTCGGTCCAACAACGGGAGTTCTTCAGCAAATTAGAATTTAACATTAAGAAATTAGCTTAATAAAACTAATGAGAAATGAAATTAAGTAAAATACATACAGGATGAAATGTAGAAATGAAAAAACAATGAATAGGAACGATGAAAATATAAAATCTAATGTATATTCTTCTTGTAAAATGTAAAATGATAGAATTAATTTGAAAAAATGTACTAATTTGAATATAATTTGTATTGATTGGCGGAGAATTTTAATTAATTATAGATTTAATAGCCTAAGTGTAAAGGATCTGATGATGATCGCATGACGATGGAAACTCGTCATCCTAGTGTATTTATTAATCTAATGTACATTTTTTCATGATTCTTCGAAGAAGGAGCGAATCAAAGGAATTGGATAGAGGTTAACTCTTCCCGATTAGCCTGGTACATCCCTATAAATAGTATCATTCAAAACATGGATCACTTGGTAACCCTTTCTTTCTTTCTTTCTTTCTTTCTTTCTTTCATTCTTTCTTTCTCTTGTGCTGTATTTTCTCTTTGTTTCAATTTTAATTATAATTACCGGTATTCGAACATTTGAATTATTCCAGTCATTCACATATTGACTTAAGAGTCGGGTTATTTCACTATTGCGAATATTTCGAAATTTCAATGTTCGAATACTTTGGATTTTCGATTAAGTTTACACACACAGTTAAGAATTAATAACCCCACTAATATGTAACATAGAATTATGGAGTCATAATTGTAATGTTTTACTTCTGTCTGTCTGTCTGTCTGTCTGTCTGTCTGTCTATCTATCTATCTGTTCCTCCGTCAATTGAAAACGACTCAACATATTTTGTTCAACATTTGCAAATGGCTATAAGAACATCACGGAATCAACTTAGGATGTAAAATTCAACAATACATGCAATGCGCTTAATGGGATCACTCGTGTTATATGGCGTACGAAAGATCTTTTATAGCTCTATACAGCAAGATTATTCTCATTACTTCCTGTAACGAAAAGGTATTTATTTTCCAATTAATTACAAAAGTAGTAAATAGGATACTAAGACACTGAATTTACATGTCCCACAAGGTTTATAATTAAACTTAAGGGCGTTATCACGGGGATGGCGACTTGCATCATCGGTGAGGCATCATTATTTTACATGATGAGATGAATAAATAGTATTTTTCTTGGTTTTATCCATACTTTATCTGATTTTTTTTCTGTTTTGCGGACAGAATCAATACCATTTTTAAGGGTATTTTATTTTATACAGATGGTGGCACTGTTCGTACGAAAGTCTCGACAATGACGTCTATCTGTCAGTCTGTTATTTCTTCATGCAAATATTATCTCTTACAGAGACAGAATGAAAGCAGAATGAGACCTCGAGAAATGGCGTTGCCATGACAACGTTTAATATCTCGAAAACCGTCCGTTTTAGGGTCTTAAAACGCGGGGTTCGTGGTTCCCACCGAACATTGATCTTTGCATCGCTACGCGTGAACATGAACTATATTATTTATAGAGGTGGATTGTGGGGTCTGAAACGGGGTGGGGTCTGAAACGGAGCGTGATTTTGAGTATAAATTTATAGTCTCTGCGCCGCTTATTGTAAGTGAGTATTTGGATCATTACGACGGTTTGCCAAGGTATGATTGTTTCTATTTTGCACGGTATGCTTTTTTACTGTTTATAGATTTATTTTGTGTTACTTGAATGCTTCTATTTGCACATATTTAACTGCTTTTTGTCGTTTTCTACCATTATGTGCAACCTAAATTCACAGACTACTGTGACGTATTCTAACGTCTCTCCCATTAGTTTATTAAGTATTCATTATAAATCTTACTGGTCAATTGCGCAAACCTCTTTCAATAAGATTGGTATTTTTCTTTCACGGCCAAAGAAACCCCGCTCAAGACACAACGTAAACCTAGAAAAGTACCTGAATTTTAATTGCTTGGCCGTGATAGCCAATATACAACCTTTGGAAAGCCTTTATAGGGAGGTGAAAGACTGTTTGAGCGTTTAGTCCTCGCAGTTAAGTACCGCAGGTGCACTATATAAGAATTAAGGTAGCGCTTAATTCGCTACTCCTTTGTGGGTCCCCAAATTGACAACAAGAGCTCGCAGATTACCCATCTCGGTGTTGCTAGGCGAAACCACACACAAGACACGGCATAAACTTAGAAATATTGGTGTGTTTAAAAATTTGTTTTGTTATTATTACTTGAAATTATTACAGTTTGTTTTGTTAATTTTAATCTTAACCATGACATGATACGTAGTTTGCACAATATTACTTACTGCGGATATGACAATTGCTACAAAGTTCGATGTATTTTTAGCATACTATTATTCATTTCTTAAAATATAGGCTTACTAGCAGTAGTACCCGGCTTCGCCCGGTGGAATGATGATAATATTTCAGTCTCCTTAACACTCAACGTCATAAATTATATTTATTTATGTATTCATTTCTTACAATATCAAACCCAGTGGCAATGTGTATACTTAAGTCACTATGGGAAGGCTCTGTAAAATAATGATCATTCTCGTGATATTTGTCTTCAGTCCGAGTCGAGATATGTCGTTAGCGGTCCCAGAATTCGTGACATCTCAGTCGTAGAAGACTATATGGGGCGGTGATTAGAAATATAATGGACTTAAAATCTATGTCATTTGCCCCCAATGACGTTGAGGGCGTAACATCTAGGTAATTTGCCCTACTGATCAGGATGATATTGAAAATTACTACATAACTGACATGAAACTTAGAAAATAATAGAAAAAGTTATTTTTAGGACTCACATTTCGGGAAAGACTTGATTATTTTTTGCCAAAGAGCTCCCACTTAGATCGCTATCTGGTTAAAAGTTTCGTCTTGTTAAGGTTTAAGCTGTACGATAAATGTCTGAAGCAATTCCTCCAAGACAAGCTTCCAGATTTCTCAGTCGATATATCGTTAACGTTCCTGAGCATCCAGTTGTCTTTTCTTCTGACGCAAAACATCTTCTACATAGTGATGATGAACATAGAAGCGACTACTGGCACATATAACTTATCAACGAATGGGAAAAATTGATACTTTAAAGGAATGAAAGGAATAAAATAGAAAAGAGATGTACGATATACCATAACACTCGCTGTGAATTTTCTACGTGACCGGCTTACATGTTTCGGTACAGGTTCTCAAGAAGAGGAACCAGATCATTGGCATAAATGAATACAGTAACAGTAGATTAAATAGTATCCTAGACAGATGACTCGCAAAGCAACACGGCCTAATATACGATGTAATGGTTGAACTTCAGAGAAATGTTTCATCTCACTTCGCAGTTGTTATTTAATAAATACTAACATGTTTGTAGCTAACATTGAAATTAATGGAGAGCGTTAGGATAAACGATATTCCTTGTTTTTCCCTCTGGTGTATAAATAAATAAATGTTTCGGTGTGCCCACTCTTGAGCAAGCTACGTATAACTGATCATGAGAGGGGATCATGCAGGGAATTGCATTAGCTTGAAATCAAAAGGCATATAAGTAGGGATCAAAGGAATTCGGGGAATGAAGATATCTTCTTCTTTGGCATGGCCTGTCAATACGACTACTACTGAACGGGTATATCAAACTTACAAACTAATGGAAATACACATTTTAAAAATCGCAGGCGATGAAGACTGTGGTGTTACTTAGTAGTATAATGGACTTAACATCTAGGTCATTTGCCCTTTTGATGAGGATGGTAATGAAAACTACTGTTGAATTGACACGACAAACTTGCAAACTACCGTGATAGAAATATTTCAAAATTCACAGGCGATGAAGAGTTATTGTGTGTGGTGATTAGTGGTATAATGGGCGTAACATCTAGGTCATTTGTCCTTATGATAATAATAAGGTAATGAAAAATGGCTACTAAACGAACATGGTGTAATTTTAAATCTGATATAGGTAATTCAGATTTCTACCTTCGATGTCTTCCAATGTCTGAACGTTATTTTCTGGCTTAGGCCTATACTCGATGCGTGTAGTGAAAGAGCTTATCGAGTACTGCTCGGGTCCAAGCTGCACGAACCTGAGAATATCGCAGATGATGACGATATATTATGATGACAGACGTCCGGGTGGGGGTTCCCGGTCCTATTCACATTGACCGGTGAATCACTCATTCTTTCGTAACACTACAGTGGTTTGAGCAAAGACGCAATATGAACATCAGCATAGTCAGCAATACCAGGTAACACGGCGGGGTCTGGACATTTCTCTCATGTCACCTCGCGATGAATCAGCAAGCTATTCTCACACCTGCCCCCCCCCCTCACCCCTCCACCCACCAATGTCACACAACTTGTGGGACGTGGGTTTGCGACCACGGGACCCCAGCTGAGTCCGGCATTGCTTCTACTTACTGGTGCCGGGCTCCTTTCAGTTCTCTTTCCTGTCAGCCTCCCTTGGTCAAACTCTTGTTCTCTTCCGACCCCGATGGTATCAGGGTATCCGAGGCCTAGCAACTCTTTCACTTTCCCGCCTTAATTAGCCCTTGTCTAATCATTCCTGATAGCCTCATTCTTCGGGGTGTCAGCCTTCTTTTTCTGTTCTTAATATCTCATGTCTTCTGCTCAAGACCTTCAAGGAGGCAGGGTGTGTGTAGCCCCACCACTTCGGGTGCACCCTGGATAGTGCTACATCCTCAAGGGCTCATGGCTGGTGAGTTCGGGAGCTGGCAACCCTGAGGGTTTCCTGAGCGGGTCCGGTTTTACCCCTTTTTTCCATTGCCTTTGGGACGGACCCTGTCCTCTTTCCGGGAATGGAGTGGTCTGTCCGCAATTTCAAGCAGACAGTGTTACTCGCAGGGTACCAAAGGGTAAGTATACACATTTTGGTTCTGATCGGTGAAAAGGTGTAGATTTGTGCCAAAGGGCCTAAATGCAGGGAATGGAGTGGTCTGTTCGAAATTTCAAGCAGACAGTGTTACTCGCAGGGTTCCAGATGGTAAATAACAACTTTTGGTTGAGATCTGTGAAACGGTGTAGATTTGGGCCAAAGGGCCTAAATCCAGAGAATGAGGTGGTCTGTCCGAAATTTCAAGTGGACAGGGTTACCCGCAGGGTTGCAAAGGGTAGGTATACAAATTTTGGTTCGGATCGGTGAAACGGTGTAGAAGTTTGCCAAAGGGCCTAAATGCAGGAAATGGGGTGGTCTGTCCGAAATTTTAAGTGGACAGTCTTATTCACAGGGTTACATAGGGTAAGTATACAAATTTTGGTTGAGATCGGTGGAACGGTGTAGATTTGGGACAAAGGGCCTAAATGCAGGGAATGGGGTGGTCTGTCGGAAATTTCAAGTGGACAGGGTTACCCGCAGGGTTCCGAAGGGTATGTATACAAATTTTGGTTCAGATCGGTGAAACGGTGTGGATTTGTATACATAACAGACAGACAGACAAACATTGAGCTTTATATATATAGATGAGATCACCTTTTGTCCGTGTGTCTGTGTGCGTATGTGTGTGCTTCGAGTGTGCCCCCCCCCCCTAATAAATTCTAAACGGCTGGAGTGATTTAAATGAAACTCGGTCAATTCATAGCATTATTCCAGGCGACCCCGACCGTGTCCTTCATATTTTCTTACGTCTCACCAATCCAACATGGCGGCTGTGCGAAATATTTCACCAGCATTCAATATCTCCGAAACTATTACCGATATCACCCCGGAATTGTGTACGGTGATAAAGGGTACTACTGGAAGTTCACCTATGTGACTTTTGAAAACCTGGTAACTAAAAAAACAACATGGCGGCCAAACGAAGTTGCGACATTTAAGTAGATGTTTCTCGCGATTTAACCAACCAAACGCAATGAAACTTGGAACAGTATATGTTTATACACATTGTAACGCACCGACATCTAACTTCGTTCAATTGTTTACATAACCTCAAGATGGCGGCTGTGCGAAATATTTCACCGGCATTCTATATATCTGAAGCTATTAGCGGTATCACCCCGAAATTTTGTACGGAGATAAAGGGTACTACTGGAAGTTCATTTCAAAAAACCGATTAACTACAAAACGAGCATGGCGGCCAAGCGAAGTTGAAAGTTTTAAATAGACTTTTCTCGCGATTTAATGATCCAAACGCAATGAAACTTGGTACAGCAAACGTTTATACACATTGTAATGCACTGGTATCCAGCTTAGTTCAATTGTTTACCTAACCTCAAGACGGCGGCTGTGCGAATTTTAAAATTAAGTTTTTATTTCTTGTGTCGTAATCATACGATCGAAGTGAAAGTAAGAATAATGAACCTACGCTATAATTTTCCTTTAATGGTACATGACTCTATGGCCTATACATATAACAATACAACATGGCGACCATCCGAAATATTTAGACGGTTCTCAATATCTACGAATCTATTACAGCAATCAAACTGATTTTTTATGTGCATAGGGGCTATGAACATAAGTTCACCTATAGGACTTTCAATAACCTGGTGATCACAAAACCAACATGGCGACGATGCGAATTATAAATATTGACATGGACGTTTCTCGCAATTTAACCATTCGAGTGCAGTGAAACTTGGTACAGTAAATCCTTATACAAATGTTAATCCAATGGCATCTAATTTATTTCAATTGTTTCCATAACCACAAGATGGCAGCTGTGCGAAATTTTGAAATCTCGTTTTTACTTCTTGTGTCCTAATCATGCGACTGAATTTTGAATACTACATGTACACAATAATCTTCATGTAACAGTACAAAACTCTAAGACCTACATATATAAAAATCCAACATGGCGACCATCCGCAATATTTAGTCGGTTCTCAATATATACGAATCTATTACAGCAATCAAACTGAAATTTTGCATGTTGATAGTGGCAATTAACATAAGTAGGATTATGAAAATAGGCTTTAGTTCTTCACGGAACTACTTGTTAAATATACAATAGTATCATGAAGTTAAACGACAGGTGTTCAATATTTAAGAACGGTAATTTAGATTTAACTACATAGAAGCCTCCGTGGCTTATGCGTCAGCATGCCGGCCTCTCACCGCTGGGTCTGTGATTCAAATCCCGGTCACTCCATGTGAGATTTGTGCTGGACAAAACGGAAGCAGACAGGTTTTTCTCCGGGTACTCCGGTTTTCCTGTCACAATTTCATTCCAGCCACACGCTCCACTATAATTTCATTTCATCTGTTATTCATTTAATCATTGCCCCAGGGGAGTGTGACAGCCTTCGGCAGCCGGCACAGTTCATATCCTCGCCGCTAGATGGTGGCTTCATTCATTCCATTCCCTGACCCGGTCGGTCGACTGGAAACAGGCTGTGAATTTTCAAGTTCACTACATAGAAGCTGACGCACTTTCCTTCCTCTGATTAATAGTTGGGCAGGGGCGTGGTGGCTCAGCGGTCTAGCTGTATGCCTCTCACCAAGGCGGTCCGGGTTCGATTCCCGGTCAATGCATGTGAGATTTTCGAAGTGAAATGCCATGTCCTGTGGTTCGGATTCCACGTAAAAAGGAGGTCCCGTGGCTCATAATCACAAGATTCACGGTCACGTAAAACTACAATCTTCCTTTAATAGTTGGGCGAGTGAAGATGCATGTAGTCTACACAACATAGTAGTGAAAATGTAAAGAAGCTTGTAGTTGACATGGCCTTTGTTCACGCGAAAATGAGGCACGGGACCTCCTTTCTGACGTGGATTCTCAACCATAATACATGATATTTCAGTCCGAAAATCGTCCATGCTTTGGCTGGGAATTAAACTCCGTCAGCGTTGGTGATAAGCAAGAGCGTGACTACAGCACCAACACGGCCCCTTCTTAGTAATGTAATAATGATAATAATAATATTAATAATGTGAATATTATTTTCAATAATAATCAAAATTGTAAGTCAAATGTGATTTGCCAACCACATAAAGAACTAAAAGACAAAAGAAAATTAAATATGTGATTTCACGTTAATTTAGCATTGTAAATGTGCGTTGTGTATGAGTAGTTCTTATTTGAAGATGGACATATAGATTCTTAGATGATATTTAGTATGTTTTGTTTTCTTTTGGTATTCGTTTTTCCCGTAATCAAATGCATATATTATTATGAAGCTGGGATTCTAAGCGTTTATCTGCGGACTACAATTATTCTCTTGAAATGTTTCTGTTCGACAAAACCCGCAAGCCTAATACAATTAAGAAAAAGAAATTCATTGGCCCTTAAAATGTATTAGTTAGGGTAATAATACATACAATGATTAAAGTAGGCTGCTTAAATATTCAGTTATATTAGCGACATTTCAGGGTAAGTCTAAAAGCTACGAGCAGTATAGAGCCGTTGTACCCACCTATTTAACAACTTCAACACAATTTGTGAACACATAAAAAGCACGCTCAAGGACATTGAGTGGCATTAGTATTGCTCATTATAACAACGACCTTCCTCCGGGTTGCATACAATACGACAATGCGGGCAAAGGTTCGATCTCTTAATATCCAATTGTGATCCCGAGCAACGTCCACAAGGACATCCGCCCGGCATTCCGGGAGACCATAAAGATCCAATTACATAGGGATTTTCATGTGTTATATAAAAGGGAACAGTATATGAAGTATTGCGTGTTTTATTGCAAGGACAATATTTGTGATTTCTTTCAACGCTACGAATCACATAATACACGATTTAACAGGAAATACCAGTCAGAATTGAATGAATTTTTTTCATGTAAAGAAAACGCATGAAAAGACTATCCTTTTATATATCAAATGAAATCCCTATGAATTAACTATATCAGTTTTCATAATTCTATGTTACATATTAGTGAAGTTATTATTTAACTAGCGGAAACGAGCGAGAATTCTCGCATAATGGGTTGTGTGCGCCCCATGTGCACAGACTACCCGCCCGGCTCTAGTGTTATGCGGGTTGTACGCGACACAGTTCTGCCAGGGGCTATGGTCTTGTTTATTTGTTTAATAGCACTTAATAAACAAATAAATATATTTCCGTGACATTTCAAGAAATGCAAGGTTTTCTCCTGTAGTCTACTGAGACGATTTGGACGATTTTGGTACAAACCACACCTCCCAATTCCCTCTGGTCTAGGAACTTGAGTTTTGTGAAACATACACCTTCAGAGCCGGATTTAGATTGTATGCGCTCCTAGGCCCGTGGGTTTTGTCGCCCCCTCTTCATACCATCGTGAAGAGGGAGAATTTAGACCTCAGAAAGGTCTTTGTGAAGGTAATTTTTATTTTATTCTAATGTATAGTGAAGTAAAATAAACTAAATAAATTAAAATAATGAGAGAATCAACTGTTTCTAAATTTATATAAACTATAAATAAATAGGCCAACAAGATATTAAAATAAGTTTAAACCATTTATACACTTACAGATATTCAGATGTACAGATACACTACATCACACAACCTACAACTATGCATAATGAATTATTCAAATTAAACTGATATTAATATTCAAGACTTAAATATTCTCCTACTAAATCATAAAGCATTCATGTTCTAAAGCTGAAGTCAAAAATCTGCTGTTGCAAAACATTTGTTGGAAAATGATGGCCACAATATAAATTGGAAAAGCGTCAAAATTTTGGAAAGTTTAATTTAAATCATAAAATTATACGAAATACGTGTATTGTAGTCTATAGCATTTTATGGAAATTTTCTGACAAAAATATTTGTGGATTAATTTTGCGCCCCTCAGCATGGTGCGCCTCTAGACCGGGGCCTTTTGGTAAATCCAGCGATAATGTATATTTATTGTAGGCTATTTGTTGCTTTAAACGCTGTTAACTTCAAAGAAACCGCTCGCTATGAGCGCTGTGCCTGCACGGAACAAGGGTGCTTTCATGATCGGTTTCTACTGTGTTGCCGCGTTAACCATTATTTCTTTCGATAAAGAAGAATGTGCATGAAAGTCTCGATTGTTTGAATGCTTTGTTGAAACTGTAATAAAGTGTTATTTATTTATAATGCAATTTTCTTGGGCTACCACCAGTATCCCTAAAAATACGCCCCTGGATTTTGGCCAACTAAGGACCTCGTAAATAACTCATAATTTCAGTTTTCTTTGGCGCCAGTATTCTTTTATTCTCTTGCATTCAGCTTCTTTCTTTTCGGCTGTCCAATGCTGTTTCTTCTTGATCGCTATTTCTGGCTCTAGGAACCCCTCAAATGTGTGTATCTTATTTCTGAAAGTGGTTCTGTTGCGGATGTCTTGATCAGTGATACTAATTCCTTATAGATCCTTCTTGGTATTAGCAAACCATTTATCATAAGAGTTACCTTTTCTATTGGGCTTGTTGAAGTGGTTAAAAATGTCCTTAGTGTGTCTTGTCGACTGGCATTCTTTTTATTTTATTTTTTATTTTTTATTTATTTTTAGTCGTTTACCCTCCAGGTTGGTGGAACCCACGGACTCAGCGAGGGAACTCACCACTACCGCCTCTACGGGCAGTGTCCTAGAGCTGGGAACATCGAATCGGAAGGGATACAATTGGTGAGGTGGGATTGGCAACTCGCCCAGGCGGCCTCACCTGCAAAGCGAACAGGGGCCTCATGAGGGAAGGTAAGAGATGGTTAGGATGGAGTGACAAGGAAGAGGGAAGGAGGCGACCGTGGCCTTGAAGAAGGTACCATCCCGGCATTTGCCCGAAGGCGAAGTGGGAAACCACGGGAAACCACTTCGAGGATGGCTGAGGGGGAATCGAACCTCCTCTACTCATTTGGGCCACCCGAGGCTGAGTAGACCCCGTTCCAGTCCTCGTACCACTTTTTCAAATTTCGTGGCAGAGCCGGGAATCGAACCCAGGACCTCCGGGGCGGCAGCTAACCATGCTGACCGCTACGCTACGGAGGCGACCTTTTTAATTTTTACTAGTTTTTTTTTGAATTTTTCAGCTGGTTTTCACAAATTTTAACTGATAGTGATTGTTTTCTATTTTGATTTTGTCTAATTTTGATTTTTGTGTTTATTTGGACTTTTCTAGCTTTTTTGACTAATACTGAATGTTTTTTTTTTTTTTTTTTTTTTTTTTTTTTGTATTTTGACTAATTTATATTTTTGGTGCATTTTAGATTTTAAATTATTATTATTATTATTATTATTATTATTATTATTATTATTATTATTATTATTATTATTATTATTATTATTATTATTATTATTTTATTTTATTTTTTTACTTTTTGAGATATTTTGACTAATTTTGCTTGTTTTTTTTTCATGGAATTAGGCTTTTTTTGAACTAATTTGCTTTGTATTCTAGGACTGCTTAACACTGGTGGGGATTGGACAAAATGGAGAAGTTGGGGAGAAGCAGAAGTGTATCCCTTTTTCTCGCAGAGACGAACGCTACCATTCTTAAGTTAAAGAAAACTCACTAATCCATGGATACAAGCATGGCTTACGTGTATTCCACCCATACAGTCAGTCTTGTCACGTACAGATGAAAAGGGACAGCACTGGTGCTTCAGTGGCGTAGTCGGTAGCATGCTGGACTGATATGCCCAAGATCGTGGGTTCAAACCCGGCCGGAGTCGTTAGAATCCTTCAGAATGCCTTCAGACGCGGATTAAGGGGGGGGGGGGTCAAGGGGGTCATGACACCCCCCCCCCCCAAACGGAGACATTTTTTTTTGAAAACTCAAAAAACGAAAACACAATAACCAGACAAATAAAACTTAACGAATTTTAACTGAAAAACGGTTTTTTTTTTTCATTTTATTCAATACTGAAAATATCTTTATTGCAATTATTATGTTCTGTTACAACAGTACATATATACAACTTCATATATGTTATATAAAAACGATTATTTATATAACTAAATCAACTCGTCTATTTTGTTTAGCAAACCTTGTGATTACCGAATCGATGTTTATAGTGATGTCTCGATGAATGTGCAGCAACGCACGGATAGGAATTTGGGGCTTTTTTCGCACCAAAAAAATTTGCTGACGTCCAATCTGCAAGCTGGGTTGGCAATTTAAGCTTTGACTTTCTCCCTTTGTTGGTACCAACTCGACTTGCCGAAACTGTAACGTACCTTGATACTTTTCTCGAAGCCCGATGTAAAAGTCGCAAAACACGCCGTTGGAATTTGTAAGAATATTTTTGGTGCGCTAAACGCATCAAATTTCTATCCTTGTAGCTAGCAAAATATTTGGTCTGGTTTTGTATGTCTGTTTATTTTGTGTTTGCGTTTTTAGTGATACCATTTTTCTTAACAAATTCGATTCTCTTACCCCTCCCCCAAAGCCAAATTGTAGATCCGCGCCTGAATGCCTTCCTTTGGAGGGGATGTGTCATAGATTTATTGAACCATATTGAAGAAGTGTAATATAGACAGTTTATTAAGGTAGATTTATATTAACTTTAATAATGTTTCTTTTATGTATTTTCTAATTTTTGTGACCTTTTATTTTATTAAAATTCTATTGGTTTATTGTAAGGATGTCCATTTTCTCTTTGGTATTTGTTAACACAGTTTTTAAGTTTCTTTTATTATTCAATCTACGCTGACGAGGGTATCATTGTATACCGACACATGTACGTATTAATGTAATTATTAAACTTCTTTCTAATGTTTGACAATACGGTTTTTATAAATTGAGATTATAGATTAGTGGTTGGTTCCTCCCATAAGAGGCTGCGACAACTCGGTCATGTAGCCCCATGTACTTTGGGTGTGTGTAGAATCTGTCTGATAACCGGTGTTAATTGTGATGACTGTATTAGTGTGTGTAGGGCCTATCTGTTTTCAATTCAAGCAAGAACTGCAGACATTTAATTTTTTCAAGTGGTTCCTACTTTTGCCGCCAAACGCCACCGTCAGCAACTAGTCTACTAGTTCAGAACCTGGTTACCAGACGCCACTGTAGTCGGCTCCCGGCGACGAATGTCGGAACCTAAGAGCGTTTGTCAAATGTTTAACCTACCTAATTTAGCTTCACACAGGTGTAATTAGTGGAAGGTTCTTTAACATGCCGTAAATTTATGACATGAGACCGTCGGCTTTACTTTCCCTCCGAAGGAAGGCATACTGCGGGATTTTAACGCTCTTAAAAATCCGACGACTTCGGCCGGGTTTGAACCCGTGAACTTGAGCATAGAAGCTCAGCATAGATTATAGATTTATGGCATGTAAAAGAACCTACCACTGCATTGGTAGTGTGTAACCAAATTTGCAGGTTATACTTGGCTGGTTAGAAACACTCTATCAAGTTGCAGCATTCGCCGCTAGGTGTCAGTGTCAGTGGTATCTGGTAGTCAAAAGTTGGAACTACTTGAAATCGAACTTGCTGGGAGCACACGGTCGTTTAATTAAAACACCCTGCCATGGCCATTGGCTGCAATTCATATATAATTGGCATATAATGGTTCGTTGGTTCCTCAGTTTAGGGGCTGCGACAACGCGGTCATGTAGCCCCGTGTACTTTGGGTTTGTGTAGAATCTGTCTGATAACCGTTGTTAATTATGATGACTGTATTAGTGTGTGTTATCTGTTTTTAAATCAAGTAAGGGCTGCAGACATTCAATTTTCAAGTAGTTCCTACTTTTGCTACCAAACGCCACCGTCAAAAACAAATAGTTCTGAACTTGGTTACTAGATGCCACCGCAGTCGGCTCCTGCGACGAACGTGGTACCTAAGAGCGTTAGCCAAATCTAACATATAATTTAGCTTCACACAAGTATAATTAGTGGAAGATTCTTTTACATGTTAAAAATCTATGACATGGGCCCGCCGGCTTTACTTCCCCTCCGAAAGAAGGCGTACTGAGGGATTTTTAACGCTCTTAAAAAATCCGACGACTTCGGCCGGGACATATAAGCTCAACATGCTACCAACTACGTCACCGAAGCCGTTTTTGTCATATATTGCCACGCCCTTAATAATGCGCGAGCTTTCACTAAAATGCAAATATCGCGAAAACTGTGTTGAATTATTTCATAAAACATAGTATTATATGTACAGAAAGCCACAATCTTTCATCAGAGAAGGAAACTCTGGTAGCGTCTATCCCCAGACTAGATTGTAATATTAGTCACTCTATACCAGGCGTTCTCGACGATAACTCACATTAAAATTTGAAGTAGGGTAAAGTTAAGTAACTCCGTGATACTAATACTAATAAAACTGAATCCGCGTGCTTTCATCTGAGCAACATCCTAGCCAACCATGAACTAAACATATATTTTGATGGAAAACGTGTGATTCATAACAAATACCCAAAGTACCTTGGAGTGACACTTGACAGAACACTGTCATTTAAACAACATCTAACAAACACTGCAGCCAAATTGAGGTCAAGAAATAACATCCTACAAAAACTGTGTGGTACAACATGGGGTTCCACTGCGTCTACCCTCCGATCAACTGCCCTAGGTCTTGTATACTCAGCAGCAGAATATTGCAGCCCTGTTTGGCTAAACAGTAGTTACACGAAGCTAGTAGATGTTCAACTAAACCAAACTATGCGGATAATTACTGGTACAATCAAGTCCACACCAGTTTTCTGGCTACCTGTCCTGAGCCGTATTCCACCTCCTACGCTGAGAAGAAAGAATATCCTCCTGAGAGAATTTAACAAAATCTGCAACAACCAACAGCTGCCAATCCATGAGGACATACCTGCAATCCAAATCAATAGACTCCGCTCCAGACACCCTGCAATCAGAACAGCCAACAACCTGGCAGACCATAACTTCAATCTTCATGAAGCCTGGGCAGAAAATTGGTACACAAACACTCCACCAGAGCTACATAGTTTTCTCCATAGTAACAACAATCCATGGGAACTTGATCTGCCCCGTAGGACATGGTGTACACTGAACAGGATACGCACCAACCATGGGAGATGTGGTGATCTACTATACAAATGGGGAAAGATCACCTCTCCAGAGTGCACGTGTGGCTTCCAGTGTCAGACCATCAAGCATATAGTTGAAGAGTGCCCTCAGAACTTATATCCTGGAAACCACTTTGACTTTTTGTTTTCTACAGCAAATGTGCTAAACTATGTAAATAATATGTCTGTAAATTTGTAAATTATGGTTATATTTTCTCTGTGTTCCAAAAAGTGATGTGTAATTGCCATACGATTAATAATAATACTAGGCTTTTATTGTTACTATTTCTGAAAGTTTAGATTTCAGTTATTTCGATTCATTTCACGTTAAAGATGAATACCCTACGGAACATTTCTGGTATATATCTTACAAATATTCGTAAGTTATTTCAAGGTATTAACTAACATATCCGGTAGTAGAAGTAGGTAACGCCGTGATATTCAAGTTACTCCGTGATAGCATGATGTTCACCATTCAGTGTACTTTTTAATCGTGAAAACTAATGTTTAATGTAATAAAAGTTGTCAAATTGTATGTAGACTATAAGTTTCTATTACCCCATATTGCCCATATTGAAACATTAAACTACACAGTTTTTTTATACACTGGTCAAAAAAATTAGGGGATCAGTTGAGATATCTAGGTTCTGACGTATTTTCATCGGCAGAATGCCCTAAAATGGTTCGACGTCTTTCTGTCGGTCCTACGGAGTGGAGACAACAAAAATACCGCAACCGAGATAGTGGTAATAACAGAAAGTTGCTGCAGAGGGGGTTGGTGTGGACGTGTGTTTACTCTACCAAACGAATGGCACTAGCAGTTGGGTTCAGATGGTGTAGTGAGCAGGTTGTGCAATGCAACAACAACGTGACTTACCCGAAGGTATGGAATGGAGAGCCATAGGAAGGTTGGAACCGGGACAGATACAGAGGGAGGTGGCTGCAGCTATTGGAGTGTCCCAAAGTGTAATTTCCAGGACCTGGACGCGATTTCAGACAACAGGAACCGTTTAAAGAAGGCCAGGCCAAGGTCGTCCACGGGTATCATCAGCAAGAGATGACCGTTATCTCCGGTTAACAGCCCTTCGAGACAGGAGGCTGAATGCAACTCAGCTTCAACGCACCCTCCAGGCGGCAACAGGACGCGCAATATCAACACAAACAGTCCGAAATTGCCTTCTGGAAAGTGGTCTTTACGCATGGAGGCCTATGGTGTGTGTCCCAATAAAACCACGCCACCGTTTAGCCCGCAGAAACTGGGCGAGGGAACATCAGGATTGGCGTCATAACGAATGGCACCGGGTTTTGTTCAAAAATGAGTCAAGATTTTGTGTTCAGCCGGACATTCGTCGTTCCCTCAACTGGAGTGAACGTGGAACTCGGAACAATCCCGCTTATGTGCAGGAAACAGCACCATATCATGGTGGTGGGTGAATGGTGTGGGCAAGAGTCAGTATTAGCGGACATACGGACCTCTATGTCGTTCAGAATTGCGCTTTGACTGCTCAGAGGTATCGAGACGAGCTCCTTCGACCGTTTGTTGTGCCCTACGCTGGTGCCATAGGCGATGGTTTCATTCTGGTGGACGGTAACGCACGTCCCCACAGAGCTGC
This sequence comes from Meconema thalassinum, assembly GCA_946902985.2. NCBI lineage: Eukaryota > Metazoa > Arthropoda > Insecta > Orthoptera > Tettigoniidae > Meconema > Meconema thalassinum. Next base: position 771,826,049 of record OX336388.2, on the reverse strand, counting down.
ACTGCTGGACAACATGCTTGACGACGAGGGCACTGAACCAATGGAGTGGCCTGCTTGTCCACCGGACTTAAACCCGATTGAGCATGTCTGGGATGCACTTGGCAGACGCATTGCAGCCAGACCAGGACCTCCCACAACGGTAGCCGAGCTGGATATTGCACTCATGGAAGAATGGCCAAATATCCCTCAAGAGCTGATTAATAACCTCATACTGCCCATGCCACGCAGGTGTGCAACTGTCCTGGCCGTCCGAGGTGATCACACACCATATTAGGGGGCAACGAGAATGTCTTTTTCACTATTATGGTAGCCCCATGGTGCCTCGCTTTAAGTAAACGCCATGTAAACCTCCAGTAAAAAGATGGGACACCACAATATCGTACTGTAGCACACACAAATTACAATTGTAACCGAACTCTGAATAAAAGATGTTACCATATGTATCTTGTGTATGATATCTCACCTGATCACCTAATTGTTTTGACCAGTGTAGACAAAAACACATTCTATTAAAAATATTCCAGTAAACATATTTTAAGTCTTCTTAGTCACTATCAGATTCCTCACACCTATCACACATAAAATAGACATTATAGGTACCAGACATTACAAAACTGATAATCAATCCATTCGGCTCCATTCTTCCTCTTGGTGTCATCCGCCAGGGAAGCCACCTCACGCACCACAACCATCAACGTCATTGTTCTGGGGTATGGAATTAGGCCAAGACCGATCTATTGTGTCTATCTTGACACACTATCTTCACTTCAAATTCAGGTGACACAACGAATGGCTTTCCAATTTTTGCAAGGATTGCACTTCCTGGATAGGCTGACGATTTTGTGCAATAATCCTTTAGTGTACTCCACGGGTTATTAAAACGTCTCTTGGCCTTGCACACTGACCACCCTTCTTCCTTCATCGACCTCAATGCTTCTTTAAGTGTTTCAGCTGTGTAGGAGCGAGTCTCTTTACTCCGTTTTGGCGCCATTTCAGCGTCCAATCTAAGAAAAACGTACGGTACGTATTGCTAAGCTCACACACCTTACATGCGTAACACTACATGCATGTACGTTTTGTATGCGAATGGTCTGCATCTTACCTCTGACTGATGTTAAAATGAAACTTATACAATGAAACAGCTCTTTATAAGAAATTAAAATCTTCACCACAGATTTCACTGGATGTGGATCACTTGTTGAAATGTCAACTCTCTGTCAATATATTTTTTAAACCTCATTGAGTTGGTCAAAGATAGAACGCAAGGGATTCCTGGTTTCTACTGCCATCTGTTGGTAAAAACTTAGAACTTTCGGAATTGAACCTACGTAGTGATAGAGGAAATACGCTTCATCACGGTGTTACTTGATATCACGGAGTAACTTGACTTTACCCTATTCGATACCATTTTACAGTAATGCATAGTATCTGTCATAGTATGTTTTCAGTTGGTCAACACCATTGTGCTCAATTAGCCTATATTATGCGAAGAGCACAAGTATTTAAACACCCTGAATTGAAAGAAGTAATTGGGCATCCATGTAAGGAATGATATGAAATGGAGTACCGTACTCATGTGGGTCGTGTCGTCTCCAAAGCGTACAAATCATTTTGTAATGCGGGTAATAAAAGCCAGTATTTCTACCGCAAAAGAATTAGGATGTTTGACCCTGGTGAGGCCAATCGTGGAATACAGCTCAGCGGTTTGGGACCCATATCAGGTAGGGCTCATCAATTAGCTGGAGATGGCACAAAGGAAGGCTGGGTTGTGTAACTCTAATGATAGAAAAACTAGGCTGGGAATCTCTGGAAGATAGAAGGAAGAAATGAGACTATACGCTATGTTTAACACTTACACTAATCGGCCAGCATGGGGGGAACTGAGCAAACGTCTGGGAAATCCCACCCACCTGAGCAGGGCAGACCATCCACATAAAGTCAAGGTCCGACCACAGCGTACAAATTATGGGAAATATTATTTTAGGCGGTAGCACGCCGGCCTCTCACCGCTGGGTCCGTGGTTCAAATCCCGGTCACTCCATGTGAGATCTGTGCTGGACACAACGGAGGCAGACAGGTTTTTCTCCGGGTACTCCGGTTTTCCCTGTCAAAATTTCATTCCAGCAACACTCTCCACTATCATTTCATTTCATCTGTCATTCATTTAATCATTGCCCCAGAGGAGTGCGTCAGGCCTCGGCAGCCGGCACAGTCCATATCCTCGCCGCTAGATGGGGGCTTCATTCATTCCATTCCTGACCCGGTCGGAGACTGGAAGCAGGCTGTGATTTTCATTCATTCTTTCATTAACCGTGGTATTGATAATTGGAACTCATTACCTGCCTCAGTCTTAGAGCCTTTCCCCAAACATATTGATGTGTTTAAGAGAAGATTGAAATTTAGTGTAAATACTGCGATGTAATTACTATAGTTCCTAAATTGCGAATTGTGTATATTTTGTTTGATGTTATTGTTGGTGATTTTCTGTATTTGTACAATTTGCCATCGGGGAATTACCCCCATTTGCAAATATTATATATAATATTATTATTAATAATAATAAATACTACATGAATTATTTATCACTAAATTAACATGCAAAGAAGGCTATGGGCGAGGGTTATTAATTGGACAGTGGCGTGCATTGCAATAAAGCAAGGGAAGCACTGCTTCAGTGCCCGAAATTCCCCTTACATTCGTCTATTGTCTATTTGTTACTAGCTGTACCCGGCATGCGTTGCAATGCCAATCGAACAATAGTGTTACCAAATGGCAAAGAACTTGTTTGTCATAGGTTTGAAAATATGGTTCGCCCATACATACCTCAACAGCTCCGACAAGTAATTTTCACCTTCATTCACAATCAATCACACCCTGCAGTTCAAGCTACCATCAATTTAGTCAGAAAGCACTTCATTTGTCCATCACTAAAGAAGGACCTGAAGATCTGGACATTAGCATATAGGCCTAAACCTTGCCAACGAAGCAAAGTCTGGAGACACACCAACAGTGCAATGGGACGGTACCCTTCAACTACAAAGTGGTTCAGTCATATAAACATTGACATCGCAAGCATATCGCTAGTTACTAACAATTATTATCAGTCGCTTCTCACGTTGGCTGGAAGCAGTTCCATTAATTGACATCACAGCGGAAACAGTTTCATTTACCATACTGCCAACGTGGATATCTCGTTTTGGCGTGCCTCAGATCATAACTACCGAGCGTGGACAACAATTTGAATGCCAACTGTTATTCTTCTTCTTGTTCAAATGCCTCACCACCACACTGGGTATTGTCCACAATCCACATCAAAACTTCCGCTTATCCCCCTGCGGTAAATGGAAAAATTGAACGCTGGCACCACCATCTAAAGTCTGCGTTAAAAGCAAAGATGTCAGGCGACTGGGTTTTGAATCTTCCCATAGTCTTGTTAGGTCTTCGCTCGTACATCATTCCACAAGTTGATGCCACACCAGCGGAGATGACTTACGATTCGGCAATCAGTTACTGCGGATATTCCTCAATGAAGATGTTGTGTATTTACTTGAGTTAACATGAACATTCTAGTCAGTGTTGTGTATTTAGGCTACTTGAGATAACATGAACATTCACTATGCCCAGAACATTCCAATCTGGAACATTCGAATCTGGAACTTTCCAGCTACTATATGCACCTGCAGACTGTAGACGTCAGTACCGCGACAGTTCCGTGCATATTCTTTAGTTCCGTGCTAGTCCCGCTCAAGGTAGTCCACCTTGTGTATCGTTGTGTATCAACTAGTGTTTAATAAACCCGTTGTTTTATATTAACAAGTGTATGTTATTTATCTTGAATCTCCCACGATATAACAGTGGTGTCGGAAGTGAGATAAGATAAATAACGTTGTGAAACCGAGTGACTCTCTAACCTCAACGCAAGTGTTGCACCGAACGACGTTAATCGCAGTGCGTGTTAGAAATACTAAACCGAGTGAACTTTCTAACCTCAACGCAAGTGTGTGCACCGAACTAAGTTCATCGCAAGTGCGTGTTAGAAATACTGTTCTCCGCTCATCTTCACCATGCCGGACTTAACCTCTGAGCAACTCCAACAATTCTCGGCAATCATCGCCGACGCTATCCGACAGACAACAAGTTCAACAACGTCATCATCACAGCCTCGACCGCCACAATTCACAATGCAACCGTATCGTTCAATCCACGGGACGACTGTAGCCGACTATTTCACTCGCTTTACATGGGCGCTCAACCTGAGCAAGGTACCCGCGGATCAACAAGCACATTTTGCACGAGTTTACATGGGATCTGAACCCAATGATGCCATGAAGATCCTGGTGAGTCCTGGTGATCCGGAAACTCTGTCATACAGTGAGATTCAATCTAAGCTGAAAGACCACTTCGACGCCACACGCAACAAGTTTGCCGAGAGCATCAAATTTCGGAGTGTAATGCAGAAGCAAGGAGAAACCATCACTAGCTTCACCTTAAGACTGCGGCAGGCTGCAACGTTTTGTGAGTATGGCACATTCCTTGATCGCATGTTAATTGAACAAATGCTCGCAAGTTTGGAATCACGAGAAATGTGCGACGAGATTATTGCAAAACAACCAGAGAACTTCACCGCAGCATATGAAATCGCGCACGCACTCGAAGCTACTCGCATTACCACCAACGAGGTCAAAACAGCTTCCGCTAAGTCTGAATCAACCAATCGGATTGGATACGGGAAGCCTCTGTCCAGGGAGAATAGCAACCAGCAGCCGCCACGCAGCAAGTCAGCTCATCGAAGTCAAGGGTCTTACAACCTAACCAGACAGCACCAAGAGCCACATCAGGCAAACCGAAGTGCATCCCAGGACAACCAATCAACATGTGCAGGGTGCGGTGAAGCTCACCCTCGCAGTCAGTGCAGGTTCCTGAACGCAGAGTGCCTGAAGTGTGGCAAGAAAGGTCACATCAGAAAAGTTTGCCAATCGAAATCTAGGAAACATCGAACAACAAACCACGTGGCCAAAGAAGAGTTTCCAGCAGAGAACCTCGATGTCGTGGAGTACCTCAGCAAAATCGAGGTCATCGGATCTGTCAATGCAGCACCTAAGCCACTGGTTGATGTCAGCGTAGAGGGAACCACCGTCAAAATGGAACTCGACACCGGCGCCCCCTGCTCAACCATGAGCAAATCAAAGCTAAGTATGATCAAACCAGGTTTTGTATTGCAGGGAAACGAGCGTAACTTCGTCAGTTACACTGGCCATCCGATTAAATGCATTGGCAAAACGTCAGTGTGCACCACCATCGGAACCACAACCAGGAACCTGAACCTCTACGTGGTTGACGATGAAGTCAAATCGCTCTTTGGCCGAGAGTGGATTTCAGAGTTTTTACGGGAGATCGACTTTGGTCACCTCTTCGCAAAACCCGACCCAATCCACAAGCTCTCAGACAAGCAGGCTCCGACCTTGGAACAACAGAAGCAGCTCGACAACATTCTATCTCGCTACCAGGATGTGTTCAGCGACACCCCCGGGAAGGTCTCAGGTCCTCCAGCGAAGATGCACCTGAAGGCTGGAGCCACACCTGTTTTCGCCCGAGCTCGAGACGTACCAGTTGCCCTCCGCGATGCCTACGCCAAGGAAATCGACAAGAAAATTGCATCTGGCTTCTACAAGATAGTGGACTACTCTGAGTGGGCATCGACAACGCACGTCGTCGCCAAGAAGAACGGCAAACTGAGGATCACAGGCAACTACAATCCTACTCTCAACCCGCGGATCATCATCGATGAACATCCGATTCCCAAGGTGGAACATCTGTTCAACCGAATGCGCGGCGCACTCTCTTCTGCCACCTGGATATCACCGACGCGTACACTCATCTCGAGGTCGACGATGAGTTCATCCATGCTCTCACGCTTAACACGCCAACTCACGGTCTGATCCGCCCAACGCGAGCAGTATATGGAGCAGCTAACATCCCCGCTCTCTGACAGCGGCGAATGGACACAGTCCTGCAAGGTCTCCCAAACATCGTACGTTTTTTCGATGACAGTATAGTTTTTGCTGATAGCTTTGAAAATCTGATGCAGGCCCTCAGCACCACTCTGGAACGGTTTCGGCAATACAACCTCAAGCTCAACCGAGCCAAATGCGTTTTCGCTCAAACATCCCTGGAAGCCCTTGGCCACAAAATCGATGCGTCAGGCATCCACAAGTCTGATGCACACATCCGAGCTGTACGTGATGCACCGAAGCTGACTACACCAGAAGAACTCCAACCGTTTCTTGGTAAAGCAACCTACTACAGTTCGTTCATCCCCGATTTGTCCACCAGAGACAGACCACTCAGAGACGTGCTGCTCAAGGACCCTCTCATCTGGACACCAGGAGGTGACAGGGCATACAAAGACATCAAGAACGCCCTAACCTCGCCCCAGGTACTCATGCAGTATGACCCAGCGTCACCGCTCCTGTTGGCCACGGACGCCAGCAAGACCGGCCTGGGCGCAGTACTGTCACACGGGCTCAGCAACGGGCAAGAACGTCCAATCGCTTACGCCAGTCGAACGATGTCAGCAACGGAGCAAAGGCACGGGACTCAACTTGACCAGGCCACATCGAGGTTACCGCGCAACCGACCAAGTCACCATGCAACCGAGCAAGTCACCGTGCAACCGACCACGCAACCAACCAGGTCACCGCACAACCGACGAGGCCATCGCGCAACCGAGCCTGAGACGAGTTCGCTTCACCAAGACACCAGCAACAGTCCAAATACCACCAGCCACACCAGTATACAGGACACCACCTATTTCCTAGACCTCTTTTATTCCCCGCAGGAGTACTCGCCAGCACCGGCCACAATTGAGATTCTCTCCTGATTAAGTTTCCTAAATCATCCATTTAAAAGAAGGAGGAAATGTTGTGTATTTACTTGAGTTAACATGAACATTCTAGAAAGTGTTGTGTATTTACTTGAGTTAACATGAACATTCCAGTCAGTGTTGTGTATTTAGGCTACTTGAGATAACATGAACATTCACTATGTCCAGAACATTCCAATCTGGAACATTCGAATCTGGAACTTTCCAGCTACTATATTCACCTGCAGACTGTAGACGTCAGTACCGCGACAGTTCCGCGCATATTCTTTAGTTCCGCTCTGGTCCCGCTCAAGTTAGTCCACCTTGCGTAACGTTGTGTATCAACTAGTGTTTAATAAACCCGTTGTTTTATATTAACAAGTGTATGTTATTTATCTTGGATCTCCCACGATATAATAGAAGAGAAGGTAATAACTGACAACCCAGCTTTCGTTTTCGAATTGGAGGAACAATTAAGAGCCTTAATCCAGTTCCCACCGAACATTACGACCACAAGAACATTTTCATACACCCAGAACTGATGACAAGCAAGTTGGTCTTCGTTCGACATGATGCTCTGAGAACACCCCTACAGCCAACAATTGATGGACCATACCCAGTTCTGTCTTGCAGTGACAAACACTTCGACGTAAAGATGTCGACAGGCAAACAAACTATTAGTATTGACAGATTGAAACCTGCTTTTATTTTAACATCTAACAAAGTGGAAGACACGTCACAAGAAACCGCTATGAACATTCCATCGCGCTTCACATCAAGGACTGTAAGCTTCCAGGACACAACCACTAGCACACAGGCTTGTCCACTTTCGCCAAGGCCTACCAGATCAGGTCGACAGGTCGCCTTCCCTCGCAAATACCTGGACGCTGTCACTGCGGAGGGAGTGTGTGGCGGACCCTAGTGTACGAACTCAATATTACTGTACTTAAAACTCATTGGATGTTTCAATTTGCTGTGGTTAAGCTTCTTCTTTCTTTTGTCTTTGCCTTTTTTCGATTGTTATATCTCTTCTAGTAAAAGCTGTTCCTCGTGTTTTTAATAAACATTATTCATAACTTCTCTATATTTATGGATCTCTACAAAAAATACCCAAATCCATACGTTCATATACCATTCATCCGATTGCAATAATGAAATTTTGGTGAGTTGTTGTGCAGACTTCCGCGAATGTTTCTGAATTATTAAATCCAGTTTACAAACGTTTAGAGGCAGTTAATGGAAATTTTATAAAAAATATTGTGTATCCAAAAGCACTTCAACAAACTAAGTTACAAACAACTGTGAACTAGATTTACTGAGCCAGAAACCTTCACGGGAGTGTATACAACAACTCAAAGTTTCATCACAATCGGATGAATGGTACATGAACGCATACGGGATTTTAATGAAAAGATTCTTGCGCCGTCACTCATTTGTTGAATCTTCTGAACCTTATTTAATGTTTTATTATAAATACCATATAAGGACGTTATTATGGCAATCATTAAATGGATATGTAATCATTTCAATAATTGCCTGATACTGAAATGTAATTTTGATACACTACACTCTGTTTTAAAAGGTACTACATATTTACTGACTCCTGGGATACCAAATTCTTCCAAACATTTTTACGTTTATCATTATATCTTCAAATCATCTCGTTTGCTTATACTCTCATTAGGGGCAGATGACCCCATCGTTCCGCCCCTTTAAACCTCACTAACTAACTTATACTCTCATTTTCTCTAATTACATTGTAACACATTTTCCTTATTCATGTATTGCATTATAAATGAAACTAGAATGTGTCAAAAACATCGCTTGGAATGCATTTCAATTACATACTTGTGTATTTAGCCTGTGTATTGTTAGTCCGTCATCTGTGTAATGAACTACACACCTCAAAATGTTTTTTTTGCATATACTTACCACATCGGGTGGCGGTGGTACAAAACTTCCTCCAGGAGTCCTCCATTGCTCGAATGGAATGGCCTACGATGTCCCCGGACATGAACTGTATGTAACATGTCTGGGATTTGCTGAAGCGTGCTATTGCTCAGCGTCCACGCCCTCTCATAACCCGCCAAGAGATCACGGAGGCTACCGTCGAAGATTGGGATCGCCTGCCTCAAGAGGACCTGGACTCTTGTTCTATGGTATGCTACGGTGAGTAAGAGCCCTGCTGGACGCCCGTGGTGACCATGTTCCTTATTGACACGTCATAGGATGGCAAGATTACCACACATAACAGTCCCTGTTTAACAGGCCAAATGTCTTCCTGTGTGTATAGTTAGTCATTTTCTATCCACACATTAATAAAGTCTGCAGGATGTTTGTCAGAATGCTACCTCTTTTGTAATAACCTAGCCCACAATCCCACACACGCTCTGCATAGCAAACAAGTGTTATGCAAAACTCTTTTTTTAATGTGTGTGTGTACTGTTCCCCACGACAGAGCTCTGCTCTAGGAAGTCTTTTTCTATACAAATAAATAAATACAAATAAATAAAATTAATAATATCAAGAATGATATCCAAATAGAAAGAGCGGCCGAACATAAACAAATGAAGATACCTACTGTAACCTTCCCAGTTACTTAATTATTGCACTTTCTACAAACACAGAAAATCGTGAGATATTTACACATTATATGAAAGGAAAAAGAAACTTAATATTGATTGGTCTCTTTTCAGAATACTTATATAATGTGCCGTGCTTCATGCCGTACATATTAAATTAATTAGTATTCTTTAACCTTAGTTAGTTATTGTTGTTTTAAGGGGCGGAACTACGAAGTCATCTGCCCTTGTTTGCCTTAGTATCTGTGGGTGTTTAAATAGGGTTACTTTTGTAGGTTACTCTGGTATCAGCGAACAATGGATTCTTTTTTATGATAGCTTAATTTTCTAGCTGCGTTTCTCAGCATCTTGGACTTGATTCATGAGAATTCATTCTAAGAAGAACATCTAGAATAAGCCCTCGCCTGGCTTTTCAGATAGCTTGTCTTCTATTACTCCCTTTGTTAACTCCTCTCACCTTAGATCATAAATACAATAGATGGCTGATGACGTCACATTTGTGAAACCAACATCTCAATCAGCTGACTAAAGGGAACTGCCGGGAACTGCGGATAGTTTGGAGCACTGAAATACTACACGTGACGATAGAATTGGGCTATTCTGTTCTATTCATTACCGTACTGGGCCAGAATGGTGTATTACTGTGCAGCGTGTGGATGTAAGGAGACGTTTAGGAAAAGATCGGGCATTTCTTTCCATAGGTAGTCCTAAATTAATTCATTGTAAAATAACCCTAAAATTCTTGACTTCACTACTTGCATTTCTTTACGTTTCCTCTTAACTCCGAGACATGAAAGAAAAATAATTTAATCTGTAAATTTATTACAAATTATTAAAATTTACTCTATCCCTTACTCCACTGAACAGGCCTATGAAGCAAAATTAGGACCATCACAACATCAAATAGCCTTCCTTTGCAATCATGTTCAGTGTCAAATTGCGGGTTATGCTACTGATGTGACGATGTAGTCTTCGATAATAAATACGCTGAGGTTGTTATTTTAGTTGTAACTACACATTATCTGGAACACTTTATTGAGATTCTAACATTTTCATAACCAACTTTTATTCACAAACAAATATGTTAACACCAATTCACAGAATAGTAAAACCAAAGAGTTTTGTACATAGGAACGAAACGTTACCAACCTTAACATGTACAATTTTCTCAACATACTCCCACCTAATTTACAATTTTCTCAAAATTGGAAATTATCAAAGTGTCAAACAGGTGAACAATGTATGTCAACTGAATTCCTTCTCCTCTGTAACATGAAATCAAAGATCTAGTCTTTTAGGAGGGGCCACTTTTTTTAACTTCATTGCGTCGACAGTTGTTGAGAAATCTGTAGATCCATCCCACCATCCGCACAATTTGTTCATATTTACTGAACCGGTGATACAGCCATGTCGTATTATGAGTGATGGCAATAAGGTTATGTTCGTTTACCACTTCATAGCGTATAGAAGATTCAGGCCAGTTTTCTTCTCCTTCAACAAGCCACTTAGGCCCTTCCCACCATTTGGATTCGATTAGTTGTGCGACAGTACATCCTCTTGAGGGTAGGTCTGCGGGGTTCAAATCCCCTGGTATGTGTCTCCAGCTTCGTGCATCAGTGAGCTCCCTTATCTCCTTCACTCGGTTCCTAACAAATACTGTCTTGTCTCCGTTGCCAAGAATCCAGGCTAGTACAGTACTTGAGTCGGTCCAACAATAAACAGCTACTTCTTTCCAACCTAGACTTTCTTGAACTGATTTCAGCAGACGCGCTCCAATAAGAGTTCCTAATAATTCCACTTGAGGGATGGTCAGGGGCTTAAGCGGTGTTACTCTTGCTTTAGCTACTGCTAACCGAAGATGTGCCTCTCCCTGATAACTGCTCCTGATAAAGACAACAGCTGCATATGCGTTTTGACTTCCATCACAAAATACGTGTAGTGAGATGTCCTCCTCATTGCCAAGGTGACGTATCGCCTCAATTTCTCTTAAGTGAGGCAAGTCCTTTAGCCACTTCTCCAACCGCCGTAGAGTATCTTTGTCGATAGGCTCGTCCCATCCCAACTTTCTGGTCCATAACTCTTGAATTAACAGTTTCAGCCTAATCGTTACTGGAATGGTTAGTCCAATCGGATCGAAAATGCGGTGGATTATTGAAAGAATAGTCCTCTTCGTCAAATCTCCTATTTCACACGATCTCTCCCACCAATCCATATTGATCTTCAGAGTATCGTCTTGGCGATTCCACCTAATGCCAAGCAGTGAAGACTCCTGAGAAGATCCGTCTCCGGTTGACTCCCATCCCCGAAGGTCGAACCCGGCCCTCGCCATGATAGTCCTTGAAAGGTAAACGAATTCCTCAACTTCTTCTGCTCGATCGAGGCTTGTCACCAGATTGTCAACATAAAAATTGTTCTTCAATGATGATGCAATTTTAGCCTCCTTTGAATCAGTTGATTCCATATATTTTTCCAGGTGGTAGCCAATTACTGCTCCAAGAAGAAACGGGCTACTGGTAACACCGAACACCACTCTGGCATGACGAAGGACTTGTAGGTCTTTCTCACTATTATTACCATACCACAGGAACTTCAGGTAGTCTCTCTCCTCTGGGTGTACACTTATCTGTAAAAATGCCTTCTTGATATCAGCTGTGATGCCTATCTTTCGTTGCCGAAACCTCAAGAGTAGTTCGGGTATGATTTCAATAAGGTTAGGTCCTTCTTCAAGGCAGTCGTTCAGTGATGGAAAACCTCTCTCCTTCGCCGATGCGTCGAACACGGGACGCACTTTCGTACTTGTACTATTTTCCTTCAGCACTGGACGGTGAGGAAGATAGTGTCCAGTAGATAGATCCCTCGCCATTTCCACAATGCCTTCTTTCACCCAATCTCGTAAAATAGTGTCATATTCTTCATAGAGACCAGGCTTTGCCTTTAATTTTCGGGTCATTCGAATCAATCTGCCTTCTGCAATCCCTCGATTGGTTGGAAGGTCTGGAGCATCTCTCCCCCATGGAAGACGTACCTCGTATCTGCCATCTACAAAAGCAACCGTATTTTTGAAATACCTCAGTGCTGACATCCTCTTCTCCTCCTTTGTGGTGTTCTCTACAGGATCGGTTATCCCAATGGTCTCCATTTTCCACAGATCAGATACGGGTAGCTGAGTAATACTGAGTGCAGTGACTGCATTCGCAATACTTGCATGCTTCGCTAGCTCCTTTTTTCCCACGGTGTCTACTACCTTCTTCTTCCCCGTTACCGTCCATCCTAAACAGGTTTCAATGGCTACCAGTCCAGAAGGTAGAGTCTTAATTTTACCTGTCCACAACTTTCCCGCAATGTCAGAACCTATCAAGATGTCAATAGGAGCTACAGAATCTCTGCACATCGGAATGTGTTCTCTTAGTAATTCTTCCCTCACTTCTTTCCTGACTTCTACTGATGGAATCGTAGCTGTAATTGTCCTTTGGTCTAACGCTACGAAATTGCATGCAAAGTCGTTATTCAAGCTGAGTAAGTGCACCTTGTAACATCGGTGCTTAACTACCCCTGTTGGCTTACCACCAAAAAGAGAGTGGATAATGCTCTCTTCCCCAATCGGAGAGTAGTTCATTTCTTCAGCCAAACTACTAGAATTATACGAACGTTGGGATCCACTGTCTATCAGTAACCTGGCCTTCCTGATTTTGTCACCATTCTTAACGTAAACTAACAGAGTCTGGAGATAGACCTCCGTTTGAGAGCTAACTGACAAATTGCTGTCAATAGATGAAGTATTAAACAAGGAAACCTCTTCTCTTTTGATCTCAGAATTCTTCCCCTCAACACAACCTTTCTCTTCTGCTTGATACTTCTGAACAGCTGGACATAATAATGGTACATGTCGTCCACGACAAATAACACATCGTGCTCGACACTGCTGTGCAGAATGGCCTGCTTTGGTACAAGAAAAACAGCGCTTATCTTTATACAGAACATCTTTTCGGTTTTCAAGGGACATTTTTTGTGCATGGAGACATTCTGTGGAACAATGATTCACCCCTTTACAAAATACACACTTCTGAGTGCCAGATTCAATGCTCAGACTGGCAAGATCGATCGCAGAAGCAAAATTAACTTTGTCCATATCATGCGATTTTCCTGGACTCTTAGCCTGGTTGTAGGAAAGGGACTGATTATTTGCCATTGCAACTCTCTCCTCCCCTTCTACTTCTCTCTTCAAAAACAACATTAAATTATCCATCTGTTCCTTCAGTGTCCTATTGGGTTCATTGGAACGTTGCCACACCTTCAGTATGTCTGCGGGCAGACACGATTCTATTAGCGGAAACAATAATGCGGCATAATTATTCGAGAACACATTTAATGACTCTAGTGCCCGTAATTGAGTTTCTAGTTTGTCATACAAAATACTGATCTTGACCGTCTTCCTTTCCATAACTAAACTCAGTAGTTCCCGTACATAATACTCGATAAGGAGATCATTACTTCCAAATCTGTCCTTAAGTGTTTGAATGGCCTTTCCGTAATTTTCGCCTGAGGGAGGGAAACTCACAACAACCGCGCGTGCTCGAGAGTTCTCTTTCGTGGCTTGAATCAAGTACTGAAATTTTTCCTCCTTACTTAACGACTGACACTCGTCAATTTGTGAGAACTGTGACCAGAATGATATCCAACCGGCTATTTCCCCGTCATACTTATTCAATTCTAATTTCGGTAGGCGAAGAGATATTTCGTTTCCCGAACGATCGCCAACACAACTAGATGAAGTATGAGCAGCGCTATTCCTTGTTATCAGATCAGAGGCCTTACCTTTAATGCTGTGGTAACGTAAGGTATACTCCTCTGCTTTCTCCATTTCCGCCATCAGTACTTCTTCGATCTCCTCTTCCTTTGTTTCAGCACAGATGTTTTCACAAATCTGACTGTCCAGCTCCGATAACTCGTGTCTTCTTTCTTCGAGCACTAATAAACGTGCACTTATTAATTGTAAATCTGCATCTCTCTGCGTCAGTAGTTCGTCTAAAGCACTGCAAGCTTTCGTGAACAATGTGCGGATAACCGCTCTCCTCTTAGTTATTTGTGTACCCGCCATAATTACGGACTACGGATGTAAACAACAGGATATGGTATACTGGATTATACAGGCACAGTTATACTCGCTACTATCAAATTGTAATTCAACAAAGTTTATACACGCTTGTTAAAGTCGTGTCAAGGTCGCCATATGTTATTTTAGTTGTAACTACACATTATCTGGAACACTTTATTGAGATTCTAACATTTTCATAACCAACTTTTATTCACAAACAAATATGTTAACACCAATTCACAGAATAGTAAAACCAAAGAGTTTTGTACATAGGAATGAAACGTTACCAACCTTAACATGTACAATTTTCTCAACAGAGGTAATATTTGTCATCTTATTAAACGTATGGACAGTGCGTTTGGTTGAGGAAATTTTCAGATCCTTCTAGGATACATTGCAGCCCTAAATTAGTCAATTAGTAGGATTTCAAAGTTCTGGATTATTACTGCGAAGGTTTCTATGATTCGTGGAAAATGGAATTTAAAAGGAAACAGTTCATTGCTTGTAATGATTTCCGTTGTAGCAAATGTAATGCATAGTTGTTAAAAAGCAACGCTTACTAAATCAATAGACTTCCTTATTTCCATTTGCCTATGTTTTGTTAACCTTCATAAAATACTGAAGTGGAAAGTAACGCTGAATAAGAGCTAATCGTACGATAAAATTTGTAAAGTAATGCACCGGTACTGAAATTAGCCAAAATACATTTTCTAATGATGACAAATAAATTAGGAAATGATGTAGTAATAGATTGAACTTGTTTGGAGCTCTCGGGCGTACAATTAAAAATGACCAGCTACACAAACACAATTCTCTTCAAAAATCAGTAGGCCTAATTCAGAGTTGGATTTGTTACTAAGTATTTATAAGAGGGGATCCTGGATGTATGAATATTACGGAACACGACAGCCACTTTTAACACCAAATATGTTACATTCTTAATCTTTGCTACCTTCCGGTACGTAAAGAAACATGCGATGCTTTTCCCAATGTCGTATAAATTACGAAAATGTGTGTTTAAACCCTCATTAAAAATCATTTCCCCACCAACTGCTATCACCTTCCATTACGAGTTCCTCTGTTTTCCCTTTAGTCAGCTGATCCAGATGTTGGTTTCACGTCACAGTACAGGCGCAGTGTGGCAATGCGCACTCTATTGTATTTATGCTCGAAGCCTCTCACCGAATTAACAATACGAGTAGACTCTCTTTTCTTGACAATCTAGCAAAGAAAAAAAATATTTGGATGGAATTTTACGCCATGGATGCCATGTTAATGACGGACTGCAAAGAAGCAAATTATCAGCAAAGACAGCTTGTTACCAGATTTACAGTGCATGGTTTCCATCACAAGTGTTGTAGGACCATACGTTTTCATGAGCCATTCGCGGACTGTGTTTGTCATATGTGCGGGAAACTCTGTGAGAGATATCACATGATGGGATGTACAGATAGAATTTTATCATTGTCTCAATTCTGTTCTGAATCAACTTGAATATATATAGCTGGCCATTTTGCTGCTTTATCAATTTTTTTAAATATTTAGTTCTCCATTTTGCCAAAACCATAGGTTTCATAGCCATAGCAGCCATCTTTGTGCTCTACCGACTAAGATGTCACAAAGGCATTATGGAGTACTTAAGTTACAAATCTCTACATTCATCCCGTTCACCACATCTTTCACACTGTCCAATCCATCTCAAGGCGATGGTCTCCAAGTTCTTACTCTACTAGCAGAATCAGGGTGCAGGTTATAAGATACCAATACAAGATCATCTATCTGAACAACTTCCCTTGCCACAAACCAGGCTTTATATCTAAACAATCAATAAATACTCTCTTTAAAACTAAATAATGGAATAAATGAAAACATATGAAATAGATGAAATGAATTACACTCTTAATTAATAAAACCGTATATTACGTGAAATGAGATGAATGAAGACATATACGACATAGATGAAAACAAATGACCCAAGTGAACCAAAGTACATTGGTGCAACCCCTTGTAACCAACATGTTACACTATCCTACTGACCAGGGCCCCATCTAAACCCCAATCCTTCGTGGATCGACAGTAATCCGTGAATGTTTGGACCGTGAGTTAAATTCCAACGTGTCCGTCATCAACACGGTCATTTAAATTCCAATTCTGGTTTCTATGTAATTTAATTCAAATAGCTTTAACCAATTTATAACTCAAATTAACGTGCAACTCAGTTTTAATGTTTAAGGGGTTTTCACACAAAAGTGATGATGATGATGATAATTGTTGTTTTAAGGGGCCTAACATCTAGGTTATCGGCCCCTACACAAAAGTAAATAAGACTTCTTTATATTGTATAACTTTATTTACAAATCCAGTTGGGCTATATAATAATAATGTTATAAAAATATAATATAATTATAGAATATTTACAAATGATGTGTTATGATTCACACTACTACTGTGTGTGGGAACTATTCATGATATGATATAATGTACTATATACAGGTAGTACTATACAATACCGGGTGAGTTAGCCGAGGTCGTTGCGGCATGACTGTTGGCAGTCGCTCACATCCCGGAGGCGAGGAGGTTCGAATCCCCCCGCCGGCAACCTTGAAGATGGTCTTCTGTGGTTTCCCATCTTCCTTCAAGGCAAATGCCGGGGTTGGTCCCTAACTATAGGCCACAGCCGCTACCTTCCAACTCCTCGACCCTCCCATCCAACATTCCTCCCCAACGGTACTTGTAGCTCACCCATTGGGTGTCCGTCTCGAAGCAGCTACAAAACTGGCGAGCCGAACATGTCCTCGGACACTCCCGGCACTAAAAGCCATACGCTAAAAAAAAACTATACAATGAAATCTCCATACTGTGTATTGCGATAATACCTTCTTGTCCAGAGTACAATTTATAAATGAAATTCCTCTTAGGATTCTCGACAATGGCAAATGTCTCGATTACGATTTTTATTCCCCGTTGCTGTACATTCTGGCTTCTAGAGGTTAGATACGTCGTTTTAGTTGCCTGTATATGTTAAGTTAACAGCTTGGAGGCTGGTTGGATCTTCAAAAAGCTCCAGCATATGTCAATAGAGTCGAACCCCTATGCAGCGCTGCAATGAGGTGGGGAGTGAGGTAGTTTGCCATTACTTTTTACTGTTTCAACATGATTTCGTAAAAAATGTTTTCATTCTAACTATTAAATTCTACATACAGGCTATTATATTAAATGTTTACCGACTGCAGGGCTAACGGAAATCCCATTGTTAAGTGGCTATCGTTATTGGTGGACGCCCCTGAGAACCCGAGTTCGATCACCAGTCCAGCCGATAATAATTAAAGTCTACGTGTAGGCTATTATATTAAATGTTGACCTACTACAGTGTAAACGGCAATCCCATGATTTAGTGGCTAGCATTATTGGTGGATGCCCCTCAGGTTCCGAGTTCGATCACTAGTCCTGCCGATAATTAAAATCTACGTTCAGGCTTTCATATTAAATGATGACCTACTGCAGTGTAAACAGCAAACCTATGGCGTCATGGACCTCAGGGGCGTCCAACAACAGCACTGGGTTATTGGTGGACGCCCCTGAGGTCCCGAGTTCGATCACTAGCCCTGCCGATAATTAAAGTTTTGCTATGGTCTTGTACGAGGTCTCTCAGCCTCGTGATTTTAAACGGGAACCGTCGGAGCAGAAGGAAGACCAGAAAGGAATTGTCCACGCTACCGATTGTTTGGTGATTGTTTGCTATAGGAACTAGTGCTAATCAGGTTGTATAAATCTCTTGTGGATATGGCATTCGACCAGGCTTTTACAATGCTTTTACAATGTATTAGTGGGCACCGTGTTCTCACAGAGGCTTCTGAGACAGGATGTTTAAATGAAGCAGAAGGAAAAGACAGCCTATATAACTGCACAGTTCACAAAGAGCAGTAGATGCTAAGAAATGTAGAGGTAATCTACTTCCCAGCACACTGCACCTCTGCTCTGCAGTTTCTGATCATGTGGGTAAATAATGTCTAGAAAAGGTACCACATAGGCAACGTAATCAGAGTTTTTAGGTCCCTTTTAAATATGGCGGCTTTTAGAGACGCCGGGGTGCCGGAATTTTGCTCCGAAGGGGATCTTTAACGTGCCTGACACGGCTCCCTCGCATTTGCGTACCCTCAAGTGCCAGCTGACTGCGCCAGGATTCAATCCTAAAACCCTGGGCACAGCAGGCGTGAACGTTACCACCTAGCCATGCAGCCAGTTCAACTTTACAAATGTTCAGAAAAAAAGCGAGCATGCAAGATGATAGCTGTAAGCTGACAAGTAAATTCAAAGGCATTGTAGAACTGTTGGAAGCAATGGGGAGTTTCATCTGAGGAACAAGCTATATATTTTTGTGACATTCAAGATGATAAAAGTGCTAGAATATTAAATGAAGATGTTTTAAAGTATGGTGAATGGCTTGATGAGACAGTCCCAAACGGAGAATAGCAGATCATGCATTTCCCGGAACTAAGAAAAGAAGCAAGCCTGGATGAAATTCAAAGTAGTCAGGCAGAATATTTAGAAGAAGGTGAACAAAGTCTTGCTGAACTATTGTTAACTATGGCATGAGCTACTACGTCTTAAGAAGCATCTCTTATAAGCCTTAATATAAAGGAATTATAATATGCTGATAGATGTTCCTCAGTTATTTGGCAACATCTTCTGGTTGACTCGCACAAGTTTCGATCAATTGTGTAGCTTAAGGTGTTGTCTTTGTTGACTAAAATATCGATCCTCCATGTGATCTCATTGACCCTCTGACCATGAACATCCTCGCGCACATTGAAGCTGGTTCTTCTAAGGGCTTGGGTAGAGAGGAGAAACGCTTTAATAACATTTCATATTTCCATATGTCCAGAAGGTCCAAAATACCTTGTCACCTATTGCTGGATCAATAGGATTGCGCCATAAACACACAACTACGCGACTTAAAGCCCTGCTTTATTTTGAGATAGGCCTATCAGCAGTCCAACAAGATGAGAATAATAATACAGAATAGCCTACATGTAAATCCTCATTCAAAAACATTTATTCTAGTCCACATGGTATCAAGGTATTGAGATTTCACTGTATTAGTATGCATTGGTTTGCACTTATATACCGTAATTCAATTTTTCCTCCTGAAGAGAATCGCATTGATGCGCTGCTTTTTCCACTTAAGTAGTGATTATCTTTGAAAGCTTTCGCTATTGGCCTATGTCACTGAAAGCGACAGTTTTGTACGAGAACAAGTCTCCGATTTATATAATAAAACCTTTATTAAAGAAGTCTATAAAATGAGATGAAAAAATTCACTCACCAAGTATTTGTTTACATCGGAACTTAGTTTTCATGCACTGAAGAATCCAATAATTTTCTTCAGTCTATTCTTCGTGCTAAGAGAGAATACACCTCTTTGTAGGAGTCACTGCACTAAATGCATGCCCAAGTTAGTTGAATTTTGTCACTTAACCATAAGCGCGGAAAGCAAATTTGCTATTACACAAATCTTCATATCTTCCTTGTGTAGTTTGTTGATGAGGAAATAAGTACATTCCTGCATTGCTCATTATTTTGGGAAAAAATAGCCATACAGTAAAACATGCACAGATTAATGATAATTTAAATATTAGCTATGCATAAGATTACATTATATAGGCAGAATACAATAATGTATAAGTCAGACGTAGTTGTATATACCGGTAACTAAATTAAGTTTTTACATAATGTCGATAACCTTCAAACCCTTTATTATGGGTTAGAATGATTTAATTATTGTTGTTTTTGGTGAAACTAAGTTATACGTTAGTGATAGCTTACTACTTATCAAATAAGCTTCACTAATTCTAATCAGCAACGACATGTTGTTGACCATGGATATAGTCATGCCTATTTTGGAATTAAGCATTCTTTCATAATTGGCTATTTATAAAATTAAAATATATGTTTATAAAGTTGTTCCACGGCTTACAACGAGCACGCTTATCAGGAAGCATCACACTAATTTCTCACCCAGAGTACTAGGAAAATCACTTTTTCCTACTTCTTAACTCTTCCATGTTGAATCTTTTTACTAATAAGCAGCTTCATCATCACTTGATTTCATTTTCATCACACCACAAAATGTCTTCCAATGACAAGCACAAAGTTGGAAGCAATAGTAAAACTCTTGAAAACATAAAATATAGTACGAAACTAAGATAAATTATTAATACTACGGTATATCAGCAATAATAACCTCCAGCACTTACAGGGCCCTATCACCGGGTAAATCATCCATTTTGTAAATATGTTATCTCAATAACACATCTACTACGAATAAACAACGGAGTGTTATGACACAAATTATGGCTTGTGTACTACATTATAGTAAAATAATAAGAATATTTTAAAATACATTGTAAAAATACAAGAACATAACACAGAATTGTATAAAGAAAACAGTAAAACTCATAGAACATTGTAGATAAAAATTTAAAAGAATATACCGTAATTCTTTTAAATTCTTTTTAGTATATCGATAATTTCTTATACCAATGTTGTAAAATTGCATGAACATTACAATAAATTGCAAAATTAAACATTAAAACTCATAGCATACTGTAGATCAAATTTTAAAATAATTTATTTTTTAATTTTTATATAAATCAATGATTTGTAAAATTCATCATCAGTCTATAAGAATCGCCTACATGATATAGATGAAATTTTTAAAATAATATATTTTAAAAACTTTTTTTCAGTAAATAGATGATTTATTAATAAATATAGTAAAAAGACATGAACATTACCAAAAATGCTCAAAAAATATTAAGACTCATAGCATAATGTAGATACAACTTTAAAAAATATATCGTAATTTTTTTAAATCTTTTTAGAAAATAGATAATTTGTTATAAAAATATTGTAAAAATACATGAACACTGTAGATAAAGGAATCTCTGTTTCGCGGGCTTATAGGCCGTGTTCTAAGGACATTTTGTCGTCCTGACATTTCACTGAGGACTGCGTTCAGCATGTTTACAGGTTACATTAAGCGAGGTAAAACAAGTCTTCAGCGAAACGTCAGGACGACAAAATGTCCTTAGAACACGGCCTATAAGCCCGCGAAACAGAGATTCCTATTTCAACGCCGGTCGTGAAAGACTGAATTTTTATTGTATATAACATTTTAAAATAATATACTGTAGCCTATATATTTTTTTAGTACCATAAATCAATGATTTGTAAAATCCATCATCAGTTCATAAGAAACATATAAAATTCACCTCTATACTATATATGAAGTGATATGAACTGAATCATATTTAAGAGCATCCTTATTGACAATTAATCTAAATGAAATACCAATAGGTATACAATAAGTTTTCACTATATAACACATTCTAACAACTCGGTGTTGATATCACAGCACAGTAATTGAAATTGTCAACTTGTTGCAGTAAGTTATTGCAGGTTTAAAATTTAGTAATGTTGACTTAGTAATTATTTTTATTAATTGCGGTACGCCTAACTTATTTGTATTTTTCTTTCTTTCATATAGATGGAAGTTACTCGGAATTACATGGAATTGTATAATGCTGAATATATTTCCATGTTTAAATATTACAATGTTCAGCATTCTAAGATGTTTAAAATACCATACTTTAGCAAAACATAACATTATTTGAATCGTTTGGCCGAACAATGAGCGAATAGGGCATGGAAGGAAATTTAAACACTTCAACTCAGAGTGTGGACTGAGTATTTGCTCCGCCCATTGTTCCATGCAACGTCGCTCATTCATAGAGGTTCCTGTAGCACTAAGATTTATTTTCAACCTTATGGTACCCTATTATAAGCCTCTCCTCACTCATCCTCACTCATTCATAGTTCATCCACAATTAACAAAGAACGCACCAGTCGCTGAAAGAAAAATATTTTTTCGCCTATTTATTTTTTAACTTAGCAAACTGAAAAATAAAATGGTATTTTCTTACTTCATTATTTCCCAATCGAAACATATTAGCCCTTAAATACTAAACATTCTTCTGAGAGACTACGCGTGTTGACAACATTGTGAATTACATCATTACCACATTACATTGCCATTGCCCTCATCGGCTCATACAACATCAGTATTGCATGAGTCATTGTTGAGTTCGGCTGCATTGTTTCTTTGTTAAAGGACCCCCGTCGTCTGAGGTACGAATGTTTTGTATTAACGTTATGTTGAGAATACAACCGGAGTGTAACACACTCTCGATGCTGCACTGAAAAGTCGAGCCTTTCTTATACTTGTTGTTCGACCACACGATTCAGAGTCTTGACTATAAAGCTACCAGCACAACCTATTGACACCGTGCCACGGAACTACAGAAATAATAATTGTGCCTTTTGTCCGTCAAAAAAGCATTGCATGACTCAGTTCATTTGTCATTGTTCGCGAGCCATTTGTGTTGAGCATCAGGTAATGATTTGCCAAGAATGTGATAACGCATGAACGTGCTATAACTGGATGTCAATCTTTGAAAGAGATGCAATATTACCATGTGTACAAAATATGTTTAAACTAGATTGCATAATAAAGAATTAGGCCTATTGGGATAGCAATGATCATAGTCTCTAGGACGAATGTTTAGTAACAACGTCAGTCACACGTAGTTTTGTAATTAAGGGTTTAACATTGTATTTAAGCTATACTTCAATCACATTTTATTCCAAAACCATAGGTTTTATCTGAAATGAGCGACAGCAGTGGCTATGCTCGCTAAAGCGCAGCGTTAGCTCTCTGCTGACTCGGTCGACGCGTGGGTTCGAGCCCCACCGTCGGCCGTCCTTGAAATGGTTTCCCGTGGTTTCCCATTTTCAACACCAGGCAAATGCTGGGACAGAACCTTCTGACAGGCCATGGCCGCTTCCTTTCACATCCTTGTCCAATTTAATTCATCTTTATCCATTCCATTTCTCATCCCGACGCGAAGGTCACCCACGGGGGTCAACTAGAAAGACCTGCACTCGGCCTCTCAGAAGGCCACACGACAAAAAAAAAAACTGAACTGACAAACTTAAACTGAGAAAGCGTTATCAAACGTGCAGAACTACGGAGAAGAAAGAGACTGAGTGAAAAGACAAGTCTTCCTAAAATGTTAGGTGTTTCATTCACTAGAAAACAAATACGGCTTTTTCACAAAACAGAGCCTCTTGTGATATCTAGCAACTTGTCGATGAAAGAGACCCAGAGTCACGGTAGATGAGACATAAATCTGGATTTTGCACTGAAAAGTCTTGTCTTACTTATCCCATTGTTCGACCACACGATTCATAGTCTGTGTTGGACCTTGCAAAATACGCCAGTGGCAATGAAAAATATCCCCACAATCATGACAACTTCGAAATATGTCCTCAAATGAAATTTATGTGGTGTGGTTTAAGAAAACTGGTGAGATGTGTGAGTTGGTTGATTGATGGACTGATTGATGATTGGATTGATTGATTGCCTTCACACAACATCTATAGTATATCTAAGCCTTTTATATACATTTTCAACGAAGATATCACCCGCCTGTATCAGTGGACCCTGAACCAAAAAATCCAGTTAAATGTTTCAAAGACTAAACCTATATGCATTGGCTATATTTATCTCATGATTTCTGTCGATTTTAACTCAATCCTACCGGTAAAATTACTAGACAATGATTTCCCCTAAATTAACCCAGTGAATAACCATAGTTATTTTAGTTAGAACCTTATCTTGGACAGATCATACCACAGTTGTAATAAGGAGAAGTATATAATCAATGCACATCTTGAAGGGGAATATCCCTTACACGCCGTCTAAAATACACTAGCTTTTAATCCAAATTTTGATATTCTCTATCATAAAATATGTGTGTATCGGAAGAAAACATAAAATTACAGAGTGTTCAAAATGATTGTGTTGGACTTGAGGTGTGATTTTCACTTTGCATCTTATTGTGTACAAATACAGTGGTTGACACTTCGTGAATGCAATTACTATTCTAACACAGGACATATTGTACATTATCCCTTTATAATGTGTTTAAACCAATAACAGAGAAGATACATTTTCAAAATCGACCCCACAAAACGAACAGATGGCCTCGATACTCCTCTCAAAACAACAATCAACACCACAAAATACTATAAAGTTACTCATCTCCTGTATATAGGATGTGCTAATTCATGTAAATATGACATGTAAGTATTAAAGCAAGCATGATACTGCATGTTAATTCGTTCTCAGTATCAATATGATACATTAAACATTTCAAAATATTCTCATGTCTACATTATAACATTAAACAACTGAACGACTAAAGCAAAGAAACAGAAGACTGATACAAATTCTGAATTATACTGTGCAACAAATATTCACTTTTTGTTTGTTTCTCTTGTGCTCCTTGTATGAGTCTCTCTACTCTTGCCTCTTAAAGAAAAATCAATAGGATAAAGGTCCTGGTTTGCTTTTCATTTTTACGATTTTTCTACCCAAAATTTTCTACGTACCATCAATAAAATATCTGTTCAGTGCCTAATGGAGTGTCTTCTTGTTTTTTCTTTTTTCTTTTCGAGGTAAATATAAATATCCTAAAAACAAATGCTTTGAATGTTCACACCAAATTTTAAGAACATATGTACCGGTACGGTAGTTTATTCTTGAAACAAAACTTGGTGCTTAGAAACAAATGGATGTATAAAATCGCACAACATTACAAAAGCAGGCTTCTTTAAGAGGGAAGACTCAGCATTAAAAGGCAGAACAGTGGCCGTCAAAGATCTTATACGACAATTATACACATTTCTAGGGAAACAAAGGCATCTTATTGCGAGACACAAAACTAAATGTTCAAAAATTTAGTCACAACTATATTTATCCAATATTCCAAATATGTCGTTGCTTTGAGCTATTGTTCACAGTTTTCTTCATTTTTCCCACGTTCATACGAATTAATTCAACTTTTATTGCTTTTTAGTGCACAAATATAAACTTATTTTTAAGAAATGATATAACCATCCCCAAGACTGTTCACACCAGATTTGGAAATACAAGAATTAACTTCTTGAAACAAAGCTTGGTGCTTAGCTAGGGCATGTGCTGTATAGGCTAACACAAATTGACTGTGCAAAAGTACCCAAAAAAAAACAGAAACAGATAGAAATTGAACCTTACTCATATGAATTGACATGTAATTGGCATTCCTATAGGACATAAATGGAGAAAAGAATTTCGGAAGTTGCCCAGAATTAGAATGAATTAATAATAATGCTCAATTAACACATTTATAACTGATGAGATTGACTTTGTAGGTGTATCCCAAGACAGTACAGTTAACAGCATGTATTTTATTTGTCTGGTAATCTTCGTAATTGTGATGACTTCAAAAAAAAGTTAAAATATGTCTATGAATATGAAGTGGCATAGAAAGGTTCGAAGCAAGAGCAATGTTTGAAAAATGGATAAAAATAGGTAGGATTAGAATTTTCAGTAATTAAAAGCATGTTTCTGGTATAAATGTGTTTCCTTGGAAATACGCGTAATTGTTGTTACTTTTTGGGTTATTTAAGCTGTTTCTTCCCCTCACACATATGGTCATAAAAGTATAGTCTTTCGCTCCAGGACAGTTCTACCATGAATTCGTTAGTGCAGGGGGGGCTTCCAGACTGGAAGGAATATTATTGGTCGTTCGTAGCAAACTTTGGCTAAAATAAGTGCCATAAAATGATGTTTAAAAATCAATGTCCTGATTGCAAAAATAAATCACGCCTATTACACCTTCGATTTTTCTCCATTTTAGTCTCACATGGAGAGAACTGAGTCACAAACAACGTTTTAACTGGTGTTATTGTTGTTATTGTTTCGTCATTCCCGTCTATTTTGCATGTATTTTATTTTGTTTTGGACTTGGCAAAACAGACCAAGACACTACAGTGTTAACTGTATGTATTTTATTTGTCTGAAAATCTTCCGTTATTGTGATGACTGTTCTAGTTTGTGCTATAGGATTGGAGTTCGTGTCCTAAGACATGAGATAAGGTACCATCCCGTCATTTGTCTCGAGTGAGTATAGAAACCCCCAGGGAGAAAGTGCACTCGGGATGGCTCATATCGTCGACACGGTTTGTATTGCGTTGATCGGGCAAGCTTTTCCTGAACAGCAAAGGTAAATATCATAATTATTGATTTCTGGAATTTAACTGGACAAAACTAATAATTTCAAGATTACCCCTCAGATTTACATTTGCACTAAATTTCACACATTAGTTCCTGAACTCGAATGTTCATTATAGTTGGTTCAAATAGCATTCCCATCATATGAGGGTGAAATTAAGGGAAACATTCTGGGCAAAAAAATAATTAAACTTTCGACATTTTCTGATTCTATTTTACTTATTTTATTCTTTTTATATACTGTATACCAGTACTGGTATAAGATGTTAACGTTTTGACATGCAACAATTAAAAACTAATAATATTGGGATGTTTGCACTTTAAAGGCTATGGTTTCCAGCTTTCACTAGAATTAAACAGACCTACCACAGTATATACTAAAGTACAATAGAATGTCTTTCTTTTATTGGGATTAATTAGTTGGCATGGGTTTTCGGCTCAGTTTACAAAAATTTAATGTTTTGAATACAATTTACTTAAATTAGATTCTCATTGTCTTTTATGTTCATCTAAAGTGGATGAAATCACGCAGCAGCTTCATCCGTATTCGGAATGACAACAGCTATGCGGAAAGTCTTCCCTCTCTCTCGACTTCCCCTCCAACGCAATTGCTACCGAATCTGCGAGAAAAATGAGTACAGTTTGCTGGAGTGACCATGTGTACACAGCCTTAGTTCCACTTTCCTTCAATTCATTTTTAAAGTACTTTTTGAAAATACTATTTTTTGGCATCCATGAAGGTGTGTTGGAATTTTTGGTCACAATGTTATATTTCTCATTGGTGAAGTTTATCTGTGATTCTCTAGAACATAGGTGCACAATGAGAGAGCTCGCTACTTGAGCTAATGGCATGAGCTTGGGAAGAGCCATAAGATGCTGACTTCTAATAGTTTGTGCTGTAAAGACTGGGTATGGACAAGTGGAGTAATGCCGCAATGAAAGCCACGGCAATGTACCTGGCTCATTATATTATGCTTACACGATACAATGTATTATTTAATCATATATTACATACAGTACGTGGTATATTCAACATAGTCAAAGCAATGCGGTACAGCCTGACCCACCAGTCTTTGCTGTGACGCAGTAACACATTTTATACCTTCATGCCTCCTCTGAAACACGTGACATGTCCTCTCGATGTAGCAACATCGTTCATTCTCTGCTTGGACATGAATGTGGGAATATAATGCTAACGCAGGCTGTTCCAAATCCATGAGTTTGAGTATGCGTACACGCGAGTACTCAGCAGTAATGCTCGGAGCACGGTTGGAGAGGGACTAGGGGTGAGAGCCAATACGTCACTGGGCGAAGGTCATAGCACAAGTCCATCGCTCTCTGCCAGTCTTGATGTATCCACCACGAAGTGTCTGCAGCCCCCACAGCAGAGCTGTATTGCATGTTGCAGGTTTACTCACGTAAGGCGGCGAGTACTCCGCTGCTCACGGGCGAGTTGCTCGGCTGGAACAGCCTGTTCTAACGCTAAGGAGGGAAAGTATCGCTCACCCGCCTCGTCATTGTTCATCGACTTGACAACATCGCATTGACTCGTGCAATCTGCAGCAGCCAGGAACGAGTGATTAATGATCGATGAGTAGTGTCCTCTTTCAAATAATTTTAAAATAACATAAAACAGTAAACCACTGGACGTAGATTTTGATTCATGTTTCTGTATATTCAGGAAAATGCTGACTTTCATCCTACTCATTTGTAGAAACCGTATCCTGCCAAAGTTGACTCAGCGGTGCACGTGATATTCAGTTTCGGTTTTAAAAGTGACGCGCTCAGCCGAGCTAGGACAGTCCCACTCTTCCTACTGTTCGGTGGCCATGCTTTTTCGGTCATGTCGCGGCAGAGACTGGTGTGTCGGGTTCAAAAGCAGCATTCTATTCTACAGTTCAACTCGGGTTGGGAGTATGATTACTTGTTCACCGAAATCTAAACTGGAGCACAATATTTGGTGTGTATAATAATAATAATAATAATATCGTATGGCCTCGGATGCCGGGTGCAAGCTTTGTAATTTGACACCCAGAGTGTAGCTTGCATGTCGAATTTCGTTGTTCCTTGAATCACTATGAAAGTCAAGGAGGTTAGATATCTAAGCTCCTTGAACACTATAGCACTTTCTAATAGAGAAATGAGGACCTTTGTGTTGGCGGAAACTCCCGAGATTAATTTTGCCATTATGAACACGGCCTACTGAATTCAAATGGGTTCTTTGACATGCCAACATCGTATGACATGCGTGTCGTATTTTTGCCGCCTTTCAAAAATCACTTACCACGGCCAGGAGCGAACCTGCAATCTTGGGGTCAGTAGACCGACACGCTATCCACTCACCCACCGTGGCAAGATATTAGACAATAAACTGTTCAGTTTAGAACCTCACTACAGAACATATCACTTCCACTAACATGGAAGTGTAGAGGGTAAAATGTGACTAACTCTTGTCAGTAATCTACGCGAGGGGTATTTAGGTATCACATGTTACAATAATTTTACTTCCTATGCTTAACTTTATGAACTTCTTCTTCTTTCTTTTTTTCTTGATTTCGGCCTGCTGTGGACCACGTTACTTCAACCATTTGTCCCCTAGAGCTTTAACTCTTCCCCAATAATCTCGCATTCACGTTCTGTGAGCCTCCTTCCTTTCATCAGTCCATGTCTTGCCAGTTTACCATTCTGGCTTTTCTTGTATGCTCGAAGTCTTCTCTGGAGAGGTCCACGTTCCTGGATGTCTTCAAGTGTGATTCCTACTTCTCGAAGATCTTTTGCAACTTCGATTTTCTTCTTAACAAAGTAGGAAAATATTTGTTAGTCTGTCTCTGCGAGCTCATGCGTGTTATGTGGCCATAAAATTGAATCCTCCTTTTCCGAATGGTGTCCGTTATCCTCTCAATGTGCAGGTCGAGTTTGTTGTTATGCCGTCTCCTGTACTCGTCATTTTCTCTGATTGGTCCAAGGAACTTAATATAATTAAACGTACCGTATTTACATAACACATGATTGTAATTTGTATGCATAAAATTCTTTATTTTATTTCCTCCTCATAATCCAGTGCACTGAGCAGAACGATTTGCGTCCAATCCCTTGTAACTGCGAGCCGTGTAAGCAGCTGGTGGGAGCGCTTCCTCTGCTCCTTTATCCTGCCTGAGCTGGAGCGCTGCTCATTGAGCTGAATTGTGCCCGTCGTTGCTCTAGAAACTTGTCAGAAGTCACTTCCATTTCTTCACTACATCAAAATAAAACAGTCCAACTTGTGATTTCAACACTTGTAGTGCTATCCTCAGCACCTGCATGTTCAACTCCGTGGCAATCTCTGTTAGTTTCAAAATAGTGCCAGAGAACATTTAACATTCCACAGTTCATGTATTTTATTTTTCAGTTCAAAGTTATTCAGCATGGCCAGTGTCTTAATGTGTATGTAGCCAATTTTGGCCTAAAACCATTAGTAAATTTTAAAAGAAACATTGGAAATAATATCTCGAGCTTGTTGTGGCTGTAGATCCCTGTATGACCCGGTGCCTCCGAGGCAAGTTCCGTGAATAACGTAGTCATGTACGCTCTATCACTATCACACAAGACGCTGCGCGACCCAGCTGTCAACTGAAGTGAACCACCATGTGCGGTATCTTCGTGCAGTGTACTCACGCCACTGCTTTAACTCGCGCTCTTCCCGGGAATCCACTCGCCTCGATTGGGTAATCTGAAGTGTGTTGGCCTTATATCTAGACTAGCAACATTACAAAGCTAAGAAAAGCCTCCCCACAGAGAGTGTATTACGCAAAGGATTACATTACGGTGCATTCAAAGATGGGGCTGATAAATCAATTTTCGTCAAGGATTTCCTTCTATTTCTTATTGTGAAATATATCAGGTAATCTCATCATCAATTCAAATAATTTAATTATTTTTAATATTTTCTTACATGCCTTTCCTGTACCAGTAGCCTAAGCGTGGATAGTCTTTGGCAATATAATTTATCAAGAACGTTTGTAATTTGACTCAATAATTAGTAGACCTATTGAATCCAGATTCAATTTCCTCCTTTTAGACAGTCTTGCAATTATTCATTGTTATGATCTCAACAGGACTGTAAATTCATCTCTATTTCCCATCATAACTCAGGAAAGGATTGTTGGAGATTGTATATGCTTAATTATAGAACCTCTAAGGGTATCGAAATTTGCTCGATCTCAATACGCATATGTCTTAGCCCGGGAAACCTTTTTGATAGAATATCTAAGACTGCAAATGTACCTGCAGCACACTCCAGCATACAAAGAACTGTTACAAAAGCTACGAGGAAAGAGGGACTCGATCGAAGAAATCTTCTACAATATAGATGCAATGATCAACAATGATTGGATGAAAGATGAATCCTAGTTGAGACACCTGATGACACACTTTGCGATACACGGTTTCCATCGTAGTATTTGTGCTAGGAAGTCCGTTCACAAGGCCAGCCATGAGTGTACATGTGTTGTGTGGAGAACAGTGTGATACATATCACGTAATGGAGTCCAAGAAGAGAACGGTCTCTCTGATTCAATTTTGCTCTGATTCTTGAGCCTGATTTAATGTACGGTACATATTTTGCACATTGTGCACAATAGATTCTTTATTATAGGTTAATGGAATAAGCACGTGTAATAACTAATTAAAACTATTGCTAATGAGCGATTGATATACTGTACTGTGTCTTCTCGAAATGAGTACAGATTTTCCGTGAGGTGGTTGGGAACATCCATACGAGTATTATACCACAATGCATCTTGGTTTGGAAATGTATCGTATTACTGCAATGCAGAACACGCCATATGAGTCTCCAGTGCACTTGGTGGTCTGACGCACCTCGCATTCCCCTTCCATGACACGGTTCATGGTGAACAATTTAAATTACTTGGCCAGTGGAAGCGGAAATCAGGGAGCAGCTAGATATGCTATTTCAAATTCATCAGTCCATAGTGAGACGCGTGGAGCTGTGCAACCACTGTTTCTATATTTCCAGTACCGGTAAGTTAAAACAGGTTCTAAATCCAAGCTTGATCTTTTGGTAAACATCATTCTCCTGGAAATATTCACCTATCTCATGTCTTTCCCAGCACCTTGAGTACTGCAGTGCAGGGGCGTGTATATGGAGGATTTGTGGGAACTCAAGCCCCCCCCCCCCCTCAAATAAGCCAATAAAAATTAAGAAAGTGTTTCT
Source organism: Meconema thalassinum (assembly GCA_946902985.2). Lineage (NCBI taxonomy): Eukaryota > Metazoa > Arthropoda > Insecta > Orthoptera > Tettigoniidae > Meconema > Meconema thalassinum. Next base: position 771,794,120 of record OX336388.2, on the reverse strand, counting down.
TTGGTAAAAGCATAAAATAATTGTACATTTGGTTGTACCCTAATCTTAACTTATTGGCTAAGTTATAAACAATATCAAGATCGAAATTAGACTACCTCGTGGTGTAGTGGCTAGCATTCTTGGCTGCCACCCCGGAGGTCCGAATTCGAATCCCAGATCTTCCAAGAAATTTGAATTCTGGTCTGAGCGCTGGAGCGGGATACACTCAGCCTTGAGGCAAAACTGAGAATTCCAAAGTACGGTACTTTTGAGAAATAAATTATCAATTTGTGGAAAAGAAAACTTTTACCTTTCAGCTTAGTAAATTGACAAATATTTAGATACAAGAGTTTAGTGCTTTTCAGTTCGTGTTGACCGACTGAAAAGCACTAAACTCTTGTTTACTAAGGCAACACTGAAAATATGGCTTCAAACACCACAAATATTTAGATATTTGCCATTCATACTCCACAGGCCATAATAGAAAATTCAATAAATATAGAATTGTATTTGTGTGTTGTGTTGTATTTAACAACTTCTTTGTATTGCCACTAATTAGGCTACGGTATATAAAATTAGAATTGTATCATTAACTCTTATCTAAAATAATTTCACAAAGTTATTACGCTCAAAGTGATAAGGGGCTGGAGGCACTACACGACGAATAAATTCCTCCCATCATGACCAGTGAAGTCAGAGCAGCAATAAAGGAGGCGAAAAACGAAAAATGCCCCGGAGAGGATGCCATCTACAACGAATATCTGAAAATGGGTGGTGAGGATCTCATAGATGTGATAACAAGGCTATTCAACATGATACTTGAAACAGAAGAAATTCCAACAGAATGGAAACAGAGCGTAATTGTTCTGCTTCACAAGAAAGGCGCTAAAGATGACATTAATAACTACAGACCAATCAGTTTAATGGCCAGTCTCTACAAACTTTTCACGAAAATCATGACTAGAAGGATGTCTAAACTACTAGATGAAAACCAAGCAGTGGAACAAGCCGGTTTCAGGACAGGCTTTAGCACAATTGACCACCTGCAAGCAATGAACCAGCTCTTGGAAAAAAACGCAGGAATTTAAACTCGAACTATACATTGCATTCGTAGACTATAACAAAGCCTTCGATTCTGTGGAACATAGTTGTGTGCTAGAGGCATTGAGAAGCCAAGGCATACAAAATAGATATGTCAGACTACTGGAAAAGCTCTACGAAGGCTGCCAAGCGAGGGTAAGAACGGAGAGGGAGGGTGCGAACATCAACTTAGAGAGAGGCGTGAAACAAGGCGACCCCCTCTCACCAAAGTTGTTCACATGCCTACTGGAGAACCAATTTAGGAAGTTGGAATGGGACAATAAATACGGCATCGAAATAAACGAGGAAAGGCCGACACACTTACGGTTCGTAGACGATATTGCACTGCTAGCAAAATCGGCAACAGACTTGGAACAATGCTAGCGGACCTGGACACTGTCAGTAAAGAAGTAGGTCTATCTATGAACCCCCTAAAAACAAAACTGATGACCAACTCGCTGGAAGTACAAATCCTTATCAATGGCAAACCACTAGCGTACACACAGGAATACGTCTACTTGGACAAAACCTGTCATTTGACTGCTCCCAGGAGAAGGAAATCAAGAGTCGAGTTGGACAAGCATGGAAGAAGTTCTGGTCCTTAAAATTTATACTGATGGACAAATTCCAGAAAATAAGTCTAAAGTCAGAAGTGCTAGAAAAGTGTGTAATGCCGGTACTGCTATACGGCTGTCAAACCTGGGCGTTAACAGAGAAGCAAAGGCAAACAATCCGGGTATGTCAACGCAAAATGGAACGGAAGATCCTTCAAGTTTCCTTGAGGGACAGATTACGAAACGAGGAGATAAGAAGAAGAACTGCCATGAAAGATGCCGTGACAACAGCTGACAGGCTAAAATGGAAGTGGGGAGGCCACGTGGCCAGAATGAAAGATGATCGATGGACGCACAAATTAACGGTATGGGACCCCAGGACAGGAAGAAGGAACGTGGGTAGACAGAGGACCCGCTGGGATGACGCAATCGTAAGGAAGACAGGCAAACACTGGACGAGGATAGCAAGGGAGAGACAAGAATGGAGACGTATGGAACTATAAGAAGGGAAGAGAAGGAGGGCTTCAACAATGAAAGAACCTGGTAGACAGCACACCTATGACATGAAAGATACACTACTGCAACCTGTAACAAGCCAAACAACGCACGTTAAGCGAAGTGAAATGTAGTGTTAGTGAAGTGAACTACAGTGAAGTGTAGCAAGTGGTGTAAAAACTTGTACACAACTCCTTAGGACTTGCTCGCCTAACGAGTTTAAACCAGAGCACGTCCCTGTTCGCAGGAGGCCTTTGCCCTTATGGGATTATCTAGGCTATATTTATTTATTTATTTATTTATTACGCTCTAAGATATTTGTTGATATTTCTGGGTATTTTGCGCTGACAATCCCCTGGCAATACTCCCAATTTCCAGGATAGTCAGTCCCACCACGAAAAAAATTGTATATACGCCCCTGCTGCAGTGCGGCGCTGACATAGGCCATCCTGAGTGTGGTTTTCTCCCAGGTTTATCTCCATTCCCACCAGGTAAATCCCGGAATGATATCTTATTTCAAGTACCAGCGTACCAACTGTAATCCTAGGCCAAAATAAACACACACTCCTACTTCAGTCATCGCAAGAATACAGGTTATCAGACAAATACCATGCATATACCACTATACGGAGCTTATGACAAAGTATAATTAACAAGAGTTCCAGCCCTACTATTTTACAAACTCATATATATGATTTACGGGCTGTGGAATCAGTATCTGTTTACCATCATGATGCTCATGAACGAAACCATTGGAGACTGTATAGGGTTGCTGAAAGAAGCGTGTGAAGCACTTAATGAAAGCATAAGCTCCGAAGAGAGCAATACCTATCATGAAAACAACAATGATACCTGACACAATTTCCGAAATATACTTATCAAAGAACCTAGGATCACTTTCCTCCTGCAATAAAGGTTCTATATTTTTAACTTCCAAAGGATTATTTGTTGATTCTACTTCCATTGCTATTTTTGAGTTACCACTTTCTAGTTTCATTCTTGATGTACCGGTAGTCGATACTTCTGACATTTCACAATATTTGTATTCCCCTGGGAATAGTGTTCTCCTGTCTCTGTAGGGCCCTAAAAAGCAGTAAACTCGGGAATGGGATGGCTCCCCAGCCGGTCTTATGTCTTTAATCCATGCTAACAAGTCACATAGTTTGCAATCACAGTTCCAACGATTATTGAGTACATTAACAACTTTGATATTTGGTAGGTAATCTAAATCTTTAATATCCAATGACTGAAGGTTGTTTGACTTTAAATTAAGATTAGTAAGACTTCTAAGCAATGTAAAACTCTTATCGGAGAAAGAGCGTATTGAACAATAACTTAAATCTAGATTGATAACCGAAGGTGCGTTCAAAAATGGGACAGAGAAATCTACTTTCATTAATGTATTTCCTCGAAAATCAATATTTTCTAACTTCTTATTGTGAATAAATATATCAGGGTCAATATAATATACATAATTCTCACTTAAGTTGATCGTTTCCAGATCTTTTAGTGAGGCAAATGTATCAGATTCAATCTTTTCAATTTTGTTACCTTGTAAGTATATTGTTTTCGAGAGTGGGTAGTCTTTGAATGCATTCTTATCAAGAATTCTCAAGCTGTTATCAGCAAAGTTTAGCAAAACGAATTGTCCCAACACTGAAGGAATTGTGGTAAGACTTCTGTTATTACATACGAGAGAATCATTATTCGCCTCACACGGGCTGGAAGTACACGCTACGCCAAGTAGAGTGAGAACGACAATTATACTTGGTAGCAATATTACAATCATTTTCAAATTATTTTAACTCTAATTGCTTCAATGCTTCTTTCTTACAGAGGAAAGACGAACAGTGACAACAGCCTAATACGTCGGGATATGAGACAAGTCAGCTGGTATGGAGTGAATCGTGATTTCCAGCTTGGATCACTGGTCATGCGGCGGTTTCGCAGTCGCTGGCTTCATGTTTCTTTCTGTAGCCAGAGGAAAGGTATGGCACGGCATCAAGACAGTGACCTGAAAATCAATAGAAATAACATCAATATTATCATCATATTTCTCCTAAATACATCACATATTATTAAAAGAAAAGCGCTCAATGTGCAAATACATATTTGTACATATGATCAATTATGTTAATGCCAGTCTTATTATTGAGGTTGTCCTCATTTTGCAGTTTTGTGCATGGTACCTTTCACAATGATCGTTGCACAGATCACACACAAAGTCTTCATTCGGTTGGTGGAAATTCTTGGTTTTGCAGAATCTATAGTGAAATCCATGGGTGGCGTAACGTGTTATTACGTTTCGTAGTTCGTAATTAGCTTGTTTCCACTCTTCCGTCATTATGGCATCTGTGGAGTAAAAGTCGGACCAAATGACATTTCGTTTCTCATTTAAGGTTCGGCGTGCATTCTCATAGGCTTTGGTGTTTGGCAGGTAAAACTGTATTTTAATATCGTCGATGAAGTAGTCCTCCTTAGTTAATACATATGTCAACCTTGAAGGGGCAGACTTTCCTATGCCTAAAATCCTCTTAAGATATCGGGCCTTGACTTTTTCTATTATCATCAGGTCGCTGAGTGTGAGTTTTCCCAGGTAATGCTAATCCCATAGGTTGCTATTGGTGATATGGCTGTTCTGAACAGTGGCATTGCTGTACCCAATGATATTTGTTGAGGTTGTTCGATGTGGTAGATGGCTTTTATTGCTGCGGCCGCTGTTTCTTTAACGAGGATATTGTAGGATGTTAGAGTAGTTTGGAGGGTGACTCTGAGGTACTTGAATTTCGGCACTACTTCTACTGGTTTGTTGTGAAGAGTCATTGTGTTTTTAAGTGCATGCCTTCCTCCTTTCCTGAAGGTCATCTGTTTGGTTTTGCTGTGGTTAATTTGTAGGCCATTTCTTTCTGTCCATGATGTGAGCCTGTTAAGGACCTCTTGGAGCTCTTCTATGTTTTCTGAACCTATTGCCATGTCGTGTCGTCCGCATAAAGTAAAAGTGATGCTGATGTATCTATGATTATTTCTGTGATATCTGCTGTCATGATGTTGAATAATATTGGGCTGATTGGATCTCCTTGTAGGATTCCGTTTGTCTGGGTTATGTTTTTGGATAGGGCTATGCTATCTGATATTTGTACATAGTTATATCTGATGATATTCGAGATTATGATTACTAACGGATGTGTAGCCCCTAGTAGGTGATTGAGTTTCCAGACGAGCGTCGCTCTGTCAATGAGGTCAAAAGCCTTACGGTAGTCTACGAACGTACGAAGACCACAAAGTATTCCTTTCCTGGGTGTCTCATTGTATCCTGGGCTTGTTCAATTAGATATTTCACGGCATGTAATGTGCTTCGTCCCTTTCGGAAGCCGAATTGACTCTCCGGTATCTGGAGATCCATTTCTTCTGTAAGCCTGTTTGTTAAGATTTTCATGAATACTTTGAAGGATGTATTTTCGAGGGCTATACTGTGCCCGTTTAGACCGGAGTCCGCACGACCACATATGCATTTTACCAATAATCAGTCAGCACGAGAGTCAAAATATCCCGGAGCGCCAGATGGGTTAAAGCAAATCGCAAAAACGACATCAAATTAAAAAAATGCTTTGCTGATTTTTGGCTCAATGCAACAATAAGGATAGAAGGAGATTTAATTGGGAGTAACATATCCTGTAAAATTATCTCAGTTTATTTTGAAGTTAAAATCTGACTGCAAGGATGCTTAAAGCAGCATCATCCACGTGTGGCGATCCACACTCTTATTTACACACAATATACAGAAATTTTCCAAACCCATTTGACAATCTTTTTGGAAACACAAGTCCGATTAATAGTCCTGTGGACTGTGTTCCAAAATTATTAATATTTAATTCCAGTTCAAAGTTAATTGTCTATACTGGAAATATCGTAGATCACTGTTTGAATATTTACATGATATTAACACTCGTAGAATAAATGTTCATAGAATTTTTAAACTTTCACTTGTTTTTCCAGTTTCAAAAATATATCGTCGAAAATATTATTATCATAGAAGCCACACAAATTATTTACATATAGTAATAACATCTGAAAAGTATTTGACCATTGAGCATAGCATCGAAGAACTTGTGCGAAGCACAACAACAATTAATTGTTCTTCTGACATTAAACATTCGAGAAGTGACTCGATTATGAACTTCAAGTTCCTAACAAAATATATGATTTCTGAATCATCAACTTGATCAATAAATGGTTGAACCATTCAACTATTCAATTTTCCACTTGGAATCATTATTATAAAAATATTTATATTCATGGCCATTTTTAGCAACTTTCACAACTTGCAATTCTTCGACAGAATGCGGAAATTAGAATTGTAGTTTCATAATGAATTCATTTAGTTCATGGCACTAGGATTGAAAATATCCTTCAAATTATTCGTGGTTAAAGAATTATTTTTAATTGGCAGTGGCCCATTCTATTATTTGTGTAAGAACACAATATTACGACAACAACGGCAAAGGTCTTCCTCTGAAGAAGAATAAACTACTATGATGACAAATCCGGGTTCTAGCAAAATCAAAGTCTAAATGGAATTCGTAAACAAGGTTGAAATAAGAACTGATGGTTTTAAAGAAATAACCTTCGGGTCATTCATACGACGAAATGTGTAGTTCCAATACTCCTACTATAAACCTGAGCCATCGAACCTGCTATTTGATTGATGCTCGAAAAAACCTCTTCATTCCTGCGACTTAACATGCGCACCTGGGAATGGCATTTCAACTACTCCACACATAAATTTTCTTCCCAAAATTTATACAATAAATCAAGCCTCTGCTTGTTATCAATACTGGAAGATTAATAAACTTACAAGTTTATTTCATTTTACCATTCAGTTCATCCCGTGAATTTACCATACTTATGAAAATCATTATTTCACTTTCGAGTGTATTTACGTCATGATTTTATATAAATACAAAAATATCCTATTTGATACAAATATCAATTGCTTCCCGTTTCATGCCTCTCCGTGTTATCTGAAAAATATACTTTGCTCATTGCAAATATCAACTGTTCAACCAGAACTGACATGTTGGTTGAATGCGGGCTTGCGCTAACCACTTCCCTTCGGAAAATCTCCTGTTCCAGACTAGAAATGATTAAACTACTTCATAGGCTCTTTCTCAATACATATGATTATTAGAAAATATAATATCCAAGAATTATTTAGAAAAATTATAAAAATTATTATTATTATTATTAGTGGATTATTATTATTATTATTATTATTATTTATATCATTTTAAATATGTTTAATTATCATCTCATTATGTGAGAATCCACATGTTCGAACCTTCGAATATGGAAAAAATATCCATTCCTCAACAAAAATAAATTATTAACTTTTACAGTTACATCGGCTGATTACCGTGATTTCCCAAAAGTATGAAATATTCAAATAAATGCTCGAAATGCTCGGTCATCGATCCTAAACTGTTCTGAGTGTGAAAATACTCAGAATAACTCTAACAAGTCTTGCGTAAATCATTGCAAGCTTTAAATACGACGAAAAAAAAAATGTGTTGGTCATCTGCAGAAAAATAGTTTGTTCCAATTAGCTAGGCATAATATAATTCAAATGTGGCTTACATTTCTTGATGGTCTTGAAGTGTAGTAAACCTGGTCTGTACCAGATTTATCCATAGACATGCCCTATCGGACAAGCACGTATAATCCTTGTATCCGCCGCCATCATATACCCACAATTCGTCTAGTCAGACATAGTGGTAGTATCTTTCGACGTTTGAATTAACTGTTGTTCCATTTTAATATGGGCTTCTATCAAAGCCATAACAGTTTGTTTAAATAGGGTCAGATCTAAGTGATCTCTTCTTAAATATGTCAGTTGTAACATAACTCACTGTAATCTTATCAGTACAAGAAAAACACTGACAGTCTAAGCAATTAACGGCTGTTCTGAAGATCGTTCCCTGGGCATGGTTTGTTATATCACCATCTACCATGCGCTAGGCAACTTGTAGTTTCCCTTGCGTAGACTAATGAACGCCACCGTTATAGACTAGTCTTCAGTGTACTGACAGATCGAAGTGGTTAACTAGTTACAAAAATGAAAACTGACTTGAAATGGATTTAAACATCCAAGTATTAAGTTATTACTGGACTGTGACAAAGTATTATTTTCTAGACAAAGTCTAGCATATGTCCTGGTAGAAATATAAATATTTCCACCAATGTCTGTAGAAAAATCAATCACCTCAGTGATTCTCCTCGCCAGGAACTTACTAAGTTCCAACTCGTAGCGCAGCACTTTTCGTGACTATCACGACTTGAAAAGAACTTCTGCGTAGATCCGGCAACCATGTGCCTTGGCTCAGCGTAGATGCAACTTGCTCGCCAAGTGCTTGTGTTAGAATGAGCTGAAGTTGCTTCGGCCAGCTGGCTTTTATTCAAAACTGTCAGGGTCACGCGTCATCACCTGATATCTAGAAATCCTCATATCTCTTGAATCCCTGGTCCGATTTACTTGATACTAATTGCATTCTCTTTCATTTGGCCGTGCCAGTAATCTGATCCCAGTCTCAAGTCTCTACTCCATAGTTAACTATTTAATCGATAAATAGCCTCCACCTCTGCTATTACTCGCTACGTCACTTGACATCCAAGTATCGGTAAATTATTTCCAAATGCTTCGAGAAGCAATGTAGCGCGATATTCAAATATCTGAACTTTCAAAAGCGGCTACAGCCTTTCCCTTGATATCTAGGTGTCTGAATCTTGGAATACCCATTCCTAGAGTTGGGCACATCCACCCCACACCTAGCAAAAAATAAAAATTGAAAATTTTTTATTTTTCCTATCTACACATTAAATCATCTGGTTCTTGAATAATAAATCTTCAAATTCGATGCATTATAAGTTCCCACGATGTTACCAGTTCGTGTATTAGCTACTTCATAGCTTCCATTGTTGTTTACTTCCACAATACGATAGGGTCCAGTGTAAAGGCTTGCAAATTTCGAGTACACTCGATTTTGCACGTCAGAGGGTGTAGGTCTTTTCACTAAAACAAGAGTTCCTACGCGCAAGGGTCTGCGAAAACGCTTTCCTCTCACTCTGCGCTCTCTTTTCTCAGCTTGGCTCCTTAACTTGTCTAAAGCTAGAGTTTCCCTCATCTGACGACTTGGTTCAATCTCAGGTGGAATAGAGATGATTCGATCCCATAATCGTGTTGGTTTAATTCCGTGATGAAGCAACATAGGAATCTGTCCAGTACTCTCATGAATCGTAGAGTTGATGGATTCGGATGCTAAAGAAAGAACATCCATCCATTTCCAATGCTCATTTGGACAATAGAGGCGGAAAAATTTTGCTATCTCAGCCATCACGCGTTCCGCTGGATTGCTCTCTGGATGTCTAATAGAACAAAACAATTGTCTAATCCCAAGATTATTCATGATGGTTCGAAATTCCAAAGATGTAAATTGAGGTCCACGATCTGATAAAAGGAATTCCGGTTTGCCTGCTTCCGGAAGTACGCTGTCTCTAATTCTCTTCGCACAATACTTTGCGTTTGCCTTCTGAATTGGATGTAACATAGTGTATTTGCTGAAAACATCCATAGTCACCAAAATATATCGGTTACCTCTTTTAGACTTTGGGAGAGGCCCATATAAATCAGTCGCGAAGATTTCGCAAGGCTTAGAAGGAATAATAGGCCTTGGTAATTCTCTCAGTAATATAGAATTATGTTTACTCCTTTGGCATAAGTCGCATTCTCGAATAGTGTTTCTGACAGTTTGTCGCATTCGCTCCCACGAAAATTTCTCTTGAATCATGTTGACTGTCTTATCTACTCCAGCATGACCTGCGATTCTATGTGCCATCCAAATAATGGGTTTTTGCAATCGTGGAGGTATCACTACTCTCAGCTTCGTATGGTCGGGATCTGCAAACTTGTAGATTAAACCATCTAACATCATAAAATCTCTGGAAATTCTTTCAGTTTCCACAAAATCATCATCATTTGGATCCATGTTTCCCTGTAGAAAACGAAAAATGTTTCTAAGACGTCGGTCTCTCCTCTGGGATAAATGCAATAACCTTAACCTTCTCAAGGTATCTTCATCCTCCTGCGTCAGGTTAACTTGAAAAACCTTAGATGTAGACTCCACTGCTCTACTCAATAAATCAGCTCCCACATTCAACTTTCCAGGAGTGTGTTCAATAACTAGGTTGAATTGCTGAATAAAAAGTGACCATCTAGTTATTCTATCACTGGCAAAGTTTGTTCTCAAAATAAACTCCAATGCGTGGTGATCAGTCCTCACAATGACTGAATGTCCAATTAACATTTTCTTCCACGACTCCAATGCAAATATTACAGCAAGTGCTTCTAACTCTGTGGTGTAATAATTCCTCTCTGATGGACGAAGTTTCCTGCTAATGAACGCCAGGTAATGTCTCTTGTGGTCGTCATCTTCTTGAAGTAGAATAGCTCCAATCCCTACGGTGGATGCATCAGATTCTATGATGAAATTCTTGGTAAAGTCAGGATACTCCAATTTCACACTGTTTACCAAAAACCTCTTGGCATCTTGAAATGATTGTTCACAATCTTCATCCCATTTCCATTTATTTCCTTTCTTTAACAATTCCTGCAATGGCGCTACCGTCTTGGTGAAGTTCGGACAATGCCCTGCAAAGAATTGGCATGTCCCGAGAAAACTGCGGACATTCTTCACTCTAGTAGGTCTAGGGAAATTTGCAATTGCCTGTATCTTCGTCTCATTGGGACGGTATCCTTCTCCATCCAAAATGTGACCCAAAAATTTTATTTCCTTTCGAAAGAACTGACATTTTCGAAGGTTTACCTTGAAGTTCGCTTTCCTCAAATCTGCGAATAACATTTGAAGATGTAACAAATGTTCCTCCTTAGTCTCAGATGCAATTAAGATATCATCAATATAACGAATTGCTATCTCTTTTACTTCAGGACTCAAATTTTGTTCCAGTGCTCTGATCAAAACTGATCCAGATGTTTTGACTCCAAATGGTAAACGGCGGAATACATATGTCTGCTGGTCAAACATAAATCCTGTAAACTTCTTAGAATCTTCACTAAGCCTAATGTGATGGTAGGACGAAGTGAGATCAATATTAGAGAACCAGACCTTGCCTTGGAATTTCCTTAACAGTTCCCTAATGATTGGTGGTCTGCCATACTCTGGCAGTAATCTTGAATTCAAATTTCGCGCGTCTAAACATAGTCTCAGACTTCCATCTTGCTTAGACACTACTGCTAATGGATTGATATAAGATGTAGTGTACTTTTCAATCACATTGTTGCTTTCCATCTCCTTGATAAGCACTTTTACCCTTTCTCGGTGCTTTTCTGCTACTGGATACAATTTAGCATGAAAAGGTGCATCATCATTTACACGAATACGATATTCAAAATCTTTAATTTCACCAGGTTTAATATCAAAAATATCGTGATACTCTTCCAAAATTTTCCCTAGCTCTGGGGACTCCTTCTCAGTGTAGACTTCTCTTCCTTCAGCTTCATGAAAAATCAGAGACCATTGAGCATCTCCCTCGATGTCATCCTCTTCTTTTCCCTCGAAGTTAATCTCTTCGGTATTCTTGAATCTAATCGTCTCTGTCTTCATATCTATCACTGCTTGATATTTCTGAATGAAATCTGCTCCCAATATCATGTCAAAAGCCATGTCCTTCATTACAACAAATACATGTCGAAAATCATGTCCTCCAATCGTAATACATAAGTATAATTGTGTTTTACACAGAGATATTTTATTGGGTATTATTCCTTGGATCTTAATTCCTGATACTGGAATCTCCTCTAAATTCTCTTTGAGCTTCCACAGAATATAAAGCTTCTCACTCACCAGACAAAGCATAGCCCCAGTATCGATCAAAGTATCGACAGGCATACCGAATACTTCGCATGATATGATTGGCATTCTAATTCTGGTACCCATTTCTTTTCATTCGTCATTCTGTTGAATTAAGTCATCATCCTCTGCTTGCCATTTAATAATTCTGGAAGTGAAAGTATTCAAAATTCTATCTTCTACTGTGAATTCGAAGTTGTTTTTTTTCATTACCATTCCCCCGGGATTGTTGTGTTCCCGATGGACCTGGATCATTTGGCCTCTGCTCCAAAAACTGCAAGTTATCTTGATGTCTTGCTTCCAAATTTTTCCTTGTGTCCTTGTTGAACTCTTCATTGGACTGACGAGTATCTACATTCCCTCTGTTATTGTAGTTGTTTCGACCATAATATCTTCTTTCTTGGTACCTTCCTTGACTATCTCGTGGTCTTCTCCATCGAGTATTGTATCGATTACCACCATCCGGTCTCGCATATGGCTTGTAACTGTATCTGTTACTGTACTGGTTCCATCCTCCTTTATTTGGATCTTCCCTCGGCGTTTTCTCTTCTCGCCCTTCTCGAATCTCTCGAGGTGTTTGAGAATAACTATCAGCCATAACAGCATACACAGCGTTGTTATTCTTTACTCCCTTCTGATGGAAGAATTGAGCGTTTGTACGATCCAGCTTCTGTAATACTTCATCAAATTGTTCCATATTATAGATATCAGCAGCGATCAAAGTCCTCTGGACGTCTTCTGGAAACTGACGTATCAATGCAGTAATCAACTCGTTATCTGGCTTCGGCGGATCTAAATGTTGAAGTTTAGACAGCTGTCCAGAAAAGTACGTAGAGTATCGAGTAGGCTGTGACGTCGAGAATCTCTTCGAATATAACTCTGCTCTAACTTGCTGTTGGGTTTCCGGGGACCAAAACTTTTTCAATAGCCCACGAGAAAACTCCTCAAAAGTGGTTAGAGTGGATGTAAAAGCCCTAAACCAAAGAAGTGCAGGACCTTCCAAAAACTTCCCTATCACTTGGATCTGTCTTTCTTTAGGGATCTTGGAATCTTTCAGGTAATCACCTGCTTCTCTCAAAAATTCCACGGGTTTCACAGAATCTCGCCCTGAAAATTTAGAAGGCTTATCTTCTACATTCTTAAATACAGTTATGGGGTTGGATTGAAATACTGTCCTGACCTCATCCTGTCTTTCAGTCTCTCTAGCTGCTCCTAGATTTATCTGTATCTGTTCCTTTCCCCTTACATTTGGCATTTTCAACAGATGATCAGACTGTTTCTCATCCTTGATTTGAGTTTTCATAGCCTCAAGTTCCTTCTGGTTTTCTTCTGCCATCTTCTTAATTGCTTCAGTTTCTTTACAATTGACCTTAACATCAATGGATATCTGGTTCATAACAGCCTCATGACTTTTCAATGACCCTGTCATATCTGATATGTCCTTCTGAGTTGCTTGGATATCTTTGGCAATTACTTCAATATGGGATGACAAAGATTCCCTAATCTCCTTGATTCCCTCTTGATTCTCCAGCTTGAGTGTGTCTTTAATTTCATTGACAACTGTGGTTTTAATTTCAGTTTGTAACTCATTAATCACACCTTCTCTTATTTCTCCCATGACAAGTTCTTTGAATTGTTCCGTTAAACGTTGAACAACTAGAATTCCCATCTCGTTACTCTCCTTCTTCACTCTGACTTCCAGGTTGACCATGTCTTCACCAACTTTCCTAAGACCATGTTCTATCCTATCAGCTAAGCTTTGGGATCTAAGATCGGCTTCGCGAAATTTATCGTCCATTAAACTTGCGTTAGTAGCTAATGAAGTTTCGAGCTCATGTGTTTTTTCGCATAATTTATTCATTTTACTTTCAAGTGTCATTTTCAAAATTTCAGAATTCTCTTTAAATTTACTTTCCATTGAATTAAATTTACTGTTTAAATTTTCTTTCAAATTACTTTTTAAAGAATCAGAACTTTCTTTAAGTTTATCATTCAAATTTTCTTCAAGTTTATTTTCTAAAGAATCAGAATTTTCTTTAAGTTTATCCTCCAAACTTTCTTTAAGTTTATTTTCCAAAGAATCAGAATTTTCTTTAAGTTTATTTTCTAAAGAATCAGAATTTTCTTTAAGTTTATTTTCTAAAGAATCAGAATTTTCTTTAAGTTTATTTTCTAAAGAATCAGAATTTTCTTTAAGTTTTTCATCTAAACTTTCTTTCAAGTTATCTTTTAACCTGCTTTCTAACAAATCGGAATTTTCCTTAAGTTTATTTTCTAAAGAATCAGAATTTTCTTTAAGTTTCTTTTCTAAAGCCTCAGTATTTTCTTTCATAATAGCGGCTACACGCCGTCCAGCCTCTTTTGAACTCTCCTCCAAACTCCTCATCATCCTCATCATTTCTTCCATAATTTTCAATTATTATTCAAAACTTAGGGGTATACAACAGTGGCAAACACAAGCTTATAACTAGAACAAGAAATATGAATAGCTAATTGGAACACTCTAATAAAATGAGATTTGTCCTAATATCGACGTGATGGAAAAACAAAATTCTCTACTTTTACGAATTACATTTACCACAATATCACAAGAAAAATATGCAAGTTCTCAAATATCCTCCACCTGGATTCTAATAATGTGTATGTCCAGTCATCGAACGTTTACTACTGAATTTACTTGACGCCCTAATGGTTAAGCCATTATCAAAAATAATCAAACCCATTCTAATTATTAACCAGTTAAATTTTTAATTTTCCCCACTAATTGGGTTTCCTACTAATTTATTCATCCAAACCAGATATCTCTCAACTCCCAAAATATTTCTATAAAAATTATCACAATTTAAATCGGCATGCGATTGACCATGTCTAAATCGAGACCCACGTTCGAAGCCATTTCTCTCTCTATCTTATTTTATGTGCCCGTTTAGACCGGAGTCCGCACGACCACATATGCATTTTACCAATAATCAGTCAGCACGAGAGTCAAAATATCCCGGAGCGCCAGATGGGTTAAAGCAAATCGCAAAAACGACATCAAATTAAAAAAATGCTTTGCTGATTTTTGGCTCAATGCAACAATAAGGATAGAAGGAGATTTAATTGGGAGTAACATATCCTTTAAAATTATCTCAGTTTATTTTGAAGTTAAAATCTGACTGCAAGGATGCTCAAAGCAGCATCATCCACGTGTGGCGATCCACACTCTTATTTACACACAATATACAGAAATTTTCCAAACCCATTTGACAATCTTTTTGGAAACACAAGTCCGATTAATAGTCCTGTGGACTGTGTTCCAAAATTATTAATATTTAATTCCAGTTCAAAGTTAATTGTCTATACTGGAAATATCGTAGATCACTGTTTGAATATTTACATGATATTAACACTCGTAGAATAAATGTTCATAGAATTTTTAAACTTTCACTTGTTTTTCCAGTTTCAAAAATATATCGTCGAAAATATTATTATCATAGAAGCCACACAAATTATTTACATATATTAATAACATCTGAAAAGTATTTGACCATTGAGCATAGCATCGAAGAACTTGTGCGAAGCACAACAACAATTAATTGTTCTTCTGACATTAAACATTCGAGAAGTGACTCGATTATGAACTTCAAGTTCCTAACAAAATATATGATTTCTGAATCATCAACTTGATCAATAAATGGTTGAACCATTCAACTATTCAATTTTCCACTTGGAATCATTATTATAAAAAATATTTATATTCATGGCCATTTTTAGCAACTTTCACAACTTGCAATTCTTCGACAGAATGCGGAAATTAGAATTGTAGTTTCATAATGAATTCATTTAGTTCATGGCACTAGGATTGAAAATATCCTTCAAATTATTCGTGGTTAAAGAATTATTTTTAATTGGCAGTGGCCCATTCTATTATTTGTGTAAGAACACAATATTACGACAACAACGGCAAAGGTCTTCCTCTGAAGAAGAATAAACTACTATCATGACAAATCCGGGTTCTAGCAAAATCAAAGTCTAAATGGAATTCGTAAACAAGGTTGAAATAAGAACTGATGGTTTTAAAGAAATAACCTTCGGGTCATTCATACGACGAAATGTGTAGTTCCAATACTCCTACTATAAACCTGAGCCATCGAACCTGCTATTTGATTGATGCTCGAAAAAACCTCTTCATTCCTGCGACTTAACATGCGCACCTGGGAATGGCATTTCAACTACTCCACACATAAATTTTCTTCCCAAAATTTATACAATAAATCAAGCCTCTGCTTGTTATCAACACTGGATGATTAATAAACTTACAAGTTTATTTTATTTTACCATTCAGTTCAACCCGTGAATTTACCATACTTATGAAAATCATTATTTCACTTTCGAGTGTATTTACGTCATGATTTTATATAAATACAAAAATATCCTATTTGATACAAATATCAATTGCTTCCCGTTTCATGCCTCTCCGTGTTATCTGAAAAATATACTTTGCTCATTGCAAATATCAACTGTTCAACCAGAACTGACATGTTGGTTGAATGCGGGCTTGCGCTAACCACTTCCCTTCGGAAAATCTCCTGTTCCAGACTAGAAATGATTAAACTACTTCATAGGCTCTTTCTCAATACATATGATTATTAGAAAATATAATATCCAAGAATTATTTAGAAAAATTATAAAAATTATTATTATTATTATTAGTGGATTATTATTATTATTATTATTATTTATATCATTTTAAATATGTTTAATTATCATCTCATTATGTGAGAATCCACATGTTCGAACCTTCGAATATGGAAAACATATCCATTCCTCAACAAAAATAAATTATTAACTTTTACAGTTACATCGGCTGATTACCGTGATTTCCCAAAAATATGAAATATTCAAATAAATGCTCGAAATGCTCGGTCATCGATCCTAAACTGTTCTGAGTGTTGAAAATACTCAGAATAACTCTAACAAGTCTTGCGTAAATCATTGCAAGCTTTAAATACGACGAAAAAAAAATGTGTTGGTCATCTGCAGAAAAATAGTTTGTTCCAATTAGCTAGGCATAATATAATTCAAATGTGGCTTACATTTCTTGATGGTCTTGAAGTGTAGTAAACCTGGTCTGTACCAGATTTATCCATAGACATGCCCTATCGGACAAGCACGTATAATCCTTGTATCCGCCGCCATCATATACCCACAATTCGTCTAGTCAGACATAATGGTAGTATCTTTCGACGTTTGAATTAACTGTTGTTCCATTTTAATATGGGCTTCTATCAAAGCCATAACAGTTTGTTTAAATAGGGTCAGATCTAAGTGATCTCTTCTTAAATATGTCAGTTGTAACATAACTCACGGTAATCTTATCAGTACAAGAAAAACACTGACAGTCTAAGCAATTAACGGCTGTTCTGAAGATCGTTCCCTGGGCATGGTTTGTTATATCACCATCTACCATGCGCTAGGCAACTTGTAGTTTCCCTTGCGTAGACTAATGAACGCCACCGTTATAGACTAGTCTTCAGTGTACTGACAGATCGAAGTGGTTAACTAGTTACAAAAATGAAAACTGACTTGAAATGGATTTAAACATCCAAGTATTAAGTTATTACTGGACTGTGACAAAGTATTATTTTCTAGACAAAGTCTAGCATATGTCCTGGTAGAAATATAAATATTTCCACCAATGTCTGTAGAAAAATCAATCACCTCAGTGATTCTCCTCGCCAGGAACTTACTAAGTTCCAACTCGTAGCGCAGCACTTTTCGTGACTATCACGACTTGAAAAGAACTTCTGCGTAGATCCGGCAACCATGTGCCTTGGCTCAGCGTAGATGCAACTTGCTCGCCAAGTGCTTGTGTTAGAATGAGCTGAAGTTGCTTCGGCCAGCTGGCTTTTATTCAAAACTGTCAGGGTCACGCGTCATCACCTGATATCTAGAAATCCTCATATCTCTTGAATCCCTGGTCCGATTTACTTGATACTAATTGCATTCTCTTTCATTTGGCCGTGCCAGTAATCTGATCCCAGTCTCAAGTCTCTACTCCATAGTTAACTATTTAATCGATAAATAGCCTCCACCTCTGCTATTACTCGCTACGTCACTTGACATCCAAGTATCGGTAAATTATTTCCAAATGCTTCGAGAAGCAATGTAGCGCGATATTCAAATATCTGAACTTTCAAAAGCGGCTACAGCCTTTCCCTTGATATCTAGGTGTCTGAATCTTGGAATACCCATTCCTAGAGTTGGGCACAATACCTCGGTATGAATCAGGGTCATCAGTTTCTCCTTTCTTGAACATCACTTTGATTGTTGACGACCTCCATTGCTCTGGGATTTCCCCAGTGAGTATGCATGTGTTGAATAGTTCTACCCAGTAGTCTAGCATGACAGGCAGAGAGTCTTTTAGGTGTTCATTGCAGATGCTGTCAGGACCGGGAGCTTTTCCATTTTTTGCTGTTGTTATTGTATCAATAATTTCCTGTCATGTTATGGGGGTGTAATTTACTGTCATTGTTACTGGAGTTAATTCAAACGCTGTTGACTGGTATTGATGATTGAGAATGCTTCTGAAATGGTTTTCCCGTGTTTCCATAGAGATATTGCTCGTTACTGGTGATTGTGGTTTCCTAAGCATTAGGAATGGGTCATTTTGAGCGTTTGCAGCGCGTCTCTTGGCATCTTCTTCAATATAATCCGTTATCGTCTTCTTGATTAGGGATTTATATTTCCTTCTTTGTTCGGCGTATTGTACCAGGTGATTCGGTTCCGATGTGTTCTTCGCTCGATGTAGTGTCATGGCGACCGAGATGCATCGTGCGTAAAAGTGCTCCGTAGAATACCTGCCGAAACCGCAACATAACTCACAAATAGAGTCTGCTAGGGTGTGTATTATTAACTATATACAACTTAGTGAATATTTAGTCAACAGTCATGACCCTAAAAGCCGTCAATCAAAGAATTTCAGCGTTTGAAGAAAAGCTCAAAGTATTTCAAACTCGCCTAGAGGGAGCCACCACAGCTGGAACGAGCACTTCTACCAACCTCAACTCCGTGAAAGTGGAAACCCTAGCTTCGGAGTTCGAGACTTTTCGCCTTGAAGTCATAACGGAGCTAAGTGACTTAAAAAAGGATTTGAATGACCAGATTGTGAAGCAAGAACTTCGAATTGATGAGGCAGAACAGTACAGCCGCCGGAACTGCCTACTGCTACATGGGGTAAGTGAAACTCCAAACGAAGACGTGTACGCTAGAGTAACGGAGGTACTTAAGGACAAGCTTAATATAGAACTGACTATGATGAGCATCGATCGGTGTCATCGATTGGGGAAACCAAAGAGATCGTCTGCGGATGTGGTGGTTACCGGTAGAAGACCAATTATTGTCAAGTTCACCCGCTACCACGAGAGGGAACGTGTCTGGCGCGCCAAGAGACTTTTAAAAGGAACTCCTATCCTCATAACTGAGTCCCTCACAGCATCGCGTAAGGACATGCTCAACAAGGCCAGGGATCACTTTGGAGCAAGGAACACCTTCACTCTGGATGGGCGAATAGTGATAGTGGATTCTGACGGTAAAAAACATTACGTTAACACTCCAGCAGAACTTGCCTGCTTAATGAAAGGGCAGGTATCGGAAGTTAAGTGAACAGGTTAATGTGTGTAATTGTGAGTGTGTGTTTAATATGTTATTTTAATTTTAGTGTGAGTGATTGCATAAGTGATATGTGGTTTAATTTTAAATTCAGTGAGAGTGGTTGTTTAACTGCTTCTAGTGGCTTGTGCATACATGAGGAAACAATGGTAAGTTGCATGCTCCCTTCTGTTTTATGGCCAGTGTAGTTGGTTCCGTTACATTCAGTCCCGACAGAGATAATGACCTTCACCTTGACAATGAGCCTCCCAGCCCTCCCCAACCCCTGTCTTCGTCTCCCCCCACCCGCAATCATCTGGAAAGGGAATTTTCCGCATTTCCCCGTTCACTGCTGTGTGCACATGTTAATGCCCAGTCCATAATAGCACATCACGCTGAGCTCCAAGCTATTTTTGAAGGAAGCATGGTAAACCTTGTAGCAATTAGCGAAAGCTGGATGAGAGACTCTGTCCCTTTAAACATGATAAGTCTAGTAGGATACAATTCGCTCATTCACAACCGACTGAAGCGTCGAGGAGGAGGAGTAGCTTTATTCTATAAAAACAATTTGGCGGCAAAGATTATAAAAACATCGAACCTATCTACTGACCCCTTGACCGAATATATGTTTGTTGAGCTCACTGTTGACGTGACTAAAGTGCTTATTGGTGTAGTATATAAACCACCTAAAGAAGGGAACTTCATGGATTTTGAAGAAACTCTACTAAGACTGTTACCTACCTACGAACACGTACTTATATTTGGTGACTTTAACGCAAACATATTAATAGACTCCACTGACGCAAATCGTTTACGGAATATGTTTACCTCTTGTAACATGACAATATTACCACTCGGTCCTACTCACCACGTACACACCCCCCAAGGATCTTCACGCACTCTAATTGATTTAATTATCACAAATAACCCACAGAAAATACTAAAACACGGACAGATTTCAGTACCTGGCATATCTTTACACGACCTGATTTATTTAGCTTATTCTCTAAAAACTCCAAAATTTGCACCTAAATACATAACATATAGAGACATGAAAAGATTGAACCTTCAAGAACTAACACAAGACGCAATTCTCTGTCCATGGAACGATATACTACACTTGACTGACGTTGATGAAAAGGTGAGCAGATTTAACAAAATACTGCTGGAACTATATGACAAACATGCACCTAAACGAACAGCAAAAGTCACTCGTAAAGCTGCCCCCTGGCTATCAAGTGACATTAAATCCGCAATGGCCGAACGGGACGCATTTCACAGACGTTATAAGCAGACCTTATCAAGTGACGATTTTGAAAAATATCGTGTGCTTAGAAATCGAGTTAAACAAATGATTCGAAATAAAAAGTATGCCTACTTCCAACAGCTAGCCGGCAACTTGAATGCTAGGAGCACCTGGCAGCAACTCAGGTCGGTAGGTATTGGGAGGCGCACTAAAAACACCAATGAGCAGGATATTAATCCTAATGAATTAAATGCTCACTTTGCTCGAGAAATAATTAGTACTGATCCCCAAATAATACAAACAACAATAAATACACTGCAATGTGTCCCACTACCTCACCGACCGTTATTCAAGTTTCGTGAAATAGATGATACTGTCGTAAGAAAAAAAATAATATCTATCAAATCACAAGCAGTCGGAATAGATGACATCCCAATTTCCTTTATCGTTAACCTGATAGAAGTATTACTGCCAATTATTACGCACATTTGTAACACATGTCTTTTAGAAGGTTTCTTCCCAACAATATGGAAAGATGCTTTAGTTATTCCAGTTCCGAAAAATTCTCTTGCGAATTCTCCATCCGACTATCGAACTGTAAGCATACTTTCCTCAATTTCCAAAATACTAGAAAAACTTATGCATGAACAACTACTTCAGTACTTGACGCAATACTCACTACTTGATCCGTTACAATCTGGATTTAAGAAAGGACACAGCACATCTACTGCACTCATTAAGATCACCGATGACGTAAGACGAGCAATGGATGAGCGTAAAGTGACAATACTCATTCTCCTAGACTTCAGCAGTGCATTCGACACCATTAACACGGACATACTTATGGCTAAATTGCAATCCTTCCATCTTAGCCCCGTTGCTCTCAAATTATTCGCCTCCTATCTTCATAACCGAAGACAACGTGTACTCCTTAATGAAAACAGAACTGATTGGAAGTTCAAAATAAATGGAGTACCTCAGGGTTCAATTCTCGGCCCCCTTATATTCATTTTATATCTGAACGACATCTCTTCGAAACTGGAAAACTGCAATTACCATCTATATGCTGATGACCTTCAGATATATTGCCACACAAAAGTAAATGACATAGATGCGGCAATTGAAAATATGAATCTAAATCTAAAGAGGATCAGCCGCTATGCAACTGAAAATTCTCTTGCCATCAACCCAATTAAAACACAAGCTATCGTAATAGGGCAGACTAAATTGCTTTTCCATTTACACAGTAGACCGCTTTCTTTAATTCAACTAAATGGTGTTGCTATCCCGTTCTCTAAATCGGTAAAAAGTCTTGGAGTCACACTAAATGAAACTTTGAATTGGGATGGGCACGTTACTAATACATGCAGGAAAGTTTACTCGTCACTTCATCCACTTAAGATTCACCAGTCCGTTCTACCCCGTAACTTGAAAATAAAACTCGTCCAAACCTTGATACTTCCTATATTTAACTACTGTGATGTTGTATTAGTAGATGCTACCTGTGAACAAAACAAGAAACTTCAGAGAGCTTTAAATTCCTGCATTAGGTTTATTTTCTCCTTGAAATTTTCCTCACATGTGTCTCCTTTTTATGATCTACTTTCCTGGCTAAAAGTAGAACAACAAAGGAACCTGCACATATGTACCCTCATCTATCGACTTCTCAATGAAAGTACTCCTCACTATCTCTCTTGTAATTTTCGTTTTCTTTCTTCCTTTCATGATCGTCACACGCGATCTGGATCTATAATTGCAATTCCTCTACATCATTCTTCTGCCTTCAGTAACTCTTTCCTCGTGTCGGGAACTAGAATTTGGAATAATTGTCCTCGTGACGTCAGAAATTGTACATCCCTTACAACTTTCAAACGTGCATGTAAAGATTTCCTCTTGAATTCGTAGGCCAACTAGAACAATTTGTGTATGAATGTGTGAGTGAATGACCATAGTATAATTTTGTTAAAAATGTATGTCATGTAAATTGTATAGCTTAGCTAATATCACGCAGTCGCCAATTTAATTTAATTTAATTTAATTTTATTTTATTTTATTCTAGTATTTAAGGTTTTCCTAGTATTTAAGTTTGGTAGGCTAAGAATAACATATGTGAGTATTCATGAAAGTTGCACTGTCTGTGGTTAAGTGTAAGAGAGGGCCTAGAGCCCTAACTTCGCCACAATAAAGGCACCAATAAATAAATAAATAAATAAATATGTTGTTGTTTCATTTGAGGGTCTTCGAGATCGTAGTCATTTAGCCTCGTGTATTTTAGGTGAGTGTAGAATTTGTCTGATAGACTGTGTTATTGTGGTGTAAATAGGAAGATTGTAAAACTCAGCAATTTTTCTATGCATTTTGGGGGTTGTATTTATTAATCTCACGTAATTTATTTCAGGATTAGGGCATAACCCAGTTCTTTTTGGGTACATTCGTGTTGACCGACTGACCAAAGTTTTGTTTAATTTTTCTTGGTTTATGCCGTCTCCTGTGTGGGGTTTCGCCTAGGAACACTAAGCTGGCTCAACAGCGGGCTCTTGACCCAAGTAGCCTTTCACATCCCTATAAAAGTTCGCTGATGAGCCAGCTTGGTTTTTTAGGCGAAACCTCACACAAGACATGGCACAAACTTAGAAAAATTGCTGAGTATTAATTCACGGGCCGTGAAAGCCAATATTCCATTTAATCACTGCGAGAAGTAAATAAGGATTTCAATGAGTGTGATTTGCTATCTGAAAACTTTGGTGGTACAATGATACTTGTCCTTTTGCTTAATAAAATGAGTTTTATTGTTAGGTTATAGTGCCTTACAACTTTTAAATTCCATGGTTGCGTGACAATTGACTGCCGACAGCGCAGCGTCGGAGCTTATATAAGTATTCCAAAAGTTATTGTTGTTTGAGTCTTCAGTCTTTTGACTGGTTTGATACATCTCTCCATGCTTCCCTGTCCTGAGCTAATAGTTTCATCTCTACATAGCTACCACACCTTACATCCGACGCAATCTAACATATTCTAACCTTGGTCTACCCCTACAGTTCTTGTCCTCGTTCCTTCCTTCCATAACTAACTTTGCAGTTTCTGGGTGTCTTAGTATGTGTCCTACCAACCTATCTCTTCTCTTCATTAGCAGTCGCCAGAAACATCTCTCCTCTCCTACTCGTCTTAATACCTCTTCGTTTGTTACTCTATCTACCCATATGATCTTCATCATTCCCCTGTAACACCACATTTCAAACGCTTCAATTCTCCTATTTTCTGCTGTTACAACAGTCTAAGTTTCACTTCCATAGAGCGCCACACTCCACACAAAGGCTTTCAAAAATTATTTCCTAATACCTAAATCTATATTCGATGTCAACAGATTCCTTTTCTGTAGAAATGCTTTCCTCTTTACTTCTTCCTAAGTAAGGAAAGTCTTCTACTTCAACTGCTTATCAACTGCCAAATTGACGTCATTAGGGGTTTCTGATTTCTTTCGGCTGCATTCCATTTTTATTTTTTTCATTTATTGATTTTCGCCGTGAATTGTTTCCTCAAGACGGAATCCATGCCATTTAAAAACTCATTCAAATCCTCTGGTGAATCGACTAAGATGACAATGTCGTCAGCAAATCTCTCAGTTGAAATTGTTTCTCCTTGAATCTTTACCCCTGTGCTCCTACTATAATTTTTTCTCCAATTTCCTTCCTTGCTTGTTCAATGCACAGATTGAAAAGTATGGGTGATAAGTTGCATCCTTGCCAGGCGTGGATTCAGTCATGGCCCCGCCCCAAAAGGAGACAAATTTTTTTTGCAAACTCAAAAAACGAAAACACAATAACCAGACAAATAAAACTTAACGAATTTTTAACTGAAAAACAATTTTATTTTATTTTATTTTATTTTATTCACTACTGAAAATATCTTTATTGCAATTATTATGTTCTGTTACAACTGTACAATATTGCAATTATTATGTTCTGTTACAACTGTACAATATTGCAATTATTATGTTCTGTTACAACTGTACAATATTGCAATTATTATGTTCTGTTACAACTGTACAATATTGCAATTATTATGTTCTGTTACAACTGTACAATATTGCAATTATTATGTTCTGTTACAACTGTACAATATTGCAATTATTATGTTCTGTTACAACTGTACAATATTGCAATTATTATGTTCTGTTACAACTGTACAATATTGCAATTATTATGTTCTGTTACAACTGTACAATATTGCAATTATTATGTTCTGTTACAACTGTACAATATTGCAATTATTATGTTCTGTTACAACTGTACAATATTGCAATTATTATGTTCTGTTACAACTGTACAATATTGCAATTATTATGTTCTGTTACAACTGTACAATATTGCAATTATTATGTTCTGTTACAACTGTAAATATTTAAAACTTCATGCCTGTTATATAAAAACGATTATTTATATAACAAAATCAACTCGTATATTTTGTTTAGCAAACCTTGTGATTACCGAATCGATGTCTATAGTGATGTCACGATGAATGTGCAGCAACGCACGGATAGGAATTTGGGGCTTTTTTCGCACCAAAAATTTTGCCCACGTCCAAACTGCAAGCTTGGTTGGCATTTTAAGCTGTGACTTTCTCCCTTTGTCGGTACCAACTCGACTTGCCGAAACTGTAACGTACCTTGATACTTTTCTCGAAGCTCGATGTAAAAATCGCAAAACACGCTGTTGCAATTTGTACGAATATTTTTGGTGCGCTAAACGCATCAAATTTCTATCCATATAACTTGCAAAAAATTGGTCTGGTTTTGTACGTTTGTTTATTTTGTGATTGCGTTTTTAGTGATACAATGTTTCTTAACAATTTCGATTTTCTGACCGACCCCCCCCCCCCCCCCCCCCCCCGCTCCAAAGCCAAACTCTAGATCCTTGCCTGATCCTTGCCTTACTATCCTACTTTCCGAATACCAGCTTCTCTCTCATGTCCCTCGGCTCGAATAACTGCCATCTGGTCCCTGTATTGATTGTAGAGCACTCTCCTATCCCTGTACTTCCAATCCTTTAAAAAATGTCGAACTACTTACTCCAATCAACGTTGTTAAAAACCTTTTCTTAGTTTACAAATGCCATGAACGTTCTCTTATCTTTCCTTATTCTACCTCTCAAAATCAGCCTACAGCTTCCCTTGTTCCTACGTTTTTTCCTGAAACCAAATTGGTCTTCACCCAACTCGGTTTCTTTATCTTTCCAACCTCTTGTATATTATTCTAATTAGGATATTTGAAGCATGAGTAATCAAGCTGATTGTACTGAAATGTCAGCTCCTATTTTCTTTGGTATACGGATGATAACATTCTTCTTGAAATCGGTCTACTAACCCCAAGCTTGCAGGTTCGCTCCTGGCCGTGGTAAGTGATTTCTGAAAGGCGGCAAAAATAACGATACCATGTCATACGATGTTGGCATGTCAAAGAACCCATTTGAATTCAGTAGGCCGTGTTCATAATGGCAAAATTAATCTCGGGAGTTTCCGGCAACATAACGTTCCTCATTTCTCTACTAGAAAGCGATATAGTATTCAAGGAGCTTAGATATCTAACCTCCTTGACTTTCATAGTGCTTCTAGGAACAATGAAATTCGACATGCAAGCTATCCTCTGGGTGTCAAATAACAAAGCTTGCACCCGGCACCGAGGCCATATGATATTATTTTTATTATATCAGCAATGTATAATTAATATTTATAAATAGAAATATGTATGATGTTGCAGTTCGTGAAATAATATGATAGAGGTAAAACAATAAGTTTCTAAGTTTTGTCGAGAAAAATAGCTGAACAAGTAAAATTTAAATTTATAAAAGAGATGATTCAATTATATTTCTAAAATGTTTTCTGTCTAAATTATAAAAATAAAAATAAACAGATGGTATTAGTGGTCAATATTCGATCTTCCATGGTCAAATATTAACCACTAATACCATAATTTTTAATTAGCAATTCTGCAGCAACGAGAATATAGTCTAAAGTGATATTTTCATGTCAAAAGCATGTAGACAATAAAATATACGTTCTTCAAACCTTTAAATGATAAATTAACACAGTACATAATATACATCGCTTCAACAGCAATGGCATTCCTACATCGAGCTGATGCTTGCCGTGGAGGGTGAGTGGTTATCGTGTCGGATTACTAACCCTAAGCTTGCAGGTTTGCTTCTGGCCATTGTAAGTGATTTTTAGGGACAGATGACCTCGTATTTCCGCCCCTTGAAACAACAATAACTAAGTGATTTTTGAAAGGCGACAAAAATCACGGCACGCATGTCATACGATGTTGGCATGTTAGAGAATCCATTTGAATTTAGTAGGCCATGTTCAAAATGGCAAAATTAATCTCGGGAAATTCCGCCAGCAGTACGTTCCTCATTTCTCTACTAGAAAGCGCTATAGTGTCAAGGAGATTAGATATCTGACCTCCTTGACCTTCATAGTGCTTCAAGAAACAACAAAATTCGACATGCAAGCTGTCCTCTGGGTGTCAAATAACAAAGCTTGCACCCAGCATCCGAGGCCATACGATATTATTATTATTATTATCGAGCTGCTTTTGGAGAAATATTTTTCATATTAATCAAAATTTGCAACAGATCTGTAATCATCATCACCACCATCATCAGATACTATTTTATTAGTATTTCTACTTTTCTCTTAATTTTCAAGTAGTTAATCGTCTAATTTTAAATCTTGCTAAGAAAGTTTTAAAAAATATGATTTTGTCAGCGCCATTCCCATCTGCTTTTAAATATGTTATTATTATCAATTGTATTAGTATTGTCTTCCTGATCAGTGCCGGATTAAGGTAAAATGAGGCCCAAGTCCCTCAGATTTTTGGGGCCCCTTTATGTTTTTCAAATATGTTTTATTTTTTAGCACCTATATATATTTAATAAAGTATATATAAGAGACTCAGCAATTCTTCTAGATTTGTGCCATGTCTTGTGTGGGGTTTCTCCTAGGACACCAAGCTGGCTCATCAGCAGGCTCTTGGTGTCCCCGCCCGGACCCCCTCAGGAGTAACGAACTGCGCGCTATCTCCCTTTATATTAGGTGCAACTGCACCACTTGACTGCGAGAACTAAAATCTCAAGCAGCCTTAACCTCCCTATTGTGCCCATTTGGGATGGGCACAAAATTGAACCCCGGACGGTTTATAAGAAAATATGTTAGAATTGTATAAAGACCACGAGAAGTAACGAAGAGATTTCACTTAGAAAGAGAAACAGAAACATTGCTAGAGCGTGCAGGAGGTCAGTTTAAACACATAAACTCCTATTAGTTTGACAGCTTAAAAGGAAAAGGCCATTAAGAAAACCATAAAAGATCTAGGGGAATGCATAGTCAAGAGGCCATAAATAACACTCGAAATTCCAATGAAACAGCAACTTTAGGGAAATTATTGCTTCTCAAGTATGACTTTTATGGTAGAACTATTTACTCGAGAGCCACTTGAAAGGGGAATTTCCAAAGCGTAAAATCAGCAAAAAAATCAAGTAAAGAAAGAAGGAAACTCCCGAGGAGAAACATAACAAAATAAGCTCTCAAAGTTATTGAATCTGAAGTTAGGGAAGAATCAGGGACAACAAAATTCGAAGAGTTGGCAGACCTGAAATTAGACTCTTCAAATAATGCTAACTCAGAAAAATGTCATCGGAATGCGAGCGGACTAATACTTGCGGAGGAAACGAAGAATGAGACTGGCCCCGACGAGGGGATAATAACTATTTTAATTAATTATAAATAATCCAGTGAACCATTTTCGTTCCGCCAGCCGGCAATTGTAATACTATTATCAATTACACTTGGAATTAAAATTTAAACAAGATTGGAGCTAGGATTCAGGATTTCAACTCCCGAAGCGAGTAGGGACTAATTCTTTACCCAAAATGAATAAATAGGCTTAAAGCCAGAGCAAAATCATAAAGTCTCATCAGTCTGAGAGAGAGCCGTGCAGAAGAGCACGTCGCGCCGGAGTCAGTCAGTCTACCAGATATATAGGAGAGGCACGCTATAGTTAAAGTCCATCAGTATAGACAAGGCCTTACTATAGGCATGTAGGGAAAGTTACTCAGTACAATCATACCAGATCAAGCCTCGGTGAAAAGTTACGCTAGGCACCGTAATCAAAGACATCAAAGTTCGAGCCTCAGAAAGGGCAAAAATATAAGACGAGTGCGCTAGGCAAATTAGTAAGTTGCAAGTGAAGCGTAGCAAAATTCATATTAGTTCGAGATCAAGTAACGTTCAGATCGTCGGATTGTAAAATTCAAAGGCACGCTAGAAACTGTAAGCGTCAAAGGACGTCGGTTCGAGGAAGTGGAACATTTAAAGGCAATAAAACACTATAGTATACAGTCTTCACGGAAGACAAAAATAGAAGAAAAAACAATTTTAAGATTGCGCTAGGAGCACAATGAAAGTAAAATATAGAGTTATAGTAAATGGACAAATAACAATCATAAGTGAAGAAGCTCTATAAAACAGTACTCGAGAGGAAGATAGGCACGATACTAGTAAAATAGGAAGGAAAGAGACGTACCTAAAGGAGGAGAGATAGGAGCAATCACACGTACAAAGCTGTAGAGACAAAGACTTACCTAAAACATAGGAAAGATAGGAGCAGTCACACGTTCAAACCAGTACGGAAAGAGACTTACTAGGATCATCAGCAACGTGAGGTTACCTTCATCGTACGCTGAGATTTGGTCCGTGTGAAAAGTGTAAATAATAATTAAGTGATTTTTCTTTTAGTGTCTAAATATTGTAAAGAAGTTTAAAATGTACCAAAATGTATTCGTGTGTAAAATCAGAGGCCAGAAATTGAAGAAGGTCTATTTGAGTGTAGCGATGGAGTGTTAAGGAAACCATGTTGGGTGAACCCATCCAGAAATCACGTCATGTGCTGGAAGAAAATAGGGTGAGTCAAAAATGTCTATAATATAAAAGTGAATGTATCATATGCTATTCAGTGAATTTATGTATGAAATGTATGCACAATGAATAATCAAATAACGTTAAGATGTCAGAGGGCAACCGCCAAGACGGTTTGCAAAAATGTGAAGAATAAATATAAAAGTGCAGAAAGTAATACTAATAATAATGAAAGCCCGTAAAAATGGTTAAATGATAATGAAATGAGATCTGAAAGGAGGAATCGAATATAACAATATAAATGGCAAGTAAAATATATGCCAGATAAATGAAAGTAACGTAAATGAAATAAGCACCGTTAGAATAATAATAATAATAATAATAAATATTGAGTTAACTCCTCTCATGAGGTTGGCGTCAGGAAGGGCACCCGGCCGTAAAAACCATCGCCACAAAGACTTCCATCGCATCTCATTCCCGACCCCGTTGGAAAACGGGAATAATAAGGGGTAGACATACATTGAGTTTTTTACTCCGAAATAATAAATGTTAAAGTCGACAATGGTATTCCGCAAGTAAATAATGAAGTAATTAATATTTATAAAAATGATAATAAACTCGAGTTGAAGTTATTAAATAATTGAAATAAATGAAGTACGTGGAATAATTAAAATAATTGAAGGATCGTTGGGAATACCTTAAAATAATGATATGATAACGCCATTCAGCAAATGATAAAAGTAATATGCTAAAAGTAAAGGGTGAAAATCGAACACCGTAAAAATTAAGTAGGACGTTATAAGCTTTTAAGTTATGTTAAAATGCTAACGCGAGCAAAGTTGTTGGAAATGCGATGACGATCCAAGTTTTATAAAGTTGAGCTGCCGAAATAGGCTTGTAAAGAATGAATAAAAATAAAGTGATGCTAGCAATGAAATAAATATATTCTGTAACGTGCATAAGTTGAGAGATCAAAAAGGATAATTGTCGGAAAGTCGTCGGTATTGTGTTATTACGAGGGTATGGCCCATCTGATCGAACGGGGATTCGAGTCAGAGGTATTGTGTTGCAATCAAAGTCCCGCCGGGCAATTGCTAAGTATGAATATGTTAATCTGGAAAGTATCAGTGCTTCTACGAGATATGATTTCAACTGGAGAGGCGTAAAATATGTCTCTGAGCCTAGAATCATATGGCCCATACTTTGCCAGGATCGTTATGTTATATCCGACCAAATAAAGTGTGTGAAATGAATGATACGGGAGTCGAAGCAAGAATGATGAGGAGCTCTTGTCTTCACCCAATAAATATATATAATGCGTTGTGATCTCCAATTATGGCACTGGTTACAAGGAAATGGAATGAATAATGAATTAACGAGGGACAAAGTAAATGAAATAGGTTAATGTAGTAACTTGGATCCTCATGCGCTTTTGTTTTAGATGAAGTAAAACATTTGAAAGTTTTAAAGGAAATGAATGGAGCGAGGACAAGGTCATAAATCACAGTAAGCGAGGGTGTGAGGGAGGTCTAGCCACCAGCCGACCGTCTCTAAACCCGAGGGGAGAAATACAAGAAGCTTTGTATACAAAGGTTATGGTTGCTGAATAGATATTAAATGCATTGTAGCTGAACATGCAAATTCGTAAATAAAAGGTGCTATGATATTGTGAAATAAATAATTGAATTGGTGGGTTTTTTGAAAATCATCCCCATATTAAATTTGTAGAAATCTGATAATATTTGACCGTAGTAGTCAAAGAATAAGTTGATCACTAAATATTCGATTCCTGCCTCAAAGAAATATATGAAATATAAACGGGTTAACTCATATTTGAGTTTGCAAGTAACTGAATAATTGTATAGTGATAGCATATGGTACGTCATTTATAAACCACCCTACTGCATGGAAATAAATTGTGAGGGGACGTGAATTCGAGGATGTGGCATGCATTTGTTTTAAAGTGTTGATTTGTTGTGAAAACTAAGGCTTACCGGTAGAGGTAATATAATTAAAATAAATGGTGATAAAGAGATTTTAAGTAAATTAAGAATAAACAAAGCCCAGAAGGGATGTTGATAATACGGTTAAATGTCCGTAAAGCCTTAGGGTAAGATGGTATGAAATGATAGGCATGGTCTATGTCTAAGTAAATAAAATGTTGCGAATACTCAATTATAAATGATACCTAAGCAAGATAACGCGACAGTGTAAGATTATATGAATTTATGAGAAAGATTATGTATTTTTGATGATTTTTATATTTGGATTTTCCAAATAGTGATGTTTTGTAGAATGTTTTGTATTATTCCTGGGAGTTTTTATAAATAAACGCATGCCATTTGTAACATGTTTTGTTTTCAATTTAGTCT
The DNA here is from genome assembly GCA_946902985.2 of Meconema thalassinum. Taxonomy (NCBI): domain Eukaryota; kingdom Metazoa; phylum Arthropoda; class Insecta; order Orthoptera; family Tettigoniidae; genus Meconema; species Meconema thalassinum. Next base: position 771,761,929 of record OX336388.2, on the reverse strand, counting down.
TGTAGATCCTGAAAAGTGCTATCATATCAAATGTAAGATCACGTTGTGGGTTGAACGTAACATGCCCCGAAATGCAGCAGCTAGCCAGCACGTGATTAAGCATTTCCATTGAATATGGGTACACTATGAAGGCTTCCAAAAAGATGGTATATTGGCTTTCACGGCCGGTGACTTAAAACTCAGCATTTCTTCTAGGTTTGTGCCGAGTCTTGTGTGGGGTTTCGCCTAGGACACCAAGCTGGGTCATATATAAGAGATTTTATCTTTCAAGATGAATAATACACTTTTTTATTAAATCATATATACATATACACATACAATTCAATTGAAACGATCATTGTTATTTGAAAACGTTTCAGATGATTTAATGAACAATTATTTACTTCTGTAAAATGAAATCAATTTTTTTTTGGTCAATGAAATCTTCTACAATGTCATCAAAATCAATTTCCCGCAGAACATCTGTCTCGATATACATTAAACTTAGCATGTCTAATCGTTCTTGTGACATGATACTTCTTTGCGCACTTTTGATCTGTTTCAATTTTGAAAACGAGCGCTCCGCAGAACAATTCGTTATCATGAGGGTCAGGAAAATGCGAAAAGCAATTTCAACCTTCGGGAAAACAGACTCAAGCTTGTCTCGAATAAGAATTTCGTAAAGTTCAGAATGAGTGAACTCAGTTTTTAAAGGACATTGTAATTTAATATAATGCTGAAACTGTCTCAGTTATGGATAAAAAATTACTAAATCTTCGGAATAAAATTTGGGGGGCCCCAGATAATTGGGGGCCCTAGGCCTCGGCCTAGTCTGGTCTAATGGGTAATCCAGCACCGTTCCTAATAGATTTAGGTGCTATAGTTCCCTTCATACTTGTTTAGTAAGTTTATGAAATACCAGATGTAGGAATAATACTCTACTGCTGATTCTTAATATTTCACTTTAAACCGTAATTCTTGTTCTGGCGGCGAGCAATACTGCTTCTAACCCTGCTTCTAACCGGTTCTGTCTCCATGTGCTGATTGGACAGTGAAGGGCAAGCAGCGGTATCGCTGTAAGTCGACTGGCCACCACTTAAAACAAAGGCACTGTAGCTTAATGCGCTGCCACTATACAGTACTTCTATTGTCCATATTGTATTCATGTTATAATCTTGATAGTGGCAGACAAAAACAATCTAATCTAATCTAATGAAGATATTGACTATAGATAGCTTTGAAGCCATTTTGCAGCGTTGTCTTAATGGCAATTTGATATTGCAACTTTTTTTCAATAAATCGAACAATCAATGGATCACAGGTCTACAAAATAAAATTTTTGGAGACCATTTTTGGATTCAATAACCGATTTTGTATATTGAAAGTTTATGAATTACGGAAATGTCTTCTATGTTCCTGTACCACATCACATTTTTCAATAACTTCATATTAAAAAAATCATTACAAGATGCGTGAACTTAAAAATCTGCATTGTATTGTTTCTTTCTAGCAGGCAGAGTTTAGTACATGAAAATAATAAACACATTAACTTAAGACATATTGTAACAAATTCATATCAAAGAGAACAAGATGTTCAGTAAAGAACATATAGCCTACTTTCTCCTAAATGCATGGGCATTGTTATAACTCTTTGTCCTTTTCAAGGAGTATAATTGAATGTTGATTGTAGTAGCTTGTTTAAATACAACGTGTTATACGGATATTAAACATTAATATGAGGTGCCCTTTGCTAGTGCTACGTCTGTACAAAAATCCATTCAATTCGGTTGCACCGTGTTTGAATTGATATGGTGAATCGATTTGCACATGGCCGCTAACTGCAAACTATTGGTCTGGGCTGATGACTTTGAAGTTCAGTCAAAAGATGCTTCCCACAAAAAGGTATGTTGTTGCAAAATTTGGTAGAGATCAAATGATTAGGTTGGTTGTAATTTGATTTAGACTTTTGACATTCGGGTGGCCGCCATTCTGTTTCCGTCAAGATGGTGGCAATATAAAACATGACACTGAGGTGCCCTTTGCAAGTGCTACCTCTGTACCGAATTTCGTTCAATTCGGTTTCACCGTGTTTGAATTTCATACACCCACATAGACAGACATACTATTTTTCGCCCTGTGTTGATCTCATAAGACTACTTTCATTTTTTGCAAAAATCGAAAGTAGGCTAAAAACCGGTTTGTATTCACTTGTATGATTTAGTCAATGGAAACGTTGCCGCTTGGTGCAAAGCTTCTCATCCTCCTTCTTTCCTGGTTAACTCTAGTAGGCTCATCACGTTTTATCAGCCAACAGAAGAGATATTGTGAAATTTTGCAATAACTTTCTAATCAAAATTCCTGCAATTATACAAAAATGGTATGTGATAGGACAAAAGTAATGGCACTTCTGAATTCAGATGAACAATGTGCATGTAAAATAAGAGTCAAAACCAAGAAAGGAAATATCGTGTAGACCTGTGTAATCAATCAATAGTCAATCAACTGATCGGCCGCTATCTTGAAAACAACGCGAGTGCTCGCACTTATGAAGCCAAGTGACGCAGCTGATTTGTAATTACTCATGATTTTTTTTCGTGTAACCTCCTCGGAGGCCGAGTGCAGGTCTTTCTATTTGACGCTGTCGGTATTACGCATGTAATATTACCGAAAGTTATTGAAGTATTTAGTAGCCCTCCATGTTGTTATCCGAACTCATCTAGGTTCAAGAAAGCGGTTTCTGTGGCTTAGTTGGTAGCATGCTGAACTGCTGTGCCCAAGATAGCTGGTTCAAACCCAGCCGAAGTCTTCGGAATACTTTAAGAGCGTCAAAATATCTTCAGTATGCCTTCCTTTGGAGGAGAAGTAAAGCCGGCGGTCCCATGTCATAGATTTATGGCATTTAAAAGCAGTGGCGGAACCAGGCCTTGCGGGGCCCTGGGCGATATGATAAGGTGGGGTCCACAACAATATGAAATAAAAATATCAAATCAAATGGAAAATAGTTTTGTAATAAAATAAAGAATAGTTACAATATTTTAAATACCTACAGTACAATTTTTTAATGATATGAAAGAAACCTTTAAGTCCCCTGAAGAAGATTATGTAAGCTATGAAATATTAAAATATTACTTTGCGATTTTTTTCCCGGCTGAAGTCTTCTATTATTTCACTGAAATCTAAACTTGCTAAACGGTCACGGGAGGTCATAGCTGCACTGAAAAAAGGAATATGAATTATAAATTAGTTTGAAAAGTATAATTAATTAGTTAATTAAATTTTTTAAAAATCCATGGCGTAGGGCCCTGGGTGGTCGCCCTCCTCGCCTTCCCCTAGATCCGCCCCTGTTTAAAAGATCCTTCCACAGACAGAACTTGTGTAAAGCTAAATTGTTAGGTTAGATTTCGTCGAAACGCTCTAACAAAGTTCAAACGTTCACCACTAGGTATCATTGATATCTGGTGGCGAAAGTTGGAACTACTTGAAATTGAACGGAACTTGTAGCTCACCTTAAGCGTGTCCGCTGGAAGTGGCTATAGACTCAGGCGAGCCGAAAATGTCCTCAGATACTCCCGGCACTAACAGCCATACGATAAATAAATAGGTTCAAGACCAAACCATATCTGACAATCAACTCTAGTTCGACCTGGTTATGGAAAGCCCCGTTTCTTTACAGTAAAAGAAAGCTGCTGGCTCAGATCATATGAGGTCAGTCTATCTCCGGAGGTCAGTGTATAATCGGAGGTCAGTCAATCGCGGAGGTCAATTCCCTGGCGTTTGACAGCTCGGTCATTGAGATCGTCGGATGGTCGTCAGTTTGACCGCGTGGTATGTCACCTGAGTGACCCAGGAGCACGGAGCTGACACTATACTTGAGTGAAACTGACGTCAGTGAAGTGGGAAGCTGAACAGCCAAGGCTGGAGAGAACCAGCATTTGTATTATAGGGATTAATTTTAAATCCAGTTTAATCCTTGTATCAATGATGGTGACTCTTATAATTCCCAAATTTGAATAAATTTGGCGTTAAGCCAAAACTTTCTTTCATGAGCGAGTATTCCCAGTTTTATATAATCACCCCCTACTCCCATCCTTCGCCTCGTATAGCAGGGGATGTTTTGTAAACACTATAAATAGCTAGCGGTAAGCAGGGCCATAGAGAGCGTCTGCGGGCCCCAGGATTAGAACTTTCGGGCCCCTAATTTCTTATTCGTTGCGTGTCATTATCCTGAAGTATCAAACCCTCACTCTGTCCACCACTAAAACAAAATCTCCGTGTAATTTAGTATATCTAAATGTGAGTTTCCTTGATTTTCAGAGCCCTATTATTGTCTTCCATTGATTGGTTGATTGGTTAAAATCATGAAGTAGAGTAGAACAATGTGGTTTTTGGTCACTTTTTGTTGCATGTGACCGTTTATACTCACATCAAGGACAAGCAAGACGCTTTTCAGAACTATACTAAACTTAATTCGATTTCTAGCCTATTTTCAATTTTGAAACAAGATGTTCAGTAAAGAACATATAGCCTACTTTCTCCTAAATGCATTGGTATTGATATAACTCTTTGTCCTTTTCAAGGAGTATAATTGAATGTTGGTTGTAGTAGCTTGTTGAAATACAACGTGCTATAGGGATATTAAACATGAATATGAGGTGCCCTTTGCTAGTGCTACCTCTGTAAAAAAAATTCATTCAATTCGGTTTCACCGTGTTTGAATTGATCTGGGGAATGGATTTGCACACATACATGGTCGCTATTTGCAAACTATTGGGCTGGCATGTTGTTGCAAAATCCGGTAGAGATCAAATTATTAGGATGGTCGAAATTTGACACTGAGGTGCCTTTTGCTAGTGCTACCTCTGTACCAAATTTCGTTCAATTCGGTTTCACCGTGTTTGAATTGATAGGGGGAATCGATTTGCACACATACTTGGCCACCATCTGCAAACTATTGGGCTGATGATCTAGCAGTTTGGTCAGAATATGCTTCCCACATAAAGATTTGTTGTTGCAAAATTTGGTAGAGACTAGATTATTAGGTTGGTCGTAATTACATTTTAGCCTTTAACATTTGGGTGGCCGCGATTACGTTTCCGTCAAGATGGCGGTGATATAAAACATGACACTGAGGTGGCCTTTTCTAGTGCTACCTCTGTACCAAATTTCGTTCCATTCGGTTTCACCGTGCTCGAATTAATTTTGACACAAAAATGGCCGCCATCCGCAAACTATTAGGCTAATGACTTATTAGATTTGTCAAAGGATGCTCCCTTCATAAAGGTATGTTGTTGCAAAATTTGGTAGAGATCAGATGATTGGGTTAGTCGTAATTTGATTTAAGCTTTGAACATTTGGGTGGCCGCCATTACGTTTCCGTCAAGATGGCGGCGATATAAAACATGACACTGAGGTGCCCTTTGCGAGTGCTACCTCTGTACCAAATTTCATTCCATTCGGTTTCACCGTGTTCGAATTAATAGGGGTAATCGATTTTGACACAAAGATGGCCGCCATCCGCAAACTATTAGCCTAATGACCTATTAATTTGGTCAAAGGATGCTCCCTCCACAAAGGTATGTTGTTGCAAAATTTGGTAGAGATCGGATGATTAGGTTAGTCGTAATTTGATTTAAGCTTTGAATATTTGTGTGGCCGCCATTACGTTTCCGTCAAGATGGCGGCGATATAAAACATGACACTGGGGTGCCCTTTGCTAGTACTACCTCTGTACCAAACTTTGTTCAATTCGGTTTAACCGTGTTCGAATTAATAGGGGTAATCTATTTTGACACAAAGATGGCCGCCATCCGCAAAGTATTAGGCTGATGACCTATTAGTTTGGTCAAAGAATGCTGCCCCCATAAAGGTATGCTGTTGCAAAATTTGGTAGAGATCGGATGATTAGGCTAGTCGTAATTTGATTTAAGCTTTGAACATTTGTGTGGCCGCCATTACGTTTCCGTCAAGATGGCGGCGATATAAAACATGACACTGAGGTGTCCTTTGCTAGTGCTACCTTTGTACCAAATTTCATTCCATTCGGTTTCACCGTGTTCGAATTGATAGGGGGGGACAGACATTCAGAGTACCACACACTCACACACACAGACTCACACACATACACACACACAGACAGACACACTTTTTTTCGCCCTGTAGTGATCTCATAATAGGCTAAAAAACAAGATGTTCAGTAAAGAACATATAGCCTACTTTCTCCTAAATGCATGGGTATTGTTATAACTCTTTGTCCTTTTCAAGGAGTATGATTGAATGTTGGTTGCAGTAGCTTGTTGAAATACAACGTGCTATAGGGATATTAAACATGAATATGAGGTGCCCTTTGCTAGTGCTACCAAATTTCGTACCAAATTTCGTTCAATTCGGTTTCACCGTGTTTGAATTGATAGGGGGAATCGATTTGCACACATACTTGGCCACCATCTGCAAACTATTGGGCTGATGTTCTTGCAGTTTGCTCTGAATATGTTTCCCACATAAAGATATGGTGTTGCAAAATTTGGTAGAGACTTGATTATTAGGTTGGTCGTAATTACATTTCAGCTTTTAACATTTGGGTGGCCGCGATTACGTTTCCGTCAAGATAGCGGTGATATAAAACATGACACTTAGGTGCCCATTGCTAGTGCTACCTCTGTACCTAATTTCGTTCCATTCTGTTTCACCGTGTTCGAATTGATAAGGGGAATCGATTTTCACACAAAGATGGCCGCCATCCGCAAAATATTAGGCTGATGACCTATTAGTTTGGTCAAAGGATGCTCCCTCCATAAAGGTATGTTGTTGCTAAATTTGCTAGAGATCGGATGATTAGGCTAATCGTAATTTGATTTAAGCTTTGAACATTTGTGTGGCAGCCATTACGTTTCCGTCAAGATGGCGGCGATATAAAACATGACACTGAGGTGCCCTTTGCTAGTGCTACCTCTGTACCAAATTTCGTTCATTCGGTTCCACCGTGTTGGAATTAATAGGGGGAATCAATTTTGACATAAAGATGGCCGCCATCCGCAAACTATTAGGCTAATGGCCTATTAGATTGGACAAAAGATGCTCCCTCCACAAAGGTATGTTGTTGCAAAGTTTGGTAGAGATCGGATGGTTATGTTACTCGTAATTTGATTTAAGCTTTAAACATTTGTGTGGCCGCCATTACGTTTCTGTCAATATGGCGGCGATATAAATCATGACACTGAGATGCCCTTTGCTAGTGCTATCTCTGTACCAAATTTCGTTCCATTCGGTTTCACCGTGTTTGAATTAATAGGGGGAATCGATTTTGACACAGAGATGGCCGCCATCCGCAAACTATTAGGCGAATGACCTATTAGATTGGTCAAAGGATGCTCCCTCCATAAAGGTATGTAGTTGCAAAATTTGGTAGAGATCGGATGATTAGGTTAATCGTAATTTGATTTAAGCTTTGAACATTCGTGTAGCCGCCATTACGTTTCAGTCAAGATGGCGGCGATATAAAGCATGGCACTGAGGTGCCCTTTGCCAGTGCTACCTCTGTACCAAATTTCGTTCCATTCGGTTCCACCGTGTTCGAATTAATAGGGAGAATCTATTTTGACATAAAGATGGCCGCCACCCGCAAACTATTAGGCTAATAACCTATTAGATTGGACAAAGGATGCTCCCTCCATAAATGAATGTTGTTGCAAAGTTTGGTAGAGATCTGATGGTTATGTTAGTCGTAATATAACTTAAGCTTTGAACATTTGTGTGGCCGCCATTACGTTTCTGTCAAGATGGCGGCGATATAAAACATGAAACTGAGGTGCCCTTTGCCAGTGCTACCTCTGTACCAAATTTCGTTCATTCGATTCCACCGTGTTCGAATTAATAGGGGGAAACAATTTTGACATAAAGATGGCCGCCATCCGCAAACTATTAGGCTAATAACCTATTAGATTGGTCAAAGGATGCTCCCTCCATAAAGAAATGTTGTTGCAAAATTTGGTAGAGATCGGATGGTTATGTTAGTCGTAATTTAACTTAAGCTTTGAACATTTGGGTGGCCGCCATTACGTTTCTGTCAATATGGCGGCGATATAAAACATGACTCTAGATGCCCTTTGCTAGTGCTACTTCTGTACCAAATTTCGTTCCATTCGGTTTCACCGTGTTTGAATTAATAGGGGGAATTGATTTTCACACAAAGATGGCCGCCAGCCGCAAACTATTACGCTGATGACCTATTAGTTTGGTCAAAGGATGCTCCCCCCATAACGGTATGTTGTTGCAAAATTTGGTAGAGATCGGATGATTAGGTTAATCGTAATTTGATTTAAGCTTTGAACATTTGTGTGGCCGCCATTACGTTTCCATCAAGATGGCGGCGATATAAAACATGACACTGACGTGCCTTTTGTCACTACTACCTCTGTACCAAATTTCGTTCCATTCGGTTGCACCGTGTTCGAATTAATAGGGGGAATCGGTTTTCACACAAAGATGGCCGCCATCCGCAAACTATTACGCTGATGACCTATTAGTTTGGTCAAAGGATGCTCCCCCCATAACGGTATGTTGTTGCAAAATTTGGTAGAGATCGGATGATTAAGTTAGTCGTAATTTGATTTAAGCTTTGAACATTTGTGTGGCCGCCATTACGTTTCCATCAAGATGGCGGCGATATAAACATGACACTGAGGTGCCTCTTGTTAGTACTACCTCTGTACCAAATTTCGTTCCATTCGGTTGCACCGTGTTCGAATTAATAGGGGGAATCCATTTTCACACAAAGATGGCCGCCATCCGCAAACTATTACGGATGATGGCCTATTGGTTTGGTCAAAGGATGCTCCCCCCATAAAGGTATGTTGTTGCTAAATTTGGTAGAGATCGGATGATTAGGTTAGTCGTAATTTGATTTAAGCTTTGGACATTTGTGTGGCCGCCATTACGTTTCTGTCAAGATGGCGGCGATATAAAACATGACACTGAGGTGTCCTTTGCTAGTGCTACCTTTGTACCAAATTTCGTTCAATTCGCATTCACCGTGTTCGAATTGATAGGGGGGGACAGACATTCAGAGTACACACACTCACACACACACACACACACAGACACACACACACACACACAGACTGACACACACACATACACACACACACACACAGACTCGCACACACACATACACACACACAGACAGACACACTTTTTTCGCCCTGTGTTGATCTCATAAGTCTACTTTCATTTTTTGCAAAAATCGAAAGTTGGCTAATAGGCTTATGAGACCTTTTGTCCGTGTGTGTGAGTGTGTGTGAGGTGTGTGTGTGTGTCCCCTCCCCCTAATAAATTCTAAACGGCTGGAGCGATTTCAATTAAACTCGGTATGATCATAGCACCGTTCTGGCCGACCCCGACCGTGCCCTTCAAATTTTGTGTCGTCTCACCAATCCAACATGGCGGCTGTGCGAAATATTTCACCAACATTCAGTATCTCCGAAACTATTATCGATATCACCCTCAAAGTTTGTACGCTGATAAAGGGCATTACTAGATGTTCACCTATGAGACTTACAAAATACTGGTAACTACAAAACCAGCATGGCGGCCAAGCGAAGTTGAGACATTTAAATAGACTTTTCTCGCGATTTAACTATCTAAACGTAATGAAACTTGGTACAGCAAATGTTTATACACTTTGTAATGCACTGGCGTCTAATTTAGTTCAATTGTTTACATATCCTCAAAATGGCGGCTGTGCGAAATATTTCACTGGCATTCCATATCTCCGAAACTATTACAGATATCGCCCTGAAATTTTGTACGGTGGTAAAAGGCACTACTATTAGTTTACATATGGAACTTTCAGAAACCTGTAAAGTACAAAACGAACATGGTGGCCAAGCGAACTTGAAACATTTTAATTCACTTTTCTCGTGATTTAACCATCTGAGCGCATTAAGATGTGGTACTGTGAATGATTATACATATTGTACTGCACTGGCATCTAATTTAGTTAAATTGTTTATATAACCTTAAGATGGCGGCTGTGCAAAATTTTAAAATTAAGTTTTTATTTCTTGTGCCGTAATCATGCGATTGAAGTGAAAGTTTGAATATTGAAGCAACGCAATAATTTTCCTTTAATGGTACATAATTCTATGGCCTATACATATAACAATTCAAAGTGGCGAGCATCCGGAATATTTTGACGGTTCTCAATATCTGCGAATCTTTTACAGCAATCAAACTGTGTTTTTAATGTTCATAGAGGCTATGAACATAAGTTCATCCATAGGACTTGCCGTAACCTGGTGAGCACAAATCCAACATGGCAGCGACACGAAGTTTAAATATTTAAATGGACGTTTCTCGCGATTTAACCATCCGAGTGCAGTGAAACTTTGCACGTTAAATGTTTATACAAATGTTAATCCACTGGCATCTAATTTATTTCAATTGTTTTCATAGCCACAAGATGGCAGCTGTGCGAAATTTTAAAATCTCGTTTCTTTTTGTTGTGTTCTAATCATGCGATTGAAGTTTGAATACCACACGTACACAATAATCTTCATGTAATAGTACATAAATAAAAATCCAAACTGGCGACCAACTGAAATATTTAGACGGTTCTCAATATCTACGAACCTATAGAGAACAATAAAACAAAAATTTTGTATGTTGGTAGAGGCAATTAACATGAGTAGGATATATGAAAATAGGCTGTATATTTCTTCACGGAACTACTTGTTCAAATATTGATTTAGAGACTTTCCGCCCTACAGCAATTCTTTCATTTCAATATGTCATACATTAAATTAATAACTCTGGAGACTTTGCTATTTTCCAGGAAGAGAAGCTAAAAGCATCATGGTTATCATAAAATTACTTTTATGTTCTCTTTATGACGTTTCGCATACTATTCACTAGTTGCTGTTACATTGACTAATATAGCCTTGTCGGCAGAACTTAAAAGTCCTAATAAAATACGTTCAGTGAAATTGTCTACTTTAATTTCTTCTACCACCCCGGGTCCCAGGGCTACAGCCCCGTTTGCCCAACCCTCTTGTCGGGCCTAGCGGTAAGGGCACGATAATGGTCCAGTAATCTAGCACAACACTTAACCGGCCTATAGCAAATCTATGCGATCAGGTGGGAACACAACAAATGGTGGCGGCTTTGAGGTTCGATTCTCCCCCATGATTTATTATAGATTGCTTTTCAATCGGTCAACACGATTGTGCCTCATTATATTAGACGAGGAGTACAAATAGTTAAACACCCTAACCTGAAAGAAATATTACATGAATTAATTATTTTATTCCTTAATTAACACAAAGACAAGGAGAGTGGGGTAATTAATTGAAAGACATGTTTCGATCGTCATGCGATCATCATCAGGTCTGGTTCACCTATTCTTAGTTAAGATTTGGCGGTTATGTATTACATTTATGTACCTTCCGTCGGCATTTACAATAATTAAATTACACAAATATTTCATAATATTCAGTATAATCTACATACTAATAGGCTATATAAAAATGAGATGGTGTGTGTCTGTGTCTATGTATTACTCAATCATGCAAGAACCACTGGTCCGATTTACATGGAATTAGCTGATTTACCTGGTTAACATATAGACTGCTTTTGATTTCGATACTTTGCACTGTTTAAAGATGGCGACCATTTTAGTGACGTCACTTCCCCCCTTTGGTTTCAAACTTTCATATTTTCATTTGAAATAAAATGAGAATGCTAAGAAATAGCAAACTATTGATGATATATACGATGTTTAAAATTTAATTTTATATCCAAAAGGTCCTTATCACTTTTTGTGTATATCCAACGGTTAGCGAGTGAAACCTAAATTTTTGCTAAAACACGGTCAACGCTGAGCGGTGTAGTTAGACAAAATGTTCCATCCTTACTCTCTCTCCGCGCTGCACCTCGTCTCTCTCCTGTTTTAACTGTCACCTTCACAATTTAATTTATTTATTTATGACCCGTAGCGAAGCACGGGTACTTCAGCTAGTACAGGGAGATTCTTTTGCTGGAGCGGGACTGGCGGCCGGCTGCCGGGCGCGCGCACCTTCCGTCGGCCAACCGATCTCGGGCCGCGGATTGCGCGCAGGTGGTAACCGTAACAAAGTTAATTAATTAATGGTTAATTCACCAGAAAATTATGATTAAAGAACTTACATTTTCACCGAAGATGCTGAAAGTGTTCTCCTTCAGCTGACACGAGAGGCGTTGTACCGTTTTAGCGTTTACACGTTGTAATTCCCTTCTGTTGAGAGGGATATCTGCAGTCGTATATTGTTCGTCAGCTCGTACGCGTAATTGATCTGTACACTTTGTATTTTATTCTACCCCACAATTAAACATAAAACGGGCTTAGGTCCATGCTTCGATTAATCACAGAAAATACGCAGGTGGGTACAGGAGTAGCTACATAATGTAACGATGTAACTTCCAAAGTTACTGTCTGTCAGCTGAAGGAGAACATTGTCAGCATCTTCTGTGAAAAGTTTAGTTCTAACTGGTGACGTGAGGTCAACGAAATTCCCAAAAAATAAAAAAAGATATCTGTGCCTCTTTAGTCAAATCTTGGAGGAAGCTGTTGTTTATGTTACCTTCTTATCTGTGCGCTGACACTTCACACCCTAAGTGATGAAAGTTTAGGGAATTAATGACTTTAATGACCCTGGTTAGCTCGCCTCCGCACAATCCGCGGCCCAAGTTCGGTTGGCCGCCGGCTTCGCTCCAGCAAATGAATCTCACTGTACAGTATATTATGTGTATAATATATGTTTCACAAAACGGAAACTCTTAAACCAGTGGGAGTTAGAAGGCGCAGTTTGTACCAAAGTCTTCCAAATCACCTCAATAGTACAGATAAATTCTTGCTTATCATTGAAAGTCAAGGAAAATCTATTTTTGTTTATAAAGTGCGTTGAAGCAAATATACAAATATACGCCTTGTCAGAACTGTGTCACTTCCAGCCCGCATGACAGTAAAGCCGGTTGGATGGTGTATACACATGGGGCGTTTACAGGTAACCAATCGTAACAAATGACCATTCAAAAGAACGATCATTGCCGCAGCACTGATGAATTTCACTCAGATTTTATAAATAATCAACATTAAAAAAGTGCGTTTAAATAAATAAACAATGATGTTAGCCCCTGCCAGAACTGAGTAACGACAAGACCACATGCCAGAAAAAAATGCCGGGCGGGTGGTTTAACACATGCGTGAGTTCTATCATTGGACCGCTAGTATAAAATGTGTGTAACTTAATTTTCTAGCCTTGGAGGCTAGAATCATATAGTCTCCTTAATCCGGTCCATTAAATCAGTATTTACATGGCTAATTCTCATCAGGCGCGTCCACGTCGCGGGGGTGGGCAACGGTACTATAATCGGAGCTATAGTAGCGGCTAAATTCTGATGGGGACCCAGTCCTGTAGGGTATAACATAGGCCCCTTGCTCAGGGTTACGGGTGAAGTCCTCAACGACATCAAAGGCGGAGAAGATGAACTTCAGTATGGCGAAGATGACGGAAGAGGCAGCCCTGGACTTGGGGATTAATACGAGTACACCTTGCTGCCTTGCAGGTTGGTAGGGGACTACCAAAGGCTAAGGGAGTTAACCCTAACAGAAAATCTTCCTCTGTGTTTGGCTTTGCAAGCCAACAGTTGGAAAATTTCAGATTGCTTTCAAGACAAATAAGAGCCTCGGATCGAATTTCTCACGGAAAATACATCAGCAGGGTGCGAATGATGCCTTGAAGCCTGATGATAGACAAGCTACCAACTGAAAAAAAAATATATGCAAAATTGGGACGCTAAACATACCTACCCTGACTAGTAAAACTGAGGAACTACTGTCGACCAAAATATTATGTGCACTCGATTTTGAAGGTCACGCGTTATGGCGCGCCTCGCTCGGAAGTGATGGGCTCAATCTCAGCAACGCTGTACAGTATTCCCCGGAGCGGCAAGCTGGTGAACCATGTCTTATTTCCCCGTACAAATAGGCTACAAACCGATATAAAATAAGTGAATTAATTTACGTATTTCACAGTCATGCAGCATGCCTTTTTGATGTATAAGGATTACAACGCGACCAAGAACTACATTTTCCAACGACACCGAGCCGAGAAAAAATTACCTTACAAACCTGATAACAACTTTGTTTCTTGGACACACAACATTTTGAAATTAATAAACCAGTTATACAACATTCCAATGTATATTGTGTTAAAATTTGGATTCAATCTGATGAAGGGTTTGTGAGATAATAATTCTTAAATGAGACGCATGGTTGAAACTAGCTTAAAAACGGGCACGTTTTGTGTTCCAACTGCGATAAAAATATTAAAATATAAATTTAAAATCCCAAACCTACATGAACTAACGTAAAACAGAACAACAAAATTGATGATGTTACTGAATTTTATGTAGGTCTATTGATTACTTCACAAACAACCGTCAAACTCGAGTGCACATACTATTTTGGTCGACAGTAATAGTCCTCATGGAAAGACGCAAATTGCTCATTATGGGGTTGAGTGAAACTAAATGAAAAAAATCTGGTGTGAAAATTAATCTCCGACTAGATTATAAGCTATACTGGTCAGGAAATGAATTGAAATAAAGAAATGGGGTAGGTTTAATTCTTCATAAAGACGTGGACGCCTGTAGTCAGGTGAAATTCATTAGTGACAGGTTCATCAAATTGTCATTAAATTGGAATGGAGACACATTTTCAGTCATTCAGGTTTATGCCCCTTGGTATATTCCTTCTGAATATACCTTCACTGGTTTAGTAATTTCTCCCACTTAGAGTTCTTTTTGATTTTCTTTCTTCCCATGCAAACCACTACACACTTGCTTAAGTCTTTCTCTTTGGTGCATTCTCTTATGGTCTCTGAAAGTATGTTCCAGGTTGGCAATGTATATGTGTATACATTACGTCATCTCGCCTCGTTATGGCTGCAGTTAGCGGTTGCAGGGCAAGAGGGGAATGCATGTACAGTCATACAATGAGAACACACCGCACAGCGCACGACCCAGCAGGAATCATGCACACAAATGACACGCGATGAGGTTTCGCTGGCGACAACTGCACGTCTATCGCAGGCGTGTGGCTGGGCAGAGCGCATTAGTTCCGATTTCCGCCACCGGTAACAATTCGCTGGTAGGGTAGTAACTCCGTGGTAGAATGATGGCGGCCACCCATAGGGTCGCGTGTTTCAGTCTTGCATGCGTTGGACATTTTAATTCTCACCTTCCATGTACATTATTTGTACTATTTGTACAATACAGGACTCAATTGCCGAAAGTCGCCATTTGCCAATGATAAATATTGTTTGTGAAAGGTCTAATTGCTAGGTTATGGATAACTCAAGAAAGCTTACGTTAGTGAACCTGAAGATCATTGTCCGTTCAAAGACGACTACTGGGAGGTTGGAGAGGGGCCAACCCTAGACGTCAGCAGACGAGGTAGTTCACAGCTTTCTTGACGGGAAACTCCGTCTGCTGTAAAAGTGAACAAAACAAGAAAACATAAAAGCAACAATCCTACACACACACACACACACACACACACACACAGGGCGTATTGCAATGAATATAAAGGGGAGGTTATTGTTTCTTTTCTTATGTTTTATTGTAACCTGTCTTCAACGGATCCTTTATTAAACGTAATCTTGTCTAAAATGGAAATATTTGACAATCCCGTCAACTTAGGGGTGAATAACGTGTTAAATTCTCTTCATTAAACGGAAACTGTGTTCTGCGGACAACGGAAACCAAAATAAACATGCTTACGGTTTCCAAATTTCGATGTAATGCAGCTTTTGCATCCAGAGGAATTGATTGGAACATTAGAAAAGTGCACCCATCCACCATTTTGAAATGTATCTTGTGCATTCAGAAGAGTAAACCTTTTTGGTGACACTGCATATTTGAATATTACGTCATTGTAACTATAATAAACAGTGGATTGACAAAATCAATGACTTATACTGTATTTGCAATTGACAACATAGCAGCTGCGTGCTATATCAAGTACGTTAGTGTTATGCGCCCGGGAATGTTCTCCGCAGTGCCTACATGCTGCTGTGAGAGATTACGTCACCAGTTACGTTGGCAGCACGGCTGTCGCTTGTATCATAACAAACAAAACAGTAAACTTTATACTCCCCACAGCCATTCATAACTGATGCTAGAAGTGCTGATGATACACATGCTGGCTTATTGCAATACACGCTGACGAATTCGACAGCCCACAGCCCACACATGTGGCCTTCACCCTATCAAGGACAATGTGCTGCCAACTAAACTGTGACGCAACCTGCGGAGAACATTCCCGGGCACCCTGTGTAAGCGAGGTATCCTTTTTGTTTCTCCCCTTTTACAAAGCTTCATATTATTGCTCAATTGGGTCTTAATTTACTAATTTTTAAGTTTTATTAGTATGCTTAGCCACCAATTTGAATATATTGCGGGGATGTTTTTAGCCTACTTTCGATTTTTGCAAAAAATGAAAGTAGACTTATGAGATCAACACAGGGCGAAAAAAGTGTGTCTGCCTGTGTGTGTGTATGTGTGTGTGTGTGTTTGTGAGTCTGTGTGTGTGTGTGTACTCTGAATGTCTGTCCTCCCCCCCCCCCTATCAAATCGAACACGGTGAACGCGAATTGAACGAAATTTGGTACAAAGGTAGCACTAGCAAAGGACACCTCAGTGTCATGTTTTATATCGCCGCCATCTTGACGGAAACGTAATGGCGGTCACACAAATGTTCAAAGCTTAAATCAAATTACGACTAACCTAATCATCCGATCTCTACCAAAATTTGCAACAACATACCTTTATGGGGGGAGCATCCTTTGACCAAATTAATAGATCATCAGCCTAATAGTTTGCGGATGGCGGCCATCTTTGTGTGAAAATCGATTCCCCCTATTAATTCGAACACGGTGAAACCGAATGGAACGAAATTTGGTACAGAGGTAGCACTAGTAAAGGGCACCTCAGTGTCATGTTTTATATTGCCGCCATATTGACAGAAACGTAATGGCGGCCACACAAAGGAACAAAGCTTAAATCAAATTACGACTAACCTAATCATCCGATCTCTACCAAGTTTTGCGATAACATACCTTTATGGAGGAAGCATCCTTTGACCAAATTAATAGGTCATTAGCCTAATAGTTTGCGGATGGCGGCCGTCTTTGTGTGAAAATCGATTCCTCCTATTAATTCGAACACGGTGAATCCGAATGGAACGAAATTTGGTACAGAGATAGCACTAGTAAAGGGCACCTCAGTGTCATGTTTTATATCGCCGCCATCTTGACGGAAACGTAATGGCGGCCACACAAATGTTCAAAGCTTGAATCAATTTAAGACTAACCTAATCATCCGATCTCTACCAAATTATGCAACAACATACCTTTATGGAGGGAGCATCCTTTGACCAAACTAATAGGTCATTAGCCTATTATGTAGCGGATGGCGGCCATCTTGTGTGAAAATCGATTCTCCCCATCAATTCGAACACGGTGAAACAGAATGGAACGAAATTTGGTACAGAGGTAACACTAGCAAAGGGCACCTCAGTGTCCTGTTTTATATCACCACCATCTTGACGGAAACGTAATCGCGGCCACCCAAATGTTAAAAGCTAAAATGTAATTACGACCAACCTAATAATCTAGTCTCTATCGAATTTTGCAACAACATATCTTTATGTGGGAAGCATATTTTGACCAAACTGCAAGATCATCAGCCCAATAGTTTGCAGATGGTGGCCAAGTATGTGTGCAAATCGATTCCCCCTATCAATTCAAACACGGTGAAACTGAATTGAACGAAATTTGGTACAGAGGTAACACTAGCAAAGGGCACCTCAGTGTCCTGTTTTATATCACCACCATCTTGACGGAAACGTAATCGCGGCCACCCAAATGTTAAAGTCTAAAATGTAATTACGACCAACCTAATAATCTAGTCTCTACCAAATTTTGCAACAACAAATCTTTATGTGGCAAGCATATTCTGACCAAACTGCTAGATCATCAGCCCAATAGTTTGCAGATGGTGGCCAAGTATGTGTGCAAATCGATTCCCCCTATCAATTCAAACACGGTGAAACCGAATTGAACGAAATTTGGTACAGAGGTAGCACTAGCAAAGGGCACCTCAGTGTCATGTTTTATATCGCCGCCATCTTGACGTAAACGGAATGACGGCCACCCAAATGTTAAAAGCTTAAATCAAATTACGACCATCCTAATAATTTGATCTCTACCAGATTTTGCAACAACTTGCCTTTTTGTGGAAAGCATCTTATGACAGACTACAAGGTCATCAGTCCAATAGTTTGCAAATAGCGGCCATGTAGCCTATGTGTGTAAATCCATTCCCTATATCAATTCAAACACGGTGAAACCGAATTGAATGATTTTTTTTACAGAGGTAGCACTAGCAAAGGGCACCTCATATTCATGTTTAATATCCCTATAGCACGTTGTATGTCAACAAGCTACTACAACCAACATTCAATTATACTCCTTGAAAAGGATAGAGTTATAACAATACCCATGCATTTAGGAGAAAGTAGGCTATATGTTCTTTACTGAACATCTTGTTTGCCTTTGGTATTGTAACCGTTTGTGAATGATGTACATAATTAACATCAATTATATCAGCCAAACTTCGGAGTCATACCGTATTATTTCGGAGTAGAAACACTACTGCACATAACGAGATCTACATTCAGGTTGTTAAGAGTAGTGAAATGACTACCACATATCCTTCGTAGTTTATATTTATAAAATTTAATTTTAACAACAGACAAAAATAACAAATACCAAGAAAAAGCACAATCAAACAATTTCCCAAAATGGAAAATCACACGAATAAACAGAAACAAATTCAAGTATATCTGTCGAAAACAAGAGTTAAAACATAACGTGATATAATATATCCCAAACCCCTCTGCATCAACATAAGACAATCTGAAAATATTTATAACTAATCACATGTTAAAAGCAAACATCATATAACTTAATTATTGCCGTGAATAATACTACGGAATTGTATAAAAGTCTAAACAGATTAATTAATTGGGTACTTAAATACACACAATTTAAATGCCCAACATTTCCTTTACAGGATAAAATATTATTACAAATTAAATGTGGTGTCGGCTGGAATATAATGCACATTATATGGCTCTATGCCATTGCTCTGTGAGTATTTGCCAACCCTTATCTTACTCAAGATCGAGGGAATAACTTATTATTGCGACTGGGCCCTCAAAATTAAATGTACATTTATAATTATGCCATGAAAGTCAGTCGCTCTAAGAGCGTTATCAAGGTGCGAGTTCGATGATCCTTAGCAACAAACATGATACTACAACTATGGAATGACGATTGTCGTTCCCTTTCAATGAATTCAATAATTTAGAATATAAAACTATTTTTATTCGTGCCTAAGAAATGTTATCGACAACATTCAAACACAATTCTCCTTGCATTTAAGTCGGAAAGTTGGTACCACAAAATCAATGGAAGAATTAGTAACTATTTCGTTACGTATGGCCTCGATTAGATTAATTACTGGTTGATTTTTATATATAGAGATAATTTCAAGATGGCGGCTGCCAGCAAAATTCACTCTGATGTAGTCATAATATTGGTGACAGAAAGTCCTTATATGATATTATCTCAGCACGAAGTACTGTGAAGATTGATTGATTGCCCAAAATTTGGTGGAGATCCACTAATTAGTTTAGGCATAATTTGATATAAGGTACGAACATTTGGTAGGTCACCATTTTGTTTTCGTTTAGATGATGCCGATATAAAACACGACACTGAGGTGTCCTTTGCTAGTGCTACCCCTGTTGGAAACAAAATAGGCTCAATTCGGTTTCGGATTAACGGAGGTAGGCTTGTGCTAAAATAATCAACCAATGGACATACTGAGAAAAATAAATGGTGTACATACCTTACTCAGTGATGTACAGGATCATTATCTATGTGCACTCCGATAAACACGGCAAGCTAAGCCGGCTGTGACTGGCGCAGATCGCGGGTGGTTGTACACGGTTCAGCCGGTGATTGCCAACGCACTTTCACACTTTTACCAAACATGTTCAGTAATGTGTACATACAGTGCTCATAGGCGATTCTGAAAATGTCCTCCCTCTCTTGTAACACACACCTGACATCTTCTGATGAAAGAATGTCTGTCAACTCTTTTATTATTTACGGAGCCTGTTTCCTTGATTCGTTTAGCGAGCCTCCTAATTGTACTGGCATTAGGCACAGGTTTTCCTGGAAACTTGATTCGAAATTTTCGTCTTGTTTCAGAACAGGATTTCCTGCTTTTCATATACGAATTATGGATATACACACGTTCGCGCAATGTGAATTGGTGTCTAGGCATGACCAACAATCAGAGTAATCACAATCCCTCCCTATATTATTCTGCTAAGGTCCCATTCCAGTTTTGTACCGAAAATAAGGTCCCATTAACACCAACCTACACATATGGGGTACCTACAGGTTCAGCATAACCCACTGCGTACGTGAAACGCACTCACTTACTCTTTAAATGCCTCACAATTAAATAAATACCTTAAAACATATATATTTACAATGAAATAATGAAAGAATGCAACACGGTAATCATGGTAACAGAATCTCACAGGTCCATCTATTTCTGTAAAACAAAATGCAATTCCAATTATTACATTACTGTGAAAGTTTCCAGACAATTATAAGGTTATTTCGGAACCAAATTAAGCTGTAAAATTCATCAATGCATACAGTATAATGCGCTTAAGGGGGTCAAGCGGCACTCTAGAATTTTTTCATGCAATTTTCACGTGTGAGTGTGGTACGAAAGGTCTTTTTCACCCGACTATAAAGGGTTTCCGAAAACCACATTTAAAGGCCCTTAAATGAACAGTGTCTGTAACATTCCCAGAAGACTAACTTAGCTCTGATATACCTATGAAGGAATGACAAACCCCTAACCACTGCACCAGTAGCTGAATTGATCAAGTCTGATTATTCATACCAAGGATAAATCAGTCATAGAATTCATGATTGAGATTTTGCTAAGTGTACTCTTCACAACTAGAATATTCGCGGGCGAACCCACGACGGGTAATGCAAGTACTCACTAAACGTGCAACACTAATGTCTAAGCTTTGTAGATACACGTCCATATGAATGACAAAACACGTGTGAACTACGATAAGAGTCAGCGGAGCGCGTTACCACCGGCTGAACCGCGTACGCGTGCCTACGATCTGCGCCAGTCACAGCCGGCTTAGCTTGCCGTGTTTATCGGGGCGCACATAGATAATGACCCTGTATTTACGTATGGCTGATAAGAATTAATACAGTGATGTACGAGCAAAACTTGTAATGAACATAAAGACATGCATTTGTTGCTTGGCAGCTCATTAAAGCGAGCATTGAGAAAGGTTTAGGCAACGGGAAACAGGCAAATAATAGTTCACTTTGACGTGTAAATTGGAGAACAAAAGGAGGGACACCTATTTGCACATTCCTGGTTAGCTACAGAGTCAAATGTTACAGTAGAGAAGGTAGTCTTTTATACGGTGCCTGAACAGTTTCTAAGCATGTATTCCGGAACTTGGAAATTTTCCATTAAAGTGCTTTATGCCCAGCACAAGGATATATTATCGAGAGAGTAGTCTAATAAGTAGTTCCGTGAAGAACTAAAGAGCCTGCATTTCTTAAAATTTTAGATTCAGACCAATGACTGGTTTATATAAACCTATCCGGAACAATAAATTTAATAACGGAATTAAGTTGATAATATTCCTGAAAAAATTGTAGCCAAATATGAGAATTACAGTTTGTTTGAAATACTTTCCTACTATGGTTTCTGAGATACTGAGATTCTTCGGCTCAAATGTTCAGAGATAGTTATTACGTACTTGGTAGGAGTCAGTTTCCGTACGAAGAACAGGATTTGATGACATAAATTGTAAATTTTATGTGTCATTTGAAGCATCTTAACCAACTTAGTTCGATATGGTTATAGTAAAGAAAGCGGCCGAAAGGCGAATTGAAAGTGAGAAAAATATACGAGGAGTTTATTTATTTATTTATTTATTATTATTATTATTTAGCGTATGGGTTTTAGTACCGGGAGTGTCCGAGGACATGTTCGGCTCGCCAGAGGCTGTAGCTGCTTTAATGCGGACACTCACGGGGTGAGCAACAAGTTCCGTTCAATTTCAAGTAGTTCCAACTTTCGGTACTGCGCCCGAATTCACCAATCAGTACCTATTTCCGCTGTACTGTAAAGGATTGCAGACACGAAGCTACCCAGCTCACAAACTTACCATTGTCTGCTAATTAAAAATTGGGAATTCTAGGAACACACAGGGTAGATCTATTAAAAGAAAATAGTACTACCAGCCTAGGTACAAATTTCTACTAGTATTTACATTTAAGCAAATCGAGAAACTCCAATCTCGAGGGGTGATAAGGTCTGTCTATAGTGAGCGCCTGTACCTTACCTAGCAGTACTATTTTCGGCGATGACAAAATGAAGACGATGTCAGCTAAGATAAAACTTGGCTAATTCGCTAAAAAGCGCCAGCCGTTTATTGTGCTAAGGAAATACACACATGTCCTGACTGCATATCTATGATTAGTGTCTACTTGACACTTCACGAAATGAAAAAACTCAAAATAAACTTTTTTAAAAAGTGGCACTTAAACATAATGTCCTGAAAATAAAGATTGGAGAATTCGGTACTCCACTGATTCCCTCTTCTCTCATCGGAGAATATAGCATTCCTTTGCCATTACAAAAATTAAGCATAAAATTTGTTATAAACGATACACTCGAGTGGAGTCACTCAGAACCTCCACTGAAATATGAGATATTATGAAACGGCGTGATTTCAAACATTACCCTATATTATACATTGCGTTTCATATTTGAACCATAGTTCCACATCTAAATATGTAAGATCAAGATTTACTCAGTATCAAATATATATCCATATGTACAATGATTCGTGATTCGCACAAATATTCACTTAACTGCGTTGAAGTGATTTAATTTCCTTTAATATAAACGAGTCTTTACAACTCAAACTTCCATAACAAACACCGTAACTCTATCGGTTGAAAGTATAAATACTAGTCTGAATCAAGAGAACATAGGTGACAAACATTTAAGTTCAGCACTGCCCTAACTTTGTCTTCTCCCATTTGATTATTAAATCTCGAAAAATTCCTGAAATTCTATGCTCGGCTTACATTTTCTTTGATAAACGTGAATATTCGAAGTGCATGGCATTTGACCTTCATTCCACACTCCCATTCCAAAATTATACAACAATCACATTATTTCTTAAACACCCTGCACAGAACTTGCCTCAAATGCAATTAAACAATGTCACATACGCTGTGATCAAAACTAGGAAACGAGACTCCTCAGTCTCCCTTTTTGAAAATACGTAACTCATTTACGTCTACGATTCCTTTCTTGCACGGTATTCCAAATCTAAACTCCCATTTCAGTGTATTTTCTCAATCAATGCAAAGAAAATTAGTAACTTTATTAAATATCCACGACCATTGTGAATATTGTTCAAGAAACAAACTTTAACAATCTCCTCTATTCTTATACAAAATTTCATCGTGCCTATAACTTCAAATCATTAATTACTTTCTGTACAGTTACTTTTATATCACCCTGTGATTAAACTTTCTTAACTCCTTTTCACGTATTTTAATTCAGTTATTACATTATTGTAACTTTCAAAGAATTGTCAGCAAGAATTCATATTTAAAAAAATGATATAAATGTGTCCTCTTTTCGTGAAAATACACCTAAGTCTTAACTATCTTCGTGACATGTTTTGTTTAACAAATTTTTTCTAGGCTTTTTAATGCTCTAAATGTTTTATTGGACACATATATTAAGGTTCTTGAAACACCTTTGTTACTAGGAAATATGGTTTATTACGTTTACAGCATAGTTCTACATAACTATCTGTTTCATTACAGTGAATTTGGTATTCATTGATTTAATTATCTATCAAGTATTTGGACTATCTTTTACCAGATTTTGTGTCGTGTAACAATCCATTTTTGCACACAGTTGGTTTAAAATAAATTTCTGACACTCGAATCAACATCTTGAGTTGTCGAAATATTTGACACTTCGTGACCTGGCTTTTTAAATATACGGTACTTAAGTTGTTCAATAGACGTTCCATCGCTGCGCATAACACAGATTTATTTAATTGAACGCAAGTATCTATAATTCTAAACGATTTTATGTTGAAATGATTTAACGTTGACAACTGCAATACGCAGATAAAATTTCGTCCAAATGACGGAAATTTTCAATGAAAATGACTCCTAAGAAAATACTGAAATACTGGATTAAAATCTACACAATTTTAAATACAATGACAAAATTATACGATTGGTCAATTAGGATAAACACAGAACATGACAACAATTCTACTAAATATAAATCAATCTCTTCACTACCTTGAACTGGTGACGGTCTCTGATGTAACATGTCTCGTCTGGCAAGCCAAATGTGTGTTGGAGCACAACGCCCAGAGCTGCGAAAACCGGTTGTGGCATGGCCTGCTGGTTAGCCCTCACAGTGGGACAAGGTCGATGACATAACTGGGTTAGCGACCTCTCCGAGTACAGCAAGTCTCTCCCTCACTCCTTCGCTCGACTCCCGCAAGTTGTTCGGATCTTCTGACGTTACCCCTTCACTGCGTCGACATCGCTTCTCAAGGTTGAAATTCATTGTTCTATAAGTGTCTTTGAGAGTATACTGGATGTATATGAACTCGTGTTATGAAGTATAGATTTGTTCTGCATTTCTGCGCATCGCGTAGACGTTCAACTGCACCGTCCATGTTGTGGAATTCTGGATTCAACTTTTCATTTCTGTAGTTTCTACTTCCCTATAATGTGCATCTTAGCACGAAGTCATGATCAGATTAATGATTAAACCTGTATAACTTCCCCGTTGCCAATTCATAAACTGCATTCTGTATAGTTCCCAAGGATGAGCTGAATTGTAGGAATAATGTAGCTCTTTTCCTGAAGTGAATTGTTTGCATTTATCTGCGTGTGATGTGTAATAGCTTCGTATTGAAATACCGAAGTAACAAGCTGTGTTTCAAATGCTCCACAGATTTGCTGTGTGAAGCTTCTTTAAAAGTGAGTGTAAATGAACTCAGTCTCGAGTTGCAAAATCACTGGACTACATGCTGTGCTGGTCTCCGTCAGAATGTCCCTTGCTTCGCAAGTCACAGCCTTCTGACTTCACACTCCTTCTCTCCTTCACTTTCGTGATGCGTGGCACTGTTCTAGAAATAACTTGTTTCTACACTGGCGGTCTTGTCCCGACCCGATATGAATTTGGAATGAACTTCTCGTCTTTGCCCTCCGAGTACGGCAAGTTCCTCGCGTTTCCTCCCCTCTCGCGGTGTGACGTAGCTCCATAGACTTCCCCTCACTCAGTGTGTCATCAACCTTGATCACTTCTCCTCCTGCACGACATTTCTCTCACTTCTCGTGGTGTGACGCATTCTTACAATGTAGGCCTCCCTACATCCAGATAATAAATACACAACCATATTTAAATAGTTCCTTCTTGCCTTCCGTAATTGTTTAATTATTAATGATGCATAGCATTACACTCTATTTCATCTTAGATTTTCCATATCTCACATATGTTTAAGGAATAAGAGATTTTAATTCGTTCTTTTATTTTTCCTGGGTCCCAGTTCGTATCCCTTCTGGATCTTTAGTATTGGCCTTAAATAAATTCGGGCGCAGTACCAGATTTCACTGACACCCAGTGGTGAACGTTGGAACTTTGATAGAGCATTTGAACAAACTCTAGCCAGCAAATTTAGCTTCACACAATTTTAATTAGTGGAAGGTTCTTTTACATGCCATAAATCTATGACATGGGACAGCCAACTTTACCTCCCCACCGAAGGAAGGCATAGCCTACTGAGGGATTTGTAACGCTCTTAAAAATCCGATGACTTCGGCTGGATTTGAACCCGCGATCTTGGGCATAGAAGCTCAGCATGCTACCGACTACGCCACCGAAGCCGCTATACGAAGGATGACAGTTGACGTCATCTTAAATACGTGCTTACCACGGTGGGTGAGTGCTTATCGTGTCGGACTGCCAACCCCAAGCTTGCAGGTTCGCTCCTGGCCGAGGTAAGCTATTTTTGCAAGGCGTCAAAAATCACGATCCGCATGTCATACGATGTTGGCATGTTAAAGAACCCATTTGAATTCAGTAGGCCGTGTTCATAATGGCAAAATTAATCTCAGGTTTTTCCGCCAACACAAAGTTTCTAATTTCTCTACTAGAAAGCGCTATAGTGTCAAGGAGCTTGACTTTCATAGCGCTTCAAGGAGCAATACAATTCGACATGTAAGTTTTCCTCTGGGCGTCAATTAACAAAGCTCACACTCGGTACCCGAGGCCATACGATATTATAAGGTGCGTTCAAAAAGTAACGAGCCGGAGGCTGTAATGCGCAAACCGGTGACGACATCAGCTAATCGTGGCGTGTGTAATGAGGTGTGGTTCCAACCAGAGCGTGGAAGGTCACAGCCCGTCGCTAGAGGGCACGCGTGCACGTCACGTGACGATACAAAGCGACTAGCAGCATGCATCAAACGTCCAACGCTGACAGTCGCATTGTAAACAGTGGCATGGAGGCGTCAAACGAAGAGCAAAGAGCTGTTGTTCGGTTTCTGACAGCGAAAGGAGTAGGGGGAACGGACATTCATCGCCGAATGTCACAAGTGTACGGCGAACACTGCATGTCCCTTGCAAGGGTCAAGGCGTGGCACAAGCGCTTCAGGGAAGGACAGTGTCGTTTGCCGATGATGCCCGGTCTGGGACACCCCCCTGCATTACCGATGACAACGTCCAGCTGGTTGATGCACACATTACCTAGGACCGCCGAGTGACAGTGAACGCCATAGCCGCCGTGGTCGGATTGAGCGTCGGAAGTGTGCACACCACCATGAAGGAACGGCTGCACTTGCGGAAAGTATGTCCACAATGGGTGCCCCACAGTCTTCAACCACACCAGGAAGCATGTCGAATAGCCTGCTGTCTTGGTCTTGGTTTGACGATTGATGCATGCTGCTGGTCGCTTTGTATCGCCACGTGACGGGCACGCGTGCCCTCTAGCGACGGGCTGTGACCTTCCACACTCTGGTCGGAACCACACCCCGTTATACACGCCACGATTAGCGGATGTCGTCACCGGTTTGCGCATTACAGCCTCCGGCTCGTTACTTTTTGAACGCACCTTATATTTATTTCACACGTTACGGGCCTATTAGACCACGCGAAGCAATCATGACTTTTTGTTCTTCCTGTCTTTCCAGTACTCTTTCATTCGTGCACTAAAGGCCCTCTTCCTTTTTTCGGACCAATTTGCTCTTTGGGCTGTAGGTGTTGCTCTTTCTGACGTCACTTCCCACATGTATACTATGTGTCGAAAGACGCTTTTGTCTGTAACGTCTTCTGGGTCGATCTGTGCTTTTACCTTACCAGATCAATTTTGACTTGCATCATCCAGGGTGTATGTATCTAAGAATTTTATTGGTGAGTCTGGTTTGTGGTAGTCTGCATACGATATTATTATTATTATCTTGAAAAAAAATCCACAGCCTGCTTCCAGTCGTCCGACCGGGTCAGGGAATGGAATGAATGAAGCCCCCATCTAGTGGCGAGGATATGAAC
Organism: Meconema thalassinum; assembly: GCA_946902985.2. Classification (NCBI taxonomy): domain Eukaryota; kingdom Metazoa; phylum Arthropoda; class Insecta; order Orthoptera; family Tettigoniidae; genus Meconema; species Meconema thalassinum. The sequence goes on along the minus strand of OX336388.2, from coordinate 771,734,128 downwards.
TGTGCCGGCTGCCGAAGCCTGTCGCACTCCCCTGGGGCAATGATTAAATGAATGACAGATGAAATGAAATTATAGTGGAGAGTGTTGCTGGAATGAAATTGTGACAGGGAAAACCGGAGTACCCGGAGAAAAACCTGTCTGCCTCCGCTTTGTCCAGCACAAATCTCACATGGAGTGACCGGGATTTGAACCACGGACCCAGCGGTGAGAGGCCGGCGTGCTGCCGCCTAAGCCACGGAAACTCATATTATTATTATCTTAAATAATTTATATTTTCTGTAGGGATGAATCAGTTTGCTTCTTTTTTTTTTCGCTGTTGCTAATCATATTAATTTTCAAAGTCATCATATTTACAGACCACTTGGTTGGTTGGTTCTTAAGTTTAGGGGCTGCGTCAACGCGGTCATGTAGCCCCGTGTACTTTGGGTGTGTGTAGAATCTGTCTGATAACCGGTGTTAATTGTGATGACTGTATTAGTGTGTGTTTTCTATTTTTAAATTCAAGTAAGGACTGCAGAGTTTTGAATTCTTCAAATAGTTCCTATTTTTGCCGCCAAATGCCACCGTCAACGACTACTAGTTAAGAACTTAGCTACCAGACGCCACCGCAGTCGGCTCTTGGCAACGAACGTAGGAAACTAAGAGCGTTGTTTACTTTCTTAACCTATACAAATTAGCTTCAAACAGGTGTAATTAATGGAAGGTTCTTTTACATGCCATAAATCTATGACATGGGACCGCCGGCTTTACTTCCCCTACGAAGGAAGGCATACTGAGGGATTTTTAAGGCTCTTAAGGGGGCACATACAGCTTAAGGAGCCACAACAATAACGATTTTAATATTATAACTGTGCCTGTCATAAATCTTGTACAACAATGATATACATTTCCAAGGAAACACACGCACCTTGCTATTAGAAGCAAAGTTAAAAATTTTCAAAATTCAAATGGTAATTATTTTTATCAATTTTTTCAAAATTTGGTTCTTGTTTTGTGCTGACCTTCACCGTTTCCCTGATATCTCCCGTGTTTATAGGACTTTTTGGAGCAGAAGGTTTAACACCCACATTAAAAGAAGACAACTCCTAAAATTCCTATAAATACGGGAGATATCAGGGAAACGGTGAAGGTCAGCACAAAACAAGAACCAATTTTGAAAACATTGATAAAAATAATTACCATTTGAATTTTGAAAATTTTTAACATTGCTTCTAATAGCAAGGTGTGTGTGTTTCCTTGGAAATGTATATCATTGTTGTACAAGATCTATGACAGGCATTGTTATAATATTAAAATCGTTATTGTTGTGGCTGTGCCCCCTTAAAAAATCTGACGACTTCGGCCGGATTTGAACCCGCGATCTTGGGCATAGAAGCTCAGCATGCTACCAACTATGCCACCGAAGCCACTTACAGACCACTTGATGAACTGATCGTCGTATGTCACTATATAGGGTTTGCCAATGTTTGTACTGATAGCCAGACAACACATTCATCATAACAGATAACCTATACTGCAAGACCTATTGAAGAGCACTTCATGCTGACTGCACCTCGTGATGTAGTGGCTAACATTGTTGCTAATAAAACTATCAATATTCTCCTCAGCCCAAATATACATTAAGTCATAAACAAATATTACATTCTTGGCTGTCGCCCAATAGGCCCAGGTTCGATTCCCGGCTCTTCCAAGAAATGTAATCCTGATTTGAGGGTTGGAACAGGGTATACCCAGCCTCGTGAGGAAAAACTGGGAAGAGGTAGGCTCGATTACTACATTAGCCATCCTGGAAACGGTTTTCCGTGATTTCCCCACTTCTACCCCAGTCAAATGCCGGGATGACCACGGCCACCTCCTTCCCAATTCCCACTTAACCTAAAATAGACACACTCACCACTACAGACCCTACAATAACACAGGTTATCAGACAAATTCTCTCATTATAATAAATTATATGCTATTGTGAATGTATTAAACTGGAAATCTCGAAATCTCAGAAACATTATGGCGTACCAGAAGCAGAGGGCGAAACCGTATATAGTGACCTTTGTAGACTTCCAAAAAGCTTACGATTCCATCGACAGAGAGTCGTTGCTCAATATTTTGGAAGAGTTTGGCCTACACAGGAAAACCCTAGCCCTCATAAAGGAGACGCTCACGAATACGTCCTCTAAAGTTAGATTCATGGGCGAACTGTCTGAACCATTTGAGATCAGAACAGGGGTCCGGCAGGGGGATGGTCTCTCCCCCCTGTTGTTCAACTATGCACTTGAAAAAGTTATGAGAGAATGGAATGCGAAAACACGAGGGGGAATACGTCTAGGAACAAAAAACAAAGGAATCACGATTAAGTGTTTGGCCTTTGCTGACGACTTGGCGCTGCTCGCAGGAACATGGGAGGAAACCGAAGAACAAATCACAGAATTACAAGAGATGGTGGGGAAAATAGGACTTAAGATTTCCTTTGAAAAAACTAAAATTATGTCAAATAGTTTGGATGTGCCCAAGAGAGTTACAGTAGGAGCTAATAAAATCGAGAAGGTTAGTAGTTTCAAATACTTAGGAGGATGGATCGACTGGAATAACCTTGAAGGAAAAACAATGGAGGCGAGAAGAATCAAAATGGAACTAGCCTTCCAGAAAACCAAAAATACTTACAGTAAGATAACCCTCTCCTGAAACACTAAAATCAGGCATTATAACACCGTAATTAAGCCAGAGGCACTCTTTGCTGCAGAAACACTAGTCTTGAGGAGACAAGGGCAAATGGAAAAATTGGAAATCAAAGAGAGAAAAATTTTGAGGAAAATCATAGGTCCTAAATTCCAAAATAACAAACAAGTTTTCTATAGGAACGACATCCTGTATGTGAAGTCGGAGAGACTTTCAGATACCATACGGAAAAGGAAGATTGATTTCTATGGACACATCTACCGGATGAATCCTGCCCGATTAACCAAGAAAATCTTTGACTTCTTTTCCAAAAAGAAGATCAACCTAATTGGTTTACGAAAGTAGAAACGGACCTGCGAGAGCTTCAGATTACATAAATTATTTTGATGAATGGTACAGCCAAAACCGTGACCAAAGACAACACCAAGAAGTTCCAAGCCAGAGCCACCTCCAGAAAACCGATGCAGATATCACAAGAGGAAAGAAAGAGGAGATCATAGAGAATTAAGAAGTACTAGAGGACCCGTGCGAGAAATCTCCCATGTTCATAAACCACACTTTCCCCAATAGGTTTATAATTAGAGCCTTAAAGAGAACGGTTGAGGTAACACTCACTGGTTATTCGATATTTATGAAATTATACGATTTGAGTCCTCATTCCGTTGATTTACTGATCAGAAATCCACGCAAAATGATAGGCTAAAGGAAAGACCTCAGAATGTTAAAATGACATGAAACAGGCGTCACAGCGGCCAAAATGTGAAGTGGACTGCAATTATGGAGCGTAGCTCCATACAGCAACAGTATTTGCTAATCGCACACTTCGTACATTTTTTAAATTCATTTTTTAAAGAAATTATATATATTTACGAATTTATATTGCAATTCGTCACTGCTAATGTCTATTCTCTTTCATTTGAATGCTCATTGTCACGATCGGTCACTTGTGATAGCCGCAGAAGGGATCTATACTACTGAAATAATATATATGATTGGGAGAAAAGGAGAGCACAAGCATCTAAGAAGTGATTGATCTGACGTACCCCAAAGTGGGTGATTCGAAAAGAAGAAGAAGAAACTGGAGATTATTATGTATAATTGTCGGTTATTTACAGGGAGTCCGGGAGTGTTCTCCGCAGTGCCTACAAGCTGCTGCGAGATATTACGACACCAGTTATGTTGGCAGCACGGCTGTCACTTGTATCATAACAAACAAACAGTAAACTTTATACTCACCACAGCCATTCATAACTGATGCTAGAAGTGCTGATGACACACATGCTGGCTTATTGCAATACACACTGACGAATTCGACAGCCCACAGACCACACATGTGGCCTTCACCCTATCAAGGGCAAGGTGCTGCCAACTAAACTGGTGACTCAGCCACTCGCAGCTACACGTAGTCACTGCGGAGAACATTCCCGGACTCGGAGAATCACCACTAAATTTGGTAAATGTGATAAATTATTGATAATTCATCAAATTAACCGGCGAGTTTATATAATTGGCAACTCATAATGGGGATTGTAAATAATTTAACTGAAAGATTGCACCTCACTCCTCTAAAGCCATGGCGAGACGAAACCATTGGTCGCTACTAGCCCTAGATGACCGTCTGAGCGAAACCATTGGCCATTATTAGGTTATACGACTGTCTGGACGAAAATTACTGCTTTTACTACAAGCAAGGGGGTCTGTGTAAAGTTTTATTAACACACAGAATAAAACATGTCAAACTGACTTTTATCACATTCGCCCTTACGAGTTGGGAATTATATAAACTTGCCGGTTAATTTGATAACTATTCAATACTTAATCACATTTACCAAATTTAGTGGTGATGATATACACTGTCTACTACGTATATACGGTGAAGCACTTCAAACTGTTTTTCGGAATATTTGGAAAATACAAATCGGATTATAAAGAGTTGCAATAAAAGTTGTTAACCTCGAAGAGGGACATCCAATAACATAAATCTGGAACCCCCTGCACAACCCCCGGGGGTGGGGGTGACTTTGAAATCTTAATTAGGAACCCCTATTTTTATTGCAGATTTGGATTCTCCGTGAAAACATTTTTAACTTTTGTACGATTTTTTGTTTCATGAAAGATGGCGCTGTAATCGGCAAAAATGAAAATGAATTGAAAATTGTTGAAAAATGGTAATATGTAAAAAAAATGCACATCAGATTAGGAAAATCAAAGTAATTTTTTTGATATTTTTGAAAATGCTATCATGTGACACCGTCTTCCCTCCCACAATGCATTCTTAGACTACTTTTAGCGTTACCCAGGAACAATGACGTGGACGCAATAGTAATGTGTTCCCTTCGAGGAGCTTGATTTTGGTGATTCCCCTTGCCTCTCACTATCTCGGGGTGCTTGGTTACTGTGAGTCCCCTTGCATCTCACTATCTTGGGGTGTTTGATTACGGTGAGTCCCTTTGCATCTCACTATCTTAGGGTGCTTGATTACTGTGTCCTCTTGCCTCTCACTATCTCGGGGTGCTTGATTACTGTGAGTCCCCTTGCCTCTCACTATCTCGGGATGCTTGGTTACAAGGAGATTGTCGATTACAACGCCATCTATCATGAAACGAAAAAAATGTTTCATACAAAAGTTACATATTTTTTCACCGAGAATCCAATCTGCAATAAAAATAGGGGTTCCCCGGGAGTGATGCAGGGGGGGTCTAGCTTTATGTTAATGGATGTGCCTCTTCGAGGTGAACAACTTTTATTGCAACTTATTTTTAATCCAATTTGTATTTTTCCAAATATTTCGAAAAACAGCTTTAAGTTCCTCACCCTGTATAATAGCTGGCAATTATACATTATCACCCGATTAATCACATTTACAGTAACACACACAAGTACACGGGGATAAATGGTTACGATGTATAAGTCCTTCAAATGAAATAACAACAACAACAACAAGACTACACATTACGTTACTACGTATTATTCTGTATGTTATGTTTGGTTGAAATCCAATTGATAGTATAGAAGTTACATGCATTTAGAAATTGGGCCTATCGGCAGGCTTAGAATCATGTTGGCAACACTGGCAAGTATGGACTCCTGAAAATTAATCTGGAATGTTATTACCTATATGTGTGCCAATTTTGGAATAGGTCGCATGCGTAACTTCTGAGATATTCAACATAGAGCTCAAATTTCAATTCTAATTTTCCAGCAGTTGGTAGCACTGACGTCATTTTCATATATGGCCGTGAGATATTATAGATCTTTACTCTTGCCAAATTTGGTTTCGATAGCTGCAGCCGTTTAGGAGTTGATAGGGGGGCACACACACACACACAGACAGACAGACAGATAGATTGAAGGACAGACACACATTTTCCCGGATCGATCTCATTAGTCTACTTTTTCCTCATTTTTGCAAAATGATAAAAGTAGGCTAGAAACTTGTTGGCTGATAACCGCAGATCATTCACATTTGACGACATCAGAATGACATTCGTAATGCACTGCAACTCGGACTAAAGTGAACATAAACCTTTTGTTAAGTGCTAGAAATCTATTTTGATTGACTTTTCAGTTTGAGCTTAAGATGTCATTTTTGAAATATTGGTGAGTTTATTATCATAAGATCATTTTCCCCATTATATGGTGCATTTTTCAAATTTTTGAAATATTGGTGAGTTTATTATCATAAGATCATTTTCTCCATTTTATAGTGTATTTTTCGAATAATTGAAATATTGGTGAGTTTATTATTATAAGATCATTTTCCCCATTATATGGTGCATTTTTCAAATTTTTGAAATATTGGTGAGTTTATTATCATAAGATCATTTTCCCCATTATATGGTGCATTTTTCAAATTTTTGAAATATTTGTGAGTTTATTATCATAAGATCATTTTCCCCATTATATGGTGCATTTTTCAAATTTTTGAAATATTGGTGAGTTTATTATTATAAGATCATTTTCCCCATTATATGGTGCATTTTTCAAATTTTTGAAATATTGGTGAGTTTATTATTATAAGATCATTTTCCCCATTGTATGATGCATTTTTCAAATTTTTGAAATATTGGTGAGTTTATTATTATAAGATCATTTTCCCCATTATATAGAACATTTTTCAAATTTTTGAAATATTGGTGAGTTTATTATTATAAAATCATTTTCTCCATTTAATAGTGCATTTATCAAATTTTTAGGTCATTTATTACAGTCAGGGGCGTATATAATGGGGCTGCCCGGGGGGCCAGGGTCTCCCCCCACCCTGAAATGTTTGCCCCTTAAAACAACAATAACTAACTAACTGAACTTTTTAACGGCATCAACATCCGGGCTCTAATCATTAGGTTAACGGTCAAGTGTGTGTATGTTTACCCCTTATTATTCCAGTTTTCAACGGGGTCGGGGATAAGATGCGATGGAAGTATAAGGTGCGTTCAAAAAGTAACCAGCCGGAGGCATAATTACAGAAACCAGTACCTGTATGTTAGAAGTATTGGCCCTGGCTGTTGAGGCACTTGTCCCACTGTGACACGAGGCGGTGAATGGCTGTCTCATAAAATTCCCTGTGCTGCGATGTGAACCAGTTTCGCACGTACAGCTGGACGTCGGCGTCCGAGGTGAATCGTTGGCCCCGCAGAGCCCTTTTCAGTGGACCAAACATGGCATAATCACAGGGAGAGAGGTCTGGACTGTATGGAGGGTGGCCGAGAACCTCCCATTTGAATTTCTGCAGGAGTGCCGCGACTGTGTTGGCCGTATGAGGTCGTGCATTGTCGTGGAGCGACCACGGCGGCTATGGCGTTCACTGTCACTCGACGGTCCGGGGTAATGAGTGCATTAACCAGCTGGACGTTGTCATCGGTTATGCAGGGGGGGTGCCCCAGACCGGGCATCATCGGCAAACGACACCCGTCCTTCCCTGAAGCGCTTGTGCCACGCCTTGACCCTTGCGAGGGACATGCAGTGTTTGTCGAACACTTGTGACATTTGGCGATGAATGTCCGTTCCCCCTACTCCTTCCGCTGTCAGAAACCGAACAACACCTATTCGCTCTTCGGTTGACGCCCCCATGTCACTGTTTGCAATGCGACTGGCAGCGTTGGACGATTGATGTTTGCTGCTGATCGCTTTGTATCGTCACGTGACGTGCTCGCGTGACCTCTAGCGACGGGCTGTGACCTTCCATGCTCTGGTCGGAACCACACCTCGTTACACACGCCACGATTAGCCGATGTAGTCACCGGTTTGCGCATTCCAGCCTCCGACTCGTTACTTTTTGAACGCACCTTATATATATGTATGTATGTATGTATGTATGTATGTATGTAGCGGGTGGATTTTACGGCCGGATGCCCTTTCTGACGCCAACCTCATTAGAAGAGTCAATGAGATATGAAATGAATGAAGAAAGAAACTGTGCAAGGATGTAGAAGGAAGCGGCCCTGTCCTATCGGTACTATCCTAGCATTTGCCTGGTGTTTAAAATGGGGAAACCATGGAAAACCATTTCAAGGACGTTAACGGTCAAGTAAAACCTCAAACTTCCTTCCGGTGGTAGACGTTATCAACTGCGAGTACGAGTTATCAACAGGATGGCGTAATCTCTTTTCCCGGATGTGCACTGTAAGTCGTAAGATTATTCTTTGCGTATGGTCAGTAGGGTTCTTCAAATTTGCATTATGTGAATAGTTATACGGCATAGTATTGTATTACTACAGTATAATTAATAATATTAGTATTATATAACATACCTGTTACGTTTGCCGAAAGCGCTAACGCTCTACATCGTGCGCCACTGATATCGAGAGAGTGTGGGTTCGAATCCCACTTCAGCCGTAGTTACCCATTTTTACCCCTGGGCAAATGCCGGGACGATTCCTTTCATCAGGTCCACGGCCGATATCCTAGCCACCCGCTTCCCTGATCTGTCCGCCTCGTTGCGTAGTGGCTAGCATTCTTGGCCCGAGTTTGATTCCCAGCTCTGATAAGAATTTGAATTCTGGTCTGAGGGCTGGAACGGGGTACACTCAGTCCCGTGAGGCAAAACTAAGAAGAGAAGCGAGCGTTCGATTCCCACCTCAGCCATCCTGGTCATAGGCGTCCTCAAGGAGGGGCCTTGCCCCCCCCCCCCCTCAACCTGCCTGGAATCCCGAGAATATTTCGATTGTTCATTGTCACACCAGTTTATTTCATAAATTGAAGTTACTGATAGTTAACTGATTTAGATGTGGGGATAATTCCTCCCATTCATGCCATAAAGATAATGTACCCGACGGTTTCAGAACGGCCAAATAATGAATAACACGAAGCAAGTAAGAATTAAAACGAAAATTGCTGGGAGGGGGAGTCTCATATTCACCTAGTGAGAAGTAGGTAATGAAATGAAAAAAATTACTTGCCCTCCTCCCCTCCCCCTGGAAAAAATTCTGTGGGTGCCCATGATCCTGGATTTCCGTGGTTTACTCCCCCCCCCCCCCCCCACACACTTCTAATCCAGCCAAAATACTCGGATGGTTCCTAAGTTAAGGCCACGGCCACCCAATCCTATCCCCACAAATACACACATTGGTACAACCATCACAATAACACAGGTACATACATATCCAAATACACGGCGCTAAACGACCACGATGTTCAAGCCCCTCCAATGACAGAATGTATAACACCCTACAGTTACAGACCTGCATGGATAAACAAAACGTTATCCGCATCCACGAGGCTATTATCCGCATCCGCACGACTTTAATCCACATCCGCACGTTTGTTATCCGAATCTATTGGCATTACTAATTAGATAAAGCAACACATTTAGACATTTGAGGAGAAAGTCGTTCCCCTAGGCTAAGTAGCCTATGTCATGTGCTATGTTTGAAATGAATGTTATAAAGCCAGAGTTGCAACCCTTTTCAGTTCGGAGCGTTAATTATGCTTAATGGCATTATTCGAATGAGTCTAGCGTAATTCATCATTTGTCATGAATGAAACATAACGGAAAATTATATTATGTCATAAAAATCCAGGTCGTAGTTATGATATTAAACAAGTTCGGATTGTATTCTAAAAACTATCCGCAAATTTACTCCAAACATTATCCGCAGTTTATCCGCTATCCACAAAGCTGTATATCCGCATGGCGAAACATTTTGCGGATATCCATGGGTTTATCCGTGGGTGTCGGCATCCGCGCAGGGCCTCTACCTACAGTATCACATCTTAAATGCATGATTGAGACACACTTGTCGCCTCATCGCAGAAACAATTAGTCATTATTTTGTGGTTGTCAAGCGATGAATAATAAGAGATAGCCTACTTCGTTTCTTTGGACGCTAGATATCTTGACCGTTCCTTCCTGGTTTAAAGGGACTGTAGTCACTGCCAATGGCATTATTGTCACATTTTTCGCCAACAATTTTAAAACATTAGCATTTATTCTTAAGACAAAATATACAAGATTAGTAATATTAGTTAGTTATTGAAGTTTTAAGGGGTGGAACTGCGAGATCATGGACCACAGTACAACCAATATTTCTCTTCGGGCATTATCGGTAAATTAATACGACAAAGGCCTTTCAAATATCCACTAAAAGATGATGATGATGAGAATTGTTGTTTTAAGGGGCTTAACACTAGATTATCGGCCTCTCGTGGTCCTTCTTAGTGCCAAGCCATTTCCAGAAATACTTGCCAAAATGCCAAGCCATTTTCAATGATCATGCAGACTATTGGGAAAAAATCATAAATACCACATTTTCAACGACAGAATCATTATTTTTGCTGTGTTTCATAACCAATACCTCATTCTTTCATACATTATGTTCGTAAAAGTAAATACTGCATCTAAAGCTTTTTAATGGATATTTGTTCAATTTTTCATTTTTTTATTGTGTAAAAAATCAATTTTGAGTCTAAATTAAGGACACCTAAGAGTCATGTTCGAAGAAACACTACGTTTCCAGCTGTATAAAATTCTTAGATACATATGTAGGCAGAAAACTTCAACAAGAAGTAAAACACTGCACCGCAATTTTGGCGGGAACGTGCGTGATTGGGGAGCGGTAAGGGATGGCGTGAATACAAAAAGTAGACACCACACAGGCTAGCTTGGAACCTCACCTTTCTAACAGTATGAAATAATCACAGACTTACAGTATGTCTACAGAAATCTACAAATAATATTAGAAATCTACAAAAATATAAGATAATCAGCTCGCCGATTCAATCGGCTTTGACACTTTTGGCGCGAGCAGCGAGAGCCGATCTGATCGGCGCGTGGCACTAAGAGGGTTAATCAGAAACTTTTCAGGGGATACATGCCTTTATGAAAGCTACTTAAATTCAAAGAAGTCAGATTATTTTAACAATTTACTAAAGCAGAACTGGTTACCTGAGCAGCCTGTAGACAGTCCACAACTTGAGATAAGTATCAACAGTAGAACACTTTCGTAGCAGATAAACAATATTGTATGTTGTAGTTATAGCTTTTAATAACAACAACGGAGTACTTGTAGTACATTTCTGCATTTATTTTTTATTTTTTTATTTTCTTAGGTCCCAAGGAGCCAGAGCTCATGTTAAGGGCATAGATACAGCTTGGTATATATATAATTTTTAGCCTACTTTTCACATTTTGTAAAAATGAGGAAAAAGTAGACTTATGAGATCGATCCGGGCAAATGTGTGTCTGTCTATCTGTCTGTGTGTGTCCCCCCTATCAACTCCTAAACGGATGCAACTATCGAAACCAAATTTGGTATGGGTAAATACCTATGCCTGAATATCGCACAGCTATATTTGAAAATGACGTCAGTGCTACCAACTGCTGAAAAATCGCAATTGAAATTTGAGCTCTATGTTGGATATCGCGGAAGATATGCATGGGAATTGTTCCAAAATTGACACTCATATAGATAATATTACAGTACATCAGACTAATTTACAGTAGCCCATACATGAGAGTGTTGCCAACATGATTCTATGCCTGTTGATAGGTCCAATCTTTAAAAGCATGTAATCTCCCATACTATCTATTGGATTTCAACCAAATATGTTATGTGATTTGTTCACCAGAGCAGATATAAATATGCTTTTTTGTAGTGTCAACAGGGCTTCCAACTGTTGAAGAATGTACTCTATACATTTTTATCACAATCTCAATATATCAGAAAGTATGAAGACCGACAATTCTAAACTTTGCATACATATAGTACCTGCAAATGTAGGTGAATTTTCAGTACCGGTGACCAATATACAACAGTGCTGCCAACATGATTCTACGCGTGCTGATAGGTTTAATGTTGAATCACATGTAACTTCCATACTAATAAATGCAGTTATTTCAAAATTGGCACATATATAGATCATAATATTTCAATTTAAGTTTGGCAATGTCGGCAACCTGATTTTACGCATGGTGATAAATTCAACATTTAAATACATGTAACGTGCATACTTCTATTGGACCTCAACCGAATGTTGCATGTGCATTGTTTATCTTAAGATATTGGACCTGAGAATGTATTTAGAGTCACCAAGTTTGCCAACTGTTGATATATTGTCTCTATAATTCAAAGAAAATTAGGCTCTTTAGTTCGTCACGGAACTACTTGTTGTAACATGATATTGTTTAGGGTAATGGCACATTAGATTGTTAGTGACTAACTCTACAAAAGTTATTCGGTATGATACATTGTATTGCTTAAGGCTACATATTGAATATAGGCTATTCATTTCTTAAGAGGAAGTCTCTTGTTTTCCTCTTAAATGTTTTTACAGAAAAACTTGCCTTTATGCATAATGGTAGCGAGTTATATTACTTTATTACAGAGGACATAATTCCTTCAGTTCCAAATTTAATGGATTGGGAATGGCTGGGGAATAATCTATTCACTCCTCCTGTTGCATTATGATGAATGTCATTTGCATGGGTAAAATGGATGTATACAAACACTGCTGCTCAGTGGCGGATCCAGGCCTTGCGGGGCCCTGGGCGATATGATAAGGTGGGGCCCACAACAATAGGAAATAAAAAAATCAAATGGAAAATTGTTTGGTAATAATAAAATAAAGAATACCGTAGTCACAATATTTTGCATACACTACAGTACATATTTTTAATAATATGAAAGAAACCTTTAAGTCCCCTTGAAGAAGATTATATAAACTACTACTACTTCTTCTTCTTCTTCTTCTTCTTCTTCTTCTTCTTCATCACTTCCCGGTTCCAGTGATCTGGGTCGGGGTGTGAATCAAGGACCTCCATACTTTTCTGTCACTCCACCACTCTCGTCCCTCTTCCAGTACATCCTCCACTTTCACTCCTCTTTTCTCAACGCTCTCCCTCACTGCATCCATCCACCTCATCCTCGGCCTTCCCATTTGGCGCCTTCCCGTGACTTTCTCAGTAAATAATCGCTTCAGGACTTGGTCTTCTCCCATTCGCATCATATGTCCATACCATTTTAGCTTACTGATCTCGATTTTGTCTTGTAACTTTGGGAATCCTATTTTCTGTTTTATGTAAACTATGAAATATTAAAATATTACTTTGCGACATTTTTCCCGGCTGAAGTCTTCTATTATTTCACTGAAATCTAAACTTGTTAAACGGTCACGGGAGGTCATAGCTGCACTGAAAAAAGGTATGTAAATTTTAAATTATTTTGAAAAGTATAATTAATTAAAAAAATATTAATTAAAAATTGTTTATTAGATATAGTTCATTGTTTCATTAGACTGTGATGTGTGAGTGTGCATGTGAGTGTGGCTGGTGACAGACTGTTCCAGTGGTAGTATTTTGTTTTTGGTGGAACCTTAGTATTTTTTCGTTTAGTAGAATTTTGGTATTTAATTGTTAGTAGAAGGTTAGTATTTTTGTTAGTAGAATTGCTCTTTTACTTATTTTGAAAGGGAGTAGCAGACTTTCAGAATAAATCAAGTCTTTACATGTCATATAGACGGTTAAGATATTGATAATATAAGCCAACTAATGGCAACACTGCGTTCTGCTGCACGGCTGAAAGCAACGGGAAACTACAGCCGTAATGTTATTCCCGAGGATATGCACCTCTCTATGCATAATTACATGTGAGGATGGCCTCCTCCCTTGTAAAATTTCAATCCGGAGGTAAACTAGTCCCCCGTTTGGATCTCCAGGTGGGGACTACTGGAGAGGGGGTTAACATCACAGAAGTGACAAAGAGGAAATCTGACATTCTACGGATCGGAGCGTGGAATGTTAGAAGTCTGCTAGGAAGTGGAAGGTTAGAAAACTTAGAAAGGGAAATGGATAGGTTGAGGTTGGATTTGGTTGGGATTAGTGAAATGCACTGGCAGGAAGAACAGGACTTTTGGTCAGGAGACTATAGGGTCATTAGCACCAAATCAAACAATGACCAAGCAGGGGTTGGTCTCATATTGACTAGGAAACTTGGTGAGCGGGTGGAATATTAAGAGCAATATAGTGAACGGATTATTGTAGCAAAAATCAATACAAAACCTACGTGCACCACAGTGGTACAAGTCTATATGCCTACCAGTCAAGCTGATGATGAAGATGTTGAAAAGATCTACGAAGAAATAGATGAAATTCTGAGGTATACCAAAGGTGATGAAAATGTTATAGTAATGGGAGATTGGAATGCTGTGGTAGGAAAAGGAAGAGGAGGGAAGATAGTAGGAGATTTCGGATTAGGTGAAAGGAATGATCGAGGAAGCAGGTTGATGGAATTCTTTACCGAACATGAGTTGTTCATAGCTAATACCTCATTCAATAACAACAATAGAAGAATATACACATGGATGAGACCAGGAGATACAGGACGTTATCAAATAGATTTCATTATGGTCAAGCAGAGGTTTCGAAATCAGATTTTGGATTGTAAAACATATCCCGGTGCTGACATAAACTCTGACCACAATCTGTTTGTTATGAAATGCAGATTAAAGTTGAAGAAACTGAAGAAAAGTCAAAAGCCAAAAGGGTGGGCAAGAGACAGACTGAAAGAGAAGGATGTAAACGAAAGATTCAAGAATATAAAGGAAGGACTAATGAAAAACCTTAAACAAACTTCAATTGCAGACGAATGGGCACTTTTTAAGAATGAAATAACAAAATCCGCAGAAGAAAACATTGGTAGGAAAGAAAGAATAGGTAGAAAACCGTGGATCACGCAGGATACCGTAAACTAGAATTGATGGATGAAAGGCGGAAACACAAAAATGTAAGAGATGAAAAGGGGAGAGCAGAACACAGACGTCTAAGAAATGAGGTTAACAAGAAGTGCAAGGAAGCGAAAGAAGAATGGCTGAAAGAGAAATGTGCAGGTATAGAAAATTATCTGAAATCAGGAAAATTAGATACAGCTTATCGAAGGATTACGAATACTTTTGGGAAAAGAAGACTAAGTGCTGTAATATTAAGGACACAAATGAAAAGCCTCTAACAGATAGGGAAGAAAAGGTTGAGAGATGGAAAGCTTATATAGAGTGTTTGTATAAGGGAAAGGAGATTGAGAATCATGTAATGGAAAGGGAGGAGGAAATTGATGAGGATGCAAAAGGAAATTTAATATTGAGATCAGAATTTGACAGAGTATTGGAAGACTTAAGGAGGAACAAAGCACCAGGCATTGATGATATACCGATTGAGTTGCTACGCTGCATAGGAGATGAAGGTCTGATCAGGTTATTTCACTTGGTATGTAGGATTTTTGAGACAGGTTAGGTACCCTCTGATTTCAAGAAGAATGTTATCATCCCTATACCGAAGAAAGTGGGAGCTGACAGATGTGAAGATTACCGTACAATCAGCTTGATTACTCATGCTTCAAAGATCCTGTCAAGAATAATTTACAAGAGGATGGAAAGCCAGATAGAAGCGGAGTTGGGTGAAGACCAGTTTGGTTTCAGGAGAAATGTAGGAACAAGGGAAGCTGTACTAAGTCTTAGGCTGATTTTGGAAGGTAGAATAAGGAAAGACAAGAGAACGTTCAAGGCTTTTGTAGACTTAGAAAAGGCTTTTGATAACGTTGATTGGACTAAATTGTTTGACATTTTGAAATCTATTGGAATAAAGTACAGGGATAGGAGGGTGATCTACAATCTATACAGAAACCAGACAACAGTCATTCGAGCTGAAGTACTTGAGAGAGAAGCTGATATTCAGAAAGGTGTAAGGCTAGGCTGCAACTTAGCACCCATACTCTTCAATCTTTACATTGAACAAGCAATGAAGGAAATTGGAGAAAAATTTAAAGTGGGAGTGAAGATTCAAGGAAAAATAATTTCAACTCTGAGATTTGCCGATGACATCGCCATCTTGGCCGACACGCCTTAGGATTTGAAAGAGTATTTGAATGGTATGGACTCCGTCTTGAGGAAAGAATTCATGATGAAAATTAATAAGTTTAAAACAAAAATATTGGAAGGCAGCCGAAAGAAATCAGAAACCTCTATGGACATCAAATTGGCAGGTGAAAAGCTGAAGGAAGTAGGAGACTTCTGTTACTGAGGAAGCAAAATAACCAGTGATGCACGAAGCAATGAGGATATAAAAAGTAGGTTGCCTCAGGCAAGGAAAGCATTTCTACAGAAGAGGAATCTGTTTACATCGAATATAGATTTAGGTATTAGGAAGTTATTTTGGAAAGCCTTTGTCTGGAGCGAGGCATTCTATGGAAGTGAAACTTGGACTATTGGTGCAGCAGAAAAGAAGAAAATTGAGGCGTTTGAAATGTGGTGTTACAGGAGAATGCTGAAGATCAAATGGGTAGATAGGGTGACAAACGAAGAGGTATTAAGACGAGTGGGAGAGGAGAGATGTTTCTGGCGACTGCTAATGAAGAGAAGAGATAGGTTGGTATGTCACATACTAAGACATCCAGGAATAGCAAGCATAGTTACGGAAGGAAGGGTCGAGGTCAAGAACAGTAGGGGTAGACCAAGGTTAGAATATGTTAAACAGATTGCCTCGGATGTAGGGTGTGGTAACTATGTAGAGATGCAACGATTAGCTCAGGACAGGGAGGCATGAAACGCTGCATCAAACCAGTCAAAAGACTGAAGACTCAAACAACAACAAAATAAACCATGGCGTTAGGTCCCCCGGACCGCGGGGCCCTGGGCGGTCGCCCTCCTCGCCCTTCCCTAGATGCCTAGATCCGCCCCTGCAGTTGCTGACATAGCTACTTGTTTTTGCAGTGGCATAAGTTTAGTTTTTGTGTATAATTCGTTTGAGGGTGTGAGCCAAGGATATCCAAAGATAGATTTTATTGTATGTTTCTGGAGTATCTCAAGTTTTAGTTAACAATTCTACAGTAGTTTTAGTGCTTACTGCTTAAGTGTATCACAGCAACAGTAGCTACACCTTCATAGAGTAGTTTTTGGGGGGAAGGCTGTTTTGTTGATGGAAAGGTAATTTCTAAGTTTTCAACATCAAAATAAATAGCTCTTTTTTCGGTGCTTAATGCCTTAATAATTATCAGTAACAGTTACCACACTTACTAAGTTTTTTGACGGGTTTTGTTGTTTTATGTTTTTTGGAGGTCAGAGGCTGTCAAACACGTCCATGATACAGGTCATAATGTGACCTAAACCGGTTCTTTAGAACAATAATTATAATATTTATTGACAGAAAGTATATTATCATTATTTCTACATTTTATTTTTCTGTAGATTCGTGAAAGCTCTTGGCTTCTTTTAAATGTGTAACATCTTTCCACTCGGTTGCTGGATATTTTTGTGGGAGTGATTTTGAAAAATGGGACGGAAGTGGATCGGATGGAAGTGTGTAAGACGCACTGCCAGCTGGATCGTATCCCTCCTGGACATTCATCAACACACAAAAATCCTTTTTATTTACACACTAATAATACAATATAACAATTCCAAGACTCTCTTTTCCTTCTTCACTGCCTACTTGATATTTCTACTCTCGCACTACCTTCTTGATTGTTCTCGCACTGCCTTCTTGATACTCTGCTGCTAATCATATCAATATGACTCATTTTAACAGAATCCATATGAAATTACGTGTTGGACTGTGAATCAAGAGGTCCGGGAACTGGGCAAGCCTTTCATGATCTACTGCTGTGCACATTGCATTTACTCGCAAGTTGGCCTATTTATAAGGAATTTAAGGCTATGACCGGTGTCGCGTCTATTAATATAGTTGATCCATATCGTATTCTTTATTTAGGCTAGTGCTGGTGGAAGCTATAAATCATCTAATCAAATGAGTTCAGAATTATAAACTACAATATCTGTAAAACACTCCCTTTTACAATAGATTAATATTTGCGCCAATAATATTATAAAATACCGGTGTATCAACAACTTCACGTGAGGTTCCTTCTATGTCAGATGTTACACATCATACGCGACTACTGTAAGGCTCGTAAAGTTTTTATTTGAAGAACGGAGAATTTTTTAAAATTTACAAAATTTCCTTGAGGTTAGCAACAGTGTGTTGAAGCTAGATCATGGAGGAAACAAATGAGGATGTGGTAGAGATACGGTACTCGCCAAGCCTACATACAATATGTACAGTATGTTTGTCTTGACATCTCAGCGAGGATTTGTTCGATCAAAATGTTGATTGGCTTAAAATTCGTATAATTTAATTTGCAATGTCTATGCCCAGGATAGCGGGTTCAAACCCAGCCGAAGTCGTCGGATTTTTTAAGAGCGTTAAAAATCCCTCAGTATGCCTTCCTTCGGAGGGGAAGTAAAGCCGGCGGTCCCATGTCATAGATTTATGGCATGTTAAAGAACCTTCCACTAATTGCACCTGTATGAAGCTAAATTGGATAGGTTAAGAATGTAAACAACGCTCTTAGGTTTCTACGTTCGTTGCCATGAGCCGACTGCGGTGGCGTCTAGTAGCTAAGTTCTGAACTTGGCCTAGTAGTCGTTGACGGTGGCGCTTGGCGGCAAAAATAGGAACAATTTGAAAAATTGTAAGTTGCAGACTTAAATTAAAAAACAGATAACACACACTAATACAGTCATCACAATTAACACCGGTTATCAGACAGATTCTACACACACCCAAAGTACACGGGGCTACATGACCGCGTTGTCGCAGTCCCTAAACTTAAGAACCAACCAATTTGCAATGACTTTTCTACCATACATTTAGAAAATCAAACCAATAATTGTGACAACAACCGCGAGTAAAACAACAATTAAAGGCTACCTTTTAACCCACTCATTCTTTAGGACTGTATGAATAATTTTCGGCCTAGTTAGTGCTGCCATCTATGAATTTCCATATCATTCACTATAATCGTTTTGGCGCCAACCCGAAACAAATGACAAACAGAAAAATTTAAACTGAGGGCACATTCGAGGTAAATACAGATATTTAGGTGAAAACTCGAAAACTTAAACTTCATTTTTCTTGCACACTGGTGCAATTTGTAAGAGGGAGTGTTAAAAATACTTTATGCTACACCAATGGAACATTTTCTGCGCTTTGACTTGATCATGAGCAACAATAGTAAGAAGCAATTTTCCTGCAAATATACAAAATAAGATAGACCCTACATAATTATTTTCCAAATTTCGTTCTACGAAAATGGTAACTTTTTCAAAAAAAATCTTACTGAACAATATATATTTGTTATTGAAATTATTCATGCATTTGGGATATTGACGTGTGAAAATAAATTTAAAATTCTAAACATTTCGAAAGTAACCTTGCCTTCTTTTTCAATGGAATTAAGACAATGTGGCCAAAGAATGTGTATCAATGAGATTACAAAAATTACAAAGAATATAGATAGATAGATAAATTCCTCGGTTCGTCACCAGAGAGCAGCTGCCAGAAATTACTGTATGGACCATGGTAGAACGGCGGACAGAGTAGTAAGTAAGGAGAAGGTAAAGGGGGCGGGGTGAAAATATAGAGACTCCTCGAAGAATGAGGATGTCCAAAAGAAAAGAGGGGGGGGGGGGCGGGCGTGGTGGGAGGGTTATATGGATATAAGGAAACATAAACAAAAGGGAATTGTATCTGAACGATACCTAACGTCATATAGGCAACGGCGAATAAACAGATGGAAACTCCTCCAGTGACGAACAAAGGAGATCAAATCCAGGCTCTGTAGCCATAGAGGAAAAAAGTACAATTTGAAATAGGTGAAGAACAGAGAGACTGAGAGGAACTATCTTCCTAGATCCTTAATAACTGGTAGCCAAGTGTCACTTAGCTGATATCCAGTGTGTCTGTTAAAATTATTGGGATTTTTACGAAATTCAACTGCCTCCCTTATAATTCTAGACCAGTTGTGCTTAACAAGGGCAAGCGCATGAGCATCCTTGAAACATACATCGTGCCCTGAAGACAGGGCATGTTCAGCTATAGCTGATTTGTCAGGTAGGTTTAGACCAGACGCGTGTATTCCATGGATGTAAGGTAAAGGTAAACAAGTAAAATAATGACGGGTACAATAATTATTTACGTTGGTTATAGTGATATTCCAGTCTCTGTGTCCTGTGTTGTTTTAATGATCCCATTCACTATTCGTCGTTCTTTGACGCCTACTGTGAGTTCCTTGCGGAGTCGCTTGCAGCAGCACAATAGCGTGACATGCCCTCTTTTAGTATTTCTTGGTACTGCAGGGTGAGTGAAAGCGAAGGCTAGGAAGCAATTCCTTAAGTTACATACCTTAGGCCGAAAACAAGGAGCGGTCAGTTTTCAAAGATAGTGTGTTTACTCGCTCATTATAGTTTGAAAAAGCGTGTCAGTGTTTGTGTAAAACAGCTTTTTATATGCTGTGTTAAAACGTGTGATTGTTTTACAGTGGTAGGCCGTCATTTTTATAGTTCAGCGACATAATGATGTCTAATGCAATATAAGGGAGTAGGGTATGCAGTAGACGTTTTTGTTTACACTAGTAGGCTGAGAAATCTGGTAAAATATGGCACCGGGACTTAGGTCTAGAAATGACAGCGTGTGATGTGCGGTAAATTTGAGAACAAAATATTGATTTTATTAGGAAGTCGTCCAATTCCTCAATTGAGTAGGCCTATTGACACGAAAGTGAATGCTTGTATTCGGTATTTTAACTAAACGTATAACATTTATCATTGATTTCAATTGAGATAGATTTACTTTCTAAGTTCAAAACAACCCAAACTTCTACAACTGGGTCTTCAATGATTTTGCGAAGAAAACCATTGCTTACCCTAAGTAAAATTCCACCACACGCCACTGGTTTAGACGGATGTTCCTTTGATGCTCTTTGTTGCGAGTTGCAATGGACCGTTTTGTTTGTCCAATGTAGACTTTTCCGCAAGTACAAGGGACTTCATACACCCCAGGTTGTAGTATTGGGGACATTTATCTTTGTTTAATGCTAAACTTTGACTGTTTTTTATCTAGTGCTTGCGGAGAATCTTAGCAACGTGGTCAGTGGTGTTGTGAATATAAGGGAGATAAGCAGTTCCCCTCAAGTTCTTTGGCCACATTGTTTGATTCCATTGAAAAAAGGAGGCAAGGTTTCTCCGAAACGTATGGTTCTAATCTAAATACACACGGCATTAGCCCAAAAAACATGAATTATTTGTATAATCCTCTTTATTATTATAGCTTAAGGCGTAAGTAATAATCCCTGAAACTTTGAACTGGCTACTCCAAACATATTTTGAATAAAGTGCACTAGAAATTGGAAGATTTAATATGGTCAAGGTAGGCAGATGTTTCTCACATTGTATAACGTTTAATACAACACGCTGTATTTCAACAAGCTATTACAACGAATTGAATTATATCAATTATACTCCTTGATAAGGACTCGTACATTTAGGAGAAAGTACACTGAACATCTTGGTTTTTTTTTCTTATATTAATTTACTAGAAATACAGGGTCTTTATTTTTGCTTGGCAAGGCGATTCCGCTCGACCTTGGCCGCCGGTCCACGGCCAATAGCCGGCTGTTACAGGTTGGTGCGCGTGGCCCTCGGCCGTATTCCCACGCTCTTGCTGCGGTAGACGTGTGAGCTCCGAGCTAATTGGGTATTTTATAAAGCTATCGTATTGCATAGTGTTTTATTTTGATTGTGTATAGTGCTGTAGTGCCTTATGTGAAAAATTCGTTACGTGAACGTGTATATCTGCACAATACGCACATGAAGTGCAGGAAGTCATGCGCCAGAACAAGACAAAAGATTCGAGTGAAATTTCCAGGGAGACCCAATCCTGTAAATCGGACAATAAAACAACTGGCTAAGAGATTCAAACATACAGGTTCAGTAAACAATAAAATTAGACGTAAAGGACGTTATTTTCTTAACCGTAAACTTCATAAGGACATGCCGATTATGTTTGGCAGTGGATGGGGAACATTTTCAGCATCTACTATAAACATGGTGAATAAAAATGCATGATTCTGATTTTAAGCACCGTATTCTGCCGTACATACGCGCGCGCGGCAGCCGGCAACTCTGGCGTCACTGGCGGAGCGCGTAAGCGAGAATGCTCTTGCCAAACAAATATAAAGATCCTGTATTTTGCCGTTTAACTATGAGCTGTCAAAACATTCTGTGAATTTGGCCAAGTCTGTTCTGATTATCAGACAGATTTCACACACTTGACTGATGTCCCACCCCAACCCCGAATTGAAGCAGCAACATTAACCGCTTCAAGGGAAGCTTTGTACGATTTATATTTAACTCCATCTCAAGCATGCAGTGCAAATTCAACACACACTCTAGTAGGCTACACGGGACTGATGACCAAGATGTCCCCAAGCCCTTAAATAAAGTAACAACTATTATCTAAGGTCTCCATTACCACCCTGCGGCGTAGCCGTGTGCGTTAAATCACACACCTGATAGGGAGATGTAGGAAGTCCGGAGATCGGGGGTTCAAATCCCGGTGCTGACAGCGGAAATCCTTAGTGTGGCTTCCCACAATCCCTCCAGGCAAATGACGTGATAGACCCTTACCGTAAGACTCGGGGCTCCTAACCTATACCCAACCCTATTAATTACAGTTACACTCTCTCTCCTACAGTCATCATAGAAACACAGGTTATCAGACACACCCAAATCCACTGAGGCGATGACTAACATATCCCAAGTCCCTAAAAATAACTGACAACATCTCCATGACTGATGATCTCACATGTTGGTGGAGAATAATGATATATTTTCCATTCTCCTTCATCTGGGTTGCAACATCTTCCTGTGCTCATTAGCCCATTAGCGTCCACTGTCAGGGGCGTGTTGAGGGGGCTCCACCCCCCACCCCCCCAAAAAAATATTGCCAATAAAAATTAAGAAAGTGTTGCTTTGGTAAGAGCATAAAATAATTGTAAATTTGGATGTACCCTAATCTTAACTTATTAAGATTGAAATTAGACTAACTCGTGGTGTAGTGGCTAGCATTCTTGGCTGCCACCCGAGAGGTCCGAATTCGAATCCTGGCTCTGCCAAGAAATTTTAATTCTAGTCTGAGGGCTGGAACGGGGTACACTCAGTCTTGTGACGCAAAACTGTGAATTCCACAGTACGGTACTTTTGAGAAATAAATTACGGTACCAACTTGTAAAAAAAAAAAAAGAGCCTTACAGTAGTCGCATATGATGTGTAACATCTGACATGTTATTCCTACCTTAAAGTTGTTACCGTTTTTATTATTCTTGACATTCATCAACACACACAAAATATCTTTTTATTTTTTATACTCTCATAATACATAACAATTCCAAGACTTTTTTTTTCTTCACTGCCTACTTGATATTTCTACTCTCGCACTGCCTTCTTGATACATCACTCTCCCGCCAGTAACTAAGTTACTTTCACAGAGACTGACTTTTTTTCTTCACTGCCTACTTGATATTTCTACTCTCGCACTGCCTTCTTGATACTCTGCTGTTACAAAGTAATCCGTATGTGAAACATTCCACATGGTACCATTGCCAGCTGGATCACATCCCTTTAGCAGCCAGGAGGGATGCGATCAATTGGCAGTGCGTCTTACACACTTCCGTCCGATCCACTTCCGTCCCATTTTTCAAAATCATTCCCACAAAAATATCCAGCAACCGAGTGGAAAGATGTTACACATCAAAAATAAAATAAAATTTTACCTATCTGCTTAGTAAATTGATAAATATTTAGATATTTGCCATCCATACTCCATGGATCATAATAGAAAATGCATTAAGTATAACATTTTATTTGTGTGTTGTGTTGTATTTTACAACTTTTTTGTGTATTGCCACTAATTGTACGCTATATAAACATAGAATCTTATCTAAAATAATTACACAAAGTTATATGCTCCAAGATATTGGTTGATATTTCCGGGTATTTTGCAGTGACAATCCCCTGAGAATACTCACAATTTTCCAGGATATCCAGCCCCCACCCCCGAAAAAAATTGTATATACGCCCCTGTAATCTGTGCAGGTCTGATATTGACTTGCATGATCTAAATAATTATTAATAAGAATTATATATCCGGCTGAATCAATAGTATAAAGAAATTAATTATTAAAGTTGTTCTACTGTAGGAATAGCTTGCCACGGTGGGTGAGTGGTCAACGTGTCGGTCTACTAACCCCAAGCTTGTAGGTTCGCTCCTGGCCGTGGTAAGTGATTTTTGAAAGGCAGCAAAACTTACGACACCGTGTCATACGATGTTGGCATGTCAAAGAACCCATTTGAATTCAGTAGGCCGTGTTCATAATGGCAAAATTAATCTCGGGATTTACCGCCAACACAAAGTTCCTCATTTCTCTACTTGAAAGCGCTATAGTGTTCAAGGAACTTAGATATCTAACCTCCTTGACTTTCATAGTGCTTCAAGGAACAACGAAATTTGACATGCAAGCTACCCTTTGGGTGTCATATAACAAAGCTTGCACCCGAGGCCATACGATATTATTATTATTATTATTATTATTGTAGGTACAACATTAATGCCGTAATTAATGTCTTTATAGTATTGATTCAGCCGGATATATAAAGGTTATTAATAATTATTTTAGCATAATTATCAATACGGAACCACCATGAATAATTTAAATAATGTAATTGCATGATCAAGTGAGCCTCCGTGGCTTAGGCGGCAGCACGCCGGCCTCTCACCGCTGGGTCCGTGGTTCAAATCCCGGTCACTCCATGTGTGATTTGTGCTGGACAAAGCGGAGGCAGACAGGTTTTTCTCCGGGTACTCCGGTTTTCTTTGTCACAATTTAATTTCAGCAACACTCTCCACTATCATTTCATTTCATCTGTCATTCATTTAATCATTGCCCCCAGGGGAGTGCGACAGGCTTCGGCAGCCGGCACAGTTCATATCCTCGCCGCTAGATGGGGGCTTCATTCATTCCATTCCCTGACCCGGTTAATTGGCTGGAAGCAGGCTGTGGATTTTCATTTCATTTCATTTCAATTGCATGATCAAGTCAAACATTAAATATTAAGAGATTATTGGTTTTAAACATAAAAGAACCCCCCCCCCCGAAATTTTTGTTAAATATATTATTTGTTTATGAATTAAAACATTAATAACCAATATAATCATGTACTATTGTTACCAAGTGACATATGGCAACGTTGCAAAGCAAGGCGAAGCTAGAGCGATGTAAACAGTGTGACAATCAGTTTTCTCTGATCTTATGTGTAACAACATAACCTCTTATTACTCTCCGGTGCCTTCGCTCTTATGAACGTCCCAAGAACAGCAACAAGTGCCCTTGAAGCGTGCGTCAAAAGTTTTATACCCTTATCGAACTTTTGGCAATATTGCCTCTCACTGTAGCTACTGGTACTGGCGAACGGAGTTTGAGTTGGTTGAAAACATAGGCCTACTTAAGAAATTCTACTTGTGAAAACAGACTCAACGGTCTAGTATTGTCATCTATTCACAGAGACATACACTTCACTGACGATGAATTTATGAACCGATTTGGCAATGCTTCAAGAAACCTTGACTTTATATTATAGTGTGAGTTGTAAATCAAAACAGTAATGTTAATTCTTGTAAACACTATCAAGTGAGCAAGATGATTGTATTAATAATAAGTATCATAAAATGACCTTAGTTGTGTTTGACATTAACCAAACATAAAACATCACAACAAATTGGTTGAAAAAGTCATGCCAGATAGCGTTAAAACTTATCATTTTGCACAAAATTTTACAAACGTTTCCCGGAGAGAACCCCGGACCCCCTATTCTTTGGGGCTATACTATGCCCCCTAACCCCCAGTTGGGCACCCCCCGAAATAAAACTCTATATACGCCCCTGAAAGTAACGTAAGATGCACATAAACTGGTCAACTTGGTTCTGTTAGCACACACGGACTGCTAATCCCCGCGCCTCACTCGCACTGCCATCCTACTGCCGTCGTGATGGCAGTGTCACTCGCTACCCAGGATCCACATTGCTCTCAAGTACACATCCTCAATAAATATGGGGTAGAACCGAGGTGTACTACATCTCAATGCCTACTCGTACTCGACACATGCACCTTCTACTAGGCATCAAAATACAGTCTTAGATCAGAAAATAATTGTAACATAGTGTAATAATTCGCATTAAAACTTACAGTGTATTGAGTCGCTGCCCACTGCGATAAGAATAGGCACACCCGAGTTGTTTGAACCGCTTGACAAGCGTCTGCAGATAACATCCCATGTTTTTGCTGCTCAATTTGTTCCCTATTCAGCTCGCATCGGACAAGTTCGGATCAACTCGTTCTTGCTCGCACTTTCTGTTCGTATCACTTGACCAAGACCGACTACAATATTTCAGGAGCTCTCTAGCATGCGGAGAGTTGAAGCACTGATCACGCCCCAATACTAGTCCGGCTTCAGCGATAAATGGAGCCTATGGTACCGTAAACTTACAGTATTTATTAGTGGGATTAAGTATGATTGCCAGTAAAAGATTCGTGTGCAGGTATAGTACGTAGTTGTAAGGTATATGACGATGGAAATCAAGGAATATTTGTTGATCTTTACTGGTGGAAGTGTACGGCAGTCACAATACTTTTCGTCGCACTCGAAAATCATGTTAACTGTCGTAATACGTTTAATTTTACAACATAAACTAGAACAATACACCGATCTAAAATATAGTATAGCACTTGGGAAATAAATGTATTATATTCTTATTATTGCACGATGTTTTTAACAAATAGGCCAGTTCAGTTCCGGTAACAAAATATACAAGGTCTAGGCTGAGGTTTGAGATTAACACGTTAAAATATGCGAATA
Organism: Meconema thalassinum; assembly: GCA_946902985.2. Classification (NCBI taxonomy): domain Eukaryota; kingdom Metazoa; phylum Arthropoda; class Insecta; order Orthoptera; family Tettigoniidae; genus Meconema; species Meconema thalassinum. Next base: position 771,707,224 of record OX336388.2, on the reverse strand, counting down.
ATGGCATATCAATCCTCTAACACACACTAGCAATTAATCTAGAGCTCAAGCCACGTTAAAAACAGATTGAGGGTAATTAGATTACAGTAATACCGCACCGTTCATTAATAAATTGACAAGCTGAAACTATTTCTAGTAAGAAACGAAGGAAAATATCCGTAATTAATTCCTAGCAATCGAAATACTTATATTGGTGGACATATATGTCACTATTTGAACATTTAACGAATAATAATTATAATAATTATTAGGTAACTGAAGAAGTCTCCGTGGCTTAGGCGGCAGCGCGCCGGCCTCTCACCGCTGGGTCCGTGGTTCAAATCCCGGTCACTCCATGTGAGATCTGTGCTGGACAAAACGGAGGCAGACAGGTTTTTCTCCGGGTACTCCGGTTTTCCCTGTCAAAATTTCATTCCAGCAACACTCTCCACTATCATTTCATTTCATCTGTCATTCATTTAATCATTGCCCCAGAGGAGTGCGTCAGGCCTCGGCAGCCGGCACAGTTCATATCCTCGCCGCTAGATGGGGGCTTCATTCATTCCATTCCTGACCCGGTCGGAGACTGGAAGCAGGCTGTGGATTTTCATTTTCATTAGGTAACTGAAGCAGGAACGAAAAATTCTCCGGAAGATCTACGGAGCAATCAACAGAAACGGCATTTGGATGAAGAGGCCTAGTACTGAACTCTATCAAAACACCATTACGATAACAGACGAAATTAGAAAACGCAGAGCCAAATTTTACACTCACATCCACAGGATGGCCACCTCCAGATTGCCCAAAATACTACTCGGTATCATAACACAGAGCAAATGCGGCACAGAATGGCTTAAAGAGGTACAGAGAGACTTACAAGTTATCAGTATACATTTCGAAGACTGAACTGAGTGCCAGACGAAAATCGCGAATGTTAAGTTCGAATCAAGATCATTACGACAACCTGAAAAAAAGTGGACGGATGAGAGGAAGAGGGAGCATTCCGCGAGAATGAAGAGATTTTGGGAGGAGCGGAGGAGACACGCCTCCAAATGACATCATGTGATCCAAGTTTAATGGCTCTCCTGTAGGCGAATTTTCGGTTAAATAATAATAATAATGTTATTGGTTTTACGTCCCTTTTAACTGCTCTGGCTTTTAGAGACGCCGGAATTTTGTCCCGAAGGGGATCTTTAACGTGCCAGTAAATATAATGACACGGTTACCTCGCATTTGCGCACCCTCAAATGACAGCTCACTGCGCCAGGATACGAACCTGCAACCTTGGGCTCAGCAAGCGAGAACGTTACCACTGAGCCACGCAGACAGTAGCCAAGATACTAGAACAGTACCGAATGGTGGCTACTCCAAGGATGAAAACTTATCACAATAAATGGCAAATAAAGTGCATTTACTTGTGAAATGACATTGCTTTGGCAGGTGGGAGTTCTGTTTGCGCAATAATATGCCTCACACGTCGACATTTCGACCCACACGTGAAATATCACCACTTTTTAGAACGTATGTTACACCATCCCATGCTCTTCTTATGAGCCTAGAGCAATGTTTTGAGCATATGTCTTGTGGCTTCACTTCCTGGCCGTTAGGGCCTCTCATTATTCCTTGCTCAGACCTAACATCAAAACAAAGATGGTGTCAATCGTAGGGGAACAGATGTCGACACAAGCGGGCATGGCGCCATCAAAATAGCGGCATATTCGAAGACAAACATTCGCATAATTGATTAAATTCCACCAGAAATTACAGGATTTTATGTAATAAGGCCTGTCTGTTTACCATCTCTTGATGAATGCAGTATATTTGCATTTGCCTGTTGGCACAGGCTAGAGTAAAATGTGGCTTTTCACCAATGTCTCAGTCTCATTCATGGCTGTGATTATGTGGAAGCTACTGAGGTATGAGTGGTGCTGAGTAATGGACTCAGGGCACAGCTAGTGCCTGTGGGTGTTAAGAAAGGTTCTGCTCATAGGGGTAGTACAGCTGTACTGACTCAGTGAGGAATGAAATGGCAAACTACCTCATTCCTCACCTTGCCTTGTACGCCTCAATATAGTGCTGCCTCGGTTTTGTGGGTTTCTACCACATAACCTATGGTGGTGCTTTTTGAGGATCCAACCAACTTCCAGGCTGACTACCTAACAGACACAAGGCACAAATTCAATATGAAACCCTGACGTACTTCGCTACAAGCAACGCGAACAGACAGTAGCTAAAAATACAGACACAAATAAAGCAAAGATAAGACAAAAAAATGCAAATACTTCTAAATCGAGCTACAAGAATGCAAATATATTGTTGATGTTGCTTATATTAGGGGCTACGACATCGTGGTCTTATAGCCCCATGTACTTGTGTGTGGAATTTGTGTGATAACCTGTGTTATTGGTATGGCTGAACAAGTGGGTTTGAAAATTGGAGATTGCATTGGGCTTAGGCGGCAGCACGCGGGCCTCTCACCACTGGGTCCGTGGTTCAAATCCCGGTCACTCCATGTGAGATTTGTGCTGGTCAAAGCGGAGGCAGACAGGTTTTTCTCCGGGTACTCCGGTTTTCCCTGTCACAATTCCATCCCAGCAACACTCTCCACTATCATTTCATTTCATCTGTCATTCATTTAATCATTGCCCCAGAGGAGTGCGTCCGGCCTCAGCAGCCGGCACAGTTCATATCCTCGCCGCTAGATGGGGACGTCATTCATTCCATTCCCTGACCCGGTCGGTCGACTGGAAGCAGGCTGTGAATTTTCATATTCTTTTTTCATTGGGAAGGAGAAGGCCATGGCCTTAAGTTAGGAACCATCCTGGCATTTGCCTGTAGTAGAGGTGGGAAACCACAGAAAACCACTTCCAGGAAGGCTGAGGTGGGCATTAAACCCTCCTCTACTCAGTTGCCTCATGAGGCAGAGTGCACCCCGTTCCAGCCCTCACTCCAGAATTAAATTTCTTTGCAATGTGTATGTCAGTCCAATCTACGACTCAAATGACACAAATCTCCCACTTCTGGAGATCATTAGGAGTTTCATTGATGACTGTCATACGTCATAGACTGTTGCATGTATATTGATTTATTTAAGGTCTTTGCGACATCGTGGTCATGTTGTCCCTTGTACTTACTATAGGTGTGTGTGGACTCTGTCTGATAATCTGTGTCATTGTAATGGCTGTACTAGTGTGTATATTTGTAATTGAAGCTAGGCTTTTGAAGAAGGTGGCTGTAGTTTTAAGCTAGGAACCATCTCGAAATTTGTTAGTTATTGTTTTAGGGGGCAAAACAACGAGGACATCTGCCCCTCTCGGCACTTGCCTGGAGTGGAAGTTAGAAAACACGTTAAACCACTTTAAGGACAGATGAGGTGGGACTCGAACCGTCTCTTCTCAGTTTTGCCTCACGAGGCTGGGTGTGCCCCCGTTCCAACACTCAGACCAGAATTACATTTCTTGGCAGAGCCAGGAATCGAACCTAGGATCTTTGGATCCACAGTTTCAATGCAATCCCCGAGACCATATAATGCAAAACATACTGTTACAATTTAGGGGCAGATGACCTCGTAGTTCCACCCCTTAAAACAACAATAACTAACTAACTAACTAACTAACTATACTGTTACAACCTTATCATAATGGTCGAGTTTACATTTTACCATTAAGAATGATATTTGAGAGCACCCTATACCACATTCTCTTAGAAACAGATGACCATGTTATATCTTTGCTTTGACTGATAGGCCTCTTGATAATAGCCCATATTAAAAGCTCTAACGAATACTGGATTTCAGTTGAGTTGCAAGGAAACTTAATTTCCACTAGACCAGTGTCACAATCAAGACACAAGGCTTCCCTTACCAACATTTGCATCATATCAAAAGTAGATATAGGTTATTGTAATTAGAAATCTGAATCACCAAATATTGTCCTGATTGGTTCACCTATCGTTGCAGTATCAATTTACATTTCTCCTCATGCACATAGATAGTCTTATAGAATGCATTTACGTCCAAAGAATTAGACACTTTTAAACTCACATTGGCGGTATGTCATTATGCCTGTCATCATCATCTATCGTTATAACTGCGAAAGGAACCACATAGCTATTATCAAGATTATTTAAAAAGATAACGAAAGTAGAATCTCCGTCCTGTCCACACCACTCGGGGAAATTTTCCCCATAACCTAATAACACATGTTGTAAACGTTCTCCTCGATTTTCTCTGTCTTTGGGAAGTGTAATTGTATAGCAAGACGGTTGATAAGGGAAACTTGTGGGAATAGCACCAGGTGTTAATTTAAGAATTGTCCTGGGAATGCGAATTGGTTCACCAATTTTAGTTGGGGAAAGACTTTCCCTAACCATGAATGTACTGTATGTTCCAACTGTCAAAACACACAAGACTATTGGCGCTTCAACTTCGAAATCATCTCTCTGAAGGCTGCGATGTGAACCAGTTCCGCACGTACAGCTGGACGTCGGCGTCCGAGGTGAATCGTTGGCCCCGCAGAGCCCTTTTCAGGGGACCAAACATGGCGTAGTCACAGGGAGAGAGGTCTGGACTGTATGGAGAGTGGCCGAGAACTTCCCATTTGATTTTCTGCAGGAGTGCCGCGACTGTGTTGGCCGTATGGGGTCGTGCATTGTCGTGGAGCGACCACGGCGACTATGGCGTTCCTGTCACTCGGCGGTCCTGGGTAATGAGTGCATCAACCAGCTGGACGTTGTCATCGGTAATGCAAGGGGGTGCCCCAGTCCGGGCATCATCGGCTAACGACACCCGTCCTTCCCTGAAGCGCTTATGCCACGCCTTGACCCTTGCAAGGGACATGCAGTGTTCGCCGTACACTTGTGACATTCGGCGGTGAATGTCCGTTCCCCCTACTCCTTCCGCTGTCGGAAACCGAACAACACCTCTTTGCTCTTCAGTTGACGCCTCCATGTCACTGTTTGCAATGCGACTGGCAGCGTTGGACGATATATGCATGATGCTGCTCGCTTTGTATCGTCACGTGACGTGCACGCGTGCCCTCTAGCGACGGACTGTAGCCCCCCACGCTCTGGTCGGAACCACACCTCGTTACTCACGCCACGATTAGCCGATGTCGTCACCGGTTTGCGCATTCCAGCCTCCGGCTCGTTACCTTTTGAACGCACCCTATATTTGGTCTTCATAAAATGTGAATGTTGAAATAAACTGCAACAGTATAATTCGATCTACAGCTCGTCTCACAGCATGTGCGACCCGTTTCATGAAATTTCACAACACTTCTCACATTATGTACCGGTACCGGTATTTATAGCGGCTTCGGTGGCGTAGTCAGTAGCATGCTGAACTGCTATGCCCAAGATAGCGGGTTCAAACCCGGCCGTAGTCGTCGGATTTTTTAAGAGCGTTAAACACACTTCAGTATGCCTTCCTTCGGAGGGGAAGTAAAGCTGGCGGTCCCATGTCATAGAATTATGGCATGTAAAAGATCCTTCCACAGACTAAACTTGTGTGAAGCTAAATCGTTAGGTTAGATTTCGTCGGAACGCTCTATCAAAATTCCAATGTTCACCACTAGGTATCATTGATATCTGGTAGCGTAAGTTGGAACTAGCCTACTTGAAATTGAACGGAACTTGTAGTTCAACCTAAGAGTGTCCGCTGGAAGCAGCTACAGACTCAGGCGAGCCGAACATGTCCCCGGACACTCCCGGCACTAAAAGCCATACAATAAATAAATAAATAAATAAATAAATAACCGGTATTTATTGTTATTCGCAATGTACTACACTTACCTGTCGCCTCCGTAGCGTAGCGGTCAGCATGGTTAGCTGCCGCCCGGGAGGTCCTGGGTTCGATTCCCGGCTCTGCCACGAAATTTGAAAAGTTCCATGAGGACTGGAACGGGGTCTACTCAGCCTCGGGTGGTCCAAATGAGTAGAGGGGGTTCGATTCCCACCTCAGCCATCCTCGAAGTGGTTTTCCGTGGTTTCCCACTTCGTCTTCGGGCAAATGCCGGGATGGTACTGTACCCGTATCCACGTGGTCTTACCTGTTGAAATCCGATGGAACAGCTGGATCGTGAAATCTGGAAGTACCCGGTGAAATAACCCCCACCACAAAAAACTCTACCAACTAGGATCAACCAGTGATAAGGATACCTCTCTTATAAAGAATGCGATAAGAAGATGCCAGTGGTCGATGAAATGAAAACGAAAAATAGCTCAAAGTGAACTAAGAAGACTCTGAAAATAATTAAATTAATCTCGTGCGTGGAGCTAGGCATTCTAAAAACTGACCCACTGATCCTCGTAGCACATCCTGTTTCTAGTATATATGACCAAGACATCCGAAGCATTTAAAATCAACCAACAGTTTATTTACCGAAAAACTGCTGCCATGTGGAATACCTCTCCACAGAACAAAAATAATCTACCTCCACTGAAGCGTAATCACGTCTTAATGACATTAGCATCGAATCTTGTTGAAAATGCTATTAAAATTATAGCATCATAACCGCACGTAAAACAATCTAAATAAATTTTAAACATGTTTATATACCCTTGTTGCACATATTAAATAACCCTTGTAAGTTTATGGCAATATTTACATTTTTACATTTTAGTTCACGTTCAAATTATTCCTGTTTTATATATTCAACTCCATCAATAAGCATTCTAGTGTACTTGTTATGTTCAAATCATGTCTTATTCGACGAACGGTTAAGTTAATCGAACGCATTGTCATTGTATAAAAATGTTAACAACATTTTAAATCTCACAATTAATCATATTATTATCTCTTAAGCATTCAGTCATTATTATTACATGATTATACAAATATTATTACTCGTCTTTCCAATTAGACCTTTCTTCAAAAACAAATGTCATCAATTTGAACAATCCATTCTAGATTAATTATTACAATGCTAGTTTTACTTAAATGTTGGATTCATTAACTTTATACTAGCCTTCTAGTATCTATAATCGTGACTATACTGCACGTTCAAAATATACACATAAGTGCACTCAGTAATAGCTCAATAGCTTATTTATACTAGAAAAATATGATATGGACCATCCATCGATGTCTAATATCCCCTTATTACAATCAAATTCCGCAGACAATCATTGCTTTATTCATACATAAGCTCTCAATAGCTTGTAGATATTTTTCCAAACATTATTAAGATCAAATAAGCTTTTACATAATAGTCACCATGCTTCAAATTAACATAAGTTAAAGTATCATGGACAATTTTTATCAGAACTGAGACATATATAATGTAATCAGCTGTTCAAATAACAGTGCTTGAGAATTTTCAGAATTATCATTTCGCTTTGTAACGAAAATATTTTATACAATCTTTCTATAATATTTATTTATTTCTCAATGTATTCTCATGTTCATAAATATTTATTTCAAGAAATTGTAGATAGATCACTGCAAAAAAAAGATTCAGCCCTCTACTAAACAAAATTCGACTGGAGATCCTCCCCCAAAGAAACACGAAAGATACTACAACATGGTAAAGAGCCTGTCTTAAGAAGGTACACGTAGACCATTAGAATCTAACGCTTAACTAGGATGGAGTTCAACAAACGAATCATGAAAAAAATAGAAAAACTGAACGAACTAAAACGTGTCTAAAACAACTTCAAAAAGAAAATCTCAAAAGCTGTGGATTGCCAAAAATTAATCCATAAATCGCAAATATCCACTCTAGAAATCATTATGTTTCCATATTTATACTGCACTCGATGAAAAATAGACCCACACGTCTATTAAAGAAACTTGCATGTAATGCAGAAGTATTCAAATTCAAAGTTCAAAATTTGTAGAAGTGTCTATTCAAATAATCTTCAAATATACGTGACGTATTGCACATCTGCTTGCTAACAACTATTCTTATATAAAGTTATCGCAGTCTTCTTCCTACTCTTCATATGTGTCTTCTCAACAAACTATATTGTTCTATTAAATGCCCAAAATGTAATAAGAAAAAGAGTAAAGTAATGCATTGAAAATAGCATTATAAAATACTAATGTTAACTACAAAATAAAATACACTACAAGACAGAAACGATGAAGTATCGGGTCTAGCCCTGGAATGCATTTTCTAACTACTTAAGAAAAATTGGTGAAAAAGGAACACTCTAGAGTATGTCTAATCCATACTGTCTACTTGTGAAAATGGTTGTTAGCTACCTTGTACGATACCATCTCGTTGAAATTGGAATATGCTTAAAACACACTGTTCTCGTTCTGGAACTGAACCCTCGTTCATCAGGTCGCGTAGTTCTCGAAACGACTGGATCTTGAAGAGAACCGAACCCCGATCCCGAACGGTTGAAAAATAAAAACAGCTGTTCGCGCAACAAGTTCATTGTTCTCACACGTTCTTAAGATGTTCAGTAGCCTATTCGTGGAATGCCATTATAGTTCATGTAGTCACAGTATGAATGTACAGTCAACTTTTCCAAAGCGCCTTCCATCTCTTCTTAAAAAGCTTTCTGCTGTTGTAGTATTTCATAATTGATGTTAGTGATCATCCTAGGTGGTCAACTCCACTATTGTATTGCATTCCTTCTTTCCATTCTAGCCCATTCGTGACATTAACATGTCGTGATGAAGTACTCGTTCATTCAACCTCTGTTCTGTAGTCATGATTATAATATATAGACTGTACTGAACTATTGTAGAAAATAGTCTTGTATTGGCATTGAAATATCACAAGTCCTAGTGAAAACTGAGTTCACTGCTCCTTAATAATGAAGACTAACACAATCTCAAGCTATAACAAGCCGAGACAAAAATGCTGCGTTACGAACTGTCTAACTGCACTGGTTTCAACTTCGCGTCGAACGTCTAAATTTTAAGTACGTAAACGATCGCGTTGCTTGCGCGAGACAGGAGTGTTGTACCCCAAGCAAAGTATAATCTGATCTGATCTCACTGCCTTGCCAGATTTTTCACACTGCTCTTGCGAGACCCATAATGCTGTTCGTGGAGAAACGACATTGTCAATCGATACCGACACTGGCTAGTGTTCGATAATACTCTGATATTCTGTCATATGAAGGGTGCAGGGAAAGAAAGGGCTAAGTCACATTTTTAAAATTTTGAGTAAATGGCATTTCAACAGTTCAACTCTGTTTACCAACTTTATTTTCTAAAGTGAATGAAATGAAAATCCACAGCCTGCTTCCAGTCTCCGACCGGGTCAGGAATGTAATGAATGAAGCCCCTATCTAGCGGCGAAGATATGAACTGTGCCGGCTGCCGAGGCCTGACGCACTCCTCTGGGGCAATGATTAAATGTATGACAGATGAAATGAAATGATAGTGGAGAGTGTTGCTGGAATGAAATTTTGACAGGGAAAACCGGAGTACCCGGAGAAAAACCTGTCTGCCTCCGTTTTGTCCAGCACAGATCTCACATGGAGTGACCGGGATTTGAACCACGGACCCAGCGGTGAGATGCCGGCGCGCTGCCGCCTAAGCCACGGAGGCTTTCTAAAGTGAATATCAGTTACATTTATTTCCTAGTAGCTGTATAATTTTTAAATAATTTTAACTTACATTTGGTGTAAAAACAACATTCTACTATCCGAAAAATAAAATTTGCCCTCCTAACTACGCTACATAAGGGGAAAGAACGGGCCTATTCATTCAGAGGGTATGTGGTAAAGGTGGTGTCCAATCCATTCTTTGACAATTTTTCAGTTTTATTTAAAGTAATTTAGATACTGTATCATAATTATAATTATGGAAATGATCATTACTGTGAGCGAACAATCACATCGGAAAATAAACCAAAACATTTTACATTATTTTCATTATTATTTTATCGAGGAAGTAAAAGAAACTTATGCCTGATTTTACCATTATTTGTACAGTAGACTAAAGGCACATTAGTAAAATTAAGAGTATTGATTCGTATAGAATCGTAGATGTTGCTGTTTAACTCCAATCCACTCCTCTCCTGCTGTCTTGAGAGTGCTTAAAAGAATGCTTGAGCCTTTGGTCCACATAATTTTGCCAGATGTTGCAAGTCGTCGTACTTTGCCTTAGATATTGGGAGAGAACCTGAAATAAAAAGTAATTCGACCATAACTCACTTTGGTTCTCACTGTGTAACATTATTTTCCATTGGTGGATACAGGGGTAAATTATGTTAAGGCAAATTTAACTTACCAGTAGAGTAGCTACATCCTGGCAAGAAGAATTGTCCTTCGGGAAGCTGCTTGTGGGTCCTAGACATCATTTCCTGATCAGTCCATTCCCCATTGTATGTGCAGCGGAACTTTATTCCACCGTCATTGTTGTCCAGAATAATCTCGCGAACAGGTCGAGTGGGGAATTTCTTCTTGTAGAACTGAGAGAGGTGCACTGTCCACTTCGCAAAAATTATATCACTTATGGCAGAAGACGTGGCAAACGATTCTTCCGATGAATGAAGGAGCCGAACTTGAAAAGGTGAGGGGTTTTCTCTGGCTGTGCTGAAGATGTATTCCCAGTCTTCAGGGGTTTCAATACGTGCTTTTTGGTTAATTAGGCCCATGTTGCGGTCACACTCCATGTAACTGTGACCTCGAATAGGGAATATTACTTTTATTGAATCAAATCTCTTCTCAAAATGAACAAGATAGTGAAGAAATCGAAAAACAGTGTGATTCTTATTTTGGCCTGCGCAAGAGTCACAGAATATTTGAATGTCTCTAATTTTCATGGGCAGATGATTATAAAAATAATCATGCAATAACGAAAAAACGTCGTCACTGCCTTTCTTTCCTTCAACTTCTGTATAGAGATAAAACTGACATTCACCACAGGAAAGTCTATGAATATTGAATACATAAAGAGACAGCTGTCTCTCGTAATAAGCATCATTAGTTGGTATGTTAGGGATAGGCAGATTTCTACCATAATCAATACAAATTGCTTCTTTTACTCCTGAACGTTTACAACTTAACCGCGCTTTCCGTTTTCTGACATAGAAAGTGTCAGCCCTTGTAAGATGGACCCTATTTCCAACAGAAAGTCTCCTTATTTCATCAGAAATGTGTGCAGCTCGAGCAAAGTCCCCACAGTTTGCCTTTTCTTTCTCTAAAGCGGTGACCTTTGCTTTGTATTCATCGCAGGTAGAACAAGTGTCCGTTCGTGGGTAACCAAAACTGATATTGAATTCATTGTTGAATACTGAACGGTAAATTTCATATGAAAGCTGGATCGTAGGGTACTTAGTTTTAAACATACCATACATTCTCTTGATATTGAGATCATCAGCTAAATATGCTTTTTTGGTGTCTCGTATACCATAGTGACTGTTTCTTGAGGGAAATGATTTTATATGTTCACGAACAGCATCTAAACTTTCTTCAGGAATCCTCCACGGCCGATTGGAATGCTTTCCTCTCATGTTCTTTGGACTTACGCCGGTTTTAAGACCTCTTACCAGTCGCTCGACCCTCTTTTTACCGATACCATGAATTGCAAGGAAAGCTTTATGGCATACATCGTAATCATTCGTTACACCGGCACATCCTCTCACTCTGTACTTGTACGTGGCTTGTCTGTCAGTATTTGGTTGACCCTCCGACTTTCTAGGCCGTCGACGAGCGACTGGTACAACAGAAATGAGACCGCATAGGTAAGAATCTTGGATGTCCCTGCTTAGCATGAGATTAAAAGTCCTTAAAATGGTTTTCCTGTTTTCCTCACCAACAACATCAAAACATTTCATCTTACAATTGCAGTTCTGCCCCATAACAAGACTACTGAGGTTAGGTTTCGTCCTGACCTCTGACATTCTTCCATGACGTCTCCTTTTCTTAGTTACCTTGTGCTGATCATCCTTATTAATTGAAGAATCTGATAGTTCACTTAAGTCACACATACTGAAGCATTAATAAACACTTTCTTGCTGAATCATTCAGAGAGCACTTCTAGAAAAAACGCTTACACATCAACTAACCTCAAATGGTAAAATGGAGGGAAATAGTTATTAATGTGACAGGGCTGGTAACTTAAAAGTAAAAAACTACTGTTTGAGAGCCCGTTTATTCCCTGACTTACTGGACATGACCCCTTCTTTCCCAGTGCACTGTTTCTTCTTTCCCTTGTATTTCTGGACCTAGCTCCTTCTTTCCAAAACCAACTGAGGCATTGTTTAGGACCGGGAATAAACTTCTCATCCACATTAAAAAATAAAAAATAAAAAATGGACTTAGCACTTTCTTTCCCTGCACCCTTCATATGCATTTATCTATGTGTAAAATACTCTCAAGTTTTCTCTTCTTTTAATATAATGCATGTACCAGTTGTTGTTGTGTTTCATAAATACTCTATCAAAATGTATCAGGTTGCATCAGATTGACATTACTGCTGCCTCCATATTGTAGTCATCTCTTGTACTAAAAACATAGCACATGTTCGAAGGATGTAGTGCGGGCTGCCGAATTGCTCCTAAGCTCGCCACAGAGTATCAATGCGCTGTATGCCTTGTAAATAGAGCCGCAGGAATTCATCTGAGAACACTCCTGTACAGCATAGATCCGACTCAATGCAAAATACGGTCTCAGTACCTACTGTAAGGCCACGGCCGCCTCCTTCCCTCTTCCTCGCCTATCCATCCCAATCTTCCATCCCTTCCCCTCCCTCATGAGGCCCCTGTTTGCTTTGCAGGTGAGGCCGCCTGGGCGAAGTGCTGATCACACATCCCCAGTTGTATCCATCCCGACCAGATGTTCCAGGCTCCAGGACACTGCCCATTCAGGCGGTAGTGGTGAGTTCCCTCGCTGAGTCCGTGTGAACCACCAACCTAGAGGGTAAATTGACTCCATTCACTTCTTCTTAAGCCAATGGTACAACGACGTGTTCTACATTGCAGTACAGAATAAACAGCTTTAGCCATGATTGTCATAAATGATATGAGAAGAGAGAGATATTACTACGTTATGAAGATGCAGAATATGGGCTAAACACAGACAAGAAATGTAACACATAGCAGCGTTGAATACTCAGGATGATTACTTGATTCCAACATGAGCAACTACAATATAAGGCTTTATAAGAGAAGATTGAAGAGATTAAGTAAGTCGGAATGACAATTTGTACTGCTACATAATGAAACTAGCTTGGCTTACTACATCAATGTTGTCGTGCTCTTTAGCAAGTGAAAGAACTATGAACTTTGTCAAACGAACTTCTGTTAGCTTTGACTCGTTCGTGAACGGTAATCGGGTCTTCTTGATGTCCAGTCGTTTCGTGATCGGTGCAGCTGAGCAGATAGAGTTCGATCCCAGGCAGGAGTATGTGTTATAGCATTCTCAATTCATTCAACTAGAACTTCAACAACGTAGCTGGAAGTTTTCTTTTCGTAGACAGTATGAATTTGTCATGCTTTGAATGTTCCTTTTCACCAATTTTGATTAGATTATTTAAGAATTACAGATGAGGGCTAGGGTGATTCTTCAATCATTTCTGTCTGAGTATGTAATTCACTTTGTAGTTCAATTTAGTAGTTATTGTAGTGTTACTTTGAACATTGCCTTGCTTTCATTAAGATATAATTTGGGAATAAAATAGAAGAATATAGTTTGTTGGGAAGAAAACATGAGAAATTTATAGGGAGAAGACGACGTTAAAATTATATAAGAATAATTCTAGCTCAAGCAGATGTCCCATAATCCGTCGTATACGTGAATTCGACTTTGAACAAATTCTCTGGACTTTTTGATCTTGACTTCGAATATTTTTGAAAGCTCATGCAAGTTTATTGGATAGACATTCAGGTCTATATTTTTGTCAGATTGAGCATAGACGTGGAACATAGTGATTTCTAGTGTGTTTCTTTGCGATTGTGCGAATTTATTTCTGGTAATCCAGATTTTTGAAATTCTTTTAATTTCGACTCCCTTTGTGAGCTCGTTCAGTTTTTTAATTTTTTGTGGATTCTTATGGGAAACTCCAACTTGGTTTAGCGTTCAAATCTAATGGTTAATTTGTACCTTCTCAAGATAGGCTCTTTTCCATGCTGTAGTTTTGACGTGTTTTCCTTTGAGGAGGATCTCCAGTGGAATTATTTTCAATTATGTGAAAACTGAAGCGTTCTTTTCACAGTGGTCGGTCGAGAAATACGAAAGAAATACTTCATTAAAGAAAATGTAATTAGTAATGATATGTAATGTAAGGAGAGAAATGTTTAAAAATATATGTAAGTCATAATCGAGATGCCAGACTTTGAATTCTCACACAGTTATTTAGACTTGTGAATACAATATCTTATCTCTGTTCTGATAAAGATTATTCTCGACACTTTAACTCTTGACTAATGTGAAGCAACATATTTATCCATGATTGTATAAAAACTTGTGTAATATTCGTAATGTTTGGAAATTTATTAAGAGCTGTTAAGCGATGATATGGTAATAATGGAATTTTGTCTGCGTATTGGAATTGCAATTTAGGAGATATTTGACATTTGTGGATAGTCAATATCAATTTTTCCAGCACTGAATTAGCTTTAGAGCTATTGCTGAGTGCACTACGGTGTATTATTTTGAACGTGAAATTGAGTCACGATTTTAGCTAGTGGAAAGCTAATGTACAATTTTAATCCAACATTTAAGGAACCAAGTATTGTAACAACATCGTTAATATTTGTTGAGATTTAGTAACAATTGTTTTTAGAATAGAGTTTAATTGGAAAGACTGTAATATTAATACTTGTATAAAATTGAGCTATTTATAACTAAAATATTGAGTGATAGAAAATCTAATATCTGTGAGAAAGTGAATTGAAACCTAATCATTATAATTAACAATACGACGTCCGATTAGCTTAATTGTTTGTCATTTAGGACGGAATGGACTTGAAATTGAGAGCAAATAAATGTATATGAATACATGAAATTAATAGATATGAATAATTCTAGGCGCAACTAAATCTCAGAAGTAAAATGTAATTATGTAAAATATGTATATATTAATTGCTACGATTGAATAGAATATTTTTATAAATATGTCAAAAAGGGTTTACGATCATAACAGAATATTTTGTGTGTAAATTTTTTTTTGGAACTTCGTTAATAATGATGAGACGATAGGCAGTTTGTGTGGCCTAATTAAGGCGGTTGTTACTTAAATATTTTTCATGCTTCGGCAGAGGCATAAGATTATAACCTTTTGTTCAGTGGAGTTTCTACTTCACGACACTGCGGTTTCAGTTAATAAACTTTTGTTAAATTTTAAAAATTCATACGAATGACTTAGTGATTTCTATTCGAATTAGAATCTGCTTCGAGAACTAGTGGGTCATTAGCTAGGATGCTTTTTAACGCGCCCGAGATTAGATTAATGTAATTATCTTTAATAAGAGTCTTGGTAGCTCACTTTGGGCTATTTTTCATTTTTTTATAGACCGCTGGCATCTTCTTTTCACATTTTTTAAATTTTTGTGGTATTCCTATCCATGCTCTATCCTTGGGGGTGGTGTTTTGGGGGTTATTTTCAGCCGGGGCTTCCAGATTCTACGATCCTGCATTTTCTTCGGATTTCACCAGGTAAGACCACGTGGATACGGGTGCAGTACCATTCCGGCATTGGCCCGAAGACGAAGTGAGAAACCACGGAAAACCACTTCGAGGATGGCTGAGGTGGGAATCGAACCCCCTCTACTCATTTGGACCACCCGAGGCTGAGTAGACCCCGTTCCAGTCCTCATACCACTTTGCAAATTTCGTGGCAGAGCCGGGAATCGAACCCAGGACCTCCGGGCGGCAGCTAACCATGCTGACCGCTACGCTACGGAGGCGACGACGGTATAAGCAGATAGCCCGCCATTCCATGCCCGGTTAGCTATGCCGTCGTTTATACCCGGATTATCTCTTATACCAATGTCGTACAACTCAATTCTGCGCTAACTACGGAGATAACTTTAGACGAGGTATAACCCGAGTTCGTACAACTGGCCCTAACAGAGGGTAGAAGCAAGACCAACTACAATACTCAAACCTTAATGCAGGCATCGAAAGTGTGAAAATGGCGTATGCGGAAGCCCGAGATATTGTTTGTTTACATTCGTTGCTGGGATACAATATTAGCATTGATTAGCTTCGTTTGATGAAAGTTGGGATAAACTATTGCTCATCTGTAATTTTTAGAGTCTTCAGTATGTCTGTTAATTCCAGTTCGCGTTAATGCACTGCAATCAAGTGTAAATATGTGATAATACGATTATTATGGATGGACTGTTTCGATTGTGTGATTGTTCAGTCGACCAATGGCATTGTGTCATTTACTGCAGGTGTTGAAGTACCTAAGACAAAAGCATTAATAGAAGTGTCTCAAGAATATACACCGCAATGATTTGCTAGTTAGTGACAATATAATAATAGATTAGTATACTTCAGTACCGGTAGTGTCGAACTTACGTACATAAAGGGAAAACGCAATGAGCATCTACTTCAAGACCAAACCGTTGAGGTTATCTTGAACGCTCAGCCAAGGCCGACTACAATACTCAGACCGTAAAATCAAATCCAAGATGGCGGAAATCGTAGGGGAACAGCTGTAGCGACTGGCGGGCATGGCGCCATCGAAATAGCGGCAAATTCGAAGATAAACATTCGCATAATTGATTAAATTCTACCAGAAATTACAGGTTTTTATGTAATAAGGCACAAATTCAATATGAAACCCTGACGTACTTCGCTACAAGCAACGCGAACATACAGTAGCTAAAAATACAGACATAAATAAAGCAGAGGTAAGACATAATGTTAAAAAAAATGCAAATACTTCTAAATGGAACTACAAGAATAGTCAACCAACAACAAAGTCAACCCCTGACACTATACAGCCCATGAAGGGCCTAAGCAAATATAAAATGCAAATACAAATGGTTGTTGCTTATATTAGGGGCTACGACATCGTGGTCTTGTAGCCCCATGTATTTGTGTGTGGAATTTGTGTGATAACTTGTGTTATTGTTATGGCTGAACTAGTGTGTTTGTAAATTGGGGATTGTAATGGGAAGGAAGCGGCCATGGCCTTAAGTTAGGAACCATCCTGGCATTCGCCTGGATTAGAAGTGGGAAAAACGTGGAAAACCACTTCCAGGATGACTGAGGTGGGAATTGAACCCTCCTCTACTAAGTTGCTTCAAGAGGCTGAGTGCACCCCGTCCCAGCCCTCACTTGAGAATTAAATTTCTTGCCAGAGCTGGAGAATCAAACCCGGACCTCCGGGAAGACAGCCAAGAACTCTAGGCACTACACAACGCGGTGGTCTAAAACAGAATGGTAGCACTGAATGAAAGTAGAACGAGCGATAATATTGTCTATAGTACATGAATTAGCCAAAATACCTTATCAAATGAGAAATAAATCAGGGAATGATGTTTTAATAGATGCTTCCTCCTCCTCTGTATGTAACCCACCCAGCCATCCCAAATAGCATTGCGACTCACAATTTGGCTTCAGGAGAGGAAGATGCACAATCCAGGCAATTCTAGGTCTTCAAACTGAGATTGCGTCTACCATGTCAGTACCGAAGGGAAAGTTACAATCCATATTCATTGACTTCTCTAAAGCTTTTGACTCGATTAGCAGGAAGAAAATATTGGAAAAACTAGACAGACTATTGAGAGGTAACTTAACAGCTACACGAAACGTCTTGTCAAAAGTATTTTAGGCTCTAACAATATAGTCATTAACGATGGCATTACAACATCAAGCCCAATAGAGCAGACTACAGGCGTGCTACAAGGAGACCCATAAAGCCCTCTGTTATTTATCACTGCTATGGCAGATATCACAGATATATTATCAGAGAGGGTAATCTCATTTATATATGCAGATGACATGGTGCTCGCTTGAAGTTCACAGGTCGAATTACAATCTGCCCTCGACGCTTTAGAATGATGGGCGTTACACAATGACCTTAGGTTAAACAGAAACAAGACTAAATCTATGACCTTTAGGAAAGGGGGAAAGCCAGAAATTTTTCACATTGCAGGAAAACCGCTTGAGAGTGTATCACCTTACAAGTAGTCCTACTTAGGTCCTACATTACAGTCAACTGGCAATGTTTTCACACTGCACATCAAGGATAGACCCAGCGTCGCTACCAAAGTCATCAACGACATAAAACATTTGACTAAGCTATCTATAAAAACAGCCTTAAAACTTTTGCGGTTAAAAGTTACCCGTATTGTGACTTATGGACTGGAGAGCATTTGGACACATTTAAATATGAAGTATTTGGAACAATATGGAGCAACTGAAGGCAACTTACATAAAGAAGGCCTTGGGTGTATCAAAGTATACACCTTCAAGACCGGTGTAAGAGGTGACTTGCGGGGTTTATAATGTAGAAGAACTCCGACTTCAAATGTTGCTACCTTCTACTCCAGGATATGTAAACCTCATGGACACACTAGGGTCAAAGGACATTTGGTAGGATTTTTGCGCCACGGACGCTATGATTTTTGACGATTGGAAGAGTGGGGGGGTACGAGCTGAGACCATTGAACTGTAGGTACTACTGGAACAACTCCTCCCATGGTAACCCTCGCTGAAAACTGCTTCTTGGTGCACTACCAGGCCTAACTAGTCGCACCAAAAACTGTCATACCATTTAACTCTAGGTTGCAAGTCAGCTGATATGTCGTGATTATTTTCATATATTTGATCGTACGTACCTCTATGCAACGTTAAATGTATGGTATTGTCCAATAATACGGTAGGTTTACGGTCTACTTTATTTTAGAATTGAGATTTGTAATGAAGTAGCCTATTCTGCGATTATGGATACGTCTTACATCAAATTTTGACATAGGCCTAAATAGCACATGACAAATACACGTAGGCCCTATTGTAGGTTATAAGTCACTAGCAGTAGTACCCGGCTTCGCCCGGAGGAATGATGATAATATTTCTGTCTCCTTAACACTCAACGTCATAAATTATATTTATTTATGTATTCATTTCTTACATTATCAAACCCAGTGACAATGTTTATACTTAAGTCACTATGGGAAGGCTCTGTAAAATAATAATCATTCCCGTGATATTTGTCTTCAGTCCGAGTCAAGACATGTCGTTAGCGGTTCCAGAATTCGTGACATCTCAGTCGTAGAAGACTTTATGTGGAGGGGATTAGAAATATAATGGACTTAAAATCTAGGTAATTTTCCCCCAATGACGTTGAGGGCGTAACATCTAGGTAATTTGCCCTACTGATCAGGATGATATTGAAAATTACTACATAACTGACACATAAAACTTAGAAAATAATAGAAAAAGTTAATTTTAGGACTCACATTTCAGGAAAGACTTGATTATTTTTTGCCAAAGAGCTCCCACTTAGATCGCTATCTGGTTAAAAGTTTCGTCTTGTTAAGGTTTAAACTGTACGATAAATGTCTGAAGCAATTCCTCCAAGAGAAGCTTCCAGATTTCGCAGTCGATATATCGTTAACGTTCCTGAGCATCCAGTTGTCTTTTCTTCTGATGCAAAACATCTTCTACATAGTGATGATGAACATAGAAGCGACTACTGGCACATGTAACTTATCAACGAATGGGAAAAATTGATACTTTAAAGGAATGAGAGGAATAAAATAGAAAAGAGATGTACGATATACCATAACACTCGCAGTGAATTTTCTACGTGACCGGCTTACATGTTTCGGTACAGGTTTTCAAGAAGAGGAACCAGATCATTGGCATAAATGAATACAGTGACAGTAGATTAAATAGTATCCTAGACAGATGACACGCAAAGTAACACGGCCTAATATACGATGTAATGGTTGAACTTCAGAGAAATGTTTCATCTCACTTCGCAGTTGTTATTTAATAAATACTAACATGTTTGTAGCTAACATTGAAATTAATGGAGTGCGTTAGGATAAACGATATTCCTTGTTTTTCCCTCTGGTGTATAAATAAATAAATGTTTAGGTGTGCCCACTCTTGAGCAAGCTACGTATAACTGACCATGAGAGAAGCATGGACTTTCCAGATTAAGGCCTGCTACCTTGAGCGACTGCCCTTGGGCCTTGTTTATGGTCATTGCAAATGCAAGACGTACAGGGAATTGCAGTCGCTTGAAATCAAAAGGCATATCAGTAGGGATCATAGGAATTCGGGGAATGAAGATATCTACTCCTTTGGCATGGCCTGTCAATACTGTCGCTTCTATTAAATTTGGCATGAGTTTTTTCACACAGAGTCTCGTTCCATTACACAATTTTGGTGGATCGATATTACGCAATAGCAGTATTGATGATCCAGCTTTTAGTATTAATTTATGTGGTGGAAATCCAGGTGGTTCCAAAGAATTCAAGAACTCCGTAGGGTAAAATACAGCCTGTTTGGTCTCCAGAACAGTATCGATAGATTCGTACGTCGTACTGGGACCAGGAACATGATCTTGGATCTGAATATTCATTTTGTGTACACTTTCGTTTTTAGGCGCTAGAATTGCTCGCTCGCTAAGCCACTGATGGTCTTTATAATTTCCAGGAATATTTGGGAATACTTCGTTCATCATTTCCTGAACTGAAGGCATCAGTTCGCAAAAGTCTAACGGGAAAGAAATGAGATTGGTTGTCGCATCAGGCGTGAAATCACCATCACCGAGATACAGGAGTTGTTGCGCAAAATTCTGTGCAGTCACATCTCCTAGTAAATGGACTCTCATATTGGTCGTCAGTGTCATTTTGTAAACATGTCTCCAAAGATACGATGCTTTGAGGCAAGCATTGCGTTCATCAGCGGGAGTTGATCGTGGTATAACTGGTAATGTTTGGCGAAAGTCACCCGCCAGAACTAAAACAGCTCCTCCCATTAGTTGACTGTTTCCTCGTATGTCTTTCAGTGTTCGATCAAGCGCTTCAAGAGCTTTCTTATGGGCCATAGTGCACTCATCCCAAACAATGACTTTGCATATTTTAAGTATTTCAGCTTTTCCGGAGCCCTTCTTGATGTTACATACTGGAGTTTCTGACTGCGCAAGATTCAATGGCAGATTCAGAGCTGAGTGTGCTGTTCGACCTCCAGTGAGTAGTGTGGATGCAATTCCTGATGATGCCATTGCAAATGCAATTTCGTTCTGTGCCCGAATTTCTGCAAGTAGCAAATTAATGAGAAACGTTTTTCCTGTTCCTCCTGGTGCATCAAGAAAAACAATTCCACCATTTCCGTTATTGATTAAGTCCATTATGGCACTATATGCAAAACTTTGGTCATCAACTAAGAGAGGCTTTTTGTCTTCAACGAACCTTTTTAACTCATCAGTGTTGAAGCTTCTTTCTCTCAATATGTCCCTATCAAGTACGTCAGTATTAGCGCGTAATGGGGCTGGCAAACCAAACTGTATGAGAGTTTTGCCATTGCATTTATTCTCAATCATTATGAGGGCTTCATTAAGTACATGAGGAGAAAAATTCAAAACCAAAGCTGGATTAGCTCTTCGTTGTTCTCTAAGTACATCCTCACTAAGGCTTTTTTTATATTTGTCCCAAAGAGCCTGAGGGTTCGATGGGGAGCAAGTTGTTATTATAATTGCAAAGAGACTTCTTAGTTGAGATGGAAAAGATGTGAGGGATGCTTCGGACAATGTTATGTCCCCATGTTGGTCATTTTCAAGTAAGCCACGCTGTTGGCATGCTTCTCTGAATGTTTGGCATTCTACCCCGTTCACAGTTTTCAGATATTTGAATGATGTTGGCCCTCGAATTGTGTGAAGTAGTAATCGAAGGTAATAGCATTCGGCGTTGTTGGGATGAACTGTATATACCCGGCCTAAGGCATCACTTTCTCGCACATCATGTCCTGGAACTAAAGCACCTTGTTTTCTCTTGCAGAAAACTTTGGTAGATTTATTCCATGTATAATATCTTGGAACTTCTGCATACATCAGTGTTCTAGCAAATGGATCTTGTTGACATAAAAGAAAGAAGGCTGTTAGAGTCGTGTTAGGAGGTTGTACAGCTCTCTCTTGGGCGTTATCAGCTGTGAAATAAACTCGTTGTCCGTTTTCTAGGTGAACACTGAGATGAACAACTGCTGGATAACGTTCATGAATTGGGAAATTAAGGATACGCCAAACTGCTTCGTTGCTGCTGATATATCTTCCCAACTGAAATTGTGTAGGCTCATCGATAGTCCTGGTTTGTCCTTCAAGTTGAAATACTGCCATATCGCTACCCTTGTTGACATATTTACAGATGTATTTAATGGATTTCACTGAATTGCAGTATTCAACGTTGATGTGTGCTTGGAACATTTTAGAAAGTAGAGGAGAATATGGAATCACCCATCTGTTGTCTACCTCAGTTTGTCTGTACTGGTCGTTTATTTTAAGATTAATATTCGAAGTATAGCCTCCGTTTCCTGGTTTTCGTCTTCTGTACAGAGGGTAACCATCATCTCCGGTTTGGGTTTCCTGGGCAAATTCTCGGGGGTACTTTTTGCTACACTTTCCTTCCTTCATGCAGGGTGACTTAGGGTTGATAGCTCCACATGGTCCATGAATCATATTCTTTGTAATTATCTCAAAGAGCATGGGGTCTTGTTCTTTACTGGGTATCTCCGCGGAAATAACACTGTCCACTTGAGTTGGACGTATCTTGCTTTTGAGCCATAATAATATGTGAGCATGTGGAAGGCCTCTTTTTTGCCACTCAATTGAGTACATCCAACAGCGAGTTTCTCCATAAATATGACTCTTGGTTATTATATCCACGAGCTTTGCTAATTTTTGTTTAAAAATTCTCGCTGTCAAATCATGGCGATCAGTACTTGCCTGGCCACAGAAAAGTTCTTCCTTAATGTCAGTCCAGGCAGGATTACATGTAACTGTAATAAATAAATCTGGACATCCGTATATCCGAACATAGCACATGGCACCTGGGCATATTCGTGCATATGTCTTGGACTTCCCGTAAATGTTTCCGGTAAAATAACCATTTTTCCAATGTCCACAACATTGCCATCATTGGCTACAGCATCACGCAAATGAATGTAATCATCTACTCGAAGTTTATTTTGGTTTAATCGGATGTAGAGCAGGCGTTCACTTTCTATCTTGGCGTACATATCAACAATAAATTGATGGAAGAGTTGTCCGCTTTTCAGTATATGGTTTGATGATCCTGGTCTAATCATTATTCTGTAGGCATAAAAATCCATAGCTGATATATTTTTATTCGTGGCTGTACCACTGATTGGATCAGTTTGCCTCAGATTAAAGTGGTAACCATCCTCACCCTCCCAAAATATTAATGGGTACTGAAGGGCATCGTACGATCTGTGTGTTTCTGAAATTCGTTGCAAAACATCACTCCGTCTATGAATGATTATGTCACGTTTCTCGAATTCTTGTCCTGTCATTACAATGGCCACTTCGTCAATGGTCGGAGCATTAAAATGACGTTCATGTTCGCCTACTGGTCTCTTGTCTGCTGATATGACAACCTTATATTCATCCGTTGGCATTCGATCCAGGGCGGTCTTAAACATATTTACTAAGTTATTATGCTCTTGCAACAACCTCTGTAGAGCTATAACAATCTCCCTTCTGGTGCTGGAAAAAAATTTACAACGTTGATCGGCTTGTTGTCGTTCGTCTCCCATAAAATAGATTTGTAAGAATTTTGGATTCTCATTAGTGAAGGGAAGAATTGATCCAAGTTGATGATAAATTTGTCCATGCACTTTGAAAGTTGGCATGAAACCAGTTTCTTTTACTATTGCTGTTGTACCGAAAGAAGTCATTTGGAAGCATGAATTGTACTTCCTAATGTTTTTCAGGAAGTGTTTAGATTCTTGAGTCGTTCCTGACGTGTACGAAAGAAGTGGTTCTGGAGGAGGATTTAAAGCGGCTAGCTTAATTTTCCCGTTAGAGCAACATATTCCAGGCGACTCCGATCTGAATTTTTTGACTAGACAGTGATGGCATACACCATCCATTTTTCCAATTGTTACTTTGGGGTGTATTCCATAATTGTAAGTGTGATCGTACTGAAATGCCTCTAATTTCAAATCAGACTGCCTAAATGTTTGCCTGGATTGAAAAAGTCGCGTACGTTCGATTTCAAGCCGGTCTTGACGCTGATGAGGAGTTTCAGCAGCCCTGAGCTCAGCGTGCCTTCTTTCGTCCTGTTCAAGTCGGTCATGACGCTGCTGAGGAGCTTCAGCAGCCCTGAGCTCAGCGTGCCTTCTTTCGTCCTGTTCAAGCCGGTCTTGACGCTGATGAGGAGTTTCAGCAGCCCTGAGCTCAGCGTGCCTTCTTTCGTCCTGTTCAAGTCGGTCTTGACGCTGCTGAGGTGTTTCAGCAGCCCTGAACTCAGCATGCCTTTTTTCGTCCTGTTCAAGCCGATATTGACGCTGCTCAGGTGTTTCAGCAGCCCTTAATAATCTAACTTTCTTGGTTTGTTGGCTAATTTTCCCAATAGTTTGTCGCTTTTTAGGAGGCATTTTGAAATAGTTAAAAGAAAAAATCGCAGTGGAAAGCCGTTGGTGATTGTTACTATAACAAAGGGCGTACCATGTACCTGTAAATCGCAGTCAAGAAAGATTTTATGTCGTATTATTTATTTATATGAACGGAGCATATTATGGGTCATTGGCCCCTAATGGCTATTATTGCATTGAACACATGAAACTTAGAAATTAATAGACAAAGTCATTTTTAAGAATCATTATTCGTGCAAGACCATGTTTTGGTGATTATTACTATAGTAATGGGCGTAACATGTGGGTAACTTGCCCTAATGATGAAGATGATAATAAAGACGACTACTACTGAACGGGTACATCAAACTTACACTCTAATAGAAATACATATTTTTAAATCACCGGCGAGGAAGACTGTGGTGTTGGACGTAACATCTAGGTCATTTGCCCTTTTGATAAGAATTATAATGAAGACGACTACTGAACTGGTACATCAAACTTTTAAACTAATGAAAAACAGCTTTTAAAAATCACAGGCGATGAAGACTGTGGTGTTGCTTAGTAGTATAATGGACGTAATATCTAGGTCATTTGCCCTTTTGATGAGGATGATAATGAAGACGACTACTACTGAACGGGTATATCAAACTTACAAACTAATGGAAATACATATTTTTAAAATCACAGACTAGGTAGACTGTGGTGTTGCTTAGTAGTATAATGGACGTAACATCTAGGTCATTTGCCCTTTTGATGAGGATGATAACGGAGACGACTACTACTGAACGGGTATATCAAACTTACAAATTAAAGGAAATACACATTTTAAAAATCTCAGGCGGTGAAGACTGTGGCGTTGCTTAGTAGTATAATGGACGTAACATCTAGGTCATTTGCCCTTTTGATGAAGATGATACTGAAGACGACTACTACTGAACGGGTATATCAAACTTACACGCTAATAGAAATACATATTTTTAAATCACCGGCGAGGAAGACTGTGGTGTTGCCTAGTAGTATAATGGGCGTAACATCTAGGTCATTTGCCCTTTTGATGAGGATGATAATGAAGACTACTACTACTGAACGGGTATATCAAACTTACAAACTAAAGGAAATACACATTTTATAAATCACAGGCGATGAAGACTGTGGAGTTGCTTAGTAGTACTGTATAATGGACGTAACATCTAGGTCATTTGCCCTTTTGATGAGGATGACAATGAAGACTACTACTACTGAACGGGTATATCAAACTTACAAACTAATGGAAATACATATTTTTAAAATCACAGGCTAGGTTGACTCTGGTGTTGCTTAGTAGAATAATGGACGTAACATCTAGTTCATTTGCCCTTTTGATGAGGATGATAATGAAGACGACTACTACTGAACGGGTATATCAAACTTACAAACTAAAGGAAATGCACATTTTTAAAATCACAGGCTAGGTAGACTCTGGTGTTGCTTAGTAGTACTGTATAAGGGACGTAACATCTAGGTCATTGGCCCTTTTGATGAGGATGATAATGAAGACGACTACTACTGAACGGGTATATCAAACTTACAAACTAAAGGAAATACACATTTTATAAATCACAGGCGATGAAGACTGTGGTGTTGCTTAGTAGTACTGTATGCTTGCCACGGTGGGTGAGTGGTTATAGTGTCGGACTACCAACCCCAAGATTGCAGGTTCGCCCCTGGCCATGGTAAGTGATTTTTGAAGGCGACAAAAAACACGATACTCATGTCATACGTTGTTGGCATGTTAAAGAACCCATTTGAATTCAGTAGGCCGTGTTCAATGGCAAAATTAATCTCGGGATTTTCCGCCAACACAAAGTTCCTCCATTCTCTACTTGAAAGCGCTGTAGTGTCAAGGAGTTTAGATATCTAACCTCGTTGACTTTCATAGCGTTCAAAGGAACGACGAAATTCGACATGCAAGCTACCCTCTGGGTGTCAATTAACAAAGCTTGCACCAGGCACCCGAGGCCATACGATATTATTATTATTATTATTTCTGTATAATGGACATAACATCTAGGTCATTTGCCC
Source organism: Meconema thalassinum (assembly GCA_946902985.2). NCBI lineage: Eukaryota > Metazoa > Arthropoda > Insecta > Orthoptera > Tettigoniidae > Meconema > Meconema thalassinum. The sequence goes on along the minus strand of OX336388.2, from coordinate 771,680,719 downwards.
TTTTGATGAGGATGATAATGAAGACGACTACTACTGAACGGGTATATCAAACTTACAAACTAAAGGAAATACACATTTTTAAAATCACAGGCTAGGTAGACTCTGGTATTGCTTAGTAGTATAATGGACGTAACATCTAGGTCATTTGCCCCTTTGATGAGGATGATAATGAAGACGACTACTACTGAACGGATATATCAAACTTACAAACTAATGGACATACACATTTTAAAAATCACAGGCGATGAAGACTGTGGTGTTACTTAGTAGTATAATGGACGTAACATCTAGGTCATTTGCCCTTTTGATGAGGATGGTAATTAAAACTACTGTTGAATTGACACGACAAACTTAAAAACTACCGTGATAGAAAGAAATATTTCAAAATTCACAGGCGATGACGACTTATTGTGTGTGGTGATTAGTGGTATAATGGGTGTAACATCTAGGTCATTTGCCCTTATGATAATAATAAGGTAATGAAAAATGACTACTAAACGAACATGGTGTAATTTTAAATCTGATATAGGTAATTCAGATTACTACCTTCGATGTCTTCCAAAGTCTGAACGTTATATTCTGGCTTAGGCCTATACTCGATGCGTGTAGTGAGAGCTTATCGAGTACTGCTCGGGTCCAAGCTGCACGTAGCTGAGAATATCACAGATGATGACGATATATGATGACAGACGTTCGGGGGGGTTCCCGGTCCTATTCACATTGAGCGGTGAATCACTCATTCTTTCGTAACACTACAGCGGTTTGAGCAAAGACCCTGTATGAACATCAGCATAGTCAGCAATAACAGGTAACACGGCGGGGTCTGGACATTTTTCTCATGTCACCTCGCGATGAATGAGCAAGCTATTCTCACCCCTGCCCCCTCTTCCCCCCTCCACCCACCAGGATCGCAACTTGTGGGACGTGGGTTTGCGACCACGGTACCCCAGCTGAGTCCGGCATTGCTTCTACTTACTGGTGCCGGGCACCTTTCAGTTCCCTTTCCTGTCAGCCTCCCTTGGTCAAACTCTTGTTCTCTTCCGACCCCGATGGTATCAGGTTATCCGAGGCCTAGCGACTCTTTCACTTTCCCGCCTTAATTGGCCCTTGTCTAATCATTCCTGATAGCCTCATTCTTTTCTTAATATCTCATATCTTCTGCTCAAGACCCTCAAGGAGGCAGGGTGTGTGTAGCCCTGGTGCACCCTGGATAGTGCTACATCCTCAAGGGTTCATGGTTGGTGAGTTCAGGAGCTGGCAACCCTGAAGGTTTCCTGAGCGGGTCCGGTTTTACCCCTTTTTTTCCATTGCCATTGGGACGGACCCTGTCCACTTTCCGGGAATGGAGTGGTCTGTCCGCAATTTCAAGCAGACAGTGTTACTCGCAGGGTACCAAAGGGTAAGTATACAAATTTTGGTTCTGATCGGTGAAACGGTGTAGATTTGGACCAAAGGGCCTAAATGCAGAGATTGGGTTGGACTGTCCGAAATTTCAAGTGGACAGGGTTACCCGCAGGGTTGCAAAGGGTAAGTATACACATTTTGGTTCTGATCGGTAAAACGGTGTAGATTTGGACCAAAGAGCCTAAATGCAGAGATTGGGTTGGTCTGTCCGAAATTTCAAGTGGACAGGGTTACCCGCAGGGTTGCAAAGGGTAAGTATACAAATTTTGGTTCGGATCGGTGAAACGGTGTAGAAGTTTGCCAAAGGGCCTATATGCAGGAAATGGGGTGGGTAGACAGTGTTATTCACAGGGTTACATAGGGTAAGTATACAAATTTTGGTTGAGATCGGTGAAACGGTGTAGATTTGGGACAAAGGGCCTAAATGCAGGGAATGGGGTGGTCTGTCGGAAATTTCAAGTGGACAGGGTTACCCGCAGGGATCCGAAGGGTAAGTATACAAATTTTGGTTCAGATCGGTGAAACGGTGTGGATTTGTATACATAACAGACAGACAGACAGACAGACAAACATTGAGCTTTATATATATATAGATAGACTAGCATTAGTACCCGGCTTCGCCCGGTGGAAAGATGATAATATTTCGGTCTCCTTAACACTCAACGTCATAAATTATATTTATTTATGTATTCATTTCTTACATTATCAAACCCAGTGACAATGTTTATACTTAAGTCACTATGGGAAGGCTCTGTAAAATAATGATCATTCTCGTGATATTTGTCTTCAGTCCGAGTCGAGATATGTCGTTAGCGGTCCCAAAATTCGTGACATCTCAGTCGTAGAAGACTTTATGTGGTGGTGATTAGAAATATAATGGACTTAAAATCTAGGTCATTTACCCCAAATGACGTTGAGGGCGTAACATCTAGGTAATTTGCCCTACTGATCAGGATGATATTGAAAATTACTACATAACTGACATATGAAACTTAGAAAATAATAGAAAAAGTTATTTTTAGGACTCACATTTCGGGAAAGACTTGATTATTTTTTGCTAAAGAGCTCCCACTTAGATCGCTATCTGGTTAAAAGTTTCGTCTTGTTAAGGTTTAAACTGTACGATAAATGTCTGAAGCAATTCCTCAAAGAGAAGCTTCCAGATTTCGCAGTCGATATATCGTTAACGTTCCTGAGCATCCAGTTGTCTTTTCTTCTGACGCAAAACATCTTCTACATAGTGATGATGAACATAGAAGCGACTACTGGCACATGTAACTTATCAACGAATGGGAATAATTGATACTTTAAAGGAATGAGAGGTCATTTGCCCTTTTGATGAGGATCACAATGAAGACTACTACTACTACTACTGAACGGGTATATCAAACTTACAAACTAATGGAAATACGTATTTTTAAAATCACAGGCTAGGTAGACTCTGGTGTTGCTTAGTAGTATAATGGACGTAACATCTAGGTCATTTGCCCCTTTGATGAGGATGATAATGAAGACGACTACTACTGAACGGGTATATCAAACTTACAAACTAATGGAAATACATGTTTTTAAAATCACAGGCTAGGTAGACTCTGGTGTTGCTTAGTAGTATAATGGACGTAACATCTAGGTCATTTGGCCCTTTGATGAGGATGATAATGAAGACGATTACTACTGAACGGGTATATCAAACTTACAAACTAAAGGAAATACACATTTTTAAAATCACAGGCTAGGTAGACTCTGGTGTTGCTTAGTAGTATAATGGACGTAACATCTAGGTTATTTGCCCCTTTGATGAGGATGATAATGAAGACGACTACTACTGAACGGATACATCAAACTTACAAACTAATGGAAATACACATTTTAAAAATCACAGGCGATGAAGACTGTGGTGTTACTTAGTAGTATAATGGACGTAACATCTAGGTCATTTTCCCTTTTGATGAGGATGGTAATGAAAACTACTGTTGAATTGACACGACAAACTTACAAACTACCGTGATAGAAAGAAATATTTCAAAATTCACGGGCGATGAAGACTTATTGTGTGTGGTGATTAGTGGTATAAAGGGTGTAACATCTAGGTCATTTGCCCTTATGATAATAATAAGGTAATGAAAAATGACTACTAAACGAACATGGTGTAATTTTAAATCTGATATAGGTAATTCAGATTACTACCTTCGATGTCTTCCAAAGTCTGAACGTTATATTCTGGCTTAGGCCTATACTCGATGCGTGTAGTGAAAGAGCTTATCGAGTACTGCTCGGGTCCAAGCTGCACGTAGCTGAGAATATCGCAGATGATGACGATATATGATGACAGACGTTCGGGGGGGGGGGGGGGTTCCCGGTCCTATTCACATTGACCGGTGAATCACTCATTCTTTCGTAACACTACAGCGGTTTGAGCAAAGACCCTGTATGAACATCAGCATAGTCAGCAATAACAGGTAACACGGCGGGGTCTGGACATTTTTCTCATGTCACCTCGCGATGAATGAGCAAGCTATTCTCACCCCTGCCCCCCTCTTCCCCCCTCCACCCACCAGGGTCACAACTTGTGGGACGTGGGTTTGCGACCACGGGACCCCAGCTGAGTCCGGCATTGCTTCTACTTACTGGTGCCGGGCACCTTTCAGTTCTATTTCCTGTCAGCCTCCCTTGGTCAAACTCGTGTTCTCTTCCGACCCCGATGGTATCAGGTTATCCGAGGCCTAGCGACTCTTTCACTTTCCCGCCTTAATTGGCCCTTGTCTAATCATTCCTGATAGCCTCATTATTTTCTTAATATCTCATATCTTCTGCTCAAGACCCTCAAGGAGGCAGGGTGTGTGTAGCCCTGGTGCACCCTGGATAGTGCTACATCCTCAAGGGCTCATGGCAGGTGAGTTCAGGAGCTGGCAACCCTGAAGGTTTCGTGAGCGGGTCCGGTTTTACCCCTTTTTTCCATTGCCTTTGGGACGGACCCTGTCCACTTTCCGGGAATGGAGTGGTCTGTCCGCAATTTCAAGCAGACAGTGTTACTCGCAGGGTACCAAAGGGTAAGTATACAAATTTTGGTTCTGATCGGTGAAACGGTGTAGATTTGGACCAAAGGGCCTAAATGCAGAGATTGGGTTGGACTGTCCGAAATTTCAAGTGGACAGGGTTACCCGCAGGGTTGCCAAGGGTAAGTATACACATTTTGGTTCTGATCGGTAAAACGGTGTAGATTTGGACCAAAGAGCCTAAATGCAGAGATTGGGTTGGTCTGTCCGAAATGTCAAGTGGACAGGGTTACCCGCAGGGTTGCAAAGGGTAAGTATACAAATTTTGGTTCGGATCGGTGAAACGGTGTAGAAGTTTGCCAAAGGGCCTAAATGCAGGAAATGGGGTGGTCTGTCCGAAATTTTAAGTGGACAGTGTTATTCACAGGGTTACATAGGGTAAGTATACAAATTTTGGTTGAGATCGGTGAAACGGTGTAGATTTGGGACAAAGGGCCTAAATGCAGGGAATGGGGTGGTCTGTCGGAAATTTCAAGTGGACATGGTTACCCGCAGGGATCCGAAGGGTAAGTATACAAATTTTGGTTCAGATCGGTGAAACGGTGTGGATTTGTATACATAACAGACAGACAGACAGACAGACAGACAAACATTGAGCTTTATATATATAGATTAGTCACAGAATTATAACCTACGCTTATATTACAGATTTCCATGGAAACGCCCAGATGTAGGCCTATTAAAGAAATGGGTTATAGCTGTGAACACTTTTATAAACATGTTACTTGTTTCATTCAAATAGAAACAAACCACTGCTTAAAGATGATGCGATGCGGTACCTGCAATTTGCTATTTCCCACAGCATCGGCTTCAGCCACCCAAGAAAAGACCGAGAGTTATTGAACGACAAGAAGCCTAATATTTACTGTTACTTTCTTCATCAGCATAGGCATAAAATTTCACATTTTCCAGTATACTTTTATGATGTCAGTCTTGGAGACGATAAAAATAATTCGGCTTAAGGGATCTTCCCTTCAGGACCTGTTCGTTTGCTGTATGACTTATGTGAGGTCTAAGTTTCGACCTGCTTTGAAGAAAAAGAAGCTTGTAGTTTTACGTGACCGTTAATCTTGTGATCATGAGCCAAGGGACCTCCATTTTACGTGGAATCCGAACCACAGGACATTATTATTATTATTATTATTGCCTTTATTGGTGGCGCAGTTAGGGCTCTTGGCCCTCTCTTACACTTAACCACATTAATACAATACAATAAACATATTATGGCGACAAAATTAAACAATAATAATTGACATTGATCATGACTTGCACACTCTCATTCACTCATCCAGTCATACTTGCTGTCGGTCAGCAATGTTCAGCAGACTGCCCCAGCAGGTGGTCTTGAATTTAGATAGTGAGGTGGTACCCCTGACACTGGCGGGAAGGGTATTCCACAGCCTAGACCCCACCACATGAAAAGAGTTATTGTATATAGAGGAGCGATGAATAGGAATGGAGAGGGAAGAACCAGAGCGTGTATTATTACCATGGAAAGAAGACAAGTACTTGAATTTATTAGATAAGTATAGTGGTCTATCGTCAGACAATAATCGGAAAATCTGGACAAGAATGTGATATGATCGACGTAGTTCAGGTTTCAGCCAGGAAAGAGCGCAATAATAGGGAGTGATATGTTTATCATAGCTCAGATCGTAGATAAATCGTATGCAAGAGTATGGCATTTCACTTCAAAAATCACACTTGCAATGACCGTGAATCAAACCTGGTCCACCTTGGTGAGAGGCGAATAGCTTGACCACTGCGCCACCACGCCCCATTACTTTGAAGAATACTGAACATGTGGGTGTTACTTCGTCTACCCGGAGTGTACATTTTCGGGAGCTTCGAGGGGCCGATAAAGCATTACCAGCCAGATTTGAACCGTGCGTAAGGGTTTCTTTGCATCATCTATGCTGTACATAACCTCTTCATAAATTACTAATAATACAATTAGAATCATTTGGTAATTTTGTTGTCACATAATGATATAATTACAATTATTAATTAATTATAAGGGATGTAACAGTTAGGCCTACTGATCATATTTTATTTTAAGGCACAGAGTTAATTGACGTCCTGGAAATGCATAACTTTTTTGTCAACGTAGAAGAAGACGCAGTCACACGTCCAAGACGGAACAGAGATCGGCTGGAGCATAATGAAATTTGGTCGAATGAGGAATTATTCGTCCGGTTCAGGCTGCAAAAGCCAACAGTTTTATATTTGATGCGGTTGATTGGACATGAAATACGACCGCCTAGAGATTACCGTACGGAACCATCATAGATTTCAAAATATTATCTCTATTACATGTTTAGGAATACTGTATGAAGCGCTCATATAATTTAATAAATTAAATTCGCACACGTGTGCATGAGAAATACAGAGTGTACAGGACATTATTCAGATTCTGTACCATACTATACATTGTCATTGACTTGGTGTTTTGCTTATGCAGCATAAGACCTGATATTTGGGGCATTGCATTTTGTAGTTTTCTAGGTCACTAAAGCCTTGACAAACAGAACTACGATCTTAGGCTTGTGGTGACGCGTTATACGGTCAATGGCTTTCATCATAAAATATGTGACAAAATCATTCCATCCGCCAAACGAAAAGTGTAAATGTGAACTTTGCAACATGACCTATCCAAGATACCTTCTCTAGCTGTGCAAGAAGAGTGAAATCTCTCGTAGAATACAGCAAAGAGAACTATCTAATTATGCACAAATGTGCGCATTCCGTTCCATTCATTTTACAGAGTTTACAAACAAACTTGTCACCTGGAGTGTGATAATTTGATTTGACATACATTTTATGATTGAACCTATGCACTGCAAGCCTTGTCACAGTATGTCTGTAGCTCATATAGGCCTAAGCCTGTTTTCAGACTGCAAAGTAGCCTATTGCTAGAAACATATTTCACAGGCTATTCCTCCTTGAAAAGCACTGCATGCTTGTCTAGTTTTCGAATATTGAGTTTAGGTATGGTTATTCAGTTGCATTCCTCCGAGATCTGAATCACATGCTGCCCACAAGTGTCGCGAGAGGTTTTGGTACTAGGCCTATATCTTGTTGAAACCAAAGAACACGTGATATCAACAAACAACGGACAAAAGCGAAACGAAAAGAAACTTAACGCATCTAACGATAGGTGGCTCACTCATCGATTACTCAAATTTAACAAAAATCAGGCTAGCCACCATCTGTATTTTGCTATTAGGTTCCTGGCAGCTGCCCGGAACTTGCACGGAAGTGCTAGAACGCTGCCCAAGATGCACAGAGGTTTTCACCGGCAGATAGTTTATCACCCGGGTTGCTGCCCGCAACTTTTACCCGGATGTGGTAGAACCGGCCCTTAGTCATTCCCAGCTTAACCTTATTTTTATTTTAATGTACGTGCGGCTTGTATTTTTTGCCAGTAGGCCTATAGTTATTGTGTATGCTGCCTTTGATCAAAGGATAAAATGATGAACAATCAGGCTGCAATATAATATTTTATGTTGGCGTATATTCCTAGCCATTTTAAGTATCAAATTACTACATGATGTTTTGAAATATGTATTTCGGCATTAAGTCCCGTTTAGTTTACCGTTCGCCTAAATGTTCAAAAGTACCTCTTTTACTTGTATCTCCTCGTACGTACATCATCCTTTCGTTCGTATACGTCAAATTCTCCTCCTTGACATGCACTACCAGGAGTAACTAGTCGCACCAACAAACCGCACTTTCCTCCCATACAGTCGGCATTCCAGTTCAATGGCTGAGACATATTCTCACGCGCGTTGTCATACATGGTTTCCGTTATAAACTGTGTCACACCAAAAAGTTCCATCATCCGTGTGACGAATGTTTGTGTGAGCGCTGTGGAGAACAATGTGGAAGATCCCACGCTATATTCTGCACATTAAGACATGAATCTTTGATATTCCTAGGGAATAACAATTAGTTTACTGTATGATTTTAGATTTTATTCATTATATGCATAGCCAATGGCTGCAATAATCCCTTATTATTATAGGCTATAGACGAATTTCCAGCTGTGGATGCCATTATTCACATCAACCATCATCAGAACAGTACTGCCAACCTCACCGTTATGGTACTATGCCACACCAACACCCGACCATTACTAACCTCCGTTTTGTACATGCACATGTAATCTAAACTGTTATACTCTATGGTCTTTCGACTGCAACACAGTTTTATTATAATGGTTACAGCCTAACACGTCCAGATCAATGGTTTTGTGTCAACCTGCCCCAATAGCTGCGAGTGGTCAAAGCGGCAACTGCACCAGACCATTCTAACCTTCGATTTGTCCAATCCAATGGTTTTTGACAATGGTTACAGCCTAACGCGTTCCGATGACTGCCTTTTTTTTAACAACAGTGATCTGCTAATAGATGTTGTCTCCTCCGCTGTCTATAACCAACCCACCATCCCCATTTATACACGACTTAGGCCTATATAGTGAAATTTCAGTTGTGTCGGCCATTGTAGGCGTAGCTTATTTGACAAATTGAAATAAGATATTGCCAACCCTACGTATACCGTAAACACGGTCGTGTGTTGTTTGTTTTGAGCGGAGAGTGCTATTAGAGCGCACTCGCTTCTATCTGTTTGTATAGGATAGGGGCAACCTGAACTAGCTCCAACAGATGGCACACAGGTACTATCATTTTGTTCTTTATTTCAAATAGCATTTGCCAATAACACACAATTGACTGTTACAAACTCTTTAAAATGAAAATTTACTGTATTATCAACTTGTCATTCTTCAAATTCGATGTGTATAGAATTCCAACGGAAGGCAAATCAGTTGGTTCTTGAAGGCTTTATATATAAAAACCTAACCTAGTAGCTGACATAAATCCTATTTTATTAGGTAATGTTTTACATACAAAAACAAACCTAACCTAACGCCAGAGACCCCCTTGCCTGTAGTGAAAATGAAAATCCACTGCCTGCTTCCAGTCTCCGACCGGGTCAGGAATGGAATGAATGAAGCCCCCATCTAGCGGCGAGGATATGAACTGTGCCGGCTGCCGAGGCCTGACGCACTCCTCTGGCCTTGCCTGTAGTACTAACAGTAATTTTCGACCAGGCAGTAGGCCTACCTAACCTAGTAACGGACATAAATTCTATCTTATTAATGTGTTATATACAAAAACGAACCTAATCTGGGGTTAACGCCCCAGGTCCACTTGCTTGTGATACTAACAGTAATTCTATCTACATACCTGTCGCATTTTAAAATCACTGCTTCCATTAGACTGCAGTATCCAATTCAATTTGCCCACAAGCACACAAAGATTCTTGATTCACGATTGTTATAGAATACATTACACTTAAAGAACTTGGCACTTTAGAACACACTGACACTCATGGAATGTCATTAAAACTACCATCATCTACTTTAACAAACAGGAGTTGTGTGGTAGGACGGTTGATTTGTGAAAATTGGCGGAATGGCCAACACCACCTACTGGAATGGCATCAGGGGGTTAGGGAATTTTCCTAACCACAACATACAACTGTTTTAACTTCGAAAATTATCCCGGAGAATATTTCTTATCCATTTCTCTTTCTTCAGGAAATTTAAAAATTGAAGTATCTGCAGCAGTATAAATTTACAGCCGGGTTCACAGACAATAACAATGAACAGACAATAATTCTCACATTAGGTATCACCGGAATTTATAATTATTCACAGTGCACTACACTACTTAAGGTACACTATTACAATAAATAACAGCACGAAATCACTTTAGATATGCGACATTTGAACGAAATTCTGGCAGCAGTCAAACTAAAATGTTGGTTCAACAAATGTAAACAATCCCCTACGATTTCCGCCATGTTCTACGGTATCGATAGTGGCATTACGGTCTGATTTATTGTAGTCGGTCTTGGCTCAGCTTCATGTGCCTCCGTAAATCCTTACCAGTCTAGCAGATGTTCTACACTGCCTTGTATACACGCCAAATATTACAGTGAACTTCTGTTTCATTGGTTAAAGAAGATGTTTCCCCTGTGCCAAACAGTGAACTCACTGTGTTCCGTCATTATTCATACTTTTATGATTCTTACAGCTTGCAAGTTATTTTATATTATGATGTGTGTAATAAAGTGTTGTGAGTAACTTGCCAATTATGTACTTATATTGCGAGATGGTGTGCCGCGATAATTCCGTAAGAGGGAGATGGTGCTTTCCTACCTACATTACTTTACTAAATCTACTATTTCCAGCGTACAACTATTCCAAACGGTAACAGCGAATGTTTAATAGGTTAGATGGTAACATATTATCGTGTCCTTTGTGTGTGGTAATCTCCATAATTATGTTCAGATATCCACACGACGACTTCTTTGCATATTTCAATCAACTAATTCGGTGTGATGTTTTAGCCGAGATTTTAGACAATTCTACGAGAGGTCTTACTTGAATTGTATCTCCATAGCGTTGGTTCGATTATTTCAGGCAACTATTCTCATTCCGATTGTGTGCATGTGCTGGGACAGCAATTCAGTAACCGGGTACTTTCTTCTCTCCTACTTCAGAATCTGTTTGATTTTATGCTAATAATATTAATCTATAATTACTGAACTTAAATACAAATCGTGATAACTCGCCAAAAAAGCATCTTATTCAACCTCAGAAACAGTGAGACTATTGTAGCTGCCCCTTGGATGAAGACGAAGAAACCTATAATTCGAGGCCAGCACTATATAGATAAATTAATTCAGGTAAGTCTAAATTATTGATGCATATTTCTTTGGAACCTAGTCGCGTCTTGTGATATCTTTTATGCTCTTAGGTGAGTAAAAATAATAATTTACACGAACTGTGACAACCCCGATGACATGATCTTAGCTATTGGTAGGGCAACCATCACCGCCATGTTTTTTCTACATTAAGGTCTGAGGATTGTAGTTGGTCTTGGTAGAAGGGAGAGCTGATTGCAACCTGGACTCACTTTGATATCTGAAGTCGTGCGCGATGTACGGGACTACAAGCAGAATTGTGTCGGGTTATTTTCGAAATGTGAACAGTCGTATGTCATACTGTGCGGACATATAATTTTTCTCTACAGTCGCGTCCATAGTGCGGACTTGTAAAATTTCAGTGGAATGATTTATTTCACGATAGCGTGAACAGAACATTGCCTAATATTTCAAGCGTCAGTAAAGGCTTGTTTAGTGTGCCTACTTCGATTTACGTAGTTTTTCTACGTGGTGCAATGAACGAATACGTGGACATTGTATGTATTCTGTGCTGAACAGATATCTGGAAGTGGACATTGAAATAATACTAGTGCTTCGTGGAAATACTGAATGATACTTGAGTATTCTTTCTACATCAAGATGTGTTACAAATCGCAGTTCAGTTGGAACATCTTTACTGTTTATTGAATCTATAACCATGAAGGCTTAAATATGAATACAGGAACATTATGTGCAGAGTAGAGCGATGACTACGTGAATTAAAGGTGATACCCATTTAAACTAGCGATGTTTCCAGAACGATTCTTGATAACGTTCAACATGAAATCTAATTTATTCGAAATCATGGAGGAGACGTGAGTAAACCACTGCAACACTTCAGAAGCATGCTACTTCCACTTTAATGAGATCGTCTTAAAAGAGAGATGGTTTGCATATTAAGGCTTTCACGGCCCGGATTATTATATAAATAATTCATGCTTTTGGGCTAATGCCGTGTGTATTTAGATTTGAGCCATACGTTTCGGAGAAACCTTGCCTCCTTTTTCAATGGAAATAAACAATGTGGCCAAAGAAAGTATATCAATGAGATTACAAAAAAATTACAAAAAATATAGATAAATTCCTCTGTTCGTCACCAGAGAGCAGCTGCCAGAAATTACTGTATGGACCATGGTAGAACGGCGGACAGAGTAGTAAGTAAGGAGAAGGTAAATGGGGCGGGGTGAAAATATAGAGACTCCTCGAAGAATGAGGATGTCCGAAAGAAAGGGGGGGGAGGGGGTAGATGGATATAAAGAAAACATAAACAAAAGAGAAGTGTATCTGAACGATACCTAACGTCATACAGGCAACGGCGAAAAAACAGATAGAAACTCCTCCAGTGACGAACAAAGGAGATCAAATCCAGGCTCTGTAGCCATAGAGGGAAAAAGTACAATTTGAAATAGGTGAAGAACAGAGAGACTGAGAGGAACTATCTTCCTAGATCCTTAATAACTGGTAGCCTAGTGTCACTTAGCTGATATCCTGTGTCTCTGTTAAAATTATTGGGATATTTACGAATTTCAACTGCCTCCCTTATAATTCTAGACCAGTTGTGCTCAGGGGCGGTTCGAGTGGGGGGGTTGGGGGGTGTCTCACCCCCCTCAGGTATTTTCTCAGTCGGCAAATACGACATCAGTCGGCAGTCGGCAAATCCTGAAGAATCCGTAACATTTCCCAAAACAGCATTTAAAAAGCAAAACGGGGCATGGCCATATACGATTTGGTCCGATTAAAAATTAATAAAATATATTATACTGACAGTCGGCATTTTACCGACAGACGGCACAAACGGACGCTGCAATAATTCCATACAGCCAGGCAATAGCCCAGTGCGGCAAGGGAAAGAGTCTGCAAAATAACCATTTTAAAAGTTTCACTTCCAGTCCTCGGTGCACCGGCTGCCAGTTGCCATTTCGTTTCTTTGTATGGAAACTGAAGAAAGAATGACAGATGAGCAATATGGGACCAAAGACAAGGGATGAACTCATCGGCACGTTCCTGGGTGGGTGTAACGTCCCGCGTTCATTATGCAGAGCGACTCAGCTACACAGCGAAGCGAGCACAGCATCTGTGCCATGTGGCTAGACAAAAGTTGTTGGTGAGCGCATTGATAACTTCAGGTCAAGCCAACTCATTGAGATGTTGTCGCAGGAATGTTATGACCTGCTACCGCTTGTCTCGGTGCGTCCTCAGATATCCGCGCTATTATTGTGACAAAATTGACAGGTTTATGGTTCCAAGGTTCCTCAAGGGGTGGGGTGCTCACTAAGGTCAGTGCAGTGGTCACCAAGAGTGAGAGAAAGCAGTCGTTCCTGAACCAGCAACATTTTCAGTGATAACTAGGTGCAAATACAGTGGCAGTGGGACGTAAGTTTTCGCCGACATGGAACATTTCATTTATCCCACTGTTGAAGACAAATCTGTTGTTGTGTTCGAAGATATTTGCAAAAAAATTGCTACCTTATCAGTCAGGAGAGGCAAGCATTACTTTTCAGAAAAGATCCTGCAAAAATTCACAAATGTACGATAGGGATGAGATGAAACAGTTTATTTTTTAATTTGAATTGATCATGCAAACATTTGTGTTTTAGTTTCTTTTCATTTATGTACGGTTTCAATACATTTATTACTCTTTTCATTATTTCTTTAAATTTTGTCTGCCTGTCCAAAATATCCCCTTGAAGTGTCCAATCCAACCCTACCTATGGGGATAGATTGGACACTTTGCACCTCTTAGGATTTTTTGTCTCAAAATAGTGGCAGGAAATATGAGGCCGATTTCTCAGGCTAAAATGAATAGTGCATATCGTGAGGAATTGAATGGTGTGGTTTTCATAGCAATAAGGCACTTACTGAGCCTGCTAAGAATCGTTGATTAAAAATTGTCCAATCTATCCCCGCTATCCCCTACCCATCAAACGTAAGGAATAATAATACAACAGATACATGCGTATTTTCAGCCATGTTTATGTTTAATGGTGTTAACAAGAAAAAAGTGAAGAATGATCGCAAGCTGGAGCACGTCAGTGGCACAAACTGAAAAGTCGCGGAAAGAAGACAAAGGGCAAATTACAAGAACACTTCACTTCAGAAGCTCATCAAGCAGCGATGGCAGATTTGTGCCACTTTGATAATGGACAAGGCCAGGAAAACGTTCGTTCTCCTTGATAAACTTTTACGGATGATCAGAATTGAGGAAGAACTAGAAAAGGAGCTCCACAAAAAAGTTATCCAGTCATGAATAGGTGGTTGGAAGAAGTGAATACGCGGAAGCACAACGTTACGTATATGAGCAAGGACTCTCAAAATGAATTCATCCATCGACTTGGAGAGAAAACTCGTGAAATAATTGCAGAAGAGATCAAGAACGCTGGTATGTTCTCCGTTATAGCAGATACTACTCCCGATATGTCACTTGAAGGCCGCCTCTCGTTGAATATCCGATACGTCGTCGAAAAAGATGAACAGCTCGTTCCTGTGGAGCGTCTTTTAAAAATAGACGCTGTTTTAACAAAAATGACTGGAGAGGAGTCGGCTGAAAAAATATGTTTAATTCAGAAGAACTTACTTCCACTCGATAAACTAGCGTTTCAATCGTACGACTTTGCTAGTAACATGTCTGGTATATACAACGGCACTCAAAAAAGCCATCAGAGAAGTGCAAAATAGATATTCCGTACATTCCATTCCAAGTTCACAGGTTAAACATTTTCGTAGAGACAGCTTGTAATGCTAGCGCGCTTATCCGAGAGTTTTTTGACACTCTTGAAGCATTGTACGTTTTTTTCGGGTAGCACGAAACGACATTTAAGCTTGCAGAAAGAGCTGGATAAAATTGGAAATTCACTTCAACTTAAGAATTTATCAAAAACAAGGTGGACTGCACGCGCCGAATCGGTGAGAGCTGTTTCTTCGTCTTATGAAGAGATAGTCACAGCATTGGAAACAATGAAAACCTCATTCGATTCTGAATTTGACTGTAAAACCCGAACTTTTGCGTCAGGCTTGCACAAAATGCTTCTAGACTTTGATTTTATCTGCGGCATATACTTTACCAAAGCATCATGTTTAAAGTTAAGAACGTAACCGAGCTTTTAGAAGCGGAGGAGCTGAATGTTGTAGACGCGATGCAGCTGATTCAGAGCGCTTTGAAGTCTTTTGAAGATATCAACGACGATGGCAAGATGAACGCTTTGATAAAGAGTGCATCGTCATTTGCGAAAAGTATGCAAGTTAATGCGGAGGAAGACTTCTTAAAGCACCGCAGGACTCGGCGACTTGCAAAGAAGTATGACGTGCACGCTGAAACGACAGCAGAAATTTATTTCCGTACATTCTGCAGAAATGCGTTCCGAATACTTGTGGATGTATTTACTACAAGCGTGCAAGACAATCTCGCAAAACTAATTTCTTTGCTAGAGTCATTCCACATAATTTTCAAGATACCCGCTGACAGAAAGAACTGCACCATCGAGCACGTCCGATCTATAAAGCAATCACACCCGAACATCATCCTTCAAGATGAAGAACTTGTGCTGGCTGAGCTTGAAATCCTGCTTGAAGCCAGTAAACAGTGCTCATCTCCTAAATACAGTAGATCACAAAAGTTGCTGTTAAATTAAAGAGGATTATCCCGTGTGGTTATCAAGTAGTTCGACTGATTTTAACATCCACAGTGTCTTCTGCTTCTTCCGAACGGTCCTTCAGCAAGTTGAAGCTCATTTTCAATCATTTGCGGACATCGATGAGTGACGACCGCTTAGACTCCATCATGATGTTGTTTTCAAAGAAAGATAAGGTCGACGACATTGAAATTACAGTGACAGCAGTGGCTACGCTGGCTAAAACGCAGCTTTGGGTCATGGGGCCAAGCTCTCCGCAGACTCGGTAGACGCGTGGGTTCGAGCCCCACCGTCGGCTGTCCTTGAAATGGTTTTCCGTGGTTTCCCCATTTTCAACACCAGGCAAATGCTGGGAAGGTACCTTCTGATAGGCCACGGCCGCTTCCTTCCACATCCTTGCCAGTTTCATTCATCCATTCCATGTCTCATCCCGACGCGCAGGTCGCCCACAGGCGTCGAATAGAAAGACCTGCACTCGGCCTCCGAGGAGGCCACACGACAACCCCCCCCCCCCCCCCCGGCCCTCTCCCTCCCGTTGCTCAGTTTTCAAGCGAATAGTCGGCAATGTTAAACAGCCAGTCGGCATTTTTTAAATGCTCACCCCCCCTTGTTGCACAAGGTCGAACCGCCCCTGGTTGTGCTTAACAAGGGCAAGCGCATGAACATCCTTGAAACATACATCGTAATACATACATGGCTATAATGAATCCACTATATATAGGTCCCTACATCCCAGAAGGAGGGATAGACAACCTTCTCAGAGCTCCGACGTGAGAGGAACTGCTTACCTCCCTTATATTCACAACACCACTGACCGCGTTGCTAAGATTCTCCGCAAGCACAATATAAAAACAGTTTTCGGCACTATGACGAAAATTGGTCAACGTTTAGCATTAAACAAAGATAAATTGTCCCCAATACTACAACCTGGGGTGTATGAAGTCCCTTGTACTTGCGGAAAAGTCTACATTGGACAAACAAAACGGTCCATTGCAACTCGCATCAAAGAGCATCAAAGGAACATCCGTCTAAACCAACCTGACAAATCAGCAATAGCTGAACATGCCCTGTCTCAGGGCACGATGTATGTTTCAAGGATGCTCATGCGCTTGCCCTTGTTAAGCACAACTGGTCTAGAATTATAAGGGAGGCAGTTGAAATTCGTAAAAATCCCAATAATTTTAACAGAGACACTGGATATCAGCTAAGTGACACTTGGTTACCAGTTATTAAGGATATAGGAAGATAGTTCCTCTCAGTCTCTCTGTTCTTCACCTATTTCAAATTGTAATTTTTCCCTCTATGGCTACAGAGCCTGGATTTGATCTCCTTTGTTCGTCACTGGAGGAGTTTCTACCTGTTTTTTGGCCGTTGCCTGTATGACGTTAGGTATCGTTCAGATACACTTCCCTTTTGTTTATGTTTTCTTTATATCCATTTAACCCTCCCACCTCCCCCCCCCCCCTCTTTTCTTTTGGACATCCTCATTCTTCGAGGAGTCTCTATATTTTCACCCCGCCCCCTTTACCTTCTCGTTACTTACTACTCTGTCCGCCGTTTTACCATGGTCCATACAGTAATTTCTGGCAGCTGCTCTCTGGTGACGAACAGAGGAATTTATTTTTATTTTTGTTTTGTTTTTTGTAATCTCATTGATATACTTTCTTTGGCCACATTGTTTAATTCCATTGAAAAAGGAGGCAAGGTTTCTCCGAAACGTAGCCTATGGCTCAAATCTAAATACACACGGCATTAGCCCAAAAGCATGAATTATTTATATAAGAGAGATGATGTTTACAATCGTATTGTACTAGCTGCCAGATGTACTGGATTTGGTGTTCAATCCCCAGGCTGAAAGGAACAGTTTGGAGGAACTTTCCAGGTTCGAGGGCAGGATGGAGGAACTTGTATGCTGTGCCCCAGTATATTATGGAGATGAGACTTGGGCATTTTTTTTAGTAATCTTCACAAGGTAGAAGCCGACCATTTTTCAGTAGAAGTAGAGCATTAATATTTTGTAGTTACCGGCCGTGGTGGGCGAGAGCGCTAACGCGCTACCTCGTGCCTCGCTGGCATCGGGAGAGCTTGAGTTCAAATCACACCTTGGTCGTCCTGAAAATGGTTTTCGTGGTTTCCCATTTTCACCATCAGGCAAATGCCGGGACGGTTCCTTTCAATAGTTTAGGATTTCCTCATTAGTACAATTTCACATTTAAGTCAGATCAACAGCAAGAACACCAAGGTGACGAAGACGATCCTTTCAGTTATGTCCTTAAATAATCAACATTGTCAAAGTATATTCTCTTGTCAGGGGTTTAATCTTTAATAACTTGACGTTTATTGCCCAAGCGGGTTTGTACAGTTTTCCAGAAATTTTACCGTCCCTAAAACATGCCGTCCTGGGCAGTTGCCCATATTGTCCCACCATAAATACGGACCTGAACACAGTACATAATCCAATATCTTAAAGACGACATTACGGGACCAGTGTTTTATTAGTCAGCAAAGTAAACCATATTTTAGGGCTTAAGATCTGCTAGCGGTGTTGCAATGTGCGTTCAGAAAGTAACGAGCCGGAGGCTGTAATTCGCAAACCGGTGACGACATTTTCTAATCCTGGCGTGTGTAACGATGAGTGGTTCCGACCAGAGCGTGGAAGGTCACAGCCCGTCGCTAGAGGGCACGCGTGCACGTCACGTGACCATACAAAGCGAGCAGCAGCATGCATCAATCGTCCAACGCTGCCAGTCGCATTGCAAACAGTGACATGGAGGCGTCAAACGAAGATCAAAGAGGTGTTGTTCTGTTTCTGACAGCGAAAGGAGTAGGGGGAACGGACATTCATCGCCGAATGTCGCAAGTGTACGGCGAATACTGCATGTACCTTGCAAGGGTCAAGGCGTGGCACAAGCGCTTCAGGGAAGGATGGGTGTCGTTAGCCGATGATGCCCGGTTTGCCCCCCCCCCCCTGCATTACCGATGGCAACGTCCAGCTGGTTGATGCACTCATTACCCAGGACCGCCGAGTGACAGTGAACGCCATAGCCGCCGTGGTCGGATTGGGCGTGGGAAGTGTGCACACCATCATGAAAGAACGACTGCACTTGCGGAAAGTGTGTGCCCAATGGGTGCATGTCGAAGCATGTCGAATGGCCTACTGTCTTGGTCTTGGTTGGACGATTAATGCATGCTGCTGCTCGCTTTGTATCGTCACGTGACGTGCACGCGTGCCCTCTAGCGACGGGCTCTGACCTTCCACGTTCAAGTCGGAACCGCACCTCGTTACACACACCACGATTAGCCGATGTCGTCACCGGTTTGCGCATTCCAACCTCCGGCTCGTTACTTTTTGAACGCACCTTATATATCTCCAGAACGTGCTTTCATATCGCCGCTTCCGAAGAGTAGTGGCCGCCACTCGTGATAGTGTTGGGGAAACATACGGCACCGGTATTAAACACTCGACAAAACCATATTGAAAATTGGAGCAATATTTCCATTGATGATCTACTGTATGCCAGCATTAGAACATTCTTTTTAAATGTAAATACATAGTACGTCAGCAACATTAAAGAAATGTTCTGTTGTAACAGTTGTCAGTTGATTATCAGAAACTTCCATTTATGAAATAAACTGGTATGACAATGGAAAATCGAATATCAACATTCTCGGAAATCCAGGGGAGAGGGCACGTCCCCCCCCCCCCTCCCCTTGCAACCTCGCCGTGCGGGTGCCCATGTCGTTTTTGGATTATATATTAATTGGATAAAATGACATTACTTATCTTTAAATGAAATATACAGTAAATCCATTCGATGACCATGCACACGAAATAAGTAATGTTATAACCACACAGACACAGTATAGGCGGCCATTCGTAATCAACACAATACACACGAATGAAAAGTATGCGCATATAAATTACAATACAGTATGTCTCTGTAACATTATTCAAGTGTTTATCAACAAGTGAAAGCGTACCAGCATAACTGAGATATGTAGGAGGATATTTAACCTTCCGATGGGCGTAACTGATTTGACAGGCACATGAGTTAATTCTTACCTCGTATTCGACATCCGCGGGGGCGAAGCTACTTGCACTTTCAGCATGACATTCAAGTCCATATCGGCGAGTTTGTCAATGACCCTCCTACACATTTGCTGTTGTTGCAGAAGTGATCTGCCAGGCATATTGCGCCTGATCGTGCACCATTACGTAATATGCAGTGAATGAATGAGTGTATTAACAATTGTAGCAAAACTGTTCAACAAATATTGTAATTTTTAAAATTCGGATTTATGAGGTGTTCCAGACAGGCATCATGCGCCCACTGCCACCAGACAGAAAGTTAAATATCTGAACCGTTTATATTTAGCAGAAAATTAATTAGAATGAGCACTTTTGCAAAATACGTTTATTTACGGGGAAATGAACTTCATGTTACTTACATTATACCTTACTACATATCACCCCCACTACCACCATCACCACCACACAAAGTTATATATATATATATTTTTAAATGTTTAAGTATCATGTGCCAGTTCTGTAGTAGTATTCAGAATCATCCATAAAACAAATAAATCCACCGGGCGAAGCCGGACACTACTGCTAGTATAATATAATATCAAATTCGTACTGAATTATTCTGCCTATCGTTTCAAATACCACTAAACACTATATTGACGCACACATTTATTCATAGTCGCCTCCGTAGCGTAGCGGTCAGCATGGTTAGCTGCCGCCCCGGAGGTCCTGGGTTCGATTCCCGGCTCTGCCACGAAATTTGAAAAGTGGTACGAGGACTGGAAGGGTGTCTACTCAGCCTCGGGTGGCCCAAATGAGTAGAGGGGGTTCGATTCCCCCTCAGCCATCCTCGAAGTGGTTTTCCGTGGTTTCCCACTTCGTCTTCGGGCAAATGCCGGGATGGTACCTTCTTCAAGGCCACGGCCGCCTCCTTCCCTCTTCCTTGCCTATCCATCCTAACCATCCCTTACCTTCCCTCATGAGGCCCCTGTTCGCTTTGCAGGTGAGGCCGCCTGGGCGAAGTGCTGATCACACCTCCCCAGTTGTATCCCTCCCGACCAGATGTTCCAGGCTCCAGGACACTGCCCATAGAGGCGGTAGTGGTGAGTTCCCTCGCTGAGTCCGTGGGAACCACCAACCTAGAGGGTAAATTGACTAAATAAAATAATCTCTGGTGTGTTTCTTATCTATCGCTTTCCTAATTAATAATATTGAATAGTTTCGCTAATTTGCCTGGCTTCCTCCATTCCCCATTAGTAAGATAGTATTAAGTGTGATATTAATTTCACCTTCTAATCTGTTTATATCTCCCCAAGCTTTGCTCTTATGATCCTGATTTCATTGAATTCTCTTTATCAGAAGTATTTTATTTCAAAAACCAACTGAACAATAGTACAATAAATAACAATTGTTAAGTTCTGCGTAATCTTCCATTCGGTCTCCATTGTACTCAGGACCTGCAGGTCAGCACTCCCCATTCTTCAACTTTGTGACACCTGAAAGTAAGTAGACATGAAAATATTATACCGTCTGTGTTAAACATAAATACACATCCACCAATTCAAATCATGACCGATAATCTAAATCGGTCTTCTCCAGCTCATCCATCTCGGACCGGGAAACACATAAGCTTCTCCTACATCGATACACAGATACATGGTAAATAGCACTTGGCCATTGGCCAGAAGCAGTCTCTGCTCTTTCCACTGCTTATTGTCTAGATGGCGGTGTCATGTTATAAGCCTGAATTTGTTAAAAGTATTGCAGTTAGATCGCCTGAAAAATAAACTATCATGCGTAGAAATGTTAAATGTATTAATAATACGAGTATAAACTCATTTCGAGGAATGCTAAGATCTGTCACCACAGAACTGCTGTCAGACCACTGTTTCTGTATGCCGCAGAGACCCTCATGATGAACAGAAAAGGCACCATGGATGACCTGGAGAAAACCGAAAGACGTATCCTCAGGAAAATCCATGGCCCAAGATTGCTCCCAGATGGAACCTACCGTTTCAAATCTAATTCTGACCTGTATCGACAGTTACAATCAGCCAATACTAGTGTGCGACGTAGGAGGCTAAAGCTCTACGGGCACCTACAACGAATGAACAGCAACAGGCTTACCTTGGTAAAAAGCTACAAGACCGGAAGCCTGTGGCTTAACGAAGTACTAAAGGACTTGGATTCGGCTGGAATTGCTGACCTTGATGTAGAAGATCGTTCTAAATGTTGTGCTATGGTAGAATCTTGGACCCCATCACCTAGAGTTCCTAAATGTCGGAAGACCCTTTCGCAGGAGAGAAAGGAGAAATTATCAACAGGGCTCAAGAGATATTGGGAACGGAAAAGAGCAACGAAGAAGAACTAGTCATAAGCGCTCCGTAATGGGCTTAAATCAATAATAATAATAACAATAGTAATAATAATAATAATAAACTCTTGGACCTCTTGAGTTCGGAGTATCGTCTTTCACCAAGTGGAACGGATGAAAATCAAGGACAATTGGTAAGAAACAGACTTGTCCGTAAGTAGATCTATCGTACTTTGTTCTACGAATACATTGTTTTTGACATAATCTGAAAATTCTAGGTAGGAATATTCAACCAATACTTCTTACTATATATTGTATGAGAGTTATGGCATCAGGTGTAGGCCTACATGGTATTTATTTTCTAAGTGTCAAGCATGTTTTGTTTTGACCACGGCTATGATTATTTGCAGAGTATAAACACGCCTGATAACAACTGACACTGAACAATCAAGTCTAAAAACTGTGAGTAATAATTAAGTCCGTGCAAACAATGCCAATGGGCAGTTAGGCTATAATAATACTTATGTAATTGGAATGCTTTCATTAAAAGAAAAACAGGTTCAACATACCAAAGACGGCCAAGATGTCCCAAGCCCCTTAAATGAATTAACAAAAACTAATAAAGAAGGTACTAAAAAACAAAAATTCAAATATCAAAGGCTTCGTCAAGGCGTAGGTTAAGCTGGACTGTACAAGTAACAAGAAAAATAATCTATTAAAATTTTTCCTATCTTTAACATTGCATGTGTTGTTCTATTATTATTATTATTATTATTATTATTATTAATACACGTCCTAGGACCCTCCCGGCACTAAAAGCAATACGATATTTAAATAAATAATAAATAATAATAATCTATATATTTAAAACACTAAGCTGTTTTTTGTACACACGAGATTGTGAAAACGACTTAACCGATTGGCTTCGTAAGACATTCTAACGAAAGCTCTTGGCATGCAGATTTGCAGAGTTTCTTTAAAAGGAAAATATATGTTACGGTATATTTTTAAATGATTAAAGAAATATGTAATATTTGTCACTCCCGCGCATGCGCACAATGGCCTTTCTCAACAAGGAAAATGGCGATTCCGGTCGCGTCTAACTGAGATCTTTGTTCATGAGAATTAAAAAGGATCTCCAATAATGTTAGTTATGTTATTACAATGTGCATTGAAATAGAATTATATTAAATAAACCACGAATTGAAAGACATAAACTGCAGGTTGAGTGTGTATACTGGTTAGATAGCTTAATACTGGAGTGAAACATAGTTGTCTGGATGGCTAAGGGGATAAGGTTACTGGCCTGAAATTTGTATTATGCATGATCGAGAGGGTTCGATTCCCACCTCGGATATGTTTTTTTATTTTCATTTTCTTCCTTCCTACGATTGGTATTGCATTGTAGAAAGCTCTTGGCATGCAGATTTGCAGAGTTTCTTTAAAAGGAAAATATATGTTACGGTATATTTTTAAATGATTAAAGAAATATGTAATATTTGACACTCTCGCGCATGCGCACAATGGCCTTTCTCAACAAGGAAAATGGCGATTCCGGTCGCGTCTAACTGAGATCTTTGTTTATGAGAATTAAAAAGGGTCTCCAATAATGTTAGTTATGTTTTTACAATATGCATTGAAATAGAATTATATTAAATAAACCACGAATTGAAGGACATAAAGTGCAGGTTGAGTGTGTATACTGGTTAGATAACTTAATACTGCAGTGTCACATAGTTGTCTGGTTGGCCGAGGGGATAAGGTTACTGGCCTGAAATTTGTAATATGCATGATCGAGAGGGTTCGATCCCACTTCGGATATGTTTTTTTATTTTCGTTTTCTTCCTTCCTACGATTGGTATTGCATTGTAGAAACATATTTCACTTTTATCATTCCCGTCAAGTAACGAATTCTCTGTTCCCATCGAGAGGGTTCGATTCCCACCTCGGTTATGTTTTTTTATTTTCGTTTTCTTCCTTCCTACGATTGGTATTACATTGTAGAAACATATTTCACTTTTATCATTCCCGTAAAGTAACGAATTCTCTGTTGCCATCCTTTGCATGGTCGAGAGTGTTCGATTCCCACCTCGGATACGTTTATTTATTTTCATTTTCTTCCTTCCTACGATTGGTATTACATTGTAGAGATATATTTCACTTTTTCATTCCCGTAAAGTAATGAATTCTCTGTTGCCATCCTTTGCATGGTCGAGAGGGTTCGATTCCCACCTCGGATATGTTTGTTTTTTTGTTTTCTTCCTTCCTACGATTGGTATTAGAGTGTAGAAACATATTTCACTTTTATAATTCCTGTAAAGTAACGAATTCTCTGTTGCCATCTATCTATATATTTAAAACACTAAGCTGTTTTTTGTACACACGAGATTGTGAAAACGACTTAACCGATTGGCTTCGTAAGACATTCTAACGAAAGCTCTTGGCATGCAGATTTGCAGAGTTTCTTTAAAAGGAAAATATATGTTACGGTATATTTTTAAATGATTAAAGAAATATGTAATATTTGTCACTCCCGCGCATGCGCACAATGGCCTTTCTCAACAAGGAAAATGGCGATTCCGGTCGCGTCTAACTGAGATCTTTGTTCATGAGAATTAAAAAGGATCTCCAATAATGTTAGTTATGTTATTACAATGTGCATTGAAATAGAATTATATTAAATAAACCACGAATTGAAAGACATAAACTGCAGGTTGAGTGTGTATACTGGTTAGATAGCTTAATACTGGAGTGAAACATAGTTGTCTGGATGGCTAAGGGGATAAGGTTACTGGCCTGAAATTTGTATTATGCATGATCGAGAGGGTTCGATTCCCACCTCGGATATGTTTTTTTATTTTCATTTTCTTCCTTCCTACGATTGGTATTGCATTGTAGAAAGCTCTTGGCATGCAGATTTGCAGAGTTTCTTTAAAAGGAAAATATATGTTACGGTATATTTTTAAATGATTAAAGAAATATGTAATATTTGACACTCTCGCGCATGCGCACAATGGCCTTTCTCAACAAGGAAAATGGCGATTCCGGTCGCGTCTAACTGAGATCTTTGTTTATGAGAATTAAAAAGGGTCTCCAATAATGTTAGTTATGTTTTTACAATATGCATTGAAATAGAATTATATTAAATAAACCACGAATTGAAGGACATAAAGTGCAGGTTGAGTGTGTATACTGGTTAGATAACTTAATACTGCAGTGTCACATAGTTGTCTGGTTGGCCGAGGGGATAAGGTTACTGGCCAGAAATTTGTATTATGCATGATGGAGAGGGTTCGATCCCACTTCGGATATGTTTTTTTATTTTCGTTTTCTTCCTTCCTACGATTGGTATTGCATTGTAGAAACATATTTCACTTTTATCATTCCCGTAAAGTAACGAATTCTCTGTTGCCATCCTTTGCATGGTCGAGAGGGTTCGATTCCCACCTCGGATACGTTTATTTATTTTCATTTTCTTCCTTCCTACGATTGGTATTACATTGTAGAGATATATTTCACTTTTTCATTCCCGTAAAGTAACGAATTCTCTGTTGCCATCCTTTGCATGGTCGAGAGGGTTCGATTCCCACCTCGGATATGTTTTTTTTTTTGTTTTCTTCCTTCCTACGATTGGTATTAGAGTGTAGAAACATATTTCACTTTTATCATTCCTGTAAAGTAACGAATTCTCTGTTGCCATATATATTTAAAACACTAATGTATTTTTTGTACACACGAGATTTTGAAAACGACTTAACCGATTGGCTTCGTATGGCATTCTAACGAAAGCTCTTGGCATGCAGATTTGCAGTGTGTCTTTAAAAGGAAAATATATGTTACGGTATATTTTTATATGTTTAAGGAAAAAGGTATTATATGTGGCAATTGCGCGTTGCCACAATTGCGTTTCTTCCTGAGAGAAATGGCGGATAAAAGATCCACCGTATCGTAGTGTGATCTTTGTTTATGAGAATTGAAAAGGGAAATATCGCTTATGTTGTATCCCGATATATACTGGAATAGAATCATGAAATAAGGGAAATATTGATGAACTGTAACTGGCAGTTGAGTGCGTTTGTTGTTTACGTCACTTAATATTGCACTCTAATTTCGTTGTCTGGGTGGCTCAGCGGCTAACATTGTGGACAACGAAATTGATTATGCATCGTCGAAGGAGTTTGATTCCCACCTCAGACATGTAATTCTATTTCCCAATTATTCTATCTTGCAATTGGTATTACATTGTCTAAACATATGTTACGTTTATTATTCCCGTAAGGTAAGAAATTCTCCATGATTTACGTTGCCACATACTTTTAAATCGAAAATGAAAATCGGCACAATCGCTTCGCCTTGAGAGAAAATTGTCGAACATAATTCATTTGATGGACTCAGACATCGTGGTCACTCAGCCCTGTCTACTTTGGTGTGTGAGTGTAAACCTTTCTCTGATAACCTGTGTTAATGTGATGGCTGTATTGATGTGTGCATTTGTAATTAGTATGGGGAATAGGGAGTTGAGAATCATGAAATAAGGGAAATATTGATGAACTGTAACTGGCAGTTAAGTGCGTTTGTTGTTTACGTCTCTTAATATTGCACTCGAATTTCGTTGTCTGGGTGGCTCAGCGGCTAACATTGTGGACAACGAAATTGATTATGCATCGTCGAAGGAGTTTGATTCCCACCTCAGACATGTAATTCTATTTCCCAATTATTCTATCTTGCAATTGGTATTACATTGTCTAAACATATGTTAGGCTACGTTTATTATTCCCGTAAGGTAAGGAATTCTCCATGATTTACGTTCCCAGATACTTTTAAATTATTAAATAAATATCGGCACAATCGCTTCGCCTTGAGAGAAAATTGTCGAACATAATTCATTTGATGGACTCAGACATCGTGGTCACTCAGCCCCGTCTACTTTGGTGTGTGAGTGTAAACCTTTCTCTGATAACCTGTGTTAATGTGATGGCTGTATTGATGTGTGCATTTGTAATTAGTATGGGGAATGGAGAGTTGACGACTGAGGCTTTAAGTTAGGAACTATCCCGGTATTTGCCTGGAGTGGAAGTGGGAAACTACGGAAAACCACATCCAAGGTTGTTGAGATGGGAATCAAATTTTGCTCTTCTTAGGTTTGCCTCAAGAGTGCGCCCCGTTCCAGCCCTCAGACCAGAATTAAATTTCTTGGCAGAGCAGGGATCGAACCTGGAATCTGGGGCGATAGCTCAGAATGTAGCCTTAAGACTGGGCTTCCCTGTGTTAATACGATCTTTGAAAAACACTGAACATATAATTCTAAAACTCCCTCCATTACGGTGGCTGGCGAAGTGAGTCCATGCTCATTCCAGTAGTGGCGAAGTGATTCTATGCTCCCTTGCATAATTTACTGTCATGGAAATGCAAAGTATTGTACCTTCAACAGGTGATGGAAATTGATTATTTAGAGCAGTTTCATTCTGTTTATTTCAAAATGAAGTTCGTCATCCTGAGTTGCGTTTGCAAGCAAATTGCAAAAATTGCAAGGATTTTATTATTGGCGATCAGTCTCATCGCATTCTCATCAGCAACCAACTTGAGAATGGAAGTCTCTGAACTTAGTTGTATAAGTGAATATTGTTGTTTATTGATTATTTTTTTTAGAGTACATAACAATGAGTCTAACCACGCAGTTGATTTTGGCAATGGAAGTAAGTTATTATTTGCTATTTAATATTTGGCAGCTGCGTTGATGCAGGCCACTATAGTGTTATTTAATAAGCTATGACGTTAATTTGGGGAGAAATGCTGCTATAAATAAACCCATTTTACGAAATAGAACATTAGCCGCAAACAAGTGGGAAATCGGAGAAAAATACGAAGCCACTTTTAAACTCCAATATGAATACGGCATTTCAGATACAATTCCAGATACTATACCGTTACAGTGTAGGGTCCTTGACGAACAAATTTAAACATTGTTCTGCACTGTATTTCTCTTGAGAGAAATCTTCACTTGGTTACTTTGAGCTTTGCTGTTGTAATGTAAAATTAATCTGACTAAATATAAAACATTTGACATGCTGCAACAATTATTTTTCACTGGAGATGATATCTCAAGGAATTTCAGAGAGACTAATCGGCAGTACAATGCTATGTCCTTCGTTTCATTTGGTGCCAATGTTACTGTGCCACACCCATACGGTCCACATTGTTTTAAGATGTATGGAGGTGCACATCATCGCATTTCTTCGTTATATTCCAAAATTATATGTGACGGTTTGCGGCCAGTTTTATTAGACTCCTCAGAGTTCTTGAATTCCTTGGAACTAAATGACTTGCCTCCACATATTCCAAACGCTTGAACCGTTATGCTGCTTAGAAATCTGAACGTTTCCCAAGGGCTCCTAAATGCAACCATATTGCTTGGATTTGGAAATAATAAGTGCAGTTAAAATTAGGCAGAGAGGTTGAATCCTTCTACTTGATTTAACAGCATCCGATAAAACACTATCATTTTGTTTTAAGAGGCAATATTTTCCAATTTATTTGGCATACTCTGTCACAATCAATGAAGCTCAAGGGAAAACTCTGGAACGTATAGGTCTCAATTTGCCTCATCAATTTTTCAGTCATGGCCAGCAGTATTTTGCAATGTTGAGAGTGCAATCTTTTGACGCCCTTATAGTTTCAATAGAGCCAAAAAATCATCGTACAAAGAATATACAGTAGGCCTACATAAGAAAATGCTTCAGTAAATATTTTTCTATTGACCGTCATTTTTGACGGGTTTCAGCTAGTAATAATTATTATTATAGTCGGCAGCCGGCACAGTTCATATCCTCGCCGCTAGATGGGGGCTTCATTCATTCCATTCCTGACCCGGTCGGAGACTGGAAGCAGGCTGTGGATTTTCATTTCATTATTATTATTATTATCATAGATATAGCAGTCCCTAACGACACCACTATCGAACGGAAACACAATGAAAAAAAGAGAAAAAAACAAGATGTTCAGTAAAGAACATATAGCCTACTTTCTCCTAAATGCATGGGTATTGATATAACTCTTTGTCCTTTTCAAGGAGTAGACAATTGAATGTTGGTTGTAGTAGCTTGTTGAAATACAACATGTTATACGGATATTAAACATGAATAATAGGTGTCCTTTGCTAGTGCTACCTCTGTACACAATTTCATTCAATTCGGTTTCACCGTGTTTTAATTGATATGGTGAATCGATTCGCACACATACATAGCCGCTATCTGCAAACTATTGGCTTGATGACCTTGTAGTTCAGTCAAACGATGCTTCCCACAAAAAGGTATGTAGTTGCAAAATTTGGTAGTGATCAGATGATTAGGTTGGTCGTAATGTGATTTAAGCTTTTAACATTTGGGTGGCCGCCATTACGTTACCGTCAAGACGGCGACGATATAAAATATCACACTTGAGCTGCTTTCACGAGTGCTATCTCTGTACCAAATTTCGTCGAATTCGGTTTCACCGTGTTTGAATTGATAGGGGGAATCAATTTGCACACATACATGGCCGCTATGTGCAAACTATTGAGCTGATGATCTTGTAGTTTGCTCAAAAGATGCCTACCGCATAAAGGTATGTTGTTGCAAAATTTAGTAGAGATCAGATGATTAGGTTGGTCGTAATTTGATTTAAGCTTTTAACATTTGGGTGGCCGCCATTACATTTCCGTCAAGATGGGGGCGATATAAAACTTGACACTGAGGAGCCCTTTGCTAGTGCTACCTCTGTACCAAATTTCGTTTAATTCGGTTTCACCGTGTTTGAATAGATAGGGGATTCGATTTGCACACATGCATGGCCGCCATCTGCAAACTAGTGGGCTGATGATCTTGTAGTTCGGTAAAAATATGCTTCTCACGCAAAGGTATGTTGTTGCAAAATTTGGTAGAGATCAGATTATTATTAGGTTGGTCGTAATTTGATTTAATCTTTTAATATTTTGGTGGCCGCCATTACGTTTTCGTCAAAATGGCGGCGATATAAAACATAACACTGAGGTGCCTTTTGCTAGTGCTACCTCTGTACCAAATATTGTTCAATTCGGTTCCACGGTGTTTGAATTGATAGGGGGAATCGATTTGCACACAAAAATGGCCTCCATCCGCAAAGTATGGGGCTGATGACCTTGTAGTTTAATAAAAAGACGCTCGCCATATAAATATATGTTGTTGCAAAATTTGGTAGAGATGGGATGAATAGGTTAGTCGTAATTTGATTTAAGCTTTGAACATTTGGGTGGCCGCCATTATTTTCCGTCAAGATGGCGGCGATATAAAACATGACACTGATGTGCCCTTTGCTAGTGCTACCTCTGTACCAAATTTCGTTCTCGAATTGATAGGGGGGGGGGGATGGACATTCAGAGTACACACTCTCACAGACACACAGACTCACAGACAGACACACAATTTTTCGCCCTGTGTTGATCTCATAAGTCTACTTTCATTTTTTGCAAAAATCGAAAGTAGGCTAAATATATATATATATAGACAACAGACAGCTTGCAGAGGAAATCAAGAGGATATGGAAGATGAACTACGTCAGGATAGTGCCTGTAATCTTGTCAGTCAATGGCCTCATGTCATACCTCACACCACTAGAGACTGAAGGAATTGAATCTTCCCCCGACCACCTACAAGAGTATGCCGCATTCTATCCTCTTGTCCACATGCAATATTGTGCGATCCTTCCTGGCTAGTGAATGAGTAATAATGAACTCTATATTTTGTATATACATGATATGTATGTATTATAGTTTGTATTATAGTTTTTATGTATTGCTGTAAAGCACTTGGTTTAATCCGTGCTTAAGAGTAACCCATGTTTGTAGTGATGAATTGAATAAATTATAATAATAAATTGACCGAAATATAATTCCAATGGTTATTTATTTAGTAATTTTATCAAATGAGACTGCATGTAGGTATAGTGTAAGCGGAATTTCTCAAGGGATAGAGGGTACGAATTTGGCAAAGGGGACAGTCTCCTTCAAAAATTCTCGTGAAGATTAATACAAATACAAATAAATGAATATAATGGAATATTCATCACTATCCCTTTAAGTTTCTGCTGTCGACCTCAGAATTGGTGAGATAAACTGTTTCGTGATAGCTAGGAAGATTGTAACAAGGTCCAGTTCGTTATGCCATAACAAGCATCCCATTAATTGATATGAAACGGATATCCGACATCCGGCCCAATGTCGGTTAGTAGGTCAATAACCGCCAGATTACCGTATTTTCAATAAATCACAAAAAAATCTATTTTTTTTAATTCACAAATAAAATACTCTAAACACAAATAAAACCACAATATATTCAAATCAAACACCGTTTATTATTCATTATAACACAAACAATAATACTCATAGTGAACTAGACGCAAATTATGGTCAATGAACACCAATTCCTCAACATCAAGAGGTAATAAGCGATTTCACTTGTCTTCGTAAACAAGGTCAGCTTCAGAGAAGTCTTTCGCTAAATACACTGCTGCACGGCGATGAAAGATACATTCGTTTATTTTTTCTTGACCGTGATACTGACTACTACTATTTTCATTTGCCACCTCATTACAGCAATCCCAATACGTGTCGTGAGCTTTGCGAGTCACAGTTGATTCAGTCTTGTCTTCTTTTTGCAGGCATTGGAGATAAAACTGCTACTGGTGGAAGATCCTTCGCGAGACATTTATATAAATTCTCATAGGATCTTCTGTAGAGCTCTTTCAGCGTCAACAACCCCCAAATAGTTTGTCTGGAATCTTGGGTCTAGGAAGGTTGCAATCAAGTAGTTTGGAACTTGACCTAAGGAGCTGAAATGACTTTCTAATTTAGATTTCAACGAGGTTCTAAGTGTAGTAAATCAGGGGTTCTTGGTGCTGTCTCATCCTTATCTAAATACTATTCTTATGCAGTAACGTGTGTGTGTGTGTTTTTTTACCGTCGACTTGAGCCTCTATGGACTGCGTGTTAACAACCACTCTCATTTCAGTGACTGCGTCTTGTTCGTTTGCCGGCTTTGACATCTTGCCAGTATCTCTTGAGCCCATATATCAGCTTCTTCTTCCGCTCCTCTGTTAAAGGGCCTCTCCGTCTTCTGGGTTCTGCCTCCACCATAACATCCTGATAGCTTTTCACCATCCTTCTGAAACTATTCCTGTCTTTGATTTTATCCTCCGTAATGCCCACCTGTCTCATATCATACCCACACTCTTGGAACCATTTCAACTTGGAGATCTTCGGTTTAAGAAAATTCCATATTTTCTTTGTGAGCCGGTCATTACTCATACGGAAGATGTGCCCATAAAACAGCAATCTTCGTTTTCTAATTGTTGTTGTTATCGGTTCCATCTTGCTGTATACTTCTTTATTTGATATCAGTCGAACCTGTCAGTCAACCCATCTGTTGCCCAAGATCTTCCGTAGTAGTCTGCGTTCTCTTTTAAGTAGCTGATTGACTTGTCCTGTTCGATTCATACAAACCTTCTCGTCTGACAGCAGTGCTGTAATGCCTTAGTTTGGTTCCTATCCTCAACATCTTCATATAGTAGATGTTTTTAGTCAGTTGGAACGCTCGCTCTAGTTTCAGGATGCGGATATTGGTCGCTTTTTGTCCTAGCCCATTCTCATGGATCACTTCACCCAGGTATTTAAACTTCTTGACTCTTCGAATCTTTCCATGGTCTGTAAACAACCATTCTGGACCTTCACTGATGTGTTATTACTTTGGCTATGCAGGAGAGACCAGAACTTGTTACTTTTGTTATTTATTTAAAGGGCTTCAAAAGCTTGACGCACTGCTCCATCAAAAACCATTCGACAGCAGTGGCTACGCTGGCTAAAGCACAGCGTTAGGTCATGGGGCCAAGCTCTCTGCTGACTCGGTAGACGCGTGGGTTCAAGTCCTACCGTCGGCAGTCCTTGAAATGGTTTTCCGTGGTTTCCCCATTTTTAACACCAGGCAAATGCTGGGACGGTACCTTGTGATAGGCCACGGCCGCTTCCTTCCACATCCTTGCCCAGTTTCATTCACCTTCATCCATTCCATCTCTCATCCCGACGCGCGGGTCGCCCACGGGCGTCGACTTGAAAGACCTGCACTCGGCCTCTCAGGTGGCTACACGACACACAAAAAAAACAGCATTGATGAGTGTATCGCGACCAGCCACATAGCTCCGTTTGTGTTCAAACGTGTGCTCTACCTTATAAAATGTGGTATTCCATCCCGTGCTGATATCTTGCATCAACTGATGTTGGGTAAATTTGGCCCATTTATAATAGCCAACAGTTTTTTTTTTGTTTTTATTTAGCCAAACCCAAATGATTGATGTGCGTTACCTAGAAGTCTACCAGTAGTGTCCGGGTTCGATTCCCGGTCATTGCATGTGAGATTTTCGAAGTGAAATGCCATGTCCTGTGGTTCGGATTCCACGTAAAAAGGAGGTCCCGTGGCTCATGATCTCGAGATTAACTGTCACGTTAAACTACAAGCTTCCTTTCTACCAGTAGCGATCATTCCTGCAACTTCAGGCTGGACCTTGAATAACTCAGTTACAATGGATAAAACATCTAGCAGAATCATACTCATCTAATCGACACTTTTTCACCATGTTACGCGGGGGAACACGTACCTCTTAAACATTTGAAAACTCTTTAAGAAAAAAATATTGGATATTTGTATCTAGTCCTGCAAATGTAATTTCAGACTTGAAAGTCCATCGATCAGCTGGCGTCAATGCTCAGTTCACAGCAGCTGGAGGAGATTTCGAGTAATCCTCGATTGAAATCGATCTATCGAATCAGTATCTTTTGGTCGGGAATTCAGCACTCCGTTCTTATAAGCATGCAGGCTATTGAAATAGAAATCTCTGTTTCGCGGGCTTATAGGCCGTGTTCTAAGGACATTTTGTCGTCCTGACGTTTCGCGGAAGACTGCGTTCAGCATGTTCACAGGTTACATTAAGCGAGGTAAAACAAGTAAACAGAAGATATATAAATAGTCAACAACCCACACATAGAGGCTACCATAGCAACGGCGTACCACATAAAAGTAATGCATCAAGGACAGGGCTGCTCTTCTGTTGCATCTTCTCGTCTACGACGGTTAATGAGGGCAGGCTTGAGGGGATTAAGGACTGGAAGCCAAGCTCTGTTCACACGTTCTGCTTCCTCCTTAAGATTGAAGCTGTTATTAGTATGCTTTTTTTTTCGCTTGGCTATGTGACTTTGAAAAACTGGTAACTACAAAACCAACATGGCGGCCAAGCGAATTTGAAAATTTAAATAGACCTTTCTCGCGATTTAATGTTCCAAACGCAATGAAATCTGGTACAGGAAATGTTTATACACATTGTAATGCACTAGTATCTAATTTAGTGTAATTGTTTACATAACCTCAAGATGGCGGATTTGCGAATTTTAAAATTAAGTTTTTACTAGTTGAAACCCGTCAAAACATGACGGTCAATAGAAAAATATTTACTGAAGAATTTTCTTATATAGGCCTACTGTACATTTTTTGTACGATTATTTTTTGACTCTATTGAAACTATAAGGGCGTCAAATGATTGCACTCTCAACACTGCAAAATACTGCTGGCCATGACTGAAAAGTTGTTGGGGCAAATTGAGGCCTATACGTTCCAGAGTTTCCCCTTGAGCTTTATTGATAGTGATAAAGTATGCCAAATGAATTGGAAAATATTGCCTCTTAAAAGAAAATGATAGTGTTTTATCGGACGGTGTTAAATCAAGTCGAAGGATTAGACCTCTCTGCCTAATTTTAACTGCACCTATTATTTCCATATCCAAGCAATATGGTTGCATTTAGGAGTCCTTGGGAAACGTTCAGATTTCTAAGCAGAATAACGGGTCAAGCGTTTGGAGTATGTGGCGGCCAGTCATTTAGTTCCAAGAAATTCAAGAACTCTGAGGAGTCTAATACAACTGGCCGCAAACCGTCGCTTATAATTTTGGAATATAACGAAGAAATGCGATGATGTGCAATTCCATACATTTTAAAACAATGTGGACCGTGTGCGTGTGGCACAGTAACATTGGCACCAAATGAAACGAAGGACATAGCATTGTACTGCCGATTAGTCTCTCTGAAATTCCTTGAGATATCATCTCCAGTGAAAAATAATTGTTGCAGCCTGTCAAATATTTTATATTTATTCAGATTAATTTTACCATTACAGCAGCAAAGGTCAAAG
This sequence comes from Meconema thalassinum, assembly GCA_946902985.2. Taxonomy (NCBI): domain Eukaryota; kingdom Metazoa; phylum Arthropoda; class Insecta; order Orthoptera; family Tettigoniidae; genus Meconema; species Meconema thalassinum. The sequence continues at coordinate 771,645,275 of OX336388.2, read as the reverse complement.
TAACCAAGTGTAGATTTCTCGCAAGAGATATACAGTGCAGAACAATGTTTACATTTGTTCGTCAAGGACCCTAAACTGTAACGGCATAGTATCTGGAATTGTTTCTGAAATGCCATATTTATGTTAGATTTTAAAAGTGGCTTCGTATTTTTCTCCGATTTCCCACTTTTTTTTGCGGCTAGTGTTCCATTTCGTCAAATGGGTTTATTTATAGCAGCATTTCTCCCCAAATTAACGTCATTTTAAATAACACTATAGTGGCCTGCATCATCGCAGCCGCCAAATATTAAATGGCAAATAATAACTTACTTCCATTACCAAAATCAACTGCGTGGTTAGACCCATTGTTATGTACTCTAAACAAATAATCAATAAACAATAATATTCACATATACAATGAAGTTCAGAGACTTCCATTCTCAAGTTGGTTGCTGATGAGAATGCGATGAGACTGATCGCCAATAATACAATCCTTGCAATTTTTGCAATTTGCTTGCAAACGCCACTCAGGATGACGATCTTCATTTTGAAATAAACAGAATGAAATTGCTGTAAATAATCAATTTCCATCACCTGTTGAAAGTACAATACTTTGCATTCCCATGACAGTAAATTATGCAAGGGAGCATAGAATCACTTCGCTACTACTGGAATGAGCATAGACTCACTTCGCCAGCCACCGTAATGGAGGGAGTTTTAGAATTATATGTTCAGTGCTTGTCAAAGATCGTATTAACACAGGGAAGCCCACTCTTAAGACTACATTCTGAGCTATTGCCCCGGATTCCAGGTTCGATCCCCGCTCTGCACGAAATTTTATTCTGGTCTGAGGACTGGAACGGGGCGCACTCGTGAGGCAAAACTAAGAAGAGCAAAGTTTGATTCCCATCTCAACAATCTTGGATTTGGTTTCCGTGGTTTCCCACTTCCACTCCAGGCAAATACCTAACTTAAAGCCTCGGTCGTTAACTCCCCATTCCCCACATTAATTACAAATGCACACATCAACACAGCCATCACATTAACACAGGTTATCAGAGAAAAGTTTACACTCGCACACCAAAATAGACGGGGCTGAGTGACCACGATGTCTGAGTCCATCAAATGAATTATGTTCGCCAATTTGTTAACGCTGATGTATGTTTTTGAACTACTGGATATAAGTTCAATGACTTTTAAATTAATATCATTACATTGTTGCAGCTTGGCAAATATTTTATATTCCAGTAGATCAATTTTACAATCACAACAGTAAAGGCCGAAGTAACCGCGCGTAGATTTTACGCAAGAGAAATACAATGTAGAACGACGTTTACATTTGATCGTCAAAGACCTTACACTGTACTGCATAACATCTGGAATTGTTTCTGAAATGGCCTAATTATATTGGATTTTAAATGTGGCTTCGTATTATTCGATAACACTATAGTGTCTTGCAATATCGGAGGCGCTAAATATTAAATGGCAAAAAATACTTCCATTGCCGAAATCAACTGCGTAGTTAGATTCAGTACTCTAAACAAATAATCATTAAACAATTGCCTTATACAATGAAGTTCAACATGACCGTCCAGAGACTTTCATACTCAAGTTGGTTGGTGAGGAGAATGCGATGAGACTGAACGCTTAAAATAAATTCCTTATAATTGTTCCTGCCAGCGAAATTTTTTGCAATAGCTTGAAAACGCAGCTCAGAATCACGTTCTTCATTTTGATATAAACAGTACAAAACTGTTCTAAATAAGCTATTTCCATCACCTGTTATAGTTTATGGCAGTACATTTTGCAGGGGAACATAGAATCACTTCGCCAACTACTGGAATGAGCATAGGTCTAAACTCAATACTCACTTCGGCAGTCACCCTAATGGAGGCAGTTTTAGAATTCTATGTCCCGTGCATGTCAAAAATCGTATTAACACATGGAAGCCCACCCATTCTTGGCTATCGCCTCGGAGACCCGTGTTACATTTCCTGCTCTGCCAAGAAATTTAATTCCGGTCTGAGAGCAAAAACGGGGCACATTCAGTCTCTTGAGGTTTAACTAAGAAGAGGAAGGTTTGATTCCCACCTCGACAATCTTGGATGTGGTTTTCTGTGGTTTCCCACATCCACTCAAGACAAATACCGGGATGGTTCCAAACTTAAGGCCTCGGCCGTCACCTTGCCATTTCCCACCTTAATTACAAATACACACAGTAATGCAGCCATCACAATAACACGGGTTATCAGAGGAAATTTTACACGCACACACCAAAGTACACGGGGCTAAGTGACCACGATGTCGGAGCCCTTCAAACGAATTATGTTTGCCAAGTGTCTCTCGTGGCGAAAGCAATTATTGTGGACACGCGCCAGGGCCTGGAAAACTACCTTTTCTCTAATAATTTAAGAGTATATCGACGATGCATAATTATAACTTTTAGTCTAGGATGCTACCAACTTGACCACCGAAGCATTGGGAAGAAATTGCAATATTAAGGTACATAAACAACATAGCCTACACACTCAACTCTCAGTAAATGTTCTTCAACGTTTCCCTTCTTAAAAATTCCCCTCCTTTATAATTCTCCCTCACGTGAAAACGCGCGATGTCTTGTGTTTTAAATATATCGATGCAATGGTGCTGCCATCTGTTAGTTACTGGAACTATATGGGCGAGGTACTGCCATCTGTTGTCAGTTACTGGAACTGATGGCAGATATTAGCTCTTTTGACCACATGCTGTAATGCAAAGGCAAAACGGAAATAAAACGTATTGAGAGGGAATGTAGAAATATGTATCTTTAACTGACATAAAACCTTACTAATACTCCTTGATAAAACAATATTTCAGTAGTAAAAAAATAAAAATACTGGCGGGAGCTGGGATCGAACCAGTGATTCTTGGATCCACAGTCAATCGCCTTAACCAATTAGCTATTCACACACTCTCGTCCAGCCACAGACGCAACCATTTAGTATCTTCAAAAGCCGGTATCTGAAGAAAATAATCCAATTCATTATCAATAAAATCAATATTGCAAATTCGTATATGTTCATACTGTTATTATATTTTATTGTCAGAACTTGGTTAATGTATGTTTTCAATTACATGGAAGCTTATTAAATAACTTACATTTAAATTGACTTCTCACCGCCATTTTGTCATGAGCCCAGGCAGATTGTGCGCATGCGTGAGGGGAAAGAATTCTGCTATTTTCTATATTTATTTAAAAATATACCGTAATATATTAGTTTATTTTATAGACACTCTGCAAATCTACAGGCCAAGAGCTTACGTTAGAGTGCTCTACGAAGTAAATCGGTTCTGTCGTTCTCTCAATCTCGTGGTAACAAAAATCGCCTTAGTGTTTTAAATATATAGATTTCTTGTGTCGTAATCATGCAATCGAAGTGAAAGTTTGAATAATGAACCGACGCAATAATTTTCCTTTTATGGTACATGACTCGATGGCCTATACATTTAATAATCCAACATGGCGACCATCCGAAATATTTAGATGGCTCTGAATATCTACGAATCTATTATAGCAATCAAACTGAATTTTTTAATGTTCATGGGAGCTACGAACTTAAGTTCACCTATAGGACTTTAAATAGCCTGGTGATCACAAATCCAACATGGCGGTGACGCGAAATATAAATATTCACATGGACGTTTCTCGCAATTTAACCATCCGAGTGCAATGAAACTTGGTACAGTAAATCCTTATACAAACGTTAATCTACTGGCAGCTAATTTATTTCAATTGTTTCCATAACCACAAGATGGCACCTGTGCGAAATTTTAAAATCTCCTTGTTACTTCTTGTGTCCTAATCATGCGATAGAAGTTTGAATGCTACACGTACACAATAATCTTCATGTAACAGTACATAACTTTAGGACCTACTGTACATATATAAAATCCAACATGGGGACCATCTGAAATAGTTAGTCGGTTCTCAATATCTACAAATCTATTACAGCAATCAAACTGAAATGTTGTATGTAGATAGAGGCAATTATCATAAGTAGGATATATGAAAATAGGCTGTATAGTTCTTCACGGAACTACTTGTTCATGGCTGAAATACCTGGTAGAAGACAAAAAAAATATTTTGTTTAAGGTAGGTTAGGTATTTTCTATGTTTTTTCTTTTTTTTTTACAACTACGTGGCACAAAAGAATCCGTGCATTCCAAACAAGTTTGATTAAACCTAGCTTTTGATAATTGTAGGTACCTATTTAACAATATTGAACATCATGTCTTTGGGCAAACATCTTGTTGATCAGTAAAACGAAACAATTTAAAACAAATGAATAAAAGACAAGCTATGGCTTTAGCGCATACCTGCTTTTATACCTTCTCCTCCAAGAGAAATTTGAATTCGGCCCAACAAACCAACAGCAAACGTATTATTGGCACAGTTTCTGATCTAAATATTCCGAAATAGTCGATCTTTTCTTACCGATGACATTTTTCGTAGTTTATCTCGCAATTAAATTGTTTTCAACAGTAACCTCAAATAGCAATAGCTAGTGAAAGTAATCGCAATACTCAACAAATCAAATAGTCAAGTCTAACAATTAATGTCATTCACTCGCTTCATTCATGAATGACGAAGCCCTAGTTCACCGGAAACCATCCGATCGAAACCAACGACACGCTCCGTGACGTTCGGCCGAATATCTGGTATCGGTGCCTAATAGCTATCCGTTTCATTTCTACCATTTAACAATGAAACACACGTTCTACTCTAAGTCATCTTGAGCATGTTATATATATTTAAAACGAGGGGAAATTGGTATGTGGTCTTGACGCGACACAGTTCTGGCAGGGGCTTTCGGCTTGTTTAAACACACTTCATAACAAAACAATATATTTACGTTTATCTTTCAAGAAATGCAAGATTTTTCCTATATTATTGAGACGATTTGGACGATTTTGGTACAATACGCACCTTCTAACTCTCTCTGGTCTCAAATCTTTACTTTTGTGAAACATACACCTTAGAGTTTTGTATATAATGATAATAAACATTATAATACTACATGAATGGAAAGAAAACTGCCTAAATAATTATGCAATATGATGATTCTGTCTTCAAAATAGCCCGTCTCAATATGGAAAGTGTGTAGTTTTTATGAAGCATCGAGAATGATGATGATGATGATGATAATAATAATAATAATAATAATAATAATAATAATAATAATAATAATAATAATAATAATAATAATAATAATAATAATGTTTTGGGTTTTACGTCCCTTTTAACAAATATCGCTTTTAGAGACGCCGGGGTGACGGAATTTCACCCCTAAGGGGATCTTTAATGTGCCAGTGAATCTAACGACACGGCTTTCTCACATTTAAGCACCCTCAAATACTAACTGGCAGCGCGGGGATTCGATCCCACTATCTTGGGTTCAGCAGGTGAGAACGTTACAGCTGAGGCACGCAGCCAGTACATCAAGAATGACAACATTCCCTTGATAAAATACCAAACAAAGCAGTAAAAATTCTTTCAAAAAGTAATCCAAGTGTTATAGGAACATAATGATGGCAAGGCACAATTAAAAGGTTCCACTACTGAACACTCACATGAACAAAATACGAAAGACATGCATACATAAGGGCCAATTTGGTAATTAAGACGAATGATAACATTCATGGCTAAATATATTATCAAATAAGCACAGGAAGGTCCGGAAAGCACATGCGTGTGGGCTAGCACTGTTCGTTCACTGAGAAGAGAGCAATATTTCTTTCGTATAGTCAGAGTCACCTTACTTTGTTGTTGTTGTTGTTTTGTTACTATTTTTATTATTATTTATATATTTAAAATACTAAGGTGATTTTTGTTACCGCGAGATTGAGAGAACGGCTGAACCGATTGATTTCGAAAAGCACTCTGACGAAAGCTCTTGGCCTGTAGATTGGCAGAGTGTCTTTAAAAGGAAAATATATGTTACGGTATATTTTTAAATTGAACTTAAACGTTATCTTAAATCCAGTAGTTCAAACATATACACCATTAACAGATTAAATACTGACGATCAAAGCCAGCTAATGCAGTTTCCTACAGAATTCTGCAATTACTTGGAATTAAGTACTTGGCCTCAACATATTCTTACTCTTAAAGTGTGAGCCATAGTTATGCTGCTTGGAAATCTGAACGTTTCCCAAGGGCTCCTAAATTGTACCAGATTAATTGTAAAAAATACAGTATGTATGAAAATTGCTTGGATTTGGAAATAATAATTGCAGATAAAATATTGGACAGAACGTCTAATCCTTCGATTTGATTTTACACCATTCGATAAAACACCTCCATTTTCGTTCAAGAGGCACTTATTTCCAATTCGCTTGGCATACTTAATCACAATCAATAAATTTCAAGGGGAAACTCTGGAACGTGTAGATCTCTATCTGCCTTATCAAGTTTTCAGTCATGGCCAGTTATGTTGCAAAGCCGATCTTTTGACGCCCTTGAAGTTGCAATGGTGTCAAAAAGTAATCTTACAAAGGATGCATATAAGAAAATCCCTCAGTAAATATTTTTCCAATCACCGTCATGTTTAGACGGGTTTCAACTAGTTATTATTATTATTATTATTATTATTATTATTCATTGATTTAGGGGCTTTGCAACATTGTGGTCGTGTAGCCCCGTGTACTTGTGTGTTGCATTTGTCTGATAACCTGAGTTATTGTGATGTCTGTATTAGTGTGTGTATTTGCAATCCAGATATACTGCGGCCGTGGCCTTAAGTTAGAAACTATCCCAGCATTTTCCTGGAGTTGAAATGGGGGAAACCACGGGAAATCCATTTCCAGAATGGCTGAGGCGAGAATCGAACCTCGTCTCAGTTTTGGCTCACGAGGCTAAGTGTACCCCGTTCCAGCCCTCAGACTAGAATTACATTTCTTGCAGAGTCAAGAATCGAACTCGGACCTCCACGGTGACAGCCAAGAGTGCTAAAGCAAATTGTAAGAGCGGAGAATGTATTATTAAGCAACTATTTTATACAAAAGTATGTGGAATTGTAGTTGTATAACGCCATAGCAATATGGTCAAAGATCATAGCCATTGAACAGCCTTGCTACTGTGGCAGTACATTAACACCGAATACTTATTTAAATCATTAAAATGCTATTTTGTGTAGCCTATGACAACCTTAAAAAAAACAAAAAAAGGAAGATTGTAGTTTTACGTGACCTTGAATTTTGTGATTATGAGCCACGGGACCTCCTTTTTACGTGGAATCCGAACCACAGGACATGGCATTTCACTTCGAAAATCTCACATGCATTGACCGGGTTAAAAAAAAACCAGTAATGACATAAGAGACTCAATATGAGCAACTATAGTGTGCCTCTGGTACGAGAGACGGGAGCACGAACCCTAGAAAGAATCATTGAAGCAACGTTCGCTTTCATGGTGCATATACCATTCAAGGTCCATTTCCACATATCCGTGACGAGTCAGTGTCATGATCAAAAATATTCTACAGTGTCAGTGATTATTTATATCGCTCGTTTGAATATGACACATCCAAAAAGTCCGGCACAGTGCGGTTTTTTATGCGTCAGTACTTATCAGTGCAGAATTCGTTTCGTAATACTGAGTATTGTCGCCAGGATTGAGTAAGTAACTTATTGAAATTAGCTAACTTACAGTTGGCATTACTTACCAAGAAAAGAATAACGACGTTACCGTTACAGTTACTGCGATATTCAGTACACTACCCTCCAAAAAACGTAACACTTCATATCGGTAGAAAGCTTACAAGGGAAGTATCAGGTGAGACAGGTCAAAACCTACCTTGAAACTTTGTGGACAAAATCGTTGTGCTAAAAGAGGACAACGTGCGGAAAATCAGCCACCAGATTGAACTGCAAGGCTCCGAAATCGTGTGGCGAATCTCTCATATAAATCAATGGGAAGTAGCGAGTACCTTAAATGTTGGAAGGGACAGCCCTGACGGCCCAGGCACTCAAGGCCACTGTGAAGCAGCCGCTCCAGTCAGCATATACGCCTCGCCACGCTACTACTCCGCCAGCCAGGATGTCGGGTACCAGTCTTCTTTGAAAGTTACTAATGGATACTCAACAATGAATAACAACAGGAGATTATTTTTAACGCAATTGTAATTCGCTGAAACAATGGTGAACGCTCCCGCGCATTTCTTCTTCATTTCGCGCCAATAATGGAAACCATTATTTCGGATTTTATGTCGCCTTTGCACCTTTCACGTGATTGATGAATATCTGTGGATTGCCTGAGAGTTCTCATGAATAAACAACTCCTCAACATGCCTTTAAGTCCCGTGGACTATGCGAAAGCAATAGCATTGGAGAATGGTGGCCGTACAGCCGAAGCGTTGAATACGCCTCCCACAAGCGCTTATGAGGCAGGGAAACGTTTTTAGAATCACCATTTGGAATTGGCTTAGAAATATTCTTTCTCTTATCCTGTAATGAAATGTTGAAAATGAATCTAAATTCTGCTCCCTTAAACTGAGATTACTTGAAAAATATCAAGTGTTACGCTGTTTTCTTTTGGAGGGCAATGTAGTTACAATGTGTCAAAGTAACTCATTGTCACTTCTGAGAATCCTAAGTCACCAGTTCATTTTAAAATTAATGCTGTTTTTTGTTAGTCGATTTACCCTCTAAGTTGGTGGTTACCACGGACTCAGCGAGGGAACTCACCACTACCGCCTCTATGGACAGTGTCCTGGAGCCTGGAACATGTGGTCGGTGTGGATACAATTGGGGAGGTGTGTGATCAGCACTTCGTCCAGGCAGCCTCACCTGCAAAGCGAACAGGGGCCTCATGAGGGATGGGAAGAGAGGGGAAGATTGGGATGAATAGGCTAGGAAGAGGGGAGGAGGCGGCCATGGCCTTACAGTAGGTACTGCCCCCGTAATTGAATTATGTAGAGACCACGGTGGCTATATTTGAAATTATAATGAAAGTTATGGTTGTCATAGTTATGACGTGGGTAGTCATGACGTAAGCACGGATGACGTAAATGTTATGCCAGCAAGCTACTTGAGCTGAGATTCTCAGTGACGTCAGCATTTAGTCGAGAATGTTCCAAGATTTACGACGCAGTCGCAGGAAACGAGGAATTCTGCTGAGGAAGAAACTATGCTATTGGAGGAGAGGCATGAACCAATGAACGATAGTTTAAAGGAAGACGGAGATTGCTGTAACTAGGGTATTGTTATTACTTTTGGAATGCAGAATTGTGGAAATCCATTTGCAGTAAAAGCATTGATTTGGAATTTTGGTGAAATTTATTTTCAGTTTTTGAATTTTGAAAATCCGTCATGTATTAACGAAGTTGGAACTTTTAGCGATGACGCAGTACCACGCTTTGGAAGGGATGGAAACGCCCCTCGAGAAGTTAATAAAAGGGCTTGCGCAGAAGAGAGGAGCCTCTTTCGTTCTCCGATTATTCTGAGATCTCATTCTCAGATCATCGAAGTCTATTGTGAAAGTTCTTTTCTTATACATTCATTATAGTGAGACGTCGAAGTGAACAGCAGTGAAAAGAATCGTCTTTATAACGCGTGGCGAGGCCACTATATTAACGAGATCCAAGTCAAACTAGGTGAAGTTGAAACGGACCTTAGAAAGCTTCTACAAGTTTAGCTTCGAATAGTTAGCGGTCACCGATAAGCTAATTGTATTGTGCTGTGCTTCATAAAGTAATAGAGAAAAGCTGAACAATTTCGACCGATTAGTTTAAAAGATATTAGCAGTTTTATACGACTGACAAAAGTGATTATCTCGCCACAAGAGAAGCACTTTTGTATAGCCAGAATCAACGCAACGGCTGACGCTGCGAGTGGAATAGAAAGACTTCAGATTGCTTGGTTACAGAACGATACAGTATAATGGAGCAATTTAATACGGCAGTTTGTTCTTCTAACACTACAACCGAAGAGCAGATGCAAGGCTAAAGGGCTTATTGCAATTGGGACATACTTCAACGGAGTGAGATAGCGACATGGAACTTCGCTAATTGCTATTCCACACAAGCGAACATGCGGTGAATACCATCTACACCCATGTTTCGTAATTAAAGGCTGAATACCATCGAACAGCCATAGAAACAATTTCATACTCTGAATATGAATAATTTCTTCGGAAATTTCTACAAAACTTCATGGCGATTGTCTACTGGAACTTCAGGGAATTTTTCAAGAGAGGTCAGGGATATCCCGACTCACAAAGAAGATTATTGCCGGAAGGATGTCTATTCGTCTTCAAGGAGCAGAGCGATTTCCGGAGAAGGAAGCAGTTCGATTCTCTGAGGGTGCTATTTCCTATTTCGAGGATGGATCCATCAGCAGTCTTCTTTGGGGAATTTTCCTCTGGAACGTCAATCGGCAGATAAGGTAGTCGTGAACGTTTATTGTATTTGAGTTTATTAATGATGTTTGAGCAACCATTTTTCCCATATTTTTATCCTCATGTTTTTTTGCCCTATTTTCTTGTTGAGATTCTTATTCTCAGTACACCTTGATGAGTTTTGCATTTTTCGACGATTTATTAAGACATTGTTATGTCATGGGCATAGTAAATGATTTTGAATCAGTTGAGACTGATATTTGGATTTTTCAGTAATTAATATTTTTTTTGTAGTCACGATTTGACTGTAAGTTAATGATTTTTAATGGCAGATTTAAATTCAGACAGCGTGTCACTTTATTAAAGTAATTCTACCCCTGTTTAATTACTTTGACCAATTTTCTGTCATCATCAAGAAGGAAGAACATTTAAATGATTTTAGAGCGTTAAAATCTCTTACGTTGTCGACGATCTTGGAAATACTAGTCGTTATTTGAATTGATTGCAACAAAGACATTTATCGTCAGTTATGAATGATCATTGCATCATAGACACTTTTGTGAAAGAGTAACTTTAATAATGAATTATTGAATGCATTAAAGTCTAGAACTTTTGTTTGGAGTTTTTCTCAATTAGAGATTTATATAACGATGTTTGCATTCCCCAGTCTAATTGGATTCTATTCGACTACTTTGCATTTTAGTCGCACTTGATTTGAAGATAGTATTTTTATACTACATTTTTTTTAAGATGTTAATCTTAAATTTTGATAGACCAGACAGGCGTATATAAGCGTATTCACTATTAAATTTGTTTGTGATTGGCAAGTTTTGACTTCATTTCGGTTCATGAATGAAATCCACGAAGGTTAAATAGAAAAACAGTTTTGAAACAAGTAATGATTATAAAAAATTTTAAGTGGAACTATGAATGTATAATCGCTAGTGCAGCGCGTGTTGAAAGTCGCTGTTGTATAATGCCCTTGAATATGAAGGAAGTTCCCACAGGAATAAATGTTAAAGAATTATTTGTGGAAGTTTTGTAAGTTATGTGGAAGTTTAATGCCATATAGATTAATATATGATGATTTTGGGCATATTTTTAATGCAGCTTGTGCATTAACTTGTTAGCGAAGGATTTTCCGCTGGAGTAAGATTGTCATAGTTCGTTGAAAATAAATCAAGTGATTTACTGTTAGAATTAACACGAGTTTTGAAAGAATTTGAGATAAGATTTTGAATGAAGGTTGCCGTCACAAATCATTATTAAAACCTTTATTAAACCAGATTGTGACATTAACATGTATAACTAACCTTCATTGGTCGATTATATTAAACACGATTATGAAAATTACCAACCGAATGAACATGTGGTCAATGTATTTCTTAAATTAATAATTTAAACAATTTAAATGTTAATATTGTAAATGATTGCTGTAAATATTTTTGAAAATAATATGGAACGAGAGTGATGTTAAAGGCGTGTATAAAATATTTTTATTGTCTTTGACAAATATTATAAACAATTTCTAATTGTTATAAATAATTTATGTGATTTTGTTATAAACATTTAAGAGCTAATTATACATTTGGATTAAACTTAACAAGTTTAAGGAATTAACATAATGATCCAATAGGATGTGAGCAAAGTACTTGAAAGATTTGCGTAAATATAATGTGAGTTGTCTTGTAGACATTTAAAAGCTTGAGAGAACAAGCTGTATTCTTACGTAACATAGCATGTGAGAAGGGAGTGCATTTGACCAGTATGCAACAGGCTGGAGGGTAGCTCGCAGCTGGGCCAACATCTGGTTATCAGAGTGAGGTCGTCCACACTCTGGCCTTGCGACTATAAATACCATTCTCATGTTTATTAAAAGGAAACCAAATGCTCTATATATGTCACACCCTGATGTCCTTTTCCAATCCAATAGTGTTATGAATATTACGTTATTTGGAGCTCTTGGGAGCTAATTTGTTTTATATCATGTTGTATGATAATTCTTGCAAGTCCTGCTGGAGGACGTAGTCAGATTGACTTGGGCTACTGATAGCCACGTTTATTTTGTTGTGTTAGTAAAATCATACCCTTTATTAGAAATAAAGCTTTTGTACAGTTCAAAGTTCTCGTCTTCGTTCTGGCTCATTTTTAAATGTCATGGTGGAGGTTATTGTGGGAACAGACTTTTAGTGATCCTGTTGTCAACTCAAACCCCGAGATAATTAAGAGGTAAGTAACGGTAAGTATGAACCCCCGTCTATTTTGGTGTGTTCCACAATGATTTCCTGTGAACTTCTGTGCTCTTATCTCGATAGTATCTGTCAGTGCCATTTTCATTGATGTAGCTGAGCCGGTGCAATTGACTATTGGCAATCCGATTGAGGGGGCGGATATCTGACAGCCTACTATCCAGGTAAACGGGGACAGAAAGATTGGCGACCCAAGAACGTGGGGCTGAGTCAATAGAAAGATTGGCGCACCTAAAACGTTGGGGATCGATTCAACAAAACTGGATTACCAGGTTGAACGCCAGAAAGAGTGGCAAACCTAAAACGTGAGGTTCGATTAGACTCAAATAAAGAGGTTGATTCTTTGTTAGATGTCTAGGCCAATTGTAGTATTTGAGAGTGTGATTATATAGGAATTAAATGTTGTATTGTATTAGGAAAATTACACTCAGAAAAGATCAGATCTTATACAACTTGAGAAAGGTTAAATGGGCAGGAAACTTAGAAAAATCGCCTATAATCTGGAATCTTATTTTATTTGACCGGCTTATGACATTTTAGTCATATTAAAGATAAAATTAAATTATTTGGATTGTAAATGTAAATTATTTGTGTTAGGATATTTTAAAATGAGCCAGGGAAATTTGAACATGTGCTTGAGTTTGTTTCAACATGAAGTATCTTCGAAGGTTAATTATAAGGTAGTTATAAGTTAGATTTAAGACAGAAAATTGATCAAAAATTATATATGGTGAAAAGTGTTGCTCAAATGTTGTTATTTTGCTCTTTTGATGTATGTCCCTACAGCAGTCAATTTTGAATAATATTGTAATGGCAGATGAAAGTTTGAAGAAGATGTTAGAGGAGATGTCTGCTAACATGAATCGCAGTATGAAGCAGATGCTGAATGAAAGCATGAAGGAGAATAATAGTAATTTGTCTGCTAATTTGAATGCAAGAATGGAGGAGAATGTTAGTAATTTGTCTGCTAATTTGAATGCAAGAATGGAGGAGAATGTTAGTAATTTGTCTGCTAATTTGAACGCAAGAATGGAGGAGAATGCTAGTAATTTGAATAGTAGTATGAAGGAGATGGAAGCTAGGAATACTAGTCGAATGGAGGAGAATGCTAGTACTTTGTCTGCTAATTTGACAGCTAGCATGGGTGAAAGTTTGAAGGTTCTTCAGACTAGTGCTGCTAATTTGGAGGATAATATGTCGCGTTTACAGATTAATACCCTAGGAATTGAGAATACTGTAACGGACATGCGCACAGACGTGTCTAATGTCCATAAAGATGTGTCTATTGTGCATAAAAGTGTTGATGATGTTAAATTTGATGTGTCTAAGGTACAGAAAGACCTTACAATGTTAAATCTAGATGTAGCTAATGTCCGAGGGGATATTTCTTGTGCTAGAGCCGAAGTTGTAGTTGTCAAAAACGATGTAGCGACTGTCCAAGACAAGGTCGAGGAAGTCCAAAAAGAAATTCAAAAAGCTAGAACTGATGTATCCAATGTTCAGGTAGACATTAATAATATTCGTGCGGATATAACTGAGGTGCAAAGTGACATAACTAAGATTCAGGTAGAGGTCAACACAGTTTTCGTAGATATGACTAAAGTCCAAACTGATGTAAATAAAGTCAGGGAAGAAATCGAAAACTCAAAAACTCTTTGTACGCGTAATATAACTGCATTAGCGACTAGACTAGTTGATGAATCAGTTAGAACAACAACGTCTTTAGCAGAGTTGAAGTATGATGTAGAGGTCATGAGAACCCAGGTATTAGACCACAATAGAGTATTAAAAGAGGATATCGAAGTAGACATAGCAGAAATGTTCACAGCAAACGTAGCGGTATGGAAAAACGAGTGGAATAAGTCAAGTGGGGTACATGTAACCCAAATTCAGGAAAGGATTGAAAGAAAACTTGCCAGTACGCAGATAGAAATTAACAATGAAGTAGTACAGATTAGGAAAGATTTAAGCGTCAGGATAAATTCGTTATCCGAAAAACAAGTTGACGATAGAACACAACTAGATCAGGATATGCAAACTTTAAAATCTACATTAGAGGATCAAATTCATAAAGTTGTCTCGGATGTAAATGAAACGACGAGTAAACTGAAAAATTTGAAGTTAGGAGAGGCTAGTTTAATGGAGAACTACAAAGAAGAGATTATCAAGAAAGTCTTAACGGAAATCACTGACAAGGATACAGAAGGCTTAGCTTGTGAATTGAATAGGAATTATGCTAGAAGACATAACCTAGAGCCAGAAGAAAGAGACGTGACTCCTGAAGAACGTGTATCCAGATTCAGAGAGGAGGATGACGAGAGGAACATGGAACCTGAGTGGAATTATCGAGATAGTGGGAAAAACTATCCGGATTCATATCCGAGGAACGTGACGGTCATCAGGAATTTCGAAGACAAACCACAAAAATTCAGTAACACTGATAGTTTGACACCTATAGAGTATGTAAGGAATCTCAAAGATTATTTCATCGAAGCTCACATTCCCAGAGAGAGAGAGATGAAGATAGTAGAGAGATATCTGATTGGAGGACCCCTTGAATGGTTTCGCGCATTTAGATACACATTCAGTAACTTTGACGAGTTTGCAGAGGCATTAATCAAACGATTTTGGTCCATAGAAGCGCAGAATTCGTTAAGAGCGGAGGTGTATTCAAGAAAATACTCAGGTACTCTTCCAACAAGGTACGCGGATTTCTTTACGAGTCAGTTGTCCCGCTTGAGATTTTTGCAACCCCCATTGTCCACGGAACAACTAATAGATGCGATTTCTCGTATGCTGCCAGTTGAGGTGAGAAGACTTATAATTTCGTCCAACATCAGGGATTTATCCAGCATGGATGAATTACTAAGAAGGTTAGACTACACAAGTCCAATGCCTAACGTAGTCCAGAAAGGTCAAAGGCAGGAGTTTAAAGAAATCAATACGGTATACATGGACCAAGTCCAACAAACTGACAAGCCAGAGCAGGAGAAAACTGACAATGTAGGTCCTCACAGGAATAATCAGTTTAGAAATTACAGATCACAAGGTTACCGACCGTATCAACAGAGAAGAGGTTGGAACTACAACCGAGGAAACTACAATGGAAGAGGCAGATATTACAACAATAATGGGTATAACCGTAACTATAATAGGAATAACCAAAACCAAAATAGAAACCAGAATACTCAAGGTCAGGTTATGACACCTGATCAGTATCAGCAAAGAGAGAAGGAAAGCCAGCAATACTTAAAAGAATTAAGGGATAAAGAAGCTGACAATCAAAAGAAAAGGCAGGATGTTGTAATCGATCCTGGGCCTTCTACGAGCCAGCAGAATTTTGAGGTCGGTAACACAAAAAAAAACGCCGATTTCTCAACGTCAGTGAGAACCTGTAAATACATTGCCACACCACACCTGATTACGATTAATGAGATATACGAAGTTACCGATGAAGATTTACTAGAAGAGAGGGGTATTGTTAAAGAGGAAAGACCATGTGCATTACCTATTATTGCTGTACGGATAGATGGACAGCAGTACAAAGCCCTGATGGATACTGGTGCTATTATTTCCATCATTTCATAGGAATGTTATCAAAGTCTGCTAAGAGGAGAGAACATGACAGTTCTACCTGTTTCTACCGTCAAAGTGAGAGGGATATTCCAAGATAAGGCAGTGAAATGCAAGATTCAAGTGTTATTGAACTTTGAGATCAATGGAAGGAATTATGAACAGATCTTCATTGTGGTGAGCAAGATCAATTTTGATATGGTGCTTGGAATCGATTTTATATCGAAGGTCGGAGCTATTATTGACATGAAGAACAGAAGTATTAGCTTTAATGATGGGTACATAATCACAGAAGAGATAGAAGAACAGGACGTGAAAAACAGTCTGGAAATAGACCTTAGGGAAGAAATTTTGAATACAATAATTAATGAAGTGGAAAATTTAGAAGAAATACCCAGTAGAAAAACTGAAGGATTTGAAGAAATTCAGGGGGAATTTGAGGATCTGATAAAGGAATTCCAAGATATTTTCGATGAAAAGCCTGGATTGATTAAGGATTATAAGTACAAGATAAGGCTGACAGATGAAACCCCTTACCAGAAGAGAATATACCCCATTCCTGAGAAATACTATCAAGAAGTACGAGGGTTAATCAGAAAAATGGAGGTAGACGGGATTATTAGAAAACAGGCGTCGTCTTATATAAACCCCATCACAGTAGTAAAGAAAAGTAATGGTCAAATACGTCTTTGTCTCGATGCCAGGACCATCAACTTGAAGATTCTTCCAGAAAATGACAGACCACCCAAGATTAGAGATCTGCTTCGGAAATTCAAAGGAAGAGCTTGTTTCAGCGTTCTTGACTTGACGTCTTCATTTTATCAAGTTCAACTAGAAGAGGATAGTATGCAGTACACTGGATTCCTATTTGACCATACGTCATGGGTCTTTGCCAGAATGCCTTTTGGAATGGTTAACAGTGGACCAGCACTTATTCGAGCACTTGATAGTAAGCTCACTGACGAAGTGAAAGAAAATGTAATCTGCTACATTGACGATTTAATCGTATCTTCACCCAGCGCCGCAGAACATTTAGTGCACTTGAGAAAGTTGTTCGAGAATTTACGGGAGGCCAATATCAAGGTGAACTTTGGAAAATGTCAATTCTTGAAGAAGGAGATAAATTATTTGGGGCATACTATTGATAAAGATGGATATCATCCAAACATGAAAAAAGTAGATGCGATCACGAGATTTCCAAAGCCAACTAAGGTAAAACAAGTCAGAGAATTTGTAGGTGCATGCCAATTTATTAGCAGCCACTGTCCAAGATACTCGGAAATTATGGCTCCTCTGTATGACTTACTCAAGAAGAACAACAGATGGAAATGGAGTACCGCTGCAGACGAGGCTTTTGAGAAAGCAAAAGAGATGCTCAGAAATAATGTGAAACTGGAGTACCCAGACTTTGAGAAGGTGTTCTATATTGAGTCTGATGCATCAAGAATAGGCATTAGTGCAGTCTTATACCAGAAAGACGAGGCAGGCAACAAGCACTACATTGCGTTCACTAGTCGGAAGTTGAAAAAGCACGAGGAAAACTACTTCACGACAGAGCTTGAAGCGTTAGCTTTTGTGACAGCTTTACAAGCCTGGAAGAAAATCCTGCTGGGACATAAGGTCATCATTATTACTGACCATAAAGCACTACAGTTTATGTTGCAAACTGACATGTCAAGTGATAGATTGACACGTTGGGCTTTGTTCACCCAACAGTTTAACGCTACTATTGTCCACCAGCCTGGGAAAGATAACTTACTGGCTGATGCTCTATCACGTAACCCTATTAAAAATGTGCAGATACACCATGTACAATTGGAGCAAGAAGATGAAGAAACCGTTAGGAGGTTAGCCCGAATCGGTGTGTCACAGAAGAGACACGCTCCAATAAGGAAAATGTACAGGTTCCTCAAGGGTTACATGGACAATACGGATGTTGACTATGAGGCTACACGGAGAAATTCACGACACTTTGTCTTGAGTGGAGACATCGTATGCAAGTATGCTGACTCTGCGCATACAAAACTCCGAATAGTCGTGCCACCTAAACTTATTGTCAATTTAGTGTGGGTAGCTCATCACGCAACTGGACATGCCGGTTTAGATAAGACTCTTAATACACTTAAAGAGAGATTTATCTGGACTAACATGCGTTCCAGCATTGCCAAGGTCATTCGATCCTGTGACAAGTGTCAAAGAGCAAAGTATGCTTCTGCTTTACTAAAGGGAAAACCGAAGGCGATGATTCCTTCTAAGCCAAACGAACTTATGGCGACGGATATATTTGGCCCCTGTCCGAAGGGATACCAGGGTAACCAGTACTTGTTGGTGACCGTGGATGTTTTCTCAAAATTTGTTACAATGAGTCCCATGCAGAAAGCTAACACGAGGAACGTAGTAAGCAGATTGGAAAATGCTGTATTTCCTAAAGCTGGTATACCGGAATATCTACTGTCAGATCATGGAACGCAGTTTACGTCCGTGGAATTTGCAGCGGATATGGAAAGGCTTGGCATTAAGCACTTATTTTCAAGCGTGCGTTACCCTGAATCGAATTCCTCAGAAAGATATATGGCTGAATTTTCGAAATTCTGTCGAATTTTCTGTCCAAATGATCATTCTGGTTGGGTGAGATTTGTACCCCTTATTGAGGAATGTCTGAACTCTACAGTGCAGGAGAGCACAGGAGAAGTGCCAATGCGACTTCATCTAGGAAGAAACCCAGAAAGGCCGTGGGATAATCTTTTCAACCACATACCGAGAGATCCCGACTTAGGAAGGCAGCAGAGGATTGACAAGGCGAAGGAACAACTCCAGAAAGCAGCAGAGAAACGATCGAAGAGAGTAGCTGGAAAACGTTTTGGTACACCCTTTCAAGTTGGAAATCTTGTATTATTACGCAGACCTGTCAAGGCTGATATGACCAAGAAAATCTACCCCAAATTTGGATTAGTGTTCCTGGGGCCGTTTAGGATTACAAACGCTTATGGAAACAACTGTTATGAACTCTACGATGATGAGAATAATGTTGTTTACGGCAAGTTCAATGCTGGAAATTTAAAAAGATACTATCCTAGAGTAAGCCAGTAATAATTCAATTTCGTGTTCAAGAGAGTTGAGATACTTGTAACACTGAGTTTAAAAACAATTTGCAACTGTTTTTAAAACGTGGTGAGAGGAGAATGCCCCCGTAATTGAATTATGTAGAGACCACGGTGGCTATATTTGAAATTATAATGAAAGTTATGGTTGTCATAGTTATGACGTGGGTAGTCATGACGTAAGCACGGATGACGTAAATGTTATGCCAGCAAGCTACTTGAGCTGAGATTCTCAGTGACGTCAGCATTTAGTCGAGAATGTTCCAAGATTTACGACGCAGTCGCAGGAAACGAGGAATTCTGCTGAGGAAGAAACTATGCTATTGGAGGAGAGGCATGAACCAATGAACGATAGTTTAAAGGAAGACGGAGATTGCTGTAACTATGGTATTGTTATTACTTTTGGAATGCAGAATTGTGGAAATCCATTTGCAGTAAAAGCATTGATTTGGAATTTTGGTGAAATTTATTTTCAGTTTTTGAATTTTGAAAATCCGTCATGTATTAACGAAGTTGGAACTTTTAGCGATGACGCAGTACCACGCTTTGGAAGGGATGGAAACGCCCCTCGAGAAGTTAATAAAAGGGCTTGCGCAGAAGAGAGGAGCCTCTTTCGTTCTCCGATTATTCTGAGATCTCATTCTCAGATCATCGAAGTCTATTGTGAAAGTTCTTTTCTTATACATTCATTATAGTGAGACGTCGAAGTGAACAGCAGTGAAAAGAATCGTCTTTATAACGCGTGGCGAGGCCACTATATTAACGAGATCCAAGTCAAACTAGGTGAAGTTGAAACGGACCTTAGAAAGCTTCTACAAGTTTAGCTTCGAATAGTTAGCGGTCACCGATAAGCTAATTGTATTGTGCTGTGCTTCATAAAGTAATAGAGAAAAGCTGAACAATTTCGACCGATTAGTTTAAAAGATATTAGCAGTTTTATACGACTGACAAAAGTGATTATCTCGCCACAAGAGAAGCACTTTTGTATAGCCAGAATCAACGCAACGGCTGACGCTGCGAGTGGAATAGAAAGACTTCAGATTGCTTGGTTACAGAACGATACAGTATAATGGAGCAATTTAATACGGCAGTTTGTTCTTCTAACACTACAACCGAAGAGCAGATGCAAGGCTAAAGGGCTTATTGCAATTGGGACATACTTCAACGGAGTGAGATAGCGACATGGAACTTCGCTAATTGCTATTCCACACAAGCGAACATGCGGTGAATACCATCTACACCCATGTTTCGTAATTAAAGGCTGAATACCATCGAACAGCCATAGAAACAATTTCATACTCTGAATATGAATAATTTCTTCGGAAATTTCTACAAAACTTCATGGCGATTGTCTACTGGAACTTCAGGGAATTTTTCAAGAGAGGTCAGCGATATCCCGACTCACAAAGAAGATTATTGCCGGAAGGATGTCTATTCGTCTTCAAGGAGCAGAGCGATTTCCGGAGAAGGAAGCAGTTCGATTCTCTGAGGGTGCTATTTCCTATTTCGAGTATGGATCCATCAGCAGTCTTCTTTGGGGAATTTTCCTCTGGAACGTCAATCGGCAGATAAGGTAGTCGTGAACGTTTATTGTATTTGAGTTTATTAATGATGTTTGAGCAACCATTTTTCCCATATTTTTATCCTCATGTTTTTTGCCCTATTTTCTTGTTGAGATTCTTATTCTCAGTACACCTTGATGAGTTTTGCATTTTTCGACGATTTATTAAGACATTGTTATGTCATGGGCATAGTAAATGATTTTGAATCAGTTGAGACTGATATTTGGATTTTTCAGTAATTAATATATTTTTTTTTGTAGTCACGATTTGACTGTAAGTTAATGATTTTTAATGGCAGATTTAAATTCAGACAGCGTGTCACTTTATTAAAGTAATTCTACCCCTGTTTAATTACTTTGACCAATTTTCTGTCATCATCAAGAAGGAAGAACATTTAAATGATTTTAGAGCGTTAAAATCTCTTACGTTGTCGACGATCTTGGAAATACTAGTCGTTATTTGAATTGATTGCAACAAAGACATTTATCGTCAGTTATGAATGATCATTGCATCATAGACACTTTTGTGAAAGAGTAACTTTAATAATGAATTATTGAATGCATTAAAGTCTAGAACTTTTGTTAGGAGTTTTTCTCAATTAGAGATTTATATAACGATGTTTGCATTCCCCAGTCTAATTGGATTCTATTCGACTACTTTGCATTTTAGTCGCACTTTATTTGAAGATAGTATTTTTATACTACATTTTTTTAAAGATGTTAATCTTAAATTTTGATAGACCAGACAGGCGTATATAAGCGTATTCACTATTAAATTTGTTTGTGATTGGCAAGTTTTGACTTCATTTCGGTTCATGAATGAAATCCACGAAGGTTA
This sequence comes from Meconema thalassinum, assembly GCA_946902985.2. Taxonomy (NCBI): domain Eukaryota; kingdom Metazoa; phylum Arthropoda; class Insecta; order Orthoptera; family Tettigoniidae; genus Meconema; species Meconema thalassinum. Next base: position 771,623,599 of record OX336388.2, on the reverse strand, counting down.
AATAGAAAAACAGTTTTGAAACAAGTAATGATTATAAAAAATTTTAAGTGGAACTATGAATGTATAATCGCTAGTGCAGCGCGTGTTGAAAGTCGCTGTTGTATAATGCCCTTGAATATGAAGGAAGTTCCCACAGGAATAAATGTTAAAGAATTATTTGTGGAAGTTTTGTAAGTTATGTGGAAGTTTAATGCCATATAGATTAATATATGATGATTTTGGGCATATTTTTAATGCAGCTTGTGCATTAACTTGTTAGCGAAGGATTTTCCGCTGGAGTAAGATTGTCATAGTTCGTTGAAAATAAATCAAGTGATTTACTGTTAGAATTAACACGAGTTTTGAAAGAATTTGAGATAAGATTTTGAATGAAGGTTGCCGTCACAAATCATTATTAAAACCTTTATTAAACCAGATTGTGACATTAACATGTATAACTAACCTTCATTGGTCGATTATATTAAACACGATTATGAAAATTACCAACCGAATGAACATGTGGTCAATGTATTTCTTAAATTAATAATTTAAACAATTTAAATGTTAATATTGTAAATGATTGCTGTAAATATTTTTGAAAATAATATGGAACGAGAGTGATGTTAAAGGCGTGTATAAAATATTTTTATTGTCTTTGACAAATATTATAAACAATTTCTAATTGTTATAAATAATTTATGTGATTTTGTTATAAACATTTAAGAGCTAATTATACATTTGGATTAAACTTAACAAGTTTAAGGAATTAACATAATGATCCAATAGGATGTGAGCAAAGTACTTGAAAGATTTGCGTAAATATAATGTGAGTTGTCTTGTAGACATTTAAAAGCTTGAGAGAACAAGCTGTATTCTTACGTAACATAGCATGTGAGAAGGGAGTGCATTTGACCAGTATGCAACAGGCTGGAGGGTAGCTCGCAGCTGGGCCAACATCTGGTTATCAGAGTGAGGTCGTCCACACTCTGGTCTTGCGACTATAAATACCATTCTCATGTTTATTAAAAGGAAACCAAATGCTCTATATATGTCACACCCTGATGTCCTTTTCCAATCCAATAGTGTTATGAATATTACGTTATTTGGAGCTCTTGGGAGCTAATTTGTTTTATATCATGTTGTATGATAATTCTTGCAAGTCCTGCTGGAGGACGTAGTCAGATTGACTTGGGCTACTGATAGCCACGTTTATTTTGTTGTGTTAGTAAAATCATACCCTTTATTAGAAATAAAGCTTTTGTACAGTTCAAAGTTCTCGTCTTCGTTCTGGCTCATTTTTAAATGTCATGGTGGAGGTTATTGTGGGAACAGACTTTTAGTGATCCTGTTGTCAACTCAAACCCCGAGATAATTAAGAGGTAAGTAACGGTAAGTATGAACCCCCGTCTATTTTGGTGTGTTCCACAATGATTTCCTGTGAACTTCTGTGCTCTTATCTCGATAGTATCTGTCAGTGCCATTTTCATTGATGTAGATGAGCCGGTGCAATTGACTATTGGCAATCCGATTGAGGGGGCGGATATCTGACAGCCTACTATCCAGGTAAACGGGGACAGTACCATCCCGGCATTTGCCCGAAGACGAAGTGGGAAACCGCGGACAACCACTTCGTGGATGGCTGAGGTGGGAATTGAATCCCCTCCACTCATTTGGACCACCCGAGGCTGAGTAGACCACGTTCCTGTCCTCATACCACTTTTCAAATTTCGTGACAGAGCTGGGAATCGAACCCAGGACCTCCGGGGCGGCAGCTAGCCATGCTGACCGCTACACTACGGAGGCGACAATGAATATTTGATTCTAAAAATATAGGAGGCCTATATACAGGATGTTTCAGAAATTTCGTCTCCATTGTATTCTTTTATGTTATTCTGATGTAGGGACAGTTGCTTTGTACATTGACAGTCGCATTTCGTCAGGAACGTGTCGTTTAATAATAAGAGAGTTGCATCAATTTTTGCTGTAGACTGCCTGTACCCAGTGGCCTGGAGTAAAAGTGGGATCCACGGAAAACCACTTCCAGGATGGGAATCGAGCCCATCCCTTCTCAGTTTGTCTTGGCAGAGCCGGGAATCAAACCCGGACCTCTGAGGCGACAGCCAAGGGCGCTAGCCGCAACTTTATCAGGAAATTGACAGTAGCGAATTCTCCAGTATAATTTAGCGCCGCAGCACGAGAGCAACATAGCGGCTTCGGTGGCGTAGTCGGTAGCATGCTGAGCTTCTAGGCCGAAGGTTGCGGGTTCAAACCAGGCCGAAGTCGTCGGATTTTTTGAGAGCGTTAAAAATCCCTCAGTATCCCCTTTGGAGGGGAAGCACAGTAAAGCCAGCGGGCCCATGTCATAGATTTATGGCATGTAAAAGATCCTTCCACTAACTCAACTTGTATGAAGCAAAATGTGTAGGTTAGGTTTGATTAATGCTCTTAAGTTCCAACGTTCGTCACTAGGCGCTGGTTGCGATGGCATCTAGTAGTAGCCAAGTTCACAGCTAGGAGTCATTGGCAGTAGCATTTAGTAGCAAAAGTAGGAACTACTTGAAATTATCGTCTGCAGGCCTTACTTGAATTTAAAAAAGATAACACACACAAATACAGTCATCACAATTAACACCGGTTATCAGACAGATTCTACACTCACCCAAAGTACACGGGGCTACATGACCGCGTTGTCGCAGCCTTTAAACAGAGGAACCAACCAACGAGTGCAACAGCTCCAGATTTCTGTTTACAAATAATTTACTTTATAATTATACTTTTAATCCACCCATTTTCCTTAAGAGACACAAGATTTTGATCGGGTATATTTCCCTCGTCGCTGTCCTGCACCTGCGATCGTCGAACGTTGCTTGCCCTGCACCTTGTACCAGTAACGAAAAGCCTTCACCACAGTTCCAGTGGAGCTCTTGCGCCATCTGCAGTGATTTCCAACAGCAAGTGAGGCGATATTCATAACGCCGAACACATCAGCAAGGTAGAGCTGTCATTGTTATTGTTAGGATGTGGAGTGTGGAGGCACCTCTGCTGCTTGCTTGTCGGTCTTCAGGGTAGCCTAGACCAGGCGCGGATCTAGAGTTTGGCTTTGGGGGCGGGGTCAGAGAATCGAAATTGTTAAGAAAAATTGTATCACTAAAAACGCAATCACAAAATAACCAAACGTACAAAACCAGACCAATTTTTTTGCAAGCTACATGGATAGAAATTTGATGCGTTTAGCGCACCAAAAATATTCGTACAAATTGCAACGGCGTGTTTTGCGACTTTTACATCGAGCTTCGAGAAAAGTATCAAGGTACAATACAGTTTCGGCAAGTCGAGTTGGTACCGACAAAGGGAGAAAGTCACAGCTTAAATTGCCAACCAAGCTTGCAGTTTGGACGTCGGCAAAATGTTTTGGTGAGAATAAAGCCCCAAATTCCTATCCGTGCATTGCTGCACATTCATCGTGACATCACTATAAACATCGATTCGGTAATCACAAGGTTTGATAAACAAAATAGACGAGTTGATTTTGTTATAAAAATAATCGTTTTTATATAATAGGTATGAAGTTGTAAATATGTACAGTTGTAACAGAACATAATAATTGCATTAAAGATATTTAAAGTATTGAAAAAAAGAAAAAAAAACTGTTTTTCAGTTAAAATTCGTTAAGTTTTATTTGTCTGGTTATTGTGTTTTCGTTTTTTGAGTTTGCAAAAAATTTGGTCTCCGCAACTGGCCTAGACCGTAGTTGTCTATTGTAAACCTATGCAGCAGTGGCGAATCTAGTACAAGGAATTCGGGGAGTTTTGACAATTTGAATGCGGTACCTGACATAACTTGCAGCAGGAATAGCTGTACTATGCCTACTAGATGTAGTTGCTGAACAAAAGTAATACTCTTTGTAGCATTTAGATGATAATATTCAAAACAAGCAGTAGTGCCCGGCTTCGCCCGGTGGATTTATTTGTTTTATGGATGATAATGAATACTACTACAGAACTGGAGCGCTCAAGGATAAGGATCGGAAAGCACCAACGCTTATTGCAACTGATAACCTCAGTACACTGCACCAACACCATCGCCCTTATACAGAGGCATACTATTGTCATGATAACTGTTTTAAGGGGCCTAAGAAATCTTTTTGCACTAATTAGGCCTACTCCCCGTGACTGCAATATTTATACTCAGCTTGCAATTCTCACCAGAACACTGGTAGTGGTCACGTGATGCAGCCCGCATTGCCAGGCAACACTTGACTTAAGTATTATTGAAGCTGTTCGGGAGCGCTTGTTCTTCCGACTTACTGAACAAAAATCAAAATTTTAGGTTACCTGAGAGGTGTAGCATAATGCTACATAGCCTAAACTATTCCTCTTGAATCTGGCTATCATATAAAAAAATAATTTTTCGAATCCGACTGGTAGTTCCAGAGATTAGCGAGTTTAAACACACAAACACACTCTTCAGCTTTATTATATCAGTATAGACGTATAGATATAGCTTTGGGGCTATTAGGACGAGTGGAATTTTAAAAGCCGACGTTTCGAGCCTGCTGCTCTTTCCTTTATCAAGGTTTGTAAGGAAAGAAGGAATGAGCAATCAATGGCATCTAGCCTCCATAGATAAATGGTATAAGATAGGAACCTTCCACCTCATAAAGTCCACAGCCGAAAAGACCATGACAAAAAAAGACCACAAGCAATAATGTCCACCAAACCAAAATGTCTAGAGTGACAAAATGTCCAGAAATATATGCACCCCGTTCAAAATGACCACAATTAATTATGTCCAGAGTGTCAAAATGACAGGGAATGTTTGCCCCCTCATCCAAAATGACCACAAATATTCATGTCCAGAGGAACAAAATGTCCAGGAATATTTAAACCCCGTTCAAAATGTCTTCAAATATTGATGTTCATTAAGACAGGATTCTTAACTATACTTTTTGAAATGGAATGAAAAATGTCCAGACTGAGCATTTATGTAGGTGCTTGTCGGTACCATCAACGAGGACGACTGGGTGAGCAAGGTTGGCGGTTGTGTGGGTGGCAGCATTGCATATTCTTCTGAAACTGCACCTCCAGTAAATTTCGGTTATTTGCTTGTTGAAATCGTGCTAGTGATATAGAAATTTCCGAAATGAAAGTAGTGGTTTCCCCTTTTGTGAATCAATGATTTCTGGAATATCTGCCATTGTACGCTAAATTTCAGATGTAAACATTGCCAGTCGGCCGCACTTGACGCGCATCACGCAGAGGCTAACAATGCTTCCTGGGTCTGCACCGACAATATTAAGACTGGCGCTGGCGGAGCTGGACAACGCCCAACAACTCGCGGATCACCAAGCCACGTGATGTTTTAAGTCCTGGTCGTTTTTCACTTTAGACATTTTGTATTCTGGACATTTCCCACTTTGAACGTTTGGCACTCTGGACATTATGACCTTCAGCCGTTTTGTACTCTGGACATTTTGACATGGGAACCAAAAACCAATGGACCAAAAAACCTGACCATTTAAGACCTGGACCAAAAGGCGTGGACTTCCTTGTACCTGGACATTCTAATCGTGGACATTATGTCTGGTAACCGATAGGAAGCCATGTCGAAACAAATAGTTACTCCATGACCTCCTGAGACCAAGAAGATGTTGGAAATAGCTGCCCTCTATAATGAAGTTTCATTACCAACATCTCCTTGGTCTCGGGAGGTCATGGAGTAACTATTTGTTTCGACATGGCTTCCTATCTTATACCATTTATTTATGGAAGCTATACCCTATTCCATTGTTTACTCATTCCTTCTTTCTTTCTTTCTTTCTTTCTTTCTTTCTTTCTTTCTTTCATTCTTGACAAACCTTGATAAAGGAACGAACAGCTGGCTCGAAACGTCAGATTTTAAAATTCCACTGGATCTAATAGCCCTGTCTGTCTGTTAGGTAGTCAGCCCAAAGGCTGGTTGGATCCTCAAAAAGTGCCGCCATTAGGTTATGTGGGTAGATACCCACAAAATCCCAAAGCAACGCTATATTGAAAAGCTATATAATGGATGCAATTGGTTGAGAATGTTTACGTAACAGAATAATAATATTTTTATTAAAGTTATTGGTTTTACGTTCCTTTAACTACTGCAGTTTTTAGAGATGCCGGGGTGCCGGAATTTTGCCCTGGAGGGGATCTTTAACGTGCCAGTAAATCTACTGACAAGGTGTCCTCGTAGTAGCATTTAGAATACAAGCAAATAGTAGTAGACGTATTACTAGTCTATAAAGTTTTTGTGCCCTTGAGAAATTCAGATGTAAATCTTTACCGCATTAGCCGATTCTGAGGTCAGGATTCGCCACTGAGATTGACGTCCAGGAAGTTCTTTGTTAGCCGCCTGAGAAGAAATATCTGTTGGCAACACTGCACAGTATCTGAAGCTTCACGCGGGAGGGGAGTGGGGAAGAGGAAACTGATAAGAGAAATGTTTGTTTTGCTAACATTCTTATCAATAAAGTGCACCAACCGTCGTTCTCATGATAGTATATAATGCATGCGAAGAGATGGAATTTGTTCAGTTTTCTCAACACCAATAAAATTAAATATAAAATTATGGGAAAGTTGCAAGAACTGTAAAACATGCAGACATGACATTATTGCCGATCGTAAAGCGCTTAATTGTGGTTTTGCGTGTAATAGGCTATCTCCTCTTAAACGCCTTGATAACGAAAACACTGACAATTTTCGAAATAATGACGCAAATTTAAAATTATTAGTCCGTTTTGTATATTCATACGAGGAATAATAATTCCGAATATTCTGATTGGTTTAAACTTAGCAATTTGACATTTACAAGTGTTCAGGATTGCTAATAAACTCACTTCCTTCTTGTGCGGACGGTGTATTTCTTTGCCAAACCACACTGCAGTGGTACATACCGGAGTGTGCCTGTTGTGGGAACGCACCCTGAGCCCAGAGGGGAACGCAACATGACAGCACGGACACAGGATGAACTGTAATAGAGCTATAAGACGTCAGCCAAGTGATTATTTTCCATCCAAAGGTTAACACGTCGCAATGATTCATTTACTCTGAAGGTCAGATCCTCTGCATTCTCTGCTGTTACCACTATCCCAAGGTAATCGGCATAACCAATAGGTACTGCGCCTTTCGTCAGCTGCAGACGTAGGACGCCATCATATAGAATGTTCCACAAGGTCGGTCCTAGGACCGATCCCTGCTGAACGCCAGTACTAATTTCAAGGTCCTCTGATTGGCTTAGTTTTATTCTACGTCCTTTTAAGTAACTGATGATAATTTGTTGCAGGTATTGAGATATGTTCTTCCTTCGAAGTTATCTCACAACAAGTAGTTCCGTGAAGAACTATACAGCCTATTTTCATACATCCTACTTATGTTAATTGCCTCTATCAACATACAAAATTTCAGTTTGATTGCTGTACTAGATTCGTAGATATTGAGAACCGACTAAATTTTTCGGATGGTCGCCATGTTGGATTTTATATATGTAGGTCCTAGAGTTATGTACTGTTACATGAAGATTATTGTGTACGAGTAGCATTCAAACTTCAATCGCATGATTAGGACACAAGAAGTAAAATCGAGATTTTAAAATTTCTTGTAATTATGGAAACAGTTCAAAAAATTAGATGCCAGTGGATTCACATTTGTAGAAGGATTTACTGTACCAAGTTTCACTGCACTCGGATGGTTAAATTGCAAGAAACGTCCATGTGAATATTTATACTTCGCGTCGCCGCCATGTTGGATTTGTGATCACCATGTTATTTAAAGTCCTATAGGTGAACTTAAGTTCATAGCCCCTATGAACATAAAAATATTCAGTTTGATTGCTGTAATAGATTCGTAGATATTGAGAACCGTCTAAATATTTCGGATGGTCCCCATGTTGGATTGTTAAATGTATAGGCCATAGAGTCATGTACAATTAAAGGAAAACTATTGCGTAGGTTCATTATTCAAACTTTCACATCGATCGCATGATTACGACACAAGAAATAAAAACTTAATTTTAAAATTCGCAAAGCCGCGTTCTTGAGGTAATGTAAACAATTGAACTAAATTAGATACCAGTGTATTAAAATGTGTATAAACATTTCCTGTACCAGATTTCATTGCGTTTGGAACATTAAATCGCGAGAAAGATCTATTTAAAATTTTCTAATTCGCTTGGCCGCCATATTCGTTTTGTAGTTAACCGGTTTTTGAAAGTCTTATAGATGAACTTCCAGTAGTGCCCTTTATCTCCGTACAAAATTTCAGGGTGATAGCGCTATAGTTTCAGAGATATAGAACGCCGGTGAAATATTTCGCACAGCCGCTATCTTGTGGTTATGTAAACAATTGAACCAAGTTAGATGTCGGTGCATGACAATGTGTATAAACTTATACTGTACCAAGTTTTATTGCGTTTGGTTGGTTAAATCGCGAGGAACGTCTATTTAAAAGTCGCGAATTCGCGTGCCCGCCATGTTGGTTTTGTAGTTACCAGTTTTTCAAAAATCACATAGGTGAACTTCTAGTAGTTCCCTTTATCACCGTAAAAAGATCTAGGGTGATATCGGGAATAGTTTCGGAGATATTGAATGCTGGTGAAATATTTCGCACAGCCGCCATGTTAGATTGGTGAGACGTAAGAAAATTTGAAGGGCACGGTCGGGGTCGTCCGGAATAGTGCTATGAACTTACCGAGTTTCATTGATATCGCTCCAGCTGTTTAGAAGTTATTAGTGACACACACACGCACACACACACGGACAAAAGGTGATCTCATAAGCATATTTTTTCAAAATTGAAAATAGGCTAAAATGCTCCAGAAGTCGTATTAAAAGCATTTTTCACAGCTAGAGTTATTAAATCTGCTCTCTGCCGGTATTTGCAACACTCTCTCGATAGCTTGGTTTGTGCAAGCCGAGTGCGGTAGTGCAAAAGCCTCATCCAATTTGGTTTATTCACCCATAGCTGTTCTTCGGATATAGTATGCCAGTTTACACTTCTCTTCTCTACATCCTTTGAAACTTGTTTCGCCCATAAGTCTCAAGGTCGTCCACGGGGTCTTTTGCCAGGAAGTACCCTTTCAAAATAAGCTCTAGAGTTCTTTCAGGAACCATTCTTTTCATATGGCCATACCACCTTAGTCTGTAGAGTTCCATTAATTCCAAAAGGCTTCTTTCCAATCCAAGCTCTTCTCGGATATTAACGTTCCTTATTTTATCCTTCCTTGTCTTTTGTAAGCAGGAACTGAGGAACTTCAATTCAGCTGCCTGTAGACTGCTGTTTGCTGGCCCTGTCAGTGTTGCTGCTTCTAATCCGTACGTAAGAAATGGTATACAACGTAGGTTTTGTATACGTTAATCTTAGAAGCTAGTGGGAATGTTGGATCCCAAAGTAGTGAACTACTGGTGAATCATATGATAAAAATGCAACGGAAACATTTTTATGTTCGACCCTCACTATTATGTGTTTGAAAACTGTATCATAATGATGGTCATTATAACACCGTTTTTCATTACGATACAGTTTCTCCAGCCAATCAGAGCTCGTTCATTGACCAATTAGGTAACGATAATTTCGCGCATGCGCTCAAAATCCAACATGTCGGACATAAACACAACATCGAACTATAATAAATTACCGACATGGAATACCCACCGTCCATATGTTCGCGTAAATAAACTGGCGAATATGAGACAAGAAATAGCACAGTACCTTAAAATCACTAACACTAATTTCTACACAGTGCATTGTCTTCAAATGACTGCGGTGACAATATTACTGAGGGTCGGCTGATGTAAACATATGGCTGCATATGGCATTGCAAGCCCAGAGCGCATGCGTCGGCCGTTCAAAGCTCTTGAAAGACGAAGGTATAACACCCAACGCTCGCTCTGCGATCACAAAATTCCAGTAGCTGACTCTCAACAGATATTTATGAATATTTATGTTAAAACATATAATAAAGTTATAATTATCGTCGAACATAAACAGTCGTATGCAACTCGCCTATAATGGTAATTAAGACACTCGTATGGAAATTATAAAACTCGCATACGCTCGTTTTATAAAAAATACTCGTGTCTTAATTATAGCCATTATAGGCTCGTTGCATAATGTACTATTACTACATTAAGTCATAAAATTAAATAAAATGAAATGTTGGAAAACTAGCATCGGGTCTAATAATTTGTTCACCTCTGTAGTTAACAACACAGGTGGCAGTCAACATTTCATGAATAAAGCACACACAAACTTGTGCCACGCTATGACAAGTGGGCGGGAGCAGTGTGGAAATATAGTTTACGGTTACTAGTTTATTTTGCAATAAATGTTTGGTCAATATCTGTACTCGTTTTGATTTTATTACCAAACGGAACTTACTTTCTGGACGTACAACGTCAATATTATTTATTATGAAACAAGCAGATCAATTGTTTCAATGTAGGGTATCACACAATGCAAACTCTAAATTTTGTTCAAATGTCATTTACATCGTGTAATCAAGTTGCACAACGCATTAACTGAATCTGTTACAAATAGAACCTTGCAACAATCAAAAACTAGGGCTTTCGCCCATTTCTTTCCCATTATCTTAACCCTTCGGTAGTCGTGCTTGATAATAATCTAACGCCAATAGTCGCGTGGATTACAATCGTAAGCCAATTTCTAATGGGTATTTCATTAGCTACTTTTTGTTTTAATATTTAGATTTTCCATGTTATAAGATGATGATCATGATGATGATGATAATTGTTGTTTTGAGGGGATAACATCTAGGTTATCGGCCCCTAATGGTTTGGGTGATACTGAATGATGAGATGCGAATGAAAACTATAACTAATACCAACTACAGACTTACAGACTAGAAGAAGAAATGGTAAACAAATAAAGGATAAGGCAAATAAAAGACCGGAAGGAAAGAAATTCCCTCAACCCTCGAAGAATGAGGATTGAGGGACTTGGAAGGAAGGAGAGCCATGAAAGGCAGGAGATAACATGAAAAGAAAAAGAAGGCTGACCCCTCGCAGAAGGAGGGTATCAGGAAAGATGAGAGGTGGGCCAATTAAGGCGGGAAGGGAAGAGACTCCCTAGGCCTCGGGTACCCTAATACCGTTGGGGTTGGAAGAGAAAAAGAGTTGACCAAGAGAGGTTGACAGGAAAGAAGACGGAGAGGAGTCCGACGCAAGTAAGTGGAAGCAATGCCGGACTCAGCTGGGGTCCCATGGTCGTCAATCCACGTCCCACTGGATGTGAGCCCCTGGGGGGCATTTTATAAGAAGGATGGAGTGTGATAAATATACTAATCATAGACACATACATTAAATACCAAATATTTTGACACAGCTTGAAAAACCTATTTTAATATGAACTTTTGAAAGAAATTTAGTAATATTTCCCGTATTCAGTAAAAACATGAAATATTTGCGAACAGATGAGCATTTTTCTACAATTAAGTGTTTTAAACCCAAATACTCACTCTAAAAGCTGAAGTCCTGGAAAGATGCGTGATACCGGTATACCTGGGCACTAACATTAAAGCACAGAGAAACGATCCATAGATGTCAGCGTAAAATGGAAAGAAAGATACTCCATGTCTCAGTGAGAGAAAGAATACGCAGAAAAGATATAGGCTAAGAAGAAGACTTGGCATGAAAGACGCTATTACATCAGCAGACCAGCTCAAATGGAAATGGGGAGGACATCTAGCAAGACTAGATCAAAACCGACGGACTTACAAAATGACGATGTGGGACCCGAGAATAGGTAGACTAAACGTGGGAAGATGAGGAGGAAAACAATGGTTAACAACAGTAAAGGTGAGATAAGAGTGGAAAAACCTAGGAAAACTCACGTGCAGTGATCATTAAATCGCTATGAGCTATGCATCCAGATAGTGTGATCATTTAGAAACAATCGATACAAGTACATAATTCATACCGAGAGGATGAACCATATGTGTCACAGAAGCAGTAAGGCATTTGGTATGACATCACACACACACATCATACAGGTGCATAAGATGTATACGTGTAATAGAGGTGACAACTCATATGGCATTCAGACAATCATTTCGGAACAACTTCTCATAGATGTCTTAATTGCGGAAAGGTATTCTAGACCTGAGAAACATCAAAAGGGGGAAAAAGCGACAACCAGATATTGAAGTGACAAGTCTCCTACAGGAAACCACACCGAGAAGTGTTAAGTGCGCGAACGATAGAACAACGGGAATACTTGGACCTAATTATATTCCTCAGGACTTGCTCTCCTGATGAGTAAATAAAAAATGAGCACTCACTGTTCCTGCAATCTCTTATGGGATTTGTAAGGCTGTTTTATTTATTTATTTATTTAATATATTCAGTTACCCAATTATATACAATGCTATACCTCTACAAGCAAATCAACACAGTTCAAGCGAAGTTCCTTAAATAGTCGCGTGGAGTAAGTTATTGTTGTTTTAAGTTGCGGAACAGCGATGTCATCTGTCTTAGTCGTGTGGGAATACAGTTGTAATCCAAGTTAACTCTTTGGTATGCTACTGACGAGCAAGTGGTCATTGATGTAATTTATTTATTTATTTATTTATTTATTTATCGTATGGCTTTTATGTCGGGAGTGTCCGAGGACATGTTCGGCTCGCCAGAGGCTGTAGCTGCTTCAATGCGGACTCCCATGGGGTGAGCTACAAGTTCCGTTCAATTTCAAGTAGTTCCCAACTTTCGCTACCAGATGTCAATGATACAGTACCTAGTGGTGAACGTTGGAACTTTAATAGAGCGTTCCACCGAAGTCTAACCTAGAAATTTAGCTACTCACAGGTTTAGTCTGTGGAAGGATCTTTTACATGCCATAAATCTATGACATGGGACCGCCGGCTTTACTTCCCCTCCGAAGGAAGGCATACTGAAGGATTTTAACGCCCTTAAAAATCCTATGACTTCGGCCAGGTTTTAACCCACTATCTTGGGCACAGCAGTTCAGAATGCTACCAACTACGCCACCGAAGCCGCTATTGATGTATTTCACGGTGATTGTAATGTGGATACCTTTTGCGGTAGGTACTGAACAGTATACACCAAAAAATCTTGTGTATTATGTTCGCAGATATGAAGCAAATGAATCTGGATGACAATAGTAATCCATGCTTAGAATTTTGAAATGAATGTAAGTGATGAAAGTAACTTCTCATGTTTTTATATACAATGTACAGTACTGTATGCCAGGGATAATTTCATTAGTGTAAGGTGCTAGTAGGCCTATTTGTAAGGCAATCTTCATTATGTCATCCCTTGCACGAGCTTTGCTATTGGGGTTGTATTTTGACAATAAATAAAAATAAGAAAACAAAGTAAGAAAATATCTGATGATTTATCTAGAATTCTTACGTTTTTCTTCTTTATTCTTCAGACAGTTATGAACCTCCATTTCACATTCGGTATCGAAGGTTTTCTGATTGCCATCATCCTCCACACAGACTGGATCGTATATCGTGGGACATATCTGGGTGGCACAGTTAGATTTGGCTTCCGCTACTTCAGGAGCGACTGGCTCTTCAGCAGGCTTGGATTGTGAAGCCACTGCCATCAAGACCACTGTAACAATAAACACTGGTAAGTTACTCTGGAGAAAGGATAGTTTAGAGCCGTTAGCCCCATGTACTTGGGTGTGTGTAGAATTTAGCCTGTGCTGGTATCTGTAGAAGTGTGTAGACTTATAATTGTGTCTAGGAATGACCATCCCAGGATATGCCCGGAGTAAAACTGGGGAAACCATAGTAAACAACTTCAAGGATGACTGGTTGGTTGGTTCCTCAGTTTAGGGGCTGCGACAACGCGGTCATGTAGCCCCGTGTACTTTGGGTGTGTGTTGAAACTGTCTGATAACTGGTGTTAGTTGTGATGGCTGTATTAGTGTGTGTATCTGTTTTTTTAAATTCAAGTAAGGACTGTAACTTTGCATTTTTCAAATAGTTCCTACTTTTGCCGCCAAACGCCACCGTCAACGACTACTAGGCCTAGTTCAGAACTTAGCTACTAGACGCCACTGCAGTTGGCTCTTGGCAACGAACGTAGGGACCTAAGAGCGTTGTTTACATTCTTAACCTATACAATTTAGCTTCACACAGGTGTAATTAGTGGAAGGATCTTTAACATGCCATAAATCTATGACATGGGACCGCCGGCATTACTTCCCCTCCGATGGAAGGCATACTGAGGGATTTTTAACGCTCTTAAAAATCCGACGGCTTCGGTCGGGTTTGAACCCGCTATCTTGAGCTTAGAAGCTCAACAACTTCTAGGATGACTGAAGTGACAACTAAACCCATGTCTTTCCAGTTTCTCCCCACAAAACTCAGATCGGGACCGGGAATTGAATCCAGCCTGCAGCCATGAACGCTAACCATTCCACCACGAGATGGTCGGTAATCATGACAATCCATAGTACAAAAGGGACTTGCATAAAGAAGACAGTCACAATGACTGTATACAATAAATAGACAGTAAGTTGAAACCTTAAGTAACTTCAAACAATCTATTCCTTGCCGTAAATATAAATTGGATAACTCAATTTCTACTTCATAATTTCACAGTCACTTTTTATTTACTGTATATATATTCGCTCACATTCCTCTTCTCGTCAGTCTTATAACCTACAAATTTTACATGCACATATAATAGCCACATCACTGTTTCAACGTCAAGCTGTTTTTGATGTGGAACATCTTTCCGCTCGGTTGCTGGATATTTTTAATGTGTAACATCTTTCCACTCGGTTATTGGTTTTTTTGTGGGGGTGATTTTGTAAAAAGGGACGGAAGTGGGACGGAAATGGGACGGAAACAATGAGCGCGCGCGGTGGCGGAGATTGGTACAACGACGTATTGTCGGCCATGTGGCTATGTGGAATGTAAATCGCATACGGTTTACTTCAAGGTTTGGAGGCCCCATTAAAGATATTCCTACAATAAATCATCGTCAAATTGTCGTTCTTTGGTGTGAAAATATTCGTTATTTCATATTTGCTGAAAACAATAATTATAATTTATTAAATCTTACTACTTTTGCTGTATTCTTATTTAATGTAAGCACTCGAGGTACTGTCGGCCAAAATACAGCACTATTATATCATATTTGCTGAAAGGATTTGTCACTGGAGTTTTACAAGTAGTTATTGCAGAAATAATAGTAATGAGAACTTAACGATGGTAAAAACACGAAGGAATCCTTCATGTTTGCTGGCACAAGGAAGCACTATGAGTTCATTCTTTAAAAAAATGGAAGTAAGTAATATGGAATTATTCGAATAACATGTCAGATGTCATACATCATATGCGACTACTGTAAGGCTCGTGATTTTTTTAACAAGATTTATATCTTTCATTTTATTAACACATTGTAACAGATCTGTTTTTTTAAATAGTGTCATTCAGCCTTTAGACTGTTGGTATTTAAGTAATTATTTTGATAACAACTTGTGATAAGGTAATTTTTGTTATGTAAGTCTTGCTTCTTTTCATAGTTTATAACATAACGCTGAAGGTCACAATGTGCTGTGATTAAACTACAACTATTTATTGGCTCAAGGTTTCAACTTACTGAATATTTAAACTTCGTCAATAAGGACAAGGGCTGCCATGGTTATATTCTTGGCTTTTCAGACCGTACACAACTTAAAAGTAGGAAATCCAGTATTGATTGTGGTTTTAATTAAGGGGCTGGTACGCTCATTCGCTTCGTGTAGGCTAGGCTACTTGGATGTGCGTGTAACTGTGTATGTCTCTACACTAGAAAGAAAGAAAGAAAGAAAGAAAGAAAGAAAGAAAGAAAGAAAGAAAGAAAGAAAGAAAGAAAGAAAGAAAGAATTAATGATAACCTGTGTTATTGTGGTGTCTGTAGTAGCAGGTGTAGTGTGTATTTGTAATTCAGGTGAGGATTGGTAAGGAGGCGGCCGTGGCCTTAAGTTAGGAACCATCCCAGCATTTGCCGGGAATAAAAGTGGAATACCACGGAAAATCACTTTCACGATGGCTAAGTTGGGAATCGAACCCATTTCTTCTCAGTTTTGCCTCACGAGGCTGAGTGTACCCCGTTCTAGCCTTCAGACCAGAATTATTTTTCTTGGCGTGCCGAGAATCGAACCCGGACCTCCGTGATCGACAGACAAGGATGCTAGTCGCTAACATCAGGAAGTAGGCTACACCAGGAAGAAGATAATATGTTGTTATTGACTTTGCGTATCTACGAGGAACAGATTAGTTTAGCCATTTTCAAAGAGGCCATACTTAGAAATGAAGAAATGAGATCAAGACCACCCTTAAGACTCGTACGTTGATCCTCTGAAATCCAAATAGGAGTGCTAACAAAAACAAATAATAATAATAATAATAATAATAATAATAATAATAATAATAATAATAATGAAGCCTCCGTGGCTTAGGCGGCAGCACGCCGGCCTCTCACCGCTGGGTCCGTGGTTCAAATCCCGGTCACTCCATGTGAGATCTGTGCTGGACAAAACGGAGGCAGACAGGTTTTTCTCCGGGTACTCCGGTTTTCCCTGTCAAAATTTCATTCCAGCAACACTCTCCACTATCATTTCATTTCATCTCTCATTCATTTAATCATTGCCCCAGAGTAGTGCGTCAGGCCTCGGCAGCCGGCACAGTTCATATCCTCGCCGCTAGATGGGGGCTTCATTCATTCCATTCCTGACCCGGTCGGAGACTGGAAGCAGGCTGTGGATTTTCATTTTTCAATAATAATAGGTGTCTAGGTGAGGTCATCATGGAAAATGGACTGGACAACTGATTGCGCTGGGCACAGAAAGCAAGAACGCCATCTGTTTTCACTGCT